>JAKFHU010001784.1:4800000-6000000 GCA_023783475.1 Daubentonia madagascariensis | reverse complement strand
CCTGAGGGGTGAGGAGGAAGGAGGAGTTGGGACAGGAAGCGGGAGGAGGGAAGGGTGGGCTGTGCACGGATGTGGGACAGACACTGACCTCAGTCTCCCTCCTGCCACCCCCCTGGACGGCCCCCCGGGCAGAGCAGGGGCTGCCCCCACGTACTTGCTGCCGGGCGAAAGCTGGCTCCCCTCCCAGAGCCCTCCCTGCCCGGGGACCCTCAGTTGCTGCTGAGACGCTCGTCCTTCTCCATGACATCCCCATCCCACACGAGGATGACACCAGACCTGTCCTCCCTTCCAGCAGGAAGACAGCACCAGCCTCGGGAGGCAGAGCCGTAGGGCAGGACAATGCCCAGGGCACAGGGTGCAATCCGGGCCAGCTTCCTGGAGGAAGTGGTCCCCTGGGGGCGGCTCTCAGGGGCGAAGAGGACTTTCACTTCTTGCACGGGGTCGGGGCTTTCCGGCGCTTTCGCTTCCGTGACTGCAGTTGGCCAGGGAGGCACAAGCGGGAAGAGTGGCCCCAGGGAGGGGGCCAGGACTCCCGATCCAGTGCTCCTCCTGGGAGACGTCCGCAGGGGATGGGGCCTTGGCCAGGAGCAGCTGGGGGAGGGGCAAAGAGGGCCCTGTCCTCCCGCCGCCCGCCTACTCCCGCGGATCCAGCTGAGGGGCCGTGGACGCCGAGTTGCTCCTGTCGATTGTTACAAAGCCAGAGGCCGGGCTGCAGTGCAGGCCACCAAGTGCACGTCCCAGCCCCTGCCCAGGGCGGCTGCTCAGGGAGGGGCACTGACCCCACATAGGGTCAGGATAGGGCTCTGCTGCTGCGGGGACCGAGGGGCTCCCTCTCCTGGCTCTGCCCACGCCAGGCGCAGGGCGGCTCTCTCGGGCGGGCAGAGGGCTGCTTTGTCAAAGTGACCTGATGAGACAAGTCAGATCACGTCACACCCGCGTGCACGTGCTCCGGGCTTCTCCCCTCCCAGGGTCCCTCGGCCCCGACCACCCCCCACCACTCATAGCCCCCTGGCCACCCCAAAAACACCCCAGGGCCCTTGCACGCACGGTGCCTTCTCCAGGAAGCCCTCCCCGGTGTCTTTGCTCAAGTCAGGCCTCCCTCCCCACAGCATCTTTCTCCTTCTGTTTGTCATCCCGCCCCACAAAGGAGGCATCCGTATCGTCAGCCGTCCCCCCAGCGTGCAGCCCCAGCTCCCAGGCGGTGCCGGCTCGGGTGGGCAATCGCACTTGGAGGCAGGACTCACCCCGTCTCTGCCCGCCGTCCTCCTCGTGGTGATTTAGTCGGTGCTCAGCCGCCGCGTGTTCCTACTGGCGCCAAAGCAGGGACCGTAGGAGGGTCCGAGCTGCCCTCTAGGTTCTAGATCCACCATCACAGCCACTGTCCGAGGAAGAGCTGGGGCCCAGAGGTGGGGAGTGACTTGCCCGGGGTCACACAGCGAGCAGGGCCAGAGCCAGAGTCGGACTCGGGGTGCTGGTCCTTGGGCCTGGGGTCCTGCTGTCCTGGTTGGCCTCAGGCCAGGCTCCAGGGTGGGGTGAGGGGGTTTGAGGATGGGCCTCGGGGGGCCCCTGGATCTCGCAGCAGGAGTCCGTAGACGTCTGTTGGAGGACGCGATTTTGTAGGAAGGAGGCCGAGGCCGGGAAGGTAGCAGGGACTCCAGGAAAGAGGGGCAAGGACACTGGGGAAGCCCGGGATGCGCCCACCCCACCCATGCTCAAGGTGGGGCCGGGCCCTCCCTGCTGCCCCGCATTCTAGACAGCATTTCAGGGAAGGTCCAGGGAAGGTGGTGGGGCGGGAGGATGGGGCGCTGCCTGCTGGAAGTGGACACCAGATGGAGGGTGAGCCCTCCCCACTGAGGGGAACCCTAGGAGACTGCCAGCGCTTGGCCCCTCTGTCCCGTGGACCAAGGCAGGGCTCCCTCCTTTCCTGCCCCGTCCCCGCATCCGCTCCACCCCAGGCCCTGGGGGCATCTGTGCCCTAGCCTCTCCCGGCCCTTGGCGCCTGTTCGGAGACCTGTGGGTGCTCACACCCCCCGCCAGGCCGGTGGGTCAGGGGGCTGCCAGGCATGGGCCTTTCAGCTCTGCCCAGGGCTGCTCTGGGAGGGAGGCAGGGAGCATTGCCAGGGCCTCAGCCACCCTTGGATGACAGGCAGAGTTCGGCATCTCCTCAGACAGCATAGGTCTCTGGGAGGAGCCCGGGACCTGCCTTGGGGATCCCGAATTGTGCATCTGTGGACACAGACCTGGGCCCCACTTCGCCCAAATCTGCAGAGCTGGCCTGTGGTTCTTGCAAACCTGGCGGGAGGATCAGGCAGCGAGGGTGGACGTATGGTCAGCACAGTGGGCAAGGACTTCCAGGCCAGGGCAGGCATCTCGGGAGCCAGTGAGCCCGGGCGACAGTGGGGACGTGGGACAGGCCCCCAGGGTTGTCCAAGAACTCAGGCCCTGTGACCCTTGAGGGGAGAGGAAGATGGGACAGGCAATCCCACTGCAGCCTCCTTTGTGCCCAGGCCTGGGTGCAGCTTCCGGCCGGTGACCCTTCACAGGTGTCTGGTTGGCTTGGTTGAGAAACCCGAGTTGCTGGCGGGCAGGGAGTGCCCCCAATTCCTCCCAGTTGTGTCTGTCTGCTGAGGGCCCTCCTGGGAGGGAAGGAAGCTGAGGTAGAATCTCAGGAAAGGGACCTTTGCATCCACCACCACGGGGGCGGGGAGGGGAGGCGATGCCCAGCAACCCACACCCTCAGCCAAGCCCCTTGGAATCGCGCACGGAACCGGCAGTGCGGCTGGCGGGTACTGCCTGACTCCTCCATAGCTGGCACCTGGATGAGCACATCCTGAAGCCCAGCTGATGCCAATGACAATGGCAAGACAAAGTTGCCCTGCTTGGGACCCAACAATGAAATCCCCCCTCAGCATGAGAGAGCTGCTGCCCCTTTGGAACCTTTCAGGAAGTGGGCCAGCCCCTACCCCAGATCTGACCCCACTGAAGTTTATTTACATTGGTTTCCTGAGCACCCAGGCTATGCAGCTGAGGGTTCCTGAGGGTGGGGGCCACCAAGTGTGGCTTTCACTCTGGTGGGGGCAAGAGGGCTCCTTGTCTGAGAGGTGGCAGTGGCAGCCCCAGCAGCCCCGCCACATGTGGCTGGCGGCCCCAGGGAAGGCCCGGGGAGGAAGGTACAGGTGAACATGTGGCCGGACATCAGCTCAGATGGCAGAAGCCAGGGCTACCACGGTGGGGGGAGGGCAGGTGCCACAGAATCGAGGCCCCCAAGGCTGGGCTTGCCCCTGTGACGTGGTCGGGGCCCATGGTGCCCTCCAACAGGGCTGAGGAGGGAGCTCCAGGCCCTGCAGCTTCCCTGGGCCTGCAAATCCCCACAAAGGCCACAGAGACGGAGCCGAAGCAGGTCGTGCCCGGATCTGAGTGCCTTTGGGCCAGCCTGGCCCCTCCCTGATTTGGCCTCCTGGTTTATGAAGGGTGCTGGGCTGGGCCAGACGGTGCAGATGAGGCCAGCGGCTCTCTGCATCTCTCGCTGTGCCTCCCCAAACACCTGTCTCCTGTCTGTAAAATGGGAGGACAGCCCCCCAGGGAGGCCGGAGCAGTTCTTGGTGAGGAAAGCCCCCCCAGCATGGCACCCTCGCCCTGCTCCCGCCCTAGGGACCCGGCTCCCTCAACCCCGGAAGACACCAGGCCTCCTGCCTGGCAGAGGCCAGGAAGGCCCAGCTGAGAAGGAGCCAGCGCAGAAGGAACCGGGGAATTCACCCCTCCCTGCGGGCTCCCAGTGCTTCCTCCTTCCCTTCCAAATCAAGGTGCATTTTGAGTGTCTGGAAAGCCCCAACTTCACAGACCCTGTGGAGGGGAGGGGAGTGGGGGCCTTCGCACACCATGCCCTTGCTGTGTCTGCTGCAGCCCCCAACTCCAGGCTGCACCCCAATCCCAGGGCCAGTCTGACCCAGCCTGGTGGTCTCCACTAGAGGATCAAGGACCCTCAAAAATAGGTCCCCTCTGCCACATTTGCGGGCTGGGCCTCCAGGACTTCCTCATCACCAGGATTTCTAAGAGAAAAGACCCGAGTTCCCAGGCCCCTGGTTTGTGGGAACCCTGGAGCCCAGAGTCAGAGCTGAGAGGCCCCCACACCCTGGCAGTGCCCCCACTCCGCACCAGGGCACAGAGCGGATGAGGTGTCCCCCCCACACCAGGGGCTTGGCGCTAACTGGACTGTGCTCCTTTGTCTAGTTCATTTCCGAGGGGCCCCAAGGGTGGGTGTCATCCTCTGAGGACCGTCAGAGCTCTTGCTGACCCCAACTCCACAGCATTTTCTAGACCCAGGGTTGGGGCTGCACGTTCTGAGAGGTGACTGGCAGGTGACAGAAACTCGAATCAGAGCCCGTCCCTGCCCTGCTCAGGCTTCTCCCACCACCACGTCCTCCTGAGACCCACAGCTGCAGGCTGGGGACTGGGCGGGGTCCTCAGCTGGTTTCCTCGTCTGCAGGGCCAGGGGCCGTCCCCACCTGGGGGCTCTCCAGGGCAAGTGGCCCGCCTGGGAGGGGAGCTGGGAGGGACAGCTTCCTGTCGAAAACCGAAACTGCCAGGTGCTTCCCGCCCCTCCCCTGCGACCCAGAGCCAGCTGGAACGACGCCCCTCCCTGCGTCCACAGCCCCTCGCCGGCACCTGCATCCACCCTGACGTGGCCTCTCACCACGGCGTGGCCTCTCTGGGCCTCAGTTTCCTGACGCGGCCCTGCGGGCGTGGGGGGAGTGGGGTCCCTCCCCGCAGCTCTAGGGGGCGGCTGGTCCCAACTCAGCCACGACGGCCCATAAAACACGCAGGATTTCAAAGTCTGTGCAAAAACAAAGCTGCAGAATACCTTCATAGATTTTAAATTGAATACATGTGAAAACGCTAACATTTGGGTAGCTCACAGGTGGAACACGGCAAAGCCACCCGCCCGCTTCCCCTCACCGCTCGTCTCTGGCTCCGGGAACCGTACCATGTCCCCCGAGTCTCGCGTCAGATTCCTGCCGGACGCGCTGCTCTGAGGCAGGTGTCATCCCTGAGCCCGTGGGACCCGGGGCAGGAGGCGCAGTGCCGTGTGCCCGAGCCTGGTCTCCCGCTCTGTCTTTGCAGCGGCCTTTAGAGCACCAGAGAGTTCAAACACTCCAGAAAAGCCCGGTCACGGAGGCGGAACAGCACGTTGTGTCTTCGTTTCAGGGCTTGTGCCTTCCTTCCCTCTTCTTCCTAAAGATGAATTGTTGCAGATCTGGTGCCCCCACCCCGGGAAAGCCGCACCTGGGGGTGGTGACATGGCATCAGCAGCGGGGCTGGGGACCCAGCTCAGACGCTCGGGGGTCCTGGCTGAGCTCCTCAACCCCCCACCCCATCTCGGTCCCTCGCCTGCAAAATGGGACGACCAGGGCCCCATGTCCTGCACGTCTGTGAAAACTGCACAGGTGCACGCGCTGGCGCTAAGCGCCACAGCTGGCCGCAGCTGGCGTGGACACCCGCCGCCGAGGGCATCCTGTTTTCTACCCAAACACATTGTTGCGTTCTACATTGTTACAGAAAAGGCATCACATTCTGTGTATTCCTTTGCAAGTTGCTCTTTTCTGTCAACATCTTCAAGGTCTATGGTGTCTACGGCTGGCTCGTGTCTGGGCCGGGTGGTACTTCGGGGTGGACGTGTCTGCATGTCATTTCTCTGCTTCCCTGTGGGTGGACGCTGAGTGCATCGATTTCCTCTTGTTGCAAACAATGCTGCAGTCTAGGGTCCTCTTCCTCGTCCCCTTGTGCCACGAGGGACACCAGGTCTACCTCCTCCCTGCCGGGATCAGAGGCCGGGTGGACAGTGGCTGGGGGTCCCGTGGCCCTGCTCCCTCCAAGCAGTGGGGAGGTTGGGCTCTGAAGGGCAATGATGGGAAATTAGTCTGACTTTCACCTGTCACCCCGAGCAAGGCAGGGCCAGAGCATGAGGGTCTCCGGGGGACTCTCTGTCCCAGCACATCTTGAGAAAGGCCTTTTGTCCTGTCCAGGTGTCCAGCTACGGCAGGTGTGCTTCTGAGGGCCGTGAGTGCCTGTCGCACCTGCAGGGGTTCCTCATCCACGGAAATGAGGGCAGGAGAGGGAGGCCGGGAGGCCGGGTGCTGGCTGGTGCCTGGGCACCGTGTGTCTTTGCTGGCGCCACCACCATGCCTGGCCAGCCTCAGGCTGACCTGCCCCATCCTTATCTGAGTGTGGCCTCAGTGATCACCCCAGGAGGATATGGAAGGAGGCCCTGCTGTGCTGAGCCGGTGGGAGAGGGGCTGGGGGCCTGTGGACATGTGATCCGCACCCCTGGCCCTGCTCTCTGCAGGGGGTGTGCACAGCAGCCCTCCCACCCCACAGCCCCGACTCTAGCCACACTCCGGCCAGTGGCCAGGGGTAAACCCTGTTAGTCAGTTGCTCTGGTGTCTGTCCCTGAACCACGAAGTAACTCGGCTAAGATGTGTCTCAGGGAGACCTTTGCTGTGTGACTCAGATGCAGAAAGCCCTGGGGTGATGCAGACCAGCGAGCGGGCAACCCTTGGAGCAAGCTGGGAAACTCCGCTGTACTTGGAGCAGCCGGCGGGAGTTGCCTCAGCCCCTCCTTGGAAGGCAGAGGAGACAGGGCCCTGTGGGCTGACCGAGGGGAATTCTGCATCGGCCCCACTCGGCAGAGGTGCTCTGCCGTGGCTGCTGGCCGCCCTGCCTCCTCCTCCCCCCACGTCAGCCCATGGCACCCAGGAAGGGACTGGGCACAGCAAGTGGTCAGTGGGGGAGGACACCAGGCCCTATTCTCGAAGCCCGTGGTTCTATGCGGTTTTCATGTGTGCTAAAATTTTTTTGACAAACCGAGTCCCCCTTTCAGGTGAAATCTGTTAAAAAACAGCCTCCCCCAGCTTGGTCACACAGATCGTGGGCTGCTGCTTTTTTGGCAGAAAACAGTGGTCCAGTGGCCACTGGAGAAGTTTTCGAAGGTGGCAGTTTTGTACACCCCACAACCTCCCCACTGGGTCATAGGACAGGCACCAGGCCGCACCCTGTGCAGGGGTGCGTGAGGTGTGCATTCAGAAGCGGCTCACGCTGCTCAGCACACGCTCTGCCCTATAGGGGCACAGCCCCCTCGGTAGGAAACATGGTTGCAGAGGCAGGAGCCAGGGCCACTGGCCAGCGTTGTGCAGCAAGCACCTTCTACACCGAGGGCTGGACGCAGGGCCCTGGGCAGCGGAGCCTGAACGGCCAATTCACAACATCCACACATTGTTGTTTAAGCCTCACAATGAGTGTGTTTTCCAGGGTAGCTTAGATCTCACCTGTGCTTGGTGTCGAGTTTTATGAAAACTTTGAAGCTGCGTGTTTAGCCACTTGATTCATAGAAATGTTGGCTCAAAAACAAACTGACAGAGTTGGTCCTCTCTGGAAACCAACCCTCTCAGGCTGATGTTTGTCAGATTTTAATTCAAATAGGCATGTGATTAAGTGATCCAACTGCCTCACTTTGAATTCCCATTGAGACATAAATGGATGGATGGATGGTTGGGTGGACGGACAGATGAGAAAGCAAAAAGCAGGAAGGAAAGACCAAAGTACACTCTTCAAAAGTTAAAAACATAATTCTCGGACAAATACATAGTGACCACACGTGAAAGACGTGTTTCACTCGTTGATGAGGGAAGCGGCAGGCTGCCATGGTGACTTGGAGGAGGCAGGGAGGTCACAGGTTCCATGGAGAAGGAAGGCCGCACTAAGGCGGGTGATTGAGTCAGAGTACAATCTTTTCTACAGAACAAAAATAGTTTGCAGCTTATCAATTTCCTGCAAGTTAACACCTAACTTTACAGAGGCTGGGCCAGTTCAGCAGTAAACAGAAAGTCAAAAAAGACATGTCCCCTGCAGGGCCACATGGCCCTGGGCAGCCCGGCCAATGCCAGGAGGACATGAGGCCACCCTTTGCTTTCTTACGCATTTGGGTCAGTTGTTTCCAAGAGGGAAGGTGGGTGAGGCGTGGTGCCGTGGCTTTGTGCCCTGGCTCCAAGCACTGTGATCAGATCGGGAGACAAACGGCTCGGGAAGGCGAGGGGAGACAGAGCTAGGCAGGACTCCGGCCAGTGTTTGCGGAACGCGAAGTGGGACCACTGATCTTAGTTGCAGCCCAGGAGTCTTGCGTGCCCTTAAAGACCCATATAGCTGCAGGCTACCACTGCCACACAGGGGTGGGCCTGGGAGCCCAGGAAGTTCTCTGTTCTCTCTTCTCCGAAGACCACCCTCTTCTTTCTGAGGATACCCTACAAGCCAGCCGCTCTCCGTCCAGCAAAGCCCCTGAGTCACAACGAGGAGATGGAGGCCAGAGAGCCTCCCCGTCCTCCTGCCCACGGCCTCTACGGCTGGGCCAGGCCTTGACCCCAGGCCCCTGCTTCCCATGCAGGCAGAGCCTCTCTACGTTCTGGGATTCCCCAGGAGGGCTGGGGCTGATGTTTGCCTGTTCATTTCCCTTCCAGGATAGGGCCTGGCACATAGTAGGTGCTCAGGAAACATCAGCTGACAGAGGGACTCTGAGAGAAAAGTTGAGCTGGTGGAAGCTTGGTGCCTGTAAATCTCAGTGCTACAGCTGGATGGACCCTGAGAACATTACACTTAGTGAAAGAACAGACAAAAAGGCCACATGGTATGTGATCCCATTTATATGAAACGTCCAGAATAAGTAAATCCATGGAGACAGAAAGTGGACCGGTGTCGTCAGTGACAGCCAGGGGGGACTGGGCTTCCTTTTGGGGTGAGGACATGTGGAATTAGAGAGAGGTGTTGGCTGTACAACATTGTGAATGTACTAAATGCCACTGAATTTCGTACACTTTAAAATAGTTAAAGTGGTAAATTTTGTGTTCTCTCCCTCCCGCTTGGGCCTGCACCCACCTCCTCCCACTTCCCCCAGATTTGCTGTGGGCGGAGCCACAGACTCCACTGCCCCAGCTGCACGTCTGCCCTGGGGCCTCCAGCCCGTCTCTGCCCCCAGCCCGGCATCCAAGGAGAAGTGGGCACCAGGGTGTGGGGCGCCTGCACCCTTATCTCCCCCTCTGCAAACCACAGAGGAGTCGCATGCCCCATGTCCTCCCGGAGGCCCCCGTGGAAGTCAAGAAAGGGAAAGTTCTCGGACAGGCGGTGTGGGCTTCCTCTGGGCAGACCCGGGAAGTCGAGTCTGTGCCCAGAAACCATACTGGGAGTGGCCCATGGGTGTCACCCTCCGAAACACCCTGTTTTCAGCCCTTTCAAACACAGCATTTGGTGGTCCAGCCCCTGCAACTGCCTTTTTCAGGGCACACGGCAGGCATGGCTAATCGGTCACAGCACTCGGCACCCTGCACAACCAGTGCCCCGACGGCCTCCGCAAACTCAGCGAAGTGCAAAGCCCACGCCAGCCCCGGGTCAGTGTGTCTCACAACATTCATGGGAAGCAACCGTTCCCCCCAATCCGTGGATGACTGACACTTCTGTAAAAGTGCCAAAGTAAGAGAATGCAACTGAAGTGTCCAGCACTCAGTGCCAAGCTGCTACAGAAGGTGCCATCGCTTCCTGTGGGGGCGTCTCCTGTCTGCAGACTACCCTGAGTGGCTCTGTCCTGGGCGGTGCAGCAGCGGCATTCATGAGTCTCTTTTGTATTCGCGCATCCGTTTTGGCAGGTCTAAGAAAGTGCTGGAGACACCAGATCAGGATTAGAACAAGGGGAGGCCACGGAAGGCAGAGCCTCCAGCCACCACTTGGTCATGGCAAGACCTCAGACAAGGCACAAAACCTCTCTGGTTTCTGCTACTTCATCCATGAATGGAGTTGCAGTTGAAGTCAAACTTCAGGTAAACAATTGTGTTTTGGTATAAGTATATCCCAAATATTGCCTGGGACACACTCAGCACTAAAAATTACTTATTGCTTATGTGAAATTCAAATTTAAGTAGGCATCCTGTGTTTTTCTCTCCAAAGTCTGACAACCCTGTCTATGAAGGATTTGAAGCCTGTATCCAATAGGATTGCATTCAACTGCAAATAGCAGAAAACCTAATAGGAGTATAAGCAAGGTTTGTTTGATTCCACTTAACAAAAGCCCTGACGTAAGTGGTTCAGTCTAGGGCAGCAATGATACCACCTCAGGCCCAGGTGTTTCCACTCTCTGCTCTACCATCCTCTTGCTTGTGGCTTCCTGGCTGCAAAGTGGCTGCCCCACCTCCAGGCATCACATCTGCATTCCAGGCAGGAAGAAAGAGGAAGAGAGAAGGGGCAGAGGACAAAGACTGAGCCAGCCTCTTTTTATAAGGAAAATCAAGGGTTTTGCAGAAGCCCCACTCAGCAGACCTCTGTTTAAGCCCCATGATAGGGTTCCAGTCCACAAGTCAAAAGCGTTTGGCCAAACTTGAAGATCTCTGAGGCTCCTTCTCACACCAGGATTTTCTGGCGTCTCCCTCTGCATCTTCTCTGCTGTCTTCAACAGCTTCCACACCCATAACCACATTGACCCAGCACATGGCCCCAGGTGTCACCAGCGCAGGCGACACTACCTCATTTCACAGATGCCGTCCACATTGAACTTGGAGAATGAGGCAGAAGACCGTGCCGTCTGCCGCCCTCGCCTCCCTGCGGGCGCAGGACTGAGACCACTCAACACCGGAGTCTACTGGGCTGTCCCGAGAGAGCAGGCGGAGCCGGAACGGAGGGTCCTGTCTTATCTCTGCGAGTTTCCTGTTGCAAATCATCTGAGGAAGCAAGAGGCACCTTCCTTGGAACTTCACTGGTCTTTTTGAACAAAGATCCAGGCTTTTCTCCGGGGCTCCGGGCACCGCCCTTCCAAGCTGCTGAGGAGGAGGAGGAGGAGGTTTCCCTGGGGCCCGCTCTCATAGTCCCTTTCTCCTGCACCCTCCCCTGCGTGGTCTCTGCCAGGGGCCCCTCCCCTCCCACGTGGCCACAGGTGGTCACAGTGCCTACTGCGTGCCGGTCCACGCACCTGGCACGGAGCACACCCCGATGTGGCTGGCAGTAAATACATGGTGCACAATTCAGCTGCCCAGTCAATGGAAATGGCCATGGGCCCCCTCATGCTTCATTTTACCAACATTTGTGGGGTTCACCTCCGAGTTCCTGGCCTTGGGGTGGTGCCCAGCGCAGCGGGGTCACCCAGCACTCTGTCGTTGAGCAGCCCAGTGGGGGCGGAGGCTCAGAGAGGAATGTGCCCACCAGGAGCTCAGGTGGTTGGACCAGCAGCCTGCAGCAGGCGGTGTGGGGGCCGGGGGCAGCAACCATGCTGGACTCTCTATCTGCCCCTGGCCCACGGCCTCAGTCTCCTGGACTCCCCCATCGGGGTTCTGCTACAGACAGACAGGAGCATGATGCCCAGGGACTTTGAGAACTTGAGTTTTCTGCACCAGGATCCTTTTCTTCCTCCATTGCTGCCACCGCCCCTGCCTGGCTTTACTCTGACGGCCCCCAGAGGAGTTTCCCTCCTGGAGCAGTTCCCCATTCTCGGTGACCACATTGCCCTCAACTTCTCCCTGGGAGTTTCAGGCTCTCAGAGCTATTTTGGGTCTCTTCCCCCATGGCCTGTCCCCAGATCCCTTTCCTCTGGGATAGCTTGGCACCGTCTGAGACCCATGCCCTGACCTGTCTTCCCACAGCTGTGGCACATGCTGCCTGTAACCTCCCACCCTCCCGTGCCCCGGCTGACAAGGCCCCCCGCCTGTCCGAGAGCAGGGGAGAGTGAGCGGCTCACAGGTGCTTTGGCTCCAGGTCTACTTTGGCTTTGGAACAGCCTTGTTGAGATGTAACTCACATCACACAATCTCAAGGGTAAAGCCAGCGGCATTTAGTACAGTCACAGAGGGTGTGCAGCCATTACTGCCAACTAATTCTAGAACGTTTCCACGCTGTGCACACTGGTGGCCACTGCCCTCCCCGCTCCCTCAGCCTCTGGCAGCCACTAATCTTTCTGTCTCTGTGGATCTGCCATTCTGGATGTTTTATAGAAATGGAATCATACAACACATGGCTCCTTCGCTCACCCTGTTTTCACGGTTCATCCTTGTTGTAGCCTCTGTCAGAGCCTATTCCTCTTTATGTCTGACTAATGTTCCACTGTGTGGACTGTGTCTGCTTTTGAGTTTGTCTGTGCTCAGTTGACAGCCTGGTGAAACCCCAGTCCCACCCCCTAGGGTGTCTCGGCTGAGCTGCCAACCCTCCCTGGGCCTCGGTCCCCTAGGTGTGTGACAAGAACAGGGGAGCAGCCCCCCGGGGCAGGTGTGAGGGCTCAGTGAGGGGTGCTGGTGAGGTGCCTCCTGCGGGCACAGGTGCTGGCACGTCCTCCCTGGGCTCTGCACAAGCTCTGGCCCTGTTTGTGCTCTGTAAATGGTACTGTCGTTCCTAGCCAGGTCCCAGCCCTGATGGAGTATTGCATAGTATTTGCTGCTAGCTGAGGACACAGCCTGGAAGGCAACAGCACCAAGCCAGGATGCCCTGCGTGGGGGTGGGGGGAGGGGAGGGCAGGAATGAAGCGCTGACACAGGCTACAACAGGAGGGACCTTGAAAACATGGTGAGTGAAGGAGCCAGACACAGAAGGGGGAACTGAACAGCAGCGAAAGGTGCTTCAGCACCCACGGATGACAGGCTGCCAGTACCACGGGGCTCCCACCCGCCAACCCTTCCCCCGCCCTGCAGCAGCCCCCACCCTGCACCCCCGCCAGGAGCCCCCCACACCCCTGCACTCAGATCCTGCCCAGGGCCCACCACATTCAGAGTCCCAAAAGCAGGGCCCGAAGCCTCAGGGACATTTTTGGAACTCTGCCCGCCACTGGACACAGCGTTTCCAGGGCAGGCCGTTTCGTCCCTCCAGTGGTTGCTGTTGCTGACCAGCTCTCCACGCCTCCCTCACTTGTTGTTCATCCGTCCTTAGGCTGCCGTTGCCTCGCAGGCACTGACAGAGGGACACGGAGGCAGACACGGGGTCCTATCCACTGCAGTGGGCTTGGCTGCAGGTGACAGCGGCCCGGCAATGTGGCCAGGCAGGGGTTACTTTCTTACACACCAGAGGCCTGGTGGCAGGTGAGCTGACCACCGCACAGGGTGCCCAGGCCCAGCACTGACTGCGGGTGCCAGGCAGGACGGGAGCACGGGAGGCCAGGTCTTTTGCTGTCCTCATCTTGTCCCTTCTCCCTGGGCAGCACCCAGAGACCAAGGCCTGTGCCCTTCCTGCCTAGCAACTGGTCACGTGCCCGTCTCCGCTGCAGGGCCGGCCTCATTGCTACGTGAGCATGTTGCTCCCCAGATGCC
This sequence comes from Daubentonia madagascariensis, assembly GCA_023783475.1. Lineage (NCBI taxonomy): Eukaryota > Metazoa > Chordata > Mammalia > Primates > Daubentoniidae > Daubentonia > Daubentonia madagascariensis. Next base: position 5,986,684 of record JAKFHU010001784.1, on the reverse strand, counting down.
AGGGTCTGTGGGCAAGAAAAGGCCTGCAGAGGCCCTGGCCATCCTCGCCACACTCCCCTCAGGCCCAGAGAATTTAGAGACAGCGACCGGAGGACGGGGCAGAAAGCCCAGCCGGGGGAGCCAGGATGTAAAATTTGTTTGTAAAATCGGCCTGGGGGATCTGGGGGCTCTTCGCGACAGTGGTGAGCTTCCTCAATGCCTGTTTCCACGGCAAGGGCAGAGCAGGAGGCGGCATCACCGTCCATGGCGACAGACCTGTGGCTTCTGACCTTGTCTTCCTTCCCTGCACCTGCCGTGGAGGGTGGTGGGCTGAGCCCCCACAACAAGGACAGACTGAGGGTGGGGGACCAAGCGGGGACCCAGGGAGCCAGGGGGAAGAGGGGTGCCCCAACCCGAGGCTGTGTCCTATTCTTGTTGGGGGCAGGGTTGGGGGTGTATGTACCAGACAAGTGGGGAGTACGTTGGACTGTTCTTTATGGGCAAGGATGATCATCAGCTCATACAACAGCAAAACCAATAAAGCCATCTTGACAGAGCCCCTGTGGGCTCTGGGGTCCTGGATATTTGTCCCCAGGGTACCAAGGAGGCAGGATGCCATGGGCCGTGGCACCAGGGAGGTCTGCCAAGTACTTGTTCCAGGAGGACCTACAGATGCGTGAGCAGTTGTGTCTGGGCTGTCATGGGGGTGCGGAGGGCAGGACAGGAAAGGTCCCCCACCAGGAATGGCGGGAATGGCGGCTCAGCAGGGACTTGAGGCTGAGAGGAGTTTGCGGGCAGAATGTTCCGGCGGAGGGAGCTGTGTGTGTGCCTGCACGGCTGGAGCTCGGAGTGGTGTAGAAGGGTGGCGTGCGCTCCACGCACAGGAGCTGGGACTTTATCTCAGGCAGGGTGTGGCAGAGGGAGATTCGTCTCGCTGAAAGCTGTCCTGGTGCCCTGCAGGAGGAGGATTGGAGGAAGGCAGCTCCCCCCCCACCCCACAGCCTGGCAGGGCCTCTCTGGGTGTCCTCGCTCCACTGACCAAAAACTGGCCCTGTCGGAGCTGGAGATACATGCGGGTTTGGAGATCGTCCATCCTGGGCCTGTCAAGGTCTCCGGCTGACAAGGGCCCACTCTGCCTCGCACGGCAGCAGGCAGGCCAGTTCCTGTCACACAGGTTCAGAATTTAGCTGCCCAGAGCAGCTTCCGGCTGAGGTCTGACCAGCACCTCGGGCTGGGGGTGCTGGGGGAGACGCAAACCCACGTCCCCACAGGGCCCTCGGCGAAGGGTGACTGTTAGGCAGGATGCAGCAGTTGCAAGTGACAGAAACCAAGCCTGTGGGAGTCAGGTGGGCCCGGGATTATGTTGGTTCAGGCAACAATCTCCAGGAAGGGTTAGGACACTTGCTTCAGGTACCACCAGGTCCAGCCATCACATGCCCAGGGCACGCCCTCGGCAGAGCTTCACGCTCTCTCTTCCAAGCACGTGGCCTAGGCAGCTCTGGGCTGCCCACCCAAGCAGAGCAAAGGAAAGGTCCTTCCTTTCCCCTTCCAGTTCAAAAAATTCCAGGGAATGATTGTGACTGGCCCATCTTGGTCACTTGCCCTCCTGTTGGCCCAGTCACTGGGACCATGTGTGTGCACTGCCACAACTGGTCCTGGCTGAATCCTGACAAATTCCCTCAGCGTTTGCTTGTCTGACAAAGTCTTTACTTCTCCCTCATAAAAGAAACTTAGTTTTGCAGGATACAAAATTCTAGGCTGGCCATTATTCTGTTTGAGAAGACTGAGAACAGGGCCCCAGTGCCTTCTGGCTTGGAAGGTCTCAGGTGAGAAGTCTGCAGTTAGTCTGACGGGTTTTCCTTTGTAAGTTACCTACCTGATGCTTTCCCCTTACGGTTCGTGGGAGTTCCTCCTCCGTGCTAACTTTGGCCAGTCTGATGACTTGTGTCGTGGTGTTTGCCTCCTGGCGATGAATCTCCCAGGAGTCTGTTGCGCTTCTAGTACCCGGATGTCCAGATTTCTAGTAAGGCCTGGGAAGTTTTCCTCGAGTATTCCCTCAAATAGATTTTCCAGCTCTTGTGTATTTTCTTCTTCACTCTCAGGGATGCCTATGATTCTTACGTTAGGCCTCTTTACATAATCCCACATTTCTTGCAGACTTTGTTCATTCCTCTTATTTCTCGGCTCTTTCTCTTCGACTGACTTGTTTAATTCAAAGGTGTTGTCTTCTAGCTCTGAGATTCTTTCTTCTGCCTGATCTTGCCTACTCTTAAGGCTTTCCACTGTGTTTTGTATTTCCTTGAATGAACTTTGCATTTCATTTTTTTTGATAATTTGCTTTTTTTAGTGGATTTTTCATTCATTGCCTGCATTGTTTTTGTGGTTTCTTTGTGTTGGGTTTCTATCTTCTCTTGTATTTCATTGAGCTTCCTTACAGTCCACACCCGAAATTCTTTATCAGTCAGTTCAATATTCTCGTTTGGTTGGTTTCCACTGGTATGGAGCAATCGTTTCCTTTTGGGGGCATCCTTTCAGTCTGATTTTTCATGTATCCAGAGATCTTTCGCTGATTACTCGGCTGAATTCTGTGCACCCCATGGGCTCGTAGCAGCAGGTCTGTGCCCCAAGCAGCCACAGACCTGGATGGGGGGACAGCCGTGATTCGGGCAGCTACCCTGATTATGTACCACACGTGCAATTTTAAAACTGATTTTTTTAATTTATAAAAGCAAAAATAAAATAAGCATATGTATAGAAAAATTCAAATATGCAGATAAGAGAAAAGAAGGTGAAAATAACATGGGAATAACAAGACCTCTTGAGAGTTGTGTGAAGACTAAAGGAGATCACGAAGTCAGTCAGCAAACACTCACTGGGCTCATACTACTGCACCGGGGAAACAATGGTGAACAGACAGGCGCTGTCCCTGCCCTGCAGAGTGTAGGAAAAGGGAACAAATGAGATCAGATAAATCCAGATAAAGAGGGGACGGAGGGAGAGCAGAGGCTCCGGCTTGAGGAAGAGGCGCAGGGGCAGGATTATTGCTCTTCTTGTATTCCTTCTTGTGGGAGTCGCTTATTCATAGAGTTTGCCCAGTTTTATTTTGGGTGTTTGTATTTTTGTTCTCTAAAGCAATTTTTGCATATTGTGGCTACTGGTCCTTTGTTACACGTGTTGCTAATACCCGCTAGGTCTGTGGCCGGACAGGGCCAGGGTCCCTGGTACCGCCCGGCCTGTTAGGAGCCAGTGGGTGTCACCGCCTGAGCTCCGCCTCCCCCCACCCCGGTCCCTGGAAAACTTGTCCTCCATGAACCCTGGTGCCAAAAAGGTTGGGATCGCTGCTCTAGGCTACCCCTTACCTGTCAGGGTTATTTACGGCCTCTTGTGGAACACAGTTGCTAATGCTTATATGGCCAAATCTGCCCATCTTTTTGTTTTATCCGGGCTTCTGGGTTGCCTTAATTATAAACTAATACTATACAGACGTCCCCGCCACACCGCACCCCAAGCACGCCACGGCCCACCTACCGCATCCCCTGCCCCGCCCACTCCCGTGTCCCTGCCCACATCGGACCCCGCCCACTCGGCGACCCCACCCTCGCCCCGCCCGCTGTGCCCCACCCACTGTCCCCGCCCACGTCCCCTCCCCCCTCGGGCGCAGGGGTCCCACCAGCAGCCCGGCCCTCTGTCTCCGGCTGCCTCTGGCCTGGAGCCCACTTCCCCCGCAGGGACAGGAGCTGGTGCCTGAGCCCCGGCGGGACGCTCTCCGGCCGCCCACGGTGGGGGCGCAGCCCTCGGCTGCCTTCCTGTCTCCCCCGCTCCGGCCAGCGCCTCCCCGGAGCGCCTCCCCAGCCACCTCCTGGCTCTGGTCCGTGGCCACGTCTGGGGAACCACGTGAGACGGCGCCCTGGACGAGGCACTCCGCCGCCCAGAGCCTGTCGCCCCTCCTGGGACACAGGTGGGCGGTCTGCTCGCCGCCTGCAGAGCTTGCCCACCTGCAGAGCTGGCCACCTGCAGAGCTGGCCGCCTGGCGTCCCCACGAAGACCGCTTGTCTGTAAACGGTGGTGGCCTTAGACACCATCACCGGAGGAAAGGGCGGGCTAGCTATTTTTAAATGCAGGTTCCTGGGCCCCACCCAGACCTGCCAATCCCATATCGGGGGAAGGAGGCGCCAGGGCAGGGCCCGGCAGGGCCATGCGGGCACCTGAGGCTAAAGGAGGATTGGGTAATGGTAATCCTGTCTTTATGTACAATTTTGACATTTTTCTCATCATGGAGTTTTGTCATTAATTATAATATTTTTAAATATCAGTTTAAAATGTGATTTACCTCGATCACCAAGTTTTTTGGTGCCCCCTTAAATTTTGCCCCCGAGCACTCCATCCTCGTCCGGCCCTGCCCGGGGTCTTCCTTCTCATGGCCACTCCAGGCCATGCCAACATGTAATAAAATTTGAGATGTCTGAGTCAAGGGTGCTGGGTAACAGGCCGCAGCAGCCCCCACACGGCTGGGATCAAGACCCTCTGGAAAGGAAGGCAGATCATTCAGATGCTTTAAGTTGCAAGGAACAGAAACTTCGGCTAAAATCAGCTTGTCCAACAGGGAAGTTATTATGGAAATAGCAAGTGCAGAAGCAAGGTGGGTTTCAGGGCGGGTTGACTCAGCAGCTGGACAATGCTTTCTGGACCTGAGTTCTTTTTGTCCCTCTCCAGGCCCAGGGTGAGGCCTTCTTACTGCAAGTTTCCCTTAGAAGCCCCTCCCTCCATCTCGTTGGCCAGGGTTGGATCACTGAGCCCATCACCAGCAAGGGAACAAGCTTTTCTGGACCTTGCTACTTGGGCTGGGGCTGGGGCTGGGGCTGGGGCTGGGGTGGGGGGCGGTGGGTGGTGTCCAGGGCCTGCCGGGTGCTGGAGACCTGGCTGTAGTGGGAAGGGATGGAGACCTAAACAAAGTGGGGGTTCTGCCCAGGAGCAAGAAGAGGAGGGTAGTGCTGGGTGGGCTGTTGAGCCAGAGGCCAGGCAGACAAGGGTGCCCCATGGAGACCCCAAAGAGGTATTTCAGGCAAAGCTGATGGCAGTTCCTTTGGTGACGGGTAGAGCTGCCTTTGTGCATATACAGGAAGGTGTCCCTGCCATCCCCCACCCCCCATCCCCCAACTCTCTGCCATGCAGCCACGCCAGCCTTCTCTGCTGAGCCCCTGGTCCTGATGCCAGGTGGACAGGATGACCCCCACGGTCCCTCTTCCTTGGCTTTCTGTGGTGTCTCTGCCAGGGCTGTGGGTAGGCCTTCCTTTCTGCAAGCAGGGCCATCCATGGGTCAGGCTCAGGCCAGTCTTGGCCAGTGGAGAAAGCCAAGTGATGCTCCCTGGGGCTGGGAAGCGTCCTGGCTGGAGACCAGGACTCCCTCAGTTTTAGGTCTCTTTCCCTGCCGTCTGGTAGACTTTTTGGGCAACTTAAAGCCCGGGAATCTGGTGCCTACACCATCTTCAGCTGATGGCCAAGGTAGGATGCCACCTGCCTGGGCTGGTGTGCTATCCTCTGCCAGCTTTCCTGACATAGTCACTCTCTCCCACTTCCACGAGAAAGGCAATGACTTCCTGCCGAGGACCAGCCTCAGTGCCTCACCTCCGTCTCCTCACCTGCAACAAACAAGTCTTTTTTTTCAATTCTGGTGGTTTCCAGTCTTTACATGCAACAAAATTGTAGGAGGATGTAGTCAATTTGTCAGCTAATAGTCACTAAAAATAATTTTTATGACCAATCACCATGTGGTTTGGGCATCTAACTCTCAGAAAGAGGTCACAGTGAGATCACTAGGACACAACTTCCATTCTGATCTATTCATATGATTGAGCTTTCTCTGGCTTTCACATTAAATACTCACAACAGAATAGAATTAATAGCAAGTGCTGTCTTTTTCTGGTGATAAGTAATGTTCATGCATGAATACACAAACTAGTACCAAAAATGTGCCTCATCCCTCTTTTTAGGAGATGCATTTCCAATAAAAATTTACTTTGAGCTTAGCGTGGTGGCTCATACCTGTAATCCCAGCACTTTTGGGGGCTAAGGCAGGAGGATCACTTGAGGCCAGGAGTTTGAGATCAGCCTGGGCAATATAGCAAGACCCTGTCTCTACCAAAAAAACCTTTTTTTAAAAATAGCCAGGCACAGTGGCATGCACCTGTAGTCCCAGCTACTCTGGAGGCTGAGGCGAGAGGATTGCTTGAGCCTAGGAGTTCGAGGTTGCAGTGAGCTATGATCACGCCACTGCACTCCAGCCTGGATGACAGAGCTGTCTCTAAAAAAAAAAATTTACTTTGTATGTTTAATAATTCTCAAAATGTATAATAAATTCACATTGTTTATATCAGTTGTATGCTGTATGACTGTATATGATTACCCAATCCAGAAGATAAATTTTAACACAAGAATATGTTTAAATCTTGACATTCCAATTTATTTACATAGTCCTGTATGACAGGGGAATCAAAAGACTCTCAAACATGAAAATATATTAGGACAAAATACTGGTGGATAGAATAGAAATATGCAGTAAGGGAGAAAGAGGAGCTGTGTAGATCGCGTGTTAAAAAAGAGTCTATTCGTGCATGTTTTTCAACTGCTCATACTCTTTATTATTTACATAAGATGTTTAGATGTTTAAAATGTCGTATGTCTATATTTTGTCTACTGGGTTTTTAATTAATAGATTTTATTTTTTAGAGTACTTTTGAGTTTACAGAAAAATTGAGCAGAAAGTATAAAGTTCCCATATACCCTCTCTCCCCTAGTTTCCCAGCTACATTGCACCTTGCATTGGTGTGATACATTTGTTACAACTGATGAACCAGTATTGATACATTATCATTAACTAAAACTCATAGTTTACACTGGGCTTGGTTCTTGGCGTTATACCTTCCATGTTTGGAGAAACGTATAGTGACACATGTACACCATTAGAGTATCACACCGAGTAGTCTCGAGCCCTAAATATCCTCTGTCCTCCACCTGCTCACCCCCCACCCCCCAACCCCTGGTAACCACTGGTCTTTTTACTGTTTCCATAGTTTTGCCTCTTCTGGATGTCACAGAATTGAAATCACACAGTATGTAGCCTTTACAGATGGGCTTCTTACCAATATTCACTCAAGGATCCTCCAGGTGTCTCATGGCTTCATAGCTCATTTCTTTCTGTCAATGAAGAATATTCTATTGTCTGGATATACCACAGTATTTTATCTATTCACCCATGGAAGGATGTCTAAGTTGCTTCCAACTCTTGGTAATTATGAATAAAGCGTATACAAACATTTATGCGCAGGTTTTGTGTGGACATAGGTTTTTAACTCAGTTGAGTAAATACCAAGGAGCATGAGTGCTGGGTTGTATGGCAAGAGTATGTTCAGTTTTGTAAAAAGCTGCCAAACTTTCTTCCAAAGTACCATTTTGCATTCTTACCAGCAATGAATGAGAGGTCCTGCCCCTCCACATGCTCGCCAGCATTTGGTGTGGTCAGTGTTCTGGGTTTTGGCTGTTCTAGTAGGTGTGTAGTGGTGTCTCGTTGCTGTTTTCACTTGGGTTTCTGGTGACATGTGATGTGGGGCATCTCTTCACGTGCTTATCTGCCCTCTGTATGTGTTCTCTGTGACCTGTATCTTCAGATCTTCTACTCGTGTTGCTTTCTTATGGTTTACTTTTAAGAGTTCTTTGTATATTTTGGATAACAGTCCTTTATCAGATACGTGTTTTGCAAATATTTTCTCCTAGTCTGTGGCTTGTCTTTTCATTCTCTTCATAGTGTGTTTTGCAGAGCAGAAGTTTTAAATTTTAATGAAGTCCAACTTGTCACATTTTTCTTTCATAGATCATACTTTTGGTGTTATGTTTAAAAGCTCATCATTTTGAGTAGGGGAGTGAGTGAAAATTCAGGTGTTTAAGAAGAGCTTATTCATATATTTTTAAATGGACAATGGTGGCTATCAAATCGCTATGGCATCTAGAACCTGTTAGCCACCCTCTTATTTTAAAATACTCATATATATACTGTATCAGATTTTATACTCTTGGAAGCTATCTAAACTTCTGTTGAAAATTTTTAGATATAATAGAAAATGTTTGAGGGCATCCGTAGTCACTCAGAACTACTTTTGAAGGTCTGAAGTGGGTGCTGGCCTGGTCTCCTCCAGTTCAGTCTGGACAGCAGGATGCCAGCTCCACCAAAGACCAGCCTGTGACAGGCAAGCACCCAAGCTCCCTGGGCCAGGTGTCCACCTTGGGCAAACAGGGCTGGTGGCAAGACCCACCTCCCAGGGTCATGGAGGGCCATGTGGGAGGGCTCGATGCCTACCGCTTGACCAGGGCCCCACAGACAGCAAGTCTTATCAGGGGGCAGAGGAAGGAGCCCTTTACTGCAACCGAGGTAATCCAGTTCAGGGATGCCTGGGAAAATATTTATAAATTGCACCTTCATCAAAACCCTGAGCTGGGGGCTGTGGGGGACAGAGGAAAATCAGGTGTGGCTGCTGCCCTTGGCAGGGCCAGGATGTGTAGAAGCAGCAGGAGTGCCACTGGAAAGGATCAGAGGCCTGAGCTGGCTTCCCAAGAGCAGTAGGAGGGAGCACCCCGCTGCGAGTCAGGACATCTGGGTGTGCCCCAACTTTGCACTGTGGGCCCTTGGGCAAGGCTCAGTCCCTTGGGGGGCCTCCGTGGGTATGTGCTTGGGGGCACGAGGTGCCAGTGGGGATCTGGCTTCGCTCAGAGTAAGGAAGGGGCAGTGGCTTCTTTCAAGTGAACTGGACCCCTGCCTCTATGGAAGCCAACACACAGGGAGCTCCATGGGGGCCCCATGGTCCCCAACTCCACTTCTCTGCCCTCCTTCCCGCACCTTCACGTGGCCCCTGCCTCGGCACTGACCTGCCCATGATCTGGCTTCCTGGGTGGGTGAGTTTTGCCTCTCAGGACAGACTGCATACATCTTTCAGGCAGGAATGGGACTGTCCTCCTTAAATGTCACCTTGCAGTGCCTAGGAGCTGTGACCCAGCCACTTCCAGTGTGGGAGCCAGTTTGTGGAGAGGCGATGGGAAGTCCAAGTGGGTGAGAGCCTGGGCCTCGACATCTATAAAATGGGGGTCCCAGGAGCATCTGCAGGACACGAGGAGAATGCAGAGATCATGCCCAGCTGGGTGCTGGCTACTGTCAGAACCCATCGAGACCATGTTGTGGCCGGGCTGAGCCAGCCGTTGGGCTGAGCCACTCACAGCACAGAGGAGGCGCTGCTGTGCTGTTCCTTCCCCACCTGCTGCAGTCCTCTCAGGTGGGGATGAGGGAAGATTTGCTGCAGTGCCTGGGATGTGAGTTGTATTCGTGGTATTTTGGGATCTGCCACTCCTCAAATGGTTGTGAGCACCCTGCTTAGACCAGGGTGATGTTACAACTGGTCATTTAACAGCAGGAGCCTGAGGTCCAAAGACCTGAGATAATGGCCAAGCCGTGCGCACCAGGTGAGGGCTCCCAGGGCCCGGGTGCTGTCCTGCTTCTGCTCCCCGGGGCTGTGTGAGTCTGGTGTCCAAGGTGGTGTTGTTTAGCTCCCTGCCCAGCTGGGAGCTTCCTGAAGCTGACTTCAGGGGCTCTCTGTTCACTGCTGAACCCTCCCACTACAACCCCCCCCTTTTTTTTAATTTTTGCATTATAACATCTCTGAAATCTGGAGGCATTTTAGGATTATAACTAACAGCATGTTTTCCTTTCTTAGAGGCACACAAAATAATGGTGCATCTTAAAATCCATGGGGCCTCGGAGCCAGTGCAATAAGGGAGCAGTATCAACACACTTGGTGCAGAATCCTGGCCGTAAGCCACACGCCCTGCACTTTTACATTCACCTCCTTCTGTGAGGTGGCTCAGGACCCTGCACTCTTCCACCAGAACTGGACTGAGCCGCACGGGCAAGCACCGTGTTTACGCACAGTCTGAAGACCAGGAATAAGCAGATGCCAGGCATTTGTGTTACCATTTTTGCAGAGTCTGACGGGCTTCAGAAATCACTCACCACAGACAGAAGCGCAGGAGCCCCAGCAGCTGGCCGGGGCCACACAGCTAGTTGGTGACCCAGCTGACCCCCCCCTGCCCAGGGCCCCTGGGGGTGGCCACAGAGGGTGGGGCAGGAGCCCCTCTGCGTTTCTGCCCCTTCCTCTGAGCAGCTCCTGTGGGCAGAGCCGGGTCCACCACAGGGGCTAGTGACGGAGAAACAGGCTGGTGGTGCAAAGCCGGAAGGAGGTGACATTTTTCGGCGCTTTGCTGCATTTTAAAACTTGTGAATTAGGGACCTTGGACCTTCATATGCAGATTTACGCCAAATGAGACGCCCATCGGGGCCCCGCCGTTCTGAAGTTCTGGCCCGCGTGCTGCCTTCTAAGACGGCAGCCCCGGGACCCCAGCTCGTCTCTGAGAAATAAAGGGCGTCGGGTAGGCGACCGGGGACCGGCGCCAGTTTCACCGAACGTACTAAGCCGGCAAAAGGCATCGGACGCGCCGCAAAGTGCTCCGGCGAAAGGCCGAAGGCGGGCGGGGCTGCGGGAGGGCAGGGGGAGCGCGCGAGGCCGGCCGCGCGCCCGGGCCGTCCGGGCGCCGCGCGGGGGGCGGGCGGGGCGCGGGCGCGGCGGCCGGGGAGGGGCCCGCGCCTCCCGCGCCGACGCCGGACGCGGCGGCCCCGAAGCTGCGAGGCCCGCGGCCGCCGGCCGCTGGAGGTGGGTGTGCGCGGCGCCCGCCCGCCCGGGGCGCGGCCTGCGCGGGGGCGAGTGGGCGCGGCGAGGGCTCCCGCGCTGAGCAGCCGCCCCCGCCGCGCCCCGCCGCCCCCCCGCGGCCCCGCGCCCGGCCGGGCCCCTCTCCCGCGGCCGGCGCCCCGGGGCGGAGCCGAGCGCCCTGGGCGCGGGGCGGGAGGCAGGTGGCGCGGCGGCGGGGGCGGCGGCGGGGGCGGGGCGCGCGGGGCCCCGTGAGACGCTCGGCGGGCGCGCGGCAGCCGAGCCCCGCGCCGGGAGCCACAGGCGCGGCCGCGGAGGCCGGGAGCGCCCGGGCGGGTGCGCGCTTTGTTCCCGCGCGGGCGGCCGGAGCCCAGCCCGGCGTGGCCCAGGCGGCCGCCCCGCGCGCCCCGGCCCGCTGCGCGCCTGAGCCCGGCGCGGGAGGACGGCGCGCGGGCGGCCCCAAGTTGCGGAGGTGCGCGCCGAGTTCGCAGCGAGCGCGGCGTCGGGAGCCGGCGGCGACCGCCCGCCGGACCTCGGACCGTAAGTGCCGCCCTGCCCCGCGCGCCGCCGCCGCCGCCACCCCGGGGTCTGCGCCGCAGCGGCGCGGAGCGCACGGCCGCCCCGGGAGCCCCCTCCCCCGACTTTACAAAGTTGGTGCCCAAGGCAGGGTGGAGCCAGCCCGCTCCGCGCCCACCCATTTGGGCGGAGTGCACCCCCGGGGGGCAGAGAGCTCGACCTGCCCGGGCGTGCGGTTAAACTCAAGGTGGGAAGTGAGTGCGGGCGTGGGGTGGGGTGTCCTGCACCCCCCGGGTGCCGGGTTTCCTGACAGAGGCCCCGCAGCCGGTGACAGGGACCCGGAGGGGGGGCAGAGGGCGGCCTCAGAGACGGAGGTGCCGGGGCCTGGCTGGGGCGGGGGGCTGGAGCTCCCTCTAGCCCCTCCCTCTTGTTTTGGTCCCTGGCGCTGCCCTCCGGGCCGGGTGGTCAGCGGTTGAGCAGCGGTGGGCCCGCTCCCTTCGCCGCGGCGAGGAGGGGGCTTCGCGGGCCCTCCCTGGGGTCCTGACGGTCGCGGTGCCTGGGCACAGCCCGGTGGCAGCGATCGTGCTCACAGCCTTTGGGAACCGGCCATCTGTGTGCCGGGCAGGCCCGGAGCCAGGCTGTGGGAACAGTGGGGAGGGAGGTGTGAGCCGCCTTGGAGGGACAGATGGCTGGAAATTCAGCCCTAGACGGCTGACTTGACTTGCGCGGAGCAGAAGGCAGCCAGGCTGGTGGCGGCTGTGAGCCGCTGGGCTCTGAACACACAGCCCGGAGCTGGTCCTCCTCCCCGGGAACTGGGGGTGTGCTGGAGCTGACTGACTGCAGGCGTGTTCTGGAGCCCAGGGAGAAAAACATTTCCCTTGAAAATGGAGAAAATCTTGTGCTCCTGTTTGCGGAGGTTGATCTGAGTAACTGTCGGGCCCTATTCCTTTGCCCTGTGGCCAGGATGTTGCTTCCTTATGTCTGGGCGGGTGTTTCCTCCCCTGGACCTAGAAACTGGCGGCTCCTGGGCAGCCACCTTGGAGGACGGGGTCAGCTGAGGACATAGGGGGGCAGTTAGTCTGTGCCCTGGCATTGCCCTTGCAGGTTGCTGCAGGGTTTGGGAAACTTTTTGTGGTTGGGACTTTACTGTGTCCCCCAGACCCCAAGGGCGGGGGCTGGGTCTGAGGGAGTCCAGCCCCCTCCTGCCTGAACACAGGTTCCTCTGGCAACTGCTTTCCTGGAAGGGGAAGGGGAAGGGGCAGGAAGGGCCAGTTGACAGCTCCAGGGCATGTTAGTAGGGGCTCTTTGTGCCTCTGGGGTCGCTGTGTCATTTGCCTGCCCCCAACCCCCTGCTCTGGATGGTGGGAGCTGGGCCTGGCAGGCTGAATGCTGCTGCGCAGGGGGTCCTGTCTGAGCAGCTGACAGCACCATGCCTAAAATGCCATGCTATTGGGGACCATTTGTCGGGCAGTGGTCACTCTTGTATGCTGAGTCGAAAAAGGAGAGAGAGAAGAAAAGCTTAGAGCAGGAAGAGCAGAGATGGCCTTCAGAGCTACCCAAGAGCTGGATGCAGGGAGGGAAGAGAATATCACATTAGGACCAATTTTCTGGTGGAATCCATCTCCCATGGGGGTTGCTGTGGTCTCCTAGTGATGGAAAGGGAAGTTGGTGTGAATGGTACCTGTGCAGCCAGCTGGAGGGTTTCCCCCAGAGGTCCCCTCCAGAACCCTCTGGCCATGCTGCCAGCCACCCACCGGCCCCTGGGGACCCCTGAGCTCTCCCTCTGCAGCAGGGTCATCCGTATAATTGAGTTACCACCTCCAGGAAATTGCTGTGATTTGGCTTCACATATTTTCATTTCTGCACGACTGGAAGAAATTAATTTTTCTTCCTACGAAAGGATCTGGAGACGCTGCCGGCAGGCTAGGTCACTAATCTTCAAGATGCAAGCCACAGGGCTGCCCCTGTGGAGGGCCCGGCTGGGGGCTGCGGCTTCCTCTGGGCGGGAGCAGAGGGCGTGGGCCAGTGAGACACTTCCCTGCCGCCTTCTGGAATTGTCCTGGGGCTCTCGGCTTCCCCCCACCCGCACCATGAGCCGTGAGCCGGCTGAGTTTGGAGGTTTTCTGATTCATCCTCTCAGCCTCCCACAGCGCCAGGTTAGAAGGCGGTGGTTGGATTAAATTGATCTGAATTCCCTCCCCAGGCAGGAGGGATGTTCGTGTCTGTGTGCGCTCACCAAGTGTGTGCAGAATCCAGCCTGGTGAAGGGCTGGTGCGCAGTAAGTCCTGTGTGAGTGGCACCCTAGGTGAGAGCTGCATTTCTGTGCTTGCCAGCAGTCCCCTCCTGCTAACAGCACCAGGGCACCTTTCTGAGCAGTTCCTCTGGCCGAGGAGGTGCTGGCACTTGCCCTCACTGTCCAAGTCCCTGAACCACCCTGGGGGGGGTGGTGAACTTTCCCAGAGAGGTGCACACACTCACCAGGGTGGAGAGGGGAGCAAGTCTGGCTGCTGGCCCCAACCCTGCCTGTGCCCTGTGTCCTCGTCCCAGCTTGCCTGTCAGCATTCTTAGGGCGCCTGAGTACTCCTGAGGGTGCTGTAGGGTCTGGTAGCAGTCGGCTTGGCAGTGACGAGGGGTTAATGCTGCAGATGTAGGAGCTCTCAGGCCATGGGTCCAGGCAGGGAGGGAGAACTTGACCTGTGTCTCATCCCAGCTATTCCTGGTTCTCCTGTGGCTCTGGCCAGCCCATCCCCTGTGCTATGTGGGGGAGAGGGATTATTGTTGTTCGAGATCCTCTAGAAGCCACTGGAACATGGTCTGGATATTATAGCAGGCATAGCATCCACTGCTCATAGACATCCCTGTCCAGGCAGCTGGCAGTCACTTCCCAGGCTGGCCCCAGGGCTCCTGGCAGGGGGTGTTGGGGGAGGGTCCTGAACTCTACAATTTGTAAATTGGAGAGTGTGGCTTTGCTGCTACCTCACTTACTGGGCAGAGCTGGCCCCAGAATGTGCTTGTCACGTTTGTCAGCCTTGCTCATCCCCTGGGCAAACGCTGGTTGAACACCTACTTCATGCCAGGCAGGGGGTAGAATAATACTAATACGATCACAATACAAGTTCATACCGGGGCACTCAGGCTGTGCTGGGCTAAGTGTGCTTTGCCTCATTCAATCCTTGGGACAACGCTGAAGGTGGGTCCTGTTGCTGTGGGTCTAGACAGGAAACAGGCCCAGAGAGGTTCACCTTGCCCTGCAGGAGCCCGAGGCTGGTGGGTGTCACGCTGTGCTGCCTCCCAACTCAGAGGGAGGCAGCCCCTGCACCTTCCCACTGAGTTCCAGGCCAGCAGGGCCAGCGGGGCAGTGGCTTGTTCAGAGCCCCAGCAGATGGGGTGTGGAAACACAGGGTGGCTGGGATGCCAGCGAGGGGACACAGGCCATCAGAGGGCCAGGGCTTATTTTTGGGCAGCAGAGAGGAGCCGACCAGGCTCCTTTTCCAGACAGTCTCGGCTTCACTGGGTCTCCAGGGTCTGGGCCAGGCTGGGCGGATACCACGCTGTTAATCCAAGGAAACAGTCACTCACCAGCTTATCCTTGTGGCTCAGTCAGTGAACCACACCCCCACATCCTTCCCCGGGGGTCACTGCGCCCGACTCCCCTGGCCAGAGTGGGAAGGACTGATTCTACTTCTGAGGTTCCCAAGCCTGCGACCCTCCTTTGCACAGAGCCGGGAGGGCAGGGGACGGCAGGAGGTGGGGAACAGCCCACCCAAGTGCCCTGAGGCAAATGCAAGCAAGGGCCTCGCTCCTCTGGAAAAACATTCCCCGGAGTGGACACCGCCCTTGTAGCATCAGTGGAAAAGACTCGGGCAGAGACCTGGCACTTGGGATGGAAACTCATGATGAGGAAAGTGATAAACAGTTGGTTCCTGGTTCCCACTTGTGAGTTGGCAGCTTGACGGGGTGGGAGCTGGAGGCTCCGGACCCGCCTGGCCGTTTGCAGCGTGTTTCCTGTGGCAATAAAACAGAAGTTAAAACTTCTGCTTTTTGTAATTCGTGGGACCTCACTGGGAGCCAGATGTCACTGGGAAGGAAAACAAAGATGAACTTGGCTATAATGAGGAAGGCGTCTCCTCGGGCAAGGCGCCAGCAGCACAGCCTGCGGCTCACCTCGGGCTCGAGGCCACTGGTCACTGGCCACTGTCCCCACACGCTCTCAGGCTGGGGGCTGGTTTTGCCCCCTGCAGGGTTGGGGTGCTCAGGGCCTCCCAGGCTGCCCCTGCGGCTGGGGCATGGTGGATGTGGCAGGTTTGGGAGGATGTCCAGCACCGGTGCACTCTTCTGCTTACTTGGGCAGAGGAAAGTCCACACCCAGGAGGCATGGATGGTACCAGAGAGACCAGCATGGGAGATGCCCTGGCTATTCCCAGGGCCAGGGCAGGGGAGCTCCTCGTGCACTCAAGGGCCCTGGGTGACTCTCGGGACTCTTGAGCCCCGAACCCCCGGAAGGGCCAGAGTGAAACCAGCCAGCAGAGGAACCTGCTCTGACAGTGGGGGAGGGCAGGTGTCCAGAGGGCCCCCAGAGCCAGGGCCGGGGTGGCTGCAGCCCCTGCCTGCTCTCTGAGGCAGTGGGGTGGGGGTGGCAGTGCTCTGCCTCTCTGGCCCCACCTGGGTTTAAATCCCCTCCCAGCAGCTGTGTGACCTTTAGCAAATCATTTACCCTCTCTGTGCCTCAAGTTTCAAATGCAAAATGCACTCTGCAGGGCACCTACCTTTTGAGGCTGTGATGTAGCGGGACAGGTCGTGAGTGGAGGTAGCAGGGACTGACATGGTGGTCACACACCTCTCTGGGGGACATTGTGCTGTCCCAGGGACATCAGGTGGCTCTGCACCAAAACCCTCCCTTCTCCCCTTCCCCACCGGAAACTCACTCTCCCCGCACCTGTGTCCTCTTTCAAAACGTGGGGTGATCCAGAGAGGTACGCTTCATCCTCGCATGGCCCAGACCCTGGCCTGCTGTGCCTCCTCCCCTGTTACGGGGACAGCAGCAAGCTTGGAGCCATGCCCAGGGCCTCCTGAGCACCCCTTCTATAGAGGGAAACTGAGGCTGGAATCAGTGAGCCCCTGCCACTCAGCGTCAGAGGCAGAATTGCCACTGGGGAACCGAGGTCTTCTGACTTCGGAGCCTCTGTATTCCGGCTGCACCAGGCCCCCACACAACTGGAGGGCTTGTCAGCAGGCCTGGGGGTTCTGTGGCCCCCACCTCTTCCCTCAGCCACCCCCACCTCCCCACGCTCCACAGCCTCACCCAACGCAGCCTGGACTCAGAGCACAGTAAACAGGGGTCCTTCCCACCAGCCTCTCCTGCGGCTGAGAAGGCAGAGCGTGTGCTCCTGTGGACAGAGGAGGATGTCTGGGTGCTTGACCTTTGCACGCCCGGTGTCTGTGGGAGCCTTGGGGCTCTCCCATGTTGCCCTTCAGAGACGGTCGTTCTGAACCTGGGGCAGGAGCGGGAAGGGCCCCGCCACTTCAGGTACCCCTGCACCTGTGCCTGCCCCGCCAGGCGCTGTCCACAGCAGGGAATGGGCAGGCCAGGGTGACCCGGCACATCTCAGTCCCGGGAGCCTGCGTGTCCCCATCTGTCACAGCTGGGAGCACGGTGGGGGTCAGCCTGTGCCACGGTGCATTGTGCGCTTCCTGCCTCTCCCGCTCCTTCCTGACAGCTCAGGGTTGGGTGTCTGGGCTGAGACCCTTCCACGTGGCCCCCACCCGCGCTTGGGACTGAGCTCCTCCTTCCTGGTCGCGCATTGCTTCTGCCTGGGAACCCAGATAATCAGATGGTCACATGGTGCAGGGTGGCTTCTCACCTACGTCTCTGTGTCTGAGTGGTGGCTTCTCCCAGGAAGTGCCCGGCATTGTCGGAGGGACAGAGCTCCGCACCAACCCCTAGAAACAGGGCATGGGCCCTTGTGTCCTTCCAGATTGTCCAGTGGCCATATGAGAAAAGGACAAAGACTGGAAAAATTAATTTTTATAATATATTTTATTTAAGCCAATGTATCCAAAAATTATCATTTTTAGCATATAGTTGATTTTTAAATTACTGATGTATTTTATTTTCTTAAAGTCTCCCAGGTGCATTGTGAATGTTACACCCACCATGCATTTCAACTGCGCCCAGCCTTGTGCCACTCCTGTGCTCTCAGCCGCCATGCAGGACAGTGCGGGGCAGAGGGGACAGGGAATTTGCCAAATGACCGCTGTGGCACTAGGGGTGTAGGCGTGTGGCACCATGAGGTGTGCAGTCCTGACCCCACCTGGGGAAGCTCAAGGGGGCCCCCAAGGAGGTGACCTGCCAGGCAGGGGAGCTGTTCAGGCAGAGGCCCCCAGAGCTAAGCACGTTCTGGAAAGGAAAGGCCAGGGCCCTGGGGAGGATGCTGGCCTTTGTCCCCAGTCATGAAGGCCCAGCAAAGCCCCCTGAGCAGGCTGGGGTGGGGCTGCCTCTTGAGAAGGTCATCATGGGGTAACGGGGCCCAGAGGAGCCACCTGCAGCGTCCAGACACAGGGCAGGGGGCAAGCGGATGGGCTGAATCACAAAGGTGCCCCCAAGCTGGCGGCTTGCACACCTGAGGACCTGGTCAGTCTCTGGACGTGCAGGCGTCCAGCAGAAGGGACATCTCCTGGCCCTCACGCCGGGCCATCCATCTCCCCCTGAGTTCCCAGGACCTGCCCTGCAGGCTGTTTTCTATGGTCAGTCAGCGTGTTGCCGGTAGAGTCTGAAGTCAGGGCTGGCTTCCTGGAAAGGAAGGTGTCCCCAGCTGGGCACTTTCCACGTTTGCCTGGTGAAGGAGGGCTCTCCATAGCCGACGGCTGATGCCTTGGGTGCCTTTGTGTGGGGCGCACATGCAGGTGTATGTATGTAACATCTGTGAGTGTGCAATGCAGTGTGCACAGGCACATGTATGTGCATGTGTGTGGTGTGGCACAGAGTAAAAACAGGCCAGGAAGGAGTGTGACCTCTCACCTGGCTGTCCAGAAGGGCAGCTGCCCTGGGCAGACTCGGAGGGGAGCCCCATGGCCAGCTTTAGAGGATGTTCTGGAAATGATTAAAGCTGTGGCAGTGCAGCAGAATGCTCACCTCCCCACCCCCACCCCTCTGCACTGTGACCCCAGGGCCCAGGCAGGGATTAGGAAGGGCCCATGGCACCTGAGCCCAGCTAAACCTGCCCAGACGTGGGACCTACTGCCCCTGGAGAGAGGGGATGCCCGGGGTGAGCAGAGGCCTTGGGAGGGGACGTTGTCCTTGGGACGTCTGCTCCTATGCATCTGTACACCTGTCCCTAGGGCCCCTCCAGAGCATCAGGGTTAGAGGCTCGTTTGCCACAGACCTTTCCCTCTGGGCCCCTGCCCCTGCCTGTGTGTCTGGGTGTGTGTTTGCAGAGGGAAGGGAGTTCCCCACCCCCAACAGCCGCCTGGGCCCTGCTCAGCCTCCTAGTTCCTGGTGCGCCAAGGCCCAGGGGAGTCAGGGTTGGGGCCACGGGGTGTCACCCCCTACCTGCCCATGTAGGGGTGACCCCAAGTGGGCAAGAGTGGGGGGCCTGGGAGGGGGGCGGGGCCCTCACTTCAGAGACACCAGGGGCTGGAGGCAGTGCAGCCAGGGGACGGCCATGTGACCCTGGCTCCTGGCTCCCAGTGACACGGACAGGCCCCTGGAGAGAGGGCTGAACAGGTTGGGAACAAAATATGCACATAACAAAATATACTGTTTTTGCCATGTTAGAGTGTACAATTCAGTGGCATTTAGTACAGTCACAAGATTGTGCAGCCACCACCAGCAGCTAGTTCCCAAACATTTTCTTCACCCCCAGAAGAAACCACAAGCCCACTGGCAGTCGCTCCTTTGCCCCTCCCCCCACCCCTAGCAACCACCCGTCTGCTCTGTCTCTGTGCATTTGCTTGTGCCAGACAGTTTATAGAAATGGGGTCACACGACGTGTGGCCTTTCACATCAGGCTTCTGTTGTCAGCATCATGTCCTCAAGGTGTGTCCACCTTGTAGCCTGTGTCAGAACTTCAGTCCTTATGGCGGGACAGTATCCACTGCACGGAGAGACCACTTTGTGTGTATCCATCATCTTCCACCTTTTTGGTTATTACGAATCATGCTGCCACGGACATTCGTGTACAGCTTTTGCATGGATGTTTGTGTTCGTATCTGTTGGATAGATTCCTGGGAGTGGAGTCGCTGGTCTTGCCCACTGGGTTTCCAGGATGGATTAGCTGGACAGTGGCCTGCCCTGGATGCCCAGGGCTTTGCTGCACTGTGACCTGCTCCTCCGGGCAGCCTTTCCACAGGTGTTGATGCCGTGGCCTGGGGTGGTTTAGGGACACCCTGCCGGGTGCTTGGAGAGTGCTGTTTGCACAGCAGTGGCTGCTCCGCCTGCAAGCTGTCATCATATTTGGTTCCACAAACAGTTATTGGATCTCTCCAGCACCTGCTTTCTGACCCTCCGGGCAGGAGCCAGATTCCAACCTGGTCTGTCTGCTTCTGCCCCCCACCCTCCACCCCAGGTCCATTCTGCACACAGCAGCCGTGGGGTTCCCTGAAAGGCCAGTCAGATGCAGCCCTTCTGAAGCAGAGCTGAGGCCCCTGGGGTGGCCTCCAGGTCCACAAGCCCCCATCCATTCCTTATCCACACTGTCCTACCCCCCTTGCCTGGTACCCACAAGTCCCAGGCATGCTGCCACCTCAGGGCCTTTGCACGGCTGGGTGAGCCTCTGCCAGGAGTGCTTCCCCAGCACCCGCATGGCTCCCCCTGCCTCTGCTTCAGGCCTTGCTCAAATGTCACCTTTCCAGTGACCGCCTACCTCCCCCACTGCCACAGTGGCCCCCACCCTCTACCCTGCTATCCTGCCCTCTTGCCTGTTATTCCAGGTCCCCCTCCAAGGTCAACTCCATGGGGGCAGTTCCATGGGGTGTCTGTCTGCTCCCTCAGTAAATGTCTCAACAGGTAGCATGTCCTGCCTGTGGGGGGGCCCCACCACCCCCATCTTACAGGTGATGGTGCCTAGGGTCACAGGCGGTTTAGGGACACCTTTGCTGGTGCTTGAGAGGGCTGTTTGCACAGCAGCAGCTTCTCCGCCTGCAATCTGTTGTCGTATTTGTTTCCACAAACAGTTACTTCATCCTCTGTGTCTGCCTTCCAGCCCTCGAGTTTGGCCATGAGTCCTGCCTGCGTGGGGGCAGCGTGGGGTCAACCTGGACAGTCTGTCTTGACACCTGGAGTCCTCTTTCCCTAAGTAAACATTCCCGAGGACCCGCTCTCAGCCAGTCATTGGCTACAGCGCAAACAGAGCCCAGAGGCAGGTGAGAGAGCACCCCAAAACCAAACAAGCCCAGAAATGGCTCTCTGAGGACAGGTGTGCTGGTGGGGAGGTTGTTCAGTTTCCACTGCTGTGGAGCAAACCACCCCAAACTCAGTGGCCTCAGGCAACCATCTAGCTCTGCAGGCAGATCCTTGGGTCAGGAGCTGGGACAGGGCCTAGCGGGACAGTGTGTCCCTGCCTCATGGTGTCCACAGCCTCTGCTGTGTGGCCTTGGCAGCTGGGGCTCAAAGGCTCAGCTTGGGGGGTGCCCAGGGGCTTGCTCCCTAGTGGCTGGTGCCAGGTGTGTGCTGCCTGTCCACAGAGTGCTCTGCTTGGCCCTCACTTTGGCGGCCCAGGACAGAGCTGGCCTTGCTGGGCAAGTGGCCCTGGCAGTTCCTGAGCTGACTTTGGAGTCCGGTGGCGACACTCCACTGTGGCCTGTGCAGCTCCTGCAGGGAGGAGGTCGTAGTTGGGCTGACCTGCCTGGGAGTCAGGATAGACTCCCTGGGGCCTCATGGTGGTGGCCAGCTGGGCCTCCTGGGCCTTGTGGGGGATAATCCCACTCAGCATCTGCTTCTCCATCCTCCCTGTGCCAGCTGAGACCACCCCCTCTCCTGGCTGCCCCCAGCTGCACCCCACCTGGAGTGGCCAAGAGAGGCAGATGGGGCTCCCATGCCAGGCTGGCACGTGCCAGCATGGCTCGGTCTCCCTGGGCACCTGCTGTGACCCCATGCAGGGCAGGGAGGCCAGGTACGGAGGCCCCTCGAGGACAACAGATAGGCCCTCCCTTCTCCCAGCACCAGCCCCTCCCCCAGCCTGTCTGGACACAGGGCAGAATTCAAACACCCCAGTGAGGATGTATCAAGATAATTATTTTTTGTTTCTCTCCAACTTTGAAAAGAACATAGCTCTTATTGTGCAACCTACGCTGCAGAAACTCAGTCCCTCCCTCCCGGACCCTCCCTCCCTTCCGGGATGGCACTGGAGGAAGCTGTGCCCCTGCCCCAGCTGCAGCCTATGTTAGGGGCTTAGATCTGACTCCTCTAGTGTTTGCCCAGGTAGGGGGGTCAGTGCTACCTGGAGAGATCCATGTCCTGTGCCCTTGAAATGCTTTGAGCTGCACCAAGGCCGCAGACAGGGAAGGGCTTGTCCATTTGACGGGGCAGCCCCCTGGAGACCTGGACATCCACACTGACGTCTCTCTGGGGCACGCAGTCCATTGGGATGTGGTGTGTTAGGCAGTGCTTTGACGCCTGCCACGTGCCAGTCACTGTCTCAGAACCCTGCAGACAAACCACTGCCCTCTGTCTGGGGAGGGACAGAGTGGACCAATGGGGCAAGCGATGGTGGGGTCTCCACCCCGGCCGTGGAGGTCGCTATCTGCCCCAGGTCAGCCTTCTCTGACAAGGTGACCTTGAGCTGAGGCCTGCCTGGGAGGATCCAGTGTCCGGCAGGGCACACAGTGGCTTTTGGGGCACATCCTCAGGCATAGGGACCACCAGTGCCGAACCCTGAGGCAGGAGTGTGGCTGCGTGTTCAAAGAGTGACAGAGCAGAATGGGGGCTGCCTGGCGTCCGTGAGGACCTCACTCTTCTGAGGCCGGCACACATAAGGCCTGAACGAGCCTGGCTTGGCGCTGTAGCTCAGAGGCTGATCTAAAGTAATTCCCACCCAAGCCCGGCCGTGAACACCTGTCGTCCCATCTTGCAGATGAGGAAACTGAGCCTCAGGGTCCCCACCCTGGTGAACTCAGGGCACAGCCAGCTCATCCCTGAAAAAGATTCCCACTTGCTGGCCTCCCTGCAGCCACACGGTTCAGGTTGTCACTCACCACGTCCTTCCAAAACAAAGCTCTTTGACCACAGGTCCATCTTGGTCCTCTGTGTCACGTTTCCTGAGACTTGACCCAGTGACTGCCCCCAGCCAGAGAGACTCGAGGGGAGGGTGTTGGCCCACCCCTGAAAATTGCACCATGAGGCGCAGAGCAGACACTGACGTTTCAGAACTTGAGCTGGGACAGACATCCCCATGCCCACCCGATGCTGGGCCCCTTGGAGCTCTCCCAAGGCGTTTGGTGGTGGATTGAAGTGGCTCGTGAAGCTAGATGTTGGGAGAGGAATTTGTCACATCTTTTTGGAGCCAGGACTCCCCGGAACTGAGCCAGTGCTCCATACGCACCTCTCGGAGCAGCTGAGCTCTCAGGAGATGCAGGTGAGGCACTCACCTGATCAGCGTGCATCCGGTGTGTCAGGCCCTGTGTGGCTGCCCCGCGAATTAGCTCACTAATCCCACACTTCATAGATGGGGAAAGCAAGTCTCCCCAGCACTCACTGAGTCCTCCCATGGGCAGAGCCCCCTGCCCCCTATGGAGCTGACCTCCACTGGGGCAGAAGGGACGTGACCGGTGGGGCGGGGGCTCTTTGGAGGTGGGCGAGCCGAGTCTTTATTCACCGTCCTCAGCCTCTGTCTTTTAAAAAAATAATCATTGTAAAATTTTTCGCACGGCCCAGGCATGGAGGATGGTGACCCCAGAGTGCCCCCCACAGCCTCAGTGATCAGGGATCCCTGCCTCTCAGCCTGAGAGGCCCCTCCTGAGGAGCAGATGGGAGTCCACAGGGCAGCAGCAGCTCTGGAGCCCCCAGAAAAATGCATTGGTGGGTTCACGTGCAAAGGGGTCCTCGAATGTCCACAGGCTCAGCCCATGGGGCTCCTGCTGTGAAACCTGGAGTGAGAATCTCTCGTGCAGGGCCAGTGGTGTAGCCTCAGGTTCCCCCACTCTCAAATGAGAGTTCACCTCCTGCCAGCCTCAGAGCTGCCCACCCAGGGCGAGAGGAAGGTGTGCACAGCACGTCTCCCCTGCCTGGCACAAGGAGGGTCTTCCCCCCGGGGAAAATTCCCTGAGGGCTGTTTTGACTCAGCAGGGCCCCGCACCCAGATCTCCTCAAGGTTCCTTGAGACCATTTGGTGGAATGAGTCAAAACATCCAGAAGGTTCCTGCTCGGGAGGGGGCGGCAGAGCCTGCGGGTCTTCCCCCAGAGCAGCTGCCGCCCCGGCTGGGCGGCACCGGTGCCTGCACCGGGCCCATCTGCCTGCCTGGTGCCTTCCCAAGGCCGGGGGCTGGGAGAGGACCGGCCAGGAGGGCTGGAGGCAGACCTGTGCCCACTGGGGACACGCCCCATCTTTCTGAGGCCGTGGCTGTGTGACTGCGGGTGGGCTCCTGCCCTCTCTGTGTGGTGTTCCTCCGGGCTGGTGCAGAGCTGAGCCCTTGCACAGACCCTCCCAGCCCTGGGCGTGGCCACAGTGACTGGTGGCTTCTAGTTTCTTCCTGGGACCACCCTCAGCTTTAACTGTCTGCCCCACTGCCTGGTCCCGATGCCTGGCGTGGGAAAGAGATTCTGTGGCCGTGGGGGAGAAAGTGCTGTGTGAGGTGGTGGCAGCTGACCGCTGTGGGCGAGGTGAGCCATGGTGGCTCCCTGCCGGCCGTCAGGGCGTCTGTGTGTCCCGCCCGCCAGGCAGTGGGGGAGATCGGGCTGAATCCAGGTATCAGACGTGTCCTGACAAGACGGACCCGTTCCCTGCTGTGGGGGCCCTGCCCCCTGCCCAGACCCCTCTCTGAGGTCAGCCCAACACCCCACTGACAGCTCAGCCTCCCTGCCTTGCCGGCCTCCAACCCTGCTCCTTCTGTCTGGGCAGCACCAGGAGGGCAGGACCAGGCTGGACCACTTGGTTCTGTGCCCTGCCCCGTCCCCTCCCCCTGGCAGTCCCCAAGCAAGCCAGGGCTGCCAGGAGTCGGTGCAGCCGTGTGGTTCCTGTCATACAGGTGGGCAAAGTGGGGTTTAGAGAGGCTAAATCTTTGCCGCAGCTGCTGGGACTAGAACCCAGCTGTGCAGCTCTTTCCATGGGAGGCAGGAGGCGGGACCCTCTGGGCCTTGGACCCGGCGTGGGGTGGACCTGAGAGTCCTCATGGAATCGCTGCGGTGATTTATGCCTCAAAGGCCTGTGCAGGGAGTCTGGACTCCTCCTCCCCAGCCCCGAGGACAGGCCTTGGGGAAAGATTCTGCTTTCTGGCTGCTCCTTTAAGAGCCTCCCACCTTAGAAGGTGCCAGAGTTGAGCCCGGGAGCCCAGCGCCTGCATTTGAAAGCAAGACTCCCTTTCCCATCCAGACACGCCGCTGACCCTGCGATCAGAAGACAGATGTCTAAGCCCTGTTCTGTGTCCCAGAGGGCCGTGGCCTGGCCTGCTCTCCTGTGGTGTCCTGAACCGGGAACGGGCTGCATGGAGCTTCCATCCCTTACGAGCTTAGCTGCTGTTCACTCATGTGGGAGATTTGCTTTGTTGCTCAAATTGGTTGAAAGGCCGCAAAGAAATGGCCCAGACCCTTACAATGGCCAGTGGGTGTTGACAGGAAGTGTGAGTGCAGACATTCTGAGAGAGACCCCCACTCAGGCCAAAGTCTGATGCTCATCCTCCCAACAGCAAGCTGGCCTCAGCCCCCAGCAGCTCAGGAAACCACCGGCAACATGCAGGAGCTCAGCCCGGCGGCCTGCCTGGAAGGGGAGGCAGGCAGGAGCAGGGCAGAAGGCCCTGCAGGGAAGCCCTGCATTGGCATGTCCGCACTGGGGGCAGTGGTGAGGGTCCCTGTCTTACAGGGAGCATGTTGAGGCCAGGCCAGACGAGGGGACTGGCCCACGTTGGGGGATGCCTGACTTCAAGCCAGCAGCTATACCCTCCCCAGTCAGCCTGCTGTGTGTCTCAGGCACATTACGAGGCTCCTTCGGCTCTTTGCCTCCACATTTGCCAAATTGGGGAGACTTGGGGTATTTGGAGGGACCAAGTTGGAGCCAAGCAGCTGTGTGGGTGAAGGCTGGGGCCCGGGCAGAGCCAGATTGTCTGGGTCAGAGCCCCGCTGTGTGCCTTGGGCAGTTCCTGACCCTCTCTGGGCCTCAGTTGTCTGGTCTATAAAATGGGAATACTAGAATGTTTATGTTTTCATCATTATTATATGACAGGACAACCTCATAGGGTTGTCGCAAGGATTCTGTGAGTTAGTATTTTGTTGGCCAAAATAGCCTGTAGAAGAGATTTGGGGTGGACCCTGATGGTCTGTTTGTGCGTTCTCAGCCCAGCCCTGGGGAAGGCTGTTGGTGCAGGCAGCCCCTGAGTATGGCACCCACGTGGCAGGAGGGGCAGACTGATTTAGGAAACAGTGTGGCCCCCGTGCTCTGGGACGTAAGTGGGAGGCAGACAGGATCCTAATGCTCCAATGCGGGGTCTCCCCCCTGCCCACTCTGATGCCTGGGGCAGACACTGCTCCCCTGGGAGCTCAGCCACATCCTCCTCAGGGAGGCCCCATGCCCTGCTTCATGATGGGACTTGGCATCTCGGGGAAGCCTGTTTGCCACTCAGGGCAGACAGCTCCGAGGGCCCAGCAGCTCTGACCCTCCCAGCCCCTCTCAGCTGCAGAACCTGGGAGAAAGGGGGTAGCTTTGACAGCCGCACAGATCTGTGGGGGGCTCTCCAGGGAGGTGTGAGGTGCCCTCCTGGGTGGAGAACGAGATGCCTCCAGGAGAGATTTGGGGGTGGAGCCCTCCACCACCCCAAGAGTGGCCCAGCTCCCCCAAAGCCAGCTCCCCCGGCACAGCCTCGGGTGTGACGTGACATGTGCCAAGGCCTGGCTTGGTGGTGTCAATGCCAGGCTTGGAGTCCGAGTCCTGGGTTCACAGCCTCCTCTGGCCTGTCCCGGTGACTTGACCTTGGACTGTGAGCCTCAACTTTGCCATCTGTGAAATGGGAGTAATAGTACATCCCTCGGAGGTGCGGGTAAGGCTCGACGAGGTGTCCTGTTCCTTCAGTGGACGTTTGCTGAAGCAAACAAAGAAGTAACTATGTAATTACCAAAAAGGCTGTGGAGGAAGAACCAGATGGCGAATGTGGGGTGGTGTCAGGTACCCCCGAGGAAGCGACTTCAGACGGTGGAGGCTCCTGCCACAAAACACCCAGCACCTCGTCCTGTCCTGGAAAGGGCTCAGTAAATGGGCTGGTACTGTTGAAATCACCAGGGGTCCTGTTTAGGGTGAACCTGGTCCCCCACAGCCCCCTGGATGAAATCCAGGCCCCTGCCCCTCTGGCCTCTCCTTCCCCAGCAAAGTGTGGGCCAAGATGCGAACTAGGCGTCCTAAGATGCCCTTCCTTCCTCCCCAGGGGCCGAGGGAGCTGGGGAGAGTTCTGGGGGCGTCAGAGGCAGGGAGGGCAGGCAGGAGGGAGCTGGGGCCGCGCCCCCACCCAGGGAGATCCCGGAAGAGGTGCCCACTCGGCAGCCCAATGGGAAGCCCCAGCTGGCAGGGGGCCACCACCATCCTGCCACCCTGTCTCCAGCCAAGCATGTCTCAGGTCCTTGCCAAGCTGGGGGCAGGGTGGGCGGGGGGATCGCACACGGCTTCCCTACTCCTGTGCCATCCTTTCTGCTGCCTGCGTGTAATTAACAGAGTAATTAAAAACAGGATGAGTTAATTGGTATTCATTTATGTGGCAGATGTTTTTAATTGAGGCAGGAAACAATTTACCTGTTTACATAAACAATGGCAAAGGCAGGCTTGTAAAACACATTTTTTAAAATATTTTCCTCCCCCTTTCTAAAAAGAAGAATTGAAATCACTCGGTCTCCCCTGCTCCGGGCCTCCGTGTGCGCCCAGCCGGGCAGGCCCCTCGTGGGAAGGCCCGGGGCTGGGGGAGGAGCAGGAAGGTTCGTGCCAAGAGGAAACATCTGTTTGAAAGGTTTGTCTCCAGAGCAGCCTGTTTTCCTTAGATTCGGAGAAAGGATGTGTTGTTCCCAGGTTGTGGGGACACCGGCGCAGCCCTAGAGCTTCTTGCAGTGATGTCCCCCCAGACAACTCTGGGGCTGCCCTGTTTAATGTCACCCCCCGGCCGGGGGGGGGCCTCTGGCCTCCAGGAGGGTGGGAAGCAGCTGTCTCAGGGGGCCTGGCTGGGGGAAGACCACCCAGCCTGGGTTGGCAAGCCGGGTAGGGTTGGGAAGGGGCTCAGGACCCCTGTGTTTTTGGTGACTCGGCATTGCATGGTGGGGCTGCGCCTGCCACACGGCCACCACACAGCACATGTGGCAATTGAAATTTAATTAAAATGAAATAAAATGTAAAATTCAGTTCCTCCCTGGCACGGCCGCCTTTCAGGTGCTCAGTGGCCACATGGGGCTCTCGGGGATATAATGCACAGCACGGACCTAGAACATTCCATTGCCGCGAAGCTCTGTAGGTCAGCGCCAGGTTGGAGCTTCTCAGTGCCCCCCGTGTGGGGCAGGGGCAGCAGGCCCCATCCTCACAGCCTGGCTCTTTCTCCATCTGGGGAAGGAGGGGCCAGACACCTGCCCCAGGGAGGGCGGATGAACGGACAGGTAGAGTGCCCAGGAGAGTGGGGGCCTGGGAGGAGGCAGGTGCCTGAGAGGCTCCTGTTTGCAGACTGACGCTGATTCAGCACTCACTGTGCCTGGCCTGCTGCTATGTGCTTTGCATGTGCCTGTTAATTAATTCTCATGAGTTTTCGTCGTGTCTCCCATGGTAACTCTTGAGGGAGGAGCTGTAATTCTCCCTGTTGCACAGATGAGGAAACTGAGGCCCTGGAAACTGCAATGTGTGAGGTGTGGGTGTGGCCTCCGGGTCTGCATTGAGGAAGACGTCCACTGCGTCAAGTGGGGAAAAGCCAACCATAGAACAGTTTGACTTGTAGGTGCCCGTTTTTGTCTTCCTTATAGAGCACAGGGTTGTGTTCACATGACTGACTGGAAGGAGACACAGGAACAATTAACAGGTTACTGTGGGCTGGAGAGGGAGGTACAGTGTACCCTGAGTCTTTCAGGGCCATGTGGAAGGTTCGAGCAGTGGGTTTTGCCTTTATAACGATGAGGCCGGGGTCTGGGGCCAGCCAGCTGCCAGCTCACCCTGGCTTCCTTGCCTGTAAAGCAGGTGAAAAACAGGTTCTCGGACAGTGCCTGAGCCCACGCTGGGACAGCCCACCGCTAGGCCAGGCAGGTAGCTCCAGGAGCTCTTGGCACCATCTGCAGCGGGTAGGCACCATCTGTGCTGTTTGGGTGACCTACAGTTGGAATTTCTGGGACCTTTTGAGGGTCGTTAAAGCAAGAAGACGGAATGTTCCAGGATCCATCAGGGACGAGGGCCCCAGAAAGAGAATGCCCCAGAGTATGGTCCAGTGGCTGCCCCACGCCAGAGGCTCTGGGCTGGGACAGCTCTGCTGCCTCCCTCCTGGAGGTGAGACTGGGCCACTCGTCCTGCTGTGCTGGGGTGTCCACGTAACCAGCAGCAGCCATCGTGCGGAGGTCAGCAGTGTGCTGCGCACTCGGGACTCACGCCCTGCACCAGTAGCTGTGTAACCTCAGGGGACCTGGGGCTCTCGCAGCATGTGGACATGAGGGCAGTGAGGGCCGCCCCAGAGCCGTGAGCTCCGGCCTCAACAGTGAGGTAGCTGAAAAGCCCGCAGTGAGCCTGGCCCTCAGGAGTGGCCCCCCAGCCTACCCTGCAAAGACAGGAGGACCTGGGCCCACACTGCAGTGGGACCTTCCCCTGGGCCTCTGTTGGTTCCTGGTGTGCAGGGTCAGGGAGGTGCCCTCAATGTCAAAGAACTGCGAAGAAACAAAGGGGAATTTGAGGTCTGTGTTTGCGTTTGGGTGGGGGTGAGAAAGAAAGCCACAGGCCAGCCTCTTCCCGGTTCCTGTGGCCTGCAGGGGATTCCCTGCAGACAGCACCAAGGTGGGGCCACGTGGGCCAACTCACCATGGGTCACTTCCCACGCAGCCCTGGCCACCCCAGCTTGCAGGACACCTTCATGCCGGGGAGGAAGTGGAGCAGATGAGGGAAACCGGGAAGCAAAGCCAGTCAAAATCGCCGCCTTACATCCCTGCCTTCGCCAGGGGAGGTTATTTCCAAGACCCTGTTCCAGCTGCTAGTATTTACGGGTTTGCACATATTTCATCACCTGGGGTCGCTCCATGACCTGCAGCCAGGTGCGATGGTTTCCCCACCTGCTTAGAGGACGTAAGTCTCAGACGTCACCCAGAGCCAGACTCCAAACCCATGTCCTGGGTGCTGCACCACACCCTCGTCTGTGTGTGTGTGTGTGTGTGTGTGTGCGTGTGTCGTGCATGTGTATGTCACATGTCATACTTAGGATGATGCTGAGGGTTGGTGGCAGAACCTTCTGGTGCTTCACGAAAAACATTCTCGATTTGGTACTCATGCGAGATAAGTCACCAGTCCCTAATTATTATTTAGCATTCACGTGAGCAGCATTATTATTTTAAATTTTGGCAGCATTCCTCTGGGGAGTGCAAGGTGATAGGCAGCCAATTTGCACGTTTTTTAAACAATGAAAACACTTTGGGAATCGGTTAAGCCTTCGGTGGCGCCTTGTTGCTGGCAGAGGAAAATCCTGAGTGCTGGCCTGGGCTTCAGACCCTCCACAGCCTCTCCCCCGCTGTGGACGCAGGAGGGGCTGTGACATGTGACAGGGGGAGCTGTTTGTCCCCCCCACCCCGCACTCCAGCCAACAGCCGCCAGGTCGGGACACCTGCCTCCGGGGGTGTGCACCCCACAGCCATCAGAGTCCCGATGCCACAGCCCCGCCTCTCGGGCCGGTTCCCCCTCAGTGTCTGGGCTGTCTAGGACTTTCCCGCCAGGCTAATTTGCATCCGTGGCCCCAGCTGAGGGCCAGCAGGTAACAGATGAGTTCCTCAGATTTCATGGATTCCTTTTTGTTTAAGAATCTGTAATGATGTGTCTGTTTGTTAACTGACGTGACAATCTGTAGTCTCCCCTTCCTTGTCACTACCACTCGGCCCCCAGCCCAGCACAGGCAGATCTCCTTCCTTCCCAGGGGCCAGAGTGAGGAGGGGCCCCGTGCTGCAGGCAACGGGCGTTTTTTAAAATAAATCAAGGACATGGTTTAAGTCAGCAGTCCCCCGCCTTCTTGGCACCAGGGACTGGTTTCACGGAAGACAATTTTTCCACGGACCGTGGGGACAGTGGGGGGATGGTTTTGGGATGATTCAAGCGTATTACATTTATTGTGCACTTTATTTCTATTATTATTACATTGTAATATATAATGAAATAATTATACAATTCACCATGATGCAGAATCAGTGGGAGCCCTGAGCTTGTTTTCCTGCAACTAGACAGTCCCATCGGGGGGTGATGGGGCACATTGACACCCGAAGTATGTTGCTTATGTCCAGTCTACTCCATAATCTCGTTTTGGTTGCTGTCACTGCAGAAAACCCTGCTTCACAAAGACAGGATGTTGGAAATGGATGTAGGCTTTTCGGTGCTTTTGTGGCAATGTCAGGATATTCTGCCTTGACTTTGATCCAGAACGTATGGAGATTTGAAGTTGTCTCGAACATACTTTCAAGGCCACTGTCATTTGTGATCTCAAGCAGTTGATCCTCTTCTAGCACAGACAAAGTCGATTCACCTGGCTTATCCACAAATGGGTCACAGATCCATTCCTTCCCAGTCCAGGGGTCTTTTGTGGGGGGAAGTGATGCTCAAACTCTTTTGAAAGCTGAGATAGGTGACCATGCACCAGCTGGGAGAAAGAAGGCTCTGGCTCAGTCTCTTCCAAAATCTCTGCTAATGTTTGAAACATGTCAAAAATCCCAATGTTCCCTCGTCGCCCCCATAATTCCAGTTTGGCTTTGAATGCAGCCAGTTGATCTGCCGACTTGAACACGGTTGTCATTCTCCCCTGAAGTGACAGATTGAGTTCGTTGAGCAGGTTGAATACATCACACAAGTAAGCAAATTTGGTGACCCATTCTGTGTCACTGAAATGTGCTGCCAGTGGTGACTGTTTTTCTAAAAGAAATCTCTGGAGCGGCTCTCACAACTCAAAAACTCTGGCCAGTGCTCCACCTTTAGAAACCATCTCCCCTCTGTGTATAGGAGAAGACGTGTGTGCTCTGCCTCCATCTCCTCACAGAGCTGCGTGAACAGACGTGAGTTAAGGGCATGTACTTTAATGTGGTTGACAATTTTAATCCCATCCTGCAAAATGTTGTGTGGTTCAGGTGACATTTTTCAGCTAGCCAGCATTTCTCTACGGATGACACAGTGTGTAGACTCACATTCAGAAGCGACCTCCTTGACCCAAGTAGTGAAACCAGAAAGCCGTCCAGTCACGGCAGCTGCTCCGTCCGTGTATATACCGACACAAAATGACCAATTCAGTTTTCCTGATATCTAATCATTCAAAGACTTGAATACTTCTGCAGCTGTGGTGTTGGTTGGCAGCAAAAGTGCACATAACATATCCTCATGCACATCCTCCTGAAAGATATATCACACAAAAACAAGCATTGTTGCCTTGTCAAAATCGGTAGACTTGTCAACCTGGATTGTGTACCATGGTGACTCATTAATCCTCTCTAACAACTGTGCCTCAGTATCCTCTGCTATTTCATCAATTCGTTTAGTTATGGTACTAGCTGAAAGAGGAACACGTGCCACCTTTTGAACTGCAGCCTCTCCTAAGAGTTCACAGCAAATGTCCTTAGCAGCAGGCAGGATAACTCTTCGCCAATAGTAAAGGGCTTCTTAGCTTTAGCAATGCCGTTAGCCACTGAGAATGATGCTCTCAGTGCAGACACATTTGATGAAGTGGTGGCCCTCAATAATGGCTTCTGTTCTTCGTGTTCATGTTTTTTTTCTTTTGAAGAACTCCAAAGGCTTGTCTTTTAATGCAGGTGCTTGGTCTCCACGTGGCAAAGCAGTTTTGAAGGTTTCATGGCTTCATTGCATAGCCGGTCACCACATATTATACAAAGCGGGCTTGGAGAATGTGAATCATCTCTTGCAATGAACCCATAATTTAAGTGGGACTCTTGGTATTTTCTTTTAAATGCAGCTTTCATTGTGTTGTCAGTCTTAGAGTCTTCTGCTGTCTCATCATTGGGTCTCTCCCCCTTTTCAAAGAAGCTCTCCAGTAATGTTTGTTTTTTACTCATTTTTGCTAGGGTTAGCTTGTGGGCTACCAAAAGTGACTGAGGCAAGTGTGCAGTGCGGGAAAGAGGCGAGGACAGAAGTGGTAAATAAATTAAGGGGTGGGCCACACGTGGACTAAAATAAGTGTTGCATTGAGTTAAAGCCTGCTACCAGGTGCAGCTTAATTGTCACTTGCCACTCACTGATAGGGTTTTGATATGAGTCTGCGAGCAATTGATTTATTATGGTCTCTGTGCAGTCAAACCTCTCTGCTAATGATAATCTGCATTTGCAGCCGCTCCCCGGCACTAGCATCACTGCCTCAGCTCCACCTCAGATCATCAGGCATTAGATTCTCATAAGGAGCCGCCACCTAGATCCCTCCATGGGCAGTTTACAGTAGGGTTGTGCTCCTGTGAGAATCTAATGCCGCTGCTGATCTGACGGGAGGCAGTGATGCAAGCGATGGGGAGCGGCTGTAAATACAAATGAAGCTTTGCTCACTCACCTGCTGCTCACCTCCTGCTGTGTGGCCTGGTTCCTAACAGGCCACAGACTGGTACCGGTCTGCAGCCCAGGGGATGGGGACCGCAAGTGTAAGTAAAGGAGGGCTGTTTGTGCAGAAGGGGATGCAGGGAGAAGCCATCTTCCCTGCCCGCCAGCTCCATTCTCCCCAGAGGCAGTGTCCTGTTTCCTTCTGGAGGTGCTCTGTGTCCATGTGAGGTCATCTGTTCAGTAGTCGGTGGGGGGGGGAGGTTTTGCAAACTTTCTTGAGGTCACACACCCCTCACTAGAGAAAATGCACATGCAACACCCACTCCCCAGTACACACATGCACATACACAGGCACACACATATGTACACACACTCACACATATAACACCTGCACACACACTGCGCACGCTGCTCCCCTGCCGGCTGCCCTGCCCCACTAAACCCTTCTGTCCCGATCCCACCAGGCGCCCTCAGTGCAGGAGCCTACACTGGCCTGCCCCTCGGTCCCTGCCCTCAGGCCCCAGTCACAGCAACCACCCCACATACAGATAAGGAAACTGAGGCTCAGGGAAGTGAGGGAGTTTGCGTTGGGGTGCTCCCGACACGGGGCGGGGGGCAGCGGTGAGGGTTTGACAGAGGCACGGCCACGTGACTGCCCAGGGCACCCCCACCCACCAGGCAGCCACGCTGCCACGTGCATGACTGCAGCCTGCTCCTACTCCGCTAGCCCTGCCAGCCTGTAGGTGGGCCTCTCCCCCTTGGTGGCACGTGTGCAGCTACACCCCCGACTCCCAGAGTGCAGGACCGTGCTGCGGGCAGAGGGTGCCCTTCCTCCCTCCCCCTCCCCCAGCCCAGCACCTCCCAGCCAAGGCAGCGGGCGGCCCAGATGGCGGGCTGCCCCCCCCCCATGGCTCTCAGGGGGTTGTTGTTGGCAGCGCAGCCACAGCAGCTGGGCGAGGAATGTGCTTCCTTTGTGCGCCAGCCACGGGGCGAGCAGGCCCTGGACATCTGGATCCCATTTGTGGCCCTTTGGAGAGCGTGGAAGGTTTTAATTCCAGCCACTTTGAGCTCTCCACCCTCCCCCAGCCTTCTCATGCTTTGCGCGGCCCCAGGAAGCTGTGGGAAACCGTGTTCTGGGCGCATCGCAGGGCATGGGGCTGTGGGCTCTGGACTCTGTGGCCAAACCAAAGCCCAGGCCCCAGACTCACCCCGACTCTTCTCTAAAACCATGGGCAAGGACACAGCAGCCCTGACCATTTCCTGCCCAGGGACCCCCGTTACGTTTTGTTTCCAGCCATCTTTCTGTGCACATTTCCAGGATGGAGTGACACGCTCTGTCACCGCGTTTGGTTTTTACTCCTGGCTCACTTTTCCATAGCAGGAGATGGTATTCGTAACGCCATTTCTGCAAGTGAACATACTTGGAGTGCAACACAGAGAAAAGTGTACAGGCTGATCACCTTCACAAAGTGGGCACACGTGTGTGACCATCGCCAGATCAACAAACGTCGCCTGACCCATCCCCCAGGCCCCTGTGCCCCTGTGGTCACTCCCTGTCCCCCGTCCTGACTTCTAACGTCACAGAACAGCGTCTCCTGATTTTGAACTTCATGCAGATGGAGTCTCACGGCGTGTGCTCGTTAGGGCCTCGCGCTCCCACCGGCCGTGTGTGTGTGAGATCTGTCCAGCTGCACTTGGTTCTGTCTGTCCTTTGTCCTCCTATGCTGTGTCCACCATATGGAAGGACGCGACTCGCTTGTCTCTTCAGCTCTCGATGGGCATTTTGGCACTTTCCAGCTTGGGCCTGTTATGATAACGTGGCTGATAAACATTCTTGTTCGTTGCTCCTGGTGCGCGTTTATTTGCACTTCTGTTGTGTACCTGGAAGTAAATCTGCTGCGGCGTGGGGTGCAGATACTGACAAACTGCTCTCCAAAGCGAATGCACCTACCACGTGGGTTTTCAGGTTCTTAGTATCGCGTGGACGAGATAATTTATTTAACCGGCCTCTCTTAGGGGTCCTGTCATTTCTTCTTGTTTGTTTCTCTCATAAACGATGCTGTGATGAGCGTCCTCGTAGACCAGTGTTTGAGTGCACCAGTTACTTCCTAAGAGTACATTCCTGAAGCTGGAACCGCTCAGTCTACTGACACCACCACGGGGGGACAGGAGCAGCGAGCAGGAGGGTGGGTGCGGCCTGCACCCGAGGCCTGCCCCAGCCTCCGTGCCGCCACCTGTGGGATCTAACCGCTGGCCTCTCAGGGTCCAACTCTGATATGTTGAGATTCTCAATGCCAAAGTGTGCCGGTTAGCTGTTGCTGTATAACAAACCACCCAAAACTTAGTAGCGTAAAACAACCCCTGTGTTTGGCTCGAAGTTCTTCAGGCTGGCGGTTTGGCAGGCGCAGCTTGCTGGTTCTCCTGGGCTCAGCTGGGCCTGCTCTTGGGTCTGTGGTCAGTTGTGCGCCAGGTCAGCAGCTGTGCTGAGTGTCTGGGCCCCCCACGCGTCTGGGGCCTCCGCTGGGACAGCTGGTGTGTCCCATCCCACAGCGGGCTGGCCTGTTCGTGTTCACTGGGCAGTGGGGGGGTCCAGGAGAGAGCAGGTGACGACCGCTCGAGCCCAGGCTCAGAGTTGGCTGACATCACTTCCGCCACATCCTAGTGGCCAAAGCAAGTCCTAGGGCCAGCCAAGATCCAAGGAACAGGGAAATGGCTCCGACGTTCCCGGGGAAGAGCTGCAGTCACACTGCCAGGGGTGTGGGTTCAGGCAGGGTGAAGAATTGAGGTCATCTGCAGTGAATCCACCCCATGGTGGAGAGGAGCCGACATTTATGGAGCCCTCGCCACGGGACAGACTCAAAATAGCTCCCTGGTCCTCCGGCACACCCACAAGGGGGTGTCCTCCCCAACTCACACAGCAGAGAGACAGGTGCTGATTCCAGCCCCGCCCGGGCTCTTCCTGCTGCCGGGGAAGCAGGTGGAGTCTCTCTGTCATGGGCTGGTCGGCAAACTCCCCTGGCACCTGCTGAGTGTCAGGCACCGCCTGGGCTCTGTCCTCAAGGAGACAGGCAGTATACACAGGACCGACATAGACGGTGTCTCGGGTACTGACAACTGCCCCAAAGAAAGTAAGTGGGGTTACGTGGTGGAAAGTGCTGGGGATGGGGACAGTTTCGAGTTGGGTGATCAGGGAAGGCTTCTCTGAGGAG
Source organism: Daubentonia madagascariensis (assembly GCA_023783475.1). Taxonomy (NCBI): domain Eukaryota; kingdom Metazoa; phylum Chordata; class Mammalia; order Primates; family Daubentoniidae; genus Daubentonia; species Daubentonia madagascariensis. The sequence goes on along the minus strand of JAKFHU010001784.1, from coordinate 5,950,375 downwards.
GGACATTTGAACCAAAACCCGAGTGAACAGAAGGACATGGCCTTGCAAAGATCTAGGGGAAGCGTTGCAGCAGATGCAAAGGCCCTGGGGCCAGGCAGGAGGGAGGGACAGAGATATAAGGGAGAGCGGGCAGCCAGTGTGGTCGGCACGATGGGGCAGAGGAGGCATTCTACTGCAAGAAGTGGACAGTTCTGTCCCAACTCCCTATTTCTTTGGTGATCCTTAGGTTCAGTTATAGAGTATAGCAATCCAAAGATGCTCCTTGGTCCTCAAGCACACCCGCAAGGGAAGAAGCAAAGCCAGGTCTGCCTGGCGCCACGCAGCTGGTTCAGAAGGCGGAGGCTGGCCTGTGCTTTCCCTTTCAACGGGGACCCCAGCCCCGAGGGAGTTTCATTGAGATTTTTGTCCAATGCAGTTTTGCAGCACATCCGTGATAGGCGGGACCTTTGTGCCCAGGGCCGACCAGCCCGCGCCCAACACTGAAGGGATGCCCTGCGCACTGCTGGTGATGGTGATGGTGGCCCACTGCAGGTGGGCTGCAGCGTGTCCCCTCCATGGCTGTGAGGGGGTCTCCACTGTGCCCTGGACACTCTGGGGTCTTCTCACCACAGACAGATGCTAACTGTGGCCCTCTGGGCCATGCTCTGAGCACATTGGCACAAAGGACAGCCTCCTCCCTGCTCGCCATGCAGGTCCTCAGGAGCCAGTCCCGGAGCGTGCGCCACGTCCCATGCAGGCTGGGCTGCCATGAGAGACACTGTCGTGGGTTAGCACACTTTGTCCCTCTGAGACTCTGGGGTGGGTTCTGTCCTCGTTCCCATCTCACAGGTGGGAAAACTGAGGCCCAGAGTAGGAACAGGAAAGGCCAATTTTGTTCCAGCCAAGAGACATGCCTCAGTCTCACCTGCCCCCACTTCCCCCGCAGGAGGTAGGAAGGGGACCATGGCAGGGTTTGAGTTTGCAAAATGCTTGTGGTTCACTGTCTAAGTCACCCCCACCCCCAGAAGTGCCCGAGACTCGTTGCATACCCCTGGGGTAACCCGCAGTTCACACGGTGGTCGCTGCAGAGGGGGATGGGAACCAGGCTTCCTGCCTCCTGCCCAGCACTGTTGCCATGGCAGCCTTGCGACCCCACCCTCATACCTGTGGCCCCAGGTCATGGGGTCCCTGAGTCCTGTCCCGGGGGTGGCCCATCGCCAGGCAGTGGGAAGGGTGGTGGCGGCAGTGAGCTAGCAGGCCAGAGGGCTAGGCCGCCCTGGGTCAGGCCGTGGAGGACCGGGAAGGGCCGGATCTGGACTTGGCTCTGAGTCCCCGCGGGGGCAGGGCCCGCCTGGGCTGATGGAGCAGAAAATACTAATCCTTTTATTTTTATGTTACTAGTTATTCATCGGGGTGGCGGAGGCCTCAATGGGAACCAGATGCAGGAAGCAGCTCCTTTTCGAGCCTGGGACTCCTTAGGGCTAGCCCCCCATCCCAGGCTCCCGCTGCCTTGCAGAGCTCCAGGGGTCAAAGGCGCCCCCGCCTGACACTAGCTGTGGGGCAGGCTGGGGTGGGGACTCAGCCCTGGTCACCCGCACACGGGGGTCCTCCACGTCCTGGGTTTGCCCAGAGGAAGCCCCCGGGCGCCTCCCCTCGGCCATTGCCTCAGCCTGGGAGCCTTGGTCTGACCCTGGTCGGGCCTTCTCGGGAGCGGCGGCTTCCTGGAGTTGGCGCCTCTTTCCTCTCTCGCACAGCCACTGGGAGGCCCCGGGAGGCTTGTCCTCGGTTGGGGAGAACACCCCAGTTTGCGTGAGACCCCAAGGACCCCAGAAGTTGTGGCTGGGCCGTGGGGGTTCAGGAGCGAAGCCACCCCAAAGGCCAGGCCCTCGGCAAAGGCCCCACGGAGGGCGAGGGAGGGTGTTCTTGGGGCAGGATCTGCCTGAGCCAGGTTGGGAGGCCCAAAGGCCCCTCACGTCTGTCCACACCTCACGCTGCCCCCTCTACGGGGTGGCCCCTCACCTGTGCCAAGGCCCAACGGCAGCACGTGCTGGGTCAGCGACCTCGAAGGAGGCATCTGTGTCATCATGGGGCGTTTTCAAACATCAGAGGCATTTCCAGTCACTGCAGCATCGAGGCCCCAGCGCAAGGACCGTCCTGTGCTGCCAATGCTACCCCATCTCTCATGGCCTTGAGGTCCCACCTGACGGGGATGAAGCCACAGGCCCGCTTGGGACCATGGGAGAGGGTGGACGTCCCTGCTGCGAGGCTTGAGGGCACTGAGCACTCCCGGGGGACAACTGTGCCATCAGGGGAGGCCGCACCCCTCACAGCTCCTCACGGCTCCAAGGTCGTAGATGGACCCTGTGTTCCTGGGTTCTCTTGTCAGAGCTCAACAAGTATCTACTGAGCACCTAGTGTGTACTGGGCACTGTTGGAGGCCGTGACCAACACAGACAAAAGCCCTGCCCTCCTGGAGCTGACCAGAGGGGAGACAAAAGTCAACAAGAGAAGATTAAGAACGAAACACAGGCGAGTGTGTTCACCAGTGAGGAGCTTGGAGAGAGACCACCAGGAGGGTGGCGGGGCCTGGGGCTGCGGGTGGGCTGTGGCGGAGACATGCAGGGTGAGAGGGCAGACACGTGGGGACCTGGGGGAAGCTAGGCATTGCTGGCAGAGGGGCCAGCTGTGCAAAGGCCCTGAGGTGCAGCAGAGTCTGGGGAGGGCCAAGGGGGTGGCAGCTACGCAGGAAGGGCCTGGCCACTCGGAGGCGCAGTCTGAGGGGCTGGGGGGCCACCGTGTGCGGGTCTTGGGAAACATGTCCTACAGGTGGTGGCTCACCCTTCCAGTTCCCAAGAAACCCAAGCACGTGGGCTTACCTTGGCCTGGGTGTCCCAGCACTGGACCCCTGCCCGGCCGAGGAGACGGGGCTCTGTTCCTGGCAGTGCCCCTCACCTGCCGTGCGGCCGGGGCTGGTGACCTCAGGTGACCTCACCTCTGGTGGGCAGTGAGGGCTCATGAGGATGCAGCGAGCACCGCCTGAGCCAGTTGGCCGCGCGGGGGCTGTGCTGTCACGTAGCTGCACCTTCCCTATGAGGCGGATGCTGCGCTGGCGTGATCAGAGAGAACCTAAGATGCCTGCTGTCCTTGCCTTCCCCAGAGTGCCCCGAGTGTCAGCGCTGTCCCATGTGCACTTCATACTCCTCATCCCCCGCTTACAGATGGGGAAACTGAGGCTGCCCACCCAGGTCACTGTGTCCAGGGCCTGAGCTCATCCCTGCCGATCCTTTCCTTTTACAGAGGAGGAAACTGAGGCACAGCACCGTTCTTTCAGGGTGCAGGGCCCCATGCCAGGGAGAGGCCTTTGCTTGAGGGCCCACTGCTTCTGAGGCTGGGCTCTCGGTCATCCCAGGGACGTGAGGGGTCAGCTGGGCTGGTGGGAGGAGAGGCCTGGAGCCCCTGAGTGCCTGCGGGTCAGCTCCAGGGAGGGGTCAGGGGTGAGGCTGCGTCATCCTGGGACAGCCGGGCCTGCTGTTGCCGCGACCTGACTGTTGTCCCACAGGAGCCCTTCCCAGGACCCATAGAGAGAGTGGACTCTGGAGCCAGGCTGTCTGGGTTTGAGGCCCAGTACCCTGTGCCTCAGTTTCCTCATCCGATGACCTCATAGACCCATGGAGGGATGAAATGAAGTGATCTGTGCAAAATGCTGGCATGCAGGAGGGCTTTATTGCCACATTACCTGTGCAAAGGCCCTGAGGCAGGAACAGATGAGGTAGGTCACCTATGTTACCTGTTGTCACCTTCCCACCTTCCTGTGTCCCAAGGCTTTTGTGAGGGTCACCTGAGGTCACAGCAGAATTCAGACTAGAGGATTGTTATTTCCAGAGGTGGCAGAGTCTTGAAGATGGGCTCCCATACTGATACCAATGAATCCTCCTCCCACGGGTGGTTCTAGAACCCCTGGGCTGGAAGAACTGGGCTGCAGCCAGTTCCCAGCTGGGCAGGGCAGTCTGGGAACCACAGGCAGATAGGGACAGTGATGGATGGAGTAGCCTGTTCCGGCACATTCTGTGTTCTTTCCCACCGGCTCCGCCTGGACTTGGAAAGCTGTTTCCTCTGTCATCGGATTAGTGACATTTAGCTGGGGACTGGATATGCTGTCTGGGAAAGACACAGGGTCTCCCATGGGCCCTGGGGAGCAGTGCCAGGGTCTGGGAACTTTCTGGAAGGGCAGGAGCTTGGGACACGGGTGAGGCTCTAGCGGGGCTGGGGAAGCCAAAGTTCACAGCCTTTGGGGGCAGCAGCTTAGCAGGAACCTGGCCTGAGACCCAACACCAGGGCACCGCCACTTGGCTGTCTCCCCAGGGGCACACACGCCCCAGCCCCCAGCTGGCCCTGTGCCAGGCTCCTGGGATGCTGCGTGAGAAAGACAGACGAGGCCCCTGTGGGGGGGTTGGGGCAGGAGAGACAATTAGAAATGCCCCCGTCAGTGCTGGGGAGTGGGCAGACACTTGCCAGAGACCCTTGATGGAGGGAGGGCCAGGGCCCCCACCTACCCCCTTGGGGCTCGTGGCTGTAGGTGCCCTCCATGGCCAGTAGGGAAGAGGCAGCTGAGCCAGGATGCCTGGGTCCACGTGTGCTCTCCCCTGCCTCAGATGCCCTATGCCTCGGTTTCCCCACCCGTAAGATGGAGAAGAGCAGTGTTTATGTCAGGGGCTGTCGGAAGCTCATGTGAGAGTTGGCTCAGCCCTTTGTACAAGAGTTATTCTTCCCGTGGACGCTGTGCTCTGAGCCAGGGGGGAGTGAGGGGACATCATGCGGGGCCTCTGAGGGCTGTGGCCAGGGACGGCAGGTGCCTGAGGACCCCCCTTGTGTCGGGCGACCAGGCACAGGGTCTCCCTCCTCCAAATTCCGTGCCGTATTCTGCAAATGCGAAGTTGGGCCCTGGTTTCACTAGGGCGGGTTTCTACACTTGCAAAGCCAGGCCTCACGGGCGTGTCCTTGGCGATCAGGTCTGCTGAGGCCCCTGGCCTGTCCCCAGGCTGCGGACGCAGGGCTGAGAGACACGCCGGTGGCCACGCCTCACTTCTTGTCCGTGGTGCTCTGGGCTCTGGCAGGAACCCCGTGGTGGAAAGGTCGTCCTCACGCTCACGTGCCACCGAGTCAGGGCACCCTGGGTGCCACCCCCGATTCAGAGCAGTGAGGGGCACCCCCACCCCAAACCCAGGGCAGCGCCTCCCAGTGCGGGGCAGGTGCCTGGGCCGGTGGCCGGGCTGGCCCACCATCACAACTCTCATCTCCTGGCCGTTGTGGGGCTCGGCAGGTTTCCTGGTGCTTCCTGCCTCTGAGACCTAGCACAAGTCACTTGCCCTCCCTGAGCCTCAGTTTCTCCGTCTATAAAATGGGTGTGATCACAGACCTGTGCCGTAGGGTGGTGAAGGTGGCCCGAGCACGTGATGCGTGGAAGGGGACCGAGTGTGGAATTCCTTGGTAAGATCCAGGCCTCGGTGCCGCTTCACTTTTCTGCCCTGAGCCTCAAACCCCTTGAGACAGAGACGGCCCCTTTCCTGGTGCTCCTCAGCCCCTGGGAGTGTCCTGCCCCATTGCAGGGTCCCCTCGTGGTTGCCCAAGGGCCACCATACCAGGATGCAGGTATCTCCCAAGCAGCACAGGGGCTTTGCTGCGTCCGGCAGTTTGATTTTCCCAGTGGTTGAATGACTCCTCACCTCTGCCTCTCTCGATGGGGCGTCCTGCAGATGGAAGGAGGAACGGGCCGGGGGTGAGTGGCCTATGGGCATGGGGGGCTCTGTCCAGCATTAGCCACCCTCCAGGCCTCTTCCCTGCGCGGTCCTGCTGCGGCTGTGGCGGGTCGGGTGGCAGCACTGTGGAAGTCCCTGGCGCTTGCTGAGCTGAACTGTCCGTGATGACCACGCAGGCCCGGGGTGAGTGTGCAGCTCGAATCCCAGCTCCCCCACCTGCGGCTGGAGGGCTTGGGGAACCACGTGGCTCCACGGAGCCTGTGGGGTGGCCATGACGCAGGCTCACGAGCACAGTGGAGCCATGGTTGGCGCTGTGTCCCGGGCAGCTGTCATTTTTGTCACAGTTGACCCTTGAACAACGTGGGTTTGAACTATGCAGGTCCACTTATAGGCAGAATTTTTCAACCAAACACAGATCAAAAGTACAGCATTCACGGGATGTGAAACCCACGTATGCAGAGGGCCGACTTTACCTGTATGGGTTCTGCGGGGCGACTACAGGACTTGAGTATGCAGGATTTGTGTATATGAGGGTGTGGGGGCCCTGGAACCAGCGCCCTGAGTACAGTGAGGGACAACTATATCTGCTAATCTTACAGTAAGAAAAAAGTTAACTTAAAGGTTAAAAAACATACATCCAGTTGCCTGGGCCCTACCTGGTACCTGCCAAATCCAAATCCCCTAAAGTGGAGCTTTCCCACAGGGTACCTGAAAACCAGGAGGGGGGAAACAGGACTGGGCAGTGGCTGCAGAAGGTACTGCACGGGCTCAGGGTCAAGTAGATGGGGTCAGGCCTAGCTCTGCCCCTCACAGGCTGGGTGACCTGGGGGAAGTCACCTCTCACGCCTCGGTTCCCCCTGTGAAATGGGGCTGTGACTGTGCCCCTGGGGAGGGTGTGAGGGTTAAATAAGGTCTGTGCCTGGGGAGAGGGAGGCATGTGGAAGTGGACCCTGAGGAGCCCAGGTTTCGGGACCCTGCCAGGCAGCTGCACCAGCTGAACCGGCCCTTGCTGCCAGCGCTTGGCCGCCTTGTGGGGAAGCAGGAGCCCCCTCTCCCACCATGGCTCCTGCTTGTGTTGACAGGTGACACCGGGTCCCCACCTGCACGGCTGTATGCCGGCTGCCTAAGAGCTGGGGCACAGGCTGCAGGGGTCCCAGCCTCTATATGGGTCCCCCGGCTGGGGCACAGCCTTGCCAGGGAGCAGGTGGGCAGCTGGGCCGGGAGGGATGAGGCTACCCCTGTCTGGCGCCTGCTGTTGACCTTCGCTGAGCCTTGGGGGCCCCCAAAGGCCTGTCAGACTCCAGCCCAGGCCTCTCTGCTGGGGGCGCACACACAGCTTGGGGTACAGGGAGGGGGCAGGAGAGTAATTTGTAATAATAACTAATAGCTGCCACCATCTGTCGAGAGGCCTCAGCTGAGCGCCGTCCCCTGTCCCTCTATCCGCCCCCACCCCAGTGCGGCGGGCAGTTTGTGCACCTGCCTTAGAGGTGAAGGAACAGTCTCAGGGAGGTGTGGCTTGTGTAAGGAGGCCCGGTAGGCAGGACCCTTGGCTGCAGCCTTGGGGACGGCCCCTGTGCCTCCTTGCAGGGCCAGCCCGTGGATCTACCCCTCCCCAGCAGCCGGCCCCCGTGTCTGCAGAGCCACAAGCCTGTCCTGGAGCTGGTGCAGCCCATCTACAGCTCTCCTGTCTGCCCGCCTGCAGCCCCTAAACTGGGGGCCCCAGGGAAACACTTTCTCTCGGGGACCCTGCTCTTGGGGGGCTGCCACTGACCACCTCCATCCCGAGTCCCACCTCCTGGGTCTCTCAGTCCAGCATGAAGACCCTGCAAACAGGTCAACCAGGAAGCAAGGTCATCCCAGAGTGGGGTGACGTTCAGAACGTCACCCAGAGGAACTAAACCAGTGGGGAAGAAAGGGCTTAAGTGGGGAAAGCAAGGTTTGGGCTGAGCCCCCAGGGGGAAGGAGGAGAGTTCCAGCCCTGAGCGCCCTCGGGGAGGACGGGCAGGGAGACAGGCGCGGAGGGTGGCGCAGGCAGGGGACAGCCCCAGAGCCCTGGCAAAGCCCCATGTGCAGCGGAAGCTGCGGAAGGGTCTTAAACAGCAGAGGGACACCTGCCTCTCGGGACCCACACTGGCTGCAGAGCCTTCAGCGGCTCCCTGCTGCCACGCGTCCTGCCCGACCCCACGCTGGGCTGTTCCCTGCTGTCTGCATACCCCTCTGTTCTCTGAGGGCCTTGTCATCTTCTGCTTTCGTGGCTGGGGGTCTTGGCCCACCTTCTCTGAGCGCTAGCTAGCTGTAAGGACTACCCGCATCACCTTGTCTAATCTCCCACCTGCCTGACGGGGACGTCACCATCTCCCCATTCACAGAGGAGGAAACTGAGGCTCAGAGATGCGCAGCGACTCACCCTAGGCCACACAGCCAGGAGCACTCAAAACGAGATTCAAGGCGGGTTACTTCACCTCTCTGTGCCTGGCCCTTCCTGTAAAATGGGCTGATGGTGGCATCGGCCTCACAGGGTTTCTATGAGGACAGAATGAGTCATGGATCTCTGTGAAGTGCCAAGGACAGAGCCTGCAGGCAGTGAGCATTCTCCCAGTGTCCTCAGTAGATGGACAGCCTTGGGCCTGCTTCACTTTCCTTTCTGCCCAAAGGAAGCGATATCAGATCCCCACTGCCGGCGCCAGCAGGGTGCTGTCTGTTCTGGCTTCAGTGTCCAGAACATCGTAGGCAGGCAGGTGTTGCCCGGGAGGCCTTTGGCAGGTAGCAGCCATGGCAACTCGGTGCAACGGGTCTCCGCAGCCTGGCTGGCCCCCTGGGCAGTCTCAGTTTCTCCATCAGCAGCAACTGTGGACAAACCCGTACGAGACACGCCTGTCCCGCACCCGCCAGCCTGGCCCCGCCGCTCTCCCCTGCCCACCTGGCAGAGATTTCTCTTCACTTGCTTCTCTGTTTTGTTCAATTCTCATGGCTCAAGTGAGGCCACCTTCGTGGAAGGGCTTTGGAAATTCCGAACAGACGGTGTCCCCAGTGTCCCAGGCCTGTGTCCCCGATGCCAGCTTGGCTTCTGAAGCCCTTGGCCCCATCCCTGCTGCCCCTCCCAAGTGTGCCCCATCCCACTGTTTGCCCAAGGGCAGCCTGGTCAGATGAAGGGCTGGTCAGGACGGGCCTGCACCCCACAGGGGTGGTTGGCCACGTTTGCCTTCTTTGGTTGTCACTGGGGACTGGCCGCCTTCCCTGCAGCCAGGCACCACATTGACAGGCCCCCACAGCTGTGGCCGCATGTGTGCTGGGCCATCACCCTCTGACAGGCGGGGTGGAGGGGTGGGGCGGGGCGCCTGGCGGGAGGGAGACCAGCGGCTGCTGCTGACGGGACAGGTGCTATGGCCTGGGTGGCTGCTGTTGACTGGCTGCTAGCCCCCCTCCCCGGGGGCCCAGCAGGGAGGGGCTTCACCCTGTCCCACGGGGCGTTGCAGCACAGTAGCTGGTCAGAGCCCCTGCCCAGCGCCCACCAGCCCTGGGATATTGGGCGCATCCTTAGCGTCTCTGAGCTTTTCTTCCCCCTGTGAAATAGGCAGATGGGGAGGGGATTAGGCGAGGTCTGAATGGTCCTTAGTATGTGATAACGGGAAAAGTTATTTATTAATCACCACCCAGAGAGCCTGGTGGCCTGGCCCACACAGTGTCTCTGTGCCTGCTGACAGTGGTCACAGTGGTGTGGCTAGCGGGTATCACTTGCCCAGACGCTGGCCCCGTCTCCTTCTCCCCAGGCCCAGGCTGGGCCCCCACACCTGTTAGGAGGAGGAGCATGCGGGGGTCGCGGGCTGGTTATGGCTGCTGGATGAATCTGAGCCGAGGCCCCCAGGTCTTTCCAGCCTGCCCTGGCGCTAGCTGGCCTTGGCTCAAGATGACCGGAAGCCCCGGCCTGGCGCCCACCCCCGCCTGCAGAGCACGCCCACACGCTCCGGGGGAGGCTCGGAGTCCACCCCTCCTTGGTCCTCCTGCCTACACCTTTGCTGTCTTCTTGCCTCCCTGCCCGCTCCCCACTCCCCGGCACTCAGCAAGCACCTCACACGTCAGTGAGCATCAGCCCACGTGGGAATCTTGTTAAGCCTCAGGTCCTGATGACCGCAGTGTCCAGGTGGTGCTGACCCGTTGGCAGGCCACAGTCCGAGTGGCCGGGGCAGGAACGTCCTGAAATCAACACATCCCCCGCCTTGGCTGGGTGCACGACCCACCTGGGCAGGAGAGGGTTAAATAGAGGTGCCCCTCAGCCTGGGTGGACGCCCCTCCCCGGGGGGCTGTTAGCATCTGATAGTGGAGGACCCTGGAACTGGCCTTCCTGACCACCAGCTGCCTCACCTGGGAGTGTGTTGGGAATGCAGATTCCCGGGCCCAGTGCAGACCTGCTGAATCGGAACCTGGGCGGGGAGGCTGGCATCTGTCTGGAGGCACCCACTGGGGTGCTGCCGACCCCTGCAGGAAACTTGAGCCTGGGGTTCCCCCGGTACGGCCGTACCCTAGGGACCCAGTCCCATCCTGGTCAGCCCACCTGACACGGGCTGACCCAAGCCTGTCCTCTGGCCTGGTTCTGCCCCCAGCGGCCACTTGCGGGTGGGACGTCAGCCACCTGTGATGCCCACCTGGGCCTCGGGCGCTCAGGCCCCAAACCAGCTGCTGGGGGGGCCTTGGCTGGGAACCACGGGGCTGGGAGCTTCTGCCTTCGCCTGCCTCACCGCCCCCTTCTTTGTCCCCCCACCCCCGTCCTGCTCCAGCAGACAGGAAGAAGCCAGCAGCGATGCCGGACTCCCCTGCTGAGGTGAAGACACAGCCCCGGGCCACGCCCCCCGCCATGCCACCTCCACCACCCGCCGCATCCCAGGGGGCCACACGACCCCCGTCCTTCACACCACACACACGTGAGTAACCCCCACCCTGGGCAGAGGGGACTGCCACCTCTGGGGAGCCCCCGCGCCTTGTGACATTCTGAACTCTGCCTGAACCAGTACACGCTGCCGTCGAGCCTCAGGAGGGAGCCCATCGTGGCTGAGAGCCTGAGCTTTGGAGGTTCAGGTCCTGGCTCTTCGATTTTGGGCATCTCCTGAACCTCTCCGGGCCTGAGGCCCTCATCCACAGAGCAGGGCTGGCTCCCCCTCCTGAGGGTGCAACTGCCACAACTCAGAGAGGAGCAGGGACTCCCCAAGGTTCCCTGAGTGCAGGCCCCGCTCGCAGACAGCCTCCGCTTCTGGGAGTTCTGTGGCCTCCGCAGGGCTGTGAGGACCAGCAAGCGCTGGGGCTTCGGCTGCCAGCAGTGTGGCTCGTGGCTGGGCAGGACCTCACTCGGCCTGGACAAATAGGGGTTGGGCATGCTTGGCCCACACCGCCGCTCTGGGTGGGCTTCTGGGGGCTCTGGAACAGGGAGCGGCTGGTTGTCATGCATAGCCACCATCAGAGCACCTTTTCTTTTAGGAAAGAAGTTTGTGACCCAGTGACTTTGGAGTCCTGAGTAGTTGGGAAGAGGGAGCCCCCAGGCTTGGGCTGGTGTGGGGGACAGTGTTCCTTGCCCCCCAAGGCCAGAGGCTGGAAGTGCATCCTCAGTGTTCCTGGTGGTGATGGGGAGAATCCACGTGCCACCCCACACACTCAGAAGCCAGAAACCTAGGCTTCTCTAGGGGAGGAGCCCCAAATTCCTCATCCTGATGGCCCCTGGTCCTCACCAGGCCGAGAAGAGCTGCTTCCTCAGCCCCTCTACCCCGAGGCTCTGCCTGGAAGGTAGGCCGAGGGTGGGCTGCAGGACCAGGCCGGGCAGCCAGCTTCCCTGAGGGCTTTGGGCATAACCCACCCTCCACCTGGAGAAACATAGTAGCTGTCGGGTCAGGCAACAGATGCAGGGCCAGGCTTGCCCTGTTTGTAGGATGTCAGCTTTGAGCCAGTCCTGACTCAGTGGGTAAATGGAACGACACCACCTGCTCCCAGGTGCGGCCACCTGGAGGCAGGGACATCTGGGACAAGCCCAGTGCAATGCCCAGCACATAGTAGGAGCTTAACGGCCTAACAACCCCTTCCTGCACCTTCAACTCGAGCAGAAGGTTCCAGCTCTCTGCAGGGGCTGGTCCAAGCCAGGGTCCCACCGCGTATGGAGACAGGAACGGGCCCCGGCCCTGTCTGCTACAGCCAGGATGGGGCTGTAGCCGCCAGGACTTAGCACTTGGCTGTCTTGCTGGTCCTGGCCGGGTAGGTCCTGTGTCTGCCCATGCTGGCCGAGGTGTTCTGGTGCAGAGCTTGGCTGAACTTTCTCACATGTTGTTCACACATGGCAGTGTGGCCGGGCTAGGGTCACCCTTCCCTCTTGTCCAGAATAATGCTCACCTTGGGGCTGAACTGCAGGCAGTCACTGTCCACTAAGTGGCATCCGTCCACGTCCAGCCACGTAGGTAGAGGAGGGGTTGCTGGCCCTGTGTTAAGGTCACCCGTGCACACCTCAGCCGGGGAGAAGGGAGTTGGCCATGAGGGCAGCACCTCCCAGGAACAAGGTTGTGGGTGCACCACCTGGGACAGCGACTCCCCCAAATGTCCTCAGCCCCAGCGTCAGGGACAGAGAGACCATTCCACAGTCTGGTGTGGGCTTGGGGCCTGGCTCTCTGACTTTCGTGGGTGCGTCTCCCCCACCCCACCTACTTTTCCCCTTGGCCCAGAAACCCCTGTTCCTGAGAGCTCTGGACCAGATGTTCCTGGTGGGGACCAGCTAAGACCTCCACGCTTTGTTTTTGCGAGGCCTGAGAACAGATGTGTGAGCGGCCGGCGTGTGTGCCTCAGGGTCCCTTCTGCCCCTCAGCCCTCACCCCACTTCGGTTTCACATTTCTGGGGTGGAGTACCTGGCTCTATTTAAAGAACACAAAGCTTGTAAAAGAGACAAGCAAGGTTTTTTTCTTTTCTAAGCTGATGCTTTGGTTCCATAACGTTGGCAGGAGCATCCATCTGAGGCTCCAGCCACCCCCCAGGTGGCCTCAGATTTGTTCCCTAATCCACGTGATCCCCCAGAAAGCCGGGTGGTTAACCACGTCCCTGCACCTGGCTGGTGGCTGCCCTCGAGGAGGCCCCGCAGCTCAGCCACAGATTCCTGCCGAGAGCCTCTGGAGCTTCCCCAGGAATTGGCCTCCGAGCCAACCTGACGAGAGACTGACCTTGAACCATGACTTGAGGGCCACGGTTTTTCTTGCCCAGTGACCGCCCTGGGCACAGATTCATCTTGGAGTTGAAGCCACGGTGTAGCTGGGCGGCATAGGCAGGAGGGCTGAGGGAAGAGAGGACTCTGGGATGAGCAGGGACCCAGACTGGGCTCCTCTAGAGCTGGGAGGACCCTCAGAGGGCTGGGGCTCCATCCTACCCTTGGTTACCCCTATGACAGAGGGCTTACTACCTGTGCTTACAGAGCTACAGCCTGTCCCCCATGGCTTCCGCCCAACTAATTTCAGACAAATCAAATCTTTCTTCCTGTTTTGTGTTTTCTCCTCCAAGGCCACACCATCCTGGGGTTTGTTTTAGAGACTCCAAGCCCTGAATCTCAAGTCATTTTTAAAACACAGAGCTCAGGCCCCAGGTCTCTTGAGGATGGTGCCAAGTGGGTCACCAGGTACCTTCTGGGAAGAGGGTTTTAAAAGACCAACCCATGATGATGAGGGTGATGGAGATGCCAAGATTCTTGTAGACACCTGAAAGGTCCTGCCAGCAGTGGCCCTTAGTGAGCACCCAATCCAACCCCAATGTTCTGCAGAAAAGGAAACTGAGGCCTAGAGAGGGGAATGGATGGGCCCAAAGTGGTGACAAAGTCTGATCCCAAAAACCGCTGCTGAGGCGCCGAGGGCAGAGCGGCTGTGGATGCCCTGCAGGGCGGAGTCGCCTGCCCGCGCCCCTCCTGACAGCGCGCTCTCCTTTTGCTCACAGATGGACAGGACGGGCCTGCGACGGCGCTGCCCCGCGGCCGCTTTCATGGCTGCCTAAAATGGTCAATGGTCTGTCTTTGTAAGTAGATAACGGGAGCCATGGCCCCACCCCAGGGGGGGCCACGGCCCTGCACCCCCTGCCTTGGCCCCCCATGGCCTCTGCCGCGTCCGTCTCGCCTGCTTTGAGACAAGGGGGCTCCCAGAGGGGCAGCTCCAGGGCAGCGGAGCAGTGGGGTCCCTGAGTCCTCGGACCCTGCACCACGTGCCTCCTGGGCAGGCGGACAGCCTCTCGGAGCAGCTTTTTTCCCAACAGCACAGCAGGGCGAGTAAGGCTGCTCCCCGAGTTCTGGGAAGGTGGGACAGTGTGTGTCCAGGGCAGACCCATGGCTCAGCCATTTCAACGGCAGACCCTAGCCCCCATGGAGTCCCAGCTCCTACTCTTCCTGGTAGGGGGACCTTGGGCAGGTACGACCCCCTGTGCCTCAGTTTCCCCACCTGTAAAATGGGAGTATTCATGGCACCTAGCACTAAGGGTGATGCAGGCAACACTGGGGAGGCCTGGCACACACCAGGCGCCCAGCGGACACTCGTCACTAGTGGACGTTTCCATCCAAGTGCTTGGCCCGAGGCAGATGTTCAGTACAGGGAAGCTCTTAAGGGGCAATATTTAGAGTATTTGCCAGCCAGAGAGCGCAGCCACCCCACACTTGAGCACATCAGACGGACGTTGGCCCATCAAGTACGAGCCAGTTCGGCGTCACAGCCCAGGTGTGGCTGTGGCATAGCTCCCGGGCTCTGAAGACGAGGAAGACAGAACCAGAACCACTGTGCATTATTTACATAGTGTGGTGCTATCCTCATCACCACCATCACCCAGGGACGTGCTCGGCAACGCCTGGTGTGCAGCCCCTGCACTGTGGCTGTTGTCATTGGCTATGTGGTTCTGTGGACGGTGACAGTCTGATTCCCAAGTTCAGGGAGCTGCCCGGGAGCCCCTCGGCAGGGAGGGGTGTGGGAGGGGCTGCCTGCAGGGGTCGTCCATCCCAGCCCGACCCCTGCCGAGGCCCTGAGGCTGGGGGAGCTGGGGGGCTGCTGTCGTGTGCCCCCAAACCTCAGCCCGGGACACGTGTGCAGTCTAACTTAGTAACACACCTGTTGCGGGAATGAAAGCACTTGTGCCGGGGTTATTTTCGGCGTCTCTTTAGCAAGCTGCTGAGACTGCCCACGGGAGGGAGTGCAGACAGGCAAGCGCGAGTGAGCAGGCCGCCGGGAGGACCCAGGCACCCAGGGGAAGGCTGGTAAGCGAACTTCAGGGAGGCCAGGCCCAGGCTGGCCAGGGGCTGGCGGTGGGGGGCCAGGTGGCATGGACAGTGGCGTGTCTTAGAAGCCGCAGGAAGGTCCAGACCCCTGGTGACCATCTAGCTTGGCCTTGAGAGGCAAGCCTCCTGCTATGGGGAGGTCTCTGGGCATCTCCTGGCCTGGCTGGGTAATAGCCAGTGGCTGTCCTCAGTCTTGACCAGGTGCATGTGTTGGTGTCCACCATGGGGTGGACCAGAGCTCTCCAGTGAGAGGGAAAATTAGTGCCACAGAGGGGTCATCTGGGCAAAAGACCAGGGGCCACTGTCCACCCCAGTGCAAGGGGAGCTCAGGAACACGGCGCCCATGTTGGGCCATCGCTGCTGTTGTGTCTGTCCTGAGCCCCTAAGGAGCTTCCACGACCATTCAGACCAGGGGCGGCAAATAGGTTTCCACTTGCGTGTGCATCTGCAGCTGAGGGGCAGCTGTGTTGAGAAGGACTCAGAGCCCCGGTGGCCCCTGGGTTCCATTCCTGTGGCCTGTATGTCAGGGGAGGCAGAGGCAGCTCAGATGCTCATGTTCTGTGCCAACCCCGACCTTCAATGGGTGGTTTCCAAAATTCTGCTCAGTGGGGGCCACACACTACTGGGCAGAATGTCCACATCCACACATAAAACTACCTGGGGGCGTCTCAGGGCGCTAGGGGAAGACACACCAGGGAAGTGTGCAGCAAAATGGGACCAGCCACACCAGCCTTGATCCCTGGAGCCCCCTGCGGAACTGAGGGTGGGTCGAGGGCCGCTTGCAAATGAGGAGACTGAGGCCAGGCCCGAGTCTGACCCACACAGCACATGTGGGCCTGGTGGTACAACGCTGCTGCTCCTCACCTGGGCGGCTTTCCCAAGCCCTCGAGGGCCAGGCTGTGTCTGGCTTAATATCCTCAGGACATGGTGCATCTGAGGAGCCCGTGCGGAGCACAGAGCCGTGCGGCCTGCTCACTCTCCCAGCCTCCACCCTGCACAGCCAGGGTGACTGCACAGCCAGGGTGGGAGGGAAGGCAGGTTGAGGTCCCTGCCCCAAGGGGGCCCTAACAGTGGCGTGTCTGCACCCCTCGCCACTGCGGACGTCCTGAGCTCAGGTCCTGCTCACCTGGTTTCCAAGACCCCACCCATGGCTGCTTGGCCTGTGGGGGTGGCCAAGGCGGGAGCTCTCATCTCTCAGAGCCAGGCCACCCTGCTGGGTTCTCCCGCCCCAGTGGAGGTGTGTGATGACAGCATGGTCTGCCGTGCGTGTAGGGTGCGCCAGCAGCCCCTGGCCATCAGCGCAGCTCTGGGAATGGGGAGGAGTATTTGCCGGGGTCCTGGATGCTGGAACTGTGACAGCTTCTGGGGAAGATGGAGCCGGAGGAAGTCGGTGGTAGCAGCCTCGCCTAAGGCTTAGGGCAGGAGGGTGCCCAGTGGAGGTGTGGGCCAGTTCAGGGGTCCAGAGGGAGGGTCCCCCAGGCCTGCAGCAAGGGGGCAGAAGTGACTGGACCCTGTGAGAGCCACAGCTGTGGGAGGCCAGTCAGCAGCGGTCACCTCCCAGGGCCCGGGTCAGGATGGGCAGGGCAGGCCTGGTGTGAGCACCCAGCCCCCCCGTGGAGCAGGCAGAGTGAACCATGTCACTGGGTGTCCCCTGGCACAGGCTCCACCCTGCCTCGCCTCAGCCACAGGTGCTAGGAGATAGCTGGAGCCTCGGAGGAATTGGGCCCTGAGGGAGCGAGTGGCTCTGAGCACTCGGAGCTCCAGCGAGGGTGGAGAGCCCAGCCTCTGTGCAGACCCGCCGGCAGGGCACAGGCCACGGCAGAGTGAGCAAGAGAGGTGTGGGTGTGTGCACAGCGTGTGCAGGTGGAGAGGGGTGCGTGGTGTCAGGGAAATGGAGGGCTCGTTCCGGGAGCAGCATGCAGGGAGCATGTCCATGTGCAGGGGGGCGCAGGGGGGCTGGGCCAAGTGCAGTGGGTCCAGGCTGAGGTATGAGTGGCCGCAGGCCTCCCAGAGACGTCCAGTCCCCCTCCCCTGCCACCAAGGGCCCTGGGAGCCCTGTGACCTCAGACCTATCTGAAGGCGCTGGGGGCTGCAGCTCAGGCTCCTGAGGCCAGGGCACGGGGTGCAGGCAGCCGGGGCATGAGACGGCTGCCCTGGCCTCCCCGCCACAGGCACAGCCTTGGCCTCTGTCACCCAAGGTTGAGGGCCGAGGACCTGCCCTAAGACTTTCCGCAGCAGCCTCAAGCGTCAGCCAGGACACTGACCCCGAGGGCGGGGCCAAGCAGGCATGTCTCCGTGACCAACAGGGTGGCCCCTGCAGCACAACCATCAGCTGTCCCTCAGGTCACCTGCGTGTCCTCAGCTCGCACCAGCCAGGGCCTGTGTGCATATGTCTGTGTCCTTGGGTGTCCCAGCCCCGCTGCTGCGCTCTGAGCCCCCTCAGCCACTGCTCAGGGCTGGGGAGGCACCTGGCGGGGGGCCATTGCTTGGGGCTGTCATGGCAGAAGTGAGGGTCACCAGCCTCTTGGCTGGGGGGATGAACAACTTCTTGTTTCCCAAGTCCCCCCAGCCCCCAGAAAAGGGGAAGTGGGCCAGCAAGTCCCTGACAGGTGGAGAACCTGAGGCCAGTCCTAGGGGTCCCGGCACCCCTGCTGGGTGTAAGGGCCTGACCTCAGGGCCCAGAGCAAGGTCCAAGGGGTGGTGCCAAGCCAGGAGGCCACACTCAGACCAAGGTCGCTGTACAGCCAACGCCAGTGTGTGAGACTCCCATGCCTCACCGGCTGGGGAACCTGGGGCAAGGGGCTTCCCCTCCCTGGGCGCCAGTGTCCACATCTGTAAAGGGGTGTACATGCCCCCCTCATAGCATGGCTGCAAGGACAGAGGGTTGACATGACCAAGGCACTGGGCACAGCTGCCCCACGAGGGCCTAGGATCCCCACCAACATCCTCGTCACTGCTGTCACATTTTGTCATTGTTGTCATTGCTGTTGACACTTTGGTCGCTGTTGTGTCATGTCACCATGTGTCCTAGGCCCTCACACCCACCTTCCCTCCTGCAGTGATGAACAGCAGCAGCTCACCAACAGCTGTCAACGGTGCCCCGTCCACACCCAATGGCTTCAGCAATGGCCCGGCCACCTCGTCCACGGCCTCCCTATCCACACAGCACCTGCCCCCGGCCTGCGGGGCACGGCAGCTCAGCAAGCTCAAGCGCTTCCTCACCACGCTGCAGCAGTTCGGCAGTGACATCTCCCCAGAGATTGGGGAGCGCGTGCGCACGCTGGTGCTGGGCCTGGTGGTGAGTCGGGGCAGGGACAGCTAGGGCCTTGGGACGTGCGGGTTCCCACGGGGACGGCCACCCTGGGCGGCTGCATGCTGATGACGGGGGTGGATTCACTCTCATGCTGCCCCAGCACCCTCCTGGGTCTGTGCCCAGCTCTCAGGTCCCCTGCCCACCCCTGACACAGAGCCCCCCCAGCACGGTGCTGGGCTCACATGCCGAATTGTGCTAACGTGAGGTGGGTCTTCTCCCCTGCAGAACTCGACGCTGACGATCGAGGAGTTTCATTCCAAGCTCCAGGAGGCCACCAACTTCCCTCTGCGGCCGTTTGTGATTCCCTTCCTGAAGGTAATGGCGGCCCCCCCCCACCCCAAGAAGACCATTTCCTGCCAGCATCTGATCAGGCATCATTCTTGGCAGACCCAGGACCCTCTGGGCCCCTGCTCTCCTGGGGTAGCAGTGCTGACCGGTCAGGGCTGGTTCCTACTAGCAAAGGCTGCAAATTGGTTGGCAGACCAGACAAGTCGGCCACCAGATCTGGCACTTTACAACAGAGCCCCCCAGTGCAGTTCTGTTATTATCATACGATGTGCCGGGTACCGTGTGAGGCTCAGGGATGCAGCCGTGGACAGGCTAAGCCCTGCCTGGAGCCAGCGTGCTGGTGAGAGGGAAGGCGATCAATCAGCAACCACTACAGAATCTGGAAATGCCATGCCATGCCGTGCCTTGGAGAAATATTCTGAAAGCCCCTTGAGGAGTAGGCATGTTGGTGAGGGCAGAAGAGGATGAGGGAGGGAACGGTGGACAGCCGGCACAGAGCCCTCCAGGCGGCAGGAACAGCACATGCAAAGGCCCTGAGGCAGGAGGTACCCACTATGTTTGAGGAACAGCGAGGCAGCCAATGCGGCTGAAGAGTAGGGGAGAGGGCCGCAGTGAGGGAGGGAGGCCGTGCACAGGCGGACGGGCAGGCGGGTAGGTGGGCGCATGGCTGGGATGAAGAAGTGTCAGAGAAAGGAGGTGGTATGGTCCAGCCCCGAAGATGAGCCCTGGGTGGGGGCCTCACCACGCCACCGTGGTGTTGGGCCCGCAGCGGCAGAGGTGCCGGGAGCTTGTCAGCAGGCAGGCTCTGGCCCAGCCCAAACCCGCTGAGTTGGAATCTGCACTTTAAAAGGTGCTGGTGATTCATGCACACACAAAGACAGGACAGGCACAGGCGGTGTCAGGCCAGCATGGGCCCTGCGCCCTCCACTCCCCCACGACGGCGGCATGTCTCTGAGGGATGAGGATGAAACGTTCCTGCGTGTATTTGGCCACGTGACCCTCTTTCTGCTGAGCACCTCCCAAGGTCAGGGCTCCATGGAGCTTAACTGGGAGGCGCTGGTCTGGCCTTGCGCTGGACCCACGCTGAGCGCCGCCCACCTCCTGCAGCCCTGGCCAGCTGGCAGGGGCCCAGGCTTCCTGCACGCCCGGCTGCCTTCAGGGGGTCTTGAGGACAAACCGGACCAGACACTCCCGGGTGTGAGCCTGACCCTGCCACCCCGCAGCCACTGGCCAGGGCCACGCAAGTTCCTCTGTGCCTTGGTTTCTGCATCTGTAAAATGGGAACCATCCTTAGCTCTCGGGAGGGCTGCACAAGGGATGCATGGGCAGAACTTGACACGTTCGGTGTGTGTCAGGCATCATCAATGTCCAGGGCTTAAATGTGCCTTAGACCAGGAATACTTCAAAAAGCTCTTGCACACCCCCTGGACCCCTGTGAACGGGGTGGCAAAGGCACTACCGCTGTTCCCGATTAACAAGCGGGGAGACTGAGGCCTTGAGGGCCCTCCACCACTGGGGAGATGGAGCCGGGCTCACACCTGCATCTGTCCCACTCCAGAGCCCATGGCCTTGGCAGGGTGTGCCCTGCCGGTCCCCCACCAAGGGGAACCCCACGTCACACCACCACAGCCACTGCCTCCCTCCTGCCCACGCCCTGCTGTGCTCGCTCCTGAGCTGGCCACAGAGGAGAAGCTGCTGGCAAAGAAGCAGGAGGCTGGCGGTCTGGTGCCATTTGCAGTTCATCAGTGGCCCTTCCCTTGTCCTGTCCTCTCCTTCTTTAACTTACTGCTGACTCCACCACCGCCCATCTTTGGGGACACAGCGCGCCTGCTGTTCTGTCAGAGCAGATGCTTGTAGCAGACGCCCTGACAGCGTCAGCTGCCCTTGTTTACCCAAGGAGCGGGGAGATGTCACAGTGCCTTCTGTGCCTGCCCCGCCAGGCCAGCAGCTCCTGCCACAATGCCCGGCAGGCCCCCAGTGGTGCCCCTAACCACACCCCAGCATGGTGCCACCCCACAGCAGGCGCCAGGCAGGACACCCCCGACCTTGCACTGCTTTGTGGAGGGCCCTCTCTGCCTCAGTTTCCCCTCTGTGCACAGAGCTTTCACAGGACTATGAAGACCAGCTGGGGGAGGGGCTGCCCACCTGGGAACCCAGCCCAGGGCACAGGGCCAGCAGGGTTGTCAGGGACACAAGGTCTCTCAATCTCCCTGACGTGGAGCTTCTGGGGAAAAGCCAGGAGGATTCAGAAATAAAAAATAAATAAAAAACATCGCGGCCAGTTCTGTTTCCAGGGCTTGTTGACCGGGCGCCGGCCGGAGCCCTGGCCCTGCGGTCCCGGCAGGGAGCAGCTCCCACCCGACTCACAGCGGGGCCGCAGCGCTTTAGATACAGAGTGGTGGGGGGAGCCCAGCCTTACGAGGCTGGACACAGGGGCCTGGCGGGAGTGACCCCCGGCCGGCCTCCCCTGAGGCCTCAGGGTCTCGTCTGCGGCCTGGGCATGGGAGTGGCACCTTCCTGAACATTCACAGCCTTCCAGGCCCACCGAGGTGCACCCTCGCGGCAGCCCTCAGCGCTACTGTCCTAGAGGAGGCATGAACCACGGCCGAGAGCACAGCCCAGGGGCCTGCCTGGCTCGAGCCCTGCCTCCGACTTGGGTCCCCCCTCAAGTGGGGTGAGGACGCCCCCCACAGGCTGTGGGAAAGACTGAGTCAATTCACATGGAGCTCGCTGGAGCCCACAGGGTTTTCACAGCTCCAGCCTGCAGATGAGGCAGGACTCAGAGAGGCCAAGTGAGCTGCCCGAGGCCACACAGCCCCTCGGTGGCAAAGCTGGGTGGGCCGTCTGCAGAGCCCACGCTCAGGCAGGCTTTAGAAGAGGTGCTTAGCAGAGCAGCAGAGATGCCATAAACCCTTGTGGCTCAAGTAGTACTGTCCTTGTTGTTTTTGCAAATATTAGTTTTCCCTTGGCCTGAGGTCCCATCTGTGACGAGGTCAGTGTCAGACAGTGGAGTTGGGCTTCAGGAGTATTTCGTGACCAGCCAGTTTGTCCAGCATTTTACTGGTGACACCTCCTGGCGCGCCTTGGGCTCCTGGGTACAGAGGGGGGCGGCTGGCTTAGAGGTGGCTTCGAGGTGGGGTTCCCACAGTCCCCACCCGCCCTCTGGGCTGGGTGAGCCCCCCCAGCCAGGGGCCGCCCAGCCTGGGTCCCTGCAGCCTCTCCTGAGCCTGCCCTGGGCACGGCAGAACGGCGGGGGCTTTCCAGATGCCGGGAAAAGCCGCCCCACCCCACCAGCCCTCTACCCGCGGCCCAGGCTCCCAGCTGGCCCAAGCTGGCCAGGAATCCAGATGTTTTCACTGCCCTGACAGCGACCAGTGGTGCCTCCTGGCCAAGGGGAGGCCCCGGGACGGGGGAGAATGTTTGGTTCCTCAGACCTCCTGGGACCTTACTTCCCAGCTCACGCCCCTAACGTGTTCGACAGATGGCAGTTGGCCCCCGTTCAGCTATCCAAATAGAAAACAGGCCTGCAGCCGCCGCTTGACAGAAACGCATTGCTGTCTATGCGCCCAAGTGGATGCACTCATGGTGGCTGGGGAGGGTTGGCAGGAGAAGGCTGCGTGGCAGCTTTGAAACGCATGAGAACGTTGGGGATTGTATTTATTTACAAATACTTGGAACTGCTGGCTCTCCCAGGCAGCCTGCCACTAGGCCGACGTCCAGCGTACTTGGGGCCCACCCCACCCTCCCTCAGTGGTTCTGGGAAGACTTTGCGGAAGGCACGTGAAGGGCTCAGCGGTTCATGCTGGGAGGCCCGGAGCCAGGCGGGTGGCGGGTGGGCACGGTGGCTAAGCGCAGGGTGTCAGAGGCGGGTCTGCATGCGAATCCTGTGCATCGGGCACTCATTCAACCCCGTGCTGTGGTGCCCGCACCCACAAACACAGAGCCAAGTCTTAACGTCATTGCCAATGGCAACTTGCCACATGCTCAGAGTGGCACAGCCACAGAGGGTACACACTGACATTCACGTCCCAACACCCAGCTTCCTCCAGGGCTGAGGCTGGAGGTGGAGCCAGTATCTAGCATCCAGCATCCAGCAGGAAGTGGATGGCAGGGCCGATTCCGTGGGTTTCCCATCAGTGCACACTGGAGTCCAAAGCAGAGGCCCCGCAAGCGGCCACACTCGGGTTCTGCCCCCAGCTTGTTTGTGAAGTTAGCTGTGTGCCCAGGGCTGACTGCTGCCCCTCTTTGAGGCCCAGTGTCCTCCTTTGTGCCTGGATGGTGTGGTGCCCGTGTGGACAGGGTGTAGGCAGGGGAGACTAGTTAGCACCTTCCTACCATCCATCCCCCTTGCCTTCTCCAGACAGCACCATAGAGGGACCCAGTGGAGTGGAAAAGCCCCAGCCTGGGAGACTGGAATCTGGGCCTGGGTCCCTTGCACCCCAGATCACTATGTGCCCTGGGCAAGATGCTATCCTGCCTGGCCTCTGCTGCAGCCCTCATGCAGTACTGTGAGGAAGGTCGGGGTCAAGGGGCTGGGGGCCCAGAGAGATTGTGTCACCCTTGCAGAGTCACACAGACGCAAGGCTGGGAATCGAGCCTGCCTGAGTGGGGTGGTACACCCTTGCACGCTGCCCAAGCCTCCCTGCCCTCCCCGAGCAGGCAAACCTGCCCTTGCTGCAGCGGGAACTCCTGCACTGTGCCCGCCTGGCCAAGCAGACCCCTGCCCAGTATCTGGCCCAACACGAGCAGCTCCTGCTGGACGCCAGTGCCTCCTCTCCCACCGACTCCTCGGACCTCCTGCTGGAAGTTAAGGAGAGCAGCAAGAGGAGGTCGCCTGACAGGTACCCATGGGCCCCCAGATGGGCTCCCTTCCTGCTCACCTCTTGAGAACCACCTCTGGGACCACCGCTCAGTCAGGCCAACCTTGTGCCGGGGCTGAGGGGATGCGGGTCGAGGCTGTCCTGCATCCTAGGCAGGTGAGCTAAGGGGCTAGAGAAGGCCAGCCTTGCTTGCAGGGCTGCCGCCCAGGCCGACACATCAGTGGCCTCCCTGTGGGCTGTGGACTCGCTGCCGCAGAGCCCCAGGACAGGGAAGAGGCAGGAGGGGGTCTGTCTGGTGGAAATTCCCTTTGTGCTGGACATAGACCCTGAGCGTCCCGGAGTCTGAGGTCCCCAAGATGGGGCCCTCTCTGCTGGCCACAGATGTGCTTGTCCTGCTGCTGGGGTGGACGGGGTCTCCCACTGCCCAGTCCTGCCACAAAAGTTCGGGCTTCGTGACCGTTGGGCCCCAGAAGTAGGAGGGGAGACTGGGCTGGGTGCCCTGGGGAGCTGGTCTAATTCTCTGTGTCTGTCTCCCTCATGCTTCCCCTTTCTCTCTGCCCACGCCTGTCTCCCCTCACCCTAACACCTGGACCTCCATCCTGGGCTTGTGGTCCCATCACACTGCCCCCCCCGCCCCCACCTGCTCTTTGGGGTAGGACCAAAGAGAATGGGGCAGACCGTGACCCACTGCTCCCCGAACACCTCAGCAAACGGCCATGCACCCTGAGCCCTGCCCAGCGCTACAGCCCCAGCAACGGGCTGCCTCACCCCACACTGCCCCCGCACTACCGCCTGGAGGACATGGCTGTGGCCCACCACTTCCGTGACCCCTACCGCCCCCCCGAACCCCGGGAGCTACGGGAGCACCATCGGCATCTCGGTGAGCAGAGCACCAGGGAGAGGAGCACTTACGTGTTAGCACGTATGTGTTAGGAGAACATGTGTGCCCGTGTGTGCACCTAAGCATGTATGCGTGGGGCACCACCAGCAGTTGTGTGCACCTAAGCTCGAGAGACACCCTGCCGCTGCCGCCACATGGCCTTGTCTTCCAGGAAGGATGCTGAGGGGCTGGCGGAGGGAGCCCCACCTGGCTGGCCTCAGCCTCAGAGGGGAACCTCTGTCTTGGGGGCAACCTGGTATCCCACCTTGCACCCCTCGGGGCTAGGAAGGCCCCTTTCCCCCAGGGACCTAGCAGGCTGAGGCTACAGAGGGGCCTGTCCTGGGGCCCCTGTACCCACCTCTCCTCCTAGGCGGGTGGCTGACCACTTGCTTCCCATCCAAGCTTGGTGATTCTCTGCAGTGTGCCCTGGGGTGGGTCACATGGCCCTCTGTGCCTCAGTTTCCTCTTCTGCCATCTGGTCGACTAGGGGAGTTAGTGCAGGGCGGCAGGAGTGCACCGGAGGCCTGGCTGTGATCAGTGAGAGTGATGACAGGTCTGGGCAGCACCGGCTGCATGGCCCCCTCTGTGTCCTTCACTCCGTTCCCAGAGCTGCTGGGTGAGGGGCGCGTCAGCACACCCATGTCACAGAAGTGGAGACTGGGGCCCAGAGAGTACAGGTGACCTGCCCAGAGCCTCTTAGCCACATCTGCCTGACCTTCCGACCCTCCCCTGTGCCGGGGACCAAGAGATGGTCAGGCCCAGGACCCCCCAGTATGCTGACTGGGAGGCAGAGCCTACAGGCCTCTAACGGGGGCCCAGCGACAGGGTCAGCAGAGGCCTTGCCCTGAACAAGCCCGTCTCCCCACCCCCACCCTGTGGAAGCTTCCAGGGCCCAGGCCCAGGCAGCAGGTGACAGCGTCTGGCTTGCTGCAGCTGGGGTCAGGCAGGTGATAATTCCCACCCGCTTCTGCTAATGCAAAAATAAACGCCAGCTGTCAGGCAGGCCTCAGCCACTATCTTGGTTAGGGCATTGGTGCAGGCCCCAGCTCTGTAGGCGGCAGGGCAGGGTGGTGGGCACAAGCTATGGCCACCACCTCCCTTCCCCCTCTGCAATTTGGGGGAGCCATTTTGGGTTTGGGAGGCTAGGAGAGCTTTAGGGGCTTAAGAAGTCCTAAACAGAGGTACCTCAGCCCCCAGGAAGCACCAGTGCCGGGTCAGCCAGCACAGGTGAGGGCACCACCAGGGCAGGGGCACCACAGTTGGGGTGGAGGGCTGGAAACATTTGATGTTTCAAAAAAGCCATAGGAGGAGTCATCACAGGCACGTGGGGATGCAGCTGGACATCTCCCGCAGCTCAGTTTCCAATTGCCTGGGAGTGCCCTCCCCCCCATTTTTGTTACTGGAGGCTTTTAAAAGGGAAAACCTTAGACAAGTCAAATTCAACAGAATTTAACTGAGCTAAGAACTCTCAAATCAGGCAGTTCAGACCCAGAGCAGGCTATGCAAGCTCTGGCCTGCAGCGTGGTCATCAGCATTTGGGGGCAGGAACGGGGCACAGTGCACAGGCTGACTGGGCCAGCTCGGCGTCTGCCAGTCGCATGGTTGAGTGTTAGGAGAGCGTCCTCCTCGGTTAGGCTTTCAGTGAGCTTACACGCTCCTTACGTAAGGGCTCCGCACGGAGGTACCCTGAAGCCAAGTCTAGGGTGGCTGGACCAGTGTCACCGGCCTGGGCTGAGGACAAAGCTCCAGCTCGGGCCAACTTGGGCCCACACCTGCTTCCATCACTGCCCCCATGGCGACCCTGGGCAAATGCGTCCCCTTAACCAGCCTCCTCCTCCTTGTCTGGGAGCACAAGCGCGGCTTGGCAAGCCTGGGGCGGGGCCTGAGGAAATGGGGCGGAGCCTGGGGTATGGATGGGGCCTGAGATAGGGCAGAGCCTGGGGTGTGGGAGGGGCCTGGGAAAACAGGGTGGGGCCGGGGTGGGGGGGCCTGTGCATGGGCGGAGCCTAAACACACACCCGTCCCTCCCGCAGCGGTGCCGGGGTCCCGGCAGGAGGAGGTGGTCGACCACAGGCTCACGGAGCGTGAGTGGGCTGAGGAGTGGAAGCACCTCAACAACGTGAGTGTCTAGGCAGGCGCCTGGGGAGCCGCAGCTGCTCCCGGGCTCGGCTCCACCTGTCTGGCCTGCCCCTCCCTTCCTGCTGCCTGGCCCTTTACCTGAGCCCCGGCTGGGCCCAGGCCCTGTGGGAGGAGCACGATCCGGACCGTGTGGGCAGGCCCAGCCTCCCTCCACTCAGCTCAGTGGCTCTTCCCAGAGTGTAGCCTGAGTCTTGCAAGAGGTTTGGGGGAAGGAGGTTCTGGGGCCTCTTTGCGGCAGGGTTCCTGAGCCCCTGGTTTGGGGATGGGTGGGCTGCGTCCTGATGTGGCCCTGGAAGCTGGGCTCCTCAGAGCCCGCCACCCTGCCCTGCGGTGTGCCCCAGGAGGGGTCGCTGGGCACGGGGCTGGGTGTCCTGCACACATCTTCGGCATCATGCCCCACCCCACTTCCTTTGGTGAGGGACGCCAAGGCAGAAAGCGTGGTCCCCAAGGCAGCCACACCTCAGAGTTTAAACAGGAGGGTCTGTCTGTGCCTGAGGTCGGTTCTCGTGTGAGTGTGGTGCCTGCCAGTGCTCGGGAGCCCAGGCTGGTCCCAGAGCACCGGCTCGGGCCCCAGCCCGCTCTGCTGTCCTGGGCAGGAGAGGTGGTTGTCCCTGCCCTTGCCCTCGTGGATGCTGGGCTGGTCGAGGCCCAGTGAGTCAGGCTTTGGCCAAGCCTGCAGCACAGGGATGCATGTGGCTGCATCTGGGCCTCCTGAGGTGCTGATGGCTGTCCTGGCTGCCACAGCTCCTGAACTGCATCATGGACATGGTAGAGAAGACACGGCGGTCGCTCACAGTGCTGCGCCGGTGCCAGGAGGCGGACCGCGAGGAGCTCAACCACTGGGTCCGGCGCTACAGTGACACCGAGGATGTAAAGAAGGGCCCCACACTCACTGCTGCCCGGCCCCTCAGCAGCTCCACTGGCCCCGAAGGGTCTCAGCTAGGTGTGCATTAAGGAAGGGCAAGGGGCCAGGCAGGGGTGGGGGTGCCTGCACAGAGGCTGTGGGCTGTGGGTGGGGGCTGACGCCTCAATAAGATACAAACCAAAACAGTTTCACTTGAAAAAGAGGTGCCCTTTCTACTTTGCACAAAAACACCCCCTGGCCTGCTAGGAAGCCCAGAGCTCAGGGGGTCTAATGGGCCAGAGGCTCAGAGCTAGGGTGTCCCTGAGGGTCTCTGTTCATCCACCTTGACAATGAGAAAACAAAAGGGGCCCAGGACACGCCCATCTCCCAGCCTGAGTCCAAGGTCCGTGGGCTCCAGAGCGTCCCCCTCCCTGAGCACTGTCTTGCCCTGCCTGAGACAGGTGCAGGATCTCCACCAAGAGCACCTGGTGCCCACCCAGGCAAGCACACACACCCTGCCCTCGGGGCCCAGCCAGGGTGCAGTGGGACCCCCAGCGTGAGGGGGGCAGCCAGATGGCCCCATCCTGTGCATGATGCTGGCCCCTCCCCCCGTGTTTCAGACATCCACCGGGAGTTCATGCCTAGGACCCTCTCCGGCTACATGCCTGAGGACATCTGGAGGAAGGCTGGTGAGTGGGGATGGCCCAGGGGAGCAGAGCTGGGGGGCCAGGGCCCCAGATACCCCTCGCCAGCTTGGCCTACCAGGAGCTTCCATCTGCACCTGTGGGCTCAGCTGGGTTCCTGGCGTACAGCAAAGCTAACAGGGTTTTAGACGTCCTCCTGTGAGGGCTTGCAGAAGGAATCAGAGTAGCAGTTACTATTGGTGGCTGGGCGGCTGTGACCCAGCGTCTGCCAAGAAATGAAGGAGGTGGCATGCCACTCAGCAGAATACTGTGTGTCCTCACCCGGTGTGCACAATAGGGTACACAGACATGCACTTGGACTTGGGATGGTCAGGGGCTTTGGGCTGGAGTCCACACAGCTTTCAGGGAAGAACGTTGAGCTCTGGTGCTGGGGGAAGGCTGTGGGGACATTCGCTTACACTGCAGGGACCAGGCTTTGCGGGGGAGCTGGGTCCCAGCGGGATCTGTGGGTGCTCGCACCGGGCGGGGTGGTGGAGAGAGGAGGTGGGACCCAGATGGATTTTGACCTGTGGATGGATTCGGTGTGAGGTGTGAGGAAGAGAGAGAAGAATCTCAGAGTCTTAAAAGCAGAGAGTGGAGGGTCCCACCTGGAGTTGGAGGCAGGGGTTCCAGACAGGCAGAGGCCGCGCATAGGGACAGGCTCAGATCCCCAGCCTGGACAGGAGGGTGGGGGTCCTCACTTGCCTGGCCTGTCCCCTTTCCTCTGGCTCTGTGGCAGGGCCTTGTGGGACCCCCCTGCTGACATCCATCGGGAGCCTGGGCCGTGACATTGGGCCAGTGTCTGTTGGCTGCCACCAGGTCCTAGGGCTCCAGCCAGCCCTGCCGGTGGCTCTGCACACCCCCAGCATGAAAATGCCCATACAGGGAGGCTCAGGGGCTGCCTCAGCCCCTTGAATAGGACCTGTCTAATCCCACCTCACCCCCGGGGACCGATTCTCACACCACACTGCAAAGATGGCACAAATAGGTAAAACAAGGCAGGCCTAAAATGCTCTAGGGGTAGTTTAGCAGGGGCTCACGGGGCTGGGGGTGTTGTTCACAATGTTGGAGGGCATGATCTAGTCAGAGTGGATGCTGGGTGGGGGTGCAGGTGCCCAGGTGACCCCAGAGTCTCTGCCGGCCAGTGGAGACGAAACCTGGCCTCTCCTGCGGCCAAGGCAGGACTTCCCTCAGTCTGCTCTGAGTGAGCTGGTGCCGCCTCAGATCAGAGCCATCAGATAGCGTCAGGGGTCTTGGCCTTCCCAGGCTGACCAGGTGGACAGATGACAAGTGTGGGGATAGTGGAGTGGGCCCTGGGGTGACAGCACAGAGCACGGACAGGGGTTCCTGGCTGGTTCTGGGAGAATCCAGGGGTGAAGACAAAACGGCAGGGCCTCGGTTCTCAGAGTGGGGGCCAGGGACAAACAGCAGGCTCACCTGGGACTTGTTAGGAATGCAGGTTCTCGGGACTTCCCAGGCCTGCTAGTCCGACTCTGGGGTGGGTCCTCACCCTCACACTCACTCTCCAGGGGTGCCAGAGCACGCTAGAGTTTGAGAACTGCTTCAGTAGAGGGCAAGCTTTGGAAATGTCACTGCATGCTGCTCCTATATACGTGTGCCTGGGATGCGTGTGTTTACTTGCACATGCTTGTCTGCACAGGCATAAGGCCATTGGCGTGTGCCTGCGTGTACACACAGGTGCACGTAGCTCCTGCCCCTAGATTGTGGTCTCGGAGGCCCATACACCTGTCTGGGCCAGCCCATGTGACCGCCAGCCCCGCCTGTGTCCCTTACAGAGGAGGCAGTGAATGAGGTGAAGCGGCAGGCAATGTCTGAGCTGCAGAAGGCTGTGTCGGATGCGGAGCGCAAGGCGCATGAGCTCATCTCCACAGAGCGCGCCAAGATGGAGCGGGCCCTGGCTGAGGCCAGGCGGCAGGCCTCTGAGGACGCCCTGACGGTGGTCAACCAGCAGGAGGACTCCAGTGAGGTAGGGCTGCCCAGCCACTTCTGCACCCGCCCCTGCCCAGTGTCCAGCATAGCCCCAGGTCACCCTCATAAGCTCTCCGAGCTGTCACGTGGCTGTCAGTGTGGTTGCCGCAGGTGCCATGCAGCAAGCACACCATCCCTGCTGCACTGTGCTTGTCCACACAGAGACCCCGCACGGCCTGGCAAGGTGTCCTGTGGGTGTCCCTATCCTGTAGGTGCAGAAACTGAGGGCTCGATAGGGCCAGTGGTTTGTCCGAGGTCACAGCCTTGGGAAGGGGAAGAGCTGTTATGCAACCCCAGGGTGGCTGATGCCGAAGCCCATGTTCTCTGACCTGTGAAAGCAGGAGGCCCAAGGGGCATTGTGAGGACCGCAGGGGTTCCCAAAGTACCTGGCTCACTCCTAGCACGCACGAGCAGGCACTCAGCGAGCAGGACAGGCATGAGAGTCATCATCCTGCTTGTGCCGGGGCGTCTGGGGGGCTGGGCTCTGTCCAGCAGGATGGGCGCAGGAGGACCCTCCGCAACCCAAGAAGAACTCGGGTGGCCGAGAAGTTGGGCAAGGGAGAGACCCTTCCAGGGGAGTCCGGGGACTATCCTTTGAGAAGGGGCAGGCTTCCAAAGCCCCTGTGTGTGTCCGTACCCAGGCTGGCCTGGAGGGTGCAGAGAAGGTGGAGTCCCCATCAGTCTTGTGTCCCTGCACCAGCTCTTTCAGCAAATACTCAGGTCTGGAGAAACAGCCTTAAAGCAGAAAAGACAAAAATCTCATGGAGCTGGCATTTGAGGAGAAGGAACCAACACACGCAGAAGTAAGGCAGGCAGTGTTTCAGGAGGCAGAAATGTGTGGAAGGAGGGTCAGGGAGACCCTCACCAGCAGAGCCCTGGAGGAAGGGGAGCCAGCCACGCAGGTGTCTGGGGAGCAGGCCCCGCGGAGGGACCAGCAAGGAGGCCAGAGGGACCAAGAAGGAGTCCAGAGTGGCTACAGCAGCCAGAGCCAGGCGAGAGCAGGAGGCGGTGGTCCCAGAGGCCTTGGGGGCAGACCAGACACTTAGTCTCTCACCCCTGGGCTGGGTTTGGGCTTCTCCATCCCACAGCTGGGCTGCCTCCTCGGAGCCCCAGTGAGGCCCGAAAGGGAACAGACTGTTAGGCTCGGCCCCAGCCAGCCAAGTGCCTTGGGCTTTGCGTGGGTGTCCCTGACCACCTTCTGCTCACATGGACAACTACAGCAGTGACCGCTCATGCTACTGATGGGGGAAGAGGCCTGGCACAGGGGAGGGCTGAGTCTCAGCAGCCTTGGCTCTGCCAGGCCTGCCCCCTTCCAATTTTGGAGCCCTGGTGAGTTCGGGAGGGCTTCCTGGAAGGGAGGCAGGGGTTGAGGTCCAGCCGGCGCAGAGCAAACCTATCTGGGTGGGCAGGAGTCCTGAGATGTGGGTGTGGGGGGCTGTCCCTCAGAAATGGCCCGGCGAGTGGTTGTGTCTGCTGTAAGTGGCCATGGCCTGTGGCACTTGGGGTCTTTCTTGTCTCGCGGGGGGCAGCGTGGCTGGGTCTGAGTGGCTTTGTTTGGGGTGTTTTTTGGGGATTTGGCCAGCCGTGGCCAACCCCTGACCGTCCCGTCCCCCTACCCCCTCCAGAGCTGCTGGAACTGCGGGCGCAAGGCCAGCGAGACGTGCAGCGGCTGCAACGCAGCGCGCTACTGCGGGTCCTTCTGCCAGCACAAGGACTGGGAGAAGCACCACCATGTGTGTGGCCAGAGCCTGCAGGGCCCCGCAGCTGTGGTGGCTGACCCCGTGCCTGGACAGCCCGATGCCGCCACCAGCCTGGGCCCCTCCCTGCCCGTGGGTGCTGCCAGCCCCAGCGAGGCCGGCTCTGCAGGGCCTTCCCGCCCCGGCTCCCCCGGCCCACTGGACGCCGTGCCCCGCTGACCCCTCCCAGCCCCTGGCCTGCTGGACACAGCATCCGCCAACCCCACCCAGCCCGTGGCCCGCTGGACGCTGCACCCCACCCGGCCCCGGGGAGCCGGCCGATCGGAGTCACTGCTGCTACTGCCTCTCTCCAAAAGAAAACACAGAACCAACACAAACTGCATTCAATGCAACTTCTCAGCTACCTGACGACTCACCTCCGGACAGACCCTCTCTTCGCGAGCATCCTCGGAAACCCCGACTGAGCTTTAGACAGTGGAGCGGGTGCCGCGGGCGCGACGGCTCTGCTCTTCCTCTCTCGTTTTTCTACCTATGTGACTTTCACACATTTTCTCTTAATGAAAAAAATCTAACTGGTGGCTTATATTTTCAGCGAAGAATATTTTGGGGTTTTGTTTTGTTGGCAAAAGAGCTACTCACATAAATGGACAAAGAAAACTGTGGGGCTTCCCCCGTTCCCAATTGAAAGGGGAAAAAGAAAACTGTCATTTTGTAGCCGGAGACCTGAACACGCCTCTCCACCCACACCCCCCAGGGGTGTTCGGCACATTCAGTGAAGACGGTAAGAAAGATTTCAGTTTCCGACTCGAGAAGCATTTTTGGTTTCAGATTTTCTTTTTCCTTTAATGTTAAACTCTTTGGCTTTAAGTAACAATCCAAAAAGTTTTTTAAAAAAAGCAAAGGAAGCATACCTGCAAACTACCTTGCTAGCTAGCCAGCCAAGGATACCAGACACACCTCTGCTCCAAAGGAAACCCAAAAAGCAAACGCAAGAAGTCAAGATCCAAAATTTTTTTGTCACTGCCAAAGTGTTTTCTTCACTGTTTTACTTCTCTCTTGGGTTTGTTTGGATGTTGGTCTTTTTCTTTTATTTTTTTTTTGATTTTGCTTGTGGGGTGTTGGGATGTGAGAGTCTGGAGGGTTTGTACCCGACAAAAAGCAACTTTTGTTTCCTTTTGGCGGGTTGGCCACGCCGCACCGCGTGTGCCTGCGCGTCCACGTGTGTGTCGGGGAAGACACCTCCGTCTGTCCTCACGCCCCCTGTGACTTTTCATATTTCATTTTTCCACTTGTGAAAAAAAAGTGCTAAAGTTTTCCTCCCAGAGAGAGCATAATTCCGAAACAAAACTGTGACAATCTTTTGGGTTGATTCTTCCCTGCTTTCCAAGGCAGGAGGAGATGGTGACAGCACCTGAAAACACGGCTTCTCCTTCTCCCCCTCTACCTCTGTCCCTGCGCTCCCGCCCGGCCCCGCCCAGCTCTTACCCGGCCAGTGTCACTGCAGCCACGCCCCTCTCTTCCAGACTTTTGCAGAAAACAAAACAAAAGTACAAACAGCCGGCCATCTCCCCGCCTGGCCAGGACCGATGGGCTGGGCGTGCGTAACCCCGGGCGCTTCTCGGGGGCTCCTCCGAGGCATCCACCTCCAGCCCTGGGTGTGTCGGGGTGACACTTTCTCCCGTACGTTTTCCCTGCCACGATTCAGCCCTGCCTCCCCTCCCTCCACCCACCTAACTCCCTCAGAGATTTCAAGGAGGAAACAAAGGGATAAGGAAGTTGACGCCTGTACTGAACAGAAGAGCAAGCAGACCACAGACGCAGCCCGTGAGCTGGCACTTCTGTGCGTGAAAGCTCCAAGGACTCGAGTGCAATACGAGTGACCAGCTACTGAACCCGGGCTCCCAAAGGCCCCGCCGAGAGACAGGAAGTCAGTGGTGTACGTTAATGTGAATGTATATAGTCTTCGCAGAGGTCCAAATAATGATATTCATGATGATGATAATAAAGAAGAGATGTTTGCCAAATAAAAAAACAATTAAGAGAAACCACGGAAGTATGTAAAGTTTAGGAGATAGGTTTTCAAAGAAATCTGAACTGTGGTCCTGTGGGTGGCAATGGTTTGGTGGTTATTTTTTCACAGTTGTAAAAATCCGTTCTTTGAGCATTTCGAGGAAGAATCCCTCACGTCGTGCCAGCCGGGCGCCGTCCACAACGAAGCCTGGTGGCAGAAGCCTCACACCGAAAGCCAAGGTAGAGACCTGATCTCCTGGAAGTTCCCGGCGCCCCCTCCACCCCCGACACAGCCGCCAGGCTCCCAGAGGTTTGCCTCTGTGGGTTTCAGACAAGCAAGGACCAGTTTGGGACTCTGGCTCTCCAATAAACGGTGGAAGGCCACCTGCGACCACAGCAGCAGCGTGGATGTGCCCATGCCCACGGAGACCCGCCTGCCTCAGAGGCAGGCACCCTCCTCCCACCCCTTCCCTGCCGGGAGCTCTGTCCCATCCCCACACGTCTCCTGTGCCCTTCCAGGGGGCAGGGCAGTTGGCCTCGGGTGCGAGAGGCCCCGAGTGGCAGGCGGTGGGCACCACAGAGGAACACGGTCAGGCTCTCAGAGGTCATGCAGTGCCACAGGGCTGTGCTGGTGAGTGGCGGTCTCTGGTGAGAGTGCCTGGCCTCGAGTGAGGGGACCCAGGGGTGGCTTCCCTGGTGGCTCAAGTCCCTGATGTCAGGGCTGGGTGCTTGCTCAAGGGGCAAGTCCGGGAGATGCACACATCTGTTTTGCGGGGAAAGGCCTCTCCTCTGCCTTCAGCTCACCGGGCCCCTCTGTGGGGATGACAGGCAGAGCGGGGACAGTGGCATGGACCACAAGGCTGATGGGGGGCGGGCCCTCCCACCCCAGCTACTGGGAAGAGGTCGCCCCCAAGCCAACTATTAGATGCCGTTTGCCCAGGGTGCCACCAGGCACCAAGAAGACCACCAGTGGGACCCCAGACCGTGCAAGGGGCTGGCCAGAGCCCTGTGGCTGAAAGCTTCACAGAACCGGGTTGGCAACGACAGGGGGTGGGGGGCTTGCAGTGGGGAAACTGAGGCCAGAGACAGCAGAAGAGGTGTCCTGGAGTGTGCTGTGTCAGGGTGGGTGGGAGGGGCCGGGTCACACGAAGCAAGGCTCTGGGGAAGGCGCTGGGCCCCTCCCATGTTCCGGGAGCCAGCCTTTCTGTCGGTCACTGTGCTCAGGCCCCTTTCGGCCAAAGACCTCACAGCGGAACCAAACATGGAATCCTTAGCTTTGGGGAGGGGATGGGGACAGGCGGCATTTTTGCATTAGGACTTGCCTGACTGGTGGACATAAATGTGCACGTGCCCATGGTTTTGACCTGCAGTCTGTGCCTGGGGGCATCTGCCTTTCTTGTGCTGGGCAAAGAGGGGCTCTGGACAGGGTCTGGGCAGGGGCCACACCTGGGGTAGGGAGAGCTGCCCCCAGCTCTGCCTCCTGCTCAGGGCCCACCTGCCCTGCCCCGCCACGAGCGCTACAGGACACGGGTGCCCACGGAGCCTCCCTGCCTAACCCCAAACCAAAAACACAGCTTTACCTCCTGCTCTGAGGCCAAAGCCAAGAGAAAGGGCTTCCCACCCCCAAGGCCTGCCTGGGACAGACTGCAGGACAGACGCTGGGCCAGGGCACCTCTCTGGAAAGAGTCTCCTATTATGACCGCTTGGCCTTTCCCACTTCTAACCCCTCCTGTCCCACCCTGCCCTGGACCCAGGCCGGCCTTCCTCTGAGGAAGGGTCTCCTTCCCCGGTAGTGCCTGGCAGACATTCTCTCTGCTGCCCAGCCAGGGGCTCCTTCCGGGCCAGTTTTCTGACCTGAACTCAGGCAGAAGCCAGGGCCTCCCATGCCACCCTCAGACACAGGTATGAGAGGGTGGGATGGGCTGAACGCACCCCAGCCCCCGGCCCCATTGCCTGCCAGGATTTCCCCAGGCAAAACAGCCACCCTCTCCCTTCCTTGTCTCTGGTCAGGTGGGCACATGGGGTGGGGGCCCCAAGAGGTCCAGGGGCAGAGGGGTGGACAGAGAGCTGTGGGGGTGGGGTTCACTCAGGCCCCAGTGGACAGGGTCAGGATGGGCCCTAAATTCTTCCTGTTTGCCAGTTTTTCCAAATAGATCCTCCAGCAGACACCAAAGCCCATCTCTGGCACCCACCCCCCTTGCCCATCCCAGCCCCATGCTAGCTGCATGCCTGCCCATGACTGCCCACCCCCCGCCCACCCACAACTGACCGACTCTCATCAGTTCACACTTCCAACCCACCCACCTGCCCCTCCTTCTGCCTGTCCACTCACGCCTCTATCCCAGCCACCACGCCACCCCACGCACGCCCATCCGAGTCCTCCCCTCTGCCTACACAGCCATCCCTCATCCCATCGCCTCCCCTCTCCATCCTTGGACCCAGGGAGCGTCACCAGCTGCCTCCGTGTGCCGGTCACACAGGCACTCTAGATCCTGCCTGGCCTTGACCGTGCCCTGAATAAGCTGCCTACGGGGCAGCAGCCCCTGCAGTACCCAGCCTTAGTCCAGGCCTGCACCAAACACCTGCAGGGACAGACAAGCTTCTGGTGCAGGCATTATGGGCAGATTGGACTAGTGGCCTAGCAACAGCTCTGGCCAATCTGGGCCCGCCTGGAGGGAGCGGTGGCCGGGGGCCAGGACTGCGCGCTGGGTGGCAGCCTGCACACCTGCTTGGGGCTCTGTGACCGGGGCTGCCAGAGTGAGCACATTCCTGGCAGGGCCCAGCCACCCTCTGCCTCCCTGTCTCCAGGGGTCAGTGCCTGGAGGAGGTGTCCCAGGAAAGGAGGACAAGCCCATGCTGGCTTCCCCCCGAGACACAGCACTCCTGGGACCCTTCTCATAGGGGTACTCAGGGGCACCCCATTCCCCTCTTCATTCCTGGGGTCCCAGATGGCTCAGACTTAAGCCCTTCAGATCTGAGATTGGATACACCTAGGGGCAGGCCTGCCCAGGCTGTTCTCTAGGACCCTCAAGGCCCAGCCCCAGGCTCCCGTGCCCAGACCCCCAGAGCCCTGCAGGTTCCTTTGCCCCTGCCCTGCCCTGCAGCTCCCACACCATTGGGGGCATGTTGTGAAATGGGGCTGCAGCAAGGCCCCTGGATCATGGTGGTGCTGGCGAGGGGAAGAGATGGTGGGGGACGGAGGAGGGCTGCACCCCTGGGAACCGCCTGCTGCTGCGGACGCTTCATGGATGAGGCCCAGGCGCTGGTGCTGGCCACAACCCCGCACTGTTGTCCCAGAGTTCCAGGAAACTCCGTTTTGCACACTCTGTTCCTTTTGTTTCAATCCAGCTAAGCCCTGGCATAGCCCCCCAAAGACCCTGAGTAACAGGAACTCAGCGTCGGGACTCAAAGTGAAGCCAGTTTTAAATATTTAGCTGAAGGCAGCAGGCACCCCTTGCTGCCCGGCCAGGCTGGCTGTTGGCGCACCTGCTGCACCCACCAGGGCCGAGGGGGTCAGGCTGGGCCCGGGCACGGCCGTGCACAGCCTGGGGGGAAAGGTTTTATCTTCCACTTCCTCTTTTTTGTTCTTTTTTGTTAATTTCCCCAAAGCAGCTGAACTGAGTGTTGGGTTGTTTTCCTGTCTCGGGGTTTTCTTCGTAAGAAGCCTGCACCCCGCAGTCCCGGTCTGTGTAGGTGTTGTGGCGTGGGGCCGCCCGGCCTCTGGTGTACTGTACGTTTGACCTGTGGACGCTGTAAGACGTTACGGTCAGGTTAACTCTGTCTCTGTGTAATAAAGCAAACGTTTGCTATCTTGTGGCTCTGCCCCTCCTTGGGTCCCCAGCAACTCCGCCAAGCCCCGCGTCACACATTTGTGCGGCAGGTACGTGTCGGGCTGTCTCGTGCTGGGCAGGAGAGGCAGGCCCTCCCCACAGCCACCACCTCTGGGGGTGAACATGGCATGTGGGGCTGGGGGTGACGCGGAGGGCAGGCCCGAAGGACACGGCAGGGGAGGAGCCACCGGCCGCAGCCACACACCGGCTCCTGCAGTTCTGGGCAGCTGCAGTGGCCTTTCAGGGCTGGGCCTTAGGGGTGGTCAAGATGACCTCAGACCCAAGAGGTGGCCCTGATGGCTGCCCAGGCCTGGGTCCCATTGCCAGAGCTCGCCAGGCTCACACAGCGCTGCAGCCACGTCCGCGGTAAGCCCACCAGAACACCTGAGGGGACACAGAGCACCTGAGGGGGACACACAGGACCTGAGGAGACACATGGGGTCTGAGGTGGACACAGGATCTGAGGGGGACACACGGGGCCTGAGGGGACAGAGTGGGACAGGACTCCTGGTCTGTCTGTGCAGCCAGGACATGGCAGGGATGCTTTGGCCACAAGTCCAGCATCAGGTGCTGGTACTTGGCGCTGGTGGCGCCCAGAGGACAGGGCTGTTATTAACACGCAGGCCCAGGTCTGGAACATGTTGTATTTTGAAAAGCGTCATTGGAAAAGTCGGCGTAGGGGCGAGCCTGTGCCCATGCCAGGCGACCGGCGGGAGCCCCGGCTGGGCCTGCTGTCACCGTCTCAGGATAGCACGGGCATGACTCGGTTTTTCCACTGCAGGGATCTGAGCTCAGAGCGGGGCTGGCCAGGGCCGGGCCGAGTCCAGCCGGCTCCTGGCCGGGGCACAGCTCGCTGGGGTCTGCCTCCCACGAGGAGGTGGAGGGAAGGATCCAGGCAGGGTCCACGGCGGGCCACAGACAGGCCAGGACCACAGGCAACGCTGCCCTTCCCTCCTCGACCCACCAGCCTGTCCTCGGTGCAGACGTGGACGCTGCCCCTGGAGCCTCTGGTTTGCCAGGGGAGGCCTGGGTTAGGCAGTGTCATGGGACAGTCGGAGACACCCAGGTGCAGCAGCTGCCCCAGGGAGAAGGGGCAGCCTGGGGGGCTCCCTGGAAGCAGCAGCCCGGAGCACAGTGGGAACAGCGCCCGGGGCCACACCTAGGAGCACGAGTGCTGAGCGGAGCCGGGAGAAGGGGCGTCTGCCCAGGAGGCAGCATGCAGTCAGGCGTACTCCTCCCGGACGCGTGATTCTGCCCCAGAGGCCTTTCCTCCCGGGCACAGCCATGGAGGGTGCACGTCGGGCTGTGGGGCAGGGGCCCGGTGGCCTCCCAGGGCTGAGGCAGCCCCAGTGTCCCCTATTTCTGTTCCCTCCATACCCCCAGCCCAAAGTGGGAGGGACGGCCACCCTGCTCCAGTCTAGGCCACAACTCTCTCCTCCTCTTACCCCAAATTCCCGCCCTTAATAGGTGCTCAGTAAGTGCAGAGGCCTAATGAGTGCCTCAGGTGCCCAACTTGGGGGTGAAGACGCAGAGAAGCCTTGGGCCTGCGGTGGGCAGATAGGCCAGAAGGTCCCTGTCACACCACTCAGGGCGACAGAGGGTAAGAGAGTCCCTCGAGCAGGCAGGGGACAGCGCGGCTGGAGATGAAGCCAGGTGGGCGGAACGAGGGCAGACACAGGACACAGGCGCAGGGTGGGGAGGACGCCTGCAGGCCGCCAGAACTCATCGCCCTGTGTGCACGTAATTCAGCTGCAGGAACTCCTGCCTCTGGCTCTGCAAGGCAGAAGGATCCCGCTTGATTTAAGGGGCTCCCCCCTAAAGGATGGGGGGGTCGGATGCTGGACGGAGGTCGCTGCCCTCCTCTGGGCCTAGGCTGTGCCCTGAGTCCTGTCCTGTGCCTGCTGTAGCCCCCAGGCCTCTGCTCAGGCGGGTCCCTTCTTCTGAGCGACGCTGTGTGCCAGAAACCAGCCTTCCCGCCTCTGCACACTCGATACCTCACTCAAGCCCACGTGGGGTCCAGTGTGCCTGCCGTTGGGGTGTGACGAGCGTGGGGCGTGGGCGCAGATGGGCTGAGACCCCTGTGAGCTGATGCCAGGAGGCCCAGCCCCCCACTCAGTGACTCCCTCCCTCCACGGGGGGCAGGGGGCGCCTGCTGCCCAAGGGGGCAGGGCCGGGGCTGCCCTGGTGGGGGGAGCTCAGCTCTGCCCAAGCCTTTCCAAACGCTCTAGTGGGGGCAGCTGGCCTGGGGGAGGGCTTAAAACTCCAGGAGGGTTGGGGCCAGTGGAGGCAGCTGAGTGCAGGGAGGCCTCAGGCCCATGTGGCCCTTCCTGAGCCGGGCTCTCTTCCCACCCCCCACTGAGGCCTGGCTCCGGACCGTCTCCTCGGACCCTGAGGCCCAGGGCTGGGGAGCCTGGGGGGGCACCAGAAAGACCCCTCTAGGGCCAGGGGGTGGGGATGGGAAAAAGGAAGAGGAAGCAGAGGAAGACCAGGATGAAGATGCAGGCTTCCCGTTGTCCCTGCTGAAGTGGGAGCACCTGGCCGAGTGCCCTGTGCCTGACCAGGTAGCAGCGCGTGGAGGGCCCTGCAGAGGCCTGGCGATCTCGGGGTCCCTGGGACAGGCAGCTTCGGCTGACTGAGGCCCCCCGCTGCAGGCTGGAGGGGTCGGGGCGGCCTCTCTGGCCTGGGGAGGGGCCCTTGCTCTGTGGGGCTAAGCGCACTGCCCCAGCTGGCAGCCTCAGGAAGGACAGTGTGTCCCTGTCCAGGGACAGGGGTCGTCCCCAGGCTAGCAGGCCACACTCCCGCCCCGAGGGGAGCCTGCAGGCGTCTGCCTAGGCTCAGGGGTGCGTTGGCAGGAGCTGGAGGCCATCAGGCTGAAGCTGTGGGCCATGGAGCAGGCCAAGCGGCCTCAGCTGCCCGGAGCACAGGCCAGGGCCCGAGAAGAGGAGGGCACGGGGGCCGGGCAGCTGCTGAGGCCCGACACACCAGGTAGGAGCTGGGGGACCCAGGCCGACCCCTCCCAGGATGCAGCCTGGGTGGCAGACGCACAGCTCTGAGCCCCCCTCCTCTGTGAATGGGGGCACTGGGAAGAATCCCGTGTTTCCACAAGGGTTGGGCAGGGCAGGCTCCAAGGTGTGAGTTCCCCCAAGAGGCGTAAGGAATGGGCCACAGACAGGCGGCACCTGCCGGTCCTGAGGCCACACCCTACGCAGGCTGCCCCTTCCCTGGGACCCCCGAAGAGAAGGCGGAGGCCGACCACAGATCCGTCTACGTGGGCAATGTGAGTGGCGGGCAGCAAGGTGGGGTCCTGTTCCTTCCATGGGGCCCAGCACCCAGGGTGGGTGCCCAGCCGGCCAGCCACAGGGGTGTCCCTCCCTATGGACAGGACTGACCATCCTGGCTCGTGTGAGGGTTAGAGGAAGGAAGGTGTATCTGGGTTGCAAATCCAAGTGCCTCCAGGGCCAGACAGGCTCGAGGGCAGACGCAGGAGGAGACCTGACGCTGGGGGGGCAGCCAGACTCTCCCCTCGAGGAAACGCGGCCTTGTAATCCATGGATGTTCCAATTTCTCAGCATGAGCCCCTCTCTCACTGGGCTAATTGCTGGCAACTAATTCCCCTTTTAAAAAGCTGCACACGCTTTGCACAGGCCACATGGCATGGGGGGCTCTGACTCTCGGGGTGGCACGTTTGCACTGAGCGTGGCTCATCTCCCCTACCATCTGCCCTCGGCCTCGGGGCCACCCCTGGCCAGGGACCCAGTCAGGGTTTCTTCTGACCCCCTCTACCAAGAAAACCCCAAGTGCTGTGCCTGTATCCAGGTGGACTATGGGGGCACAGCCGAGGAGCTGGAGGCCCACTTCAACTGCTGCGGGGAGATCCACCGAGTCACCATCCTCTGTGACAAGTTCTCTGGACACCCAAAGGGGTCAGTGTGGGCCAGAGGCAGGGTCACCCTCACGCAGCCCCCTCACACGGCCTCCTCATGCTGCCCCCCTCCCCACCGCCCCCAGCTATGCCTACATAGAGTTTGCCACCGAGCGCTCTGCCCAGGCTGCAGTGGAGCTGGACGACAGCGTCTTCCGAGGCCGGGTAATCAAGGTGCGTCCGGGAGTCGCGGAACCTCCAGGCATTCCATCGGGTGCCGAGTGAATCGCTGAGCATCCAGGCACACAGGTGCAGAGAGGCTGGACACTGGCCCGAGGACACACAGCTGCCCCAGCCAACTCCTGCCCTTTTCGTGTCCCAGGCACCTCGGCTGGGCCAGGGCAGGGCCGTAGCAGGGAACTCCCAGGCCTGGAGCTGGGTTTGGTCTGGGTGTGGCATGAGGGGGGGCTCCCCTCTCAACCCAGGGGGACATTGGCGGTGCCTGGGCGTGTCACGTGACCACAGCTACATCCAGGTGAAGGTAGAGGGACAGTTTAGGCCTAATGGGGATCTTGTGAAGGTCAGGGACCCCATGCTCTGGGGTGGCCACAGGCTTAGAAGAGGAGGCTTCGGGTCGCAGGTTCCAAGCACAGGGCTGGGTGGGCTCCAGAGTCTATGCACACCTGCCTACAAGCCACAAGCAGAGAAACCCAGGAAGGCTTCCTAGAGGCAGCTGTCAACCCAGGCTTGGCCCTGGGGCCTGGGTGTGGGCTGCACCGGCAAGGAGGATAACAGAACAGCCCTCTGGTTCCAGGTGCTGCCCAAAAGGACCAACTTCCCGGGGATCAGCTCCACGGACCGTGGGGGCCTCCGGATGCACCCAGGCACCAGGGGGGCGACCTTCCCCCGCAGCAGCCTCCAGGGCAGGCCCCGGTTCAGACCAGGTGGGCAGAGCCGGTAAGTGGGGGCTCCTGGGTGGCCCGGGGGCGAGGGCTGTGGGGGGTGTCCAGGGCCTGGAGATTCAGGGCAGGAGGGGGCTCCCTGGGCTGGATCCTGGTGAGGCGGGGGTGGGGGCGGGGGTGGGGGCGTGGCCAGCAGAGGTCCTTCTCAGCATTGCTGTAACCAACGACTGGGGTGACTTCAGCCACAGCTGCCTTTGTGCGCTCAGCCGAGGGGACTGAGCTGGGGCTGGGGGGGGGGGCCGCATCAGCTGGGGGGGGCTTTTTTGCAACGTCTCTGCCTGGAAGGGCCACCTCTTCTTGTTCCCCCAAAGGCTCGGGCAGGCAGCGTTTCTGACAAGCGCAGGTGAGGCTGTGGCTGCATTGGGGCCCCTCCCGAGAGAGGGGGCTGCGAGCCGC
This sequence comes from Daubentonia madagascariensis, assembly GCA_023783475.1. Taxonomy (NCBI): domain Eukaryota; kingdom Metazoa; phylum Chordata; class Mammalia; order Primates; family Daubentoniidae; genus Daubentonia; species Daubentonia madagascariensis. The sequence continues at coordinate 5,907,664 of JAKFHU010001784.1, read as the reverse complement.
CAGAAAGGCCCCCTCAGGGCATTCCTTGGGCACGTTGGGGGACCTGCCTTTAGTCCTTACCTGCTGTTCTGGGAGGTTTCTGGGCCGAGACCCTTCGCCCACCCAGAAGACCACTCACCTGTGTTCTCTCTCTGTGTGCAGGGGCCGTGGAAGGTTCTCACCATGGTTCTCAGCGTACTGAAGGGAGGGCCCGACTTTGAGAGGGGCCGGAGGCTGGGCCAGGAGTGTACAGCTGTGTCCCACAGCGACCGGGCCTGTGGTGCTGTTGGGTGGGGTGGGGGGCAGAGGGTGAGGCCAGAGGAGAGGTGCATGCAGAAGAGCTCCACTTGGGCCAGAGGACAGCCCTCCAGGGCCTCGCATGGTGGCCCAGCCCCATGCTCAGCCACAAGTCACAGGCCCAGGCCGCCCAGGGCTGGCTCATCGTGGTATACTCAGCTCTTCCACTAACTTGTTTTAAAGAAAAATAGAAACGTGTGTGTCTTAATGGTAATGCATAAATTATTAAATTTGAATATTTTTTAAAAGCACATGACAATAGACCTCCCATTTTATTCTTCTTGGACACGGGTTCGCTTCGCGTCTTTCTCCAGGCAGACTCTACAGGGAAGGCAGCTGAGGGGATGTGTCGGTGTTATTGATGTCACTGCCTGCCCCGGGGGGCCGTGGCTCCCACACCCTGTAACTCCACTCTCACACCAGGCCTGGCGGCCTCCAGGGCACACACACTCCACCACGTGACACAGACCTCTGGCCCAGGCCTGGCCCTTACTAGAAGTTCAGGAAGTAAAGTGGAGGTCTCTGTACAGGACTGGGCACTCTACCCACTGTCCCCTCTAAAGCAGACACTCCAGTTTCTCCCTGAAGACAGGGCCTGTCCGTGCTCTGACTGCGTTCAGAGCCAGGAGAGGAAGCTGTGGAGGCCCAGGCCGAGGGCCTGCCCACGTGCACACACTTGGTTCCGGCATGATGCTGCTAATGGAATCCCTCCTGGGTGTTTCTGAAGCAGCCCTCTTGTCTTACGCCCCTGCCTTGTTAATTCCTTAAGCTGCTCTGGCTTCCCTTCACCATGGGCTGGCACCATGTCCCCAGGTGCCTCCCAGGTCCCCAGCCCACCTCCCTCCTTCAGCACCAGGTGGAGGCGGCTGTGCACCTAGTTGTCCACTGTGCCTCACACCCACCTTGGGTCAGTGTTGGCCTTTGAGTGGGGTGAATAGTGCCCCCAAAATACGTCCACACCCTAATCTCCAGAACCCGTGAATGTGATCAAATTTGGAGAAAGTTCTCTGCAGATGTAATCAGCTAACAACCTCCAGATGAGGTCCTGGATCACCTGGGTGTGGGTGGGGCCCTAAACCCGTGACACGGTGGATACACTAGACACCTGAGAAGACCACGTGAGGACCGAGGCAGGCAGGGGATGCACCTGCAGGTCAAGGATTGCAGGAGCTCTCACGAGCCTGGCGAGGGGCTGGGGCAGAGGCTACCTCAGGGGCCTGGAGGAACCGTCCTGCTGACACCTGCATTTTGGGCTTCTGGCCTCCAGGACTATGAGAACAAGTCTCTGTTGTTTTAAGCCCCCCAGTCTACGGGGCTTTGTTAGGAAAGTCCCAGGAAACTAAGCAGCCCTGATGTATTTCTGGCCCTGGTGTCTCTGGCATAACTAGCAGGGATTCTCCCGGCCGAGGAGCTGCCATTGCCCCCCAAGATCCACCTTGATCATGCCTGAGGTTTGCTCCAGACCCGCCAGGAAGTGCAGTTGCCCGGGCCTCTGTTGGTTTGCCCTGGAGGGAAAATGCCAACCACCACCAGCGGGTCTGACTTCAGGGTGGACTGGAGGGTGCCATGGAACCCCAGCAACGAGTGGCCAGGGCAGCACCTTGTCGGCTGGCCAAGAAGGTGGGGGTGAGAAGCTGAGGCTGGGGCCTTTCCGAGGCCACCCAGCAGCCCAGGGCAGACCTCATCGGCCACTCGCAGCCGGGATGCTGCAGGAGGAATCCAGCTCCTGAAGCCTGTGTGGCACCCTGGGGCCCAAGTGTCCTGACCTCGATGAGGGTTGGTGACTTGAGGCAGTTATCATGCGCGTGGGTTTCCCAAGCCCTCAGCAGTGTCCAGCCCACGCAGTAAGTTAGTTCCTGTCTGTCTTGTGCCTCCTGTGTGGACACTGCGGGGAGGTCATCAAGTGAGCCCAGGGTGTCCTCCTTTCCCGTGGAACCGAGGCCTGAGCAGGCCACGGTGGAGGGAAGCTGAGAGAACCCCTCAGCGTGGCCTCCAGGCAGATGGCGAGGACCCTGAGCCGTGGGCGGCTGAGGTTTCTGCTGTGTCCAGGGAAAGCAGAGACACTCTGGCTGTCTTGAGTGGTCAGCTAACAAAGGAACAGGCTCCCCTCATCCCCTGGTCTGGGGCAGAAGGAAGGAGAGGCAGTATCGCTGCTGCCTGGAGGAAAGACGGGGTGCTGCCAGTGAAGCCCAGCAGAAGTGGCCTGGGGTGGGGGCACAGGCCTGGGAAGGCAGGGCACGGGGCCGGGGTGGGGGCGTGCTCCGTGAGACGCCAGCCTCACAGTGGAGATAACTTGGAACTGCCACATGACAGTTCTGCTGTCAGAACAAAGGTGAGCAGGTGACTTCTCAGGCTTAAAATGGGGGTACCACCTAACACTGCACGTGAAAACTCCCTAACATAAAAAGTACCTATGGATTGGTCTGGCTACACCTAACAGAAAACCCAAGTAAGAGTGGCTTAAACAAGAGAGGAGTATACTTTATTTTCTCACATAAAAAAAAAATCTCAACATGAGTAGTCAAGAGCTGGTACATCAGCAAAGGCCCAGGATCCTTCTTGCTTTCTGCTCCCCCATCCTTAGGGTATGAATCTTGTCCCCATGCTCTCAAGACAGCTGCCTGGGTGCCAGCCACCACATCCAAGTTCCACACAGGAAGAAGACAAAAGGCGAAGGCCATTCCATATGCCTGCTGAACCCCCTTTTAAAGGATCTTGCCTGCAAGCGTCTCCTGATCGGGATGCCAGGGAAGGTAGGAAATGGCTTTTACCTGGCCAATGTACTTGAGTAATACTCGGGTTCTGTCAGCAAAGAAGGGAGAAATGGATGTTGGGTTGGCAACACGCAGTCCCCACCACAGCCCTTACTCAGGCAGAGGTCCCTGCAAAGAGGCAAAGCGTCCACGCTGGACTGTGGGGACAGACGCCAGGGCTGGAGCTCCTGCCTCCTCTGAGCAAGCACGAGGCTCCTGTGAAAGGAGGTCTGAACCCTGTGAGCGTGGCCTGTGGCCATCGCGTCAGAAACAGATGCCTGGCAGTCCTCCGCCTCCTCCAAGCCTCGCCATCGACCCAGGGCCTGGGATGGGCGTTTTCATCACACGCTCGTCGCTGATTTGTTTTTTCTTCTGTAATTTATAAGATTAATACTGTGCCTGTCGGAAAGGATGAAAATCCAAAGGTGCACAGAGAAAAGGCTCACTTCCCTGTGCCCAGCCCCAGGCTGACCCGTGTTACCACCTTCCCTGTTCCCCAGGGCATTCTTGGGCCCTTGAAGGTCCGGAGAGACCTCCAGTTCTGGACCAGCACTGAGGGCGAGGGAGGGACAATGGGGGCCTCCTCAGCTGGCTGAGTCTTGGGTTGCTCAACTCTAGGAAGCCAACGGTGCTGAAGACACATGGAGTGAGGCCAGCTCTGCAGTAGTCCTTGTCACCTCTGCCACCCCCCGGCTGGTCACCAGGTTGTCCAAGGATGGGGGAGCTACCCCTGGGCCACCGGATTCTGAGAAGGAGCTGTCACCTCAGTCCTTGTCCATATCTGGACTATGGCTACACAGGTCTCTCAGGAGGCAGAATGCGGAGATCCGAGGACAGCGAGTCATCCTTCTCCTGAGCTCCCAGGGCAGCCCACCCCAGGGGCACCAACAGGCAGCAGGAGGGTCTTCAAGTTTGCTCATTCCAGTACACAGGAACCAGCAGCAGGTGATCAGAGGCTGCCGGTCCACGAAGCTTCCCAGGTCTCACAAGGGCTCCTTCTAAGGCGAGGCTGAGGCCAGAGCGTGAGCCCGATGCAAACAATGGATGCCAAGTCCAGAAAGAGGAGGGCACTTACCCCACGTGGGGTACCGTCTGTCCCTACATCCTAAGCTGGCTCTGGGCTCAAGAGGCCAACCCGCACAGACCACCCCACCCGTCCAGCCAATGGGAGGCCGCAGCAAGGGCAGAGGCAGGAGCAGAGACTGGCCACGTGCACTGCAGTCACAGCGCCTGCAGGCTCTGAGCTCTCTGGGCTCCAGGCAGCCCTGACCCTTCCTGAGTGGGGACAAGCTTCTTGCTGGCTTTGGTCCCTAACCTCTGCCCACATGCCTAAAAGGTCTTTAGTTGAACTCTCCTTAGTTAAATCCTCTGCAAACACAGAAGGAAAAAGCCAAATTTCATCTCACAAGACCTTTATAGTTGAGATGCACCATGCGCGAGAATCTTGCCCCCCCTCCCCAAGCAGCATGTGTCACATTCGGGAAGAGGCAATGACAACAGATAGACATCTCCCGATACAGTTATGTACAGATGCTCCTCCCTGAGATGGCTGGCAGCACAGCTCCTGCTCAACAGACTTGTATCATCATAGATGTCACCATGTTATCAAAGGCCCTGCAAAGAAAGATGGACCAATTCAGGGAAGGACAGCCTTGGACTCTCTACCCTCTGCTACACAGACAGGCACTGCCATTGCCCTGTCCACAGGACTCGCGGGGCCTTCTCTGGGGTCCAGATAGTGAACTCAGCTGAGAGGCCAGAATGGGACCCCTGCCACACTGGGCAGTGAGAACCTGTCTCCTGCCTCCCAGCTCCCTGTGTGGCTTCCTGAGGTCCCTGTCTGGGTCTCCCAATGTTGAGGCCTGAAGGGCCCCATTCAGGGGTAGAGTGAACAGCAAACATTCACCTGCTTGCTCTTACCTGAGACACAGGATGACCCAAGACACACAATGTCCCCGCTGAGGGAGGGACCTGGCATGGTCTCAGCAGCATCCCCTCACCTGCCAACTACAATTGCTCACACAACTACATTGTGCAAGGGAATTGTCTTAGAACACAGGAATTCCTGGAAGCAGGTTTGGAATGTGTGCACATGGACCCCACGTTTCTGTATGAAGCATCTTCATGATGTTCAAATGTTAAGTCTGTTTGCTTCGAGGGCTATTTGGAAGATACCTTCAATCCAAGTTCAACATAAAGACAGACTGAGCAGCAACACAAGGACATTTTCTCCCTGACAGCTACCATCCATGTGCTTGGGCCCTTCCCTTACTGAGCTTCTGTGGAGGTGCCCCAGGTACCCACTGGGCACACCTGGGAAACCAAATGTGCAAGCTCCACACCCCACCCCACCCCTCCTTTTATAAGCTTTATATTTCAAAGGTTTGTGTAAGTTTTGGAAAATCACTGCCTTAGGAGGCAGTGCTCGACTTAAAAACACCTTCCCTCCCTTACTTTCCCACGGCTGCATTTTAGCAAGGCAGGTCCTGCAAAAAGAAGGCAGCAAACCACAGAAAGCAGGGCCCACCTTGACTGGATGCGGTCCCCCGGGTTATAGAAGGGGTTGCACATCACATCTGTGTAGGAGTTATGCAGCTTCCGGAACATCTGAAACAAGATCCAACATTTTAAATTAACATGTACACACAGCTACTGACAGATTTTCGGCTTCTCACCATTTCAAGACACAGGGAAAACCAACCAACCGACTCACTCAGGTGGGGCCTTCTATCTAATCTCCAGCACCCAGCACTTACGCTGCGGATTTCGTTGTCTCTAAGGGCTGTGTTGGAGGAGTCCACCACCATGACAAACTTCACCTTGGAGTTGGTCACGTAGCCGTATCTGCACAGCTGGTTAGGGAACATGCTTCTAACTCGGGGGCTGCTAGGCTAGCAAATGAGACACACATGAACCGAGGGCCCTGTGTGTCCTTGCTTTAGAGAAAACAAGACAACCTTGAATCTCAGGAAGCGCCTTGTGCAGGAACCACACCAAGTATGAACCTGGACACTTCCTTGGAGCGGTGTCTGGGGTTTACTGGAGGAGCAAAGGGCAGACAGCCAGCCAACCAACCAAACCTTACCCAACCCACACTCCAGGACCCTGGGTCTATCTCTGCGCCCTGGACACCACACCCTCTTTCTGGATCAATGCCTGGCTCGGAAAGTTAACCGTAAAACCAGAAATTTCAGGAATAAAGTGAATCCCCCCCTTAGAGGCCACGTTATTTTGTACAACAGTGGCAAATGTCACTGTGGGCAAGCTACATTACTGCTCATAGGACCATCCTTGAACTCCATGGTCTCAAAGTGATTTGTCCCAAGGGACTGGTCAAGAGCTTCTGGTGACTTATAAGGCAGGACCTAATAATGAAATAAATGAGAGGTGGTAGCCCCCCAGAAAAGCACAGAAAGAAATCCTTGTAGGGGAGCCCCTGGTCCTCTACAAACCAGATGAGGGACAGGTGTATGCCACACATTCTCCAGGGAATGCAAGCCTTGCTTTTCCCAAATGATTCTTCCAATTAAAGGGAGAGAAGAGTTAGAGGCCTTCATGAGCTCGAGGCTTCCCTAATTCCCTGGCTGGCTGTAAACACTCACCTTTTTTTTTCCTTTCAAGTATTTCAAAGTTACCTGATCCTAAAGCACACCCTGCAATTGTGGGTGCAATCTCTGACACAAACCCTGCCCAGCACTGAAAGATACACCTTATAGTCCTCTGTAGGGTAGAGCAGGCCCAGGTAGAGCTCCCTCTGGTCAACCAGTGCCTTCCCCATTGCGGAGATCTTCTCGTCCACCACGTCCAGGGATGTGTGTACCATATAGTGGAACTTGAGCTCGCTCTCCGTGGGAGCACTGCGGATGTAGAGGGGGTAATTCTGCAAGAAAGGATAATGGCTACCGGAAGGACAAGAATCTACCCAGCTCTGAACAGTGCCAGGGAGTGCTCTGGGGCGGGCCCAGGACCTGCCAGCCACCCGTGGCATCCACTCTCATTGTCTAAACCCACCGCTTCATTCTCCACACTTCTGTGGGCAGTGCCCTCATCTAAGTAGTTTACATGGTTGCAAAGGGGCATTGGTAGGGTGAGCAGAAGCAAGAGGACAACACAGGAAAATGGGTTCGAGCACAGCCTGACAACTAACCCTGCCTCCTGGGCAGGTCACTCACCTTCCTGGAGTCCACTCTGCCTCAGCCCACCTCTTGCTGTGTGTGGTGATCCTAGCATGGCGCCATAAATACTAGCTGTTCCCTAAGTTGCCTCCCACTGCAATTTCTTCACCTTGACAACGGCCCTTTGCCTAGACCCTTCCAGGCTCAGCTCAAACTCCCTTCATCTCTGCACTTCTGACCACCCTAAGCCAGAGTTACCACCTTCTTCCCTGGGCTCCCACACGCTACAATTCTGCTTGGCACTGGTTGCTGCAGGGATGGCGAACAAGACATTGTTCATTAGGGTAAAGTTGCCCCTACCCTAATTGAGCTTAATGACACCTGGTCAATAAACCTGCAAACAAGCAAATGGTACATTGTGACACCTGCTAAGAGGGAGGCCCAGGAGGAGCTTCACTGCAGCCACGGCGCTGATCTCAGGAGAGACCCTGGGTAGGAAACTAAGGCTTGGTGCAGCAGGAGCATGTGGACAGCATTCAGAAAACGCTTGCCAGAGGAAACGAAAGATGTGTTGGCCAGCAAAGGGGACGGGAGCTGGGGAGAGGGCTTCCAGCTGCAAAGGCCCAGAGACCAGAGAGCAGAGGCTGTCCGGGGAGCTGCAAGTAACTCAATTTGGCTGCAGTGGAGGGTGCAAGTGATATGGGGGGAGGGGATCCCTAAACCTGGCGATTCACACGTCATCCTAAGGCAAGGAGAAGCCGCCGGAGAGATTTGAGGCAGAGGCGTGACACGATCCCGTTTGTTTCTAACGCAGCACTGCGGCTGCTGAGAGAGCCGGCGGCAGCTGTCCGGGTGAGGGGCGGCGGCAGGACGGAGATGCGCGGAAGGCCAGCGCGCGCTTGGACGAGGAACCGACAGAACCTGCCGAGGGCAGCGAGCCGCCCGCGGCCTGGAGGCGCCGGGGTGACGCTCAGCCAGGGACCTGCGAGCGCGGGGCGGGGCAGGCCTCCCGGGGGCGCCATTCCTTACGAAGCCTCGCAGGGCCAGGGACGGCGCACAGCGAGCACCGGGCGGGGTCCCGCGGGCCGGCAGCGGGAGGGCCCGACGCCCGCGTACGCACCTCCTTGGCGATCACCGCGATGCACACCGCCATCTTGGGAGGCCCCTCCCCGGGCGCCGCGTCACGTGACCGGCCGCCCAGGCCCCGCCCTGGCCGCGGCCCCGCCCCGGTCGCTCAGCGGGCCCAGGCCCCGCCTCTTCTGTCAATGCAGGCCCCGCCCCCAGTCACGCGGCCGCCCAGACCCCGCCCCGCCCCGCAGCCGGACGGAAAAGCCGCGAGCGAGCGGGTGGCTCCGGTATCCCGCTGGCTCGGACTCCTCGGCCCCCGGCGTGGTTGCCATGGCGGCGGTTGCCGCGGCGACGAGGTGGCGGCGGCTGCTGCTGGTGCTGAGTGCCGTGGGACTGGGGGCTGCGGGCGCCCCACAGCCCCCCAACATCCTGCTCCTGCTCATGGACGACGTGAGCGCGGGCGCGGGCGGCAGGATGGGGGAAGGCCGCGGGGACGGGGCCTGGGGGAGCGTGGGGGAGGGGCGGGGGCTAGGGAGAGGAGGGGGCTGGGGAGAGGAGGGGGTCCGGAGAGGGGTGGGGCCTGGAGAAGAGGGGGGGCCTGGAGAGGAGGGGTCCTGGGGAGAAGAGGGGGGGCCTGGAGAGGAGGGGTCCTGGGGAGAGGAGGGGGGCCTGGAGGGGGGGGCCTGGAGAGGAGGATGGGAGCCAGGGAGAGGAGGGGTTCGGGGAGAGGAGGGGGCAGGGCTGCGGGGCGAGCGGTGGGGTCCGACGGGTCACCGACCCGGTGCGTGCTGGGTGACACTGGTAGTGTCCTCAGGCACCGACCCGCAGGCAGGGCGGCAGGGTGAGGCAGCGGGGTCTCCTGGCCCTGAGAAGGGCTCCGCTCTCCCCCTTCCTGCCGCCCCACTGGGAGGGCAGCTGCCGGTGCCACCCCGCAGCAGGAGGGAGGCCCTGGGTGTCTGGGGACGGGCAGAGCTGACCAGGCCCAGAGCCTGCGTGGGAGTCGCCCGCCTCCGCGTTGGGCTTCCTGCATCCCTCGGCCCCAGGCCCCATCTTACCTGGGCGAGCTGCCCGGCCCTCTTGAGGACGCTGAGCAAAGGTCAGGCCTCTGAGCCTCAGAAGAACTGGGAGGTTGGAATGTCACCTGTTGGGCAGGTGTGCAGCCCACGGTGGTGGGCCAGGTGCCAGGTGACAGGGCTGAGCCGTCGAGTTGTCCCTTCATCCCTGTGGCCCCTACCTAAGGGATCCGTAAGTGTGCTCTGTCCAGCCATGCACTGCGTACTGAAGTCACTCAGCATGAGCCGCTGGGGGAGGGTGGGTACGCAGACACACCTGGTCCAAACCCTGCTGGTCCTGAGCTCTTCCAGCCTCAGCTGCCTCTCCTACAAGGGTTGCACCCGTCCAGCTGTGCTCCGGGTGCTGTTGTATGGCCTTAGATGACACTTTGAGTACGGGACAATCTTGGTCCATCGTGGCCGCTCAGTACCTGTCATACCAGCAGAGACCCTCTCAGGGGCCTGTGGACCAGTGCTGTGCTGACCAACACAGTGGCCACGAGCCCCGTGTGGGTGTTGGGCAGTCGTGGCTGGTTGGAATTGGGAGGTGCTGTTCGTGTAAAATACACAGATTGCAAAGACTTGGTAAGAGAAAAAGAATGTAAAATATCTCATTTAATAATTTTTATTATTAAATTAATGATTCTTTAGTATAAACACATTAATGATATTCAGATATGCCTGAAAAGGTATAGACACCATCCATAATTCCACCGTTCAGGGGTGACCACTGATGACACTGGGTGTACTTCTTTCTAGTCTTATAAATTTATTCAAACAATGACTGCTGTCCGTGCGGATCCTCTAGCTCCTTGGGCGCTCCTGTCCTGATGGCTGGCAGGCAGACCTCAGTGATGAGCAAGATCTTAGTGTTAAAGTTACTTTGCATTTCAATATTCGATCTTCTCCAAGTTTAAGTCCCTCTCACAGCTAGTTTAGTGTGTCCTGGATGAGCTACACTGTGCAGTCGAAGGCTCACTCTGGCAGCTTTCTGCCCCTTTCCCGACTTTCCCCAGTGACAGACAGGCGTGTGAAGTGGGTTAGGCTCCTCCTGGCAGTTCATGAATGCTTTTTTGTATTGAAGACTTGTTGAAATGACAGTATCTTGGATATGGTGGGCTGAATAAGAAGGCTTCATTTCACCTAATTTTACTTTTCTCATGTGGCTCGTAGGAAATGTAAGATTACATGTGGGGCTCACATCGTATTTCTGTGGGACGGTGCAGTTTCAGATCGTGGAGGTTTTGAGTGGTATGACCCGTGCTCTTGAATGTTTGCACTTGAGAATGTTGACTAGGAATTTCCCCAGCCAGGGCGCCCTGGGGCTGGGGCAGCCAAGGGGCCTCAGTGCGGTGGGGCTTCTTCCTGAGTAGGTTCTTCCTTGTGGCTTTGTAGGGTCCTTTAGCAATAAGACCCAAAGAACTCTGGGAGACCTCTGTCCTAGTCAGCAACCATGTATTAGGACTTTTTGATGCAAATGATAGAAAAACGAACTTAGTGACAAACAAAAATGGAAAATCCCTGGCCATCCTAACTAGATAGGCCAGGGCGGCCCTGACTTCTGGGAGGCAAAGTCCAGGGTTTCCCCCTCCTACAGCTCCGCTATCTCTGAGCTGGCCACGTCCTTACTCAGCCTCTGGCCCCACGACCCTGTGACAGCCCCAGGCGCCTCCAGGCTCCCCCCTGCACAGTCGGCAGACCCAGCAGGGCTGGTCAGGGGCTGTGGCTCTGCACCAATGAGTCCTGTCAGCCTGACTTGCCTCATACCCCTGGGCTAAGCACACTGGGGGAGGGAAGCTTGCTGACCTGTCCAGCTGGCGCCTTGGGCCCACCCCAGGGAGAGGAGGCCTCCTGGGCCCATCTGATCCACCCAGACTGAGCAGGGAGGCAGTGCCCTGAAGGGCCCCACAGTGCAGCTACCAGAAGAGGGCAGGGCCGCTGGCAGGCAAGAGCCACAGAAGCTTGCGATGGGGCCCTTAGATGCCCCTGACGTGGCTCAGGGTGATGGGGTGTGGCCTTGGGAGGTGCAGGGGGCCTTAGGCAGGGAAGGCTCATAGCTGCTTTCTCTTCTGTGGCCCAAGACCCCCCCTGACCCTCTCTGCACACCTGTCCTTGCTCTGCAGACCCGCCGCTTCTGCCAGGTGTGTTGTGTCTGAACCTTAACAGGCTTTTATGTGACTCAAGCTTGCCACAGGACAAAGTGGCTGATTACGGCCCTAGGCCTGGTACTGCCAGAGGGTGAGTCTATGTCTTGATTCCCGAGGGAGCCTTGCCCACTGTGGACTCACTGCCACGGCCCAGTCTGTGGCCCAGGCAGTGGGGTGCTGGACCTGCCCGTTCATCTGAGGGGTGCAGTTTCAGAAAATGAGCATCCCCCAGACTAGTGTATCACACCGTGCGTGGCCAATCGCACCGACCTGTCAAAGGACCACTGCCCTTGTCCCACCCCTGGGTCAGGGCAGAGCAGAGGCTGGTTTGTGATCAGGTTGGGTACAGCTTGCAGAACCCCTCACCCAGAGAGCTGAGCTTTGCGAGGGTAGGGCCGGCGTCTGTCCTGTACTCCTCAGGACTGCAGGTCTTCACTGCGCTGTGTGTGGCCTGACTTAGCAGGCGGTTTGTTGAAGGAGCTGAGAAAACATTGAAAACCACCTCCACTTGCCACAGCTGGTGGGGATCAGGTTGTGGGGGCCTTGAAAACAGATGTGACCCAGTGACAAAAGCACCCTCCTGCTCAGGCCGCAGACTGTTCCTGCCTCCCAAGGGTCGGAAAGCTCTGTGTCTCAGTTCCTTATTTGTGAACGGGATTAGGAAGCATCAGCCCTCCTCTGGTGGAGGCTTAGAGGCAGGGCTATGCGGGGGGGGATCCTGTTGCCACAGCAGCCTCATCCAGTGGGAGCCCCCAACCCAAAACCACCAGAGCCAATTAGCAGACTGCTGAGTGTCCTTGGATGCACATTTGAAACGGAGTAAGTTCGTGGCCTGTTTGTCTTTACAATAATGTCTTAGCAACCAGTAAGAAGTGAAGTTTTGCATTTCTCAAAACTCTGAAATTCTCTCTCGGTGAAGGAGGGGCCGAGGACACGGAGGAGACTGAAGTCTGTGGTCACGGCTGGCGCTCACACCTTTTGAACATGGACGGTCATTTGAGGGGAGGGAGGAAAGATATGTCACACGCTGTGTGGGACTCTGCAGGGTATTTTCACTAACCCCTGCTAACTCTGCAAGGCAACTGTTAACACACTTGTTTTTATGGGTAAGAAAGCTAAACTGTAAGTAATAAAAAAAATGGGGGTTGAGTGGACGCGTTAGCACTGCGGCCCTGTGTCCTCAAAGGCCCTCTGCCGGTGTCTGGGAATGGGGACCTGGGGGCCCTCCCAGCACCCCCCGGTAGGGGCAGCTCCCTGCGCCCGAACGCCTGGTGCAGACGGCATGGTCTGTGCAGAACACCTGCTTTCCTCCTGGGCGTCTGGACTCTGGGTGCCTCCCAGGCAGAGGGTGCCTACACGGCCAGCTGCCAGTCAAGATGCCGGGAACGGTCTCTCACGAGCTCCCTGGTCAGCACTTGGCACGTGTTGTCACAGCCGGATACCAGGGAAGTAAGTGTGTCCCGTGTGGCTCCGCTAGGGCAGGGCTCTGGAAGCTGCGCCTGGTCTGCCCGGACATCTCCCCACACCTTACTCCCTGGGCTGACTTTGCTGTGTCCTTTCACAGTGATAAATCACAGCTGTGAGCGCAACTACACGCTGAGTCCTGTGACTCCTCCTAACAAACGTTTTCTACCTTGTAGTATTTTCTGATCAGTCAGTGATAAGAATTGAGTCTGCTGCCTTTAAAGGATTTTCTGTCGTAGCCAGTCATGTTCTTGGTGGCCTGGGGACAGGGTAGGTGGAATTACCCGGCTGAATGTGGACAGACAAGCTGCAATTCCACTGACCACTGATGTCCTTGGGGCCATCGCTCATAACTGCAGAAGGCTCTTCTGTCCCCCCGCCAAGCATCAGGACAGCAGCCAGCAGGGAGGGAGGAGCAAGACACCTGTTTTCAGATGTGCTCCCTCACCCCCAGCCCACAGAGAGCTGGGTGGGGGGCATGGGTGCTCACCTGGATGTCTCCTGGCAGACACCCTAATTGCCAACCCTGTGTCCGTCCCTGCCCCAGCCAACAGCAGGTTACTGTGAGTGCAGTCTCAGGCCCTCTGCGAGCAGGGCGGCGTGTGGCACAGTTCTGGCTGCTGAAATGTAGGTGGGTGGGTGTCCCTTCCTGAACAACAGAGTCAGAGAAAAAGGCCCCTCACACCTTGCCCCTCTGCCTCTGTCTGCTCCACCTCCCTGGTCTGGGGACTCTGCCCAGAGGTGTAGCAGCCCAACTGTGCCCATGAGGACCACACTGGGGGTGGAGCGGGAAGGACACATGTGGCCGAGTCCCCACTCCGGCCAGCCTCAAGTAAACCGTGCTGACTAAGCCTGCACTGTAGGTCCTTGCTGTGGACAGCAGGCCGTGTCCTGAGGCTGTGCCCACCCCCGCTCGGGCACATCTGCCTGGTTCCTGGACATGCACACTGGTGCAGGGTCTGTGCCTGCCGGGGGACCTGTGTCCCTGGGTGCTTAGTTCCTTCTCTGCCTGTGAGTGTGGCCACCCCCTGCCCCTTCCTTTCCTCCTCTTCAGCCGCCACCTCTGTCCGGCTTCCAGTGTCCTCACATGGAAAAGCCACTTCAATGACTCAAAATAACCTGTCTCAAAAGGGACCCAAAGCCGAAATGACCAAATAGAGCCATGTCCCAGGGGACCCAACAGCAGGGAGCGCCTTTGAGGGGCAAAAGCCCAGACAGAGGCAGCCCGGGTCCCCGTGTGCCTCCACAGGCTGCAGCCGGAGAGGCAGGTCACCCTCCTGGGCCAACCCTAACAGCCACCAAGGGGGTATTAACAGGCCAAACTGCCACTGTCCAGGGCACCCCCCGGGCCCCGGAGTGGCCAGGCCCAGCTTCCTGGCACTCCTGCAGACCACCCGGGTCCGTGCGCTGCTGCGCCCAGTCTAGGGGGCACTTGCCCCTCTCTCAGACCCTCACCGCGTCACACAGGCCTTGAGATCTCTCGTTCTTGACTCACCAGAGCCCAGCAGAGTGGGAAACCCCAGTCCCGCCAGAGCAGCTGCAGGAAACCAGGGAGCCTGCCCTTCTTTCTCTTTTATAACCACCTAATTGAGAGAGAATCCGCCCGGTGAAAGTGAGCAGCTTAACAGTGTTTAGTGCACCCAGAGTTGTGCAGCCCTCACCACAATCAGCGTTAGAGCATGTTCATCACCTCAGAGAGGAACCGACCCTGTCAGTGGTCACTCCCGTGCCCCCAGCCCCTGGCAGCCGCCAGTCCCCTTTCTGTCTCTGCAGTTTGTCTTTTCTGGACATTCCACGTAAACGGAATCAGACATCGTGTGGCCTCCTGTCTGGCATCTTTCGCCTGCGTGATGTTTGGAGGTCCGCGCAGTCGCAGAGCGCGTGTCAGAACTTCCTCCTTATGGCCGAATAGTATTCCCTGCGTGGCCATGTCTGGTGGCTGCGTCGTCCGCTGTCGGACTCACGCCACCCTCACTGTTTGCCCACATACAAGGTTTTGTGCAGACAGATGCTTGCAGTTCTGCTGGACACACAGCTGGGCCTGGGAATGCTGGGTCCTCGGGTCACTGCGTTTGACATCCTGAGGAGCCGCCAGCCGTTTCCCCACCGGCCGTGTGTGAGGGTCCAGTTTCCAGTGAGTTCACTTTTAGTATGTTTCATCTCATTGGGAAAGGTCAACCTTAGACATACCAGGGTCAGACTTCGTTTTGTCCCCATCGCTGTGGGTCATGCAGGCAGCAAAACGAGTCTCTCCAGTCCTCTGGGCAGCAGGGCCCGGTGAGCATGTCTTGGGTGTGTTTGAAATGGCAGAGATTTTACAGAGGGCGGCGGACAGATGCGGGTGCATGTGGGTTCTGGGGGCCCAACTGTCCCTGCGGGCGGCCGTCTTGCTCTGTGGATGCGGCCTGGGGCCACTCGAGTGTGGTAGGAGAGGCTGGATGGGGGGAACACGGAGAAAAGCATTTTAGAAATGAACAAAAATTAGGTATAGTATCTGTGGTGTGCTTTGGAGCGACACGTAGAATTGTTTGGTTTTCTCCTGAACTAGTAAAAACGTGGAAATGGTCTGGTCACTGGGCTCCTCCTGAGGGCTTTTTGCCCCCAGACCTAAAATGCAGACACAGTAGGGCTAAAAATATTTGGTTCACTAAGTTAGGTTTTTCCCCTCAAAAGCATGGCCAACCCCATCCCTGTGTCCTTGGCCCCTCCTCAGACCGGGGGTCAGTGCGGCCCCCCCCCCGCCTCCCCCAAGACGGCCTCTCCGCGTGCAGCCGTAGCCGCGTTTCCCCACCACCCTCCCGTCGCATGGGACGACCGTCCCTCCCACGCTTGCCTCACCTTCGGGGAGCAGTTCTTTTTCCTACAACTTTACTTTTAAAAAAATTATAAATGAGGTGACTAGTAAATGTAAAAAAAAAAAAAAATACACCTTGAAAAGCCTGGAGAAGCAGAGTTTTTAGTCCCAACCGCTCACAAGGCCACTGCCCAGGGCAGTCGCCCGCCGTCGGTTGGTGGCGTGCCCCTGCGTCTGCCCGCGGCACACGTTCTCACTCGTGCCGTGCCCGCGGCATGATGACGCCAGCAAGGTTTTCACCTGGGAAGAAAGTGGACAGCAAAGAAGCACTGCTAACTCCCCTGGTGGTCCCAACACCTGGCGATAACTGTGGTCTCCGCTGTTGACGCTGCCTGTCCTTCTAGATTTTTCCATGAGTAGGAGTCTGTTGGTACAGAAGCCCTTTCCTCCCATCAGTCCCTTGGGGCACCCTGGCTCCTAGGGTGATGTGGTGAGGACAGCGTGGGCTGTTGCCCAGGGTAGGTGACACCACGTGTCAGGCCCAGCCCAGCGGAATGAACTTCTGGAAGGTTCGAGTAGGCCAAGTACCTTCCCCTCGAGTCATTTCACATCCCCTTTCCTGTCTCCATGACAACCCACATCCCTTAATAAGCAGTTGGATCCCCCGTCAAGGAGGGAATGAGCAAGTCCAGCCTTTGTCCCAGCAGGAAGGAGTCCCTCCTGGGTCCTGGGACAGTGGCCAGCACGTGAGTGTCTGACCCATGTTGCTGGGTCGGCGTGTGCAAACTTCTGGGCCCCAGAGAAGCCGTCAGCCACGGCACCTCGGCTGGGTCTGCGTTTGTCACTGAGGAAGCCCCAGATCACGCGACTTGTGGGCTGCGTCCTGCCTAACCACGTCCTGTGGGAGCTCAAGAGCAAGAGGCCCTGCTGGAAACAGCAGCCCGAGGCAGGTGGAGGACAGGTGTCTTCCCAGGTGTGTTCACAGGTATCTTTGTACAACCAGGACACAGCAGAGTATTGTGACTGTCCCTTCATTGTGACAAGTGAGCTCCTCTGTAATCAATGGCCACACACTCCATCTTAGTGATCGTACGAGCCTCCTGGTGCCACAAACCAGGCAGCTTGAAACAGCAGACATTTAGTCTCTCACAGTCTGGAGACCAGAAGTCTGAACTCAAGGTGTCTGCAGGGCCACGATCCTTCTGAGACGTGTAGGGACAATCCTTCCTTGCCTCTGCCGGCTTCTGGTGGTTTCCAGCAGTCTTGGGCTTGTGGCCACGTCAGCCCGGCCTTGACCTCCATCAGCACATGGCCGCCTTCTCCCGGGTGTGCCTCTGGTAAGGACCACGTATACAGATCGGGGCCCACCCTAATGTCAATGACCTCGTCTTACCTAACTGCATCTCCAACAACCCTCTTTCTAACTCAGGTCACAGTTTGGGGTCCTGGGGCTCGGATGGCGCATGTCTTTGGGGACACAGTTCAGCCCATGTCACTGATGAGCCACGACGTATTTCACTCAGCCCCACTGTCCCCAGGGTCTCCACCTCAGTTATAAGCTTTGTTTTTAAGGTATTGTACGTAGCCGTGATTATTTCCTTAGGAGAAATTTCTACAAGTGGAGTTGTTGGGCCATGAACTATCCTTCACTTCTAAGGCCTTCAGTGCAAGTTTGTGTATCGTTAAGGGATCAGGGCATAATCTTGGGAAAATATAGAAAAGTGCTTATAACTCAGAGCTGAATTGAAAATGTGCGTGGAGCTGCCTTTTTAAATAGCCTGGCAACATTTTCACTAAGACAGAGGTTGGCAAACTACAGCCCACGGGTCACATTGAGCTCACTCCCTGTTTTTTTATAATCCATAAACTAGGGATGGGTTTTATAGTTTTAAATGGTTCAAAAAAAAAAAAGCATTTCGTGACATGAAGAAGTACATGAAACTTGGATGCTGGTGCGGATAAGAGAAGTGTTGTGGGCACACAGCCGTGCCGGTTTGTTTACCTGCCGTCTGAGGCTGCTTTCATGCTACAGGGCAGAGCTGAGTGTGTGACAGCCCACATGCCCCACACAGCTGAAAATATTTGCTGTGGGCCCTTTTCAGAAAACATTTGCTGATGCCAGTCTCAAACATGTATGTTTACATTCAGATTGGTTTAAAAAATAAAAATGCATTGAATTCAAGTGGGTCTCTTAAAGTGGATAATTGTATTTGGGATTCTGTCTTGTCTGGGTGTTGGGGAGTTGTGCACCTGAAGCTGGCTGAGGGAGCCCCTGAGGCAAGGGGCCCAGGCAGGCCCAGCCTCGTCACTGGCGTCATCTCGTGTGGTGCAGGGAACGAAGGCACCAAAGGAGGTGGTGCTCAGGCGAAGGCACCCTTGGCCACACGGCCAGATGGGCGGCTGGAGCAGCTTTGGCTCCTGGGGCTCCGGCTCCTCCTCCCAGGTGACCCTCGCCGAGAGCCCTTCTTCTCCAGAAGGGGGGAAGGGGTGTGACAGGCCTGGCCCCCATGCCCCTGCTGGGTGAGGTGAGGTGGACGTGTCAGGAGACCTGGCTGGGAGGGCCTTGTCCAGGTGGGGAATACAGAGGAGAAGCACAGCCCCCAGGACGTGAGGGGTCGCTTCATCAGGCCTGCCTCCCCCTCCCCCAGTTCTAGAGCAAAGTCATTGCCTGTTTTATTGTGATAAAATACACATAAAACTTACCCTTATATCCATTTTGAAGGATACAATTCAGTGACATTTACTGCATTCACGGTGTTGTGTATCCATGACCTCTGTCTAATTCCGGGACGTTTTCATTCCAAAAAGAAACCCACACCCACTAGCGGTCACCCCCCAATCATTCCCGCCCAGCCCCTGACAATCACTAATGCACTTTCTGTCTCTGGATTTGCCTGTCGTGGACATTTCATAAAAATGGAATCACACACTGTGGCCCTTTGTGCCTGGCTCTGTCACTCAGCATCACGTTGCCGAGGTTCGCCCGTGTGGTGGCAGGTGTTGGCTTCATTCCTTTTCATAGCTGAGTGGTATTCCGTAGTGCGTCCATTCGCGTCATGAAGCATAGCAAATTACCGCAAACTGAGTGGCCTAGAGCAACAGAGATGTGTTCTCTCCCGGTTCCAGAGGTCTGTGATCAAGGTGTCGGCAGGGCCAGCCTCTCTCTGAAGGCTCTGGGGAAGGGTCCTTTCTTGCCCCTGGGCATCCCTCAGCGTGTGGCCACATCACTCTGATCTCTGCCCCTGTCTGCACATGGCCGTCCCCCGTGTGTCTGTGTCTCTGCCTCTCTCCTCCTTATAAGGACACCAGTGATATTGGATTTAGGGCCCACCCTACTCCAGTGTGACCTTATCTTAGCTCATTACATCCGCAAAGACCCTACTTCCAAATAAAGGCCACGCCTAGTGCAGTGTACATAGACCACACTTTGTTTTCTGTTCATCAGCTGACGGACGCTTGGATTGAGTCTTCCTTCTGGCTGTGCGCACGTGCTGCTGTGAATATTCATATACGGTCTTTGCGTGGACATGAGTTTTCAGTTCTCTTGGGAGTGTACCCAGGAGGGGAATTGCTGGGTCACATAGTAACTCCAGGTTTAGCTTTTTTTTTTTTTTTTAGAGACAGGGTCTCACTCTATCGCCCAGGCTGGAGCACAGTGGTGTCATCATAGCTCCCTGCAGCCTCAGACTCCTGGGCTCCAGCCATCCTCCTGTCTCAGCCTCCTGAGTAGCTGGGACTACGGGTGTGCATGACCCATCCAGCACCACATTTTTGAAATCTAAATTTGCACAACAGACTTAGGAGGGCTTACATGTTTATGTTGAAAATAGGTGTATATTCTGAGATGCCAGTCCCCTGTGAGCGAATGGTGGCGTCAGGCTGGGCAGGGAGACAAACACAGACACTACTGCTAAGTGGGAGCGAAAGCCAGCACAGCTCTGGGCTGACCGTGGAGTGGCTCTGCCACGTGCCCACGCGGGAGCTGCTGCGTTTGGTCCTAGCTCTGCGGCTGGCTGGGGTGAGAGGGGGGCTGGCTCCCGCAGTCCACGACACATGCTCTTGTTGGCCCTGCGGGAAGCTCGCCAAGACAAAAGTGCCCCCAGCGAGAGGCACTCATCCGACTTCTCCGTGCTCCTCTCTGCAGATGGGCTGGGGTGACCTGGGGGTGTATGGAGAACCTTCCAGAGAGACGCCGAATTTGGACCGGATGGCTGCAGAAGGGATGCTTTTCCCAAACTTCTATTCTGCCAACCCTCTGTGCTCGCCATGTAAGTCAGTACGGGCTCCCGGCCCCCAGCCCCCGGGGAGGGGGAAGCATCTCACTGTCTCCCAAGGTGCCCGAGAGGGCTGGCAGGTGGGGTGGAGCAGAGCTGTGGGTGATTCTCAGTCATGGGGGCCGGGCAGGGGTGTCCTGCCCCCTCCCTCCGTGGAATCACTTGAGGAGGGGAAGGCAGGGGCCATGTGGACCCGCAGTCCAGTGGGTGTCCCAGAGCCTGGCAGGGAGGGCAAGGGCCTTGGGGCTGGCCGTAGAGCTGCAGCACATGAGGTCCACGCCTCTTTCTGTGTGGCAGGTGATCAGGGGCCAGCGGGCATGGGAAACCACAGCAGCCCCTTGAGACCTGACACTCGTCCCAGGTGCACCAGCATTGGCAGCTGCCATGACCCAGTGGGGGTCGTGCACAAGGGCAGCGCCTGGAGCTGCCAAGGGTCTGACCCGACACCCTTCTCACCATGTTTGTTTTTATCACCTCCGTGTAGCCAGGGCAGCTCTGCTTACGGGACGGCTGCCCATCCGCAACGGCTTCTATACCACCAATGCCCATGCCAGAAATGGTATGTTCCCCTCCCTCCAGGAACACCCAGGCCTGGGCGGCCAAGGACCAGAACGGGCACAGGGCAGGGCAATACATAGGTCGGCCAATCTTCACGGTGGCCTTGGTGCTACGGTGTGGTGGTAACTACCCAGGCTCAGGTGCTTTATTTCTGTTACATGTGTAATTTTAAGACAGATGGCAACACTTCCATCCAAACAACGCATGCTGGGCAAGTAGAGAGCAGGGTAAGGTCTGCACCTTGGTCTCCAGAGCCTGGGGCAGAGCACTGCCCGGCGCAGCCTAAAGAGTTGGGCTAGCCCTTCCCTCCAGAAGCTCTGACTCATTTGGTTGGGCGAGATGGACCCCATAGTGAGGCCTGAGGAAGCTGGGGGCCTGGGGTCAGCAGCAGTGGATGTTCTGGAAACATTGTCTGAGGGGTTGGGGTGGGTTCTCCAGGGAGAGTTCTGCAGACTGTTAAGTGGCCTTTGAAGAAAGGGGGAGTGGGGAGGACAGGGAGGCACGGGGCAGACTAGCAGGGGTCACATGGCATGTTCCGGAGACCCTGGGCTGGCCAGGCTGGCAGGGGTGGGGCCTGAGGCTGGGCAGGTGCCGGGGAGGGGGCAGGGGGACACAGTCTGACCTGTCCCCACCCCTGGTGATGGTGCTGACTTTGAGGGGTGCCTGGAAAATTCCTGGGAAGTGCCATGTGGACCCTGATGGGCAGGGTCCTGCTAGAGTGCGGTCAGTGAGGCATCTGCTCACTGTTCCCCATGGGCTCATGCAGCGTTGCTCTTCCAGCGTACACACCGCAGGAGATCGTAGGCGGCATCCCGGATGCGGAACACCTCCTGCCTGAGCTTCTGAAGGAGGCCGGCTACGTCAGCAAGATCGTGGGCAAGTGGTGAGTCCACCAACGCCCTCCCGTGTGGGTGTCTGCACAGCCTATCTGGGCCTTCTTTATAAGGGGTCATTACTGAAAGTTTCCAAACAAGGAAGACTTCTTGGGTGGGAAACAGAAACTCTGAATTCTGGGTCCATTTTGATGTCTCTAGCATTCCTGTACGGGCCGGGCAGGTAGGACCTCAGGTCCCATGCCAGGCTGGGACATCAGCCGCAGGCAGAGCTGCCTTACGGGGTCAGACTCAGTGAGCCCGTAGTCCCATGCTGCGGTCTCGGCCACCTCTGCTCCCTTGGCTGCCTCCTGCCACAGCTTCACCAAAGGAGCCACATTTTTGCACACACAGATACCACCCTGGATGAGGGCTTCTGTCTGGTGGTGAAAACTCTTTATTCTAAACCTGCAGTCCCCAACCCCCGGGCCATGGACCGGTACCAGTCCATGACCTGTTGGGAACAGGGCCACAGAGCTCCGCTGCACCCTCCCATGCCCCACCCCCAGTCCGTGGAAAAATTATCTTCCGTGAAACCAGTTCCTGGTGCCAAAAAGGTTGGGGACCACTGTTCTAAAGCATGAAGAAGCAAACAGGAAGTAGAGAAACAGCCATGCAGTTCTGAATCCTGGGTTCAAATAACAACAGCGTTAAGAGCTCATGCTGCTGCGCTGTTTGCCGTTTGCACTGTTTCAAGCAGGTGAGACGTTTTCTCTGTTTTGCTCCCTGGAAACACCAAAGTGCAGCCCTGGAGGGTCTGTGTAATCAGATGTCGGGCATTTCTGTTTGGCCTGTTTGAGCTTCCCTGCCTGTCACCCAGCGAGCTCTGTCCTTCAGGAAGCCTCCGTGACTCTCCTCCCTCTGTGGTCCCAGCCTGGCTGCCTGCGGCCCCTCTCATCAGCTGTCCCTCCCATGGGGACAGCTGCTCCTCAGATGTTGGCAGTCGTGGCTACAGGATGGGGAATCTGCCGCGTCCAGGAGGAAAACCATCGCTGTCACCCTGAAGACGGGAGGGAAGCCGGCTGGTGAGCTGAGCTCTGAGGGGTGCGGCAGAGCGGAGCTGGTGGGCACATCTGGCTGTGGAGTCCTCGTCCCTGGAGGGCAGGGCCCCCGCCGCCTGCACAGTCCCTGAGCCAGTGCCCAGGGGAGCCACAGCAGATGCCACCCCCGAGGGCTGCCAGAGCTGTCAGGGCTGCACCAGTGAGAGGAAGCGCCCCCCAGCGATCAGAGCTCTCTGCACCTGGGCTGGTGGCTTTTTCCTGGGTCCAGCAGCCTCCGGTTCACAGGGTGGCCAGAGCTAGAGAGGGAGCTTGTGTCCGTGGTGCTCACCAAGGCTCCAGGGCGACCATCTGCAAGGAAGAGGCGACCACAGGAGAGGAGCAGGGGCCTCACAGGCCCTGCACAGGGGACTCATCTTGAACATGGGGCTGGCGCAGTGGGCAGCAGTCCGGCCACGGGGCGCAGTGCAAGGACAGGGTCAAGGAGCCTCTTGGTCGAGTGAGTCCTGCTCCCAGCAGGCCCTGTCACAGGCCGTAGGGGTGTTGTCATCTGTGGCTTCACCTGCCCTGCCATCCTTTGCCTGGACTCCAGCACCGCAAACCTGGATCCCATCTGCCTGCCCTGCGAGAGCCCACACAGCTGTGTGCGGGGCTGGGACTCAGACCCACCCTAGCTGCCTACCGGCGAGCACTGCCTCACTGCTGTTTTGGGATGAGCACGTCGAATTGACACTTAATCCAAGTCGGATCTTGAGTGTGTTTTTCTTAAGCAAAGGCCTTTGTGCTGATGGATGTGGACACACAGGAGCATCTGCGTAGCGGGTGGTGACCTGCCCAGGGGTGGTTCAGAGAGGACTTGGTGTTCGAGCTGCAAGATGAAGAGAGGAAGTGCAGCACAGAGCTGGCAGGTAAAGGAGCCAGGAGGTCACAGGAGATGCAGGTGCACTCACCTGGGAGCCAGCAGGCAGGGAGCATGAGAACACCGAGAGCCAGGTGGGCGGTCGGAGTGCGTCCCAGGAAGCAGCCACCGGAGACCCAGCCTCCTTTCTGACGCGTGGGACACGCAGGCCTGAACCGATGAGCCCACCTGGCACCCAGGCTCTGTTCTGCCCCCACCCTGCAGCCCCTGTGACCCCACCCAGTGACCCAGTGAGCACACAGTGACCCCGGCACAGGGTCCCTGCATGGCAGGTGGGGCCTCCTGCTGCCCTGAACCAGGGCCCACAACGTGCAGCGGAGAAGAGGTTCTTCGGCTCCAGCGATGCTGCTTTCACAGCTGTAGCTGCAAAGGCTTTCCTCAGGCCGACACACAAATAATGCGAGACACGCAGAGCCACCCAGGTTGGAGGCACCTGGCTCCACAGGTGGCCATGACCCGGAGCAGCTGGGAGCTGGACTCCTTCCAGGCCAGGCCACTCCAGGAAGCAGGGACGGCCGGCACCTCCTGTGCCGCCTGCAGGGGCTGCTGTTGGCTGGAGGGGCGGGATCGAGTGCCCGCCAGGAAGGGTGCAGGTGGGGTGGGAGCACTGGGTCTGTGGGGGCAGAGTGGGGTCTGGCTGAGGCCCCCCCGGCCTGCATGTGCCAGGTGCCTTCTGAGGGCCCCTCTCACCTCTGAGCAGGTGAAGCCCGGTTTCTGGAAAGTGTTCGAGGCTGTCACGTCCTGGGCATGCTGCCACGTTCTCATGATGGCTTTGAGCCCTACTCGTGCTGTGGGAACGTGGGCGCAGCAGGCAGGCCACCCACGCCTGCACTGGCAGAGTTTCTGGCAGCGATTGTCCTCAGCTGGGAGAGGTGACTTTAGTGACCTTCATGTTAAGTAATCACCTGCCTGGGAATGATTCCATCCTGGAAAACCCAGAGGAAAAACACTGGTGTTTGAGACACAACCTCTAGAGCTTTCCTGAGAATTAAGAGAAAGTAGGAGGGAGCCACCAGCACGTGGAGCAGGGGCCAGACGGGGTGTCCAGACAGGGTCCAGACGGTCTCCAGGCAGCGGGAGATTTCTCAAAATGTGCCATCCTGCAGGCCGCTCCCACATCCTGGCAGGAACCCCAGCCCTGAGCTGTGCCTCAGCCGTGCCGACACCCTCAGCCGTGCCCAGATGCTGGCAGCCACAGCGGGGCCAGCGCTTTCCTGCAGGGAGTGGACCCAGCACTCTGGGGGTCGGGGGCCTTTTGCACCTTGCTGTGCCCAGGCCTAGCACACACCTGGCGCTGGGGGGGTGCTTGCTTGGTGTTACTAATATTTTGTGAAGATGGTGGAGTGTTGCTGCCCAGAACTTTGACGTGTACATGGGTCCCTGAAGTGTCTTGGGTTCCTGTTTCCAGGCATCTGGGTCACAGGCCCCAGTTCCACCCCCTGAAGCACGGATTTGACGAGTGGTTTGGATCCCCCAACTGCCACTTTGGACCTTATGACAACAGGGCCAGGCCCAACATCCCTGTGTACAGGGACTGGGAGATGGTCGGCAGGTAACAGGCCCGTCCTCCCCTTCCTGTCCCGACAGCAGTGCCCAGCCCTCCTCCCTTTGCTCCGACGCTGACCCTGGGAGCAAGACAGACAGTCTTGGCCGCCTGCTTGTGATGCTGGCTGGGCTTCCACACAGTCTTGCCCCAGAGCCTCATGAGACTCTTGCCTGGGCTCACTCGTAACTGTCCCAGGGTCATGGATCCATCAGAAATGTCACGAGAGTGAAAGACCCTGCCCAGCCAGGTGGGCACACCCAGCTTTGCTCGTGTTGCCTGGGGCTCAGGGCCCCTTGCCACACATTGGTGGAGGGGCCGTCTGCCTGGGCCAGGCTGGCCTGTCAGCTGTACCCGACGTGCCCAGGAAAGTTTCACCCAGCATGATGGGTGGAAACCCTACTTCTCGCTTGTGAACCGCATCAGAAATGAGCTGCTGTCTGAACCCAAGGGTGTCAATCAGAGAACAGCCGTTCTGGTGTTCAGGCCCTTGTTGGTGTTGAATTTTGTTTGGCTTAGTTTTTGTTTGTTTTTTGGTGGAAGCGTTCACTACACATCAGTGAACCAAAAGCCTGAACCAGCTTGTTGCTTTCTTTTAAGTAACAGCTTTCCTGAGATATAATTCACATGCCGTGTAGCTCCCCCGCCTGAAACCTGTGGTTCTGTGGTTTTCAGTAGATTCAGAGTTTTACAGCCATCGCTGCAGTAGATTTTAGAACATTTTCCTCATCTCGAGAAGAACCCCATACCCTTGGCTGTCACTCCCCACCCCCAGCCCCAAGGAGCCAGGAGCCCCCCACTGGCCTTTCTGTCTATGCCGCACTGTCTCTAGCCTGTTCCCATCTTCCCAAATGCCGGGGTTATGATAGGGCCCAGTCTCAGCCTCGACGTCATCTGAGACAAGACCCTGCCTCTTGGGAGCAATGCACACTTGCAGTTTGACTTGTGTCGTAGATGGAATGTCTCCATCCTTGCAGATGAGGCCCATGGCTTTGCCAGTGGGATCAGGGAGAAGGGAGCAATCCTGGCCTAAACTGTGATGTCTGGATCTGTATGATTTTCAGATTTTATGAAGAATTTCCAATTGATCTGAAGACTGGGGAAGCCAACCTCACCCAGATCTACTTACAGGTAATGGACACCTCCGTTCAGCCGGGCAGCCCTCTGGGGCTGTGGGGAAGGCCAGCCTGCAGGGCCGGGAGGACAGTGTGGTCTTCTCCGCAGGAAGCCCTGGACTTTATTAAGAGGCAGCAGGCAGGGAGACGCCCCTTCTTCCTCTACTGGGCCGTCGACGCCACACATGCACCTGTTTATGCTTCTAAACCTTTCCTGGGTACCAGTCAGCGAGGCCGGTGAGTCCCTGGTGAGAGAAACGTAGACCACCACCTGGGGGACTTTAGCTGTGCTTGATTATCTCCAGGGACAGGACAGTCAGTACCATTATACTTAATTGTCAGTCATAGAAAAATACCAAAACATCTTAGCCTCTGAAATTATCTGCCAGCCCAGGGCTAGCAGGAGGCAGACTGCAGTGGGGTGTCTGTTCTGTCCCTAATAAACCATGTGAACTTGAACTTGAGCTTTCCCCCTCCTCTTCTGGGAAGCAGGCCAGCCCATTCCATTGGTCATCTGTGAAGTTAGGATTTAATATGCTCTTTGAGTCACAATAATGCCGTTGGCCACCTGATAAACTTGTCACCTTTTCCCCAGGTACGGGGATGCTGTTCGGGAGATTGACGATAGTGTTGGGAAAATACTGAACCTTCTGCAGGACCTGAGCATCAGGGAGAACACGTTTGTCTTCTTCACGTCTGATAACGGAGCTGCCCTCGTTTCTACTCCCAGACAAGGCAAGTGTCCACGGTTATCCCCCAGTCATTGTCCACAAAGAAGGCTTTATCTTAGGACGCTGGGACCGGCTGAGGCCTGTCTGAGTCTGCCAGCCAGCCCCTGCGGGCAGAGCATGAGGGGCCCTGGCATCGGGGGAGGGCAGGTGTCAGAGAGCCTCCTGCAAGGCCTCGGCCCTCCTGCCAGGGCTGCCTGCAGGCTGGAGTGCATCTGGACTTGCTGAGAAAAAGAGGAGGGAAGCCGTGGGGGGGTGGCGTGGGGCACAGGGTATGTCTGGGAAGAGCTGCACAGCTCCCCAAGTGCGACAGCGGCCCAAGGAGACAGGAGGCTTTGGAGGTGACATGCTGGGAGTGGGGGCCGTCTGATGGTGCCTGGGGAACGGGGAGGGACTGGACACCACCAGACCCATGAGCTGCCCTGTGGCATGGCCTGCTCCCCCTTGGGACTGCCAGGGGCTTTGGCCTCCCGTGAAGATGGGGCCTCCTGCGGACACCCAGGGTCCTGTCACACCACTCCCATCCATGATCGGACATCTCAGCCCTTTCTGCCCTTGGTGGTGCAGGCTGCCGTGTCCTCACGGTGACCAATCTGTCTGTCCCCACCCAGCAGGTCCTGAGCTGTCCTCTTCCCAAGCTCGTGCTGGCGCCCCTGCAGCCTGGGGTCCTGGGGGGAGAGGGGGCTTCAGGGTTGCAGGTGACAGAGCCCCAGCACTTCTAACTTAAGCCGACAAAGAAACGTGTTGGCAACAGAACAGCACCTGTAGTGCAGGCTGGCCCTGCAGCACGTCCCACACCTGACTGCCCCACCTTGGGCCAGTTCAGTTCTCACGTGGGCTCCCCCCACAGTGCCTAGACCCAGAGAGAGGAGCAGGGCCCCGTCTCCCTCCCAGCAGAGGCCAAGGCCCCCTGGAGTCGAGTCCAGGCTGCCCACAGACCCACTGGAAAGCCACAGGCCGGCTCCTGCGGAGGGAGGTGCTGGGCAGGGCTGGGCTATGCAGCTCCTGTGCCCTGTGGCAAGCCCAGGGGAGCCCACCCCAAGCAGCCGTCACCTGTGACCAGCCAGAGTCCGCGAGGCCCAAGGGCCCAGGCTTCAGACTTCAGTCACCTTAGTCTTCATTTCTAAATTATGGAATATTTAATACAAACAGAAAAGTCTACATATATGTTTGTAACATATAAATAACAATAAAATGAAAACCCACACGCCCTCCACCCAGCTTTAGAAATAGAAAACATCCAAAAAAAAAAAAAAACGGAAAGGAAGAGAAAACAAAATAAAAAAGAAACAGAACGTGGACACCTTTGAGCCCTGGGGTCCTTCCCCAGAAGTAGCCACTGTTCCGAAATGTGCCCCTCACCCTCGCCGGTCCCCGTGGTGCATGAGCAGAGCCCTCTCTTGCCCACAGCTGAGCACTGCCAGGCAGGTG
Organism: Daubentonia madagascariensis; assembly: GCA_023783475.1. NCBI lineage: Eukaryota > Metazoa > Chordata > Mammalia > Primates > Daubentoniidae > Daubentonia > Daubentonia madagascariensis. Next base: position 5,879,557 of record JAKFHU010001784.1, on the reverse strand, counting down.
TCGGTGGCGTGTTAGGTGAGGGGAATTGCCCTCTACGTTCTGCTTTTGAGGTCTGCCCACGTTGACGTATGGAGACGGGGTTCAGGATGCCGACGGAGGGACGAACCATGGCGACTCACCCTCCGGGACAGTTAGGGTGCTCACTTCTTCACTGCCAGGAACCCTGGTCTGGTCTCTCTTCCCCGCGTTTCACCCTGGCCCGCTCATCTGCAGCAGCAGGGGCAGCACCCGCCGCAGGGACCCAGAGTCCTGCCCCGTCTCGGGAGTGAGCTGGAGACGGCGGTCACCAGGGCTGGGTGTGGCCCTCCGACAGCTTCCACCTGCTTCAGAGTGCAGCCGGGGCTTGGCAGACACGAGGCTTCTGGCACCCTCCCGATGGGCTGTGTCAGAGCGTGGGGGCAGGGCTTGGCTGCTCCTTAACTAAAGCCCCTTCCCCAGACGCAGGGGATGCTGCAAACGTTAGCATTTAAGTACTGACTGGAAGCATCTGCGAGTCCCGGCAACCTCTGTTATGGGAAGTGTTTTTTTGTTTGTTTTGTTGTTGTTAGAGGCAGGGTCTCGCTCTGTCACCCAGGCGGGAGTGCAGTGACGTCACCACAGCTCACTGCAGCCTCCACCTCCCGGGCTCAAGCATCCTCCTGCCTCAGCCTCCCGCTGTGCTGGGATTACAGGTGTGCACCGTGGCACCAGGCCAGAAGTATGTTTTATGGTTTTGCTTGAAGTTTCCGGGTGTTGCTGACAGTGAATGGTCATATTTTCTGTTTCTGAGCAGTAGTAGCTCCTCATTAGGGGCACAATGTCCCGTTTTCTCTAGGAGGCCTTACAACCAAAGCATCTGAGACACGTGCTTAGTCAGAGCCATCCTCCGGCTTTCTGGCCTTGCTCGCAAGATGTGAGCTCCCGGCCTGGCCTCTGTCTCCATGGCGGGTCTCATGACTCAGCAGTGTCCCCTCGGGAGGTGGCTGGGCCAGGCCACGTTCCTGAGGTCGGTGTGGCACTGACTGCAGGTGGTCTGACGGGGTGTGACTCTCCTCCCAGGTGGCAGTAATGGCCCCTTTCTGTGTGGGAAGCAGACCACGTTTGAAGGCGGGATGAGGGAGCCTGCAATCGCGTGGTGGCCGGGGCACATCCCTGCAGGCCAGGTAAGCCAGGGCCACGTCTCTGCAAGGCACAGTCCGGGCCTGTGGCCATCCTGGGTGTACAGCTCACCCCCCTCCTTCCCTCCTCCTGCCACTCACTCTGCCCTGCCTTGAAGCCCTGTGTCCGCCTCACCCTTCTCCTCAAACCTGGTCCCTCCCAGGCTCCGTGGGGCTTGCTGTGCTGCCCCATCAGTCGGGGGCTCTGGACAGTGTCTCCCATGGGCTGTCACACGGGTGTTGATAACTACTATGAGGGGTGGGAGCTTCTGTGGTCCAATCTGTGGCTTCTTCCCTGCGGGACTTGTCAGGGCCTTCAGTGTGCTAATGGGTACCATGAACTCCCGAAAAAGGCATAGAGCAAGCTGAGTTTTTTAAAACTTATTTAGCCACAGAATCTTTCTTGTTTTCAAAGTACCTCTCCTCAGGCCAGTGTTCTGTGACACACTCTCAGCAGCAGCAGCCTGACAGAGCGTCACTGACGTCTGTCTATGGTGTTGCCGGGGAAGGACAGTAGTCTGGCCCTTGGGCCGGCGAGGTGTATGTCCTGCTGCCATCCCCAGCCTGGCCCCTCTTCGTGCTGTGCAGCTCGTTCACCCCCGACTCCCAGCCCTGGGCAGGCTGCCCTGCGGCTGAGAATCCACACTGCGGGGTCTCCTCTAACTGGGGCACTTGGTTCAGGCCCCCATAGACCTGGGGTGCTGAGACTAACATCTGTAACGCTCGTGTCACTGTCTTCCTTGGTCTCTTCCCTCCGGATGAGCCCCTCCAAGGCGGAGGCGACTGTTCTCAGCACTGGGAGCCCCTCGCGTGATCCGCACAACCCCATGGCAAGTGGCGGAGCTTCCCAGGGCCATGAAACAAGTCACCTAAACGGGGTGGCCTAAAACAACACACACCAATTTTCACAGTTCAGGGGTTGGACGCCAACATGAGCCCGGGACTAACACGTGGTGTGAGCAGGGCCAGTTCCTCCCAGAGGCCCCAGGGGAGGGTCCGTTCCTCGCCTTTCCCAGCCTCTGGTGGCTTCTGCACCCCTGGTCTCAGGCCCTCCCCTCCACCTTCAAGCCAGCAGCGCAGCATCTGTCTCCTGCCTCCCTCTTCCACCTTTAAGGGCCCTGTAGTTACATTGTGCCCACCGGGTAATCCAGGCGAATCTCCCTGTTCTAAGATCAGCCAATTGGCCACCTTAATCCCCCTTTGCTAGGTCACGTATTCACAGGGTCCAGGATTGGGATGTGGACGTCCTGGGGGCTGTTCTGCCGACCACTGGTGGGCCCGCTCTTCCACCTTCCCCTCATGCTACATTAGGAAACTGAGGCCCAAAGGGAGGAAGTCACTTGTCGAGGCCCCCAGCTAGTGGGGCAGAACTGGGGACAGACCCAGGCATCTGGCCCTGGAGCCCACCCTCCTGCCCATTATTCCTGGGCTGGTTCCTGCCTGTCCCCAGCAGCGAACTGGGCTTGGGGTAGCACCTGCCAAGGGCACCTGGTCTCTAAGGCCAGCTGGGCCTCCCTCCTCGGGACTCTCTGCCCAGGGCCGCCCCTGACTCGGGACTCCAGATCACCCACATCACTGGGGTCCTGCAGGTTGAAGGACTCCCTGGTTCGCTGGACAGGCAGCTGCAGGCCAGCTTGTCTGAAAGACAGGGGTGGCCGCGGCAGCGACTGCATCATTGTGCAGGAGAAATGTGGCCAGGGGGGCATGGCCTGGGCGCCCAGGCTGGCCACGTCCCCCTGCCCCACGTGGGGGGCCCCTGGGATTGCAGCTGCACCCCAAGCTCTTGGCCTCCCTGGGCACCATCACTCCGGCAAGGACGGGCTATTTGGCTGCTAGTGTAGGGGTGCCTGCAGGGAGTGCTGGGCTGGCGGTCACTCAGTGGACGCTGTGACGATGGCATTAGGCTCAGGACATTCCGTAGGTCTAGGAGAGACACAGGGTTTTCCGGTGCAGCGGACATCCACCGGGGCATGGCGGGTGCAGCGTCCCTGTTCCCTGGGTGAGGTGGTGTCGCCGGCTGGTGCTCAGTGGCACAGCTGGGAGCCTCAGCTCCGTGTCTGGTGGGTTTAGAGACATCTGCACTGCACAGTCCTCCCACTGGCCCGCCCAAGGGCAGGCTCCAGCTGAGAAAGACCCTTGCTCCTTCCCTGCTGCCCGGCTCCCTGACGGAGCAAAGAAGGTATCTCACCAGAGCCGCACAGCTGCCCCTCCCGCCGTTTCCCAGGGGCACCGGCCGCGCCGTGATCACTGGGCGAGGCTTCGTTTAAAGCACCCTGACGTTTGCCCGCACAGTCTCAAATATTTAGCTCCCCCCGTTCCCACTCCTGGCGAGGGCGACTTTATTAATTGCAGCCTTTGATTCAGAGTTAAGCCTTGAAAGCGCTGACAACAGCCTCAGTGACTTCTCCTACGGCCGCTGCTCAGGGATCGCCTTTTCCTGAAGGCATCACGCACACACTTCTGTTTTTCAGACAGGGCGCCCGTGGCGCCGCAGCTGCCCCGGCTGACCGAGCCCCAACAGACGCGGCCCCTCCACTGCCCCGCATGGCAATGTCTACTCATTTATTTTTTCCAGACAGCAAAAATATCTGGATTTCTTTCTTTCTTTTTTCTTTTTTAAAATTCTGTCCTTAAGAAAAAACAAAAAAAACAAAGAACCTCTGGGAGGCGGGGGATTGATGCCAGGGTGCCGATGGCCGGGCTCCGGGGCAGGCTCCTTCTTCCCTGCAGAGGATTCTTCGAGCCAAACGCTGACCTTCGTGTCTCCCCGGATCCCCGCACCAGCGCTGCAGACCCGGGTGACGGGGCAGTCGTGCCGTGTCCCCGTGAGCAGCTTCTCCTCATGTGGAGGGACACCTGCGTGACAGCAGGCCTGACAGATGACCCAAGCAGCAGTCTCCGCCTGCCTCAGCCGAGCCGGGCAGCAAGGGTCCCCAGGGCCAGGGGACAGCGGGTTGGGGCGCCCCCTGCTCAGCTGTACCATCACTGTGCTCGGCAGGCAGGGGTCTGTCTCTGTCCAACCCCCATTCTCCCCACCGACCGACCGACCGAGGGTCACTGAGGACACTGAACTTGTGAAGGAACCTGGGGACCCCCAAGGAGGCAGAGCCACGAGAGGCACATGCTGGTCCTTGCTGGCCGTTGGCGACCGTGCCCTCCAGGGTGTGTGCAGGGACAGTCAGCACGCCATCCAAGGGCATATCAGGAGGGCCATCCCCTGCCAGCCCTTCAGAGTTGTCCCACTTAGTTTGGTCCTGTGCGGCCCCAGCCATGCCTCCACGTCGCCTGGGGGCCCTGGGGGCTCTTCTCGTCTGTACCCATGACCTACTTTGCAAAGCTCACAGTGGCTTTCGGGTGTCGAGTGTCAAATGGTGCTGGCCGGCTGTCTTAGGACAGGTGGGCCTCAAGAGCCCTCCACTGTCTCCCTGGGAGAGGCTGTGCTGGTTCTTCTCCTTCTGTCTTTCCCAGACTCTGGCCACGGCAGGACAGTGCCATGGAGCGAGGGTGTGGCCTAGCTCTGGGGTCAGATGGGCCTGGTTGAGTCCCCTTCCGAACCAGGGTGTGTGCTTGGGAGCGTGTGCATGTGTCTGCAGACCTAGCGGGGCAGCAGGTGCTCTCACCCTGGGACTCAGCCCCCTGGCTGCCCAGGTCAGCGTGTCCCAAGTGGGTCACTGCGATGTCCATTTCAGGTGAGCCACCAGCTGGGCAGCGTCATGGACCTCTTCACCACCAGCCTGTCCCTCGCAGGCCTGGAGCCACCCAGCGACAGGGCCATTGACGGCCTGGACCTCCTCCCCACCATGCTGCAGGGCTGGCTGGTGGACAGGTCAGTGTACATGGACGCGCCCACTCCAGCCCCTCCCCCTGGCTCCAAGCGACAGGGCCTGGAACTGCTGACCAGGCTGAGGCCTCCCAGCCCAGCCTGGACGCAGAAGTGCTTGCACTTGGGACGGGGGTTGAAAGGGAGGTGGGGGAGCTTGTGGCTGCACGTGGAGAGGGTGGGGGGCCCAGGAGCACCCTGTCCTTCACGGGTGTCACGCAGGTGGGGCAGGGAGGACAGAACACCCCTCTGCCTGTGTCTGTACCCTCCCAAGTCCCTGGCTTGTCCACCACTCACCTTTGTGCTGCATTCTTGGTGTCCAAAGTCCATTTCTTTCCACCTGAGACCAGCTACCATTTTGCTCAAACAAACTGAGTTTCCTGGGTGGCTCTAAAGAGATGTGGATTTTACAAGCTAAATAGCAAACAGAAGGTGGAGGCAGCCATGGGGGTCTGGCTGCGTGTGGCCTCTGGTATGTGGAAGGATTTGCCCATTTGTCCACATGAAACCTGGCCCAAGTTTGCTTACTGCTGGGCAGAGAATGTGCCAGCTCCATCGGCCCCCATGCCTATGGCTGGCCCCGCAGGCCCTGGACCCCACGAAGTGCTCCCCGTCTGCTGCAGCCTCACCCCCTGCCCAGGGCCGGGAATGTGGGGATGCTGGGCCACCCTGGCACCCTCGTGGCCTCGTGGTCCACTTTTCACATGATCTGATCCCGGCGTGAGCCTGGCAGAAGCCCATAAAACATCAAGTGAGACCTCACTTGGCAGCACAAGCAGCTCTCAACACGCGGCCGAGAGTCCCACGCGTGGACTGGTGTGTCTCTGCCGCCATTACTTGACCCTCTCCTCCTGATAGGCCAATATTCTATTACCGTGGCAACACACTGATGGCGGTCACTCTCGGCCAGTACAAGGCTCACTTCTGGACTTGGACCAACTCCTGGGAGGAGTTCAGACAGGTATGGGACTCGGGGCACAGGCACTGGGGTGGGCACCACTCCACAGCCCCCTGTGGAGCTGCCATCCTGGGGGGCCCGAGAGGGTGGGCCAGGCAGGGCTCTGCTGCCGCCTCAGGGGACACATTGGTGGACGGTCCAGGACTGGAGGCTGCCTCTCTGTGCCCCGCCTGTGTTTACAGGGACAGCCCATGGGGCCTGGACATGCCCTCCAGGAGGTCCCACCCCTCTCAGGCCACCCTGAGTCACCTCAGGGAAGGAGCCCTTCAGGGCAGGCCCAGCCAGGCCCAGGTCAGATGGCCCCCACGGGCCTTCCCCGTTCTGCTGCGGCGTCTGCATGCCCCCACCAGGCTGGAGGCAACAGGGCTGTGGCCTGCTCGGCCACCTGAGGCCGTCTGTGTCTCCCCGCTTCCCCCCAGTGCCCCTGAGGGCTGGAGGGAGCAATGCCATCTGCACAGGGTGTAGCGGTCCTGCTGACGCAGCCGCCCAACACTGACTGTGCCCCACAGGGCGCCCGTGCCTTCTCCCAGCCTCGCCCCTCCCCTCCGCTCCGCACCCCCATCCCCCACTGTCCCTAGGTCTGTCAGCCCCTCTCCCTGTCCCAACATCAAAATCTCTAGATGTGTGAAAACCCTGCTAATTTGCCTTAATTGGGAAGAAAATCAATTTAAGTTAATGAAAAATCTAAGTGCTAGAACACTCTGGACCAATTGGGATGTGCACTGCAGGCTCAGAACTTGGGAGTCAGGCTGTGCAGGACACCCCAGGGTGCAGGCGGGGACGGCGCTGGGGGCCTTGGACTTTGAGCTGTTTGTGGGCACTGATGCCAGGACCCCAGTTCGTGGGCTGGGGCCCAGTGAGGCCCTCCCTTCCGTCCTGAGCACGGCCGGTACCCCCAGGCTCTCCCAGAGGTCTGCCCTCTGGATGGGAGGGGTTGTTCTCGGGCGTCCAGTGCTAAGAGATGCTGTGGGTGCGTGGGACCCTCAGGATGAGGTCTGCTCCCCTCTGTCACTCACATGACCCTGCGCCCTCCTCAGGTCTCACACGTACCACCGGGCACCCACCTCACGGCCTCTTTGGGGTCTCCGTTGCTGGCTGCTCGGGAGTATGGGTGGCTCAGAAGCCTGGAGAAAGGAAGCCCCTCTGGGCCCTGCGTGGTTCCCCTCCCTGGACCCCTGCCCCATGGCTCTTTGGCCCTCTTGGGGCAGGGTCTGTGAGCTCTGGCCGAGTGAGACACAGGCTGCTGTCTGGAGGGGATGGGGGGCTGCATTGGGAAGGCTCCTGTCAGTATCTGCAAAAGCCTGGACACTTCCACAGGCATAGCTGCCACCTACATGGCAGACGTTCGCAAGCAGGTCCTGACTTTAACGTGCTTGCACGTGGGTCAGAGAACCTCAGCGCTGGCGGGCAGGGCGTGGTCTGCTGCCAGCAGCGTGGGGGCCCACACTCCGGTCTGCTCGGCTACTAAGGCCACACTTCTCGCACGTCTGAGTTCTTTGTGAGGGAGCCTGTGCTGGTTGTGGTTTGCGCAGTCCTGTCTTTGTGGGTACAAAGCACATACAACTCACCGTGGGAAAGCTGCAGTCCAGGAGGGGCCACCCCCGGCACCAGAGTCCATGTCCCGAGGGTCCTGGGCGCTGGGCAGAGTGGGGTTGTCAGTAGTGGACGCCGTGTTATGGCACAGGCACGGCTACTCGTGGAAATAAACACCTGTGATATGGAGCACCAGTGAGCCCGAGAGACTGCGGGTGCTGTGGGGGCAGTTAGGGTCGCAGGGAGGGGTCCTAGGGCCACAACCAGCTGAGTGCTCCAAGAGCACAAGGTTTTCTTTCTTTGGATTTTTTTATGTTTTGGGTTTTTTTAGTATGACTTTAGACACGTAACTTAAGCATAAAAAGAAAAATCAGAATTCATGTTTTCCAGCCTAAGAGCAGATAAAAGTGGCCTTGTGATGTGATTTGTATGTCCAAGGGCAACGCTGGGGAAAAGCTGTTTCCTCCACGTGGAGCCAGCCCGTGGTCGGGCCCGTGTGGCTCTGGCATCCTTGTGGGGACACGTGTCCACTCAGAGACGCTGACTATCTAGGACTCTGGCTGCTGGCGAGCCCAGAGAGACAAGGGAGATCTGTTGGTCTCCCTGTGTCCATGGCAAGCACTTGGTACAGGTGAGACAGGGGCCAGTCAGTGGACAAATTGCCCTTGACAGTGGGGGGTCCCCTCGAGCATGTGAGCTGGGCGTCCTTGGACATTGGCGACAGGCTTTTTGCAAGAAGCACCAATCACACTGGCCCCTGCTGCAGTCCCACCCACAGAAGCCATCCTGGGCCAGTCTCAGCGCCAACCGGGGCCACAGGAGAGGGCAGTGAGCCTGTGCCACCAGCTCCATGCGCCTGAGCCCCCGGGACAGAGGGGATAGAGGCTCTGGGTAGGGGGTCACCTGTCCAAGGACACAGCCAGGAACTGAGGAGCCAGAAGCCCCTGGGTTCCCCCAGGGGAGCTCCAGGTCACAGCCCCGCGTAGCTACGGGTTCCCCAGGGCTGCCTGTGGAGGCCCCGCACCCTCATGGGCTTCCTTCCACCTGTGCCTCTCCGCCCTGGTGGTGTGAAGGCACCAGGACCTGTGTGGCCTCCTCCCTCCTGGGATCAATAAGGCTGGGCAGGACGAGCCTCTGGACAAGGGCAGCATCCTCTGAGCTGCCCACAGCCGTTGACCATTCCCACCTGCAGCTGCACATCTTGGACACGCCCTTGTCCCTTCTGCGTGGTTAACACGTAGGGACGACTTTGTTCAGAGGCCACATGGCTGCGCTGCCAGGGCCATGCCATGTCCAGGCCGGCCTTGCTCTGAAGGCGCCTGGTGGCGCAGCAGTAGGTGTCACCTGTGTGGACCTTACTAGTGTCCATCCCAAAGGGTGTGGGAACCAGCTGAGCCCAAGGTCTCCTGGATGTGACTTTGCCACAGATGGCTGGTGCTGAGAGGCCTTCTATGCACGGGTGCCAGGTAGACCCCTGCAGCCCTCGCAGCGGCCGCCACGGGCCCTGGGCCTCCCTTCCTGCTGGAGGAGCAAGGTCTGGCAGGATGTGAGGGGGACTATGGCAGTTCGGCCAGGTAGGGGCCCCTCCTCCTGGTGCAGTGGCTGCGAGTCCTTCTCGGGTCCCTGTCAGCTGCCAAGTCCTGTGGGCTCTGCCCCCACCATCTTCTCCCCACCTCAGGCCTGGCCCACTGACCCCAGCAGCGCTCTGCTCCAGCCAGGGCCCCCTTCCCGCTCCCCTGCTTCTGCCTCAAGACCCGATGGCCCGCCCCGAAGGCCCCCAGCCCATGGCCAACCCACCCTCAGATGGGGTCCCCTCCGCCGATCTCACACTTACTCTGTGGGCTCCGGGAAGTCGCACCCTCCTCGCCCATGGCTGGGGGTCATGCGTGTAGTGCCCGTGGCACAGGTAGAGGCTGGTTCTCCCGTTCACACTGTACCTGCTGGGGGTGGGTGAGAGTGAGCACCTTGCAGGTGCAGACTGTGACCGTCCACGTTCCTGTGCCTGTCGCCTGCCCGACTCCCCGCGCCCACCCCCCACCCCACACCCCACAGACTCAGCCCTTGGCTCCAGGCGCCTGCACTCCTGCCCCCCCTGAGGAGGGAAAGGTGCTGGTGCCCCAAGGGCTGAGAGGTCTCCCCCAAAGAGAAATTCTGCACCGATTAGTGGGATCTTAAATAGCTCATTTGATTTGCATCCAAATTGTGATTTGAGTCTTCTGTCTAGACTTGCATACTTCTCAGCAACCGCTCAGCATTTTTATGTTAAATGTGGTTATTTCTCCTGCTATTCAGTTCACTTTTGTTCTCCAGCTGGTCCACTCCCAGGAGGTCAAAAGGTCGCCCACTTTGGAACCCACTTTGGTACCCATTGCTGGGTGCCCTGAGCCACTCAGAACGCAGCCCCTTTTCCGGCCATGGGTTTGGGAGCCCAGCGCTCAGTGCAGATAAGTGGAGTTGTATGGGCATCCACCCCCCGCCCCACCAACCGGCTGTCCCCTGAGACATGCGGGACACATGGCACATGCCAGGCCACGCTGATGCTTGCAGACCTGCTGGTCGTGGCTGCCACAGAAAGCAAGCGGCACTGCGCTCTCCCACCCCCCACCCCCAGTTTAAGGGTTAACTGGCCCACAAACAGTAGCCCACATGGGCAGGACCACCGGGACCAAGGCCTCAGGGGCGAGCCCTTGCCCCGCAGGGTCTCCTCTGGGGATATGGGAAGCGCGTGCAGCTTCCCCTTCCCTGAGGGGCGGCCAGAGGGTGCTGCGGGGCCTCAGGGCCACCTAGGACCTGGGACAGAGCTCAGACCACATGTGACCCCCACAGCCCATTGTCAGTGGGCGTCAGAGCCACACCCCAGGGAGGGCGCAGAGCGCTGGTGCCCGGCCACATGGGCCTTGAAGGAAGTGTTAGCTTGTTACCCGCTTTCCAGCTCTTCTCTTCAGTTTTCTTGACTGTATTGATCGTGGTTATTTTTAGACCCCTGCCCCTTCTTGAGCAGGTTCATCGGCACTTGGGTGCCTGTGGTCGGCTTCTGTTGTCCGTGTGTCCCTCGGGCTTCAGGCCTCGGGCGTCCTCTGCCTGTCCCTCTGCCTTCCAGGGATGGTGCTGTCACAGCTCTCACCTTCTCCCCACTCGGCAGACAGAGCTTTCCTCTGTGAAGCTAGTGGCGTCAAGACATGTGATTGGCTAAGACACTTTAAAGACACTCACCACCCCCAGGAGAGGGATACGTAAAACTGAGGGTGCTCGGCAGCTTGGGAAGCTGCTCTGGGGGCTGTAGACGGTGGGGAGGCGTCACCCCTCACCAGGGTGGCCGAGAGCTCCCTGCCCTGTGCGTGTTCTCTCATTCCTTTGCCACCCAGCACCCTGCAATGCGCCAGCACAGGGGACGCCCTCGGGCGCTGGCTCTGGGACCCCCACGGTGCTCACCTTCCCTCCTGCCTCCCCTTGCAGGGCGTGGATTTCTGCCCCGGGCAGAATGTCTCTGGAGTCACAACACACACCCAGGAAGAGCACACGAAGCTGCCCCTGATCTTCCACCTGGGCCGAGACCCGGGGGAGAGGTATCCCCTCAGGTGAGTCAGGGCGCGGGGCCTGCAGGCTGCAGGGGACGCCCGCCGGGCTCAGCCCAATGCAGGCTCCTGCCCATACAGTTATTTTTCTCATCGCAGAGCGATTCTGGCACTTTCTTCCAAACCCAAATCCCCTTTGGCAATTCCTTAGGAGCCACACAGAGACCCCCACGGCCAGCTGGACCCCTAGCCCCCAGGTCCCCGTGCCCCTAGCTCCCTTCTCTCCCTGGGCAGGGGCACCTAGAGGCTTCTCCAGCTCACCCCAGGTAGGACAGGCAGGCACCCAGTGTCCGCACAGCCTCGGGGCCACGGGACACTTGCCTGAGCGTCCTCCAGCATCCCTGCCCCATCGAAGGCATGGCCACCCTGGGGGAAGGTAGGCCTGAGGATGACCCATGGCCTCTTCCTGGGCTACACTCTGCTCCTGGATGGGCCTTGGTTTTCACGGAGCTGATGAGGGAGCAGCAGAGACCAGCACAGGACACGGGTGGCAGTGCCACCACCAAGGTCCACCCTGAGGCTCCTGATGTGCCACCAGGTACCCCTCAGGCCCCTCTTGTCCCACTGGAACGTCATCCTGCTCAGAAGCCCAGTACGGTGACTGCGGGAGCAAGTACAGAGAGATGTCATGGACGTAACATCTCTGCCAGGTCTGTCAGGCCCAGGCCCTGCCGGCACCTTAGGATGTGAGCTGATTGGAAATGGGCCCTTTGCAGGTGTAATTACCGTAAGGAGGGAGCTGAGACCACCGTGGCTCAGGATGGGCCGAAATCCAACAACAAGGGCCCTGAGTCCACAGAGGAGAGGAGGCAGAGAGATGGGGGAGAGGCCACGTGAGGACAGCAGACCCGGAGTGAGCGGCCACAGGAGCTGGAGGAGGCAGAAGGGAGCCGGCCCTGCCACACCTCGATCCCAGGCTCTGCCTCCTGCCCTGGGGGAGGATAAATGTCAGCTGTTTTAAGCCCCCTGGGCAGGGTCATTGCAGCAGCAGTCCCAGGGTGCCCAGCCTCTGTGTGAACTTCCCATGGCACCTGGGGGACACCCTCCAGGGTCACCACAAACCACAGGGTCTGGAGGAAGAACCCTGGATGCATCCCCATGGAAGTCACTGCGGAGCAACGGCCCCAGCTCTGAGATGCTGTGGAGGCCACGGGGAGCAGACTGCAGCGCCGACCAGACAGGACACACGGCCACCCCTCTGCCCTCCCCGCAACAGGCCCACCAGCCCCCAGGGACCAGCCTGAAGTCAAAGCGTGGATTTGTGCAGCCCACTGGCATTGGCTCATCTGGCCCCCAGGGGACTTCCTCTCGGGGGCTGCTCCCACCTGCTGTCTCCCGGCCGGGCAGTGAGGCACACACAGGCCTCCTCCTCCCCCGCAGATGCCTCACAGCTGGAAAATGTGCATCTACTTTAAAGCACACCCAGGCCAGCCGAGCACAGCTCCCCTCGAGGGGCATGAGGAGGGAGCTGTCCCAGGCCAGATGCTCTGATGTGGCCACCTGCCTTCGGCTGCTCCTCAGACACAAACACATGCGTCGTTTTGGAGGGAGGCTTGGCCGTCAGGGAGGGCAAGGGGAAACTCAAGCAAGTGTACTTTCCAAACGTATTTGGCCACAGCGTCCTGCAAAGACACGAACACACCCGAGACCCTCCTTTGGATTAAAAATAGATCATGAGACCAGGAAGCCTGCAGGGAGGTGTCTGGGAGCTGTGCAGGGACTGAGGTCAGGCCTCTCCACACCAGCCAGACAAGAGCCAAGGCCACTGGGCAGTGCTTCACGAGGCAAGAGGGCACCTGGGCACAGGCAAACCTGCTGCACCCAGACCCACCAGGAAGTTGCTCCAACAGACAGAGCCAGGGAGAGCAGCCAAGGCGGGAAGGCACGTTCCTGTCTGTGCCACCCATTGCTTCTTCATGAAACTTCATTTGTAGGGAAGATTCTAGTGCTATAAGCCGCTTCTCAGTCTGTGGGCATCAGGGCAGAGGGACTGGGCTCGGGGGGGCCGAGCTCTCTCCCCAGGAGGTTGCTGGGCTGGGCCGGTGCTGGCACCATCAGGGAGGGCTACAGTCCAGCCATGCCCACCACGAGGGTCCTGCAGGCCCTGTCTCGCTTCCAGGGGCCTCTGGGCATCCCCGGCAGTGTGAGGGGCAGATGGTGGCACCCACATTGGCAGGGACTTGGGGGGCAGGCCTGACCCAGTGAGGTATGTAAGTCCTTGAAAACTGACCCCTGACAGGCAAGCGGCCTGACCCAAGAAGGAGCCTCAGCTCCAGGGCACATGTCCTCTTCTCCTGCAGTGACAGTCACTGCTCCTGGCACACAGCTCTGGGTTCGGGGCCTGCAGAGGTGCGAGGCGGCGTCCGTGGCCGAGCTGGCTTCCTTCCCTCAGCTGCCTGGTCCATGCCACCCTCACGCGGTACATCCGCACACCAAGCACTGAGCTTTGTGCTCTGGGCTGGGTGGGAGCAGCCTCCCGTTCACTGTGAAGATGTCTGGATCATCGTGCAGACAGGGTGGCACCGGCTCACAGGTGTGTGTGGACATCCTTGCAGTCCTCGGGCACACACCTAGGAGAGACGGCTGGTCACGTGGTAGCTTTGTCTGACTTTGTGAGGAAGTGCCACGCTGCCTTCCAGAGCAGCCACCCTGTTTCGCATCCCACCAGGCAGGTGAGCCCGCGGTGGCCCCTGGTCCTCGCAGCGCTGGGCTTTGCTAGGCGTTTGTTTTAGGCACACGCCAAGGTGGGAAGTGGCATCTCCTCACAGTTTTCATTTGTGTTTCCCTAATGACAGATGACATTAGACATCTTTTTATGTTCTTGTTGGCAATTTTAGAAATGGTTTTAAATGGCAGAATGACTTCATCCCTGAAGATACCTTCGTAGCATTATAATAGTGCCACACGACCAAGGTATAACAACATCACCAGGTGCAGGCCTCGTGACCCATCGTGGAGCTATTCGGAATGTTTTCTTTGTAAAAACGAAAGGAGTCAAGATGCTGACGTGCTTGCGCGGGGATTTTAGGACTTTGGGTGCTGTTCTCCCTCCATTTCCCATTTTTTTGCTATGGGATGATGGTACTTTTGTGATGAAGCAAGTGTGTGCCATATTTGTAAATGTTTCAAGTGGTACTGAGGGCTATGCAGGTCCCATAGAGGCCCCAGCCCACGGGGCCAGCCTCCTACCCACAGCTCCCCAGCCTGGTCTCAGACAGGTCACCCTGGGGGGATGGGGCAGGGGACAGCAGTGCTCACAGCCTCTCTGCGGGGCTAGGCCTCATTCTGACCTTGCCCATGAGTCTGAGGATAGATAAGGGCTTGCAGTGCTGGCTACCCATCCCAGGGAGGCTCGGGGTTGACTTGGGGTCAGTTGTGCTGCCCACCCCGGCCATTCAGACACCAGCAGAGTGACCAGCTCATGGCCTCAGCCTTTCCAGGCCTGACCCCTCCCCACCCTTCTGCACCACCAGCCCAGAACACCAGAGCGGCCACAGCTATGTGACTGGGCACATTCTCTTTCTCTCTCTCCAGCTTTGCCAGGACCGAGTACCTGGATGCCCTTGGCAGGATCACCCCCGTCGTCCGGCAGCACCAGGAGGCCTTGGTCCCTGGGCAGCCCCAGCTCAACGTGTGCAACCGGGCGGTCATGGTAGGTGGCTCATCCTCAGAAGCCATGCCTGGGCCTGGGCTGCAGCCACCACACTAGGCTTCTGTCCCAGAGCACCACCCGCATCCTCCAGATGCAGCTGTCCAGGGCTGCAGCCCAGCACCTCAGGGGTTGCTCCAAGGCCCAGGGGCCCACAAGCCCCAGGACAGGTGTGGCCGCACAGTCTCTGTCCTGCTGAGTGCCCCTCCTCTCCTCCCTGAGAGCAACGAGAGTCAGAGCAGGGAGCTTGAGGGTCCTGGTGCCCCTGACCCATGGTCCACCATGGGGTTGCGTCTCCTTGCTGGCATGGGGGCCCCACAATGGCTCCTGGACCCCCAAGCTCTCCTGTCGGAGGTGGGCACCAAGCAGGTACGTGGTGCTACATTGTGAGTGGTGGTGGCCCCAGGGCCCACCTGGCATAGTTCGCACTGTGCTTCCTTCGTGCCGGGCCAGCCCCAGGTCTCTGTGTAGCCTCCTCGGGCCCATCCACACCAGACCCTGAGGCACCTCAGGAGAGCCCATGGAGCCGCCTCGTGCACTCTAATGGGACCAGGCCACGTTCACTTTCAGTGGAAAAATCACCTGATCACACCAGACTCGGAGGAAAACACAAGCACAGAGGCACCTCGGAAGTTCAACGAAGTGTGTGCTTAAGCCAAGACAGACACATCTCCTCGCCCAGCCCAGGGGCCACAGTGGTCAGGGCCTCTCGGGGGGCAGCAGCTTGTCTGCCCCCTGGTTCAGGGCCACACAGGGTGGGGTGTGGATGGCCCAGCCCTCCTGGGTGTGTGGCGGCCACAGGTGTCCATTTCCCAGCACAATGACAGGGCTCCCAACAGGGACAGGCCTTGACAGCCCCTCTGGACAGGTCGTATCTGTACGGCCCTCGCTCTGCTTGAGAAAGACGGGTAACCCGTGACCACAGTGTTGCTCCTGGGTGCCCTGGCACCAGCAGAGTGCAGCTTCCAGGCCCTCGCCCTGCTCACCCCATTTCAAACACACCAGGCACCAGCCTCCCGCAGCCCCTGGGTCCTGGAGTCGGCGTGCACGGCTGCTCTGGGGACAGCATCGGCTTGGCTGTCTACAGACAAACCTGGGCTCTTTCTGAGGCTTAACATCCCGTTGCAGGGTTAGGGTCAGGGTCAAGGTCAGACCAAACTGCAGCCTTAGGAGCTGCTGGGCGCCTGTTGCTGCCTGGTTTGAGCAGCTGGTTTTGAGGACACCGCAGCTGCCTTGGAAGCTGTGAGTGTGGAGCTTGGCCTGCCAGATGGACTCTTGCCCCGAGGAGGAAGGCGATGGTTCTGGGCATGGGGGAGTGTCCAGCGAGCTGCCATGGAGAGAAACTGCACAGGAAAACGCTGTCTGGGTGTCAGGAGGGTTCTCCAAGCCGTGAGGACCATTCAGGGCAAATGGCCTTTTCTGAGGCCACAGGGACAGCCCACCCTGTGGGGTCTCATTTAGGACTGGGCTGGGCAGGGGGACCCTAGCTGGGGACCTGGTTGCTGTCCCCATGCTGGCCCCTGCCTGCCCAGTCTCACCACAGAAGACATTCAGGCCCTTCCCTCAAAGGGACACCTGGGCAGCTGGCATTCTGGCCTCTGCACTCGCAGGAGGAGAGCATGTCCCTGTCTCAGGGCCACCGAGGTCTCCCGGGCACTGGTCTGCTCTCCAAGCACGATCTCATCCCCAGGTGGAGGACCCTGCACCCACACCCAGGTGTGGCTGCTCCACGAGTACAGGCCATCTCCAGGTAGCGGCCACCGTCCAGCCCGTGGAGATGACGGGGACGGCTTAGCAACTGGCACACAGCCAGGCGCTGCTGCCATCTCCTGGGCAGTGGGGGGACTGCTGCGGCCGGCTGCACCCCACCCTCTGGAGCAGGGACCCAGCGAGCAGAGACCGTCTGGGATAGACAGTGGGGTCGGGCCCACACTCTACAGCAAGCTCTGCCACTGGGAGCCGCAGGGACTTACACGTGTGTGGCGCAGGCCCCTGTCCTCTCCCTGCCTCCCGCCCTCTGCCCAAGACCCCGCACTCAGCTCTGCTCCCCTCAATTTCCAGGCCAGCCGAGGCGAGGGCTGAGTGGGACCCTTCTGGGTATTTAAGACGACTCAGTCCCCACACAGTCCGTCCCAGCCCCTGAGCCGCAGCCACCTGTCCCACTGCCACCAGACACCTGAGCAGCCTTCAAGAGAGTCGGGCGGGGTGGGGGTACATTTGGTGTCACGCGCAGGCCTTGCTGCCTCCTTTTCTGTCCCTCAAGGCTGGGAGCAGCTCCCTCATCCAAACCTGGCCCTGCTCGTGTGGCCGCCCCCACCACCACCAGCCAGGGCCTGCCAGGCCACAGGGGCACAGCCGTTCACAGCACGTGCCCCGACGCCGTGCAGGGCGGGAGAGAGTCGTCTATGCTCTGATTCAGTGACCAGAATCTGAGCTCTGTCCCAGGGAAGTGCCCGCGGCGGTGGGCTGGGTGAGGACCCAGCAGGCCAGGCTTCGTTTCAGCCAGGAGGGCCCCTCTGAGGGCATGAGCCTCCCTCACAGTTGCCAGGATGAACTTGCTCACGCAAAGCAAGTCCACGCCTGGGCGGGCGAGCGGCCCGGGCCTTGCCAAGTGCTACAGTGGCTCTTCCCGGAGGAAACCCAGGTTGTGGAAGGTCCTCGCACTCAGCCCTTCCTGGGGGCACAGCTGGCCACGTGGGGGCCCTCGACTGGCATCCTCCACTCGGAAACGTGGCTGGGCCGAGGGCAGCCATCGCATGTTCCCGCTCATGACCTCCCACACCCTGGAATCCTCCCTCTGGCCCCGGCCAGCCCCAGCCTCTTGAGAGCCCCGAGGGCTGGGCGGGAAGGCGCTGCCTCCCAAGTTCCCGAGATTCCCAGTGGCGAGGCGGACGCGGCCATGGTCTCCTCGCCGTGGCCGGTTGGGCCGGGGGTCTGACCTGGGAGGGGGCAAGAGTGAAAACTCACTGCGGCTGAGTCTGGAAGTGCTTGGAATGGCTGCATGTTCCTTTCCTGAATTTTCATTTTTCAGAACTGGGCCCCCCCAGGCTGTGAAAAGCTGGGGAAGTGTCTGACGCCGCCGGAGTCGGTACTGGAGAAGTGCTCTTGGCCCCACTAGCGTCGGCTTGGACCCAGGGGTCTCCCGTTGGTCCTGTGAGTGCCTGGTGGCGTGGGAAGGCCCTGGCCTCGGGGCTCTGAGTTGGGAAAGAAAGTCCCAAGGGCCCCTGTCCCTGCCAGACGGAGGGCACCGTGGCCGACAGCAGGGCCTGCTGCCCCAGCCCACGGCCCCCGAGGCCTCAGGGCCCTGCAGTCGCCCGTCTCTGCAGTGGGTTGCCTTGTGCAGGGCGCAGCGCTCCATCCCGGGCGGGCGGGGCTCGGGCTGAAGGTGACAGCGCCCACCCTGTGTCAGCGCCACCCACCCCACGCCTTCCCCGGTCCCATCTCCCCGCACCCCCCAGGCAGGGCTGTGGCAGGACGGCGTGGGGGCGAGCAGGCCTCCTGACCTGGAGCCCTGACAGCCGAGGCGCGGCCCACGCGCTCCCTGCGGCCGGGGCAGCTCGCGTCGCTGCTGCCTCGGGGATGCGAGGATGCCGGTCCCCCGTCTCCACCTTCCCTGGGGTCTGTAGCCAGGCCCGGCTCGCTGCGTGCCGCCTGCCCTGTCTCCCCCCCGTCCTCGGCACCCGGCGTGTCCCGGTGTGAGGACGGTCCCCAGCCCTGCCGGCCTCGGCACCCCCGGCTCCCCGCAAGGCGCGGAGTCCCGGTCTGTGCCGCGCCGGGTGGAGTTGTAAGAAAACAGCCTCGCAATAAAGCAACGCCTTGAGCTCTGTTGTGTCGGTTTTTAAGAATGAGGTTGTGCTTTGCGGAAGTCGAGCCTCGGGGGACCGCCGGGTACCCGGCCTCTGGGGCTGGAGCCGTGCCCTCCGGGCTCCTGGGCCAGCACGGCCGCCTCCCTGCGGTCCCCCAGCCCGGGCGGCGTCCCGCACCGCGCCCTCGCTCCGCCGAGCCCGCCCTGCCTCCGGCCCGCCGCGGATGTGGGCCTGAGCGGGGCCGGACGCGATCGCGCGCCCCAGACGAGCAAGGTCGCCGTGAGTCGCGCCTTTGTCCGCTTCCAACGTCGCTGAGGACCGGAGGCGTCCGCTCAGTGGGGCGAGGAATCAGACGCGTCTTAAAATCGGGGGCACCTGGAATTCGGTGACATACGGCACACGCTTCCTGTAGCAGACGGCGGGCCCCGCCCCTCGCGCCCTCACGCCCCGCCCCCGCCCCGCGGACGACCCGCCCCCGGCGCGCGCAGGCGCTCTGCCCCGCCCCACCGCGCCCTCACGCCCCGCCCCCGGCGCGCGCAGGCGCACCCGCGGCCCCGGCGCCTCGCACGCGGCCATGGCGGAGCCGGAGCTGCAGCTGGTGGCGCGGCGGATCCGCAGCTTCCCCGACTTCCCCGCCCCGGGCGTGCTGTTCAGGTGCGCGCGCGAGCCCGGCCGGCCCCCTGCCCCCGCGGGACGCGGCGCGGGCTCACCGGCCTGTCCCCCGTGCAGGGACATCTCGCCCCTGCTGAAGGACCCCGCCTCCTTCCGCGCCTCCATCTGCCTCCTGGCGCGGCACCTGAGGACGGCCCACGGCGGCCGCATCGACTACATCGCAGGCGAGTGGCGGCGGGGCGGGACGCGCGTGTCCCAGCCGCGGGCGGTGCACTGGCGGGCTCCGGTGCTTGCTCCCCTCTGCAAGCTGCACTGAGCGCCTGCTGTGTGCCAGGCCCTTCCCGGGCCCACCAGAGGGGAGCCCAGGGGGAGGAATCCGGTGGCCTGGCGGTCTTGTCTCTGCGGGAGGGGTCAGGGGACTTCCCCAAGGCCACACAGCCGAGACGCGCCCTGTGAGATCTGCCCGGGGCCGCCCCCGCCCTCCCAGCAGCTCCTTCGAGGGGAGGTTCTCCGCAAACATTTCCTAAATGGGGACGTCCTTGGCCTTTTAGCCGGAGCGCACAGGCCGGGTGCCCCTTGCCACTGCGGTGGCCACTCGTCACTGGCCAGCGCTGGCTGTGCCCCTCGGCCGCCACCAGCTCCCCGCTCTCACCCCACAGGCCTAGACTCCCGAGGCTTCCTGTTCGGCCCCTCCCTGGCCCAGGAGCTGGGCCTGGGCTGCGTGCTCATCCGAAAGCGAGGAAAGCTGCCGGGCCCCACCGTGTGGGCCTCATACTCGCTGGAGTACGGGAAGGTGAGGGGCTGGGGTGGCTGCAGGAGGGGCAGGGCCGGGCCACGGTCGGTCGCTGATCCTCAGTTCCAGCTCCCGGGAGAGGCAAGTGGACTGCCGTGGTTACAGTGGATGTGGGAGCTCAGAGGGGTTGAGACACGCAGCCAGGCTCACACACCCGGGACGCAGCAAGGTGGGGTTGGCACCGGGGCCCAGGTGGTGGCCACTTGCCGGCTCCCAGGCTCTGCACACCGAGGCCGGCCGTTTTTTGTTGGAGATGTGGGGACCACACATCTGCTTCTTGTCCACAGGCTGAGCTGGAAATCCAAAGAGACGCCCTGGAGCCGGGGCAGAAGGTGGTCGTTGTGGACGACCTGCTGGCCACTGGCGGTGAGGGTCCTGCCCGGGCAGACAGCTGAGGCTCCAAGAAGGCCTGGCCCTGGGGTGCTGGGGGGGAGGGAGAGTGCCTCGCCATGCTTGGGTGGGGCCTGCACACTTCACAGCCTAACCCCCAGGGGCCGGCCTGGAGCACTGGGTCCCTGCAGCCCGGGCTAGAGCCGGGGGGGCCTCCCCTGCCCCTCCTGCAGGAACCATGCGTGCAGCCTGTGAGCTGCTGGGCCGGCTGCAGGCTGAGGTGCTGGAGTGTGTGAGCCTGGTGGAGCTGACCTCGCTGGGAGGCCGGGAGAAGCTGGCCCCCGTGCCCTTCTTCTCCCTGCTGCAGTACGAGTGACCACATGACCTCCCAGCCCCTCTTCAGCCTGGGGCGACTGAAGTGACCTCTGCTGGGCACCAGGGGCCACTGGCTGCCCACCTGAAGTTTATTCATCATTCCTTTGGTTGAGTGACTCCCCAGTGCCCTGGGGCCCTCTGGAAGTGCCAAAGCCTGGAGCTGGTGGCCCGGGGCAGAGCCCCGCCCGGCTACCCTAGTCCAATTACAAACCCAGCAAGAGAACTTGAGTAAACATCTCTGCTGCCCACGCTTGTCTCTTGTCATCCTGTTGCCCAGGGCAGGAGCCCTGGGACCACAAGGCCAGCACCTCAGCCTTCTCTTCCGTGCAGTGGGCTGGCAGCAGCACCCAGGCTGGGCAGGTGCTTAGTGCTGTTTGTGGTTCCCACTACCTCACAGGCGCTGTCACCTCTATTCAGGCACGGCAAGAACAGGTTTTGTTGGGGTAGCTGGGAGCCTGTACACAGGAAGTCACAGCCACGAGGAGGCAGGCAGGCAGGTGCTACCTGAATTGACTTTCAATTGCTGCAAATCTAGACTTAAGCACAACCTAATTATTTTAGAGCACCAGAGATCAGAAGTACTGAAGTCAAGGTGTGGGCAGGCTGGGTCCTTCCGGAGGCTCCAGGGCACATCTTTGTCTCTCCCAGTTTCCAGGGGCTGCCTGCACTCCCTGGCAAGGTGGCACCTCCCAGTCTGACTCTGCTTCTGGTCTCCACCAAGGACCTTGTGATGACACTGGGCCCACCTGGACACCCCAGGACAACCCCCACCTCCAAACTTCTGATGGGATCACAATCCCTCTGCCGTCTGAGGTCACGTGTTCACAGGGTCCAGGATTAAGACAGGGACATGTCTCAGGGGATGGCATTCTACCAACCACACTTCCCAACCCTGCACGCTTCCCAGCCCCGCTCCCCTGAGAGGTGCTGCTGACAGCAACAAAGGCAAAACTGCTGACAGAAACCAGTTTAATGTCAACACACTGTACATGAGACCAATGCAGACCCACCACCCATTGTCAGGAGACCCTTGGGCCAAGCAGCCCATGTCCAGTCTGATCGAGGGGACTCAGGAAGAGAAGAGCAAAGTGCATCAAGTTCATAAAGGGAATAAAACAGGTGCAGGTGGGCCCAGACCAGCGTGCCCCCAGCCACGTTGGTCTGCAGAAGCCACTGGGCTCACTGCCCCTCCTCAGTGCGGGTGAGGAGGGCCAGGCGTGCGGTGATGCCAGCCAGGTCAGCAGCTTTGTCCAGCTTGACGTAGGTGTCAGTGCGAATATGGTGGAGGCTGAGCCAGTCAGGCAGCAGCTCAGACAGGAGCAGCAGGTGCTTCTCCATTTCCCCTATAGAGAGAGGACAGTGAGGCCAGCCCTGTGCAGGCAGCATTGGTGTGACCCAGCCTAGCCCCCCACCTCCATGCATGTCTGCAAATCCGTAAGGGGTGCACTCTCCGCCTCTTGGGGGGGGGTGGCACCCTGTCTACAGGCCTCAGGGCTGAGGGTTCTAAGCAGAGGCCAAGACTGGGGTCCCTGTCTGTGCCCTTGAGAACTGGAGGAGTGAAGTGGTGGGGGGCCAGGCAGAGACCCTGCCACCGAGGCCCCACAGGAGGCCCAAGCACAGGGGCGTCCCAGCCTGAGCAGCTGTGGGACAGCAGCCCTCTGCTGGTGGCCAGAGGCCCAGGAGGAGGCGGACAGCTCCTGTGGGGCCTGGAGCCACTGGGGAGCTGGGATTCTGTTCTGACCCAGGAATGCAGGGAAACAGGCTGGGCGTGTGAGGGGGAGGCCTAGGGGAGCCAGGCAGAGGCTCGGCAGACCCCAGGGAGCATGCAGCACCCAGTGCGCATCTGATGAACAAACAAATCCACGGTGGGTGCCCCTGGTCAGGAACCCGGGGAGGCAGTCACAGCCCCTGGCGGGACCACAGTGGGTGAGCCCCATGCCCCACCCCACCTACCAGGACTCATGGTGGCACGGTAGCTGCCCACCATCCGGGCGCAGGCCACCGCCATGGTGAGTGCTGGCTTGCGCTCAGACACAAAGACACCACGCAGCACGCGCACCATCTCAGGCAGCCGCTCCAAACGCTGCAGCCGCAGCTCCTGCTCTGGCTGCCGCGTCATCTGTGCCAACTGCTTCTGTGCCTCCTTGGCCCGGACCTGGGGTGGGTGTGGGAGGTTGGTCCATGGGCAGCAGTCACCACAGCCCCCACAGCACCCAGCTGCCCATCACTGACTCACCCGCTCCAGCAGGTCCTGGGGCACCCCCTTCAGGGCGCCAGCTGGGGGAGTGGGCGGGGTGGCTGGCGGGCTGGCCGGCAGGGCTGGGCTGCTGGGCTCTGCTGAGCGCAGGGCCAATTGACTCAAAGCCTTCTCCATCTGTGGGGGGACAGGTTAGAGGGGAGATCACAAGAGGCAGTGTGCCCCAGCCCTGCCAGAGGAAGCCCCTCACCCTCTGCCTGACCCTCTGCCCTGGAGCCCCCCGTTTCTTGGGACCCAAGTTCACCCACCACATGCAGAGGAATTCTGTGCTAGGCAACTTGGGGGTCCTGGCCTGCAGTGCTGCCTGCGTGGGGGCATTTCCCTGTGTGGGAGCAAGCAGTGCAGGGCATGTCCTGCTGTGTCTCTAGACCCCCAGCCAAGCATGAAGCCAGATGAGGTGCTGCGCATCCCCGTGGAGGCTCCGTGTGTTACATCCACCACATGGGGTCAGGCTGGCCCCATCCACCCCAGAAAAAGGGCCAGGTCAGAGCCCCCCGGTCAGCCTCACCCTGGGTGACATCAGGCTGCGGGCCCGGGCCAGCACCTCCTGGGCGGTGGTGAGCTTCTCTGTCGTGGGTGGCTGGGGCAACGCAGCCGGCTCAATGTCGGGCACCTCGTCCACATTGAAGCGTGGGTGCCAGCGGGTCAGCTGCTCATCAGGCACCTCCATAGGGGGCCTCAGGGACGCCAGGAAGGCCTGTGGGAGAAGGGGGTGGGCAGGGGCCCCACTGGAAGACCCTGGGCACATATGAGACATGGGCCATCTGGGCTCGTGTCCCAGCTGGGCAGCCTTGGGCATGTCACATAACCTCTCTGTGCCCAGGTACTCAGTGGAAGGGGAAAGCACAGGGCCTTACACAGTCAGCACTCACTAGATGCCATCACAAGCCTTCTCAGGGCAGCCGGGAGCTCACCAGCTCCTCGGCCCAGGGCAGACCTGGCGCAGGTCCACATCCACTGTGCAGCCAGGCATCAACAGAGTGTGCCCCCTGCACCCCATGAGACAGTGGCTGTGGGCAGAGGAAAACTCCAGAGCTCGGCCCCTGGGTAAGGGCTCTGTGGCGGGGGTGCTGCGAGCGCTGAGCAGGGTGACGAGGCACGGACGCCCGCAGTGCCACCACCTATGTGCAGCAGGGACTGGGTACACTCTTGGGGCCTCGGCCACTCACCTTGTGGTGCTCCTTGGCTTGCTCCAGCAGCCTCTGGCCAAAGACGTGCCGCCGCTGCAGGAGGCACGAGGCCGTGAGCTGGGGGACTGCACCACCAGCCTCTGCAGGGAGAGTCCATGCTTGAGCCCCAGCCAGGCCACCCAACCACCTGGCCCCATGACCACGGGTGCTGGTGTCCAGTGCCTCACACCCATCCTCAAAAGTGTATGGGGTCACAGGTGGGGAAACCAAGGCCCTGGGCCCAGCATGCTCACCCTGGTCCAGCACTGGCTCGATGGTGAGCTGGTAATCGGACCTCTTGACACTGTCCTTGAAGGTGGGGATGTTACGCTCCTGACGGAAGCGGTAGGAAGTAGGATACACAGTTTTAATCTGGCCAACATTGCGTTCCTCAAAGCGCCTGTGGGAGGAGGTGCCAGGTCAGGAGGAAGCCAAGGCCGACAGCAAACCCCGGGCAGCCCCGGCCCCACCACAGGCCACTCACTTGCGCGTCATGTCCTGGACGCCCTGCTTGACCTTGGCAAAAGTCACAGTCTCTGAGCGGTTGTAGAGCATGCCCACTATGGTGTCCATGCTGCGGAACATCTCGGCCAGCACCTGGTACTTGTAGGGCAGCACCAGCCCCGGAGGGCCGGGCTGGGCCAGGGCATGGAAGCGCTGGTACGCGGGCAACTTCTCGCCGCTGTCAGGGAGAGAGCCAGCCTCGAGGGAAGCACCAAACCACACACCCCTCCAGTGCCCAAGAGCAGGCCACACGCCAGGGAGACCCCACACGGCCATTTACAGTACCCCTGCACACCCGCCACCTCCGTTAGGTGCAGCATCGGGGAGACAGCAGATCCTGGCCGCACACCCAAGCTCTAGGCATCCCCCCAGCCTGGCGTCCTCGGCTCTGAGGAGCACAGACAGGGGACGCACAGCAAACGCCCTATGACCACAGGCTGTCGGCAGCACTTAAAGTCCACCAGAGCCCGCAAGACGGCAGTTACCAACCCTCACAGGTGGATACTGGCGGCAGGGTACGTGGGCAGCAGGCTGGGCTCTGGCTACCCACCCTGCTGACTGCACCAACTATCTCCCCAGAAGGAGCAGCTCAGCCCCCTGCCCACTCACCCCTGCGTGGCCACCCCGGGCTCACCATGGCTGCTCTGGATGGTCCTCAGCCTCCGGCGTGCCGGATCTCTCAGCATCCGTCTGGGCACTGGCCCTCAGCGCCTGGACCCGTGCCCCCAGCTCCCGTGCCCGTTGCAGGCACGACTGGAGCTCGGAGATGGTGTCCTTTGGAGGGACCTGGGGACAGAGGTGCTGTCAGGCCAGCCAGTCCCGCCACGGCCAGTCCCACCTGTCCTTGGTCCAGCCTCCTCACCTTGTCCTGTGAGGCCGCCGGGCAGGACCGCTGACCTGCTGCAGGGGTGTCTTCCCGTATCTTCTTGCCCAGACAAGAGCGGGCTGGGGAGCTGGGGGCAGCCGGGGAACTGGGGCCAGAAACCTGGCCGGAGGGACCCCAAATGTGAACACATGACAAGACCCGGGGTGCACCTGGCTGTGCAGGAAGAGGACCCACTCAGAGGATCAGAATTGGACTTTCAGTTAATTGGACACGCAGGGCCAGGTTCCTGGGGATCCTCGTTAATCAGGGTCTTTGCCGAAATCAGCCGGAGGGGCACGGTGCTCCTCTCTTGGCAGTTGGGAGGGCTGACCCTCACCTAGCCTTGCAGATGAGCTGGGGCTTCCCAGCCCGCCCAGGGGGACCCCGGCTCAAACCCTCCAGTGGCTTCTGCCCCGCAGGAGCCAGAGCGCAGGTCCCTGCAGCGGCTACAGGAGCCTGCGGGGTCCCACCGACCCGGCCCCGGGACCCCCAGACCCTCCCGCAGATTCCTGCGCCCCCCTCCGCGCCGCAGCCACGCCGCTGCCCCGGCCTCGGCTGCCCCTGCTCCCGCCCCCGGCCCCTCCCCACTCCAGCCTCAGTTTCCCCGCGCCCCTCACCACTCCAGCGTCGGCCGACAGCCGCAGCCTCCTGCGCGCGGGCGGCGGGGCGTCGGAGCGCCCGGGGCCGGGGGGCGGCCGGGCGCGCTTGCGGCTGCCGCTCGGGGCTGGGCCCGGGGCGCGGGGCGCGAGCTCGGCGGGGCTCGGGGTGCGGCAGGGCAGCTTGGCCCGCGGCGGCGCGGCGCGGGGCCCGGGACGGCGGCGCGCGAAGAAGTCGGTGACGCGGCGCTGCTCCATGGCGGCGGCGGGAAGGAGGAAGTGCGCGCTTCCCGCCGGATTTCGCGCGGGCGCCCTGGCCCCGCCCCCGCCGCGGGCCGAACCACTGGGGCCGAGGGCGGGGGGAGGCGGGAAATGGACGCGCCCTGGCGCATGCGCGTTGGCGCCCGCGGGCCCGCCCGAGCCGTCTGCGCTTCGTGCGCTCCGGCCCGGCGCTGCTGCGGGGCGCCAGTGAGCGCGAGCCTGGCAAAACCGCGAGGCGTGCGGGACAGCAGGCCGGCGCTGCCGGTGCTCAGTTCACGGGCCGGCCTACCGGGGCGGCGGCCCCACGCAAGTGGGTGAATGGCCAGCACCGCTGGACCGCTGGACCGCACAGCTTTTTTTCTTTTTTTAAAGGCAGGGTCTCACTGTGTGGGCCAGGCTGGAGCGCAGTGCCGTCGCAACGACTCACTCAGCCTCGAACCCCTGGGCTCAGCGATCCTCCTGCCCCAGCCTCCGAGTAGCTGGGACCACAGGCGTGCGCCACCACGCCCAGCTAATTTTTCTATTTTTTGTAGAGACGGGGTCTCACTGTGTTGCCCAGGCTGGTCTCGAACTCCTGGCCTCCCACAGTGCTGGGGTTACAGGCGTGAGCCACTGCGCCCGGCCTGCACACTTTTTAAAGGGGGGAACTTTATGACATGTGACTTTTATCTCAACTATAAAGGAAAGGAGGAAGGACAGGAAGACAGTGCCTCCAAAATGACGGAGATTTTTATAAAGTGTCAGTTCTTAGAGCCTCAAGCTTTCATTATCTGAGAAATAGGCATAGAGCTTCCATTATCTGGAAAACCTAAGACCCTGATACTGGAGCCCCCTCCTTCCAGAGGATGCCAGGTAAACAGGCTCAACGCTGGGGAAATTCGGCACAGAACGATGCTGTCTGGCCGGCCCACATCTCCTGAGGTCTGGGAGGGAAAGGGATGCCCCTGGCTGTCTTTGGGAGGAGGTTAGGGCTGAGAGGAGGGCTTCTGCTTCTCCAGTTTTTTCAAGTTTCCTATAAAAAGCATGAATTGTGCCTAATTAAAAAAAAAAAAGTTAAAGGAACAGAAACGTTGGTTTGGTGATGCAGTTGGTGCTGGCAGAACAACCTTCAGTGAGAAAGTTGGAGGTTGCCGGGCTGGGGAACCTGAGCTGCCATCTGTGTGTTATGGGGCAGCATCCAGACCTGTGTTTTGCAGATTATTAGTGGGTCAAGAAATCGGTGTAGAGGGTTGAGAACCACATTTTTAAGGCTACATTTTGTTGAAATTTAGTTTTGGTATGTGTGCTCTGGGCCATGTAAAATGTATTTCTTAAATCAAATAGTGGTTGGGGGTTGGGGGCAGGAATTGACTTGGAAGGAACATGAGGGAATGTTCTAGGGTGATGGAAATCACTGTGATGGGGCTAGGGTTACACGGGTGTAAGAACTTGTCAAAACTTGAGGGTACACTAAGTTTTGTGCATTTCATGGTATGTGCATTTATCTAAAAGTCAAATTGTAAACAAATATTGAACTCTAGTCAATGGGATGTGTGCAGAAGTGTTTAGGAATGACATGTGTCCGAGACTTTGAGATATGTTGAAGATGGATAGAGATAAATAAACAGATAAATATGGGGTAAAAACAGTGTGAAACATTAAGACAGAGTCTGGGTGGTGAGTATATGAGTGCTTACTATGAGATTCTTTCACCTCTGTATGTTTGAAATTTTTGAAAATAGAATGTTTTGAAACAATGTATTTCTCATTCTGGGTCTTGGACAAGAAAGTCTGAAGGGTCCTGGGACCAAACTAGCCTCCAGCAGGGCACTGTTAGCCCACAAGGGACCTTCGTGAAAAACACCTTGACAAATGGAGCCCCACGGGTCTCACGCCCACCACCCCCGTGGCCAGGCCCCTGGTGCAGGTCTTAACTCGCCACCTCTGTGTGGTGACCCTTACTCTTGCATCCCTTCAGCTGTACTATTCTGTTCTCTTCTGATTAAGATGGGAATCTTGGCTTTTCTCAAAGGTGGCAGAAAGTGATCTGGGTGTCAGAGTGGAACACAGCCCAGTTATAAGCCTGCTATGCAGTAAAGAGGGAAAACTTGTAAAATTTTAGAGCTGTAATGGGGGCATAAATTATAGGCACAGCTTCTCCTAAGTCCAACTGCAATTAGAGGACCTTTTAAGTCTTTTGGTCATAGCTGTTCACCAGGTGGAGGGAGCTGTCTCCTCCCCTAGTGACAAAGTGGTTCCCCACTCTCTGTTTCACATTTAGAAAATAAAGAAACACCTGTTCTCAAAGAGGCAGAGGGAGCTGGACCTAACCACAAGCAACTGTTCAGTATCTGGCTCCCCAGCGCTACCATTTGGTCCAGTCCCTGCTCTCCATAGATAAGTCAAGGGACAGGATGCTGAGGGAGGCCTCGTCCGGGTCTGCAAAGTGCTAAGCAGGCTCCACCCACATTTCATTTCTCTTGCCACTGAGATGGTGTAGGAGGTGGACTTGGCCACCTGCCTGAGTCTTGAGCCAAAGCTTAAGTCTGCTTACAATACTGAAGAAAAGCCTTTAAAGTGACTAACACCCAGCCTCAGTAGAAGGCAGTTCTGCTTTCTTTAACAGTATGTGGCAACCGTGGGAGCAGGGGCCCACCAGCCCCACTCAAAGCCAACACAAACGGGGTACTGCCAAGATGAAGCCCAAAGTTGACCACTGGTAGAACTTTTCCCTCATTTTAATGCTAAAAATCATGCCCAAGGGTGGAGATTTAACATGCTAATGAGACATTTGATGTATGAAGAAGCATGGTCACCAGGTAGGCAGCTGCCAACAAAACTCCTCCACTACATGCTATGATTTCAATGCTGGAGTTAAACTTCCTCTCTCTCTACCATTTGAAAGTTCCCCAGCCCTTTGTTTGGAGAGCTAGCCTGGTTTCTTTGGTTCGAGCAGAAGCCCCAGTGAAGGCTCGCCTGTCTAAATATCTTTCTCTGTCTGTTGCCAATTTCTGTTGACTTGGGGACCAAGAACTGTGCAGTTGGTGTCAGCCTGCCCCACCCCCAGGCTGAACCATGAGTGCTGCACTGGGCTCCCAGACTGTGGGGGGGCTGGAGGCAAGCCCAGGGTCCACCTCAGGAGGGGACCCGCTTCCCACCTGGCCACCACCCGACTGTGTGGCTACTGTCACCGTCGACCCAGGGGTGGCTCCCAAGAGTCCTGGGAGGGAAAGCACTGTGCACAGTGCTGCTCTCATTTTGGCCAGCCCTGGGGCACAAGCCTGGGGGCAGAGGCAGGGCCCAGCCAGCTCTGAATGGCTCTGGGATAGACTAAATCCTAGGACAGTTCACTGGGGTCTTTTGAAGTCCAGGACATGAATCTGAAATGTGTCTGGCCCCATGTGGGGGGGGAGAGGCTGGGTTTTAGAAGTGTTGGGAGTTTGGAGACTAGGGTGTGGTGGCATTCACTTCTCATGCCCAGCAAGTGGACAGGGGGGATGCCCCAGACAGCAGTGGCCTCAGGACCCGGCTTCAGTGCTATGGCCAGTGTCCATTCTGGCAGCTCAGGGACCAGCTATGCCAACTGTTCAATATTTTCAATGTCTCCTCTGGAGAGTAGGCCTTTTGGGGTGACTTCAGCCTTAGAATCATTCTCATAAAGTTGCCTTGCACTGGGCGCAGTGGCTCACATCTGTAATTGCAGCACTTTCGGAGGCCAAGGCAGGAGGATTACTTGAGCCCAGGAGTTCGAGACCAGCCTAGGCAACATAGTGAGACCCTGTCTGTACAAAAAATCGAAAAATTATCTAAGTGTGGTGGCCCGTGCCTGTAGTCCCAACTACTTGAGAGGCTGAGGCAGGAGGATCACCTGAGCCCAGGAATTCGAGGCTGCAGTGAGGGATGATTGAGCCACTGCACTCTGGGTAACAGAACAAGACCCTGTTCCCAAAAAAAAAGTATCTTGCCTTGCTTGCCTACAGTGATGGAGTTCAGTGGCCACATTTGTGATATGGGACCCTGCCTTCTGGTCACAGCTGACTGGATGAGAAGTGCACAGCTGAGCCAATCAGACCCTCTGCTGAGGCCGGAGCCTCTGGAGTTGGAATAACCCATCAGCAGGATGACCACCTTTCACCACACGTGTGGTGTGAAGACAGAGCAAGCCAGACAACAGCTAACTCAGGTGGTTTTAAACAGTTTCCAGTTTGGTTTCCTGTGAGGCCCTTCAGCCCTTCCTAAGGCCCCAGATTTTTATGAAGTAGCAGATTTCTGCCCATATATTTGCCTCTTTTGCTTAAAGTGCCTCTGAGTAAGTTTCTATTTCTTCCAATCCAGGGAGCCTTATTTAAAGCAATGGTCACAAGGGTTGATCCATATGTGTCTGCATTAATAGAAGTATAGAGTCTAGAATAAGGGAGGTGAAAGTGCTTTTCTGCTCTGTTCTGTCTAGGTTCCGCCTGAAGGGTCATGGTGGCTCATAGGTATGGAATGCTAAGAGGACCTGGCGTGGCTGGAGTACCTTCAAGGAAGAGAGACCAGATGGCAAAGGGGCTAGAACCCTTGTCTGTGGATGTTTACCCTGGAAAAGGCTGGAGACCGGGGCCTGTGCCTTCATTCATTTGATCAACCAGTATCCACAAGTGCCCACCAGGAACCTGACTGCTGAGGACCCACCGCAGGGGGGCCCAGGGCCAACTCTGCACCAGGTCACAAACAGGCAGACGAGGCCCCTGCTCTCAAGGAACTCACAGCCTCATGGAGAGAGACAGAAACTAGCAAATAAAAGATAATTCAGGTGAGAAGATAAAACCTTGACCATGCAATTGAGTGACTGGGAACTACTTATGTCCGAGGGGTCAGAGAGGCCTCTCAGAGGAGGTGACATGAGCTGAGACCTAAATGGCAAGAAGGAACTGCCATGGGATGATCTGAGGGCAGAGTCCCATGTGCGAAGGCCCCGTGGCAGAGAAATAATGATGGTGCTCGTGGCTGGAGTGGATTGAGGGAGGTGGGGAGGCAGGCAGCCACATCGCGGGGGTCTGGAGAGCCACGGGGAGGAGTGTGGTTTTATTCCCCAGTGCCTGACAGGTGGTAGCAAATCCATGAATGAAGTCAGGGCTATGCTCTGATGTAAGTAGTGTCTGGCACATGGTAGGCACCCGGGCACTTACTGAATATCTGTGGCCCTAAGGAGTGTATTAATTCTCTATGCTGCATAACAAATAGCCCAAAACTTGGTGGCTTAAAACAGCAATAATCATTCATTATCTCTAACAGTTTCTGTGGGTCAGGAATTCAGCAGGGCCTTGGTAGGTGGTTCTGGTTCAGTGTCTCATGTCATTGCAGTTAGATGGTGGCTGGGGCTGGGGTCACCCCGCAGAAGGCTCCCTCGCATGTCTGGGCATAGGAAGACGTGAACTCGGGCTGCAGGGCCAGTTGTATCTTCAAGCACCTCAGAATCCAACGCTTCTCAGTTGCTCGGTTGCTGCTCCCTGGCCCCAGCCAGCATCCTCTCCGTGCAGTCACCTTGCTGTTCAAGTGCAGGGCAACACCGACCTGCGGCTTTTGAGCTCCGCGAAGGAAGAGTCAGATCTGTCCAGTGCCCGTGGGTCCGGCCGCACGCCATCACTCTCCCGCCCCATCCTGGCTGTCCACGCTCCAGCCACTCTCCTCACTGTCCCTCCAACTTGATTCTACCCCAGGGCCTTTGTGCCTGCTGTTCCCTCTGCCTGGAATGTTCTCCCAGGTGTCTGCCCCAGCCTGCCCTCACTTCACTCCAGCACCCCTGTCCCTCCTTCTGTATTTTCATCACCATCCAACACACTAGACCAGTGGTCCCCAAACCTATTGGCACCAGGGACTGTTTTCATGGAAGAATTTTTCCATGGACTGGGTGGGTGGAGTGGGGGGGGTGGTTTTGGGATGATTCAAGCACAATTACATTTATTGTATACTTTATTTCTATTATTATTACATTGTAATATATAATGAAATAATTATACAACTCACCATAGGTTGGGGACCCCTGCACTAGAGGTTTTTCTTCCATTCTCTCGATGTCTGACTCCCCTCTAGAACATGGAACTTCATAAAGGCAGAGGTTTACCTGTTTGGGTCACTGCTATATTCAGTCCCTGCCACAGAGTAGGTGCACAGTAAGTGTTTGTTGAGTGAATGAATGATGGATCATATGCAGGTTCTGGGGCCAGGTGCCCTCCTCACACTAGGGAAGTGGGGAGCAGTGGTCCCAGTGTCAGCTGGGCATGGGAGCCACGTGCTAAAAGCCCTGAGTTGTAGCACAGACTCCCCAGACGTCTGCCTGGGCTTAGCACTTATCTAGAGAATCTGTAGTTTTAGAGAATCTGCCTGTTTAGAACACTTATGTTTTGTTTTAGAGATGGGGTCTGACTATGTTGCCAAGGCTGGACTCAACTCTTGGGCTCAAACGAGCCTCCCACCTCAGCCTCCAAGTAGCTGGGACTACAGGCATGTGCCACCATGCCTGGCTGTTACCTTATTATTGTGAGATATAAAATACACACAGGGATAGTGTTCAGTCATCATCTCAGGGCCCCCAGAACAGACCCTGAGTCAAAGATTTGGGGGTAAATCGCTTATTTGGGAGATGGTCCTAGGAAGGATGGGTAGGAAAGTGAGACCAGGCAGGGGCTGACAAGAGGTGTGTGCACAAGCCAGCGACCGCTGGGAGGCCCCGTGCAGCGTGTTCAGAGCTGTCAGAGCTGTCCCCTGGGGTGCTTATACGCTGGTTGAGGGCTGCTCCCCGACGCACAGCCAGCCCCTCACCCCTACCATGTCCAGACCACTCCGCCTCTGTAGGTGGGAGGAGGTGGGAGGAATGGCCGAGTGTGTCTGCCACGTGCACTGACAGACGTGCTCAAGTGCATGTGTACAGTCAAGCAGGGATTACAGGCATGAGCCACCGCACCCGGCCTTGGCTTTGTGACTTCTGACTTGCATGAGGAGAAGTGTGGGTTAAGGCTAGGACCTGCAGTCAGACTGCCTGGTAGAATCTGGCTGTGGGACTCTGCACAGGTGGCTGCACATCTCTGAGCCTTGGTCTTCTCATCCGTAAGAGGGATGATACTGATAATGTCTGGTTCCTAGGGAGCATGTGAGGATTAACTGAGGTGATGTGGGTAAAGTGATTAGCACAACATTAGCACCACAGCCAGTAAAAATAGCTGGGGCTTGCCTTTGGCACCATCACCACCACCATCACCATCACCATCATCACCATCATCATCACCACCATCACCATCATCACCATCATCACCACCATCACCATCACCATCACCACCATCACCATCATCATCACCATCACCACCATCACCATCACCACCATCACCATCATCATCACCACCATCACCATCATCACCATCATCACCACCATCACCATCACCACCATCACCACATCATCACCACCATCACCATCATCACCACCCCATCATCATCACCACCATCACCATCACACCATCACCACATCACCATCATCACCACCACCATCACCACCATCACCATCACCATCATCACCATCATCATCACCATCACCATCACCATCACCATCACCATCACCATCACCACCACCATCACCATCACCATCATCACCACCATCATCACCATCACCTTCATCACCATCATCATCACTATTATTTTAACCACACTCAAATAGATGATTGGAGTTGCCCTGGGCTCTGGGTTTGGACCTGGCCATATTCTGACCTTCCTTAACTTCCCTAGAACCCGGCCCCCTGGGCCTGCTCCCTGCCAATCTGCTGCCTCATTGCGTGCATGACGTGAATGGCTTGCAGCAGCTCCTCACCTGCGGCATCCTGGTGCCCTTTGCATGCAACAATAACAACAATAGGCCAGGCACGGTGGCTCACACCTGTAATGCCAGCACTTTGGGAGGCTGGGGCAGGAGGATCACTTGAGGCCAGGGATTTGAGACCAGCCAGGGCAACATAGTGAGACCCCATCTCTACAAAATTTTAAAAATTAGCTGGGTGTGATGGCCCACGCCTGTAGTCCCAGTTATTTGGGAGGCTGAGGCAGGAGGATGGCTTGAGCCCAGAAGCTCAAGGCTGCAGTGAGCTATGATCGCGCCACTGCACTCCAGCCTGGGTGACAGAGGGAGACTCTGTCTCTTAACAACAACCACAGAAACAAAAATAACAACCACCACCTAGGGGTGTGCAAGCTTTACAGTTTTCAAAGCAATTTCATGAAACAATAATAGTGGGCCCCTGTCGAGGTTTGCTGTGTGCAGCCCTATTCTCTGTGATTGGAATGTCTACTCTGTCTCACCCTCAAAGCGAGCCTACGAGTGGTCACCCATTTGTGTAGCGAAGCCGAGACATGAGGGGCACAGAGCTGGTGAGCCAGGGAGCTCCACTTCTGCCTCTCAGTCACCTGCTCTTCCTCCCACAAGGGCCCGGACAAGAACCAGCAATTAATGGTGGAATTCGGGTTCACAGGATCCCCCTGGGCCCTGCAGGAGCCCATCAGTCACCTGCAGCCACGAGGGAGCTTTTCGTGGTCTTGGCTGATAACACAAGGTCCGTGGCCAAGTCTGGCAGCAGCTTTCACCTTCAGCGAAGGCGTTCGGGTCTGAGCCAGGATCGATCTGCCCTTGGCTCCCTGTCCACCAGACAACCTTGGAATCCATTAATGATGGGACACAGTGGGAGGGTGGAGTCACTGCTGCTCTGGCTGGTGTCGAGCGACTCAGGCAGTCTCTTCTCCTCCCTGTCCTCAGTTTCCTTTTCGGTACCAGGGGGATCTCCTGGAACCTGCCCCCCCCAGGGCTGCTATGAGCATCCTGGGGACGGGAGTTGAGCCTCTCACGTTCGTGTCAGTGATGGCAAACACCCTGCCGTGCACTTGTTTTCAGAGAGTGTCAGAGCGGGGAGAGGGCTGACTCTGTCTGGACCTCCATGGGCATCTCTGCAACTCTGTCCAGTAGAAATGTAGCACAGGCCACAGGTGCCATTTTAAGTTTTCTAGTAGCTACATTTAAAAAGTAAAAAGGCCAGGTGCAGTGGCTCATGCCTGTAATCCTCGCACTTTGGGAGGACAAGCCAGGAGGATCACTTGAGGCCAGGAGTTAGAGACCAGCCTGGGCAAGACCCCATCTCTACAAAAAATATTAATAGAAAAAAAATTAGCCAGGCCTGGTGGCACGTGCCTGTAGTCCCAGCTAGTCGGGAGGCTGAGGCAGGAGGATCACCTGAGCCCAGGAGTTGGAGGCTGCAGTGAGCTACGATGACACCACTGCACTCTAGCAGCAGAGCAAGACTCTGTCTCAAAATAAAGAAGCAAATAAGAATTTTTAAATAAATAAATAAATAAGTAAAAAAAATCAGGTGATAGTCATTTTAATAATAGTTTTTATTTTACCCACTATATCCAAAATGTCTTTCAACATATCATTGGTATAAAATTTATTAATGAGATATTTCACATTTGTCCTCACCACCACCATCAATGTTGTAATCACCACGTACTAATCACTAATTGTAAACACACTAATCTTCGAAATCTAGCACGTCTTTTATAGTTCAGTACATCTCAATTCAGAGGAAGCTACATTTTCATGGAAACACTAGAGCCTTAATTTAGATTTCATAAAATTTACATTTTTAAAAGTAGATTCACACACCCAACTTGTTATAAGCCTACTAAAAAGTTTTGCAGTAATGAAACAGAGTGCTTTAAATTGATTAAAAGTAAGTAAAAGTGAAAGTCCAGTTCCCAGTCACACTGCCCCATTTTCGGTGTTTGGTGGTCGCAGGGTAAGAGCAGGTCTACGAGGACAAACCCGCCGGGCCTAGGAGGAGCGCAGCTGCCAGAGCCAAGGCAGGGCCTCTGCACACGGCCTCTCGTCGGCCGGGCACCTGGTGCCCTCCGCCCCCGCCGGGGTCCCACGGAGGTAGCCCCACCTTCTTGGCCAGGTGTCTTTGAATTATTTGTAAAAACTCAGGGGAGAATGGAAACTCCTGGAAATGCGTGAATAACTTCATAACGCATGGGCAGTGGCCACGGGTTACGCCCTAAAACTCTGGTGCTTGTTCCAGGAGGAAGGTCAAATGTTTCTCAGTGTTTACAAAGCAAAGCAAAACCCAGGTTCTTCCCCTCCATCCGCAGGTGAGGGGGCATCTGCCCTGCCAGCAGGGCCCCCAGGGGCTTTAGTGGCCCATGGATGACGCTCGCGGGCCCATACATGTCCCCCCACTTCAGGATTCTGAAGCCCCTGTATAGACCGGGGTGAGCCGACACCCTGGGAAGTCCAGAGTTAGACGGGGCCCTGCATTCGAGGAGATCACAGCCTTAGTGCTTACGAACTCTGGCTGGAGAGAGACGACCATCCTATCAGCAGTACTAACTGCGCACCCGCCATCCCGTGATGAGCTTCCGGTGGGTCACGTAGCCCATGCCCGTGTTCATCATTGCGCCTCTCGAGAGGACTGTGAAATGAAGCCTGTGGACCTGAAGATGCAGGGAGTCGGCCGCGAGGTCTGGGGGGAGAGTGTCTGGGCGGAGGCATGTGGGAAGGGCCGTGCAGGTGGGAGAGGCTGGGCCAGGTGTCAAAGTTTAACACACTGTTGTGGCTGGGGAGGAAGCCCACGGCGGCAGGAAGAGAGGCGGCTGACTCAAGAGGGGGGCGGATGCTGGCTTGTCCAGGCATCTGCGCACGTGGCGGGGGCCCGTGCCCTGACCCACTTAGGAGACTCAGAGCACGTGCCCACGAGGGCGTCGGGAGGGTCGAGGGCGTGTCTGCAGTGTGCCTGCCTCATGGGCAGCCCTCAGGAAACAGGACCCCGCTCCTGGCAGCTAGGAACAGTGGCAGAGGCCCACGGATCTCGGTGCAAGGCAAGGGCGGCCCAGACCCAGGGCTCTGGGAGCTGGAAGGAGGGAGCGAGCTTCCAGAGGAGGGCAGCCGAGGGGTATGCACGTAGGCTTTGAAGCCGTGGTTGGATCTGCATCCTCGGACATGGGGCAAGGGGGCATTTGTGAGAGGCAGAATGCCAAGATGGCCTCAGGATGCCTGTACGGCTGCACAGCCAGGGTGGTGGCCAGACCATGAGGGACTCGGAACCCCAAGAAGGTGCCTGAACTTCCTCCGGGGGCCAGTGGGGAGGGAAGGGGCTGGCCAGGTCTGCACTGGCAGTGGCCCCCTTGGTTGCCCTGCAGGGACAGATGCAGGACAGGCCTGGAGGAGGCTGTGGAGGCCCTGCTGCTGCTGAGAGAGATGGCCGGAGGGCATGAAGGGGACACAAAGTGACCAGCACAGAGCCTTGAGCAGCCCCACTCCTTCTCCCCTGCTTTGTCTCAGCCCTGCCCACGGTGAGGAGGGACTCGGGACGGGAAGGAACGTCTCAGGGAAGACCCCGCACTTGCACCGCCCTTCCCCAGTCTGATCCCAACCTGCAGTCTTGGGGAGGGATTTGTTTCATTCCAGGTTTGGCACTGAGGGAACTGCAGTGACAGGGATGTGAGCTCCCCTGTGGCCCTCTGAGCCGGACTGAGCCCATCAGTGTGTGGGTGCATTTAGGGAGGGGATGGAAGAGATGGCCTGCCAGACATATTTCTAGATAATATAACCCTAGCCGGGCGTGGTGGCCACGCCTATTGTCCCAGCTACTCAGGAGGCTGGGACAGGAGCATCGCTTGAGCCCAAAAGTTTGAGTCCAGCCTGGGCAACATGGCAAAAACTGTCTTTAAAATAAATGAATTTATTAATTAAAAATAAAATAGAGAATATAACCCTACTTCTAGATAATATGAACCTAACTCTACATAACATAACCCTACCTCTACAAAATATAAGCCTAGTTCTACATAATATAAACCTACCTCTGCATAATATAGACCTAGAACAAGATAATACAACACAGGCTCTAGAAAATGTAACCCTAGATCTAGACAATATAACCCTAGCTCTAGAAAATATAACCTTACTTCAGGTAGTACCATCCTAGCTCTAGAAAATATAACGCAGGCTCTAAGTAATGCAAGCCTAGCTCTAGAGAATATAACTCGTGCCCCTAGGGTGATGCCTCTCTCTTCAAAAGTCAATCCCAATAGCAATCTATCCTGTATATGGGGAAGCCTGGGGTGCTTCCTTTCTTTAAGAGGACCAGGAAACTCCCCAGGTCAAAACTCCTATGGACTGTTACATCTTCATATCCATGATGTGGAGGTTTGTTGGCAGGAGCCATTCTGCTTGCAGACAGTTGTTGCTCTACTGCTGGGTGTTTACCCTGATAACGAACTCTGCCTGCTCTGTGATCAAGGTCAGGAGATTCAAAGGAACTGGAAAGGGAGGTCCTAGTGAGCATGAGGGGGACCGACCATGTGGCCAGAGTGTCTATGGGAGGTGTTGGCCCTGCCCAGGTGCCCCAGCTGCTGTGTCTCTCCTTTCCTCAGGGCAAGTTCTCTTGGAAGTGCCTCGGAAATGGCACATGCTGTTGTGGTGGCAACGGCACACATCATGGTGGGGGACTCTGTTAGCCTGGAATGCCCAGAAGCCAGAGTCCAAAGCAAAGGCTTCCTGCGGGGTTTTTGCTGGGGTGGGTGACTCAGGGGGCAGTGTCGGGGTGGGGTGAATGGAGCCCAGGGATGCTGCATCCTCAAGCCAGTATCTCCCACACAACTGCCCACCCAGTTGCACATGAGGGTCAATACTGTCTGGGGGGAAAGGAGAAGGGTTCCTGCAGCTCTCACTGACCCAAGGTCTGCTGTGCTCCCTCCAGCCCAGACTGGACTTTGAGGCACAGGTGTGGAGCTGCGGCTGCTGCTGACCCTTTGGTCCAGCACATGCTGGGCACCGACAGAGCTGGATGTGGCCTTCAGGCAGGAAGCAAGTGGAGTCAGCAGGCCAATCCCAGGTGGGCAGGTGAGTGTGAGAGGACAGTTACTCAAGGCCAGTGTGGGCCAGAGGATGAGGATGAGGGCTTGTCCATTACTGCACATCATAGCTGGCTCCTTTGGCGTCTCCAAGTACCTTAATTTGTACACCCCTGGAAGGCAGGACAGCACCTGCTGTTTTTCAGGTGTGACCCCCAACACAAGCGACTCGCCTGACCCTCACAACTCTGAGGGGCAGGTAGGACCCTCGTTTTACAGACAAGAAGATTGTTGAAACCCCCTGGGTTCTATAGTTTGTCCAAGTCCTTGAGGCAGGGAGGGGTGCTGCCAGGCAGCCCCAGGACTCGGGTTGTCACGGCCCGTGCTGTTCAGCCTCAGAGACTCCCCGAGACCGGGCCTGGTTCCAGCCCTGAGGCAGAGAGAGATGGCAGTGACCACAGTCTCCTCCCTTGACCCAGCCTCCTTGGGGGGCTTGCTGCTTGCCTGGGACCGAGAAAGGAGGGAGGTGTGGGAGCTTTCCATTGCCAAGAGGAAAAGGCTTTCGGCTCAGTAGTCACCAGTAGACCCCTTGCTCTGTGCCCAGGTGGGACCCAGCCCTTAGAAAACTCCTGAGATCTGCTGACAGGAGCAGGTGGACACTTGTTCTCTGCTCGTCAATTCCTGTTCTTTCTTTCCAGGAAAGGGCGCCTGGGAGACTCAGTGAGAATGCACTCAGGGAAATAAATAGCTCCCCAAATCTCACAAAATCTCTGGCCAAGAGTCAGGAAAACAATAGGCTGAAGGAACAGAGATTGTGGCTGCCTCTGGGGAGGGATCCTGGGCTCAGAGGAAGGTTCAGAGCCTGCAGCTTGAAAATTATTTTAACCATGTACATATTTCTTAAAATTGTTTATTGTGGTAAAAATACATAATATAAGTTTACCATTGTAACCATTCTTAAGTGTATAATTTAGAGGCATTAAGCACATTCACAATTGTATAGCCACCACTACTATCTATTTCCAGAACTTTTTCATAATCCCAAAGAGAAAACTCTGTCCCCATGAAACAGTAACTCTCGCCGCCCCTCCCCCAGCCCCTGGAAACCTCCCTTCTACTTTCTGTCTCTGTGAATTTGCCTATGTGAGATATTCTGCGTAAGTGGAGTCATACAATATTTCTCCTTTTGTGCATGGCTCCTTTCACTGAGCATCATGCCTGCTGTAGCGTGTATTGGAACTTCATTCCTTTTTATGGCCAAATATTCCATTATATGGACAGACCACATTCTGTCTACCCATTCATCCATGAATGGACACTTGGGTTGTTTCCTCTTAAAATTAATTTTTAAGTATAAACAAGTAAAGTCATGATGACTATATTATCCTTGGGGAAAACGTTAACACCTAAGTGATATAGCTCAGTCTCCTCCCTAAGGGACCTGGCCATTGTTACTCTTCCAAGACTAAATTACTGTTTTAAACAACAACAAAAACACGTTTACCAAGGACTCCGAGCTGTGGGGTGGTGGAAGAGAAGTGGCTTTGTTTTTTTATTTTTTAATAAAAATACTTTTCTTCTTTTTTTTTTTTTTGAGATGGGGGGGGTCTCACTCTTGCTCAGGCTGGTCTCAAACTCCTGACCTCAAGCGATCCTCCTGCCTTGGCCTCCCAGAGTGCTGGGATTACAGGCGTGAGCCACCACACCCAGTGGAGAAGTGGCTTTGGAGTTGGAGTCAGGAAAGCTGGACTCAAGGCCTGTCTTGTCCTTTGGCAGATGGCTTTCCCACTCTGGCCCTCGATGTTCTTTTCTGCAGGAGAGGTTGGATTAGAACATCCAACTATGGGCGGTGGGCTGGGCATTTGGGGAGGAGTAGCTGGACTGGCGGGCTCCCCTGCCCGTCCCCCCGCCCCCCGCCTGGCAAGCAGGCAAGTAGGGAAGATCTTTTCAGAGGATCTGTCCCCATTTTGCCAATTTTATTTTGTGAATAGGTGAGACATGTATGTAGCAAAACAGTAAAACAGCACAAAAGAGTATTCCAGAGATCATGTCTCCCTCCCACCTGACAGCCCTGCCCTCTGGGAGGCAGGCAGCGTGCGGGCATCCGAGCTGCCGCACCGCTGTGCAGGGGAGTGGGCCTGGTAGCGGCCCCCACCGCAACACTGTATCTCAGAGGTTATTCCATACTGATACAGAGAAAGCTGCCTGGCCTTCTTTAACTGCGACATCGTACTCCACCGCAAGATACATATAATTTATTTAACCGCTTCTGTGGGTAGATAGTTTGTTCTCTCGCTACTTTAACAATTCGTTCAGCTCCTTTGCAAGTACATCTGTGGGACAAGTTCTGAGACTTCCCTGTTTTTTGCAGAGACTATTTTCGAACCAGATCAGAGGGTGGGTCTCCAAGAGAAAGTGAGTCAGAATTTAAACACCACACTTCCCATGAAAGTCTGCATTTCTGGCTTTTTTGTTTTGTTTTGTTTTAAAGTTGGAGGGTCTGGATTTGTGTTTGGGCTCCCATCAGTCAGCTCTGAGGCTCTCCTGGCCCCCACGGCCCCTCACCAGCTCATTCCCTGGGACCCCTGGACCGCGTCCAGCTGCACCACCACGGCTGCCCACTCGCGGTGCCCCCTTCTTCCTTTCTGTGTCCTCCTCAAGGGCAGACGAAGGCCAAACCGAGTGGCCTGGGTGAGGTGCCCAGCACACCCCGGACTCAGACCCAGCCTCTCCGCCAAGGCGACGGCAGGCGCTCCGGCTGTGGTTACTGCGGTCCTACTGCAAAGTGACCAGAGCAGGCGTGGCTGGAAGCAGCCCCCAAGCCCCCGTCAGACCGCAGGGGGACCGCAGCCCGCGCCCGCACCGGCAGGCCTGGCCGCGGGCCGGTCCCGCCGGTCCCGCCCCGGAGCTCTGAGCCTCCCCGCGGTCCCCAGGGGGCGCTGCGCTCTCGCGTCTCCGGGAGCAAAGCGAAAGTCGCTCGGGCCACGCGGGCGCAGTTGCGCGTGGGGTGCTGTGCGGGGCGGCCAGGCCAGGCCCCAGGCAGCCTTCATTTGGCCCCTGGTCCGGCCAGTCCTGGGCGCAGCGGCCCCTGCTCACCCCCACGCACACACCGGGGGCGGCGGTGCCAAGGCCGGGGGGCGCTGGGGTCTTCGCCGGCGTGCGGCGGACGGGGTCTCCGGCCCCGACGTGCCCGCCCAGGCGCCGGGGGCCGGCCGGGCGCGCGGGCCGAGCGGGGCGCCGGGGATGCCTGGGCGCGCCGCGCCGTCAGGGCAGGCGCAGGGGCGGGCACGCCGGGGAGGGCAGGCGTGCGGGGGCCGAGCTTATAAAGCCCGCGGGCGGAGGGCGGGAGCCGCGAGCCGCGTCCGGCCCAGCTCAGCCTCCGTGAGCCGCGCGCTGCGCTCCGCCGAGGGGCAGGCTCAGCCGAGCGAGCGCGGCCCCGGCCCGAGGAGCAGGAAGAGGAGGCGGCGGCGCCGGCGCGCGGGTCCCCGGGGTCCGCCGGGGTCCTGGCGGCGCGCGCGGCACGTGCGGCGACCCACCCCGGCACCATGGCGCTCCGGCCCCCGGGCCCCAGCACCGTCCCTTAGCGCCGCGGCGGCCGCGCGACCCGAGCCCGGCCCGCCAGGCATGGAGCCGCACGTGCTGGGCGCCGTGCTCTACTGGCTGCTGCTGCCCTGCGCGCTCCTGGCCGGTGAGTGGGCGCGGGGGGCCGAGCGCGGAGACTCCCCGGGACGCGCGGCCCTGGGCGCCCGCATTCCAGAAGCATGAGAGCGCCGGCCCGTCCAGCGCCGGGCAGGAAGGGCGGCGGCGGGCGGGGAGAGATGGCAGCCCGGGCGCCCACGGTGCGGGTCGGCGAGCGCGCGGGACCGTGCGGCCGCCGGCGAGGGGGTTGCCGGCCCCTGTGGGAAGGGCCAAGCGGTGGTGAGGCGAGCGCGAATCTCTTTTTCTCCTTCGTGTTTAAAAAAAAAAAAAAAAGGGCAAACTTGCAGCATGACTTCCTGACCAATGGGGAGAAGGCGGGCTTCCTGCCTGGAGCTGTTTAACTTGGAGCCTCCGGAGCAGAACTAACGTCTGTGCCCTGGGTGGGCCCAGTTCCCTGCACCCTCCTCATCCGGCTGAGGCCGTCCCCTGCTTTGGAAAAATAGCTGGGGTTCCTCTTTGCTCTCCCCAGCCCTACTGGGCTCAGTTTCCGAGGGGCTGGGCAGGCCTCTGCCCTGGGCTTGGGGAGGGGCCACCCCCATAAGCTGTGGCCTGGGGTTGGCTGGGGGTCCCCAACCCTGCCATCAGTGTCCCCTGCTTGCCAAGTAGTCGGTGCCCCTTTCGGAAAGTACAGCCGTGTGGTTCTCGCTGCTCCAGGGCCTGGTGCCCCCACGCCTCTCCCTGCCCATGCCTCGGCCTGCACAGGGCAGAGGGCCCAAGAGCTGACTCTGCCCTGCCAGCCCCTCCGTGTGTGACTGAGCTGGAAAGCAGTCTGATTAAATTACTCCACGGAAAGATGGAATCGTTTGCATTATGAAAGTCTGTCTGTTGTGTGGAAATCCATCAGTCCTTGGTGGCTGAGGGTGTTTTTGTTCTGAAAGCCCTTCCAGAACCTTTGCCGTCACTCTAGGTAGGCAGCTGCCAGCGTCTATTCTAGGCAGGACGGGGCTCCCAGGACCCTGGCTGTAGGGGGCCTGGAGCAGCCTGCACTTCAGCTCCCAGACACACACATTTTTATTTGTAGCACAGAAAGGTGGTGAAACCTGGGGGAAATGTTCTAGACAGGAATCAGTGAGAGCCATTGAGGTTGAAAGGAGGGTTTTTGAAGAAACTTTTCCCGGTTCAGTCATCCCGGTGTGGACAGAGCGGCCTGGGGTCAGCTCAGGAGAGCAGAGTCTAACGGGCAGTAAACAGGGCGGGCTTGTTTTCCTCCCTGTGCCTTTGGAAAGCCAGGTGAGCACAAACGAGTGGAACAGCCCAGCACAGAGGTAGGATTGAGAAGCTGACACAGCACAGCGTTAGAGTGGGAAACAGGTATGTTTCTTAAAGGTGCAGGTTTACCTCTGCCTGTCCCTCAGGACACCTGCAGCCTTCGCCTTTAGCATTTTGAGATAGGAAGTGAGAATTGTTAGGTGAACTTTCCTCTGTCTTCCTGTGTCCCTGAGTGGGGGTGGGGGCTCCTTCTTGATGGAGAACACCCTCCTCTCAGGTGGTGGGTGCTCCTTGAGCATAGCTGGCAAAGTTTTTCTCTAAAGGGCCAGACGGTAAATATTTTCACATCATGAAATATTCCTCTTCTGATACTTTTTCCAGCCATTAAAAAATGTGAAAACCATTCTTAGCTTGTGGGCTGTACCAAAACAGGTGGTGGGGCCAGACTCAGCTGGCAGGACATAGTTTGCTGACCCCTGA
This sequence comes from Daubentonia madagascariensis, assembly GCA_023783475.1. Lineage (NCBI taxonomy): Eukaryota > Metazoa > Chordata > Mammalia > Primates > Daubentoniidae > Daubentonia > Daubentonia madagascariensis. The sequence continues at coordinate 5,835,084 of JAKFHU010001784.1, read as the reverse complement.
GAATTAGTCTGGGGGCCTGGGTTTTTCTGGCTTCTTAGCTGCTACCCACATGGGCAAGCTAGGGGAGAGCTCCCCTATCCTGTAGCCTGTCTCCTTGGGGAGTCTGTGGAGGTTGTGCTAGGTCAGGGGTTCCTACCCAAGGCTACGTGTTAGAGTCACCTGGGAAGCTTTTAAAAAATACTGATGACTAACTCTCTATATAAAACTTTCCATAAGCCTAAAACTGCCCCAAAATAAAGCCTATTAATTTTAAAAATACTGATGCCCAGGCCACACCCCACACTGATTCTGTGCCTGGGTATGGAGCTTGGGCTTCAGCATTTTTGGTTAAGCTTCTGGGGAAGGTGGATGTAGAGCCAGCCAAAAGCCCTGCCTGGGTGACACCTGGGACCTGGTGTCTGGCTCTCTGGACCCAGGGCGTGGGCAGCTCCCGAGGGGCCAGAGGTAGGACACTTACTCTGTTGTCTTCTGAGCTCCTCACTCTATAGCGAGTGTTGGCCAGAAGTGGTTAGTTCCATGGTGTTTTGGACATGAATAAAGAAGGTCTTCAGAGGGTATTAGTCAGCCTGTGCCTGTGCTGGCTCAGGCAGCAGCCGTGGTGAGGGTTTGAGTCATGCTGGTGTGCCTCTAGCCCCCCTCCTCATCCTACCTGAAACGCCTGGAGAGAGCTGTCCCTCCCCCCCAGGAACCGTGGCCACCTTTGGCAGTCTTACCAGTTGTCCCTGGAGCTCTGGGGGATCAGGACCCAGAGCTGGAAGCTTCTAGAGAGATGTCAGGGCAGGACATTTTGTGATTTCAATAGGACAGGACCACACCTCTCTCAGGGGCAGCCAGAAACATAAACAGCATAGCAGAAAGCCAGGTAGCGGGCAGCGGAAACTGTATCACTGACTGTGGCAAACACATGCAGTGTGACAATACGGCTTCTGCTTTTCAGGGTGCCTCGTGGCCTGGCCTGGTGGGGCACACCCATCAGCACACTGGCCGTCCCCTGGGCTGGACGGATTGTGGCTGAGAAGTGTGCCAGTCAGAGTGGAGGACACTTCCTCCTTTTCAGATCATTTTGACCATCACTGTCCCACCACCCCGGGAGGCAGATGGGAAGGGTCGTCTTCTGCTTCAGCAGTGGGAAAACGAGGCCTTGGGAAGAGCAGAGATTGTTAGCCATCACCCAGCAGCCAGCGTCACAGGGATTTTGGGAGAATCCAGTTTTGCCACCCTTAGAAGGTGACCAGTGCTGGGGTCTCAGAGCCTGCAAAGAACCCGGGTCTGTCCCCTCTGAGACCATGCTCTGCTGGTGTCTCTGGGAGGAAGAGCACCCAGAATCGGCAGTTGCAGGGGGCATTAGGTGCTGCTTTCCTCTGAGCATCAGCTCCCTGGACTGGCAGATGGGGGCTCCTGCCTCCACGTTGGGCCTGGGGACTGAATGAGTCAGCAGGAGTGAGCAGAGCCTGGTTCACAGTACCAAGGACTGTGTGTGTGTGTGTGTGTGTGTGTGTGTGCACGCACCCAAGTGTGCACATGTGTGAATGTGTGTGTTTGGGGGAGGTGCCAGGGACTGCCCAGGAGCTGTGAGTGGTTGTCCTGCAGGTCTTTGCTTGGGCCCAGTGCAGAGGGCACTGCAGGGGAAGTGTTTTTGTCAGGGGTGGGCGGAGGTGCCCGGTCTTTGATCCTGGCCCTGAGGCTGCTTCCTGGGCGGTGTCTCTCCTGTGCTGATGTGGCTTTAAATCTGCTTTCTGTGCTGAAACACGTAGGAGAAGAAGGTCCTGTCCATGCTGCAGGCCTTCTCTGCCCCACCGCCTGCTCCTGGGATGGGTGGAGGGTGTCCTCCCCCTACCACATCCATCCCCAGTGCCCAGTGTGAGCCCCTCTCACAGGGCGCTGTTCTTGACCACTGTGGCCCTCAGAAACCCCCTTTTCAATTCAACAAGATATTGGTCTTTGGCTATTTTAGAAATATATAATTAGACATTCACTCCTTTGTTTATATACATTTTTTCTTCTGGATACTAAAGCAATTTTGTACTTCCTCATGATAGAGAATCCAGGCATTACAGAAGCAGGTAATATGATGGCACAGGTGTCCTATAGCTTCACCTGGCAGATGTGGACACTCATTGAATGTTGGTCCTGTGTTTTTCCTCAGGAGAGCAGTCATGACTGGCAGCTCCTGTCCATCTCGGCCCCAGCCTGTCCTGGGAGTCTTGCACTGCATCGCCACGCCTGCTGGCCATCCCACTCTGTTTTTTTTTTTTTTTTTTTTTTTTGAGACAGAGTCTTGCTCTGTCACCCAGGCTGGAGTGCGGTGGTGTCATCACAGCTCACTGCAACCTCCAACTCCTGGGCTCAAGTGATCCTCCTGCCTCAGCCTCCCAAGTAGCTGGGACTATAGGCATGCACCACGAGGCCTGGCTGGTTTTTCTATTTTTTGTAGAGACGGGGTCTCGCTCTTGCCCAGGCTGGTCTCAAACTCTGGAGCTCAAGCAATCCTCCCACATCAGCCTCCCAGAGTGCTAGGATTACAGGCATGAGCCACCGTGCTGGCCATCCACTGTCCCACCTCTGTCAGCCTCAGAGTGCAGCTATTTAGCCTATCTTATGGGTTAGGAATCTGGGGTGAGGGAAGTTAATTCACTCACCCAGGATCACAGGTGGAGAGTGACAAGCCCAGGATGCAGTTTTTTCCTTCCCTGGGTGGGTGAGTCCCACACCTTCTGCTGGCAGGTGTTGAACCTGCGGGAGAGCCTGGGGTAGAAGGTCGTGGGAAGGACAGAGAGGGAGGAGGCTGGGAGGGGAGGGCGAGGGTGAGCCGACTTGGAGGGGTATGTGGGAGGCGGCAGCCTCTGTCTTGCTTGGAGCTCACCAAGCCCTCACCCCTCTCTCTGGGCCCCAGTTTTGTCCCCTGTAAATGAGACTTTATATGAGACTATAAAAGCTTAAGTCTTAACAGTCGCTTCTAGGTTTCTGGTCTCTCAGGCTTGGATCTCACGCCCAGATTGGGTGGAGCAGGGCGGGGCAGCCCTCCCACAGCCAGCACTTCCTCACACAGTCCTGGGACCAGGAGCCCCGGAACACTTTCCCAGATGTGCCGCACGCGGACCTAAGTGCTGGCGGTCAGCAGCTGGGCCAGGCCTCTGGGGAGCTGAGCGGACGGGGGCCACCCACCATCAGGTCCTTTGAGCACACAGGGTGGTTCCCAGGAAGGCGGAGGCTCTGAGGGACTGGCAGGGCTGTGTGCCATTGCACCTTGCACGCGCAGAACGTGTCCCCAAGGGTGTCTGTGGCCCGGCCCGCCCCTGTGCACTGCGCCCGCCTGCACAGATTCCTGTGAGCTCACAAATTCATTCATGCGCTGTCTCATTCAGGTCTTGTGGGACGGAGCTCTGGGTGGAAGCCAGGAGCCTGAGTTCTTTTTCAGGGCCCATGGTGGTGGGCGTTGGGGGCAGAGCTCACTGCTCTCCCTCTGACCAGCCCACAAAGGGAGGCCTGGGCCTGACACAGTTCCGGGAGCCCAGTGCTGAGCACAGGCGGGAAAAGAAATAAAGGACAACAAATAATGACATCCAAAATGGGGTGCCCCAATAACACCATCCAAAATGGGGTGCAGCACCCTCCCCTATAGGTGCAGCGGTGTAGCTAGTCAGGGCAGATAGGGCAGGTACAGTGCTGCAGGCGCTGGGCGGTCAGAGGAGACCCTCACAGAGCCATGGGGCTGGGGGGAGCAGTCTGGCTGGACAGAGGGAAGTGGGCAGCCAGGCAAGAGGAAGAGGGGCTGGATGGCGGCTTCAGGGCCCCACATCAAGCAGCACCCACCTGCCTCCCTTCAGGCCCTCCCGCCTCTGGAAGGAGCCCCGCTGGCGGCCCGGTGGGTGGGAGTGCTGTGTGTGTGGGAGTGTTTCTGGGGTGACTCTGGGGTGCAGTCCTCTGGTGGGGGCTGAGAGGAAGCTGGGGGCTGGGCAGGGGGTGGCTGTGCCCTCCTGCAGAGCAGCCTCACTGGGCTGGGGAGATTGGAGAGGGGCCTGAGGCTGGATCCCCCCACTTTAGTTCATATTTAGTTGTAATTATGCAAGTAATACACAAATACTTCTTGTGGAAAAAGTGAACTATTAGATAAGACTAAATTCCCTTTTTAACCCTTTAAGCCTCTGTCCTCTCCAGTTTCCAGAAAGAGGCTCTGTGGTGAGTGTGCGTGCATCCTATGTGGTCCCGTTTTCTGGGTCTGTCCCTCTTCTGTCTGAGTGTGAGTGGGTTCTTCCACGTGTGCCATCATGGGCCACAGCATTGTGCCTGGCAGTCAGCCTCCAGCTGCTTTGGTGCCCTGCCTCCTGGATGTCTAGGTTGCTCCCAGGTTTGGGGATCACACACCGTACCAGTTCTGGTCTTTGGCTTATGTGCACAGGTGTCTCTGGGGCGGACAGACGCTGGGTCCCTGGGCCTTTTCCCATTTGTAGATCTGGGACCCTTGGGGACACTGACTAGCCTCGGGGGAAGTGAGAGCTGGGCCCGGGGTGCCAGCTCTGAGGTGTTGTGGGGCAGTGGGCAGCTGTCCGGCCAGACCAGCCTTCCCGCAGGGGGTGCCAAGGCCCCTCAGGCCAACGTGCAAGGCCTCCCGCTTCCCTGCCACTGTCTCAGGAGCCTTTGCTCAGTGGGGTGGATCAATTTTTCTGGTGCGTTTTAATAGCATAATTATAGGGAGTATTTTTAGGTTCCCTCTAACAGGCCGGCAGGGGTTCAGCCACCGGCTGTTTACCAGGCTCCAATCTGCACACTATTTTTCTCCGTAAGTATATATAGCTGGGGCCACTTCTCCTTCCTCAGGTTCTGGCTAAAGAGGGACAGTGGCCGCCTCAGCCACCTCCTGTGGTTTCCTTTGCCATTGGTGGGCGGCTAAAATGGGCCCAGGGAGAGTCAGCTGGCTCCAGAGTACCAGGGGATTGGGGGCCGCAGCTCCCCCAGAGCAGGAGCCCTACAGGCAGAGTCCAGGGCATGACTGGCTTCCTCAGGCCCCGTCCAGCTGGTGCCCTCAGACCCCCGAGGTGCCCAGGTGTGTTAGGTCCAGGTCCCCCCACTCCCCCCGTCCCCTCCTGTGTGTCTAAGGCCACCTGCCCTGGCCGTGCTTCCCTGTGGACCCCCAGGGGAGAGACAGTGACACTAAACTGCTACTTAAGCAGGTTCCTGGGCTGTGAGAGGTGCTAGAGGCCTGTGGTTGTGGCAGGACTGGAGCGGCAGAGCAGGAGGGACCAGGTGTGGGTCCGAGCAGGGAGCCTTGAGGACCTTGGGCCTGGGTCTTGGTCTCCCACCCCCTGGAGCCCCAGGCCTGCTGTCGGCCCGGCCCCCTCCCCCTCGCTGTCTCTCATTTACTCTGTTTCTGTTTATGGTTAAAACACTGTTTAAAACAACACATCATTATCACAACATTAAAGGGAACTTTTAAAAGGGAAACAAATTCACCCGTCTCATTACCTCTAACTTAACAGCTGTTTTATCTTCCCTTTCTCCTCCTGTCTGTGGGCCAGTGACAACAATGGCCCCACAACGTGACACCTTAGGGTTCCTGCCAGGCCTGTGCCGCATTTGTGCCCTCCCTCCCGGGAGGGGTGCGTGCCCTCGTGCTGCGTGCCCTCGTGCTGCGGATAGAGCGGAGTGGCCGGAGAGGCTGCCCACGCTGCCTGAGGCCGCTCTGTGGGCCGTGTCCCCTGAGTGGTTTGCTGTGTGAGCACCGCTGGATGCAGGGCTGTGTGCTGCCTTTGACAGAGCAACTGGTGGGGCTGCAGCCCCTCCCTGAGTGCCAGGCCTCCATCTGCCCGTGTGAGGAGCCCGGCGCTTTGGCTGGGACGCCTGCCTCCACCAGCTGACCTGTCCCCCGGGCACGGACCACTGTATCGCTTCTTCTAACTCGGCTCCCCCGACCCCCTCCGGCCTCCGCCTGGCCACGGCCGCCGCGGCCTCTCTGCTCCCCCTGCCCCAGGCTCCGGCACTTTCCATCATCTTTGTGATGTATTTCAAGTCTTTCAGTCATTTATTTTTTACTTTTTGCTGTTGTCCCAGGTTTCTTAAAATTTTACAGCATAGCAGAAAGATTCAGATGGCTCCATGTTGTGTTTTGAAATTCATTCCAACTGTAGGCTGAGTGACCTGCAGGTTGGACAGACTGCCAGAGTCCCAAAGTTGCAGCATTTCCTCAGTGTCGGGGCCTGCCTCAGTGATCGCCTGATCCAGGGCTGAGACCTCCGGGACATAGGTCTCTCTCCTCCTGCAGCTTGGTGGAGACACCTCTCGCCGGGCCTCTCTGAATCTGCCCCATCAGATGCGCGATGCAGCCTGCTCTCTTGTCACAGAGCTTCCTCCTGGGAATGATGGTGACCTCTTCACACACACGCTTGTTCCTTTGGAAGTCATTGCCCAGACGCGTGGAATACTTCCCAATGATGACCCGGGCCGCCGCCTTCATGGTTTTGGTGCCAACGTGGCCCGTGTTGGTGGGCCCTTAGTAAAAGAGGTCTTTCAGCCATTTAAAAAAATTGGACATTTGTCTTTTTACTTGCCACTTGGAGTGCTTTATGGATTCTAGATCTAAGCTCTTTTTCAGCTACCTGTGCTGGAATGTGTCCTGCCCTCCCTGTGTGGCTCCCGCTCCTGTCATTTTCCTAAGGGTGTCTTTGAGAGCAGGCTTTTGCATTCAGTGAGACACTCAGCTACCCTGCTGGAATGGCCTGTCTTCCCATGTGGGCCATCGTGGCCTGGCTTCTGGGTCCCTCCTGCTCCCTGTGCTGTGACATCCTTCCTCCCTGCCAACTGGCCCCAGACCTGCTGAAGCCACATCAGACCCCCCTCCCTGAGGGCCCTCGTCCTGCTGTTGGCAGAGACTGTCCCCTCGCTCACATAGCAGGTGTCATGGGCATGGCGGGACTCTTGCTGCATCTGCTGCTGCCAGGGCCTCTGTAGGCATCTGTCAGATGAAGCGGGTTCCTTTAAGCTGCTGGAAAGTGACAATCAGGCTTCCTGACCCCACCCTGTCATCGTTTCCGAGATCACAGCAACTGTCTTTGTGCACAGCCTGTTTTTCCTTCTTTTGACTGTCTCCCAGGATGAATTCCCAGGGGTCGGGTTACTGAGCTGGAAGGATAGGATGATTTTGGACCCTGCGAGGCTGTGCCAGGCACCTTGTAAAGTGTGGGTGCCGCTTGCATCTTGTGCACACAAGTGCTCTGGGGCACTTTGTTTCTTGTGGAATCTCCAGGGAGCCCCATCCACTCCAGGAGAGTGCTCCCCAGCCACCATGGTGTGCAGGCCAGTAGTCTCTTAGCCCCCAGGCCCTGTCTTCATCTGGATGGCCACTCCTCATGGGGTCAGTGTGGCTTTTCCTGCTTCCTTGTCCATCTTCCTGGGACCCAGCTCAGACCTCTGGCTGGTCCAGCAAATGCCCGTCCCTGTTTGTCCTCTGCTTTGTGCATAGAGGCATCTGCACCTGCTTCCTGGAGACTCAGGTGCCTGGGAATGAGTCTTCCCGACTGTGAGCCATCCTGCCTGTCATAGGTGGTACCTCTTCCCCATGAGCGCATGCCTGTATCTCTCTCCAGTGTATATTATTATAGCCAATCAGGGCCAGTGCTGGGAGTCACCATCCTGTGGGTGGGAAGGGAATGTGAGCAGAGGCTGGGAGGAGGTGGCAAGTGAGGCTCAGGTCACACTCACCGCAACCCTGCTTGGTGATGTGTTCCTGTGCTGCACTGGCGGCCACATCCCAGACCTTATCAGGGGCACAGACCTTCCCAGCTGGGGAGAGGGTGCCGGGATGGGCCCCAATCTCCAGAGGTCAGCAGTGTCTGGGGAGGGTGGGTGATTGGGGATGGGGATCCGGAGCAGGGCAGCCTCACTGGGAGCAGGCTGTGTGAAGCCTGCCTGCTTGCCCTGTGACCTTGGCAAGGGGCCTTTCCTGCCTGTTTCCTCATCATGGCAAATGGGCAAATGACTTCCTCATGGTGCCTTCCAGAGAATAAGATTAGTTGGTACATCAGCCAGGGCACCCAGAGGAAGCTCTAGGAGGGGCCCTGGATGCCAGAGGGTGGGGTGCTGGGCCGGGGTGGAGCGTCCCTGCACCGCTCAGAACCCTCTTCCCAAGACAGCCCTGGAGGATGTGGCACAGCATGGCTGGACCCTCCCCTGCTCCACCCTTGGGTGACCTTAAGCCTGTGGGGTTGCAGGTGGGACACTCCAGCCACCGTCTTCAGTCTTCCCAAGTGAGGCCAGGCTCGCACAGGCCACCCAGGGCGGGAATCCACACCGCACTTGCCGGACGCCTCACTTCCTGCTGGGTCCTCTGTGCTGTCCACCTCTTGTGTCTGGGCGAGGCCCCTCTTCCCGAGCCCCCAGCTGGGCGGGCAAACCACATCTCCTGGGGTTCCCATTCAGGGGTCCCTTTTCAACTGTCCACTCCTAGAGGGCCAGCCCATCCCTCCCTGCCTGCCTCCTCCTCAGAGCCCCTGCCCTGGAGGGCAAGGCAAGGGCTTGAGACCAGGCGTTATTGGGGGGTTAGAGGTGGCAGCTTGGTCTGGGTCTAGGAGGCCAGAGGGGAGGAGACACCTTGGTCTGAGGGCGGCTGTAGCAGATGAAGGAGTGATTGCAGCTCCCAGAGCACAGCCAGCTCCCAGGAGCTGCTGGGCCGGACAGGCTGCGTCACATTCCAGTGGCTGCCAGACCTTCCAGGCACCCCCGGGGGGCCAGCTAGGAAGCCATGTGCATCGGCTTACGTGTTCAGTGGGCGTTGCGGGCATGCCTGGCATGGGCTGGGCCCTGCACGGGGGCTGGGGGCTTTGGAGATGAAGTGGCCATTTGGTCACTCATTGGAGGGGAAGCCGGCTCTGTCACAGAGGGCAGGGCTACCCTGGTCTGGGTGGCCCCAGGAGCTCATGCCTTTGCAAGGGGTGACTTGAGGCCCTGGCTGTAGCCACAAAGAGCCGTCCCCCTCAGAGAATGGGAGGTGTGGGGTATCGGGCCATTTTATGGGGAAGAAGCCAGAGCACTGTGGCTCTTTCATACCCCGGGCAGACTTTGGCCCAGCAGGGGCTGCCCTAGACACACTACCCAACCCACCTGCCCATGGCCCAAGGGCCCCAGGGCTTCGAGGCCTGAGCATGAGCAGAGGCCAGCCTGGCTCCTGGTGCTTGGGTTCTGTCTGTCTGGTTATTTGTAACCTGGGACTCATTTCCACGTCGAAGCTGTATGCTGAGTGGTCGTTCCGGCAATGACTAAGCTACCAGCAGCAATGGTACTGCCTCCCCTCACTCATTGCTGGGCAGTGGACAGGATTCCAGTCCCTGCTGCCCAGCTCTAGCAGGGACTTGGGACTTCAGCCCATGCAGATATGAGGGGGAGCTGCTGGACCCCGGGGTCTCGGTGGTACCGGGGACGGCCATTCTATCAGCTGTGCTGAGTCTCGTGTCAGGAGGGCCCCAGGGCATCAGTAGTGTGTGTCACCGCTGTGGACCCCTGCTCTACCCAGTGCCTCTTTCCTGCCCTGCTCTGGATGTGGGTGGAGGTGGGGGCCAACCCGGGGTTGCCCAGAATTCTGCCTTCCTGAGCACTGTCACTGTCACTCACAGGGTGGCTGTGCTTGAGCGTGTGGCCTCTGTGCCCAGCCACTGCCAGGGCCCTGGGAGTCCTGAGGGCAGGTGGTAAATAAAGCCACACTGTCTTCCCTCTGCCCGCCAGGGTAGTGGGGCCTGCAGAGTGGGGACAATGGGATTTGAGCAGTGCCCAGGCCTGGCTTCCCCTGGTCACATCCTCCCTCCTAGCCTTGTGCAGTCAGATGTGGCTCCAGGTCCTGGCTCTGCTGCTGAGCACCCTTGGGCAAGCCACTCCACCTCTCTGAGCCTCAAACCCTTCATCTGTAAGAGGGGGACTGGTGTATACCACTGTGCTGTGGGTAGGCTGTCCCAAGTGGGGCTGGTGGGCACTGAGTTCCCAGCAAGGCTGGTATGCCTGTGCCAGTAGCTGCCCTGTCTGGGGGCTCTTTGCACCCCACTATCTTTTATCTCCAATTGTAAGATGAGTGCCTGCCCTGCTTTGCCTTACTCAGGTCACTCTCAGGATGACCTGCCAGGTGACAGGGTGGATGTACCTTGCAAAATCCAATTTGATGTGCGGTGGGGACAGGCTACTCCTCCTAGGCCTGGCTCTGCCCGGGCTGTAGACAAGGTGACCTGAGGCCCAGGGCCATGGAGGGCAGGACACCTGGCCAGAGTTCGGTGGCTTAATTAAGGAGCTCTTTTATGAAGCCCTCAGGGCACCTCCGTGGCCTCCCAGGTGAGGCTGAGGTCCTCAGCGTCCTCAGTGGTGGCTGGTGATGCCCTGCAGTGGAGGCGGTGCAGAGCTGGGGCCAGTGAGGGACACCCAGCTTTAGGCTCAGCCGCAGGGGACAAACTGGCCTGGCTGAGCTATGGGCACCAAGTGGACAACCTGCTGGGCTGCTGACAGGAGAATTGTGCCCAGCGCAGGACCGTGGTCTGGCCATGGTCTGGTCAGCACACGCCCCTGCCCATGGCATGGACCCCTGGCTGGGGCTGGGATGCTCCCAGGGCAGCTTTCCACACCAGGCCTGGGGTTGGGCGTTGCTGATGGAAAGAACAGACCCCAGGCCATCTGTGGCCCCGCTGGCTGAGGGTGCCTGGGCAGGCCCTGGAACCTCTACCAGGTGAGCCGCAGGACCCCACAGTGGCCTCCCAAGGCAGCCGCTTCTGCCAGCCCCATCTCACGGGCAAAGAGCTGCAGGCTCCAAGGGGTCAGACAAGTCCCCAAATCCAAAAACATGTGAAATTGGAAACACTTCTGGTCCTAAGCATTTTGGACAAGGGGTCCTCAACCTGCATAATAATAAGAATTAATGCTAATACTGCTAATGTGCTAGCAGCTTTCTGTGGGGTATCTCAATAGCCTGCAAAGTATTAATAAATAGGGTTGGTGTCCCCATTTTTCAGATGAGGAAACTGAGGCCCAGAGAGGTCATGCAGCTTGTGCAGGTGGAGCCAGGCCTCCAGCTGAGGCTTTCTGGCTCCAAAGCCCATGTTCTGCAGCTACCATTCTGCCACGCCCAGGGCCAGGTCCTGCAGCTCGTGGTGTCTCCAGCACTTTCTGTCCCGTCTGTCATGGCAGCTGCCCCCTCCTCAGTGGACTGACCCAGGCCTTGAGGGAGCGGGGCCTGGCTGGGGGTGTGGGGAGGTTGGCAGACCAGAGCCAGCCCGCCCCTTGCTGCCAGGAAGCCAACATCGATCCCTGGCCTCTCCCCGGAGGGGGGCAGTGGCCGAGATGGAAGCTCTTACCCTCGGGACAGGGCTGGCGGGAGGGGGCTGACTCCTGCCATGCCAGACCACGGGAGCCCTCGCCCACGGGCGTTCACCATGGCCTCTCGGGACCCGAGGATGTCCGATGCTTGCTTTGCTGTTAGGAATTAGATTAGTTTTCCATAAAAACAGGATGTAGAGGGTGAGAGGGCAGCATGTGGGTCTTTTTCTCTCTCCTCTTTTTCCAGGAACTGAACATACAGCCTTTAGCCAGGACTGTCCCTGTCCCCACCCTCCCTCCCCCGGTGCAGGGAACAACCCGCTCTCTGCTCTTAAGTGGCTACTTAATTGGCTTCTGCTCCCGGCCCGGAGAGCTTATTACATCACCAGGAGCCAGCCTGCCACTGTGGGGACAACCGTGGGGACGCGCTGCCCCCCCACACCCGGGCTGGGGTGTGGCGGGGGCAGCCCTGAAAGGTCCACGGTGTCAGGCGCTGTACCGGGCTGAGCAGGAGGAGCCTGTGACCCTTGTGGGGTGGGCCTTGGGCCCCTCTGCCGGGAACACACCCGAGACGGCCCACAGCTTTAGGGGCTCGGGGGTCCCGTTTTCAAGCCCCTGTTCTGGAGGGTCTGCTGAATTGAGGGCCTGGGGGAGTGCTGAGGGGAGCAATGCTGGCCCCGAACGTGACCGTTGAGGGTTTGGGGGCAGCATGTGCGCGTCACGTGGCCACTTTAGGAGAGAGTGCAGCTGTGGTGGGGGCCGGGGCCATCAGGGAGGTGTGGGGGTTGTGTCAGGAGTATGGGTCGCCCTGCAGTGGCGGCAGCCATGTCCCAGCCCCCTCACCGCCCTCCTGGCCCTGGATCCTGAGTGTGGCTGCAGCTTCCCAGCTTCTGGGTGGGCTGGGGGCACCCTGAGGCTGAGGCCCGGCTCTGTCCTCCCTGGCTGTGAGGCCTTGGCTTGTGACCCGTGGGGACCTTTGCTCCTCCATGGCCAGGACAGCAGTGGCGCCGCAGCAGTGGCCTCCTAAGTGGCTGAGGGGACACAGGCTCATCCTGTGGGTGCAGGGCCCGGCTCACTGGCCAAGAGCTGACGGCACCGTGCCAGTTTGGCTCCAAGAGGAACAAAAGGGGAATAGAGCCGGGGGTTCCTGAGAGGCTGGCGGCTGCCACCCTCGCCACTCAGCAGGCCAAAGGGAAGTTTCGATACTGACTGAGAAGGGAAAGTGGCTCCTGGCACAGGACAACGGGTGGCTTCCTTCCCTCCAATCTCGGCCAGGGGTCGCCATGGTCTGGTCTCCCGGGAATCAGGGCAGGAGAGTACTCTGGGCCAGCCCAGCGGGTGCTCCTGGCACTTGCCACTCTCCTACCACGGCCGACTGGCTCCTCCTCGCCCAGGGAGCCCGGGCGCTCTCCAGCTGCTCTCGTGCATTCTGGCCCCAGACAGACCATAGCCAGGCCCAGAATGCCCTTGGAAATGACCCTGGATGGGATTCCAGAGCTCAGCAATGGCCCTTTCCTGGAAGGATATCCGGAAAATCACGAGTGTCTTCTTCTGGGGCTGGGGGATGAGCGCAGAACACTTCAGCTTGACCAGTGCAGTTGCACCCGGTGAGCCGCGGCTCGGGGGGGAGAATGTGTGAGAGCAGACGCGTTAGCTGTGGGGACCTGAACTTGGACGTTGGTTTTGCTTTCTGTGTTTCTCTGCATTTTAAAAACTTCTGGCCAGGCGCGGTGGCTCACACCTGTAATCCCAGCTACTCGGCAGGCCCAGGCGGGAGGATCGCTTGAGCCTAGGAGCTTGAGACCAGTCTGGACAACACAGCAAGATCTGGCTCTAAAATAAAACAAAAACAAAAAACCTTGAAAATGGAGAAAAGGAAAGTGAAGGTTCTCTGAGCTGGTCAGTGACCTTTCAGAGAAAGGGGAAACTGAGGCCTACTCTGGCCCAGCTGGGGCCCAGGGTTCTAGCCTGGGGCAGCCCCTGCCCTGTGCCATGGAGTTCAGAACAGCTCCGGCTGGGACCCTGTTCCAGGGCCTGGTTTTCCTGGGGGTGGAGCCAGGCCGAGCCTGCCCCAGGCTGGGTGTTATGAGCCGATAGTGTTGATTTTTCCTTGGTCACTTCAGGAGCCTGTTGAATTTCCCGAGTGTGTGTGGGGCCCCCAGCACCGCCTGCCTAGCCCCGTGGACGCAGCTGCTGGGGCCCAGGGCCTCAGAGATAGGCGGGTGTGTCTCAGGGAGCCTCCCCTGGGGGCCCTGTCTAGGGGCTGGGCTGGGAGAGACTCAGGGTTGCCCAGGCCTTGGGCTGCCCCAGCCTGGAGTTTGCCATATATTCGTATTTCTGTCTACCTATCTGTGTGTAGAGAGAAATAGATATTTATGTTAAGGAAACAACTGATGTGATTGTGGGACTGCAGAGCAGACCGGCAGGCTGGAAACCCAGGCAGAAGTTGATGTTGCAGTCCTGAGTCCAAATTCCATGCGGCAGCAGGCTGGACGCTCAGGCCGGGTTTCTTTGCTGGAGCCTGGAGATTGCTTCTCCTGGGTCCTCGGTCTTCACTCATAAGGCCTTCAGCTGATGGGACAAGCCCACCTGCATCCTAGAGGTGATGTGCTTTACTCCCAGTCTGCAGATTTGTGTGTTTTCATGGCAGGGGGGAGACAGGGTCTCGCTCTATCGCCCAGGCTGAAGTGCAGTGGTGTGATCATAGCTCACTAAGCCTCCCAACTCCTGGGCTCAAGCGATCCTCCCACCTCAGCCTCCCTAAGTGCTGGGATTACAAGCATAAGCCACCATGCCCAGCCTTAAGTGTAAATCTCATCCAAAAAATACCTTCACACTGACATTGTGATTGGTGTTTGACTAAACCACAGCCCAGCCGGGCTGACATGAAATCAACCCTCGCGCCCCACCCAAAGGTTTCACCAAAGCATCCAAGCTGCCCACTCTAAAAACACAAACCCTGTGCTGACTCGCTTGTGATGTCTCTGGTTACACTTTCAAGCTTTTAGGCAGGTCCTTGAACCTCAGCACCCTTATCCGAAATAGAGATAGCCCATAGGGTTCTCCAAGGACAGCCTTGCCACCCAGCCCTCACACCAGCTGCACGAGGTGCTGGCTTGGTCGCGTGTGCAGGGAGTGCTTCTGGGATGGCCATCCCCTAGGGGGCAAGATGGTCCTGGTGGGGGTGCCCCAATATTGTCCCTGTTTCACTGAAGGGGAACCCAAGGCATGGGGGTTGGGGGGAGGGCTGAGCTAGGACCGGATACCAGCCTCCTGCTGAAATGTGTGGAGATGACCTAGTGACCTTCCTAGATGCCTCTGAGCTGCCCTCCCTCTCCTGTGCCGGCCCAGCGGTCTCATTCCTGGGGCACAGGCAGGGTCTCCACCCCTCCCCCACCTGACCAGGCTGCCTCCTGAGGGGCCCCACCCTGCCCACCAGCAGTAGGTGTCCAGGTCACATTCTTCCCCAGATACCAGGGAAGGCCCCCAGAGAGCCGGCCAGTCTGGGACACAAGTCAGGGTGGACAGGCTGAGAGGCACAGGGTGGGAGCTGAATCAGCGCCCCAGCCTTGTGTCCTGAGCCCAGAGCTGCCAAGGAGACCTGGGCAGCCACATCTGCCTGGGCCAGCACCTGTGTTTGTAAAGGTGGCCCTGGCCCGGGGGCAGCTGCCGAAAGGTTTTCAGCAGCCAGAGCCTGTATGAGGCCCCTTGGTGGACACCAGTGTCCGTCCCCATGGGGAAGACAGGACTCAGACTAAGGCGACACCCAGAAAGCCGAGAGGACAGCTGGCCAAGCCCTGTGTCCTGAGAGCAGAGTTGTTGTTTAGGGAGGGCACAGGTTGCCCAGCTCGGGCATGATGTCATGCACCAAAGACAGGTTGTGGCAAGGAGATGCTGGTGGATAATCATGTGGCCTGCTCCTTCTGAGTCAGAGAAGTCACACCTGCTTCCTCCCAGGTCTCAAGGCAGTCGCTGGACTGGACAGCTGCTTCTCCATCCCGGCCCCTGGAAGTGCGCAGGCCCCGGTCCCTGGTGGGCTGACGGTGGCGTCCTCAGCTCTACAGAGTGAACCGTACTTATCCGGCACAGTCAAGAGCTTGGTGGGGAAAGGCTGCTGCATGCTCTCTGGGGGACTTTGAGGGGACCCAGTCTGTGGCGATGAGGCCCAGTGTCTCCCCAACCCTTGGCAGCACGCTGAGCTCCAGGTTTGCACCCCAGGGCCTTCCCGCTACCAGGTCCAGCTGCAGTGTCCCCCCAGGAAGACCTCCCTGAGCACCATCTCATTCTCTAGTGCTCACTGGTTAATTGTCCACCGTGGTCCCCAGGAGACCGTGGACGCTGAGGACCCTGTCTGTATCACCGGCTTTGTAACCACCCCTGACCCACGGCAGGCCAGCCCCCACGCGTTTTTTATTTGGGGTCAGAGCTCTGTGCTCATTCATCTCATCTCCAAAGCCTGGGCACGGGAGTGTCCCAAGTGGGAAAGCAGAGAGCTGCCCACATGCTGGGGCTTTTGGGCACACAGGGACCCTCGTGACCATCCTGACCGGGGGCCTGAGTAGCCCTGGGTCGGGCTGTTGCTGAGCTGGGGAGGGGTCCCTCTGTCCTGCGTGGCTCAGGCTTGCTCCACAGCCTCAGAGGACAAGGTGGGCACCTGGATCGAAAGGCCTGTGCCCTGGTTCAGGGAGAGCCCTTGTGTGGCATGGCTCCATCACACACATTTCCGGGTCAGGATGGCTGTGACAGGCCTTGCAGAGCCCAGAGAGCTGTCTCCTGGTCTCTCCAGAGCCTCTCCCCACCCTTCATCTCAGGTATTATGGAATGGGGCCGTCTCCGCAGGAATCCACCCCCTCCGTTAGCCTGGAATGCCGGGGGCGGGAATGGCTCCAGGTCACCAAGCGACTTTGTTTACCCAGAGCTTAGCATCAGCCCTTTTGGTGCTAATGATTGTGGTCCAAGAGGCCTCTGGAATGTGCTGTCCACTCCCCGGTCAGCCAGAGAATGTAAGGGGACAGTTGCTGCCTGGGACCCAAGGGCTACCCTGATCCAGCTTCACTCTGCACACTCATCCAAAAACCAGACCTTGGCCACGGTTCCAGGTGATGAGGGCACTCGGTGGCCAGCACCTTTTTCAGTTTTAAAGTGAACTCTGGTTCCTGAGGACAGCATCCTCCTCCCTTCTGCTCAGGAGACCCCCTGCCTAATGTCTATCTCATTAGATCCCCATAGTCACCTGGGAGAGGGCAGGGCCAGAACTGCCAGCCCCACATTCTAGATGAAGAGACAGAGGGTCCTAGAGGAGAAGCGGTGCTTGCCTGCTGGTCTGGAGCCACCCTGCTTACTACCAGCTTCTGTCGTTGACCACCCCATTCGTGAGGGCTGCTCACATACTGGGGCCGCCAACGAGGCCCCTTCAAGGGGAGTTGGGCCCCAGGCATGTCGTGAGCCCCAGGAGCTGGCCCTGCCTGCCCGAGGCAGCCGCTCTCCGTGGTGGCTTGGGCCCAGGTGAGGACGCCAGCCAACAGCTCACCAGCTGGGCACTGGGCAGGTTTGAATCATAACCTGAAACTCCAGGAGTCATCTGGCCCCACCCCCAAGCCCACGGCCTGAGGGCCGGCCCTCCTGGGTTTGTGTCCTCAGGGTGGGCTCCCTCCCTGACAGGCCACCAGGGCAGAGCTCTGGTTGTTAAGGCTGCTTATTCGGAGGTGGTGCCTAAGCCCTGCAACCTGGTGCTGCTTGGGTGTGGGTTGCTCCTCCAGGTGGGGGCATGTGCGTGGTGGGGCTGGGGGTCCAGGGTCAGCATGTTTCCAGGAAAGAGCCTGTGGGATCCATCTGCGCGTAGTTGGTGGGCTGAGGAACCAGTGTCTGGCAGCCTGTTCTTCCCAGCCAGGCCTGGTGGGGGCTTGGAGTCCAGGACAGCTGAAGCCATGGGAGGTCACGATGTCCACACCGGCACCACGGCTGGGCCCACCATGCCTCAGTTTCCCCATCTGACAAGTGGCACAATGGGAACCCCTTCCTGGCCCAGAGCCCAGGGTGGGCCCAAGGCAGCACTCCCAGGGGTGCCATGAGACCTGGAGAACCCGCTGCATCCTTGCTCCCACCACCCTGTGACCTGGAGAGTGGTGCACAGGCCTGCGTGATGCTGCTTGGTGAGGTCTGCCCTTTGCGGTCACGGTTTTTACTTCAGCTTGGAGCCCCTTCCCCTCCTTGGGCACATCCTGTCCTTGAGATTGGAGGGATCCTGGCTGTCCCCAGGGGTCTTGAGTGTCAGGGATCCAGGAGGGCAGTGACCCACAGGTCAGTTGAGGGCCGTGGACAGGGCTGACCTGCTTGGAAACTGTGGGGATGCCATCCCCCCACACCCCCAAGGGTGCCTGTTGCTGGCCCCGGGATCCCCATGGTGGCTGGAGGGAAGAGGTCAGGTCTTAAGCCTGGCTGTCACTAGCTGGCTGTGGGCTGCTGTGTGCAGGGCCAGTGGCCGCCCCTCCCTCAGCTGGGCTCTGCTGGGGCCCTGAGCTCTGGGAGGGCAGCTTCGCTGCTCACAGAGGCGGCTCTGCCTGGCCCAGTTCCTACCCAGGGCACGGTGGGGGCGCTGGGTTGGCTCCACCTGACCTCTGGTCAGCCCGCAGAGATGGCTGCCAGATAAGGCCTGGCTTCCTCCTGGCCCTGCGGAGGCTGGGGGGCTGCACAGGAAGCCCCCCCCGACGGGGGATCGCAGGCACTGCAGGGTGGGATGCGGGACCCAGCCCATTGTTGAGGGACGTGGGATCCTGGTCGGGGGACACCAACAGAATAGCACAGGCCTCCACACGTGGGCGGTTGCTGTGGGTTTTCTGGGGAAGGATGGGCCTGGGCCTGGGCCTGGGCCTGGGCAGGGGGGAGGGTCCCTGGAGGAAGGGGTGGAACCGCCTAGTCTCTGACGCGAGGGGGTGTCTCCCAGTTGGGTGGGATTATTCTCGTCCCTGCCTCTGTGTGCAGCAGTGCTGGGGGCCTGGAGGGGTTCTGAGCGGCTTCAGGGAAGACACAATGCACCTCCCTGCCCGCCTGTTCCAGCCTGGATGGTGGGACATTTTCTGTGGGGCAGGGACGGCACAGTGACTCCGCTTCTGGGCGAGGCTGTGTCGTCAGGAGGCCTGTGAGTGGTCATTGAGGACTGCCGATGACACAGGCTGCCGGCCGTGGCCCAGGGAGCAGCTCTGGTCAGCACCACTGTGTCTTCCCTGTCACCCGTGGCCAAGCACCTTCCTGGACAGGGCAGTGCTGGTTAAGAGCTCGAGCTCAGGTGGGCAAGTCCCACCTGCTTCACTGGCCGGCTTGCCTTGGGGGGCAATTTCCTCTTGCAGCCTTGGTCTGCTCATCTGTGAAATGGGCACAGTGGAATCACCCCCCCCCCCCGGGCTGCGTGAGAGTCTCAGAGGCTGATGCCCACAGGACACTCAGACCATGTCCTGGCCCCTTGGTGGGTGATTCCACACCCACCCCCTCCCCTACATCCGTGCACAACCGGGGCCTATTATCCCTTTGTCCCTGCGTGGTCACCTTGTTTGCAGATGGTCCCTTCTGCCCTGCAGACCCCTCTAAGAGTCACCAGCAGCCGTGGGCTTAGTGTAGCTGGGAGGGACAGCCCGGCTCTCCAGATGGTGGGAGCCGGTGGGTGCCTCAGCCTCTTGGGGGCCCTCTGTGCCCAGCCCACAGCGGCCACACTCAGGGCTGCATGAGGTGAGTGGTAGCGGGGGAGCCAGGCAGTGGCCCAGCCCCACACAGGTCAGATGAGCCGTAAAACCATGTTTCCCGGACACGGTGCTAATTAAACCCGGACACTGTGCTAATTAAATGCTCCAGAAGTGCCCCGGAGCCCCAGGCTGCTTGGCTGCGCTCCAAGTAGGTAACGAAATGTTCCCTTCGCGCCGCCTCCTGCCATCCCATTGCCGCGTGGGCCCCCCGCCTGCCCTGGGCGTCCCCCAGCCCATGTGCCAACCCTTTGGCTGCCATCCCGTTGCTGACTTCAGCCAAACCCCTTTTCTCCTGTGAAAGGAAGGGATCGTTTGAAGGTCTCTGGGGTTTCTAGAGCTTTGTAAGTGGTAAAGGGCTCCAGAAACCGTTTTTTCTACGTTTATCACTCCAAAGAGGGGTGTGGGGTAGGCTTTTTCCTGGCGTTTCTTTGAACTCTCCTTTGTCCCTGAGGCGGGAAGAGGGGCCTCCGCGGTCCTCAGCACAGGGCGGGACAGGGCAGAGGGAGAGTGGCCCAGGGACCTGTCCAGCGACTGTCCAGTGCCCTGGGGAAGCACAGCCTGTGGACACAAGAGCTGGAGTTGCTGAGGGCACGGGGGCCCCTGCCAGCATGGGGTTAGGGTGGGCTTGCGGGGTGGCAGGCACCGAAGGCAGGACTTGTGCTCAGGGAGAGGGTGCACCAGGCTCAGTGCTCGCCGGGGATCCTCAAGGGGGTGAGCGGGTGGGGTTCGAGCAGTTTCGGGAAGACGCACAGGGCAGGACTGGCACAGCTGCCATGTGACTGGCGAGGGCAGGGCTGAGCCTCAGGATGGCCCCCCGCTCCTCCCCATGTGGCTAGACCTGGCCACAGGCCTCATCATGAAGCCTGGGGGATTCCTGGGGCAGGCCGGCTCCCTGTGCCCTTGGCTGGCCTGGCCAAGCCTCCTCCAGAAAGGTGGGGGTGATCTGAGCCTCACGTCACCTCCAGGTCTGGGTCTGGTTTTTCTGCCCTGCCTTGGTGGGGGCGGGAGTGGCAGGTAAGGCCACCCAGGCTCTGTGAGGCCAGGCGTACCCCTGCGGCTGCGGCGAGGAGCAGGAAAGAGCCAGTGGCAGCTGGGGGCCCCGTGTGCCACGTCCTCTCTCTTCCTCTTCCTCCTCTGCCCGGCCCCACCCACTGGCAGAAGCGCTAGCACAAAAGTGTTTATGGGTTTCTCATCCAAGCCAAATAAGGCAGAGAGCGCGCTTGGAGCTGGAGCGGGCAGGGGAGGGTGGCCTGCGCTCGGACCAGGACCCCGGCTCCCAGCAGCTGCCCTGGCCTGGCAGCTGTCATCTGGGGAGTCTGATCCTCCCCAGCCCCACCTGGTCCCCTCAGAGCTTCATGTGCTCAGCGGATGGATGTAGAAAGGAAGGTCCAGCAAGGTGCCGGCCCAGGCTGTGGTCCTGCCGCCACGTGCTGTGTGGACTAGGTGACTCATGTCCCTGCCAGCCTCAGTTCCCTGCTGTGGAAGGAGAGTCTGGGCCCAGCAACCCGCCTGCTTCCAGCTGGTCTGTTCCCTACAGTCTTGTTTCTTTTTGGTCAGTTCACTTGTTAATAGCTCCAGTGACGCATGAAAACATTCCCCTTGGAAAGAAGGAAAACACGGATGTTTTACCTGCAGAGGTAAACGCTGACAGCTTGGTGTACATCTTTCTGGGCATTTTTATGCATTTACGTACATGTAGACTGTTCTTGTTTTAATTTCAGTTTTTACACAAAAGGAGTCCTGCTGGATGTGTTTGTCTCTCTGTGGCTTGTGTCACTCAGCAGTGCCTTAGGGGTTGGTGTGTGTCAGCTCTCTCACACTATGTGCCAGGCACTGTTGTACCTGCAACGATCCCGTGAGGAGGGACAGCTCTGATTCCCACTTAACAGCCAAACAGATTGAGGCAGAGAAGAAGATTGGGCTTGTCTGTGGTCATTTTAACAGTCGTGAGGGATCAGGCCTGCAGGGCACACGCCAGCACTCTCGTCATGACACGCAGGGTCCCACATGCCGCCCGAGGCCCCGCGCTGGTGGTGGACATGAAGGCTGTAGCCATGTTCCCTGCGCTGGTGCTCTGGGCCTGTCTGCTGTGTCTCGTGTGTCCATGCGTGTTTCTCAGAGCACCTGTGGAGTGGTGGCCGCGGGCTGTGTGTCTCCGAACACCACCCACCACAGGCTGGAGAAGCGAGGTTGTGTGTGGGCTGCTGGGCCCACAGGTGCGCACAGAACTCAAGGGAAGCCCCAGTGACCATAGGCCAGGGCACTGCTCAAGCCAAGGTTGGGATGTAGAAGGACCCTGGCTTGTTGGAGGCAGCAGAAAGCCCACCAGATCGGGGGACACAGCAGGGCCCAATGTGGAGGCCTCCAGTGCAGACTGAGGAACTGGGGCCTGAATCCGCTCCGAGGGCCACCAAGGGTCATTGTTCCTTGGCTGGCCACTCCCTTGAGGGAGGAAAGGCAGGATGGGTCGCTGCCTGGGAACCCTGCTTGGGTGGGGAACCAGGCCATAGGGTTCAGCCACTCCACCCCAACCCTGGAGGGCCGTTGGTCTAACCCTGTCCCCTCTGCTGGTTAGGTCTGGGCAGGGAAATAGAGGCACAAGGGCTGTGGGGGGTGTCTGGCCAGGCCCTTGTATGGCAGCTTTTGGGGCCAGATGGAGTCCCTGAAACTTGCCAAGTGGCCCAGCCCTGCCTGCCTCCAGGCACCTGCTGGAGCGGGGCTGCCTGGGGGGCTGTCCTGGGCTTAGCCTTCCACCTGCCTGTGACATGGGAATGAGCTTCCCTTGGAAGTTGTTGGGAGGGTCCAGAGAGGGGCCCCTCTAGCTGCAGCAGTAGCCCCTGCTCTGCCCCCGGGCCCAACTCCCCCAGGGCTGGGCGGAGCTGCCAGGTCATGGACTCTAGCCATTTGGCTCCCACTTCACAGATGAGGAAACTGAGGCCTAGGGAAGAGCTGAGAGAGGGTCCCAGTCCAGTTCACGGTACCACCCACTTTGAGAATCTCCTGACCCTTCAGCCCTTGTTCTGAGCACTGTCTGAGCTCCCTGGGCCCCTGGCACAGGCCCTGACAGCCTCTCAGAGACCTGCTCTCACCCGCACACTTGCAGGGTATACAGAGCACCCTTGGATGCCCACCCTCGCCCGAGCCTTTAACGACAGGGTGAAGCAGGGAAGAAGCACCACTCCCAAGCACAAGGCACATGAGATGCCCACGTGGCGACCCCGCAGTGCCCGCCCTTACCGCGATGGCTCTTCATGTTTCTGCATCAAGCTCAGCTCCAGTTTACAGAAAAGACCCAGGCTCGGGGCCAGCGTCCTTGCTCAAGCTCTCGCAGGGAATGGTCTGGGAAGGTCCTGGAGGAGTCCATTCTCCCACCTGGGACACAGGTGCACCTCGGGGACACTCATCCTGGGAACTGCATCCTGACCCAGGGTCTCGGGTGTCTGACATCCCCACTGCTGGCCCCCGTCTTCCCACGGGCCAACAGGAATAGGTGGTGTCCCTCCTGCTGTGAGGAATGTCTGGTTGAGCCGTGTGTGGGCCTAGTTACCACCGTGTGGCATTTGTGGCTTCATAGCTGGCTCTCTCCATCCTCCCTTCTTGACCCAGCAGCAGCTGAGTAGAGGCCAGCCTGGCCCTTGGTCATCCAGAGACTGGAGAGCTGCCCCAGGTGGCATCTGTGCCCTCCCCGGCCTCAGTTTCCACAGCTGTAGGACAAGGGTCCGTGGACGGGTGCTGGCTGCGGTTCTGTCTCTGAGGTGCAGGATGTGGGTCCATGAAGGGTCCAGCGTGTGCCAGGGTGAGGAGGGGCCTTTCCTGCTGGCCACGGCTCTCACCCCACCCCCACCCTATTGTTTCTGGCTTAGGAAAAGGCCCCTGTGAGGTCACAGACCCTGTGGGGGGCAGGGGCTATTCTGCCTGCCCCTCTGACTGTCTTTGGTCCCCACTTCCCCTCCAGCCGAATTTTTTCCTTCTCTGCTGGAGCCTGACCAAAACCTCCTCTGACTGCCCTGAGCTGTGGCCAGCCTTCAAGGCCAAAAGCAATGCTGCCTCCTCCAGGCAGCCTGCTCTGATGTCTCCCCTCGGGCCTTCTTGGCACACAAAATCGCAGTTGAGGCCACATCAGTGCGCTTAGACCAGTAACGCCACCAGCTGTGTGGACGATGGACAGATGCAGGGGTGTCTGGAAAGCCCTGGATTCGGACCCGGGAGTCCTGGCTGTGCCACTTGTCCAAGCTCGTCCCCTCACAGAACTTGTCTCCTCTGAAAATGGGGGTGCAAGAGCTGGCCATTCTGCCTACGCCCCGTGCTGGCCCCAGGTCACGCCTGCCCCGCCTGGCTTCTCACCCGTCCCCGAGGCCAGACGACAGGAGGGGCGCACACACCTGCCTGGCGGGGCTGATGCAGAAGGTAGAGTCAGGAACACCGTCTCCGGCGGGCAGGCGGGCTTGGGCCGGGTGGGCTGCGTCCCAAGACACCCCCGGGCCCCCAGGAGAGCTGGGCCCTGTGTCGCTCTGGGCCTCAGTTTCCTCGTCTGCGTCGGGGGAGAGGCCTCACTGCCGGGGCACGCGGTACCTGTGTGTTGGACGCTGTGCTGTGTCTGCAGAGCCTGGAGCGTGCCTGCTGCCTGTGGGGCAGCTGTGTGTCAAACGAATGAACGAACTCTGGGGGGCAGTGCACCCCCAGGGCAGGCTGGGGGGAGGGGTTTGGCCTGTGGTGGGTCCTTCGCCCTCCAGGGTGGGGCCGTGCCCACCGTGCCCACCGTGCCCACAGCCACCCCAGCCCGCTGCCCGTGCTGCGCCGCGGCTCCAGTTTCCCGCATGGCAGAGGGAGCTTCTTGGGGCTCTCCCTGCCCACTCTGCACCGGCAGCCTTGGGTTTTGGGTTCTGAAATCCTTCACCTGTTTCAGGGGCTTTTTTTTCTTTTTGTAAAATACACACCCACAAAATTTGCCATTTTAACCGTTTCAAGGGTGCCATTCAGTGGCAGTAAGTACATTGACATTGTTGTGAAACCGTCACCACCACCCATCGCCAGACCTTGGTCATCCTCCCAGACTGCCCCCTGTACCAGGAAATACCAACCCCCACCCCCAACCTGCCCCCGGGCCCACGTCAGGGGCCCTGTCACGGGCTGTCAGATGCCATCCCTGGGCCCTGGTATTGCTCAGCGTCTGACTGGACCACAGGCTCCCAGAGGCACAGACCTGCAGAACAGTCCTCAGGGACAGTCACTCAGACAGATGGACGAATGGATGGCTCCCCGGGCTGGTACAAGACAGGAGGTGCCCCTCTCCAGGGACAGGGCTGGGGCTGGGGAGAAGCGTGGCTCTGGGAACACAAGTGAACTTCGGAAGCCTTTGCCATAGATGCATTTTCCTCCTGCCTCTTGAGCCGGATAGGTTTTTTTTTTTTTAATGAAAACATATAATTGTTGAAAAACTTTAGATTTAAGAGAGTTGATCTGATCGCTATAGCTGGCATGTTAATGGCAGGAAGAGGGCACCCCAACACTAGGGAAGATGCACGGGGTGGTGGGGGAGGCTGCTGTGCCCAGGGAGAAGAGGGCCCAGGACTCCTCTGTGGCGCATCTGCCGGGCTATGTCCGCCTTCTCGCGTGTGGTGCTGTCAGCGTCTCCTCGTTTCTGGGCAGTGGGGGTGGGAAGGGATGGGGCTCCGCTCACTGGGTTTGTCCTACACCTCACACCATGTTTTTCTTTAGCCCTTCTGACAGCCCTGTCGGGCAGGTGGCGTCAGCCCCGTTGTACAGAGGTGGAGACTGAGGCTTGGTGGTGCCCTGGCCTGTAAGGCTGCAAGGCCAGGCCTCACGCAGGTCTGGTGGAGCTGCCGACGAAGGCCAACGGCCTCCCCTGCTGCACCTCCTCCCACTGGCGGGCACTGCGTTCTCTGAGCTGCTAGTTTAGGGTCAGGGACTCAGGTGCTGGGGCTGTGACGAGGGTGGAAACTGAGGAGAGCTAGGTGAGCTGGCCTGTGCCCCCGGGAGACGTGCCGGGGAGGGCCTGTTGCCTGAGGATGGGAGCAGACAGCGGGCGTGGAGCTAGACTGGGGAGGGGCATCGCTGGCCACACCCTGGGCCCGGGCTTTGGGGGTGTAGGGGAGCTGGGGCAGGGCTCGTGCTTAGACAGGGGCCTGAGCTGTGCTGTGGCACCTCCTTCCTCAGCCTCCCCGCTGGTGACAGCCAAGTGGGGTCTAACCAGGGCCCGGCAGAACCCGCAGGACCAATCCTTCCTTCTCGCACAGGAGGGAAGAGTGAGCCACGTCACCTGGGCAGCCAGGGTGTGCCCCTTGCTCTGGGAGGCCCTGGGGAAGGGGATGAGCAGGTCCCCCGTGTTCGGACAGCCTGGGGCAGAGTGCAGAGCCCTAACCCAGACTCTGTCACAGACAAACTTGGCTGCATCACGACTTCTTCCCTGAAGCCCAGCTCTGTCGTCCCAGCCCCTTCTGCTCCAGAGCAGATGGGCTTCCTGGCGCCTCCTGTCCCTGAGTCAGGCCAGCTGTTCCCAGCCTGGCTGTCGGCACGGCTCCTATCCCGTGAATGTCAGAGCCACCGCTGGGCCCACGGGCCTTGTGCTTGGGGGTCTGCGGGGCAGAGCGGACATGGGCTAGCAGCCCGCGGAGGAGACTGCCTCTGGGGTCAGGCTCTGAACAGGTCCCTCTTGGGACAGTCCCAGGAAGTTGTCCAGGAGGGGGTGGGAGCTCGTGATTTTGCCTGAGCTCTGCCATTTCCCTGGCCTGGGGTCAACGCGGGTCAGCTCCCAGAGGCAGCGTCTGTCTGGGGTACAGAGGGCCGGGGCAGCTCCAGCCTGGGGTTTGCAGGTGGAGCGTGTGCTGCTGGTGCCTTGGGCAGCACGCAGTGCCTCCCCAGGCCCACTCCCTCCCCAGCACCCCAGGAGAGGTTGAGTGGTCCCCCAGGCCCCCTGCGATGAGACTCCTGTCGGGTCCGCCCCACATCTCCTGACAAACCTCATGTTCCTGGGAGGAAACAGGCCCAGCTCAGGTGGCAGGCAGGGCCTCCGGGGACTCTACTTCAGGATGGCGCAAGGGGAGATCCCTGGGTGGGAGCTGAGTCATTGGGACTGTCGAACAGGCACTGGTAGGGGCTCTGGACTCTGCACTGCACAATTCTGTCACGTGACCCTCTGGGACAGGCACAACTGTGGACACGAGCACTGCTCAGTAGGTGTTGGAGCAGGTGGGGTGTTTGCGGTGACAGGCTGTGTTGTGACCCGCTGGCTCTGTGTGTGTGTTGGAGCTCCCAGGACTAGCTAAAGAATCTTACAAAGGAAGAAAAGCAAGGTGGGAAATTGGCCGCAGCCTCTGTGCCCCCACGGGAGGGTAGGTGCCTGTGCTGTGGCGTGTGCGTGAGAGTGTACACGTGACAGTGTCAGAGCCACATGCACCTGTATAGATAAACCTCAAAAGCGGCAGATTGGGGAGCAGGCACGTAACGGGAGGGCGTTCGGCAGCAAGCCACGGCGCGGGGGTGCCTCCGCAGTCCAGGGGAGGGACGCACATGTGCAGGGGGTGCAGCCTTGCCGGGCGGCACTGTCCTCTGGGGCAAGGCTGGCTGTCCCCTGGCACCTGACCCGAGCTAATGCCTGTCTCCTCCGCAGCCTGCCTGTTCCGCTTCAACGCGCTGTCACTGGTCTACCTGCTGTTCCTGCTGCTGCTGCCCTGGTTCCCGGGCCCCACCCAGCGCAGCATCCGAGGTAAGTGCGGGAGGCAGCGGCACCCAGCTCCCCAGAAGCCCCTGGGTGGGAGGACCCAGCCCGTGTTCCCAAGGTGGGAGGGAATTTGAGGCAAAAGCCCACACAGTGACGAACTTTACTCAGTTTTAACAGCCACGGGTAACAGATGAGGGTTCCCGACGTTTCTATTTTCAGCGTAGACCCAAAGCTAAGTTCAGAACCTTTTCCTGTGGTCACTGTTACAGGAGGTCTGTGGAAGGTAGTGGGAGTCGTCGGGGTGGATTCCCGCCTATCACTGGGCATCCCTCAGGAAGCCAGAGGGAGTGAGCAGACCCCGGGTGTCCTCCCAGGAGGCTGGGGTCCCCACGCCGTGGCCTGGCCCCATCTCACTGCAGGCTCCACCCCCGCAGCTCTGTCCACACACACCCTGTGCCTGGTGAGGCTCCAGCTGACCCGTAAAGTGCAGTCACCATGTCAGCTCTTCCCGCGGGCAGTGTGGGTAGCTGGGCACACCTTGGGCCATCTTGGGGTCTGAGCTGGGGCCAGAACTCTGTGTCTCTCTTCTGTGTCCTCCGAACTGGTGGTGGGAAAGCCAGGCACAGTGGCCTCATTCACAGGGGGGGTCTCAACACTGAGGCCACAGCCCCTGAAGCCATGGCACAGCAGGGGTGAGATGCCTCTGCCAGGCCCTCAGGGTCCCTGTGTGGGGTGGGGGCGGGTGGATGAGGGCAGGGCCACCACGGTGGAAGACAGGCCTGCAGCCCAGGAGACGGGGAGGACTGTGCGTCCTGGGCCTTCGCCACCTGCTGTAGGGGTGCCATGTCCCATGTCCACTTCTGTGCCAGCATTTTAGTGAGAGCAAGCTTCTGAGGGAGTACTCAGCTGCCCTGTGGGTGGGGCGCTAAGGTTTTGGAGGGTGAATAGCCAGCCAGCTTAAAGGAGGGTCCTCAGGGAGAGCAGCGCCGCCAGCAAGAGACCTTGCCCTGGCAGAGAAGGGCGTGACAAATTGCCAAGCAGGGCCAGGCTTGGGCATGACTGCCTGAGCCCAACGAGGGTCACTCACGGGCACTGCCCTTCTGGGAGGTGCTGGATGGGGCAGTCTGGCCGCTTTGGGGCCTGGGGTGCGTCCGAGTTTCCTGTTGCTGCAACCGAATGGCTTAAAACCACACACACAGATTCTCTCACGGTTCTGGGGGTCACATGCCTAGTTCGGGTCTCCCGGGCTGACGTCAGGGTGTCCCAGGGCTCCAGGAAGAGTCCGTTTCCTCACCTTTCCCAGCGGCTCGAGGCTCCTGTGTTCCTTGGCGTGTGGCCCCTCCTCCATCCTCAAAGCCGCGGTGGCCAGTTGAGTCTTTCTCACACGCACGGCTCCCGCCTGCCTCTACACCTGCGACAACCTCGTGGCCGCATCGCGCCCACGGTGATCCGGGCTGGTTAGCGCCTCACCTCCCTCTGCTGCCTACACTCCCCTGTGCCAAGTGAGGTCACGTACTCACAGGTTCCAGAGATTAGGTCATGGATGTCTTTGGGGTCCCTCTTCCTGCCGGCCACAGGTGCAAGGTCAGCCCTCCCGGACTGTCACATCTGCTCTAACCACCCCTCAGGCTCCCTGCTGGCCGGGTGCTTTGGAGCAGGCCCTGCTTGGAGCACGGGTGGAATTCAGGGTGGGGAGAGCAAGCAGGGAAAGGCGCTTGTGAGGGGCCCTGCACGGCCGGGTGCCGGGAGCCCCTGGGGACCCGGGGCTGGACCCTCCCAGGATCACCAGCTCAGGCTGGGCAGGCCGCCTCCCTGGCCTCCCCCTGCTCTCCATGGAGTCTGTCCCAGGCCCTCAGCTTTTAGCTGCTTGTTCCGTAAATATTTCACGGCCAGGTGCGATGGGAAACGCTTTCCCCTGGTGAGAAGAAGGAAGCGCAGATGCCCAGCCAGGCCAGGGAAGGGCCGAGTGGGAAGACTTCCCCGCCCCACCCTCCTCTGTCCCTCTGTCTGGCCTCTGAGGCCCTTCAGGGACAGAGATGCTGCCTGGTTTCCTGGGCAGGAGAGAGGAAAATGTGAGCCCAAGTGTGCCGAGTGCCTGCGTGGGTTTATGGCTGTGCAGCTGCCGGCCCTGGCACCGGCCCTGGGGGAAGGCCTGGTGCTGCCCGCCAGTCCCCACGTAGGCGCAGCCTGACCCTGGGGGGCTGGGGATTGAACTCGGCTGGGGTGCTGGGAGGGTGGGAGTCAGGCAGGGGCTGGGGGACTGGTGTGGGCCTGTGTGACCCTGGCAGGGCAGGCTGCAGGCAGACCCACGGGGTCAGCTCAGAGACCTGCTGGTCATTTAGGGGCTCAAGGAAGCCCCCATCCCTGCCTCAGAACAAAACCCCCCTCCAAGGCCTGCAGGGGGGCCCTGCCTCCCTCCCCAGCCTCACTAGTCCCCCACCAGCCTGGTGTGGACTCTGTCCTCTACCTCAAAAGCCCCATCCCGAACCCCCTACCCCAAGCTCAGGCCTAGCTAAGCCCCTGGAAGCCTCTGGGACCATCCCAGACTTCTCAGTCTCTCCTCTGTTGCTTGGGGGGGTCTCACAGCTCAGACTTTTGATTTGTCCCCACCCTATCCCCTGTATGGCCCCCACCTATCTGGACCCCCTCAGTGTGTGGCCTCAGACGTGTGGAGGTCCTTTCCCTCTGCAGGTGGTGCCCAGGGTCCCTTGGCTGGTCACATGCCCACCCCATGAATCACACTTGGGGGGCTCCCACGTGCACTCCAGGAACGAGGTCCCACGTGTACCCCGGGAACCAGGCTGAGCCCTTGCCTGGCTATCAGGAGGGTGCTGTCTGCAAACAAGTCACTGGGACACAGGGGCCCTGCCGAGGGGTGCTCCCCAGCTGAGGAACAGGGTTGAGTGAGCCAGGCCTTTGTGCAGGGTGGGCATCCAGCGGGTGGGGGGGCTTGGAAGGATCCAGGATTCAGGGTCGGGGGGGGTGGGGGCGGTGCCTGAGACACAGTGGGGGAGGGGTGGCTGGAGTCAGGCCAGTGCAGAAGGCGGGGGTGCCCCAGGCTGAGCAGAAGTTTCGGGGGGCTCAGGCCCCAGGCTCACAGATCTGTGTGAACCATGTCCTCTGTGATGCTCCCTCTACTGGGAGGACCCCAGGGCCTCCCCCCTCCTGCTTCCCCCAAGGCCCTGGCCAGTTTGAGGCCCACAGAGTGGGAGCCCTTCTCCTTTCTGGGGGTGGGTGAGTGCTGTGCTTGGCCCCTCCCCTGCCGTGGATGGGGGTGGGGGCGCCTGGCCTGACGGTGGGGCAAGGGGTTCCAGACTCCCTCCACCAGTGAGCGGTGGGCTGGGAATAACGGCTGATGGGCAGGTCCCCGGCCCGAGTCCCTGCTTGTCCCTTCCCAGGACAGGTGCCACTGTGAGCTGGGCTGTAGGGAGCCAGGTGGGGCAGGACATGGCACTGGGGAGCTGGGCTCCTGCTTCCCTCTGGGGCTCTGGGAAGAGGCTGCAGTGCACCCCTGCAGCACACCCCTGAGGCCTCCCTTCTGGCCTCACTGGGCTCTCAGAGCTTTGCATCTGGTGCTTCCAGAGGCTGATGGGAGCGAGCTGGCAGCTGGGCCCAGGGGAGGGGGTCTGGGCAGTGGAAACCGTCTCTAGCTGTCTGACCCCGAGCCAGTGCTCTGTGAGATGGGGGGGAATAACAGCCCCCATGGGTTTGTGGTGGGGATTGAGGGACTTGCCCCATATGTATAGGCTCGGGCACAGTCTGAAGGCCGAGCGGGACCCCGCCACCAGCCAGCCACCGGGGATGGGGCTCTTTAGCTGAGAAATGGGCTCTTCCCAGTACTATCCACCCCACCGTCCCCAGGTCAGGATCAGGTCTGCTGGGCCTGCCGCCGCCAAGCCCTCTTCTCCCTCCTGCTGGTCCCAGCCTTGCTTGGGCCCACGCAGTAGCCAGGGTGGCCATGGCCCCTGCCTCACCATGACCCACAGGGTCTAGCCCAGAATGTCCCCCAGAGGCCCACTGCCCCTGCCCCTACCACAGGGCCTTTGCACTGGGTGCCATGGGGCCGGCCGACCTGCCGCGACCCTGTGTCCATGCTCGGGCCATGAGAGTATGGCCCATCTGGGGGCCACTTGGCAGGTGGAGGCCTCAGCTGGCCTACCCCTCCCCAGGCCCTCAGGCTGGGCTGCACACCGGCCTAGCCCCAACCGCTCTGCCCACAGGTCACACAGGCCGCCTCCTCCGGGCCCTGCTCTGCCTCAGCCTCCTCTTCCTGGTGGCCCACCTCACGTTCCAGATATGCCTGCACACCGTGCCCCGCCTGGACCAGCTCCTGAGGCACAGCTGTGAGTCGCTGAGCAGCGGGGTGGGGCAGGGTGCTGGGCAGCAGCGCTGGGGTCAGGAGACAGGTGCACTTCCTGGGCTAGACTGCAGTAACCTCGGGTCCCCTGGCAGGCCCCGCTCACTGAGGCTGCCTGGTATGGGCGGGCCCTGAGCACCCAGGTTAAGTGCCCCCGATGACGCCCGGGCCTGGGGCTGGCCGAGCAGGCAATGGAGAGCCGGGCCCAGGCCCGGGAGCAGCCCTGTCCCCAGAGTACCCTCCCTCCATCAGCCTCTCATGGTTCCCTGGCTGCCCGATGGGGCCTAACAACCTGCTGGGCCACGCTGGGGGCCTTGGTGCTCCCCACCCCACTGCCTTGCACCCCTGCACCCTGCAGACCATACCACCAGGTGGCACCTGCTTTGCCAGCTCAAACGGGATTGACACAGTGCCCCAGGCCTCAGACATGGGAGCCCAGGGCACCTCACCCAGCCACACAGATGGGCAGGTGCCACCCTGTGTCCTTGTCTTCATTCTGTGGTGACTGTCCTCCTGCTGCTCAGAAACCGAAGCCAGGAGAGAAGACAGAAGCCAGGCCCCTGCCAGTAGCCGCTCTGACACTGAGACCTGGTCTCCCCACTGCAGCCCTCACTCCCTGCCCCAAGGAGCCACGTCTGGCCCTGCCTCTGCGGAGAATCCTATTTTGCCACTCAGGGCTGGCGAGGCCTCCAGTCAGCCTCAGTTTCCCTGTCGGTAAAGGCAGCGTTTTCAAGCATCTGAGACCAGTCTTGGGTGTCCTGCAGATGCCGGGGTCCTGTGATTCCTTGGCTCCTGAGGAGCTGTGGCCCCGGGTCCCAGAGCCCCTTGGCGCTCCCCGGCTGATCTGGGTTCCCCTGTGTCTCTGCAGGCTGCCTCTGGGAGACCCTCTCACGGCACATAGGGGTCACGAGGTAAAACCCGGCAATACGCCTCCCTCGGGGATTTCCTGGGCCCAAGGGAGGCCCTGGGGCTGTCCTCCACTTGCGGCCCTGGCCTTGGGGTCCTCGGGGGTCCTCCCACACCCCTCCCACTGCACCTGCCCTCCTGGCCTGACCTTGCCTCTCCCCCCTTCACAGGCTGGACCTGAGGGACATCCCCAATACCGTCCGGCTGGTGGCCCCCGACCTGGGCATCCTGGTGGTCTCCTCCATCTGCCTGGGACTCTGTGGGCGCCTCACGCGGAAAACCAGGCAGAGCCCACACAACCGCGAGCTGGTGAGGGGTTGTGGGCAGCCAGGTCCCCTGGGTGTCAAGAGGTCATTCGGGAGCTGTGGCCCCAGCCATTTTGAGGACTTTTTATTTTAAATGAATGCAGACCTGTTAGTTGCAAGTATGTGCTGACCGTGAAGAGGTGAGATGGTCGCGGCCATCTGAGACGGGCTCCTGCCAGGGCTCCGTCTCTGGTCAGAAACGTTCACGGACCCCAAGACGGCATCTGTGCCCTTAGAACCTGTGCGTGGGGGGTTCTTGGGGGCCACACAGAAGGCACCCCCGGGCTGGGAGACAGGTCCCTGTCAGAGGGCACCTGGGCACCCGTGTGCCTCACAAGCCAAGCGGAGGCTGCCGGCAGAGCCCCAGTGAGCGTCCTCAGCCCCCCCGGAGCCACGGCCCCAAATCAGGAGTGGCCTGGAGGGTGTGGCAGTGTCAAGTTCAGCTGCCGCCAGACCTGGCAGGTCCAGCCCTGGGATCTCTGGGCCACTGGCTGCTTCTCACGTCAGGGCATGAGCCAGGGCCCTCTTGGCACCCTCCTGTCCCTGCACAAGGGCAGAGGTCATGAGCCCAGCCAGGGCCGACTGCCCACCCCACCCCAGCTTGGCCCCTGGGCCTCAGCTGGGACCTAAGACTGTCTGGGTGTCATGGCACAAAAAACTCCCTGCCCAGGTGGCGCTGGGGACACAGGCTCCTCCCTCTCTACTGCTGCACCAGCACCCCTTTGTCAACAGCTGACACTTGCAAGGCACGTGGGCCTGGCGTTCAGAGGAGCCCAGAGAGGGGAAGGGACTCCCCAAGGCCACACAGAGGCTCACGTGGGCAGCTCAGCCTGCAGAGGGCTGTCCTGCTGCTCTTCCTGTCCCTGTCCCCATCAGTCTGGGCAGGGCTGGTGCCTCCACTTCAGAGGTGGAGATAGGCTAGATGTCAGGCAGCTTTTCCGGGCATTTGTGGGGTCCTTGGGGGGTCCCCGCCCCTCCCCACAAGGACACATGGGCTCGGAGCTGGCATGTGACCAGGTCTCCCTGGAACGTATGTACCAGGAAGGGCCTAGGGCTGGCCCCTACCCCCCAGAGCACAGGGTCTCCTGGTGGCACCTGGACAACTGGACTTGGTCCTTGGGCAACCTGGGACGGCCACAGCCTCCTGCTAGGCCCCAGCATGGCCAATGTGGACAGACTCCAGGGCGAGGTGGTGAGGGGTTCCACCTGGGCACCCACAGGGCACAGTTCTAAAACCTGGACCTGGGAGCCCCCCAGACGCCATCACATGCACGCTGCTGCCTGGCAGGGCCCATGTCCACACGCTCACGGGGCATCCTCGCTCCTGCACACAGGTGACCCGAGCTAGGCGTGTGCACACGTGTGTACGCAGCGGGCTGTGCAGGACAGCTCCGAGGGGCCAGGTGGCTGCAGGCGGGAGGTGAGGAGGCGTGTGGGAACTTCTCCAGCGCCCCGCAGCGTGTGGGGCCTGCCGCGTTGGGACTTGGCCGGCCTGGCTGCTGGGGTGGTCTCACACCTGCCCTTCCACCAGCAGCTGCCTCTGTTGTTTCCATTCCCAGAAATGCTCATTTTTCTCGGCCCTTCTCAGAAGATTTCCCAGGGCCGGGGCCAGGCTGTGGGCGGGGTGAGCTCAGGCCTTCCAGCCCCAGCCCCTGCCTTGACTGGCCCCCCTGCCCCGTGGCCAGCAGGGAGTAGCAGGCCCCTCCTTCCCTCGCACTCAGGTCTAAGGGTGAACCCTGGGGACAAGTGACACGCTCTGTGTCTGCCCAGCCTCCAGCTGCTGTGTGGTCTCAGAGAGGGGGCTCAGGGCCCAGCCCCTCTGTTCCCTGGCACCCCTGCAGCCCTGGTAGCCCGTGAGGGCAGGACCTGTTGGGTTCACCTTTCCTATTCGTTCCCACCCCCATCTGATGGGGAACAGACTCAGAGAGGTTAAGTAACTTGCCTAAGGCCACACAGTGAGGAGATTGTCAGGGCTGGGGTGGGACCAGGCCATCTGGCTCCATGGCCTGTGCTCTCAGCCCAGGCACCTGGAAAGCCACAGGCACAGCACCCTTTCACAGATGGGCACGCCAGGCTGCCAGCAGCCGGTCCTGAGCCTGGGGCACCGGACAATAGCGTCTGTGTTCCTCCCCCACACCCTGGCTTTCCCTGATGTCTGGGAAACAGTTCTGTTCTGGGAAACCTTTAGTCAGGGCCAGGGAAACAGACCCTGCTGGGTCTCTGGGCCCCCAGCCCCACGCAGGGGCTGCCCCTTTCCTCCCAGGCAGTCAGCCACCTCTTTCCCTCCAGAGGGCTGGGGAGGGCAGGAGCACAGCCCCTGGCCTCCAGCAGAGCCCGCTCCCCCAGGGAAGACCCCCTGGCTGTCCAGACTCCACAGGTGCACATGGGGCCTGGCTGTCGCTGGCTGTGTGATGTGGGAAGTCCTCAGTTGCCAACCCTGTGAGACCCAGTATGGTGGGTCTAAAGGTGCTCAAAGCCATGACAGGCAGTGCATGCAGTGTGTGCGTGAGCACGTGCACACCGGCTGCTTTCCTTGCTTCCGAAAAATCGCCTCTCAGGAACCAGACCATACTAGGGCAGGGGCTTTGAGGACTCATGTGAGAATCCATGGGGTCTGCCCTCTGGGGCCTCGTGATCTCGTTGGGGAGATAAGGTGGAGACACTTAGGTGTTCTGCAGCGGTCCGAGGTCAGCCTACATCTGTCTGGTCACATCTGGTCACATGCCAGCTCTGTGCCCATGTGTCACTGTGTGCCAAGGCTTGGCCAGACCCTGGGTCTTGGGTCAGGGTGGGGGCTGCCTCCAGGAAGGCCCGCAAGGCCCATGAACTCAAGCGAGGAAGTAGGAAGGCCGTGGGCGGACCTGGAAGACAGTGTGGGCCATCACTTGGGGTAGCAGGCCTGGGGCCCTGGGGGCAGCCAAGGGCGTGGCCTCGCCTACGCTCTCAGCTGGGCAGGGGTGGGGCTGGAGCAGCCTCAACGCCATGCACCTTACCTCACCCTGCCCATGGCCTTGGCAGGATGATGACGTGGATACAGGCCCCCCGGAGGCGCTGCAGGGAGCCCCTGCACCAGCCCCTAAGCAGGGGTCACGGCTGGCTGCCCGGTTCCGGGTCACAGCCCACTGGCTGCTGGTGGCCGCAGGGCGGACCTTGGCCATAATGCTGCTCGCACTGGCAGGTACCCACCGAGGCAGGGAGGGGCCCGGGAGCTCCCCAGTGACCAAGGAGACAGGCTCCCTGGCACTGGCCAGGCCTGACTGTGCTCTGTCTGCCACTCGCAGGCATTGCACAGCCCTCGGCCTTCTCCAGCGTCTACCTGTTGGTCTTCCTGGCCACCTGCACCTGGTGGGCCTGCCACTTTCCCATTAGCCCCCGGGGCTTCAGCACACTCTGTGTCCTTGTGGGCTGCTTTGGTGCCGGCCATCTCATCTGCCTCTACTGCTACCAGACGCCCTTCGCCCAGGCCATGCTCCCGCCCGCGGGCATCTGGGCCAGGTGAGGGCTGGCCCGCACAGCCCCTGTCCTCTTGCCCTGGTCCTGCCTGCCTGGCTGGGTCCAAGCCCCCTCATGGCCCTGTCGCTTCCGAGGCCAGCCGTCAGTGACGTGCCTTCTCCGGGCAGGGCGTTTGGTCTCAAAGACTTCGTGGGCCCCAGCAACTGCTCCAGCCCCAACGCACTGATCCTCAACACCGGCCACGACTGGCCTGTGTACGTGAGCCCTGGGGTCCTGCTGCTGCTGTACTACACAGTGACCTCTCTCCTGAAGCTCCCCAGACCCCACCCCTCCGACCAGGTGAGCCCCTGCCCTCGCTGTCGCTGGCCCGCGGTCGCCTGGGGCCTCCCGCCCCCGGTGGGCATGGGCTGAGCTCCCAACTCTGGTCTCCACAGACGGTGCAGGAGGAGCGGGAGCTGGAGCTGGCTGAGCTGGACCGGTGGTCCCAGGACGGGGAGGCCGCCCAGGTGAGGAGTCGGGTGGGGGTGGGGGCGCCTGAGACTGCCCGCGGCTGGCTCACCTGTGGGTCCTCTGCAGCACACAGTGCCCACGACCACGGCGTCCGACACCAGTGCTGACAGCTGTATCGTGCATGACCTGACCGGACAGACCCCCATTCGACAGCGGCCCCGTGAGTACGATGTACACCAAGGGCCTCCCAGGGACGCTTCCTTCCTTGGACACACCACACTGCGTGCGCGGCTTTGCAGATCCATGCAGCTTTGGGACAAGGCCAGTGCTGCCGCCTGGTGGCCGCCAGTGGCCTGGCATGTCCTCTCCCCAGCCTGTCCACCCACTGCTCCTGCTGGGCTGTCCAGGGCAGTCCTGTGGCCACGTTGCTGACCCCTGAGATCCCGTGGGGATCCCTCCAGGTCTCCCAACCCCTCCCCAGAGGACTTGGCTGCTTGGCCTTGGGCTGGTCCCTCTGGGGGTGGGTACAGATGGCCCAGTGGCCCAAGGAGGCTGCTGTTGTCCAGGGCAGGTGCCGGCCTGGGAGCTTGGTGTTGGCCATGTCATGGGGGAGGGACAGGGGAGTTTTTCTGGGTGTTTTCTTTACCCTAAGCCTCGATTTCCACTTTGCAATTTGTTTCTAAGTGAAGCAAATGAAGTTGCCAGCCTCGGGAGTGGGTGCCCTGAGGATTCTCACGTGCACAGAGCTGGAAGGGGGTCACAGCCACCTTGTGCATCCTGTCTTTTCAGGGTCTCAGAAACCAAGGCCTGGACAGGGGCAGGGACTGGCCAAGGTCACACAGTACCTTCAGGATCAGTGTCAGGCCCAGCAGCTGGGGCTTTTCCCGTGTTTTCTGCCCAGTGCCCACTGTGGCCATCTGCTGAGCCTGGCTCCCTCCTGCCTGTCTGCTGGGCCCAGCTCCCTCCTACCCTGCTCTTGTTCACTATCCAAATTTTAGGGCAAAGTTAAGTGTGGGAAGGGACTCTGGCACATCCCCCTGTTGGAGTTGACCTCTGCTCCCAACCCCTCAGTGCGCCCCAGGCTGGCTGAGCCAAGGGAGCTGTCTCCGCTGCATGGCCTGGGCCACCTCCTCATGGACCAGAGCTATGTGTGTGCCCTCATCGCCATGATGGTAAGCAGCAGCAGCCGGTGGGGGGCCTCCCGTGAGTTCTGCCATGAGTGCTGGGAGGCGGAACATTGTGTGCACATACGTGGGTGTGCACGCATGTGCGTGCATGTGAGTCCTGTGCTGCCGTGCCCTGTGCTCAGCAGGGCACGTTCCCCTTCCCATGCAAGTGCTGCCCCACCGTGGCCCTGCTGCCTTGGGGGTTGGGTGGCTGGGCCCCGGGGCCTGGGCTGGGGCCCTGTGCAGACCCTGCCACGCCTGGCCACCAGGTGTGGAGCATCACCTACCACAGCTGGCTGACCTTTGTGCTGCTGCTCTGGGCCTGCCTCATCTGGACGGTACGCAGCCGCCGCCAGCTGGCCATGCTGTGCGCGCCCTGCATTCTGCTCTACGGCCTGGCGCTGTGCGGCCTGCGTTATGTGTGGGCCATGGACCTGCACCCCGAGCTGCCCACCACCCTGGGCCCCGTCAGCCTGCGCCAGCTGGGGCTGGAGCACACCCGCTACCCCTGCCTGGACCTCGGCGCCATGGTGAGTGTCCACCCCCCAGGCCTGGTGCATTGGTTTTCTGCCTGAGAACCTGCAAGGATGATGCCATTCTGTCCAGCGTTCGCTTGCCCAGCACCAGTGGAAGCTCTAGGAGAGCAGGCCCTTGTCTGATTGTCACCACGGGGTTCCCATCGGCCCACCCAGGGCCAGCCTGGAGTAATCGCTCAATGAGTGTGTGTTCAGTGAATGAATGAATAACCTCGTGTTGCCATGGGCACCATCCCTGTGTCCCTGGACACTGCATGTCAGCATACACTCTGCCTGACACAGACTCCGTTAGCACCACACACAGCCCCTGTGTCTAAGTGACTCATGCCAGGTCATGTGTTCACAGGGCACCCGTGTGTCCCTGTATGGGAAAGGTGTGTGCCAGAGTGCCATCATGTCTGTCACGTGTTTACAGGCCAGTGGATTGTATCTCATGTGAGATTTGTGAAGCTTTGTGTGTGCCTGTGCATGTGAGCCTGCGTGTGAGCAAATGTGTGTGCCAGCGTGTTAACATGTGACCGTGTATACGTAAGTACATTTGAACCTATGGCTATGTGAATGTGTAAACCTGTGCATCTGTGCTCCCACATGGGCATGAGCGAGAGGGCAGCATGTGCCTCAGGGAGGCTGGTGCGGGAGGGGGCTGGGCCCTGGTTGTGGGAGGGGTGCCAGGCCCCCCAGCCTGCAATGACACCCCTGCTTGTCCCAGTTGCTCTACACCCTGACCTTCTGGCTGCTGCTGCGCCAGTTTGTGAAAGAGAAGCTGCTAAGGGTGGAGAAGGCCTCGGCCGAGCTGACGGCCGTCACTGTGGCAGACACGGGTGAGTGGCAGGGCTGGGGAGGGGCGGGGGCGAAGGCACCCACCTGCTGGGCGACGCCATCGCCCTGCCTCCCGCTTGGCCCACAGAGCCCACGCGGACGCAGACGCTGCTCCGGAGTCTGGGCGAAATGGTGAAGGGCATCTATGCCAAGTACTGGATCTACGTGTGCGCTGGCATGTTCATCGTGGTCAGCTTCGCTGGCCGCCTGGTCGTCTACAAGATCGTCTACATGTTCCTCTTCCTGCTCTGCCTCACCCTCTTCCAGGTGCCCGCAGGGACAGGGTAGGGCGTGCGCCCTCCCCGCGTGCACCCTCCGCAGCCGTGTGGCCCCCACGCCCCACCATGCCGCCTCACCGCGTGCACTGCCCGCCCGCAGGTGTACTACAGCCTGTGGCGGAAGCTCCTCAAGGTGTTCTGGTGGCTCGTGGTGGCCTACACCATGCTGGTGCTCGTTGCTGTCTACACCTTCCAGTTCCAGGACTTCCCCGCATACTGGCGCAACCTCACGGGCTTCACTGACGACCAGTGAGTCAAGGGTGGACTGTGCGGGGCTGCGGCCGTGTGGCTGCCTGGGGCCCGCTAACGCTGCCCCTTGCGCAGGCTGGGGGACCTGGGCCTGGAGCAGTTCGGTGTGTCCGAGCTCTTCTCCAGCATCCTCATCCCGGGCTTCTTCCTGCTGGCCTGCATCCTGCAGCTGCACTACTTCCACCGGCCCTTCATGCAGCTCACAGACCTGGAGCACGTGCCCCCACCCAGCACCCGCCTCCTGCGCTGGGCTCACAGGTGCGGCCCTCCACCCGGCACAGGCGCAGGAAGGAGGTGGATGGGATTCGATGGGCTGGGGGCAGCGTGGAGGTTGTGGGGACAGACCTCAGCCGACCCCGTCAGCCTGGGTGGGGCCACATGTACTGGTTTTGCCGCTGCAGCAGACGTGATAAGGGTCACAGAGCAGGGGCAAGCAGGCCAGGGCTTCATTTAGCCCCCAGAGCCCAGAGGGAGGGCAGGAACCCAGGTGGGAAGTGACACTCCCGGGCCCTCCTAGGCAGGACCCCGTGAGCGGGACCCCGCTGCTGCAGCAGGAGGAGGAGAAGGCACCCAGGGCTGAGGGGCTGACCTTGGCTGGCCTCCACCCTGCCACACAAGTGCCCGAGGGTGAGTCAGGAGTGGGGGTGGGGCGGAGCCCAGCCTCCACCAGGCAGATGCCCCCAGGTCCCCTTGGAGCCCCAGGAGCCCTTTTATTCACAGGCCGGGACTCCTCGGCCCCTCGTCCTCACTGACCCCCACCGCAGGCACAGCCAGCAAGTGGGGCCTGGTGGCCGAGCGGCTGCTGGACCTGGCGGCCGGCTTCTCCGATGTCCTCACCCGCGTGCAGGTGTTTGTGCGGCGTCTGCTGGAGCTACACGTCTTCAAGCTGGTGGCCCTGTACACCGTCTGGGTGGCCCTGAAGGAGGTGCGCGTGTGGCAGGCACTGGTCGCCCCCCAAGCCTCAGACTTCCAGTGCATGAGGGGCCACTCCCAGCCCACCCTGCTGTCCTCTCCGCAGGTGTCAGTGATGAACCTCCTGCTGGTGGCTCTCTGGGCCTTCGCCCTGCCCTACCCCCGCTTCCGGCCCATGGCCTCCTGCCTGTCCACCGTGTGGACCTGTATCATCATCGTGTGCAAGATGCTCTACCAACTCAAGATCGTCAACCCCCACCAGTACTCCAGCAACTGCACTGAGGTACCGGCCACACCCAGGCACCCCCCGCAACCCGGCGACAGGGTGGGACCTGACCAAGCTCCAGGCAGCTCTGTGCTCCCGAGCCCACCCTCTTAGGGCTGCTGCTTCAGCATGGGGTAGTCAGCAATGGACGCAGAGGACCTGTCCCCTGGGGGGCTGAGGAGGCTTCCTGGAGGAGGCATCCTTCCACCTGTTCTGTGCAGGACCAGGGCCCCCTCCACAACACGAAGGTGTCCTGACTTGGCCGAGGCCAGAGGCGCCTGTGGCGGAGAGGGGAGGGGAGGGCCGTCCCTCCTCCCCTTGGACATCTCTTTACTCCCCCAGCCCCTGTGGCTCTCATTACCAAACCCCTGGATCCATCCCCATTAAGGTGGCTCTGAGGCTGACAGCCCCCATGTCCCTGGCTGGGCAGCTGTTGTCTGGCCTAGACCTGGCCTGGAGCTGTGGCTGTCCTGCCACACCCGCTGGGTCCAGCCTGGGAGGAGGTACTGATGCCAAGCCCCCTGCCAGCCCTTCCCCAACAGCACCAACCTGCTGACAACAGAAATCAACCAGTCCATGCTGTACCGGGGGCCCGTGGACCCTGCCAACTGGTTTGGGGTGCGGAAGGGCTTCCCCAACCTGGGCTACATCCAGGTGAGTGCAGGGCCAGTGGGGTGTGGCGTGGCAGGTCAGGTCTGACTGTCCCTGACTGACCACCCCCCGCAGAACCACCTGCAGATCCTCCTGCTGCTGATCTTTGAGGCCGTGGTGTACCGGCGCCAGGAGCACCATCGCCGGCAGCACCAGCTAGCCCCGCTGCCTGCCCAGGCCGTGTGTGCTGATGGCACCCGCCAGCGGCTCGACGGGGACCTGCTCAGCTGTTTCAAGTACTTCATCAACTTCTTCTTCTACAAATTCGGGCTGGAGGTGAGGCCGGTGCCCCCCTCCCCAGGCAGGGCTCGGCCCTGGGAGGCTGCACCATCCCAGGCGGGTCCCCACCCTGAGGCTGCCTGGGATCTGGGCTCAGCACTGCCCCTGTGGTGTGTAGGTGCTGGGAGGAGGCAGGGGAGGCCGGGCTAGGGTCTCA
The DNA here is from genome assembly GCA_023783475.1 of Daubentonia madagascariensis. Lineage (NCBI taxonomy): Eukaryota > Metazoa > Chordata > Mammalia > Primates > Daubentoniidae > Daubentonia > Daubentonia madagascariensis. The sequence continues at coordinate 5,793,604 of JAKFHU010001784.1, read as the reverse complement.
CTCTGCCATGGAACCTGCCTCCCCGAGCCTCAGTCTCTCCCCTGCATGGTGGAGGTGTGCCGAGCCTCTCCAGCCCACAGGCAGGTGGCGTGGGCCATCATGATGCTGGCCCCCACCTGTGCTGGTACCCCTGCCTGTGGGGCCAGAGGCTGGGCAGGGCGGGTCCAGAAGGTCTCTTCCCTCCTACTCAGTCCATCCCCACCCCTCCCCTCTCCCACCCCCCAGATCTGCTTCCTGATGGCTGTGAACGTGATCGGGCAGCGCATGAACTTCATGGTCATCCTACACGGCTGCTGGCTGGTGGCCATCCTCACCCGCCGGCACCGCCGGGCCATCGCCCGCCTCTGGCCCAACTACTGCCTATTCCTCACACTCTTCCTGCTGTATCAGTACCTGCTGTGTCTGGGCGTCCCCCCAGCCCTGTGCATGGGTGAGCACAATGCCTCTGGGGCTGGCGTGGTTAAGGGCTCCGTGGGCTTTGTGGCCGTGTGGAAGCCCGTCAGGGTTTTTGCACCCACCCCAGGCTCCTGCCCACCCTCCTGGATTCACCTCAGCCCTCCCCACTCACCCTGCCACAGCCCGCCAGCCCCCACTGATACACTGTCATGCCCTCCATGGCCTGTGCCACCTGCAGCTGTGTCTTCTCTGGGGGGGGCCTGGCCTCTGTGCTCTGCTCTGCTCTGCTCTTCCTTTTTTGCCCAATATTCTATCTTGAAACACTTCAAACTTTCAGAAAAGTTGCAAGAACAGTAAAAGGAACACCATGTACTCTTTCTGGGCCACGTGAGGGTTAGTCATGACGCTTCATGCCCAAATACTGCCCAGGCCCGTGTCTCCCGAGAGTGGGGTGCCCTCTGTGCCCCAGGAGACCAGTCACAGCAGTCGGCATTGTCTGACACGTCGCCTGTACTCAAACAGCACCCCCCTCACAGCGCCGCCCTGTCTGCCTGTGTTACAGGGTCCAGTCTGATGTTTACATTTCGTCTTTTGTCTCCTTTGGCCCAGACTGCTCCGGCCTTTTTTTTCTTGTGACGTTCCAGAGAGTTAGGCCTGTGGTTTTGCAGGTGCCCCGAGGTGTGGATTTGTCTGGTCGTCCCCAGATGCTTAGGCCCCATGAACACCTTGGGTGGCAGTGTCAGCCGGGTGGTGCTGTCGCATGTGGTTCAGGGCATGCGGTGCAGCATGCACACAAATGGAGGGTCACGTTCACCTGTGTGGCCTGTGCAGGGGCGTCCACAGCCTGCCCTGTGCCTTGGCACCACAGATGCGTGGGCGTCCCGCCCCGCACTAGCACTGGCACGTTGGCGTTGGGGACTCTCCTGAGTTGGCCGGCAGTGTGACCTCACAAAGGGGACTTTTCCGTTCTGTGGTTCCTGGTGTAGTCGTTGTTGGGTTTTCTGTAAAGGAGAGCTGTCACTGCTTACCATCCACTGTTGTAAGGTTTTTATTATCAGCAGATCCACAGGCTTCCTCTTTGCTGAATGTGTCTAATCCCTTCTCATCATGTGCTTTTACGTTCAGATGTCTCAGATCTGGGCCTAGGGCCCTTCAAGCCATACTTTTGACTTGCTCTGTCAGTATTTTTTAGAGTCAAGTGCACTGAGGTATAATTTACACACAGTGGGAGTCTGCTTTTCTGGTGTACAGTGCTGTGAGCCTTGACAAATGTCGTGTGGCCACCGAGCCACGGAGAGTCCAGCCCCCAGGACTTCCCTGCCCCTTTGGGGCAGCCCCTCCTGCTGCCAGCCTCTGGCTGCCGCCGCTCAGACCACCTCTAATTCTGACTTGTCCAGAACACCTTGGGGATGGATTCGCACAGCTTGACACCTTCTTTCACACAATAGGATACCTGTGAGATTCACCCACGTTGATGTGTTAGCAGTTCATCCCTTTTTTGCTTTGCTTTTTAAACTTTTTATGTAGACTTACCAAAGAGTCGCAAAGTAGTACAGTGTTCCAAAATATCCTTCACCCAGTTTTCCCTAGTGTCAGCCTCATACAGCACCCAAGAACAACCGCCGAAACTAAGAGGATGTTGGTGTGCTGCTGCCAGCTAGGCGTTGACCCGCAGGTGTATGTGGGCTCTGCGGTTCCCCTGCTGTCCTCTCCTGTCCCCTGCTGTCCGGGGCAGTTCCTCTGTCCTTCCTGACCTTGAGTCTTTTGAGGAGTGCTGAGCTATTATTTTGTAGAGTGTCCCTCAGTTTGGGACTGTCTGGTGTTTTTTCATTGGGCAAGTTATGCATTTGGGGCAACAATACCACAGACGTGGTATGTCCTTACCAGCGCATCATGTTGGGGTCGGCGTGTCTCATCACGGGTGACACTAACTTTCATCACTCAGTCATAGTGTCGTCTGCTCGGTTTTTCATGGGAAGTTTGTATTTTTCTCTTTGTAATTAATCAATGTTAATTTGGGGGAAGATAGCGTAGGGCTATGTAAGTATCCTGTGTGTGCTCAGACTCTCACCGCTAACCTTAGCACCTGTCAGTGGGTCCTGCCAGCCGTGGTTATTCATTCTGTTTTCTAATGGTGATTTTGTTTTCCCCTTTCTTCTATGTTTATTAATCGACATCTTCTGTAAGGAAGAGCTGTCTCTTCTCCCCACCCATTTATTTATTCAGTTACTTGTATCTGTGTGGATGTGGCCCATCTGCTATTTACTCTGCCCTCTCCATGTTCCAGCTGTGGCCCCCGGGGGCCCCTGGGCCCTCTCTGCCTGTCCCTGCCTTGCAAGCACAGCCGTGTTTCCTGCCCCTGTGCTCCCACCTCCTCTCTTCCCTGCTGGTCCTGAAGCCAGCCACGGCTCCATGGAGAGTAAGCTTTAGAGACCTAGGTCTGGGCGCCAGGTGCACTCCTTGGTGCGGGGGCTGCCATTGCCTCTGGACCCCCTTGGCAATGGTCTGCCTCTTTTTTCAGTCGAAACATTGCTTTCCAAAGTTTCCTAGGTGGGCCTCTCTTCTTTCCCCGTGAGGCTGTGTTGCTCTATTGTAATCCAGGTAGATTCATTCGTCACAGTCTGTGCTGCGTCCTGGGTTTCCCAACAGCCAGGTCGACTTTTTAAATATAGTAAAATTCACTCTGCAGGTCATAGTTCTGTGGGTTTTGACAAGCACATAGAGTTGTGCATTCAGCCCCCACAGTCCTTCTAGAACACTCTGTCACCCTGAATGTGTGCTATGTGGCCCCTTTGCGATCAGCACTATCTCCCTCCCCAACATAACCACTGATCTGTGCTGTCTTGTAGCTTTCCCTTGTCAGGAGTGTCACAAGCAGTAGAGTCCCACAATATGTAGCCTTTTGTCTCACTTAGCAAAATGCATTTAAGATTGATCTAGGTTGTTGTGTGTGTTGCTACTTTGTTTCTTCTTAAAAACTAGTTTGTTCCTTTTCATTGCTGACTAGTATTCCATGGTATGGACGCACCACAGTTGGTTTAACCTCATTATGGGACATCTGGGTTGTTTCCAACTTACTTTTTATTTTTTTTATTATTTTATAATTTATTTATATTATTATTTTTATTATTTTATTTTTTACATATATAATATATAAATATATATACACATACAAACACACATGTATATGTTATGTATATCATCATATACTATGATATTGTGTGAACCACACCTCATTCCAAACACTGCCTGCTCCCCAGGGAGGCTGTCCTGCCCACCCTGTCCCAAGCGTAGCCACCTGCTGCCCACTGCTCTCTGGCCTGTCATGTGGTCCCTCTCCCTGGGGGGAGGGGGCTGGTGTACATTTTATGCTTAAGAAACATGTATTGTAAGAATGACCTGCAACCTCTGGGTCCCTAAGTTATCGACTCAAGTGTGAGTGGGTCTGTTTTTGAGGCTGTGAGTAGGCATGAGAGCGATTCCAGTGGGGGTGGGAGATGGGGGTGTCTGAGGCCCCACAGGCCTGATGCCTCTGACGTCCCCCCAACACGCACAGATTACCCGTGGCGCTGGAGCCAGGCCATCCCCATGAACTCTGCGCTCATCAAGTGGCTGTACCTGCCTGACTTCTTCCGGGCCCCCAACTCCACAAATCTCTTCAGTGAGTGCCTGCCCAGCTGGGCCCCTCGACATTTGCCACCCACGGGGGTTATCTGCAGGGCCACGAAGGCTCTACATGTGCAACGTGCAGTGGGCCAGCGGGACCTGTGACTTGAGCCAGTGAGGGGATGGGTTGTCCAGACCTTGCCAGCTGGGTCCAAGTCCTGTGTTTCCCCAGCTGGGGGGCCTTCCATGAGTGGACCCACCTGCCCCACAGGCACATCCACAGGGCACTGAGGGGCCCTGACTCTCATGCGTGCACACAGGGACCTGTCAAACAGCACTACCACCACAAACCCCATCATACAGACCTGTGTTTGCTCACAGGTGTGCACACGCTGACGCCCCATGGTGTGCAGACAGGCACGTCAGTCCGCTTGCCCTGACATACATGCACACAGGCGTGTGGCACGTGTGCACAGAGAGAGGCATGTCCTCACACTCTGATACCAACTTGCCAATATCACGTGCATTGGTGCTTACACAGGTAGATGCGTGTCCACCCCCCGCTCCTGCACACCAGTGCACTCAGTCCCCAGCAGCACACATGCCGCCCCGCCCCACCACGTGTGTTGTGCTGGGGTCTAGTGTGGCCGCGTCTCCTGTGTCCCTCAGGTGACTTCCTCCTGCTGCTTTGCGCCTCCCAGCAGTGGCAGGTTTTCTCAGCCGAGCGCACTGAGGAATGGCAGCATGTGGCCGGCGCCAACACTGACCACCTGGAGCCACCGCGGGGGGTGCCCAACCCTGTGCCCAACTTCATCCACTGCAGGTGGGGCCCAGGCCACCCACTGCCGAGGGGCCTTCCGGGAGGGGGTGGGAGGGGCACCACAGTCACAACCCCACCTGCAGGTCCTACCTCGACATGCTGAAGGTGGCCGTCTTCCGCTACCTGTTCTGGCTGGTGCTGGTGGTGGTGTTCATCACTGGGGCCACCCGCATCAGCATCTTCGGGCTGGGCTACCTGCTGGCCTGCTTCTACCTGCTGCTCTTCGGCACCAGCCTGCTGCAGAAGGACACACGAGCGCAGCTGGTGCTGTGGGACTGCCTTATCCTCTACAACGTCACTGTCATCATCTCCAAGAACATGCTCTCGGTGAGCCGGGCCCCACTCTTCCCAGCTCACCCGGCCCTCTGTCCCCTGGGAGGGGCCGGGGCTGACCCTGCCCATCACCCTCCCTGGGAGGGGCCCAGGCTGACCCAGCCCTCCACCCCAGCTCCTGTCCTGCGTCTTCGTGGAACAGATGCAGATGAGCTTCTGCTGGGTCATCCAGCTTTTTAGCCTCGTGTGCACAGTCAAAGGCTACTACGACCGTGAGTGTGCGAGGGCAGTGGGACTCGGGGTGCACAGGGACACCTGCTGCGTCTGGGCCCTGAGCCTGCACCTGTCCCACAGCCAAGGAGATGATGGCCAGAGACCAGGACTGCCTGCTGCCCGTGGAGGAGGCCGGCATCATCTGGGACAGCATCTGCTTCTTCTTCCTGCTGCTGCAGCGCCGGGTGTTCCTCAGCTACTACTTCCTGCACGTCAGGGCTGACCTCCAGGCCACGGCCCTGCAGGCCTCCAGGTGGGCCCCCCCCCCCCCCCCCCCCCCCCCCCCCCCCCCCCCCCCCCCCCCCCCCCCCCCCCCCCCCCCCCCCCCCCCCCCCCCCCCCCCCCCCCCCCCCCCCCCCCCCCCCCCCCCCCCCCCCCCCCCCCCCCCCCCCCCCCCCCCCCCCCCCCCCCCCCCCCCCCCCCCCCCCCCCCCCCCCCAAGCAGGAGAAGCACCGGCAAGGCCGGGCGGGCCGCGGCCGCCCCCAGGACACCCTGGGCCCAGAGGACCCTGGCCAGGAGCCAGGTGAGCGTGCATGGAGCCCAGAACCTCAGAGGGCCACTGTGTCCAGCATGTCTGTGCCCACTGGAGTCTGCCTGTGTCCCTGCCATGTGATGTCCCACGGGCTCCCAGCCCATTTGTCCTGTGCCATGTAGTCACTCTCTGTCCCGCGGGCCCAGCAGCTGCCCCCTGACCATCTGCACACGTGGGCTCTCTCCTCCCCCAGGGCTCTCAGCCCCATGGCCCCACGTACTCCTGTCAGTTGGAGCTCTGAGTCTAAGTCCATGTGGTTCCCAAGGTGGTGGCTCTTGCAGCCTCCAGGGCTGTCCCCATACCTCCCACTGCTCACGCTCACCCTGCCCCTCCACAGGGCCTGGCAGTCCAGGGGGCTCCTCCCTGCCACGGAGACAGTGGTGGCGGCCCTGGCTGGACCACGCCACAGGTACCCCCGACTGGCCTGCCTGTACTGCCACCACCCCCACCCCCACCGCCTTGGCTGCTGTCTTAGCCTCCATTTCCCTGCCTGCGGGACCTGCCCGGCCCCATCTGGGTGCGGGGTGCCTCTCTGGCCCGGGCACATTCTCCTCTCCCTGACATCCCATGAGCCCCTTCTATAGTGGGAGTCTCAGAACTCACTCCAAGTCGCACGTTAACAACAGGCTGAGTGCCGATTTAACCTGGGTCCCCCAACAACAGACTGGGCTTTTCTCCTGTGTTTTTGCAACTCTCAGATTCAGCAGTCTGAACTTTCACTGATAACGTGTGGTCTGTCCTCTCTGCACACCCACGCTTTGCTGGCTGTGCTCCTTACCTGCCCTCGCTCACGTGGTCTGGTCTCGTCCCGCCACACTGGCCTGTGTCCTGTGCATGTGCTGCCATCCCTCCGCCTGCCTGGGGCCTCTCCCCACAGGAAGGGTGGCATCTGGGCCTCGGCCCTGCGGGTGGTGGGTGCCCAGGGAGCCTGTGCTAGGCAGCACACCTGGGCCTGCTACTGGCTCACCCCAAACTGAAGAAATGGACCCCACTGGTCTTGCTGGGGTGCTGGCGGGCTGCCCTGTGAGGGGAGGCTGGCTCTCAGCCCCTCCCTGCCTGCAGTCATCCACTCCGGGGACTACTTCCTGTTTGAGTCGGACAGTGAGGAGGAGGAGGAGGCCCCACCTGAGGACCCCAGACCATCAGCACAGAGTGCCTTCCAGGTGAGGTGGGAGGGTCCTCTACCTGCCTTCATCTGTCCTTGGAGCTCCTGGCCCTGGGCCAGGGCAGCATGGCGAGGGGACAGACACCCCTGGGGCCTGGGCACTCAGCTCCCACACCTCCAGGAAGCCCTCCCAAGTCACTCGGGAAACCAGGCCATGGGGAAACAGGTCCTGGGCAGCCAGCTGCCCCTCCGCCCACTGCCTCCAAGGTGCTGGCTCTGACTACCCAGGCTGTGGTGGCTGCAAGAAGGGCTCAGCACGTGCTTGGTGGATGTTTGTCCTGGGGCCAGGAGAATTTCTTGTCCATCTTTGGGTCCCTGGTCTTCAGTGTCAGGCCCTGGCACTGAGTGACAGACGTGACATGCTAGGTGGGCTGCATGTACCAGGTGTCCACCCCCACAACCCCTCAGGGGCTCCATCTCCGAAGGAGGCCCAGGGACATGACCCCGGTGGGCACAGCAGGGATCTGATGCCAGGCCCATCTGACCCAGCCAGGCTCTTCCTCCTCTTCCTGGGGAGCTCAGGGGCCGGGAGCTGAGTGGGATCCAATGGTTGGGGAGGCTAAAGTCCTAACGCAGAGGGCCTGGTCCGCAGATGGCATACCAGGCATGGGTGACTAATGCCCAGACGGTGCTGAGGCGACGGCGGCAGGAGCAGGCACAGCAGGAGCAGGCAGGGCAGCTGCCCACAGGTGAGCTGGGTGGTAGGGGGGCTCTGGTGGGGGAGTGGCAGGGCCGCGAGATGCTGACCAGCACCCCTCTGCCCAGGAGGTGGCCAGAGCCAGGAGATGGAGCCAGCGGAAGGCCCCGAGGAGGAGGTGGCAGGTGCGTGGGCCCAAGGGGCTGAGGACTGGGGTGCTCCTAGCCCACTGGCGGCCCCTCCAGCACCCCTCGCTCTCCCTGCAGGCCGCAGCCATGTGATGCAGCGGGTGCTGAGCATGGCACAGTTCCTGTGGGTCCTGGGGCAGGCGCTGGTGGATGGGCTGACAAACTGGCTGCAGGACTTCACCAGGCACCACCGCACCATGAGTGACGTGCTGCTTGCAGAGCGATACCTCCTCACGCAGCAGCTCCTCCGGGTGAGCCCTGGCCCCGCCCCTGCCCACATACTCCACCCCGCCCAGTGCCCCACCCACACGTTTGGCCCTGTCTGTGCCCCTGCTCCCCAGCAGTGTCCTTGCACCAGCTGCTAGTCAGCTGTGCCCACATCATGCCCACCAGGGCCCCACCCCACGTGTCATGCCCCTCCTGTGCCCCCGCCCCTGGCCCCCCAGCAGGCCCTGCCCTGGGCTGCACTGTATTTGGGGACCAGAGCTGGGACAGCCTGGGGAACCCTGAGGCCCTCCGGTGCCTTGCAGGAAGGAGGAGTGAGCCGGGGCGTTTTAGACCAACTATATGCAAGCGAGGCCGGGGTTGCACTGCCAGGACCCTTGGAGGCCCACCACACACCGAGCACAGTGTCCAGGTGGGTGCTTGCCGAGGGGCTGGTGCCGAGCCAGGACCCTCCCCTACCCGTGGCCCCAAGCGAGGCTGGCCTCCGAGTACCCAGGCCGGAGCCACGGCCACTGAAGGGCACGGCACTGCCCAGCCATCCCAACCTCACTGTCCACCTGTCTACCAGAGCACCTTGGGCTGCTCCTCCCTCCTGTGCCAGTCCCAGAGCCCAGGTCCCGCCAAGCAGTCTGGCTCTGACCCGGCTTCCCTCCCACAGCGGGCTGGGGGCCGAGGAGCCGCTGAGCAGCAGGACTGATACCAGCAGCCCCCCAAGCACCGGCTACCACACACACAGCAGCAGCGAGGAGGTCGTCACTGATCCCGGGGACCCTGAACCCGAGGCTTCCCTGCATAGCTCCCGGGAGCTTACAGCCAGTGCTCGCACCCGCACACGCACGGCCAGCGAGCTGCTGCTGGACAGGTGCGGCTGGGCCCTGCGGGGGGGATGTGGCCGAACCGTCCTGGAGCCCAGTCCAGGGTCAGGAGACCAACCATCACCGTGGCGACTGACCAGGCCTTTGTGCCTTGGCGTGGCCATGGGGTCCCAGCTCAGTGGTCTCCTGCAGGTGCCTGCGCATCCCTGAGCTGGAGGAGGCGGAGCGGTTTGAGGAGGGGCAGGGCCGGGTGCTGCGGCTGCTGCGGGCCGCCTACCAGTGTGTGGCTGCCCACTCGGAGCTGCTCTGCTACTTTGTCATCGTCCTCAACCACATGGTCACAGCCTCGGCCAGCTCCCTGGTGCTGCCTGTGCTTGTCTTCCTGTGGGCCATGTTGTCCATCCCGCGGCCCAGCAAGCGCTTCTGGATGACTGCCATCGTCTTCACTGAGGTAGGTGGGTGACAGGTAGGCGTGGGGCGGCCTTGGCCCCCACCCTGTGCTGAGCCCCCTTCCCTGCAGGTCACAGTGGTCACCAAGTATCTGTTCCAGTTTGGCTTCTTCCCCTGGAATAGCCACGCAGTGCTGCGGCGCCACGAGAACAAGCCCTACTTCCCACCGCGCATCCTGGGGCTGGAGAAGACAGACGGCTACGTCCAGTGCGACCTGGTGCAGCTCATGGCCCTCTTCTTCCACCGCTCCCAGCTGCTGGTTAGTAGCTGTGCAGGGCAGGCAGTCCTTCACCCGGCGCTCGGCCAGGAGGAGGCTGGACCTGTGCGGCTGGGTGGCCTCCTCACTGCCCCTCTCTCCCGCAGTGCTACGGCCTCTGGGACCACGACGAGGACCCGCTGTCTAAGGAGTATGACAGGAGTAGTGGGAAGGAGCCGGGGGCTGAGGAGGGGCCAGGAGCCCCACTGGGACCCCAGACTGAGGCAGGCACAGGGCCCCAGGAGGATTCAGGGGTGCCTGAGGCCAGCACCAAGGATCACATTCAGGTGGAAGTGAGCGGCGCACCCAAGGATGGAACCCCAGAGCCCCAAATGGAGCTGAAGCCCCGCAGTACAAGGCGCATCAGTCTACGTTTTAGGAGGAGGAAGAGAGAGAGCCCAGAACCCGAAGGACCAGCAGCCATCGGTATAATAGCTCTGACCACAACCCCTCACCCACCCAGTGCTCCGAGTGGAGCTACTGCCCCCGCCACGTTTCTGGGGAGGTTGAGGGGGGGCTTTCCCTCAGATGAGATAACCAGGCCCACTGCAGGGCCTGCGCGGATTCCAGGATGGCACTGGAGCCCCAGGCTCCTGGTTCTTTCAGAGGAAGCCTCTAGCTGCCTGCAGTGCCAGCTGCAGGAGCTGCTCTCCCTGGTTCCTGCCCCTGGACTGCCCCCCAGGCACAGGGTGAGGTCTGTTGACCTGGGCTGGCCCCTCAGGGCCACTCCACAGAGGACACAGCCCCAGTTGCCTCCCTGCTGTCAATACTGGGAGGTTCTCAGTTTGCTTGTCTGTAAAATAGGGATGCCAGCCTCTTGGGGTAGGCAGGAGCCCTGGACTGGTCCCAGTCCCCAGTGGACTCAGTGAGTGGTGGCTTATCCCCCGCAGAAGCTAAGGAGGAGGAGGAGGAGGAGCAGGAGGAGAAAGAGGCCGCCTCCGGGAGAGAGAAGCCAAACCGCTTCCGAGAAAGAGTGAGGGCGGCCGGGCTCTGGCTGCAGAGCTTCTGCCTGGACCTGTGAGTGACCCTGGCCTGGGAGCAGCCGGGCAGTGGGGGCAGTGTGGGGAGGCAGGCACCCAGCTGAGCCCACCCACCCGCAGGGCCCAGAGCATGTACCGGCCACTGCGGTGTTTCTTCCATGACATTCTGCATACTAAGTACCGCGCGGCCACCGACGTTTACGCCCTCATGTTTTTGGCTGATGTCGTCGACTTTATCATCATCATCTTTGGCTTCTGGGCCTTTGGGGTGAGCTGGGTTGGGACCACCCACCTCCAGTGAATGCACAATCCAGCAGCTGCCATGCGCCCCAGGCTCTGGCTCCCCCTGACCCGTGCTCTCCCGGCCACAGAAGCACTCGGCGGCCACAGACATCACGTCCTCCCTGTCAGATGACCAGGTGCCCGAGGCCTTCCTGGTCATGTTGCTGATCCAGTTCAGCACCATGGTTGTCGACCGCGCCCTCTACCTGCGCAAGACTGTGCTGGGCAAGCTGGCCTTCCAGGTGGTCCTGGTGCTGGCCATCCACCTCTGGATGTTCTTCATCCTGCCTGCTGTTACTGAGAGGTGGGTGCCATGCCCCTGGGGAAGGTGCTCAGTCTACCTGCTGGAATACTGGCCCTCCACTGTGCAGGGCAGAGCTGGGACTGAGGCTGGGGACCCTGGGGGCTCTGGCCTCCAGGAGTCCAATTCCAACGGGTCCCTTGACCTGCCCATTCCGTCCCAGGATGTTCAGCCAGAACGCGGTGGCCCAGCTGTGGTACTTTGTGAAGTGCATCTACTTCGCCCTGTCTGCCTACCAGATCCGCTGTGGCTACCCCACCCGCATCCTTGGCAACTTCCTCACCAAGAAGTACAATCACCTCAACCTCTTCCTCTTCCAGGGGTGTGTGTGGGTCTGGCCCGGGGGGACTTGGGGAGCAGGGCACAGCCGGCAGCCAGGCCAAGACCGCTGCCCCGTCACAGCTCGCATAGGAGAACCCCTGACAGGAACCCTGGCTGTGGGCAGGTTCCGGCTGGTGCCGTTCCTGGTGGAGCTGCGGGCGGTGATGGACTGGGTGTGGACAGACACCACGCTGTCCCTGTCCAGCTGGATGTGTGTGGAGGACATCTACGCCAACATCTTCATCATCAAGTGCAGCCGTGAGACGGAAAAGGTACCTGGGCCCAGGGCAGGCCAGGCATGTGGGCATCTCTCCCCAGGGGCTCCTGGCCCATGCTGACAGGCTGGAGGGGCCTGTGAACTTGGCCCTGTCGGAGGCAGACTGTTGGCAGAGCAGCGCCATGCAAGGCCTGGCTGGAGGGCAGGGGAGGGGACGGGGATGGACCTGTGTCCACAGAGTTCCTGTTCTTTTATAACTGCTTGAGAGAGAATTCATACACCACATGATTCGCCCCTTTGAAATGTACAATTCAGTGGTTTTTAGTACATTCAGAGTTGTGCACCCACCACTACGATCCACTTCAGAACATTTCTATCATCCCACAGAAGAAACCCACTGGCCCCGTCTTCCCACCCCCCACCTCTGGTGACCTCTAACTACTTCCTGTCTCTATGGATTTGCCTATTCTGAACATTTCATGAAAATGGAGCCACATGGTATCTGTTCTTTTGTGACTTCCTTCTTTTACTTAGCATGTCTTTGAGGCTCACCCATGTTGTAGCATGAGCCAGCACTTCCTTTTTATCCTTTTATAGCCCATTGTATGGACAGACCACACTGGTTTACCCTTCATCTGTTGGTGGACTGTGTCCCCTTTTTGGCTATTGCAAATTTTGCTGTTAGGAACATTCGTGTATACGTTTTTATATGGACATGTTTTTGATTTGTTGAGTGCACACATAGAATTGCTGCTTCATATGCTAAGTCTACGTTTAACATTCTGAGCAGCTGCCCGCTTCCCGGAGCCATCCCCGACAGCCATCCCCCAGGGTGCAAGGTGGCAGCTGGTTCGATTCGCATTTCCCCAGTGAACACTGTTGAGCACCTTTTCATGTGCTTTTTGGCCATTTGCGTGTCTTCTTCAGAGAAAGGTCTATTCAGATTGTTTACCCTTTTCTTGGGTTGTCTTTTAATTATTGAGTTGTAAGAGTTCTTTATATATTTTGATTATTAAACCCTTATCAGATATCTGATTTGTAGAACTTTACTGCCATTCCGTGGGCTGTCTCCTAATCTTCTTGGTGGTGTCTATTGATAATGTCCAGTTTATTTTCCTTTGCTTGTGTTTTGTGTTACATCTAAGATTCCTTTGCCAAATCCAAGGTCATGAAGATTTGCCTGTTTTCTTCAGAGTTTTCCAGTCTTCACAGTTGGTCATGGTGCGAGGTCAGGGCTCTCCAGTTGTCCCAGTGCCACGTTTTGGGAAGACTGCCCACACCCTTGTCTCAAATCAACTGACCCTAAACATGAGGGTTTATTTCTGGAACCTCCATTCTGTCCCACTGCTCTGTCTGTCTGTCCTGACTACTGCAGCGTTGCAATCAGCGTTGAGGTCTGACTGTGGCCGGGTGAGCCAGGGGTCTAGGCCAGAGCCTCTGCCACAAAGCAGGGGCAGGGGGCAGAGCTGAGCAGGTGACCTATGTCATCCCCCCCAGAAATACCCACAACCCAAGGGACAGAAAAAGAAGAAGATCGTCAAGTACGGCATGGGTGGCCTCATCATCCTCTTCCTCATCGCCATCATCTGGTTCCCTCTGCTCTTCATGTCACTGGTGCGTTCCGTGGTTGGGGTCGTCAACCAGCCCATCGATGTCACCGTCACCCTCAAGCTGGGTGGTTATGAGGTGAGCACCTAATGGACTGGTCTGCAGTTGTCCCAGTGCCACGTTTTTCTGCAGGCCACCTGTCCATCCCCCAGTGGAAGCAGGAATGTGGGCAGCCAGGGCCAGTGTGGGCTCAGCCCCATCCACTGGGGGCTCTGGCCAAGGCAGCACCACTCCTCCACCATCCTTGTGGACCCCGGGTGGGCACTGGGCTCTGCACAGGTCCTGGGAGGCTCCCAGCCCTTGTCCCCCTGTCCCCGTCCCCAGCCGCTGTTCACCATGAGCGCCCAGCAGCCGTCCATCATCCCCTTCACGGCCCAGGCCTACGAGGAGCTATCCGGGCAGTTCGACCCCCATCCGGTGAGTGGCCTCCACCCTGCCACTGCTTGGGGGGAGGGGACAGCCTGGTGGGGTGAAGAGGTGGCTGGCTGCACCCCACTGAGGAGCACCACCTGTGCCCAGCTGGCCATGCAGTTCATCAGCCAATACAGCCCCGAGGACATTGTCACTGCACAGATCGAGGGCAGCTCTGGGGCGCTGTGGCGCATCAGCCCCCCGAGCCGGGCCCAGATGAAGCGGGAGCTATACAACGGCACTGCTGACATCACCCTGCGCTTCACCTGGAACTTCCAGAGGTACGTCCTGCACTTGGGGCAGGGCCCAGGGGGTGTGCCTCACACCAGGATCACAGTGGGTCACACTGTCTCCGTGCAGGGACCTGGCCAAGGGCGGCACCGTGGAGTACACCAACGAGAAGCACACCCTGGACCTGGCCCCCAACAGCACCGCGCGGCTGCAGCTGGCCAGCCTGCTTGAAGGCACCTCAGACCAGTCTGTGTGAGTGGGGTGTGGGGGCAGGGTAGCTGGTGGGCAGGAGGGTGAGCTGGACCTGACCCACCAACTCCTCCCCACAGGGTTATCCCCAACCTCTTCCCCAAGTACATCCGCGCCCCCAACGGGCCTGAAGCCAACCCCGTGAAGCAGCTGCAGCCCAGTGAGTGTGGGCATGGGGGCGGGGGCAGGACGCAACCTGGGCCCCGGACAGAGGGGCAGCCCCTGGCCCTAACCATCTCCTTGCTCCAACACAGACGAGGAGGCCGACTACCTTGGTGTGCGTCTCCAGCTGCGGCGGGAACGTGTGGGCACAGGGGCCGCAGGCTTCCTCGAGTGGTGGGTCATCGAACTGCAGCACTGCCAGGCTGACTGCAACCTGCTGCCCATGGTCATCTTCAGTGACAAGGTCAGCCCGCCAAGCCTCGGCTTCCTGGCCGGCTACGGGTGAGTGTACAGCACAGGGACGTCCTGCAGTTCTCGGGGAGCTCCCGGCAGCCCCAGGACTCACCCCCGTCCTGCCTGGCAGGATCATGGGGCTGTACGTGTCCATCGTGCTGGTTATTGGCAAGTTCGTGCGTGGGTTCTTCAGCGAGATCTCACACTCCATCATGTTCGAGGAGCTGCCATGTGTGGACCGCATCCTCAAGCTGTGCCAGGACATCTTCCTGGTGCGGGAGACGCGTGAGCTGGAGCTGGAGGAGGAGCTGTATGCCAAGCTCATCTTCCTGTACCGCTCGCCCGAGACCATGATCAAGTGGACCCGAGAGAGGGAGTAGGAGCCGGCGCCCCGAGGATGACGGGGCCAGCCCATGATGGGGTGGTGTGCAGCACTCCTGGGGCTGGGGGAGTGGCTGTGACTTCTCCCGGCCCACCTGAGCCCTATGCTGCTGTCAAAGGATGCTGTGTCCCCACAGCCTGGGTGGCCACACTGGGTCTGGCCCTTCCTCTGTGTACTGTAGAGTTTTCTAATTAAAAACATTTTTATTTATACAGACAATCACAGGGCCAGCCCCCAATTCCTTGCCTTCCCTTGGGGCCAGGTGCCTGCTGTCCCTGCATGTGCATTCTCGAGGCTTAGCTCTCAGCTGTCTCTGCCTCCCCGTCGCTATCCAAGATGAGATACTCCTGGATCTCCTGCAGGACCCAGGCTCTGGGGAGGGGGGGAAGCCACACAGTAGAAACCAGCCCCCAGGGAGTTCCCACCCAGAAATGGCTCCCAGCAGCGCGGGCATTGGTACCTCTGGCTGCGGAGCTGGGCCTCGGCCAGTATGTAGGGTGGCAAGGGGTCCAGGGAGGGCTGCAACAAGAAGCCAGCATGGGTGAGGGGCTGTGTGGCCACAGAACCAGCCCCTGCACCACCCAGGGTGGTTTTCTCACCTTTCTTGCCCAAGCCACCTGGGAGGGAGGCTGGCCGTGCCAGCTTCAGTGGGGCACCCACTCACCAAGTCCTTCATGTTCACACGGCAGCCGTAGCACAGCCACTCAATGACGCAGACTCGGGGGTCCTCCCTGCAGAAGCAGAGCTGGCTGTGTGCCCCATCTTGGCAAATCACTGCAGGCGTGGTTAAGGGGAGGGCATGGTCCCCCCACCCTCCGTGCAGCTGCCAGGGGCTGGCCATTGGGTAAGACAGGGCAGGGACTCACCTCCTGCAGGCCCCCCTGCAGCAGCCCTGGGCCCTGCCCACCCCTGGAGCACAGCAGGGTACTGGGGGTGTCCTGGCCTCAGCCAGGGCAGTGGGCGACTGCATCTGGGAGAGGTGTGAGGAGGTCTGAGCCCCAAAAGCCGTGGCACTGTCTGCAAGCAGAGAGGGGCTGAGGGGTCCTGGGGCCGCTGAACCCCAACACCTACTCGCTGCCTCCCTGCCACACCCAGTCACCCCAAAGACCCAGCACAGACCAGCATCGTCAACGTCCAGCGTGCACATGCAGAGGAGGCAGCGGGGGCCAGTGGGGGCAGCAGCACGGCTGTCCCTGGGCACCTTGGCCAGCTTCTCACTTGTCCTGTGGCCAGGTAGGGGCAGGTCACACACTCAGCAGAGGCCTTGCTCCATCCCAGGCCCAAGCATGGGTGGCGGCTCAGCCTCCCCTCCCCCCGCACCTGTACACAGTGCTGACAGTGGAGGGGAACTGGGTCTGCAGCCGCAGGAGGAAGGCTTCCATCAGCCGGTGGATGCTGGCCTTTTCGGGGGCCTAGGGACAATGAGAAGGGGCTGTGGGTGGCCCCAGGCCAGCCAGAGCATGTGCCAGGGGCTCCACAGAGCCAGGCCCTGAGTGTGTGTCCTTGTTGGGGCTAGAGGCAGGTGGTCAGGGGTCATCATGACAGCCCATCATCCCTCTCAAGGACAGGGTGGGCTCAGTAGCCCACCCGGGGGAATGCCACTACTGGCACTGCCAGAGGACATAGTTCAAGTCACTGGAGATACACTGGTGACCTCTGATCCCATGGAGGGGAGACCACTCCCGCCTGGTCCACGCAGCTCACCTTGGTGTCGATGGCCGGCATGAAAACAGAAGGAACAGCAAACAGGTGGTTATAGAAAGCAACCTCCTTCAGGGTGTGGTCCCGCATGGGACGCACCACCACCACATCCCCATGCCGCTCATCCGAAAAGCCCTAGGGGAGGTAGGGGCTGTGTGGCCGAGGTCCAAGTGTGCTCCCCTCCTCCCCTGCCAGCTGGGGGCGTCACAGGCCCCCACCTCCATGTGGGAGACCCCAGGACTGAAGGGCCCCCAGGCGCCTGCATACCGTGTCCCAGGCCAGGAAGGCCCCTCTCCCTAGCGCCAGGTTGGTCATGAGCTTGATGGCCAAGCGAGTGCAGCTCTCCCCAGTCATCACCTTGGAGTAGCCATGGGCTCGGGCCACATGCAGGATCAGGTGGGTCCTGCAGTATAAAGTGCCTCAGAGGTGGGGGGCCTTAGAGGCCTGGCGGGGACAGGATGGCAGTGCCAGGACTGGAGATGGGGGTAGCACTCACCGCAGGGTCTGCAGAAGCTCCTCCTTGGCTGTCAGTGTCTTCACCGAGTGAAACAGTCTGGACAGAGCCTCAGTCTGGGCAACTGCAGGCGGTCCTGCCAGGCTCTGGGGGCCCAGGGGTTTCTGTGTGTGGGGCTGGCACAGCTGCCCCTGCTCCAGAGCCGGGCTGGAGCTGTCCTCAGTGCCCTCAGCCTGAGGCACAAGCTGCTGCCGGAGGAAACTGTCCACAGCCTCCTTGTAGGCCCCCTCGGCCCCTGCCGGCTCCTGCACAGGGCATCGCAGTACTGACGGCGGCAAACTGAACACCTTTCGGGACACAGGAGAGGGCAGTGAGGCCAAGGCCCGTGCCTACCCTCACAAACACACCCTAGGGAACGGCCAGGGCTGGCCCAGTGAGCAGGCACGTGCCCCTCATGGACACCACAGAGATCACCTCCAGGGACAGGCTGACCCACCTCCTCTAAGGCAACTAAGTGCCACGGGAATCCAACGGTTTGCAGGATCAGCTTCACTTCAGCCAGGGTCTTTGCTCTGTCCTCTGGGCTCTGGCCGCAGGCTGCTCCCTCTGAAAAGCCCAGGCAGAATGAGTGGTCATGGCTTGCGTCAGAAGAGCCAGGCAGGGCGGGATGAGGGCCGATGGCACAGAGAAGTCCTCCGAGCCTCACACTACGTGGCGGTGGTTTCTATAAAAACTACAGGATGCTGTTTTCCTCTGGGGGAGTGTTGTCAGAGCGGGCAGGGGCCCCCTGTGGCTGACCGCAGCACTGGAGAAGCCACCCTGGGAGGCCATCCCATAGCAGCGAGCATCGGGGGACAGCACCCCGGCCCTCCACACCCTGCCCTCACCACCAGGTTGCACCCTTCTCCCATCCCCAGACTTCCTGACAATGGTCTGAGACCCCGGGAGCAGGGTGCGTCTGACGGTAGACAGACCCACCAACTGCTTCAGAGAAACGTCCCCACCAGGGCTTCAACGTGGGGACAGCACCAGCAGTCCTCGACAAGTGCTGCCAGAAAGAGGGCAGTGGGGCTCACCCCAGGCAACTGGGGCTCCGTGGGGAGTAACAGCCACACGTACCGTCAATGTGGATGACCCCTGGCAGGAAACGCAGTCTTCTGGCAGAATCCCGACTCAGGCCCTGGAGGGAGAATGTCAGAGACTCGGTCCCCAGCCACAGCCACGGAGCACTGTCCTGGCTGAGAACATTTCTCTCCTAGATTTAGTGCCCTCCTAGAAAGTAAAGTGACCCCCACTTAGTAGACAAAGCGTTGGGACCTGGGTGCCAGGCAAGCACCCCCCTCTGCAGAAACCTCAGAAGTCACCCGTCACCACCCTGTCCTTGACATCCTAGGAATGCCCCGAAAGAGGAAGGTGGGTCTACAGTGGCCACCATGCCACCTACCCAGGCACCTCTGACCACTCAAAGTATTCTCAGACTTAAGGATGGAAAGTAACAACATGCTGAGAACAGGGGCATGGCCAGGCACAGGAGGGCAGCACCAGGCTCTGGGCAAGTGGTGGGGGCAGGGGGCTACCTCACACACCATCCATGCAGGTGCTGGAGACCTTAAGGTGAGAGCAGAAAACCAGCCACAGAAGTGCCACACAGGGTGCTATCCCAGGCCCAGGCAGAGCCCTGGGCCACCGGCCCCTCCCTTCTCATCCTGCCTCCCCTCCCATGGCCACAGCCTTCTCCACTCCACACCCAGCACTGGGAGTGTGGAAAGACCTGCCTTGGACATCCCAAACTGACCCTGGACACGCCAGGACACAGCCCAAACACCCACAGCCACCTCCCAGTTTGCAGATTGAGTTCCCCCTTCCCCTCCCCGTGCTGTACCCTTCACCTGGACCACTGTTCCCGTTTCACCTGGCAAGCCCTTCCTGTTCTCCCCTCAAGTCATACTCGCCAGAGCTGTGACCACCAGTTTCCAATAACTACATTTCTATGCAAGTTGAGCAAATGGACAGAGCTAAACGGGGGCACAGCTGAGTGCTCTAACAGTCCCCACCAAGAGGCCCCAGGCAGGCTAAGAAGGGAGGCCCCTTCACCCTGAAGCTCAGCCTGGCAGCCTGGGCCCAGAGGGTGGTATAGACCTACCTCAAGTACCTGCCAGACCATGGAGCTGGACGAAGGCCCCCCAGACCATGCCAAGAGCACCTGGGGGAGAATACCACTGAAGGCACACGTCTCCAACACAAGTGTATCTACCCCCCTTGTGGACAACCCCAGACACCAAGTCTACCCTCAAAGCCCAAGAAGGGGCTGGAGGGCTGCCAGTGGTCCAGGCCACCTGCAGGAGGGACAGCAGAGGCCTCAAGCCTCAGAGCCACACTGCTCAGTCGGACCCCAGGACCCAGACCTTACCTTCTCGCCCGGAAAGATGAGCCGGTTCTTCCCCAGCATGGCCCTGAACTTGTGGACATAAAAAGCCTTGAAACAGTCCCTGCAACACAGATGCCGAGATGAAGGAGCAGCCCTGCACCTGCACAGCTGGGCAACATCTGGAGCCCTGCTGAGTTACGTTTTCCTGCCTTGAACAATTTCCATCTTCAAAAGCAGCACTTCACATCGAGGCTCTGCCCAAGACCTGCAGAGGGGCTGGGGTTGAGGGGCTCTTCCAGCTGTGGTTCCCCAAGGCAAGTGCGAGGCTCACTGGGGTCCCCCCAACAATCCCTGCCAGGTGTAATCTGCATGGGGTCTGGGGGCTGCATCTAATGCTTAAGGGGGCCAGAGCCCAGGCACCACCTGCACCCACTGGTGCTCAGGAAGGGCCCAGCTGACAGAGTGGAAAGACTCAGCTGACAGAGTGGGAAGACTCAGCCACGTGCAGGGCAAGGCCACCCCTGACCCCCATAAAAAAAATGAGGCGATGACCTACTCCCAAGAACCCCCACCCCCAACAGAAGCACCACCTCCTTGGGGTGAAGTGTGGAGATGCTGAGAGGCTACAGCAAGGACCCAGCACCCTGGGGCTCTACAGTTGGCGTCTCTAGGGTGCTGGGCCCACTTGGACCAGAAATGGCCAGGAGACTCACGCACATGCACAGGCCTGGGCTTGTCCCCCAAACCCACAGAATCACAACTCCAGACAGGGCCTGGGAAGCTGTGTTCTTAATAAACTTTCCAGCTGACTCTAGTCATCAGGTCAGAGGTTTGCAGCCTTGGCTGCACACCAGAATGACAAAGGCCAACTGAGTCAGAATTTAGAAGGGGGCCCCAGGAATCTACATTAAAGCTCCCCTGCAAACCTGGTAACCTGGTGGCCAGAGTGGAGAGCAGCACCCGGCACAGAGGGGAGCAATGTTGCCGCAGGAGGCCACCCTGTGCCTGGGGCCATGCCCCACGTCTTCTCTTCCTCCCTGTCAGATACAACAATCCCAGCGGGCCCCATGCACCAGAAGCCGACCAAATACCCCACAGTTCCTTCACGAACACTAAGCAACTCCGTGCTTAACCGCAAAACGCTAGGTCCAGGGACTCAAGGTGGCCAGCAAGTGCCGATGGGGAAACAGGGAGGTGACTCCCCAGGAAGTAGCTCAGGGCGGTGCAAGTCCCACCGAGAGGTGACATTGGTGCTGCACTTCACCTGCTCATTGTGGGTGTGGAGCATCTGCTGCTCCCTGTACCACTAGCTGGGATTCAAGCGTGGTGGGTTCACGTGGACACATCGTGTCTGGATTCCTGAAACCACGCTGTCCCCCTCTGGGTCAGGCAAGGCCAGGGTTTCCTAACATGTGTCTGTTCTTAACAATCACTGGGGAACCTCGCTCAAAACCTAGATTCCCAAAACCTCCACCTGGAGGGTTGGCTCCCATCCATTCTCAGGCCCAAGCAAACGTGGTAAGAGGCAGCCTGAGAAGGGGCTCCAGTGGCCCCAAGAGCCTCACCTGGAGCTGCTGTAGCTTCTCTTCTCAGTGAACTCTCCAGCAGACTGGAGCAGTCCTCATTTTCACACACCCATAAGTAGTTAAAGCAGTGCCTGTCTTGCCTAAAATGTATTTCTAGGTGGCACACACCTCATCTTCCAAACCTACCAGGCTCCCAAAAGATGGTCATGAACGAGAAAGTTTGTGGAAAACAATCTACTCAGCACCCCCTCCCCAGTTTTTTGGGAACGTTTTAGAAAACAGAGCCCAAGATTCTTGGGGACCAATTTAAAAATGCGAGGTCATCACTTATTCAACAGACATATGCTACGCAAAAAAAAGCACGCAACTTAGTCCTTAAGAAGACTAAGATGAGAGAGACTTGGTCTTGCCCTTGGGGAGCTATGAATCTAATGGAAACAATCAAACATTAACAGACCCCAAGGAAGATGGGACAGGGCCACAGAAGAGTTATGGATAAAATGGAACATCCTCATGCCCCGGCCCCTCTGGGAATTCACCTCTGCTCTGGTCCAAAGGCCTCCCCCAGACCTTCCAAGCCTCAAACCACCCCCTGCCCCCCCCCAAAAAAACCCAAGCATCTTGTGAAGTAGACAGCTTTCACCCAGAGCACCTGCCCAAGTTCCCAGGATGCTCTGATCTGCCCCTGGATGTATCCTGGCTGCCCCCAAATGCCCATGCCTCCTACACCTTACCCCAATCTAGACACCCTACCCCCACTTTCAACTCTCCATCAGAGACCTTCCTGCCACCTGCCCCGTGGCTAGATCACGGGAGATTGTTACCCAAGCAGGAAATCAATGCACTCCACCTCTTCAACACCAAGGTCACTAGGTACAGCACTCGAAATAGGAATAAACTAACCAAATGCTTTTAAAAGGAAGAAATAAAGCCTCAGAAACTGGGGCTATCCTGGCTGCTGAGCAAGACCATGTTTGCCATAGTCTCTCAACCACCTCCAGGCCTCACCTGCAGAAGGCATCTCCGGCTCGGATCACCACCACCGGCAGGCCTTCCTTGCACTTCACACACTTCTGTTCATGGCTTTGGAGATGTGAGGGGGAGGAGAGAACAGGAACACAGATTACATGCCCTCCACCTGGGGACACAGCTCCTGTCTCTCACCCTGAGCTGGGTCAGAGGAGACACCCAGTTACGCACACTAAGCAGGGCTGGTGTTTTGTCCAAATTACCAACTTAACAAAAGACAAAGGCTCTGAGGAGAACGTTTAGCCCAGAAAGACCGCCTCTCAATCTCTCAAGGGCTGGCACCGAGAGAAGAGACAGAACTTGCTCTGCGCGGCCCCGGCCCTGGGGGAGAAATGGAACCAGAGGGTCGCAGCGGCAGGGAGGGCCAACCTCCCCGGGGGCTGGGCCGACAACCACCAGGTCCCGCGGGGGCTTCCCGGAGCGCGGCGCCCAGGAGTGCGGGCAGGGCTCGCCGCCGCCGGCTTACCCAGGCCGCGGCGTCCGCGGCGGCTCCCCGGCCGCCGGCTGCCCGTAGTCCTCGCCCACCTGGCACATGGCCGCCGCGGTCCGGTCCCGGGCGGCGGCTCCACCCGCGCGGGTCGCGCCCAGATGACGCCAGCGCAGCGCCGGCGCGGCCGTGGCGCGCGGCCGGGGTGGGGCGGGCGCGCTCCCATGACGTCAGCGCGGCGCCGTCGCGGCCGTGACGCGCGTGCCGAGCCGGGCCGGGCCAGGACGGGGGGCGGCGGCGGCGCGGGCCTGGCCCCGGGATGGCGATGTTCCGCAGCCTGGTGGCTTCGGCTCAGCAGCGGCAGCCGCCGGCCGGGCCCGCGGGCGGCGACAGCGGCCTGGAGGCGCAGTACAGCTGCCCCATCTGCCTGGAGGTCTACCACCGGCCGGTGGCCATCGGCAGCTGCGGCCACACGTGAGCGCGCCCGGCCCGGGGCGGCGGGGGTGCGCGCCCCGCCCGGGAGGGGTCCCACGGCCGGCGCGGGCGCGGCGCGGGGCCTCGGGGGCGCCGGGGCCTCGGGGCGCGTCGGGCGTCCGCGCTCCCCTGCGCAGCGCCTCCCTGCCCCCT
Organism: Daubentonia madagascariensis; assembly: GCA_023783475.1. NCBI lineage: Eukaryota > Metazoa > Chordata > Mammalia > Primates > Daubentoniidae > Daubentonia > Daubentonia madagascariensis. The sequence continues at coordinate 5,770,458 of JAKFHU010001784.1, read as the reverse complement.
GGGCGCGAGCGTCCTCAGCCCCGGCTCCTGCCGGCTCCGAGCGCTCGATCCGACCACCGCTTGGGCACACGGGGACTACCTGCAGCGCTGCCCTGGCGCGGGGGCCCCGGGGCTGCTGACGGCCCAGCGGGCCGCCCGGGTACTCAGGTGGCAGCAGGCGCGACCGCTGCGCCAGTCGCCGTCCGTTCGGTGTGGTGGAGTGGGGTGGACAGTTGCAAATAAATGACTCGTGGCTTTTGCTGTCAACTCTTTTTCAGACCTACTGTCTGCTTGTTTTGACTAAAGGAGTTCCCTAAAGTTAGGAGAGAGGCTTGTTTGGAATCTGGTGGTGGTTTGTTAACGTTTTGAAGAACTTGGGTCACACTGATCACTGAGTAGCCAGGCTGGCCTGCAGGGGACCAGATACCAAGCACCTTGCAAGGGTTTCCAGCTGCACCAGGGCACCCTGAGTGTTTCAGGAACGGAAGCTTTAAGGATGTGCCTCTCCTTACTGCAGGGAGCTGTGTTCAAGAATTAGAGGTGTGAGCCAGTAGAGTGAGCCCCCTCCCTGGGTGTTTGTCCCTGGCTTGATGGCCACTCCCCGGGTGCTGCGGAGTGAGGGCCAGCCTCTCCAGGGGCTGGGCTGACAACCACTAGGGTCCCTCCTGGGGTTTCCCGGAGTGCAGCGCCCAGGAGCGTGGGAAGGGCTCACTGCTGCCAGCTTACCCAGGCCATGGCACCCGTGGTTGCTGCCCGGTCGCCAGCTCCCCATAGTCCTCGCCCACCTGGCACATGGCCGCCGAGAGCTGCCAGCTGGGTTAGAAGGGAACAGAGTTCGGAGTGGCTGCTCCAAGACCTCTCCTGAGTGCTGAATACAGCTCTTGAGCAAAATTGGCAGTGTGCAGCTAGAGGGCAGGAGGGCTTCCCCATGGGCCAGGCTGCTGAGGAGGTGGGGTTGGGCCAGTGCACCCAGGCGGGTAGGAGGCCCTAGAGCATTTTGCAAACAAAGGCAGCTGACTTCAGAGGCTCCTGATACAAAGAGGGAGCTGGAACTGCTGGGTGTGTGTGTGCTAGTCACCCAGGGAGGCGGCAGGGACAGGGTCAGGATCCAGAGCCACCTTCCTTTCCCAGCCCCGTGTCAGGCGGCACAGGCACCTGCCCACAGCAGAAGAACTCTGCTGACTTCTCTTGTAAGGGTGCTGCTCCTGCTCAGTCACACTCTGCTGTGACATTTTGGTGGGACAGCCTCCAAATGGGACTTATTTCTTGTGAGCACATACTAGTGGGTGTGTGTTTCTGTTCTGCATCTCCCAGTCCATTGCTGAGAGCTGTAGGCGTCTTGGGTCTCATTTTAGAAAGCCTTTTTCATAGGCTTCAGGTCCCTTCACCCACCTTCACCCTAATGTGGACCACAGCATTCCTGTTTCCTCATCTGCACAAATCAGTATTTTCTCTTTTTTCCCCAAGTATCTTTGCTTAAACTGTGGTTTTCAGAATACAGAACTACACAGAATTGTAAAAGCATCTTTCCTTTAAGCCCCCTTGCCTGCCGATGCTTTTCTTGGCAGGGTCTGACAATTCTCCTAGTCTTATGGTCCTGCAGGAGACTATCATACAACCTTTGCCTTCAGAAGATTTTCTCCGGGGCTTTCCCGGCTGGCTTTGTTCTCTGGCTGCCTCTTTCTTTCAGTTGCTTGTCGGGTGTTGCTACGGCATATGTGCGAATGGGCACGGGAAGTTTAAAGGCTCACGTCTTTCCTTTAAATAGTTTGCTGACGGGCTGATTCTTTCCCCTCCGCAAGCTCCCTGACCAGAAGCAGTTTCCTTCCCCAGAGTAGTTTTTCTTGTGGTGAGAGTTTCCCGGTGTGGGGGCAGGCACCCTGGTCCAACATTCAGACAGGAGAAGGGGTCGTAGGGAGGGAAGGAGGCCCCTCAGCACAGCTGTGTGGAGAAGCCCGCAGGAACTCCTTGGAGCCCAGCAGGAGCTGTTGGCTGTCACACACGGGGGACAGCCCAAGCAGTGAGCCATATCCACAGGTCATAAGACTGCCTGGAAGGCCTTTGTAAGGCAGTCTCAGCCTGGTCAGGACAGTGACGGGTCTTGGTGAAGGGCCTGCCTGCTGGCCTTGTACGACTCTGAAATATTGGCCTGTCCTGGCTCCTGGTGTGTGCAGGAGGCTCGGGTAGGAGCAACACAGCAGAGGTGCCGTTGCGGACCGGTGTCCACACTCACAGTCCAGTCACCTCCACGAGGCTGTTGACACCCCAGCCCACTGCTCTCAGCTGCTTCGTGCAGGCAAGGGGCTGCTCAGCACCAGCCCCTGAGCAGACGCTGGGAGGAACTTTCTGTGGGAGAAGTGGGTGCTGCTTGTGGCCGCTGGCTCTCAGCACACCAGGGCGGCAGTCACTGGAAACTGGGCTGCCAGCCACACCCTACCTCAAGGATGCTTGGTTCTGCCTCCTACTCCTTGGGGGTGGGACGTGGAGCCAGCCAGGCTGCCCTGCAGGCAGGGCTGGGTTCCCTCTTGTGCATTCCTTTGTCCTGCTGGGGGATGATGAGGGTGCTGGTCTCCTGACAAAGCTCATGGGCATCTTTCCTTGGGGAGACTCTTCCCAGGCTTTGCACTGAGTGCGGTGGCTGCGAGTCATCCCATGGCCTTGCCTTCTGCTTGGTTTTTAACAGCTTTCTGGAGATAGAATTCACACACCTGACAATTTGCTCATTTAAAGTGTGCCATTCAGTGGTTTCTAGTATGTTCACAGTCATGCAGCCATCACCCCAAACAGAAACCAGTACCCATTCCCCTTCCCACAGCCCCTGGCAGCCACTAATCTGCTTTCTGTCTCTATGGATTTGTCTTTGCTGGACAAATGCTGGACATTTCATACAGATGGAATCTACAATACACAGTCTTTTGTGTTTGGCTTCTTTTACTCAGCATCCTGTTCTCAAGGTCTCCCCACCTGTAGTATGTGTCAGTGCATCTTCACTCTTTTCGTGGCTGAATAACCTTCCGTGGTTGTAACACCGCATTTGTTCATCCGTCCATAGGCTGATGGACACCTGGGCTGCGTCCAGGTCTGCCGAGGATGCCCAAGTGCAGGTCTTCTTGGCCCCCCCACCATGGGACCATCTCACCAGCACCTTGCTCGGTGATCGGGTGACAGCAGTGACAGGGACGGCCCTGGAAATACTGGGGCGCTAAGGGGCGGGTGTCTCCCTTGGAAACCTGCCGATGGTGCCTGGTGAGACCTCGCCCCCCTTGGGTCAGGTAAGGGACAAGCGAGGCCTGTTTACTTTGCAGGAAAACATGTGTCAGGAAGTTGTCACTTTCCGACAGGTGTCAGGTCTTAGGGTGAATCTTGCCTTCACTCAGGGGCAAAAGTTAATGTGGGCGTGGCTAGCCAGGTGGAAACCAGCACATGGGGAGAGAAGGGGCCTGGGGGTGCAGCAGCAGGGGCTGAGGCACTCTCCCCTGCCTTTGCCTGGAGTCTTGGCCTTCCTCCTCGCAAAATGCCTTTTCTTGAGAAGGATGTGAAAACTTCTTGATGGCAAAGAGAACTCTGGCCCCTTAGTTTAGTGGAGCCATCTGTAAACACAGGCACATTCTCACATCCTTGCCCCGCAGGCCAGCCTGCTGGATGTGCACAGGGAGAAGTGAAATTGTGCACACCCGACTCTGCAGGTTCCTGCAGTCTGCAAAGTAGCATCTTTCTGTGGGGTCTGGGCCAGCTGCCCCAACCCCACCCAGCTGAGCGCTGTCCTGGGGGCTGTGAGGCTCCACCTCAGTGCGCCGTTTCCTGAGGCACCGCTAGTGAGGCTGCACTAAGGCTGTCCTGCGTGAACTCCTTTCCCTCTTTGTCCCCACGGGGGTTTTTGTGCTGGCACCCCTGCTGACTGACTGGGTTTCCTCCCACCTGAGCAATGCGTCACAGGGTGGGAGTACTGGTGGGAGAGTGTGTGACCTGCGAGGCCAGAAGACTCCTGCTGCCAGGAGCCAAGTGCACACACAGGGTGCTGTTCTCATGTCACCGGCGTCTCCAGGGCACAGGGCTAAGAACTCAGGGCCCGCGGAGCCTCAGGTGCCCAAGCGTGAGCCAGGACCTGAGCCACTTGCTCCGAGTTCACTGAGCCTCTGCCCAGACGGAGCAGCAGCCCCTCCTGCCTGGGAGCTGTCCCCGGGCTGGTGGCTCTCACCAGGCCCGAGGGCGTGCTGCCTCCTGGCCAGCTCCAGCCCTGCCTTGTCCCTGGGCCTGGCAGTTTTCCTTTCTCACGATGGCTAGTGATTTTACTCCCCAGAGCGCAGCACTTGTTGAGTTCCCAGGGTCCCCCTGGGCTGTCCCCACACGCCCGGAGCTTGGTGAGGCAGAGCCCACGCCCCAGCTCACGGGAGCTCTTTCCGGGGCTGACACCGGTGCTGGGGAGCCAGAGCTACAACTCTGCCCATGCCAGAAAACAGCAGGGGTCCTGCTGCCGGGAGGCAACTCTGCATCGCCTCTTAGCCAGAGGGGCCTGTCCAGCTGGCAGGCCTTGGGCACAGGAGTGACTCTCCAGAAACGTTGACAACAGTGGAGGAGCTGTCCCCGCAGGTCCCGAGTGTGCTAGGGCACAGGATGGGGCCTGACCAAGGCCCGGAGTGCGGTTCAGGAGGCCTGAGCTGCCCGCTGGCCCTCAGGCCCGTGTTCCCTGCAGGTTCTGCGGGGAGTGCCTCCAGCCATGCCTGCATGTGCCGTCACCCCTGTGCCCACTGTGCCGCCTGCCCTTCGATCCCAAGAAGGTGGATAAGGCTGCCCACGTGGAGAAGCAGCTCTCGTCCTACAAGGCACCCTGCCGGGGCTGCAGCAAGAAGGTACCTGCTTACTTGGGCCTTCCTGGGGTCAGGGAGGAGTGTTTTGAATGGGCAGCTTCAGGCCACGGGTTCTGCTTTCCAGCAGAGAAATGTGTACACAGGCTGCCCCCCTTTCCTGCTGAGTAAACAGCTGCTCTGTTCCCGCATGGGGAGGCCTGCCCGGGCTCCTCCCGCCTGCCGTCTCTTGCTCCCCGTTGTGACGCCTGGGAGCCGGGAGGGCCCTGAAGGGTGCTGTCCATCAGAGGCGCCTGGCCTGGGCCCTGGGCACCGTGTGCATCGTGGCCAGTGCAGGAGCCCGGGGCTGAGTTGAAACCCCCAGACGCAGCCTCAGCACTTGGGGGCTTCACCTGCCAGTTGCCCCTGCAGGCTGTGATGGGGGTGGGTGGGTGGGGACGGCTGTTGGGGTCTCTGAGGCAGAGGTAGAGCCACAGGTGTGTCAAGGGTGTCCCAGTGCTGAGCACCCTCCCGCGCCGGGGCGCCTGAGCTTGGTCAATGGGGTACTGCCACCCCTGAGTTAGAGCACACAAGGCCCTGGGGCTTGGCGGCCCCCAGAGCCCACCCGCACCCCACCACCCTCCCTGACGCACGTGCTGTTCACCTTAGGGTGGGGAGGCCCCCGGCCAGTGTCCCTTTGTTTCAGCAGACTGAGAAGATAGGGATTCATCTTGAATTTATGTCTCCCGCTGTGTCTCAGGTTAATAAGATCTGTGGCGCTATCACGACGGGAAGCAGCCCCTGTTGCTTTGTCCCAGGGTTGAGGTCTAGGTGTCCAGGGCTGCCCTGAGATCTGCCAGTGGTGAGGCTGAGCCAGGTCCCTGGTGCCTCCCAGTCTCTTCCCCGGCCAAGCCTCCTCTCTCCTAGGGAGACAGAGAGAGCAGGATCCTCTCGGAATCACTCGGGAGTCCGCCCTGCCCCGCACCACAGCGTCTCTGTTCTCCAACCCTGTTCTTCCAGAGCACGGCTATGTCTCCCCACACGTGTGCCAGCTCTTTCAGTGTCCAGCAGCCCAGGGCAGAGCTGGGTGCCAGGCTAGTGTCCAGAGGGGCCCCCCTTGGCAGTGACCCCAGGAGGACCTGCTACCCTGGACACCTGGGCGGTTGTTTGCTGAGGATGTGCCCTGCACTCACGGAAGCAGGTGTCCCTCGCTTTCCCCTCAGTTCTGTGAGATATTTTTCCTGAGCCTCGTGGCATTTATTAAGTGGCAGGACTCGGTGGCCTCCACCCCCCAGGGAGGGTTGGCCATGGGCTCTTCCTTGTTCTGGGTCATTTATCTAAATCATGCTAAGAGTTACCTGTCCCCAGGCACGAGAGCATCTTTGCGCCCTTCCATGTTCCATGGGCCAGGTTTCTGCCCTTGGCCAGGTCGTCCTGCCAGGACTCAGGTTTAGCTGTGGTGGTAATTTTATCATGTTATATTATGTTTTTTACACGTGATTAGGAGTTTCATTAAAAGATGTTTGTCTAAAAGAATTTTTTTTGGTGGTTCCCATTATGAGGTGTGTTTTTTCCCTAATAAATGCCTCTTCCTGCATGATGCTTTCACAGGCAACTAAGCTGGCTCCCACTGGGAGTGGCTGGTGGCTGGGCACTGGCTGTGAGCAGCACCAGCTTGAGGACCTTGACCACTGCTGCTCCGTGTAGCTCAGCAGTGAGTCTCTGGGGACCCTGTGGCTCCTTCCACTCGGTGTCTGTTCTCCACCTGGTTCCCTCACAAAGTCTCTCCCAGAAGCCCCATTTATAGGCTGCTGCTCGGGGCCTTTGATTGTTTTAGAAACAGAAGGGACTGGGTCCCCCCCCTGCAGGTGACACAAATGCTTGCTTATAGTTCTGTCCTGGACACCTGAGGCTCAGCCTCCCCCGGACTGCCCTTCTGGGCCCTCAGGACTGCTTTGCCCTCCCGCCTGCCCCAGGTGACCCTGGCCAAGATGAGGGTGCATGTTTCCTCCTGCCTGAAGGTCCAGGAGCAGATGGCCAACTGCCCCAAGTTTGTCCCCGTGGTGCCAACGTCCCAGCCCATCCCCAGGTAGGAGCTGCTGGGGGAGGGGAGGGCTAGGGCCCTCAGCTGGCCAGGTCCTCTCGGGGGTCCTCGCCAGACTGCAGGAGGGGCCTGTGGATGCCATGCCCCAGGGTCGGGGACACCTTGGGTGTTGGGAGCCAAGAAGAGGGCGCAGGCTGGGCCCCTCCTGCAGCCACTGCTCACCCTTCGCTGCCCCGCCAGCAACATCCCCAACAGGTCTACCTTCGCCTGCCCGTACTGTGGCGCCCGCAACCTAGACCAGCAGGAGCTGCTGAAGCACTGCGTGGAGAGCCACCGCAGTGACCCCAACCGCGTGGTGAGTGGCCACTTGGCCTGGGGAGCCTGCTCCCAGCAAGTCCAGGGGTACCTGGGACCCCCAGGGTATGACTTGCTGCCCCAGTAGCACCTGGCAGGAACCGATGAGTGTTTACATCTTTGGGGTGAGGCACAGTCATGCTGACGATCGCACAGCACAGTCCAGGCCAAGCCCCGTGCTCTGCGGTCCAGTGCGCCTTCCCACACTGGGGCAGCACTGACCGGAGGCGCACAGCCTGCAGGGGCACGGAGGAGGGTGCTCCAGACACTGGAAGTGCTCCCATCCTGGTGCATCAAGCTGCCCCGCCCCGCACCCCTCCCCCAGCTCAGCTTGTCCCCGGCGCCCTATTCCAGGTCTGCCCCATCTGCTCGGCGATGCCCTGGGGTGACCCCAGCTACAAGAGCGCCAACTTCTTGCAGCACCTGCTCCACCGGCACAAGTTCTCCTACGACACCTTTGTGGTGGGTGTCCTGCCCCAGGGGGGGCCCCAACTCTCCCTCCCCAACCCCTCCCCACCTCCTCTCCCACCCTCCTACCAGCCTTAGGGTCCCATGTGTTCAGGGAAAGCTGAAAACACAAAAGCTTGCAGTGAGGGCCACGCCCCCTTCTGGGTTCCACAGGGGGGTGTGACAGCAGCAGGGCCCAGCGGCCACTAAAGGGCACCCTCACGGGGCCTGGCTCTGCACAGGGCAGGTCTCTGCTGGTTTGGTCCTCGGGTCCCCGGCTGCCCACCCCACAGACCCCCCTTGGATGAGCCAGGCTCCCTCCTAGGAGCTTTCTGGAGAGATCTGGAGGGACTTTCACCACCTCCAAACACTCCACCTGTCTCCCTGTCCCACCCTCAGCGGGTCAGGAGGTGCTGGGCCCACAGGCCTGCAGACCATGCCTGGCCCTGTGCATTCCTGGGCCTGGCCAACAGCCTTGGTGATGGCTTTGTCCCCACCCCCAGTCTGCCCCAGGTCCAAATTGACGTAGGTCATGGAGCTCTGGCTGGCCTGCTCATCCCAAAACCCCAATGCTTGGGTCTGAGCTGAAAGAACAGCCTCTCCATTCTGCATGTCCACCCACACACACCTGGCGCACAGTCACTGGGCACCGCGTCTGCAGACCACAGGCCACCCCTAGGGAGCCAGCTTGGGGTAGAACTCGGGGAGAGCCAGATAATGGTCACACGGTGTGGACGGCGCTTTAACTCCCAGTGAGGACTGTGCAGGGCCCTGTGCCTGTGGGACTCAGGGAGGCAGGGAGCCCGGAAGGGGTGCATGCATCTGTGTGGTGACAGGTGGAGGAGTGGCCTGGCCGCTGGGGCCAGGGCTCGTCTGGGCCCTCGCGTCCCCGCCCATCTCCAGCTCTTGTCTTCCAGGACTACAGCATCGATGAGGAGGCCGCCTTCCAGGCTGCCCTGGCCCTGTCTCTCTCTGAGAACTGAGGGTGGCCGTGCAGCCTCCTGCCCAAGCCCGGGATCCCAGACGCCCCCCTCGAGGGACAGGGCCACACTCCTCTCCCACACTGCACTGGAATACGCCTCGCTGGACCGGGGGAGGCTCCACTCCTGCATGAGGAGAGCCCATCCACGAATTCCTGGGGCCTGAGGAGATGGGGGCTGGCTGGCTGTCCCTTTGCTGTCAGAGCAGGGCCACCATGGTCCTGGCCAGCATCGCTGGGCTATTCGGTGCTTTGAGCCAAGCAGGTGGCCTCAAGGGGCAGCGCTGGCCCACCAGGACGTGGAGCAGTTGGCTGTCTCTTCAAAGCCATGATGTCCTCCTTGTGGGGAGAAGGGACGGGTTGGTGCCCCGAGCTGCACCGTGCAGGCCCCGCCGCCGTGGGAAGAGCTGGGGGGAGGAGCCGGGCCACCCCGCCCAGCCCCAACCTGGCGACGCTTCCACCTTGCGCATTTGGTACTGGCTTTTGTGGTACTTAGAGATCCTGGCATTTTTCTATATTATCCAGTGTGATAATCTTTTCAAGTTTTATAGCGCAAAGACAAAAGCAGTTACTCTTCATATTGCAATATCTGTGTTTGACTAGGAATAATAGTATTTTTATGGAACATTTATGAAATTATATTTTTTAAAAAAACTATCAAAAATAAATGTGAGATTGGGGTGAGAAGGGGAGGAGGGACGGGGGGCCCTGGGAGCTGCCCCGTGTGTCGGGGCTCCTGTGGGTGGTGGTTTCTGGGCTGCCCCGTGTGTCGGGGCTCCTGTGGGTTGTTTGTTGGTTTCTCTTTGATGATAACCAGGAAGAAATCCCAGCACCTTGGCCACTTGCTGTGGCTGCTCCTGGCCAATGCAGGGCGCTGGGCAGGGGCCTCCTCCCACCTGGGGCACTGTCCTTGGCCAGCGCTGTCACCTGCCAAAGCTGACCACATCCTGCCTCAGGCAGGGCCCATCTCCCTGCAGTGGCAGAGCCCAGGGGGCCCAGGCAGGGGCCTGCTTGTCGGTGGGTGGGCCAGAAAGCGCTTGTCAGCACTCTTGTTCTGTTCATGGCATTAATTATTGCTGTCTTTAAAAAAAAATTTAAATAAAACGTTTCAGAGCATCTACAGCAGCATTGGCCAGCGCGTTTTATTCTGCACTGGTGTGGAGTCGCCAGGCCATCCCTGTGCGCCCGAGACCTACAGTGCCTGCAGGACAGAGTGTGCCCTTGGCCAGAGCCTCCCTTGGCCTCACTCCTGTTTCTCACTTGGGGCTCAGACTCCTGGGTTGGTTTCTGGGCATCGCAGCCATCACACCGGCTGTGCGCGGCTCTCTGAGGGCTGCCATCAGGGCCATGGTGTCCCCTGTTGTTCCACAGTCACCAAGGGCCTTTCCCAAGGTGGCAGTCATCATAGGCAGGCCACTGTTGCCTGCGTCTGTTCTGGATAACCCACCCCAGGGGTAGGGGGTCTCCTGAGCTTTAAGGCTGTAGCACGGGCCAGCCAAGCAGGAGTCTCCACAAGCTGTACCTTTAGGTGAGATTGGTCATTTGGGCCAACATTTACCCTCTTGAGAAGCAGAGTTGCCTTCACATGCCTTTGTGGAGGGTCCCTGGTGTCCCCACCTCCCCTAAGGACTGACCCTTGCTGACCTGGTGCCATGTCTGGGAGGCCCTCGTGGGCAGTGCCAGGTTCTGGGGAATAGTAGTGCTGCCTGCCAGGCTGCCCCTCCCTGTGGCCTTCCAGAAGGAGGCTCATGGCACAGCATGCCCTGGGGGAGCTGTCCCACCTGGGCCTGCATCTGGTGCCCAATGGGCCGACAGCCCTCTCAGTGGGGCTGGTCCTAGCCTGTGTGTGCAAGGCCTGGGCACCAGCCAAGCCGGCCTAACATGTTTGGGCTGCCCACAGCCACCAAGTAGAGCAGAGATGGGTGCTGCTCTCCAGGCCCAGGCCTGCCCCTCGCCTGACCACAGGTGACACCGGGAGCCGTCATGGGGCATGACCCTTGGCGCCCAGGAAGCCCTGCCTCAGCACGTCCTGACCTCGGGGAGACAGCACCTGGGTTTCTCCGCAAGTCACTGAGAGGCCCTGGCTGCTGCAGGGCCTGGGAGCCACCGCACCCCCAGGGAAGGGAGGAGGGAGCCAGCGGTCAGCACTGGCCAAGCGTGCGGACGTGGCCAGGACTGCCCCAGGCCACCGACCCTGCCTCCTGCGCCTGCCCATCCAGGCAGGGCTCCTGGGGGTGAATCGGAAGGCGGGCCGCAGTGGAGGCCCCAGCTCACATGGGGTCTGGGCCCACCACCTTGGGGCTACCCAGTAACTGGTGTGGCACCCACAGGGGCTCAGCAGGGCCTGGGCTGGGTGTTGGGGATGCTGGGCCCGGGAGGGGCAGGAGGAAGAAAAACTCCCAGGCGCGGCCCCAGACGCTCACTCCTGCTGTTGATGGAAACTGGCTTACGGGTAGGCAGGAGGCAGAGGAGGGGCCTACCTGGTGGTCACTGTCCTCTGGATGACATGGCTCATCCACTGCACACGAGCAGCACCCTGAAAAGGGAGGAGACAGGAGTGCCAGAGGAGGGGCCCACCTGGCTCAGCCAGCCCCAAAGCCCCTTGTCCTCTGAACATTTGCCCCTGACCACGAAGCTGAACGTGGCCCCCCAACCAGGTCTGGGCCAGGCCTCGCTCCTGCTGCCCCACCCTCTGAGGGTCTGGGGTCAGATGGGATGGCCCCCCTCACACTGGGGGTCTGCCTCCCTCTGTCCATGCCTGTGGAGGCTCTTGCACCCTCCCCCTACCTCTGCACTTGTGGGGTTGCAGCAGTAGCCCCCCAGGCCCTGGAGGAGCCGAGAGCCACAGCACAGCGTCTGTCCTTCCTCTTGGCCTGGTGCCTCTCGGTGACGTGGCATCTAGGAGCCTCTGCCCGGGAAGGACATCAGAGAGAACCCCAACAAACTGCAGGACCTCAAGGCAAACCAGTCTCAGCAGGCACCACCGTGTGGGGTAAGGAAGCCTCAGGCTCCAGCACAAGCGGCCCACAGTCCCCCTTTGTGTTTTTAGTGAAGCCCTAGGTGATGCTAACCGTCTGAAGCCCGTATTCCTAGTGGAGTTGTTCCAGTGAGAACGGGCGGCCAGGACCCCTCCTGCAGCTGTTCTCCCTGCCCAGGTGTTGCCAACACAGGAGCGCACGTGAGATGCCCCAGGCCTCTCCCAAATCAGCACAGTGGCTGGGGCCAGAAGGGCTGCCGGCTCCCAGGCCGGGTGTGGGTGGCTCGGATGCCGACCCACTGCTTTAGGCTGGGAGTTCCGGAAGCCTGGGTCTCCCTTCCACCCCGAGGTACATGAGGATTGGACAGTGCAGCACAAGGCCAGCCAGCCGCATCCCCAAGGAGCTGGGCTCCTGTGCTCTGCAGGGTCCAGGGCCTCTGGATGTGCAACAACACGTTCCCACGTTATGCAACAGTGTGGGGAGCCTGAACCCTGCTTCCTAGAAAGCACCTCTGGGCCAGCCCACTTCAAGGCAGACACCCAGAGAACAGAGATCCCAGACCCCAGCTGGGCTCCCCAGAAACTGCCGTAATTCTTACCCCTGGACCTCAGGAGCCGGGGAACAGAGCTCTGGGCGCTCTGCAGCATCAGCAGGGTGTGGTTTTCTGGAACTGTAGGTATGCAGGGGGCCTGCCTCCAACAAGGGGCCTCCCAGCTGCAGCTGGGCCCAGGACACCAGCCACAGAATGCTCCCATGTAGGAATCCCTTGGGCACGTTCCGGTGGTGCCTTAGTGTTTGCCTAACGCAGGGCAGCCTCATCTTAGGCGCAAGAGGCCCCAGGGAAATAGGCAGAAAGCGCTGGGCCCCTTTCAGGGATGAAGAAGGAGATTCAGAAAACCTGCCCCCAATCCCTGCTAACAAGAAGCTGTCTGGGCCCAGCTGGTGCTCCTACTTGGCAGCACCTGGAAAACCCCAGCAACATCCACAGGGGACCAGAACACCTCTGTCCCAAGACCTGAGGCACAAAACACCTGGGGAGAGCCGGCCCCAGTCAAGACACGACCTGAAACAGTTGTCTGTGCTCCTGAGTTGTTGCCACTGCAGCACTTTCTTCGATAACTCTCCCTAAGATGGCAGGGCCCTGCCCTCTCTGTCACCTCTCTAAACACTCTGGGAGAAAGGGGCTTAAATTCACTCACAAGGCATCACAAAGTCCAACAAAAATAGCTTAAGGAATGGGTCTCTAACAGTGGACTGCAGAAGCAGATGGAGAGGATATGTTTTTGCAGGGAGAGAGGGGACTCTGGGCAGCACCTGCTTAGCCTGGGGGACTGCGGGCGGCACCCACTTGGCCTGGGGGACTCTGGGCAGCACCCACTCAGCCCAGGCTGTGGAGAGAGGACTCTAGACGGCACCCACTCGGCCCAGGCTGCAGAGAGAGGACTCTGGTCAGTGCCCACTCGGCCCGGGGGACTCGGTGGCGCCCACTCAGCCTGGGCCACAGCAGGGGAAGGCAGGCTGGAGGCAGGTCTGGCCCCTCAGGAATGCTGTCCTGCGCTGGGTTCGGGCTGTTCTGCAAGTGCAGAGCAGGAAGAAGAGAGGGAGCTGCTGAGCCTGCACCTCCCTCACGGAACCTGTGCCATGAAACCTCTGGAGAGGGGACGAGGACAGCCAGGGAGAGGGGGACAGCACCGTGCGGTGTTTCTCCAGGAACCTTAGCACACCCGCTGTATGGTTTGAGGGTCTGCAGTGCACTCTCCTTGGACAGCAGCTGCCATATTCCTGCTGGGCCCTCACAGCAAACGGGGGCAAGCCTGCGCCTGTGCCTCGTCCTAATCCAGGACACTGTGACCACCACAAACTGGGAGGCTTAAAACAACAGAAATTTATTCTCTCAGGGTTCTGGAGGCCGTGTCGCAGGGCTGCTTCTTTCCCGGGCCATGCCAGAGGGTTTGCCTCAGGCCTGTCCCAGCTGTGGGCAGCCTCGGATTTCTTTGGCTTGTGGGGGCATCACTGCCATCCCTGAGTCACACGGCTCCTCCTGTGTCTTCACGTGACCTTTCCCCTTCGTGTGTCTGTCTCTGTCTCCACATTTCCACTTTTTTTTGAGACTGTCTCACTCTGTCACCCAGGCTGGAGTGCAGTGGCGTCATCACAGCTCACTGCAGCCTCCAACTCCCGGGCTCAGGTGATCCTCCTGCCTCAGCCTCCCGAGTAGCTGGGACCACAGGCACACATCACCACGCCCGGCTAATTTTTCCATTTTTTTGTGGACACGGGGTCTCACTATTGCTCAGGCTGGTCTCAAACTCCTGGCCTCAAGTGATCCTCCCACCTCAGCCTCCCAAAGTGCTGGGACTACGGGCCTGAGCCACCGCACCCGGCCCACGTTTCTCTTTTTATAAGGACCCAGGTCATTGGACTAGGTCTGCCCTAATGACCTCATCTTGACTTGGTCATCTGCAAAAACCTGTTTCCAAATAAGGGGGCACACACAGGTGTGGGATGGACTCCCAACAGCTCTCTGGGGGGGCCACATTCAACCCATAACACTTTCCGTCAGCTCTTTGTGACACACTCCAGGCCACCATGTGTGCAAGCTGGCAGTGTCAGAAGGGCTCCTGGGCAGGGCAGGCATTGGCAGTCTTGTTGCCTCTGTGGCCTGCCTGGTGGTGCTTCTGGAGGGCGCTGGAGCCACCACCTGGCACTGGAGCTGCTAAGGCCACCTGTGAGTTTGGCCCACTGCCCCGATCCGACCCAGGGATAGAGGTGTCCTGCTGCATGTGGTGACCCAGCGGGCTTTTAGCCCTGTCAGGCTGCTGCTGGCTCCTGTAGGACGTGTGCATGGGGTGCCTGCCCCCGGCCCGGCCTGACAGTGAGGAGCCCGGAACACGGCGCTTATCCTGGGTCCTGGAGTGTTCCCAGGCAGGTCTCAGGCTCCTTGAAGCAAAGCCGTGGTGGACGCGCCTCTCTCCCGCTGCGCAGGGGCCGCTCTTTGTGCCCCTTGTGGCTGGATGAGAGAAAGACAATACACTCAGAGAGAGACGTGTGGTTCTGGTGGGGACGTCCCTCTCTGTGACTGCACAGTGTGGCCCCTTGGTCTCTCCAACAACCCGCCAGAGAATCAGATATCAGCTCCGCTGTGGGACAGATAAGAAGCTCCCAGGACCGTTGCAGAGAGTCGGGATGTGGAGCCGGACCTGAGCGCCAGCAGCCAACTCCCTGCAGGAAGGTGCCGTGGACCCAGAAGATCCCTCTCCTTGCAGCCCAGGGCTCACCCACTGGTGCACAACCTCCATGTCACATAGGAACGGCTCCTGCAACTTCCCACAAGCACAAGCATGCGCACACACATGCACACACAAACGTATGCACACAGACACATGCATGCACATGCACGTGCACTTGCAAACACATGCACATGGCGCCTTGCTGCTCAGGCCCTGGCCCAGCTCTCCTCTCATCTGCCCCAGCCCCAGGGACCCCTCCTCAGCATCCAGCATCACTTTCTCTGGCGTGTCCCGAGGCATCTACTCTCATGTGTCTCATGTGCTATGTGTGAAGGGACCATTGCAACAGGAAGGACACAGCAAAGGCTGCTGCCCGGGCGTGAGAAGGAGAACACCACACCCTAATGCCCAGGCCAGTGGCCAGAGACGAGAACTTGGCGGCATCTCCTCTCTCTCCATGGACTCTGCACTTCTACCTCGAGCGACCCAGGAAGGAGAATGCCCTCCCGACTCACGGCAGCCTCCCTGCTCAGGGTCCGTGAGTGATAAATTTTTGAACTTCCTTCTATTGCAGTGGTGTATTGAACTTGCGCCTTCTGTCTGAAGGACTGGGGGCTGTCCAGGCAGGGTTTTCCTGGGGCACTGGGGGGACACAGGTCGGGCTCCCAGTGCCAGGGCAGTGGTCAGGCAGGCATCCCCTGGACATGGGTCAGACAAGAGCCACCAGGGCTCTGCCAGAACAAGCAAGGTTCCTGTGTGAGTGACCCTGGTCATGGGTCAACCAGGCACTAGCTGCCCACCTGGTTAAAAAGTGCCCCATGAAAGGCACCCTGTAAACCCCACGTCCAGCTTCCTTCCCTGCCCATTAGGGCAGGGTTGTCAGATGCTCCAGCACTGGAACCCCACTGTAGCTCTCAAGGCAACCATGTCCACCCCTCAGGACCCCCATACCACACAGGATGTGTCCACAGAACCCCAGCCTCAGAACCACTATCACCTTTAACATCAAGACCCCAAAGGGTGAGAGCAGCGATAGCAGTAGTTAGCTCCCTTCACTGAGGGTGATCATGTCTGGCTGGATGCTGGGATTTCAAGCACCAGGTTTGAGTTTCCATGGGCCTGTGACTTTGACATCCATGGGACTGCCCCAAGTTGGGACGTCCCAACCACACCTGCCTTCCCTCAATGAACTGCTGGCTTCTACCCTGGTGTGAGAGGCCATCTGCCCAAGTCCTAGGACAGCCAAGACCCAGCTGCCAGGCTCACCTTTGGGGCCTTATACCTTCACTCATGTGTCCCTACTCGAGAGCACAGACAGGGTCTAAGTGTCCCTGAGGCATGGGGCAGATGCTCCGGAAAGACCATGCTGCATGGGGGCTCCTGAATCTTTTCCATCTAGTTCAGTACTGTTGGACCCCCACTGTGGACCTGAGCACAGGCAGGTGTGCAGCAGATATCAAGGGCTGATTCCCACCTGGTCCAGCTCTCAGGGGCTGCAGTGAGGGTTTCAAGGTTTTGCTCATGAAACCCTGTCAGTTAAAAACTGAGCAGTCAGTGCAGACATAGATGTACATGTATCTGTAATACATACATGTGTAGACACTTCCAAGCACTACTGTGAAACATACCATTCATTGTAAAACATGCCAAAAAAGTCCAAAAACATACACATAAAAAGGATGAAAATATCAACATAAATGGAATTGTAACAATTTCTTCCCTTATCCTGTAAACCAACCTGCAGCCTTTGGGGCATGCACCCCACTTGAAAACTACTCTTTGGGCATCGGACGATGGCACTTGGGAGAGGCGAGGACCTGCCCATGGCACGTTGTCATCCCCAAGGCCCTAGATGTCAAGGAAAGAAGGCAAGGACCTCAGTTACCTGCAGTTCTTGCTCCGGTTCAGGGAGGGGCCGTTCCAGGAGACCTGGGAAGTGTGTTTCCCACTGCAGGGGGCATGCAGGTTTAGTCCCCAGAGCAAAGTAGTGCATGCTGAGGACAGAGGACACAGAGCAGATGGAGACCACACCCTCCCTCCTGGGGACTGCACCCATGGGGACAGGGCAGAGGCTGAGGTTTTCCTCTGTGGGTCCTACTTGGGTTCAGCCTGGACACAGCCCTGTGAGTCACAGCTGAAAAGTGAGGACAATTCTGTGAAGTTGGCAGGGATCTCAAGTTTCTCTTTTGGGTAATTGGTCATGACAGCCCCAGCAGATGAATACCCTCACTCTACCCCAGAGGAGCTCGAGGGGCCCTCACTCTCCCAGGCGCCCCCAGGGTGAGATCCACAGCTCTCCACAGGAGTGCTAGAGCATCCGGAGTAAGAATAATGTGAGCCTCTAGCTGGGATTAGGAGATACACCTGCCAGGGCTTGGCTGGTGGCTATCGTCATCCGTGTCTGGGAGGGGGAGAAGGAGAGAGGCTGTAAATAGAAACCTCGCCAGGCCAAGAACAGGTGAGTGAGCAGAAGGCAGGATGTGTCCTCTGACATCCACACTCTCGGCAGGGCCGCAGGGGGACACGCACCTTCTTCCGTGCACGCCCCCACCTGTCCTTCCACTCCCTCTAGCCAAGCAACAGACAGGCGCACACATGACACACCCAACCGGCTGGGAGTGTGGGCCGGGTCGCCACCCCACTGCTTCCTGATGTTTCAGAGCCCTGGTTTTCTCATCTGCAAGATGAGGATGGCACTACCCAGCCATCCATGCCCCATAAGGGGCACTGGTGTGACACGGTGCTCCCTGCTGTCTCTCCACAGATTCACGACCATCTCCACCTTGCCCACCTGGCCCACAGATGGCAAAGAGCACCAGGCTCTCAGGCAAAAGCACTGCGGGGAAGGCAGGCCCACTGCACAGCCAGAGACATGCCTAGTGGCTGTGCGAGTGGGGACTGGCTGGGCACTGTGCCCACCTGCCCAGACATAGCCCCACCTGCCCCCCACAGCTGTGAAACATCCACATCACAGGGGACCTAGACACCAGACATGGCTGCACCCAGCTCTTTTGGCGTGGAGGATTCTAAAGGACAAGAAATGAGGGACATGGCTTGCCCAGGTCACGGATGTGGGTGCTGCAGAATGCCCTCAATTCACCCCTTTTTTAAACTTCCCATAACCACGTCTCAAACCCTGGGAATTCCAGAATTCCAGGCTGTGTTCTTTATCCCAACAAAATGAGGCTTCTGGAGGAATGGGGCAAACTCCTAAAGCATTGTCTCCAGAGAGGGAGTCCTCCAGGGACTTCAGCCTCCCTGGAAAGAGCCACTCTGTCCCAGGCCCTGGTCCCTGGCCTGTCCCAGGGCACTGACCCCTCGGTCACCACTATGGCTGGCAGGTGGGTCAGCTTTGGACCTTCAGGGCTTGTGCTCGTCAATCCTACCGCGTGGGTTTGCAGAGGTGGGGCGGGAAGGTCGTGGGGAGGTGTAACCGGCCTGGGTGAGCGTTCTCGCCCTGTGCGGCCTGGAGCCCAGCTCGGTTTCCACCCAACCCTGAACTCTGCCCTTTAATCCACGACGAGTGGGTGGCCAGGCCCAAGGGGTCAGTATGTGACTCGGCGACGCGCGCGCCAAGGCAGTCCCGTGGGGAGGACACCGGCGGCCACGCGCTCCCGCCCCGCCCGCGCACCTGTCCTGGGCGTGGCGCCCGCGGCCCCGCCCCGCCCGCGCCGGGCGCTGGTTGGCGGAGGCGGCGCGCTATGCTAATGAGCCCGGCGCTCCCGCACCTGCCGGCCGCGCTGTCCCCGGCGCCGGCGGACGCTGCAGTCGGGCCCGCGCCCGCCCGTCCGGACCCGCCGCGCCGGAGGGGACCATGCCGCGCTCCTTCCTGGTGAAAACGCACTCCAGCCACAGGGTCCCCAACTACGGGCAGCTGGAGACGCAGAGAGGTAGGGGCTGCCCGTCTCCCCGAGCCCCCTGCGGGGCGGGCGGGAGGAGGAGGCCCCTGGGAGCGGGAGGACACCTGTCCCAGGTGGAGGGAGAAGGAGCCAGCTCGCCAGCACAGCTGGGGCCCAGGTGTCCCTCCTGGCCGAGCCCCCGGGGCTGGACGGGAAGGTAGGTGGCCCACCAGCGCCGCCTCCACTTCAGGGGACTCAGCCGCCTCCGACAGAGGGCGGGATTCTCTCTCCACTTAGAGAAGTTTTCTGGGCCCGAGGCCCCAGTAAAGCTGGGGGGGGGCTGGGTTCCCTGGGTACCTCCAGGGCTGTCTCTCCAGAACTTCCTTGGACTTTGTCTCTTAACCTGTCACTGCCACCTCCCCCCACCCCCAGAGGTGCACAGAAAGCTGATGTGCTGATTTTATAATTAGAAAACCAGGTGGGGGATGGCGAGGCCAGGAGAGCGAGGAGGGAGGGAACCTTCCCTGATCTTCCTATTGCTCCACATCCTCACCAGCACTGCTATGTGAGTGGGAGTTTGAACACACAAAGTGCTGGGGACTCCGTCTTCACCGCTATGTTTTCTCTCCCCTCCGCCCTTGCAGAGATCAGTGCTGCCTGCTCTGCCTGTGGGGGGCGGGTGGTGCCCCTCCCCCTAGACAAGGAGACCCCCCCGGCGCCCTGGGACCGCACCACCACCGTCGCCCGCATCTCCCTGCCCTTCCTGCCGCGGCAAGAGGGCACTCTGGGGGCCTCTGGGCCCGACCTCCTGGAAGTCAGCCGGGTGGACCCCCGGGCTGGCCGGGCCCCCAGTGTACCCCTTAAAGACAGCCTGAACCACCTCAGCCTGCCCCCCCTCCTGGCACTGCCCACGCGGTGGCCCCCACTCCTGGGCCCAGAGGAAGACGGGGCTCCCGAAAAACTGCTTGGGGCTGAGCGGACAGCCCGGGCCCCTGGTGGCTTCGAGTGCTCTGACTGCCACAAGCCCTACCACACACCGTCCGGGCTGGCCAGGCACCGGCAGCTGCATTGCCACCTTCAGGCCGGGCGCGTCTTCACCTGCAAGCACTGTGACAAGGAGTATGCCAGCCTTGGCGCCCTCAAAATGCACATCCGCACCCACACGCTGCCCTGTGTGTGCAGGGTCTGTGGCAAGGCTTTCTCCAGGCCCTGGCTGCTGCAGGGCCACATCCGGACGCACACAGGTGGGTGAAGGCTCTGGGTGGGGGGAGGGGAGGGGTGACTTTAACAAACGCAGGACAGACATCCACATACAGCATCTGCTTCCTGGCATATCCGTTCCCTGGGCCACCGTACAAAGTCCCACAGACTGGGGGGCTTGAAACCACGGCAGCCTGTTCTCTCACAGTCCTGGAGGACAGAATTCCAAACTCCAGGTGCCAGCAGGCCCTGGCACCCTCTGAGGGCTCTAGGGAGGATCCTTCCTGCCTCTGCCAGCTTCTGGGGGCCCCAGGCCTTGGATGGTAGCTGCATCGTTCCTTTCTCCGCTGACAACCCTCTGTGGACATCTCCCCCCCGTGTGTCTGTGTCCAGATTCCCTTCTGGTTATAAGGACACCAATATAAGCCATGTTGAATTAAGGCCACCCTAATGGCCTCAGCTTAACTTAATTATATTTGCTAAGACCCTACTTCCAAATAAGGCCATAGTTGTAGGTACGGGGTTAGGACTTTGACATGTCTCCTGGGGGGGACTGGGCAAAGCACAGCATGTGCAGGGCCTTGGCGAGGTCTGTCTGTTTACATTCCATGGCCTTCAGAACCCCAGAGCGGCAGGGAGGGGCAGCATAGTGGGGTCCCACGGCCTGGCTAAAGGGCAAAGACTCACATTTGGGGAAACGGGAGCCAACCCGCCCCATCGGAGAGGGGGCTGGCAGAGCAAGGAAGCAGGGGGCAACTGCAGAGGGAACAAGGAAGACAGAAACAGGGAGGAGAGAGGGGTAGGTGGAGCTGAGGAATGGTGTGTCCCCCCCCACTCCCGCCCAGGGCTGCCTTGTCAACCACGGTGTGCAAAGAGCGAGAACAGACAGGGAGGGAGACTGCACTCCGGGACTAGACCCGGGTCTCTATCTCGGGTCCAGCGGCTGAAACACTTTTGGTAACTGGAGGCCCCCAACCCCTAAGTCATGGCTTAGACTTGGATCTTCTGAGTCACACCTGGGTGGGGACTGGAGGGGAGGCATTTTTCAGGAGCCGTTTTCTGGGCCCTAGGAAATCCCATCGGTTTTCCTCAACGCTTTGCTGAGGATGCCCCATGAACCACCCCTCTTTCCTTCTCCAGAGGGCCCTGGGCCCACACCCTGGCCCGAGCCTGTCAGGGCTTGGTCCTTGCAGCCCGGCAGGAGGCCGGCCTGGCTGAAGTGTGCCCAGTATCGGGCCAGCAGGGATGCAGGTGCTCTGGGCCCCTCAGGCACTGCAGGCTGGTGTCTCTCAGGGCTCTGTAGGGCTGCAGGGCTGGACAGAGGATCCCCAGTCGTCCATCCCTTTACACACGTTAACGGTCCTCGGGCCAAGGTCCCAACAGAAGAACTTTGCCCAGATCCCTGTCGCCTGACAAGGTGGCTCCTAAACGCTGCCACCTCAAGGGCTTCAGCTCTGCCCTTGATCTAGACTCTGCTGGAGCTGCCTGGTCTTTACACTCGCCTGTCAGTGGCCAGGAGCAGCTGCCAGAGGCCCCTGTGCTGCCCCCGTCCAGATCCCAGCAGCCCAGGGCCCTGGAGGCTCTAGCAGAGACAGTGATGAGTCCAGCAACCATGGCTGCCTTTGCTCTTAGGAAGGGCTCCCGATAGCACAGTCTTGCCCAGGTGTGGTACACCACCCAACCGCAGAAGGCTTGATTTTGGGCACTTGGGCTGTGAGCATTTGGAGGGGGAAAAAGGGGTTACTCGTTGATGTACAGGGCACTTTGACCTTCGGGCTGCCTTCTGAGGTCTTGCTCGGGCCTGTCCAACCCTGCTGGTCACTCAGCTGGCCCTCCCGTGTGCCTCCTGCAGGTGAGAAGCCCTACACCTGCCCCCACTGCAGCAGGGCCTTCGCCGACCGCTCCAACCTGCGGGCCCATCTGCAAACACACTCAGACACCAAGAAGTACCAGTGCCAGGGCTGCGCCAGGACCTTCTCCCGCATGTCTCTCTTGGCGCGGCACGAGGAGTCCGGCTGCTGCCCCGGCCCCTGAGCGGCGCTGCGGTTGGCACAGGTAGGAGGGAGGGGACCTCCCCAGGAAGCTGGAGGCTGGTATCCCTCTTGGCAGCCCCATGTGGCCCAGTGCACCCAGAGGAGCCAGCTGTCGTGGGAGGGCAGGGGCCCAGCCTCACACTTGGTGCATCTTCTCCTCCTGTGTCCTTCAGAACCAAAGAAGTCCCTCGGGGCTGCCAGACAGAGGGCTGGCACGCAGACCTCCCACCTGCCGAGCCCCGTTTCAGAGGTGACACTGTGCAGGGAAGATTTTCCTCAAAACGAGAACCAGAGTTCCATTGTGACTTGGTTTGGTTCCTGGTTTTCTTCACCCAAGAGTTGAAGACTGTGGGGAGATGGTCACCGGCACTGGACACACCCTGCCCCTGGCCAGCTCACGGGGCCACCTGGTCCCTTTGCGCCTCGAGACGAACGTTTTGATGTGCGGCGAGCATGTCCACGCGCTCTGTCCTCAGAAGGCACAACTACCTCTCAGCCAGCCTCCACCCGCCCTTGGTGTGGGGTCTGGGACAAGGTGTCCTGTGTCACGCGTGTGCACCCCTCACTGGACTCTCCCTAAGAAGGAACAGGACACGGAGAGCCAGCAGTTGGGGGTTTGGGCGCGGGGATGAGGCCTCTGGAGTCCTGCCTCCCGCAGTGAGAAGCCCTACGCCTGCCCCACCGCAGCAGGGCCTCTGTCCTGCTCAGGCCTGGGGTCGGGTGCTTGGCTGGGGTGATAAAGAGTCTCCATGCTGCTGCCTGTTGTGTCCTTTGAAGTTTTGAGTCCTGCTCAATCCCCTGGGTCTATGGAGGAGGCCAAATTCTGAGAAACTTACTCCTCTGGACCAAGAGTGACCTTTAGAAACAGACCACCCAGGAGACCCCATGTGGCAGAGCAGATGCTCTCTGAGAAAGCCACATGCTCACACTCCCAGACCTGGACCGCCGTCTGCCCCGTGGGGTTGGCCATCCCTCGAGGGAGGTGTGGGCCAGGCTGGGGCCCACGTGGGCAAGGCGTGAGTTTGCTGGGCCACAGTGACCAAGGACCACAGCCTGGGCAGCTTAAACAACAGAAAGTTCTCCCGCAGCTCTGGCGTCCAGGGTCCCAGATCAAGGTCTAGGAAGGGTTGGCTCCTCTGAGGCTGTGTGGGAGCATCGGCTCCAGGCCTCTGGTGGCTTCGGGAGGTTGCTGGCAGTCCCTGGCTCTCCCTGGCAGGAGGCAGCATCACCCGACCTCTGTCCCCGTCTTTACGTGGCATTCTCCCTGTGTGTGTGTCTGTCCCTCCTCTTCCTGTGAGGACACCAGCCGTGTTGGACAGAGCCCGCCCTACTCCAGCGTGGCCTCATCTTAAGCCGTCACATCTGCAAAGACCCTGTTTCCAAGTGAGGTCACACTCTGAGGTCCTGGAGTTAGGATGTCAACATGTGGATTTCAGGGGGACACCATTCAACCCCAGCAGCCAGTGAGGACACCTGGGTTTGCCAAGAGTCACACCACCAGGCCTCGTGCTCAGAGCTGAGGACAGGAGTCCGATCCTCTTCCCTCAGTCTACACAGGACACGGGCGACACTTGATTCTAACTAGTAGGATTTACTAGGAACTTACCCTTCTGAGTCACTACGGTGGAGCCATGGCCGGTTCCCCAACCCCATCTCCTCTCCCTTCCCTGTGAGGGCAGAGGTAGGGGACGCCTTGGGGACAGTGAGAACAACCCTTGCCCTTCCAGGGCACCCTCCCGCCTCCCAAGGTGCCTGGCCTCCTTGGCCAGGCGGGTCAGGCAGCCTGGGGCCGAGTGGTCTCCCAAGCCTGACAGAAGTTTAGCCAACATTTATATTTTGAGTCTGGGCATCTCACAGAAGGGCTTTTTTTTTTCTTTTTTAAATAGTGTCCAGATGCCTAAAGGAAGCTATATTGTAAATTGTGTTCTATTTCTGGGCCCCGATATCTAAATGAGGCAATTGCACCTGTTGGGTATGAAGGAAGGGAATTTCACAGGCCTAAAATAAAGCTGAATGTTTTCCCTTCTGTCCCAGCCCACGGAAAATGCTCTTATATTTATATCTGGGTAGCGGAGGGTGGATTGGCAGAGGCCATGGAGGAAAGGGGCACCTGCCAGGGACTGGTGTGCAATGGGTGGGGGACGCTTTCACTTGGCGTCAGCAAGGCTGAAGTCGGGCCGCAGCGAGGCCGGCCAACTCCCACCCTGGTGGGACACCCCCGGGACATCCTGCTTTGCCTCCCCTTGTTCTTCCTGACTATTAGCAAAATGACCTGAGATGCTCACTTAAAATTTGGATTTCTGGAGTCCTCTCCTAACACCTACAGGATGAGCCTCGATTGCGACCATCCCTGGGTGAGGAGGCTCCTCTGGCTCTTTCTCTGGGGACTGCAGTGTGGCCTTGTTCTTCTCACCCAAGTCTCCACTCACCACAGTTGCACTTCCCTCCCTACAGAAGGCCTTTCCGGCACACTGTTCCCGGCGTGTTGTCGGAGCCCCTCCAAGGCAGCAGCGGGGCAGGGAGGGACCAGGGGCCCCAGGACCTGAGTGAGTTGGCAGCAGGTGTTTCGGCTGCAGCCCAGGTACGTCTGGGTGACAGCAGAAGCCTAAGAAATCAATGAGGTCTCTAGACAAGAGAACAATAATGTCACCAGCTCTGCAAGGTGGGGGCTGCATCTTCTTCATAGCAGGAAAAGTCCTTTGACAACGCCTCCCGGGCTGGCGCTCTGCAGGCCGCGGGCAGAGTACGTCGGGAGGAAACTCAGGGGCCCTGCCAGCCTCTGGCTGTTCTCTGACTCACAGGGCAAAAGCACAGAGAGCACCGGGCCTCCTGGAGACAGGTGTGTGGGGGCAGCGGGCTCTGGGTGACCCAGTCCCTCCGCCGCTCCCTGTTGAGAGAAACCTCTCCCGAAAGCCGAAGAGGCGCTAAGCTTATCCTCTGCTTCCAGAAGCCCAGAGGGACCTATAAATACTGCTTTGGCCCAGAATACTCTGGGGGTTCTCTGCATGTTTGAAAATAGCCCACCTGTTACTATCTATGCTCGGCGGGCCCACTCCCGCCCCGCACTTGCGTGGCTAAGTATAGCTGCTGGCAAAGCCCAACGGAACAGAAGTTTCCAGGCCGCGTCACCTCGCGGATGGCAGAACATCCCGGCGAGAGCACCTCCCCTGCCAAGAGCCAGAGGAGCGGAGAGGCGAGAACTGACCCAGCAGCACCTTCCCTCGCCCAGCCTTGGGCGGACAGGCCCGTGGGACTCTTGGCAAACGACAGGCGTTTGCCAGATCAGGAAGGAAGGCCCCCCGTTCCCAGGCTGCTGTTCTGCGGGGTTACGTTAATTATAAAGCCTCGGTTCCTTCATCTAGAAAAGAGGACTCTCGCCAACCTCTACGTCAGAATTCAAGAGAACACCAAGTAAACATAATAGAAAGAGAATAGATCCTCAGGACAGCTAAAATGAAACAGAATTGCCAGCTTTAGGAGAACCCTCAACCCTTCGCTCCTCCTAGGATCTCTGTCCGTTTCCAGACCGCTGAGCTCTGGCTGCAGTTTCTCCCTGGCCCAGCCCGGCCCACGGAGCTGCCCGAGAGCTGCTCTGGCGCCTGCCTGCTCTGCGCTCTGGGGGCGGCTGTGTCACGGACGGCGCACATGGCGGGAGGGCCGAGGGATCTGAGCTCGTGCCACCTCCGGGGTTCTGAGGGAAGCTGGGGGCCGTCTTCCCGCGTGGTGTCAGTCAGCACTGCAGCCCCTAGCTCTTCCCCAGGGACCCCAGCTCAAGGCCAAGGCTCGGAATCTCAGGGCAGGTGCCGCCCCTCCTCCCCCCGGCCCTTCTCGCGGCAGCTCCCTGGCGCTGTCCCATCTCACCCTCCTTCTGTTCTCCCTGTAAGGACCAGCCTGGGCTCAACCCTAAGGAAGACCCCGACTCGCTTCGGTTTCACTTATCCAGCCCCAAACACCAGCCTCATCTCCTCCCCAGGAGCAGGCACCGTCAGAAGTGAGGACGGGGCAGAGCGGGCACATCCCATCCGCATACTGGGTTTCTGGAATTCAGGTGTTTTGAATTGGCCAAAAAGAGAGGCTGAGACAGGACAGGACAGTAGAGACCGATCCTGCCACCTCCTGTTCACCGAGCTCGGCTCCAAGGCACCTGGAGAGGTGTGGCCGGTTCTCCCCAGGGGCTGTGGGCACCACGGTGTGGTCTCCCTCCTTGTCTCACAGAACAAGCTACGCGTATTGACAGTTGGGTTTCAGATTCCACTTTGCAGCTCACCTTGAAGGAGCACGCCTGGTCGAGTTTTGGTACACTATCAGAGAAGAGCAGCCACGATTATCTGAAGAGGCCATGAAAACACTTGCCAGCTGGGCATCCGTACAGCACAGATTTCCTCCACAGGCGCCGACCAAAACATGTCGCAGAGGCACATAGGAGGACCTAGCTGTTGATGTCTATTAAGCCAAACACTAAAAAGATTTATCAATATTTATTTCTAATAAGGGTAAATATAGATTTTTTTCCCCGCATCCTTGGAAAATGATCTGCTTGTTCTTTGACAACAAATTTAATGACATTATTCATCCCAGGAGATGCAGGCGAACCAGCCACCCGTGTTCATCTGGGCAGTGTAACTCAAGTTCCAGACACACTTACCCAGGACACTGTGGTGCAGGGGAGCGAGTGTGGGGTCTGCACTGGCGAGTCAGGTGCCTGTGTCCCCATGACGAGGGAAATATTTTCCATGATGAGTGGCTCAGGCACAAAGCCACCACGGCCATCTGAGTGCCGGCCCCAGCTGGCGAGCTTTCCTGGCCACGTGCATACAGTAAATGGTGTGTGTTGGGAGCCCTCGTATGGGAAGCTAGAAGCTGCAGAAGATATATCTACTCACTGATTTAACTACACTCATCTGAGAGCTTCTTTTGGGATCAATAATTACCAATATTCACTGCAGATGGATAGGGGCAGGCCCCTTCCAAAGTCTTTAGCACCTGCAAGGAAGGAACCATCCTTATCTCTCCCTACAGGTGAGAGAGGTGCAGAGAGGTTAAGTAGCTTGTCCAAAGTCACACAGTGAGTGAGCAGCAGAGCTGCTCTTTAAACCCAGGAAACCTGGATCCAGAGTGTGTCACTTTCACCCCTAAATTATAATGCCACTAAGAACTTCTGAGATTTCTTTATGCTTTGAAGTTAGAAATAGGGCATCCAATCAGTATAGCAAATACTCTAATGCTTTTTATTTATTATTATTTTTATATGAGATGGAGTCTTGCTATGTTGTCCAGGCTGGTCTCTAAGTCCTGGGCTCAAGCAATCTGCCTGCCTCAGAGCCCCCCCCCCCCCCAGTAGCTGGGACTGCAGGCGTGTGCCACTGCCCTGGCTGTGCTGCTTTCTAGATGGGGCCAGGGCGTGGGGTGGGATGGGGGAGGAGCTGCAGGAGGGGAGCTGACTGCGGTCTAGCGCCGGCATTTGCATTTGTGTGGGAAGCCCAGGTTCTTTGGCCTCCCTGGTTAAAGGGGAAGAGAAAGTGTGACCAACAGAGGGGAAAGAGCTGGAGATGCCAGAGCAGCAGGAAATGCTCAGGGCCTTGTGTGGCTGGGGCTGGAGAAACAAGAAAGGAAGGAGAGAAGGGAAGAAGTTGAAGGGCAGAGGCAGGAAGCAACGGATGCCACGGCAGGTTTGGAAAGGGAACCTGGGCCGGGCCTGACTTCTGACCCCAACAGTTGGCCTCTGGGATTAAACAGGGAACAAGGAATGAGCCTAGCACAGCACCTGGCACACAGTAGGCACTCAATAAATGCTCAGTGCCCCCCTCACCTCATGACTCAGTCCCATTCTTTCTGGTTTGCAACGAGAAGGACCTTAACCAAGTTCCGTTAGAACCATCAGCCTTTTCAGGACAGGCCAGCAGCAAGATGCCCGCTGGGCCCGGGTCTGGATTCAGGGGGGCAGGTCATGGCAGTTAAAGGCAACTCCAAAGATGCGCCAAAACGCCAGCCAGGGCAGCTCGCCGAGGGTCCCTGGGGAGCAGCTGAAAATACAACCAAGAAACCCCCGTTACCATCTGTAATTAAGTTTGCATGCGCACGCCTGAGTATTATGCCTTAATTCCAGAATATATTATAGCTTCTGTGTTAGTTTGCTGGGGCTGCCACAGACTGGTTAGCTTAAACAACAGAAGTTTATTTTCTTACAGTTCTGGAGGCTGGAAGTCTGAGAACATGGTGCCGGCAGGGCTGGCCCCTCCTGGGCTTGCAGACGGCCGTCTTGCCTCTGTGGGTGTCTGCGTCCTACACTCTTATTTCCACCAGTCAGACTGGGTCAGCGCCCACACTAGTGACCTCACTTTAGCTCAGTTACCTCGTTCAAGGGCCAATCTCCAAATGCAGCCTCCTTCTCAGGAACCGGGGTTAGGACTTCAACACATAAACTTTCCGGGGCATGAGGACACACAATTCAGCCTGTAGCAGCTTCCCTTCAAAACCATTTTTTGTATTTAAAAAACAAAACACTTGCTCGGCCTCACAGGTGCTGGGTGCTTTTGCCAGCACACTTGCAAGGAGCTGCTTCACTTAATCCTGAGAGGTGGGTATTGTTGGTAGCCCTGTTTGATAGGTGGGACGGCACAGGCACAGAGAGGTGAACTGACCTGCCCAGGGTCCCCGTCTAGAATGTGCTGGACCCAGCGTTTGAACCAGCAGCCTCCGCCCAGAGACAGGAATCCTTCTGCCGCCCCTTTCTGGCAACAGACAGTGGCTCTTTCAATGGATGGGTGGGGCTCTAATAAGGTAGTTGGTTTCCCCCACACTTGTAAAACAGCCTATGCACTTGCTTCCCTCGACCAGATTTCAGAACCTGTCGTCTCCTCCTCAGTGGTGGTGCCCAAGATAACAGCGCTCCAGGCGCTGGTCCTCAGCACCCACGGGGGAGGCCGCCGTGCCCAGCCTCCTGCCCCCCACCCACAGGGGCTGCCTGGAGGCTCTGACTGCATGGATCAGTTCCTCACCCCACACCTGATCACATGTCCCCAAGACCAATCCCTAAGCATAAATAAATGAAATAAACACAAGGAATCACAGCCTAGAGACAAAATTCTCTTCTCTGTGACTCCCTCTCTGCCAGTGGAGAGAGAAGGGCAGCTGTGGACGAGGGCTGGGTTTCCCATGCCGGGCACGCCACCTCAGCACGTGCTCCCGGCACAATGGGTCGGGCAGGAAGCCAAGTGCCAAGAGGCCCAGTGACTTGCTGGAGGTCCCGCACCTGGTAATGGGCAGAGCCGCAATTCCAACTCCAACGGGCAGGCACGGAGAGCTCTGAACGTCCAGAGGTAGAGCGAACTGCTTTTGGAGCACTGAAAAAATTTTTCTTTTTTCTTTTTTTTTAGGACGTGGTCTCGCCCTGTCGCCCAGGCTGGAGTGCAGTGGCGTCATCAGAGATCACTGCGGCCTCTAACTACTGGCCTCAAACTATCCTCCCGCCTTGGCCTCCCCCAAAGTGCTGGGATAACAGGTATAAGCCACCACCACTACTGACCTGGAAGAATTCCAGATATTCCAAAGGGAGGAGAAAGGACCGTGCGAATGGACAAAGCTAGGCCTCAGGCAAAGGTACTGGCTGGAACAACCTCACCTGAGCCTCCTCATCAACATCACAGACACTCGGGAGGGCGTGCGCTGGGCTGAATGCTCTCCTGTAGCCGTCCTGAAATTCCTCATACTTTTGTTTTTGTTTTTAAAATAAGCTCTGGCAAGTTTTATTAAAGAAAAATTTTGCACGGTTTGCTTTTCACCAGTGTGTTCTGGCATGCTTCCAATCATGTCGGAATCAGCTGGATGCTGACAGCCAGCGTGCACACCCTGCCCTCTGCTCAAGCCATGGCCATTGCCACTGTAGTGGGGACGCCAGTGCTGGCCGACATGGCATCGTTCTCCACCTGAGATTTCCTCGGAGCTGGGTGGCTGCTGGTGAGGGTGACTCACTTCACTTTTCCGTCTCTGGCCATCTTCAGAGTCTGCTTGTACCCTAGTGCGCACTTTCCCCTTTTCATGACGAGCTGGAGCCCGGGGTCGATCCTCGATCGACTTTTTTGTCTTCCTTGCGGCCACCGTCTTCCGGCCAAAAGTTCGGGACAGCTCCAACTGGGAGCAGCGGCCCGATGGCCGGAGGGTGAGAAAGGAAGGAGTGTCCCCTCTTTCTGGACGGGCGGCTCCACACGTTCACTTCGCACCAGGACCTGCAAACGATGTGGCCGCTCCTGCACTCGGGTGGCTTCACAAGGACAGGAGGAATCCAAGACCCCGGTGGAGGCCCCAACACTCAGGGGTCCTCAGGGAACTCTCTCTCCTCCCTCCAAACCCATCTTCACTCCCCACTTATTTGGAACTTGATCTTGTGCTGCCTTCATTGCCCTGTGATTCTTATCTCAAAATTTCATTTTGAATGTATTTATGCCTGGCTTGAAGGAACATTTTGGTTCCAAAATTGCAGGGCAAACATCTTTGGGAAAGCAATTCAACGAAGACAAGGTATCTGACTGTGAGTGACAAGCACTTTAGTTCTCCCTAGATGACAGGGAAGGAGACCTGATGCAAGTCCATAAACACAAAGCCGACCACACAGCAGGCCCCTGCCTTCTCTGAGCCCCACCTCGACTCACAGCCACCCACCTGGCAGTCCAGACTCAAAAGCTTGGCATAATCTTTCCTACAGCTTTATTGAGATGAATCGCATAGACTCACCTGCACACATGCAAAGTGCGCCTGATGGGCTGCAAGGCCGCCATACACCTGCCACACCATCGCCCCATCCACGTAACGGACACGTCCATCCCCAGAGGTTTCCTGTGCCCTCAGAAACCCCTCTCTCCGTACCCCTCCCCAAGCCCACCCCTGGCAAGCACCAGCCTTTCTGTCACTACAGATTAGTTAGCATTTTCTAGGATTTTTATGAATGGGGTTTGTATGACCCTTTGCCCTCCCTCCCTCAGCCTCCGCCTGGGCCCTGCACATGTCTGCCGCTCTCTTCCCCCATTACATTTCTTGGGGCCTCAGACTCCACGTATTCCCCCTCCACTGCCTGGGCCCAGACTTTCCTGATAGATTATGATATAGCACCAAGGCCTCCATGGCCCAGCCACCTGGCTGCTCCCACCGCAGAGGGGCTACCTGGAGACGCTGACTGCAAGGATCAGTTCCTCACCCCACGCCAATCACAGCAGATCACAGTAGATGACAGACCCCTGTAGGCTACAGACCCCTGCGGACTACAGACCCCTGTGGACTACAGACCCCTGTAGACTACAGACCCCTGCGGACTACAGACCCCTGTGGACTACAGACCCCTGTGGGCTATAGACCCCTGTAGGCTACAGACCCCTGTGGACTATAGACCCCTGTAGGCTACAGACCCCTGTGGACTATAGACTCCTGCAGGCTACAGACCCCTGTGGACTACAGACCCCTGCAGGCTACAGACCCCTGTGGACTACAGACTCCTGTAGGCTACAGACCCCTGCAGGCTACAGACCCCTGTGGACTACAGACCCCTGCAGGCTACAGACCCCTGTGGACTATAGACTCCTGCAGGCTACAGACCCCTGCGGGCTACAGACCCCTGTGAACTATAGACTCCTGCAGGCTACAGACCCCTGTGGACTATAGACTCCTGTAGGCTACAGACCCCTGTAGGCTACAAACCCCTGTGGACTATAGACCCCTGCAGGCTACAGACTCCTGTAGGTTTTAGGCCACTGTATAGACCCCTATAGACTATAGATCACTGTGGACTACAGACTGCTACAGGCTGTCACAATAACTTTTTAAGGA
This sequence comes from Daubentonia madagascariensis, assembly GCA_023783475.1. NCBI lineage: Eukaryota > Metazoa > Chordata > Mammalia > Primates > Daubentoniidae > Daubentonia > Daubentonia madagascariensis. Next base: position 5,738,775 of record JAKFHU010001784.1, on the reverse strand, counting down.
ATCTCCCAGCCTGTAGACAGTCCTTTGCTCCAATTCGCCATGTCACCAAAACCCTTTGCTCTTCAGATACGGGCACTATTGTGTCATTCTCTGGACCGAAAGCCAGGGCTGTCTCAACATCTCTTTGACCCTACTGTTTGCAGCATCCTCCAGTGATGCGCCACCATCGCCAGTCTTCTGCCGTGCCACCGTGCCCTTTTCATAAGTTATCCTGTCCCCACCACTGGGCTGCCAACCTCCCCGGCAGAGCCCTCCCCGAGGCCCGGTGCCATGCCCTGCCAGAGGGCAGCATGATCAAGATGTCAGAATACACCAGGCGGAGCATGGACAGCTTCAACAGGGTTCAGAAGAGATTCCGGAAATTTTACACCTCTGTCTTGTGAGTATTAGAAAATTATACAGACAGTCCCTTAAAAAGGGAATGGGGAGGGTCTTTCTGAAAAGCTCCAAAGGGCAAAGGTGAGGGAGCAGGTCCCTCCAGTCCTCACGCACGTGCACTCTGAGCGCCTTCTCCCCACCTCTGTGACACATATGCTCTTTCAAACGTTTCTTTCCCGTTTTGCTACTGACCCCCTCATCTCACCCTTCCCAGGACACCAGCAGCTACTTCCCGCTCAAAACGCCGCCCCAGCAAAGTCTGGTGTCTCTTCCCCTTGCCCTGGGTCTCCTGACCTTGCACTTGTCCTGTGGAGAGAGCAGCAGTTCTTAGGAACGTAACTGTTGAGAGAACAGTGAACCTGGGAGAACTCCAACAGCGCTGTTCAGGGTGCACTGGCGGCAACCCAGGACGACCAAGGAAGGGGGCGCAGGCATGTGGATGCGGGTGGGGCGCAGGCTCGGAGGGGAGGCACGCGGGAGCTAGCGCAGAACTGGCCAGAGGCCACGGGCTCGTTTTAGGATGCTTCACATTAATACGTGACTTGTACTCCTTCATGTGCATCAGATGTCTCTCAACAAACAGGAAACTGTTTACAAAGAAACAATGGCTGCAGGGGAAGAAGAAGGTCTAAAGAGAGAATAAAAGGGATGGGGTGATTGTTCCTCTGCAGCAATTGCGGGGGGACCAGGTCCAGGACAAGCGGCTCCCTCTTCCCCATGTCACCAGGCAGCTGCTCCTGAAGACCTGGGGGTTCCCGCAAGTGCTGGGACCTTCTCCTGCCCCCGCTCAGCTCAGGGCCCACCCCGCCCCGGGCCCACCTCTCCAGATGGGAGTGCAGCGGGCTCCCGCGGACCAAAGAGCAGCAGGCAAAGCAGGCTGGCCAGCCAGTGTGGCTGGAGCCGTGACGTTTGAGAGCAGAGGTCTGCAAACCACGGCCCTCGGCCAAACCCAGCCCGTTTTTGCACAGCCCAAGCGTTGTGCCAATGAAAATGAAAAGACGTGACACCCTACTCACAGTAGCCCAGAGGTAGAAACAACCCGATGTCCCTCCACCGAGTGGGTACACAGAACGCGGTCCCTCTGCGGGAGTGGAGCGGCTCACTCTGCATAGACGTGCTCCCCACTGGCAGAGGGGCTTGGCGGCCCTCCTGGGTTGGGGTGGAGGAGGGAGGAAGAGAGGGATTTCGTCCTCCCAAGGGGCAGGCGAAGGGCCGAGCAGAGCCCACCCTCCTCCCCGCCCTGGCCGCGCAGGGCCGGCTGGCTCCCTTCCTCTGGGAAGCTATTCCTGGGCCTCCGTTGGGTGCATGATCTCAAGCGGCACATCATCAGATCTATGACATACCGTTTTACGTGAGCATGGGGTTGCCAGTCCCTCTAGAGGGAACATTTCCTCCATCTCTGTATCTTTCAAATCGCCTGGCTCCGTGGTGTTTCGTATTTGCTGACTGCTTCTAGAAAAACCCCACCAAGGACCTCCCAAGGGGACCAGGTGGAAATAAGAGGGACACAGAGAAAGCTAGACACACGCCCTCCTTTCGAGTCCCTGATGCCTGGCTAGGGGAAGGGGGACAGGAAATGCCAGCCCACGGAAAGCTCCAAGGATCAGTGGCAGAACAGGGCAAAGCTGGGTTCGGGCTGCTCTGCTGGCCTGTCCAGGCCGAGCCCCAAGGGTGGCCACACGCTCAGCCCTGCCTGGGCCTCCCCTCCCCGCCCCCCGGGCTCTCATTCAGCATCTCCGAAGACCCTCCCTCCTGGGTAGCAGGCCCACGCACCCATACTGAGCAGGGCACCCACGCGTGGCAGACACGTGAGGAACGTTTACCGGAGGAACAGAATAGCGCCCTCACATTCCCCTGTGACTCGAAGTAAGTCAGGCACAGGGACCTCTGGCCGGGGAGGTGACCCTCAGCCTCTGTGCCCATCTCATCTGTGCCTCATAATGGTGCGTCCACTTCTTTACTTCTGCCCGGGGCAGCACATTCTCATCTTATCCTAACACGGCTGGGCCAGGGAGGCGTTTACTCAGTGCTTCACCTCCAGGCCCTGTGCTAGCAACTTACACACATCTACCCTTAATGTCTTCAGCACCTCCGTAGGGAGCATTGCCCCCCTTACACATGAACAAACTGAGGCTCGCTGCAGGTAAGAAAGTTATTTACACACCAGTTTTGCCTAGCTTCGGAGCCACATGCTTTCCAGCATCTTTCTTTGCTGCTCAAGGTGTGGGCCTCAGGCCAGCAGCTTCCACCAGTGTCTTGGGACACTTGCTAGGAGTGCAGGGTCTCAGGCCCTGCCCCAGACCCAGAGTCAGAGCGGGCATTTAACAGGGTCTCTGGATGGCTTGTGTGCTCGTTACAACTTGAGAAATACCATCCTACACTTCCTCTCATCAAAGTAGGGAGATTACACTGACAAAAAGGAAATCTGAGTCAGAATTGTGGGAGATGCTTCATGCCTGCGGCAGCAGGGTGTACCTACTTACTTTTGCTACTTAGCCTTAAATTTCAAACTTTACTCCCCGTTTTCCCTGTATCTACCACCATCCCCTTTGAAACACCTGATGATAGAACAAGTCAGGGTGATGTGTGGGTGTGCATGCTGAAATTCCTGCCCTCTGGTTTGTCACCCCACCGTGACCCACAACCCACTTCACAGGAAACTGAAAATGGGGGAGAGACCGTTGTTTCACACAGTTATTTAACAGAGAGGCCCCATGGTTAGTCTATTTTCGACTTACACGCAGGTCGATGGTTTGGAGAGCCTGGGCTAAAGTTGTCAGTGTGGGGGGTCTGCGTCTAGCCCTCTGTCGGGGTTGTTCATCCAAGGCTCTCCTCTGGGTACGGGCGCCTCTGCCTACAGGCACGCCGTCAGCATGTACTGCCGCACGGCTCAGCTGATAACCTTAAAAATGAAAACAAGGAACACTGATTTAGCCACATAGGGAGGGCGGGAAAGTCGGGTATGTGGTTGGGAGATGGAAGAGAGTCCCTTAATTCCACTTAGTAATAATAGATGTTATCTAAAAATTAAAAATCTCTATTTCATATAAATATAGAAAATATACAGTATATATACTGTGTATCATATACGTACACAAATATATGCAGGTTATGTAGAAGAAACATGGAGGAAAATAAGAGATTTGAAAGTGGGTGCGTTTGATGAGCTGCAACCTGGAGGTGAACAGGTGTGGTGGGGTCTGTTAATTGACTTAAATCTATGTAATACTTTGATCATATAATAAATAATAAAATTGATAATGTACCAGTAATATAGGTAAAGCACCTAGTGCAGCGTCCAGCACAGATGCTTCATAGATGATTCGTCACTACTGTGGCAGAATATAAATTCCTGGGGTGACCTGTGGCTCCACCCTTTCCTGGGTAGCTGTGGGTGGCTACGGCATGACTGCAGTCATCCACACCTGCTCCTCAAAGGAAGATTTAGTGGCTTTGCATGAACAGAAAAGTGATTGCAAGAGAGACTGAAAATACTAACCATCTGAGACGCAAATGTAAACAACAGTGAGACACCCTTTCCCCCCATCAGGCGACAGGCTGTGCTGGCGAACGCGTGTGCACACTCTCGTGCTTTGGCAGAGAAAGCTGAACAATCGATTCAGCTTCCATAGACAGCAACTGGTCAACAGCTATCGAAATTACTCCAGGCACGTCCGGCTTGGCCCAGCAATTCCACTTCCAGGAGCTTCTCCTACAGAATGTGTAGAAAAGCACTGTGTATAGTATCCAAAAAATGTAACAGCCCAATCGCCCAACAGAAGACAGGCTGAATAAGTCAGGGTACATCCAGGCAACAAGCAGGGACGTTCTTTTTGTACTGAATTGGGATGATCTGCAAGAGACACACAAGTGGAAAAAGCAAGGTGGGAAAAAAGCTACTTGCTTGTATTATGCACTAAATGTCAATGGAAAGATACACAAAGAATTGATAAATATGGCACTTCTGGGAACAACTGGGTGGCTGGGGCCCACAGTGGAAGACTTCATATTGCATTCTCCTGCATTTTCTGAAATTGAACCATTTAAGCTAAAAATAGAATTTTAAAAAGGGACGGGGGGATGGGAAGTTACCTTTCAACGCGGACTGTTTCTGTTTGGGACGATGAAAAGTTCTGGAAACGACAGTGTTCATGGTTGCACAGGGTGAATGCACTTAATGCCACTGAACTGTGCAATTAAGTCTTTAGTTGTGTATTTTACCACAATAAAAATCAATGTACATATAAATGTGTCAACTCATTTCTACCGTGAAAAATGACAAAATCTTTGTTTATATGGCGCTTAAAGGGGCTGGGGGCGTTTGAAAATGCCTATCTGGGATGTAACTCCTCCGCCAGCGGCCGCCCCAGCACCAGGCAATGAGGCTTTTTCAGCTCCCTTGTACTCTTATGGGGCCACCAACAGGGTGGCCCGGGCAGTCCGCGGGACCCCAGGACACGGGGCGGCGGGGGCGCTGCAAGGACCATGGCTGTGGGGTGGGGGTGAGGGCCCTGGGGGTCGAGAGGGGACGCCAGGAGTGCGGCGGGGGGGGGACCCCAGGGGCGAGAAGGGACGTTGGGGGGACCCCGGGGTGTGCAGAGGACGCCAGGGGTGCACGGGGACCCCGGGGGGCGAGAGGGGACGCCGGGGGTGCAGGGGGGATCCCGGGGGCGAGAGGGGACGCCGGGGGTGCAAGTGGACCCCGGGGGAGAGAGGGGACGCCGGGGGTGCAGGGGAGTCCCGGGGGAGAGAGGGGACGCCGGGGGTGCAGGGGGGATCCCGGGGGCGAGAGGGGACGCCGGGGGTGCAGGGGGGACCCCGGGGGGAGAGAGGGGACGCCGGGGGTGCAGGGGGGATCCCGGGGGCAGAGTGGGGACGCTGGGGGTGCGGAGAGGACGCCGGGGTGCAGGGAGGACCCCGGGGGCGAGAGGGAACGCCGGGGACGGGACCCCGGGCCGCGTCCCACCGCGCTGGGGGCCGCTTGACCTTCGGCCCCAAGCACCCCCGACACGGTTCCCCCGAGCGCGCGGAACTCACGGCGGGCAGCTCGCGCCGCTTTCAGCCGGGACGGCCTCCGGGCCCGAGGCGCCCACCGCGCCCGCCTGGGGGCGCCAGCGAGGCCCCCCGCCCCCGGAAGGCGGCCGCCGCGCGCCTGCGCAACGCGCGCCTGGGCGGACCCCGCGGCGCAGGCGGCCGCGGGCGGGTGGGGCGCAGGGGCCGCCGCCCATCGTCCGATCCCGCCCATTGGCTGGGAGGTGAAGCGAGGGCCCGGCCCGCCGCTGATTGGTCGGCACGCACGCACCGGTCGCGCGGGCCAATCGCGTGGCAGCGCGTGAGGCGGCGGAGCCCGCCGAGGTCGGAGCCGGGACTGCTGGCGGCCGGGGCTGCGGACGCCGCGCTGCTGGGCCATGGCCTCGGAGGAGCCGCTGGTGGCCGTCACCTGCACCGCGCCGGTCAACATCGCGGTCATCAAGTACTGTGAGTGCGGCGGGCACCGCGCCCGGCCCGCATCGGGGGCGGGGGCCGTGTCTCCGGGGCGGGGGGTCGTGTCTCCCGGGCCGTGTCTCCGGGGCGGGGGGCCGTGTCTCCGGGGCGGGGGGCCGTGTCTCCGGGCGGGGGTCGTGTCTCCGGGGCCGTGTCTCCGGGGCGGGGGGTCGTGTCTCCGGGGCGGGGGGCCGTGTCTTCGGGGCGGGGGGCCGTGTCTCCGGGCGGGGGTCGTGTCTCCGGGGCGGGGGGCCGTGTCTGGGGCCATGTCTCCGGGTGGGGGGTCGTGTCTCCGGGGCGGGGGCCGTGTCTCCGGGGCGGGGGGTCGTGTCTCCGGGCGGGGGGCCGTGTCTCCGGGGCGGGGGGCCGTGTCTCCGGGGCGGGGGTCGTGTCTCCGGGCGGGGGGTCGTGTCGCCGGGGCCCACGGCGGGCCGCGCTGGAGGTCCGGTCAGCCTCGTGCCTAGAGGCGGGGAAACTGAGGCTGGAGAGACGCCTCTGGGCCTCCTTCCAGGGACGGGGCTTGCTCAGACCGCGCGTTCCCACGCGACCGCCACCTCCCGGGCGCGGCCTCAGCGAGGTCCCCCGGCTTCCCCTGCACCTGCGAGGAGCATCCTCGGGGGAACGTCTGGTAAACGCCAGCGGCACCTCGCGCTGGGCTGGCGGCCTTGGCGCAGGACCCCCTGCCGGGTTCCTGGCCACCGCTGACCGCTCATTTCTGCAGCGTGTCATTTCGACAGTGTTCTATAAATGGACGCATACAGCAAGTAATCTTCGGGATTTGGCTTATTCGGCATAATTTCTGGAACTCTGTCCAGGTCGTTGTGTCTGTCAATCATTCTGTTCCCTTTTGCCGCTGAGCGTTGCTCGGCAGAACGATGGACCATAGTTTATCCATTCACCCCTTCCAGGGCATCCGGGTTCTTTCCAGTTTTGGTCTATCACAAATAAAGCTGCTACAAAGTTTTGTGTACAGGTTTTGTGTGAACCTAAATTTTCATTCTTCTGGGATGAACGCCCAGGAGTGCATTTGCTGGGTTATGTAGTAGTTGCTGTTTATTTTGGTCCAGACACCGCTGGGCCGCTTTATGTTCCCACCAGCAATGCGTGATCCAGTTCTTCCTCGTCCTCACCGGCATTTGGTGCTGTTGCTATTTTTTATTTTAGCAATTCCGAGACGTACCAGGCAAGAGCTCACTGTGGTTTTTGTTTGCATTTCCCTAGTGGCCAGTGGTGTTGAACATCTTTTCACGTGCCTGTTTGCCTTCTGTTCATCCCCCTCGGGGAGGTGTCTCTTCGTGTCCTTTGTCCGTGTTCCAATTGGATTGTTGCTCTTCACTATTGACTTCTGAGCATTCATTATATATTCTAGATACCAGTTCTTTGTTGGATTTGTGGTTTGCAAATATTTTCTCCCAAGCTGTAGCTTATGTTTTTATCCTCTTAACAGAGTCAGAGTTTTTTTTGCTTTTGTTTTGAGACAGGGTCTCGCTCTGTCACCCAGGCTGGAGTGCAGTGGCACAATCACAGCTCCCTGCAGCCTGGAGCTCCTGGTCTGAAGCCATCCTCCTGCCTCAGCCTCTCGAGTAGCTGCGACTCTGGGTGCGCACCACCACACCCAGTTAATTTTTCTATTTTTTTGTAGAAATGAGGTCACACCATGTTGCCCAGGCTGGTCTCAAACTCCTGGCCTCAAGCTATACTGCCACCTTGGCCTCCCAAAGTGGTGGGATTAAAGGCATGAATCACTGTGCCAGGCCTCAAAATTTTTAATTTTATGAAGTCCAGTGTGTCACTTTTTCCTTTCATAGGTCAGGCTTTTGATGTCAAGTCTAAGACCTCTTTCCTTAGTCCTACATCCTAAAGATTTTCTCCTGTGTTTTTTTCTGAGTTGTATAGGTTTACCTTTTACATTTAAGTCTTTGATCCATTTTGAGTTATTTTTTGCATAAGGTATGAAACTTGGGTTGAGGGTTTTTTGGCTTATAGATGTCCAGTTATCCCAGAACCATTTGTTGGAAAAGCTCTTCTTCCTCCATTGAATTACTTGTGTACTCTTGTAAAAAATCAGTTGGTCATATTTGTGTAGGTCTATTTCTGGGTTTTCCACTTTGTTCCTTAAATTTGTGTCTGTCTCTCTGCCAACATTATAGTTAATCTAGATTATTTTAGATGTATAGTAAGTCTTGAAATTGGGTTGAGTTGATTCTTTCTACTTTATTTTTCTTTTCAGAATTGGTTAGCTATTCTAGTTCCTTTGCATTTTCATATATGTTTTAGAATAATCTTCTTTGTATCTACAAAAAGTGTTGTTTGGATTTTGATATGTATCAGGTTAAACCTGCATACCGATTTGGGGGGAATTGATGCCTTTACTATGTTGAGCCTCTGTCTGTGAACAGGATATGCCTCTCCATGTGTTCAGATCTTTCATTTCTTTCAGAAGCATGTGTAGTTTTCGGCATACAAGTCTGTACATGTTTTGTTAGATTAACACCTAAGAATTTTTTTTTGAGTGATGGTAAATGGCATTATATTTTAATTGTAGTGTCCACATGTTGCTAGGATATAGAGAAACCATAGATTTTTTTGTGTTAATCTTGTGTTCTGCAACCTTGCTGAACTCACTTCTCAGTTCTAAGAGTCTTTTTTATAGATTCCTTGAGGTTTTCTATGTAGACAATCATGTCATGTGCAAATAGGGATGATTTTTAAAAATTTCCTCCTTTCAATCTGTGTGCCTTTTATTTCCTTTCTTGCCTTCTTGCAGCAGCTGGAACCTCCACCGTGTTCAATGAGAGTGGTGACAGTAGACGTCCGTGCCTTGGTCCTGACTAAAGCATTCAGTCTTCCACCCGCAGTGTGCTGCAAGCGGCAAGGTTTTTGTAGATGGTTTTTATCAAGGTGAAGAAGTTCCCCTTTATTCCTATTTTTCTGAGACTTTTTATCATGAATGGTTGTTGAGTTTTGTCAGATGCTTTTTCTGTGTCTGTCGACACAACGACAGGATTTTTCTTCGTTAGCCTGTTGCCACGTGGGTCGCACTGGCCGATTTCCCGGCAGCATTTGGCTCAGCTTCTCCCCACTCTGCCCGTCCTGCTGTTGAGCTTGTGCACTGAGCCTTTTGCTTCAGTTACTGCATTTGTCACTTCTGCAGTTTCCACTTGGTTCTTTACATCCTCTGTTTCCTTTGTCTGAGCATGTTTGGGTTTGCTCACTGAAGCGTTCTTATCAAGGCTGCTGTCACGTGTTTGCCAGGTAATCTCCGTCTCTGACATCTTGAAGTTGGCATCTGTGGGTTGTCTTTCTCATTCAGTTTGAGATCATCTTTGTTCTTGGTAAGACAAATGATTTTTGGTTGAAACCAGTATCGCGTTGTTCTGAGACTCTGGGTCTCATGTAAGCCCTCTATTTGGGCTGGTTTTTGGTTAGCACTGACACCGCAGTGGGCCCCGCGTGAGCTCCCGGCCGTCCACCAGGCCTCCTCTGACAACAGCTAGGGCAGGGCCAGGGCAGGGGCACCTCGCCGGTGCTCGAGGTGGGATGCAATCCCGGCTCCCACGTGGTCTGCACTGACTCTGTGGGGAGATGAAAGTTCCCGCTCCTTCAGGAAGGGGAAGGGCTGGAGCACCCCATTCCAGCGCGGCCAGTGGGGGAGTCCAGGTTCTGCGCGGCCTTGGTGAATGGGATGGTGTTCGGCTGGAGCAGAGCAGTGACTGTGGAAAAGTCTTCTGTCTTGCAGGCTGCCCATCCTGGTCCCGCTCGTGAGAGCAGGCGACTGTTGGGCCATGTGCCCCTTGGCAGTCCCAGCCTCCCCAGCAGCAGTCTGGGGCACACGAGGCAGAAAGGACCCAGGGGCTCCACCGCGCCACCCCCGGCCGGCCTTCTCTCACCTGTGGGGTCTTCTGTGTGACTCCAGGCTTCTTAGTTGTCTTTGTGGAGGGAACAGGGAAAGTACATCTATTCCGTCGTCCTGGCAGCACTCATCTGCCCCCAGCCCAACATGAGCAGTGCTCTAGGGGGCTACTCAGTACTGTGTGTTCCCTGCCAGGTGTTAGTAGTGACCATCCCCTGTAACTGTCCACTGTCCCAAGACCTCGCCGCACACGGAACTGAGCATAGTCTGTGTGCCTGACAATGGCGTTTTGAAATAAGACTACATAAAGCGCCGTGCTGTGCTCCCAGGGCAAACTTTCCACTTGGGCTTTCTTCGTCTGCTGTGACACGCTGGGGTAGGAGGGCTGGGCAGGAGTGGGGCTGGTTCTGAGTGTCCCCAGCGAGTGGGAGCAGTGGCATTTAGCAGTCTGTAGGCAGTGGGCTCCTTTTGTTTGGGAAGACAGGCAGAGCCGTACGATCGACTGCTCAGCCCCCAGCAGGCACTCAGAGATGATTCGTAGAGTGAGTGAAAGAAGGCAGGACGGAGTCAATGAGGCAGGAAGCGGGCTGGCCTCCAGCTCTGCTCTGGGAGCCTGAGCTTTGAGGTGGAGAGCAATCCAGGAGGGCTTCCTAAAGGTGGGGGCACAGCAGCAGCAGCAGCAGCAGGGCCTAGGCTGTGGGAGGGGGGCCGGTGAGTGTGGGGAGCACAGTGCAGGCAGGAAACCCACCGGCCTGGCCCTGGCTGTCCATTCCAGGGGGGAAGCGCAATGAGCAGCTAATCCTGCCCATCAACTCCTCCCTGAGCGTCACGCTGCATCAGGACCAGGTGAGTGCGGCCTGTCCCCAAGGCCCCGTGAGCATGTGCAAGGCTTTGTTCAACACTTGGGACCTTGGGACCTTGGGACCTACAGGCTACGACCAGACAGCTCAGCCGGACTCCCCAGCCCACGCAGGTGTCCGTTCCAGCTGCAGCTTTAGGAGTGCCCAGCGCAGCACATGCAGCCCGGGGTCATACCACACACATGTGCGCACACACAGCCCGGGGTCTCGTCACACACGTGTGCACATGCACACACACACAAATACCCTGGGGGCCCCTTTGGAAATCCCTCTCATTTAGGACATGCTCTGCGCCCATGATTCTCCCCAGACCTGGTCTCTGCCACACAGGGCTTGGCCCACGCTTCCACCTCCCCCGGGCTACCCCGCTGCCCAACCCAGGGCTGGCCTCAGGCTTGGCCTCTGTCCTCGCCTGAGTGGGCAACTACGAGGGTTATGGGTAGGAAAAGCTGTTTCGGGAGAAAGAGCTGCTTGGCCGGCACCAGGGCCCAGCACTGGCCTCTGAGGTGGCCCCGTGCTTTCTCTCCCAGTTAAGAACCACCACCACAGCCACCATTAGCAAGGACTTCACTGAGGACCGGATCTGGCTGAACGGCCGGGAGGAGGAGGTGGGGCAGCCGCGCCTGCAGGCCTGCCTGAGGGAGAGTGAGTCGGGGCCCACGCAGGCACGTCCCTCCTTACCCTCGGCGGGACACCTTCTGAGTGTCCAGAAGGTGCTTCTAGCTTGCAGCCTCCCACCAGACTTCCCAGTGCCAGAGTGACGGGAACACCTCCCCGTACCAGTGCGGCTTGGGTCTGGGGCCGGGCTTTCCCAGGAAGGAGGTCTGCAGGAGACGTCTTGAGGCCCAGAGACCTGGTCTTCAGCTGTGACCCCCAAGCAGGAGAGCGGGAGCAGGTCGGGTGGGGGGTGCCGGCAACTGGGCCACATGGTGTCCCACCCTCCCCCCAGTCCGCCGCCTGGCCCAGAAGAGGGGGAACGCTCAAGATGGAACTCCACCGCCCCCCAGCCTCAGCTACAAGGTGCACGTGGCGTCAGTGAACAACTTCCCCACAGCCGCGGGCCTGGCCTCCTCTGCGGCGGGCTATGCCTGCCTAGGTAGGTGCCACAGAGAGACCCTGGGGATTCTGAGCCGGGCAGCGGAGCCGCGTCACACTCCTGTGGCACCAGGGAGCCCAGCGCCAGGCTCTGCCGACCGAGCACCCTACCACGTGGGCCTCCCCGGTCTCCGTGGTTGTTCAGTCTCTTCCCGAAACACACATCTGAACACTAAATCTTCCTCCGCCTGAAGCCCCCCTTGGGTGTCAGCCTTGGCAGCTCCATGTCCCCCAGAGGGTGTCCTGCTCCTTTGGCCTCCTGGTGGGCTGCCAGAGCAAGCCTGTGAGAAATGCTGGGTGAGCGGGGCGGGGGCAGTGCTTGGAGGAATGGGTGGGCCAGTGAATGCTGACCTTGGCAGCTGAGGGCCCAGTTCCGTCATCCCAGAATTGCCACGTTGCTGTGTGGTGCTGCTCCCTGTGGAGCGTGCTGGCACCGGCCACAGCCTGGAGTGTCTCTGAGTTCCTACCGTGTGCTGCAGCCTATACCCTGGCCCAGGTCTACGGGGTCGAGGGTGACCTCTCAGAAGTGGCTCGCCGGGGCTCGGGCAGTGCCTGCCGGAGCCTGCACGGGGGCTTCGTGGTGTGGCACATGGGGGAGCGGGCCGACGGGAAGGACAGTGTTGCCCGGCAAGTGGCCCCTGAGACGCACTGGCCTGAACTCCGAGTCCTCGTCCTTGTGGTAAGTAGGGCAGGGGCAGGGAGGGAGTCAGGGGGCTTTTGTTCAGCACTCAGGACCATGCTGAGGACAGGCGGGAAGATGTCCACTCTTGGCTTCACTCAGCTCCTGGGGCAGTTGGGGGGGAGAAACAGACCCCTGCTGTGTCGCAGGGACCCCCTGTGGGTGTGACCCAGGAGTCTGTCCCTCTTGCAGGTGAGCGCAGAGAAGAAGCTGACCAGCAGCACCGCAGGCATGCAGACCAGCGTGGAGACCAGCCCCCTGCTCCGGGTGAGGCAGCCAGGGCCATTCCCATGCTCTTTCCGGGCCCAGGTTCTCCCACCGTGCAGGCCTGGGGGAAGGAGCCTGTGCTTCGAACCCTCCCTGGAACACAGCCTGTCCTTGCAGTTCCGGGCTGAGGTAGTGGTGCCAGCGAGCCTGGCAGAGATGACACGCTGCATCCAGGAGCGGGACTTCGAGGGCTTTGCCCGGCTGACCATGAGGGACAGCAACCAGTTCCATGCCACCTGCCTGGACACCTTCCCACCCATCTCTTACCTCAATGACACCTCCAGGCGCATCATCCACCTGGTGCACCGCTTCAACGCCCACCATGGGCTCAGCAAGGTGATGCGGGGCGCTCCCCCAACCCTGAGACCCGTGGGGTGTCGCTTAGGCTTGTGCTGTGGCGGAGCCAGTACCTGAGAGCTTTACCCTGCTGTGCACGAAGCTCACCAGTAGCCCAGTCTGTTCTGTTTCATGGCTCACCCGGGCCATAGCCCCACCCGCCTCTTCCTGAGTTCACAGGCAGAGGTGACACATGCCAGCCACTCGGGGACGCTGTTCCGCTTTGGTTTGGCCCTGAGGGCCCCAGGTCCCCTGGAAGATCAGAGGTTATGGGGGATGGGGCCAGGCCCTGGGTGGACAGCCAGGGTGACTGCCCAGGTTCCAGGTGGCGTACACATTTGATGCTGGCCCCAATGCCGTGATCTTCACCCTGAATGATACCATGGCTGAATTTGTGGCTGCCGTGAGGCACAGCTTCCCTCCCGAGTCAAACGGAGACAAGTGAGTGTGGGTCCCCTCTCCCCTTGCGCCCCTTTGTGGGAAGCATCCTGCCAGGAACCCCCTGCTAGGAGCAGGACAGCGGCATACCCCACTGGGCCATCCCCCTCTGCAGTCACAGAGAGGCCACACATGCGTGTGTGGATGACATCCAGGGCCTCGTTTGGCCCCAGCAGCTCGGGAAGAGCTACTGGTTTTATTTTTTATCAGGAGATATGCCCTGCCTTCTGAGGTGTATATTAAATATCAGACATTTTGTAGAAAATGATTGATTAAAACAAAGCCCTGGTTTCCTTCTTACTGAAACAAGTTAGAGCCAGTCGCGGTGGCCAGTGTTGTTGCTGTGTCTGCACCAGGTGCATTTCCTGGGGTGGGGCCCGACTGCACGTCCCAGCATCACAGCACCTGCTCACTCCCCTTCCTGGGGCACAGCAGGGCCTGGCCTCCTGCTGACCGGGCCTCCAGCACATGTTTGATTCTTCCTTCCAGGTGTGCTAGTGGTTTTCCCTCCTTGTTTTCCCCAGGTTTGTGCAGGGGCTGCCGGTGAAGCCTGCCCCTCTCTCAGATGAGCTTAAAGCTGCGCTGGCCATGGAGCCCACCCCCGGCGGTGTCAAATACATCATTGCCACTCAGGTGAGGCCCGGGACACCACAGTGTCTCCTCCCTGCAGGAGGGGCCCGTCCAGCCCCCTTTGCCCCACTCAGTCTCAGGCAGGAAGCCAAAGTGATAATAACAGTATCAGTGGCACAAAAGTAGCAGTGATACTACTTTTCAGCTTTCAAAGCATTGGGTCTGCTGTAGTTCACTTCATTCATTCACTCTTAAAGTGGACACTTGCGGGTGACTTGTGGCACTCGGGCCTGGGGTGGGAGACAGGTGGAGTGTGTCCACTCACTTAGCCAGCTCCTGGGATGGGTGCTGGAGACCCCTGGGCACTTGGGGTGCAGCCTCCACCCTTGGGGTCTCCCCCCCACCAGGAGCAGCCCAGGGTCCCTGCCTCCTGTCCTGACCCTGCTCCAAAGCACCAGCTCCAAGTCCAGTGGTCATATCCACCCAGGCCACGGAGTCCACCTTCTGCTCTGGGGCCAGGTGCTCCGGGCTGCTGTCCCCTAGTCCCCCAAGTCTGGGTGCTGTGGCAGGGCCCATGCTCAGATGGCAGAGGCGGCCCTGCCTGAAGGAGTTAGTGTGGCAGCCCCACCAGGCTGCTCAGCCTGTGATGGAGACTTACCTGGAGGAGGCATCCCCCCCCCCGTGTCTAACCTACCCTCCTGAAGACCCCCGGCCCCCTAATATGCTTGTGCTGCCATCACCCAGTGACCTGACACTGATCTCTCTACCCCCAGGTGGGGCCTGGACCTCAAGTCCTGGATGACCCCCATGTTCACCTCCTGGGCCCTGACGGCCTACCAAAGCCAGCTGCCTGACCACCGTAGGAAGGGTGGCCTCACTGGGACTAGGTCTGGTGTGGTGGCCAGGCCGCCCTGTTGGGCTCTCGGCCAGCTGGGCATCGTGCTGTGGGGAGTGGCATGAGACCTGCAGCCGTCCAGGCGTCAGCAGTGGGTCCCCCCAAGTGTGTCAACTGTCCCCTCCTGTACGTGGTACTTTGCTGAGATGGGATTGGGGTCTGGCATGAGAGCTGGGTGTGGAGCAGTGGCGTGTCCCTGTGCTGAAGGGCTCCCTAACCCTGAACCCCGGCCGACTCCCAGTGCACCAGAACAGGAGCTCAGCGGGAGTGGCATCCCTCTGGGGGCCTGGTCGCTGTGTGGGGATTGGCCTCCTCGGACCTCAGGAAACCCCCAAGTGCTTCAAGGATGATGGTCGGTCGATGGTGCCTCTGCCGGACCCTGAACTCAGGCTGGGGTGTGGCTGGAAGATTTCCTCATAGAAAGACCAGTGATGTTTCCCAGGGAGGGGAGGGCGGCTCCCAGCCAGGCAGGGGTGGGGGCCAGCGCGGACCTGGGTGTGTCGGGAGCAGCGGCCTTCTTGACCGCAGGAATAAACCCAGCGCTGCTGACTTTTTGCCTCATGCTGTTTTTCTTGTTTCCTAAGCCAGCGTCCTGGGGTCCCTGCTCTGAGGGGTCCCGCGGCCTGCCCAGGAGGCCTTCCTGCCCCGGAGCCCCCGCACATCACAGGCTGGCTCGCTGGCCCGGAGCCTCCAGCACTGGGCAGGCAGGGGGAGGGGCCTTCCCCGCTCCGCAAATCCTGTCCTCCTCCCTTGAGGCAGTCGTGGGACATCGGGAGGGGCGGCGGTCTCTGAGCGGGCTGCCCACACCTGCGCCAGCCCCAAGCCAGCTGGAGGAAACGGGGCTGGGGCCTCTGGTCCCGTGCGGGGTGTCAGGGAGCCGCGCTCATCCTTAGTAACGGCGAGGCGCGGCTGCCAGGCCCGGGGCGGGGGGCCCAGGGGCAGAGGCCGAGGCGGCTGGGGTGACTGGGCGGGGACCCCCGGCCACGCCCGAGCAAGCCCCGGGCTAACACCCCCACCCTCGCCGGGCCTGGAAGGGGAAGTGAGAGCCGAGGCGGCAGCAGGGCCGGCCTCTCCGGGTCTGAAGGCGGGCGGGGTGGAGGCGCAGGCCCGCGGCTGCGCCCCAATCCCGCCCGGGGATCGGGGTCACCTGGGCCGGGGCGGGGCCGCGGGGCGGGGCGGGCGCGGCTGGGTGCGAGGCGCGGCGGCGGCCCGGGCTCAGTGCGCGCCCAGCCGCGTCGCCGCCAGCATGGGGCAGATCGAGTGGGCCATGTGGGCCAACGAGCAGGCGCTGGCGTCCGGCCTGAGTGAGTGGCCCCGGGGGCGGCCCGGCTGCAGGAGGGGAGCCGGGCGGGGCGACCGCGGGGGCGGGGAGGGCTCCGAGACCCCTGGCTGCCCCAGGGCCCCGCCGCGGCCCCTCCCCTGCCCCCGTCCCCGCTCCGCGGAGCAGGAAGCTGCGGCGCAGCGAAGAGGCCTTGCAACCGGTGGTTTCCGGCCGCCCGGTTGGGAAAACCAACGCCAACCCCGCAGCCCTTCGTGCCCTGGAGTGGGGGCGCCCCTCCTCCTGGAGCCAGCAGGGCTCGGGCTCCCTCCCCGGGGTCCTGGGGCGGAGGAGGGCTCATCCCATGGGGGGGCAGCCCTCTCCATCTGCGGCCTAGGATTTCGCAATGTGGCTGGAAACCACCCAGAGGGACCGCCCTGCCCAGCCGCCCCCAGTCACCCTGCTGTGCGTTGCTCAGGAGTTCTGGGGAGGGCGCGGTGGATCTTCACCCCTGCACTGTATTTGGGAATGGAAACCTCTCAGGACCAGGGCGGGCAAGTGTCAGTCCCGCAAGGGGTGAGGCCAGGCCCAGGCTGCGTGGGTGCCCCTGCTCCAGGAAGGACCTGCACCTGGGGGTGGGGGGAGAGCATGGGGACTGGGGGTGACGAGGAGGGCCCGGCCACCTCGGCTCACCGGGGGCTCTGAGCACCCTCCCTGTTGGCTGGCACAGTAGGCAGGGGAGTGGCATGGAGGAATGGCAGTCACTACATGGTGGCATTTTGGGGTGGGAGGCTCTGGGGCCTGGACCCTGCAGTCCATTCTGTGTCCGGGGAGGTCAGACTGGCTGAGAACTCGGTGGGTCAGTTTAGACATTTCCCCACCTCTCCCCATTGCTGTCCCACGGGACTGACACCCTGCCTGCCACGGGGCTATGCCTTGCAGACCAACCCCGTGTCCTTCCTCCCCAAACGGCCTCCAACAAGCAGGGGGTGACAGAGGACACCCAGCTGGGAGCCCTGGGCTCTGGACCCCTCAGTGCAGGCAGCCTCTCTGCTTAATGCCCTCTGGTGGCTTCCCGTCACAAACAATGAAAGCACTGACTGTGCCAGCCCTGCCCACCCCGGCCCTCCGGCTTCCTCCTCACTCCTCACTCCGCCCACGGGCTTCCTTTCTCTTCCTGGATCTGCTGAGAGAGCCTCAGGGCCTTCGTGGAAGCCGTTTCTCCTGCAAAGCTCCCATGGCTGGCTCCTGCGTTCATTTCTCAACTCAGATGTCACCTGCCCGGAGCATCCAACTTAGAGTAGCTGGGGCCCTTCCTGTCACATCCCGGTTCTAGCCCTCCACTGTCGGGTGTTTGCTTCTGCCTCCCCTCGCAAGACCAGGGGCCCCAGGAGAGCAGAGTCTTGCCTGTCTTGACCCCTGCTGTGTCCCTGGCACCTGTGAAGAGTCCCTGCACACAGCAGGTGCTCATAAATGTTTGTTGGATCCTGGAATAAGTCCTCAGGCCTCCCTGGGGAGCAAGTGGTGCCTCTGCCACTCTTGTTGATGGCAGGCAGCAAGTCTTGAGGCTCAGGACGGGGACCGTCGACAAGGTGCTGAGTGGACAGATGCAGGAGGAACTGCCCTTCCCTCCTCCAACACTCCAAAACGCTGATGGGCAAACCGAAAAGTTAATATACAGCTGAGTGCAAGCCAGGGATAGGAAACCTGCCAGCCAGACCACGCAGAGGTGAAACTAGAGGGACGAATATCTGATGAGTACTAACCAAAGAAAGGTGCAGAAAGAGCAGTTTCGGACAGAGTTGAAATCCAGGCGAAACAGATGAGCAGGGGTAAAGAGGAATACACGTAAGGAGGGAAGGGCACCGCCATCAACAGCACAGTCTAAATGCAGAAGCAAAACCCCACATGACAAGAGGGAATCGGCTGTGTCCATTTGGGGTCCCATAGCTGAGAAGGGCAGGCCCAGTGGGCAGCTTGCCTTGGCCGTGTCCACTGGCCGCTCCGCCAGCCCCTTGTCACGGGACCTGCCTCCCAGGGAAGCGCCCCGACCCCATCACTGGGGGCAAACACATGGACGGTGTCGAGGGTAGCTCTGGGTGGCCTGGTGGCCTACAGTGGGTGGAGAAGGGGAGGTGGCCAGGGCCCCAGGGAGCCCCGCAGGGACGGGGTGTGGCGCCCTCCTGACCTGCCTATCTCCTGCAGTCCTCATCACTGGGGGCATCGTGGCCACAGCTGGGCACTTTGCCCAGTGGTACTTCGGTGCCTACTCCATGTATCCTTCCACTAGAGATGCTGGGATGGGCCGGGGGTGCCAGGGCAGAGCTGGAGGGGCTGGGGTGGCGGTGCCACTACCACCTGGCACCGTGCTTCACTGTGGGCGGAGTGCCATCCACATCCTGCTCCCCTTGGAACCCCAGTGGTCTGGGAAGCCAGGGCTCGGGGTTGGACTGCTCGGACCCCTCTGTGCCCTCCTTGGCTGGCCCCTCGGTCCCTGCCCTGTGGTCCAGCTGGACCTGCCAAGAGGAGCTGAGGGCAGGGGCCATGTGGCCAGACTTGTTGGAACCCCAAGTGGCTGTTTCCCAGCTGTGTGACCTCTGGCTGCGGCGGCACCACAGTTTTCTCATCAGCAAAGGGGGCTCGATGTGGCCCCTCAGGCTGAGCCAGGCTGCTCCTTAACCGCAGCACCTCAGCGCAGCAGGGGTGTTTGTGTGCTTGCTGGAGTACCCCCGGGGGAAGAGGGCCAAAGGCTCTACCATGGAGCGATGGTGAGTGGCCCCCAACCTGCTCTGGGGTCCTCCCAGGGCCTGGGGCCCAGGCAGAGCTCACAGGCCAAGAACTTGGCCAGTGGCCCCGCGGGAGCCTGGTCCCTCCATCCAAGGCCAGTGTCTCCTGGCAAGAAAGAGGCCCAAGTGCCCTGAGGGTGGGGGTGGGGGTGGGGTGGGGGAGGGGTGGGGTTCCTGAGTAGGGCAAGCCTGACCCCAACATCTGTCTTCTCCCCCAGTGGACAGAAGTACATGACCACCGTGGTGAAGCTGTTTGGGCCCCTCACCAGGAATTACTACATCCGGGCCATCCTGCACCTCCTGTGAGTCCCCGCCCCTGGCCCTGCCCACTCGAGGGTCAGGCAGCTTGGAGCAGACCCTCCCCGCTGGCTTGGCCACCCAGACAGGAGAGCCTAGCCAAGTCAGGCCCCCCCACCTCGCCTGGATATTTTTCCAAACAAAAACCCAGGCGCAAAGCTCTGGCAGAGGTTCCCAAAACCTGTACCCATTTTCTACTGTGCATAACAATTCACCCAAACCTTAGGAGCTTAAACCCTTAACAGTTGCTGTCCTGGGGTTGCCTGGGCTCAGCGGGTGGTTCCTGCTTGGTCTCACACAATTGTTGTGGGTAGAAGGCTCCCTCACTATGTGTCTGGAGGTCACTGCTGGGCTGGGGCCACTCTACAGCTGCTTGGGCTTCTCTTAACGAGGCGGTCTAACAGCAAGTGTCCCAAGAGTTGCTAAGGTACAAATCAGGCAGAGAACAGCTTGAGGAGCCAAAACTTAAGCCAAACTATCCCCTTGGTCTGGGGGACAGCACATTTGGGGTCTATCCTGTCCTGACACCTTGTGGCCTTGGCCCCAAGGCCTGGGCTTCAGACCCCTTTCTGACTGCCTTCTGTGTGTCCCTTCCTCCTGCCCACCTCCCCCAGGCTGTCGGTACCCGCAGGCTTCCTGCTTGCCACCATCCTAGGGACCGCCTGCTTGGCCATCGCGAGCGGCATCTACCTGCTGGTGAGTGGTGTCCTCTGCAGTGAGCCCCCTGGCCACCCGCAACCCCAGTCCCTGACACCTTCAGACCTCGCCAGCTGGCTCTGTGGCTTTGCCAGAGCACATGAGAGCCTGTGTGTTTGCTCATGTCACGGCAGGGGCCCAACAATTGCAGCCACCATTTTTTGCACATCTGATGTGTGCTGGGCCACCTCCCTACATTTTCTCATTTAATCTGCACCACAGCCCTGCAAGGGGCATAGTGGGGTCCTCATTTTACAGATGCAGCTCAGAGAGGTGATGTGGCTAGCCAGGGGTCACGGCCAGCTGAAGGCCCAGCCTGGATTTGGATCCATTTATCAGACTTTTCTCATCTAAACCCTATTTGCTCCAATTTGGAGGCACATCAGGAGCACCTCCCGGGGGCTCGTTAACTGTACAGACACCACGAAGACATTTTCCCAAACTGGCAACGGTTGGGTTTGCTTCGTGTTGACATTTATGAAAACCAAGCCCTGTTAGAAGGCTGTGCCTGCAATAAAGCAGCCCTCATGAGGGCAGGCTGGCGGGGAGGACGGGGCACAGCTGGGCAGCGCAGAGGCACAGGCCTTGAGTGAAACCTCCTGCCCTGGCCTCGCAGGCAGAGAGCTGCATCCCGAGCCCCCCCGGGCAGTCTCTGGGAGGACGAAGCCCTCGACCTTGGCTGTATTCCCTTTTATCCCTAGAGCCCCAGTAGTATTTTTTGTGTGTGCTTTAAGTGTGTACAAATGGAGTTAGCTGTGTTTCATGTCTCAGCACTCACTTCTAGAATCCTGCTGCTGAGTGTTCATCTCACCTGTGCTTCTAGTGGCTTTGGGGTGCTTGGGGCGTGTGTCTCCCGGGGCCACCCATCTGCCTCCTGGCTCCCCACTGCCGCACACAGCCGGGCTCTCTCAGACCTGAGTGAGGATTCCTTGGGTTAAACCCAGAGCAGAATGGCAGGGTCAGGCGTCAGCCTCTGCGCCCTTCGCTCCCCCAGGCAACCCCTCCACCATCTCCCACCAGCGCGGGATTCTGACTTGCATTTCTCTAACTAACCGTGACTTTGAGCGCCTCCTCACGTGCTTTAGCTGTCTGAGTTTCCTGACCTATAAGTTGCCTTTGCCCATTTTTCTACTGTGGTTTTTGTCTTTTTCTTAATTTGCAGGAATTCCATGCATTTTAAATTATTAATCCTTTTTAAGTTTTAGACATTGTAAATACCTTCTTCCTTTCTGTTGAGAGTCGGTTAAGTTTGTCCACGAAGTCCTTCACTGAACGGAACAGACGCTTATGTCTTTGCTTGTTTGCTTTATGGTTTGTGCTTTTTAAAAAAATCTTTCTCTGCCCCTAGTCATAAATATTTCTCTTCTGTCAGCTTTATAGTTCTCCTTTTCAGGACTGAATGTTTTAGTGTTTAAGTTAGGAGGTAGGATCGCGGATGTCCAGTCAAGCTATTTGATGTTACACATTTTTTCTATCACGTAGTATGGGATACTAAGTTAAAAATACACATTCCCAGGTCTGCTTGACCTGTTGCAACAGAACCCTGGGGCATGGGGCCCAGGAGTCTGCATTTTAATACCCCGCCCCCCACTGACGGCTGTGCACACTTAAGTCCCCCCTCCCCCCACCTCTGTGCAGAAATGTTGGGGTGCCCTGGGGAGGGTGCAGGGCAGGGTGGGTCCAGAGTGAGTGAGTGAACAGGACCTGCTCTCCCGGGCTGCCTTCGGGGGCTCCCCGAGAGCTGGGGCCTGGGTGCCTCCCTGTCCTTCCTACCCTCAGCCCCTTGAGAGGAGGCCTGGGAACCCAGTGGATCTTGGCATTTGTATCTGGAAGTGGCCACCAGGGGGTCTTCAGAAACCCAGGCGTTCCCTGGCCCCCTTCCCCCTTGCCGGGCCCCTCCTGGCATGGCGAGATAGCCTGAGCTGGCGCGTCTGGCTGACCCAGGTCCCGCTGTGTGGCGGCTGTGTGACCCCGGGCCAGTCACTTAACCTCTCTGAGCCGGGAGCCCCCCTCTGGGATTCGGACTTGAGTCGTCCCTGGTGCCCCGGCGGGGTGGGCCCCAGAGGGGGGGGCTCCCGGCGCCTCCCAGCCCGGCCCCTCCGTGCCCCGCAGGCGGCCGTCCGCGGGGAGCAGTGGACCCCCATCGAGCCCAAGCCCAAGGAGCGGCCGCAGGCCGGGGGCACCATCAAGCAGCCGCCCAGCAACCCCCCGCCCCGGCCCCCGGCCGAGGCCCGCAAGAAGCCCAGCGAGGAGGCGGCGGCGGCGGCGGCGGCCGCGGGGGTCTCCCCGGGCGGCCCCCAGGCCAACCCCATCCCGGTGACCGACGAGGTCGTGTGACGTCGCGTCGGGCCTGCGCGCGGCCACCAGGGGGCGCGCTCAATAAAGCCTGAGACTGCCCGAGCGCGCGGCTCTTCCTCGGGGGTAGGGGGCGGCGGCGGGGGCGGGGGTAGGGGGCGGCGGCGGGGGCGGCGACCCCTCGCCTAGGGCCTCGTGCCGTTTGGGCTTCGCGGGCAGCGGCGCGTCCCCCGCTCGGCCCTGGCTGCGGGTGTCCACCCGCGGGGCCCCTCTCTGCGGAAGCCGGGCCGGGCGGCTGAGCAAAGCCCCTCCCGGAACCAGGGGCCCCTCGGGCCACCGGAAGGTCCGCGAAGCCCGGCGCCTCGACGCTCGCTCACCAGCGGCCTGTCCCCAGCCTGAGCCCCGGTCCGGCCGCTTGCTGGCGCCGCGGCTCCCGCTCACGGGGACGGGGACGCCGCGACACGCTCTGCACCCGCCGCGCCGCTCACGCTGACCTCTGACCTCCCGTGCGCCCGGCGGCTCCGCCCTCTGCCCCAGGTCTTCCTCCCGCGAGGCAGCCCCGAGCCTCTGGCCTCGACTCACCCGCAGACTAAACCTTGGGAAGGACGGATTTTGTGCATTTTGTTCACTGCCCTGTTCCCCGGCCCGGGCACTTACTGGAAACTCACTAGATACGTGTTAAATGCATATTCTACCTCCCAGAAAAGGCCACCTCCCCCAGGAAGCCTTACCTGCGGCTCCCAGGTGCGAGTCCTTGCTCTCCTCTGCACCTCCCCCCGCCTGCACACAGTAGGCGCTAGCCAGTGCGCGGAAGGGCCGGCCGGGGGTGCGCGGGGCGCTGGCGCAGCGGCCGCACGCGGTGCTGGCAGTGTGGGCGCGCGGAGCGGGCCGTGGGACTGCCCGGCGACCGCGGCTGCTCCGGGGTCTCCGCTGCCGCCCCGGCGCCCGCCCTGCCAGCGCGCTCCATGGAGGGAGACACGGCCTGGGCGGGGCCCCAGGTGCTCATGCCGCGGCCTGGCTTTCTGGCGTGGAGCCCTCTCCAGGGGTCGCAGGTGAAAATCTCTCCGGGCTGAGCGGAGCACACCTGTGCTCCCCTCTGCGTGGAAGGCCACCCCCACCTTGGGGCACTTGCTCGTCTGTGCATAGACCTTTCTGGAAGGACACACCGGCATCTGGCGTCACTGGCGAGGGAGAACGTGCTGTTGATGTGCTCACCTCTGGGGTGTGTTTAGCAGTTTAATGACACGTTTACATTTAAAATAAGTAATAGTTTAATAAAACAGAGAGACACTTTTTCCTCCCAGGGAGGCTGGGCAGAGGGAGCTTGGGGGGCCTGGTCCAGGCCCCAGGGCGGGTGCGGGCGCGGGCGCGGGCGCATAAATAGCAATAAATACACATAAATAGGCAGCGCCTCCGCAGAGCCGCCGCGTCCAGGCCGGAGGACCCCACGCCCCGCGGTCACCGCGCCGAGCGGGGCAGCACGCAGGTGCAACCGACGGGCACGCGGATGAACTCGGCGTGGAAGGCGAAGGCCCCGGGCGTGGGCGCCCCCGCGCCGTCGAGGGAGCAGGGCCGGCGGCGCAGCACCAGCAGGCTCTGGCTCAGCCGCACGGAGTTGAGCGCGGCGGTCTCGCGGCCCGTCCTGGCGTCGATGCAGCCCCCGCACAGGCACTCGGCGAAGGCCAGCTTCCGCGGGTAGCGGTCCTCGTCCGTGTCCACGCTGCGGGGACGCAAAGTGAGGCTCCCGAACCCCCGTCCCCGCCTCCCGGCACCCCACGCCCCCAGCACCCCCTTCCCCAGGCACCTCGACCCCCTGCGCCCTCGCGCTCAGCATGAGGCCGGGCAGGCGGAAGGGAGGGTGGTGTAGGGCTCTGGTGGGGGCCCAGGTTTCTCCCCTGGCCCCTGGAGACAAGGTCTGGGCTGAGGTCCGGGGCCAGCAGCAGGGCCCGACAGCCTCAGGGTGGCTGGGTGGGGGGGTGCGCCGAGGGCGGGGGCATCGTGCCATGGAGCAGGTGAGAACGCCCTGGCTGGAGCAGCCGCAGCCCTCACCGGTATGTCCAGGGTGAGATGGAGCGCTGGTGGGTGTCCGCCTCCAACACCTCCTCCGGCCGCAGCACTGGGCACTGGGTCTCAGCAGGGCGACCCTCATGTCGCCTCCTGTGGCCTGCCGCTTCCAGGCTGGACACCAGGGCCACAGGCAAGGCTTGCTCCCACTTGGCACCTCGAGCCAGCAGGTGTCGGGGGGCCTGGCCAAGTGGCAGTTCCTCAGCCGAGTAGCAGCGTGGGGTCCCATGGGTGTGGGGGTCTCCCCAGAGTGGGGGGTCATGGTGGGCCAGGCTGGTGGGTAGCCAGGTCAGAAGCAAGAGGCTGGGGAACAGCTGGTGACACAGGAAGGTGAGTGGTCAGGGGGTGCCCAGTGAAGGGGCACCTCACTTCCACCCAGCTAGCTGTTCCCAGGGGAATGATGGGGTGCAACCCTCCCTCTACAGATGGGGCCTGGGTGTGGCTAGCTCCCCCTCCCTCCAGATTTTGTTTCCCAGGCCCCATCCCAATGTCCTCGTCCCAGGGCTCAGAGAAACCCAGGCCTTCTGGGCCTGGCTGCATTGTCCAGGTGGGGGTGTGGGGAGCTGTGCCAGGCTCACCATTGTGGTGGCAGCAGGCTGGGCTTGGAGCAGCCTGCACACCTAGCGGCGGTCCCAGTGGTACACCTGCTGAAAGACCTGGCTGCTCTGGCTCTTTATACCTGGGGCCACACCTGGGGAAAATCCGGTCACTGCTTCCTCCTTGGGAAGTGCCCGGCCGCAGGCACTTCCTCCTCCTGTGCCTGTGGGTCCCCCACCCCGCTGTGCATCATGTCACAGACACAGGTGAAGCCCCTGTGAAGTCCCATCCTGTTACCCTCCCCCCAGGACCCCACCCATCCTGAGTACCTGCACATGGGACCATGAATGGTCCTGCCTTGTCTGACATCCTCCACCTTGCTGTAAGAGGATTTCAATCTGAGCACCCTCCAGCAACTTGCTGCTTTGATCCAACTTGTCTGTTTGTACCTGATGGCTCTGGCACCTGGGGGTTGGGGGGGCTCATCTCACCTCCTGCATAGTACTGCCCCCCCTCTGTGGGTGGACATCGAGGTCAGTTCCATTTTTTTATCTGAAATGATCAAGGACAGGTGTCACGTTTCCCTTCCTCCTGCACAGGTGGGAGAGGTTCCAGAAGAGACTTGGGGGCGGGGGCAGCCAGGGTCTGTAGGTCTCTATGTTGGGCTTCTGTAATTGTATTGAAATGAAAGTTCAAAAGAAGAAGTCTGAGATGGGCCAGGTGTGGTGGCTCACGCCTGTAACCCCAGCACTTTGGGAGGCCAAGGTGGGAGGATCACTTGAGTCCAGGAGTTTGAGACCAGCCTGGGCAACATAGAAAGACCCCATCTCTACAAAAAAATAGATTAGCTGGGCCTGGTGATGTGTGCCTATAGTCCCAGCTACTGGGGAGGCTGAGGCAGGAGGATCCCGTAAACCCAGGAGGTCGAGGCTGCAGTGGGCTGTGATGACACCACTGCACTCCAGCCTGGGTGATAGAGCCAGACCGTCTCTTAAAAAATAAATAAATAAAAACTAAAAAGTCTGAGATGGAGGAGGCAAGAACACCTTGGGAGCGTCAGGTGTGGTGTACTATAAGAAGCTTTTTTTAAGGAGACCCCAGGAACCTACCTGTGGCTCAGCGCTGGTGGGGCTGGGGTGGGGGTGCTGGGGGGCCTTTGTTTACCTGAAAAGGAGACAGCTGGGGGCCAGATTGCGGGAAGTTTTGAGTGCTGGGGTTTGGATGTTATCCTGGGGAGGGTCTCCTGGGGCCCCTGGTCACAGTCCAAGCCTGAGGGTCTGTCTGGCTCTGGTCCTCTCAAATTAGAGTCTACAGCATCCAGCTTTGAGAGGCGGGTGGGAGGGAGAATGTCAACCGCCTTTTGACCTTTCCTCACCTGCTGGCAGGTGCCAGAACGTAGTCCATGAAGGTGTCACTCTCTAAGTTTAAAACCTCCGTCCCTCTCAGCAGGAAATCCCCCTTCGGGAGGAGGCACCAGAACACCTGGGCTCCCCAGCGCCTCCACTTGGTGGCTGCATGGCTCTGGGCTTGTCTGCTGTGTCCTCAGTGTCCTCACCGGTATGGGTAAGGGAGCCCCTGCCCTGGGGCCAACAGTCTGGGAGGAATCAAGGGGGACTCATGCATTGAGTCCCCAAGTCCCCATGGCTGCTCCTCCCCATAGTGCTCCTGCCTGTGGCCGTCCACCTTCTGCGTGCATACCTCCTGTGATGGGAGCTCACTATCTGTGTATGTTTCCTAGGGCTGTCCTAGCAAAGTACCACCAACTGGGTGCCTTAAAACAAAACAAATTTGTTTGCGCACAGTTCTGGAGGGCAGAAGTCTAAAATCGAGGTGTCCCAGGGTTGATTCCTTCTGGCCACTCTGAGAATCTGTCCCTGCCTCTCTCCTGCTTCTGGCAGCTCTGGCGATCCTCGACTTCCCTGGGCTTGCAGCTGCACCACTCTAGCCTCTGCCTCTGCCATCTCGCAGAACAGCACGCAGCCTCTCCCCTGTATCTTCGCTCTGCTTTCTCCTCTTCTGTCTTACGAGGACTTGGGTCCTGAGATTAGGGTCCTCCCTCATCTCGAGGCCCCTGAAACCATTTCCTAAGTACATCCCAGCAAAGGCCCTTTTTCCAACTAAGGGCACGTTCACAGGGAGGGATCAGGATGTGGACAGACCTTTTTGGGGACACAATTGAACCTACTACACTCTCTAACAGGACCGACGCCCCTGTGGGGGTTAGCTTAGGCTGAGAGGGCCCTCCAGAGGCTGAGCTGAGACCTGTCCCCATGGGTGCTCAGGGGCCTCGGAAGAAATCCAGCCCCTGGTTCATCCCCCAGAGGCAATGTGAGCTCCTCGAGGGCAGGGACTGTGCGCTGGTCCCACCTGTGTTTCCAGTGTTGGGAGCTGCCTGGTACACAGTAGGGTGCTCCCCTCCCTCAGCCAGGCACAGCCTGACCCCCCCCAGTGCGCACACTGCTCCCCACCCCACCTGCCCAGCTGCGGCTGCAGGACTTCAGCCCGTGGCCAGGGTGCAGGGAGGGTGCTCTGACCTGCCATCTCAGGGACCTTCTTGCCTCAACATTCTGAGTCTGTGGGTCGAGGGAGTTTCCTGGGGATGGTAGAAGCGGGGGAGGTGGAAGGTGCAGGTGGAAAGGAGGCAGATTTAAAAAGAGGACAGAGTGGGAGCCGCCGAGATCCACAAGGTGGCTTTGTACAGAATTGGAAAAAGATGTCTTCCTCCGGTGCACAGTGTGGGGAGGGAAGGGTGAGGTGATTCAGTTAGGAGCCCTTGTGCAGTATATAACCTGCTCAACCATACCCTGTGTCGCTGGAACATGAGAAGAGAAGGGGGAGGGGAGGGGGAGGGGGAGGGGGAAGGGGAAGAAAAGGAGGAGCCAGAGGCAAGGAGGAAAAGGAAACAGGAGTCCAAGGAAAAGGGGGGAAGGCCCCACCCTCACCCCCATGGGGGGGCCGGTGACCCCACCTGGCACCAGGCCCAAGGCTGCCCACACACGGCTCCTGGGGCAGGACCGGGTTGGGGCTGAGGTCAGCCAAGCGGGTGAGAAGGAGAATGAGTGCGTGGGAAGTGCTGGGGGACCAAGCAGTAAGTGAGCAGACCGAGCAGGGAGCCCTCCCAGGGACAGGAGTGTCCTCCAGGCCCCACCCCAACCCCAGCCCCGGGAGGATGGGCATAGGGAAGGCAGGGGCTGGTGAGCCCAGCTCCCTGTGGCCCCTGGGGAGCTCCTGCTTCCTCTCACCCAGTCATTCCCCCCAGGGCGGGCCGCAGCAGCAGCAGCAGCTTTGTGCTGCCCTGGAGGCAGGAAAGGCTCAGAACTCCAGCGATCCTCCAGCCTCAGCCTCCCCAGCGGGTGGGACTACGGCTGTGCGCACCATGCCTGGCTACTTTTCCTGTTTTTTGTAGAGATGGGTTCGGTTCTTGCTATGTTGTCCACGCTGTTTGTTTTAACAGCAGGTGAGTGGGCACCCTCTGTGAGGACTGCAGGTGACACCGCGACCGGGCTGGGTGCCCACCTGTGCAGGCCTGCCCCCGCTCCGGTGGGGCCCTGATGCCAGTGCCCGGGAGACATGCCTGAGGGCAGGCGGCAGTGAGGGTCTGGGCAGTGCCTTGCTCCTGCAGGCCGCTGAGGCAAGCACAGAAGTTCCGGATTGGGTAAGACTGGAAAGGCAGTGGAAGGCCTGAGGGCGTCCTGGAGGTGGTGGCCAGGACAGGCTGGTGCTCTAACCACATCCTGGGGCCACGCCCGCAGCCCTGCCGGGGAGGTGCAGAAAAGACTCAGACAACTGCAGAGACAGACCCCCAGCAGGCAGGCACACAGGACTAATGGACCCACAGCTGGGGGCCTTGCAGCCACCCTCCTGGACGGGGTGGCCTGGGTCAGGGGGCGGCCTGCAGGAGGGGTTTGCCCACTGCTAGTCTCAGCCCCTTCTGTGGTTGCTGGTGGCAGCACAGGTCCCTCCCAGAGGGGAGAGGGAGGCAGGAACCGAAAACCCAACAAGGTGGACATTGCTGGGACCGTCACAATCGTGAATGTGCTAACAGGAGGGTTCTTGCCATGGCTGGCTTGACCGAGACACCACAGTGTTGGTGTCACAGTCTGATAGGAAGCCTCACGGCGCTGTGAGTGGGCAAAGCTGGTGGATTGGGCAGTGCCCTCCCTGCGGGCGTGGCACTGTGCCTGGCTCTCCCCTCTGTCTGGCAGGTTTTCCCTGGCAGGAGTCATCTCTTGGGCCCCTAAGGCTGCCTCCCACAGGGCAGGGATCCCTGCGGGCTGAGCCCCAGCCGTGGCAGGCAGGTGACAGGTACGTGCGTGGGAGCTCAGAGGTGGGGAGGGGGCTTGCTGGAGTGGGGCAGGGAGGAACAAGCACAGCAGGGAGAGGGCAGGGGCTGTGGTCACAGGGCCTCCCTAGTGTGAAGTGCTTCTCCAGGCACTTGTCATCGTCATTCGTGTACTGGGCACCGGGAAGCAGCACATTCCCTGGAGGGCACAAATGCCAGGGAGCACCCACGTTGCAACAGAGCCCTTCCTCCCCCAGGTCCTGGGCCCAGAAGGTTCTCTCCACTAGCCCTGTGGGTCTAGGGTGGGTGGAGTGGCCCACACACTCCCAGGACAGGGACCTCTGCACAGGGGTCCCCAGAGGGAGGAACAGCAAAGCCCGGGGCTGCTGCCACCAGCTGCTAGTTCACACCTGGCCCTGTACGGAGGGGACCCAGGGCTTGGCCCCCCAGGGCCCACTGGGTGGACCTGGCCTGGCGGGGCTCCCTCAGCCCCAGCTCCTCTGCACTGTTTCAGTTGCCATCAACCTCGCGGATACCGGTCACTGCCTCCCTGAGGCTGGTCACCCAGGCCCTGCCCAGGCAGGGGGGCAGCCGTGCTGGGTGGAGTCAACTTTTTCTCCCTGAATGGAGGTTCAGAGGACACAGACGGCAGGCCTGGCACTGTGTGGGAAGGGCCCAGAGCGGTCTGGGCCTCTCTTGTGCAGTGTAGTGGCCCTCTCAGGGTGGAGGGCAGTGAGCATGCGGGGGGCCCCAAGTGCACTTACCTGTGACCTCTCCCTGCAGTTGGACCCCCTTGCCGTCCTGCCCAGGCCCATCACTGCGAAGGCAGCCACCAGCTCACGTCCCAAGGAAGCCCCACCACGACTCAGAGGAAACAGGGCTGTGCTAGCCCAGCCCCACGATGGAGAAACTGAGGTGCAGCACTCCATAGGGGGTGGCTGGCCAGGCGGGTGAGCAGGCAGGAGCTGGTCCTCCCAGTGGGACCCAGAGCACAGATCAGCCTCTGTCCCTGCTGCGACCTCGCCTCCATCAGCGGGCAGGGGTCAGGCACAGATCACAAGGGCAGGGACAACTGCTTATCAAAATATTTTATTTTAGGAGACCCCTCAAAAAAAGACCCTCCACATTAGACAGACGCCCCAACAATACCCTTGGCCTTTTTTTGGTCTTTTCTGTATTTTTTTTCCTTTTTAAATCAACTAAAACAATTTGATGTTTAAAATAAAAGACAGGAAACATATCCTGATCAGACTTTAGTCAAGAATATATATATATTTTTGATCCTGGGGGCGAGTGAGGAACGGGAAGATGCTGCCAGTAGTTGAGGAAGAATTCGGTTTTCTGGCCACGCGGTAGGAGACCGGCTCTGTTGAGGACAGGGACACACAGCGGGCTGCGGGCCTGGCCAGAGGGCGGAGGGAAGAGAAGACAGGAGGAAAGGTAGAGGCTGGCGGACGGGACTTATAATTTACACGGAACCGGTGCTGTGTGCCGCTCGGCGCTGACCTGTCTGTGTGGCGGGGGAGGCTGCGTCGTCGTCATTTTGTGTGTGGCTTCTTTTCCAGCTGAGAAACTTTTTTTTTTTTTAATTTTTAAAAAGAATCACAGCCAAAATAAGACATTAACTGCAAAATCCAAAATGGCTGTGTTCACCCTATTTATAAAAACACATGAAGTCTACCCAGGGCCGGGTGGGCCCGCTACACCTTCCCGGGGATCTTGGCCCGCTTGCGCGCGATGGCATCCTCCACGGCCTTGAGCTGTTTCAGGAGCTCCTCCCGCCGCGAGAGCGTGCTGGCCTTCCCTGATTTGGTGCTAGCGGCGGTGCTGGTGTCCGAGGCCTTGCCTGGCACACTTGTGACCTTGCTGGAGCTCTTGGACTGGGGAGATACCTGGCGCTTCCTGCAAGGGGCGGAGGGGACGCTGAGAGAGGACAAGGCACGCCCCCAGCCTCCCCGAAGCTGTGTCTGCAGGTGGAAGGAGCAGCCTGGGCGCCCCAGTCCTGCGGGTGAGCTTCCAGGGTGTCCTCAGCAGAGTCCCTGCCCAGCACTGGCAGCGCCCAGGACAGCAAAGGGGTGCTCTGGCTGGGCAGCCTCCCAGCTGCAGCTGTTCTAGGCACAGTCAGGCTCCCTGACTTCCACTCTGTACAGCAGAGACTGGGACGGCCCTGGGTGGGCAACCCCAGCCCCTTCCTCTTGCTCTTTACCCAGGCTCTCTGTGCCCAGGGCTCCTTGGGGAGGGCATGGGGAACCAAGGTCAGGTTCCAGCTTCAACACACCATGGGCCGAGGGGCAGGGCTGTATGTGGGAAGGGTTGAGTGCCCTCCCTCCACCCCTACCCTCACCCCCCCCACCCCCCTGCCCCAGGCAGCCCAGCAGGTGCTGCAGAGACTTCCCTTGGAAAGAAATCAGAAATCGGCAGTCTTGTTCCCTGTACCCTCGACACAGCGAGCGCCTTGGCTGTGTCCAGGGCCTGCTGGTGGGGTGGTGCGAGACGCAATGAGCATGGGCTGCTCTCTGGTCTCTGAGCTAAGCGGAGTCTTGGCCGGCCCTGCCCCTTGATGCACCAGGGCCTGGGTGGGACTCACCTGTCTGCTGGGGCTGCAGGGGCTTTGGAGTTCTGGCCTCTCTGCCGCTCTGGCTTCGGGGAGCCCAGTCTCCCACCTGACTTCCTGTCCCGAGAACCTGGCAACAGCGGACAGAAGACGTTAAGACCACCGTGCTGGCCACAGAGGACGGCAGAGATCTAGTCCAAAGAACGAGGCAGCTCAACACACCACCTTCACTTTCAGAGAGAAAAGGGTGTGTCACGCCAGCACCAGTGCACCAGCAAACAAAGCCTCAGCGTCGCTACTGAAGCTGAGGTCAAACTGGAGTTCTAGGTTTCAGAGTACTCACTATCTAATAAAAAAATAAAACTCTTTCCTAGCTTTGAAAAAACTTATTGCATAGGTCTTCAAATACAGAACAACAAAAAAGCTATGGCAGTTAAAAAAAATTACAACTGAAATGAGGGATCAGAAGTGTTTTCTTCCACCACCGCCAAGACAAGGTGTGGGGGCCACCGCCTAGCACAGGCACAGACTCGAGATAAACGAGGGTCAGTGGGAACCCTGTGGCCCTGGCTCTGACCTCAGGCAAGGATGGCCCCACAGGGTGCAGGCCCTGGGCTCCCGGGCAGAGGTGAGCAGCTTCCCCTTCCTGAGCCCCACAGGCCCAGAGACTTGCTTCAAGGGCCCCGAAGCCCCCTGCCCGCTCCCCAGTCTCTGTGGGCGGCTTCTTTGCCCTCTATTTTAGGGAGGAAACATGGGTTTTAGCTCTGCCCATCAAAGTCAGCCAGGAAGATCTCCATCCTTCCACCTGGGCCAGGGGCTCTCGAGGTGTGGTCCAGGACCGCTGGGGGTCCCTGAGGTCCCTTCAGGTCCACCTAGTTCCACAGTGACACGGGGATACTGTCAGCTTTCACTCAGTCCTCAGGAGCCCGGGGTTCCCAGAGGCGACCTGACGTGTGCCCTCACAAGGATGACAGGCCAGCTGTCTTCTGTCAGTCAGACAGTAAAGAGATTTGTGAAAATATCCATGCCTCCTGCTGTTTTAGAAAATATAGTTATTTTTAATAAAAAATGGTATTTGTGTTCAAATATAGTGGCTTACTACTGTTATTTTTAAATAATAAAATATTAAAAATTTTTCTTAGTTTTAGTTTCTAATGTTATAAATATTGAGAGAGGCTGGGCATGGTGGCGTGCACCTGTAGTCCCAGCTACTCGGGAGGCTGAGGCAGGGGGATCGCTTGAGCCC
Source organism: Daubentonia madagascariensis (assembly GCA_023783475.1). NCBI lineage: Eukaryota > Metazoa > Chordata > Mammalia > Primates > Daubentoniidae > Daubentonia > Daubentonia madagascariensis. Next base: position 5,705,905 of record JAKFHU010001784.1, on the reverse strand, counting down.
AGGAGCTGGAGGCTGCAGTGAGCTGTGACCGTCCACTGCACTCCAGCCTGGGCCATGAGAGTGAGACCCGGTCCTCCCCCAACCCCCCCAAAAATTGACAGACATAACATAACCCACAAAAAAACCTAGAGTTCTTTGGGGTCCTCATATTTTTAAAGAGCAAACAGGTACCGCGACCCAACAGTCTGAGTGCTGCTGGCCCCGGCTGCCTGGGTCCTGCTGGTGGCTCTGTGTGCTGGGGGCAGCTCACCTCGGTCTGGGGACAAGTTGGCCCGCTTGGCTGGAGGAGGACTTTGCCGGTCCTTGTCTGATGGTTCATAGCGCTTCCTGCTGCCTTTATCAGCCGCCTGAGACAGTGAGAGGCCAGTGAGGACACACAGACACAGCAGGTGGGACAGGACGGCAGCAGCATCCTCACACCTGCGGTGTCCTCATCAGAGACCTGCTCTCTGTTCCCATGGGCCCCTCCTCTGGGGTTAGGGCCCCCCCCAACATGCCCATGTGGCTCTGCAACCCCTGAGTGAGGGCTCCACAATAGGGCCAAAGTCACCACTATTGTGTGTGTGAGCTCGTCACACTCCCAGGAAGGCACCCATGGCACTATCTTGCTGCCCATCGGTCCTTCCGGGGGGACAGGGGACCCAAGCAAGCCAGGCCTCGTGCCCTTCCAGCCCCCTCTGCAGACTTGGGGATGCAGATGCTGAGGGTGGGGGACAAGGACTGAGTCTGCAGACACGCCTAGGCAGCACCCATCCACCCCCAGGCTCCACCCCACAGGAGGAAACTGGCCTCAGGGAGCAGCATGGACCCCAAGGAGGCTCCCTGGAGTTCCTACCATCCCACAATGGGTGCTGCTGGCCTGATGTCGGGTAGCGCCAGCAGGGCCCTCAACCGTACCTTATTCAACAGTGTCAACTTGATTTCCTTGTGGGCAACGAATGAGCCCTGCTGGGGCTGCCCTGGGGGGGCCTGCTGGGGCGTGGAGGGCTGTTGGGAGGACTTCCCGCCTGCCGGAGGCTTCGCAGACTTGGGTGGCTGTGTGGACGAGTCCCTCTTCCGCTTTTCCTCTTTAACACCATCTTCTTTCTTAGACTTCCCTGCCAATGATAAATCCGCAGTCACGGGGGTATGGGGATGGTTTTCCTGTGCCCATACCATGTCTATGCCATGACCCGAGTCTCCCCGCAGGGCCTGTCCTCCCAGAGCCACACTCCTCGGGACACCAGGGGCCCCACGTACCTTTCTCCTTCTTGGTCTGGGCTGGGGTTGGGGACCTCGAGCTGGCTGAGGACACGGGGCTGGCTAGGTCTGCATACATGTCCTCTGAGTCCACGCTGTGCACGGAGCTGCTGCTCGACGTGGCGCTGGACACTGAGGAGACGCTGCTCACACTCAGGGACCTGGACACACACACGCATGTCCGTGCCACAGCCCTGGCCACAGGCCAGGCCGGGCTGGAGGCCAAAGGGAAGGGCCAGCTGGGGTCCCCACAGTCTACCTTCACCCACTTTCCATTTCTGTGGAATGTGAGACTCTGAGGGACTCTGGGCAGGGGATGCCCATGCCACCACACAGGCCCATCTCACTAAAGCACCAGGCACCTGCTAGGAAGGGAAATATGACTGCGCCAACTCAACAGTGGTGACGGATTTGAGCAGAGGAGCCCCTGGTTAGACTCACACAACAAAAGGGAGATGGCTTTAGCCTACAGGAAAACTAAAAGCCAGATGAGAGATTTCCCTCCATCTCAGGGCATGCCTTGTAAAATTGTGGAAGACAACCTTTACCCCACAGGTGGTTCTGCCAGAGCACACACTACACAAGGACTTGGAGTGCACAGAACTGGGACTTCAGTGCCCACCTTGCCTGTCTGTTACTTGAGAAAACACCAATTAGCATTTCCTAAGGTTGTCAGGCACCAGAGCATGGAAAGAGGGGGACGAGAGAACCAAATATTTTTTCTTTTAGAGACAGGGTCTTGCTCTGTCTCCTGGGCTGGAGTGCAGTGGCATCATCACAACTCACTGCAGCCTCCAACTCCTGGGCCCAAGCGATCCTCCCGCCTCAGCCTCCCGAGTGCTGCGATCACAGGTGTGAGCCGCCTTGCTGGGCCTTATTTTTCTATATTTTTGTTTGTAAAAAAGGTTAGGTCTTTAAAACATTTCAGACCTATTAAGAAAAATAAATCGCCTGCTGCCTGGAAATGAAAGAAAAAGTTTGATGCGAGGTAGCTAAAGACTGATTTGATCCTGTCTTGTTTTTACACGAAGCGGCAGAAATCTTTTTCACTTTTTTCCTTCCCAGAATTTTTTATTGCCTCCTCAGCCCCTCAACCTGGTTCCCTCTGCTCGGCTGTGACAGCCCGTGGGGACCCAGCCTGCCACACGAGAATGGGCACCGGGGCCGGCACGGCCCCCTTGCCCAGCCGGGCAGGGAGCTCCTGGCTTCCTCCACAGCCCGGGCAGGGAGGACCTCTCCCTGTCGTTAATTATCCTTCACTTCCTTCTCTTTGTCGAAGCCAAGCCTCAAGTGCCCCGGGTCACTCAGACTCAGAGTGCCCAGGGGAGAAGACACTGCCACCAGAGTTGGCTTCTTCCCGGGACTCCCTGGCCCTGACTGGGAGGGAGCAACAGGCCCGAGTTGATGGGGAGGGGACCCAGAGGGACCCCCGCAATGACCTGGATCGGGAGCTAGAGCCGCTGTAGCTGCTGCCACTGCCACTGCCGCTGCCGCTGAGCGTCCGCCTGCAACACAAGCCACACCACAGCTCAGAGGGCGCGTCTCTCCTCAGAACCAGGTTACCCACGGCCGGAGGCAAATTTCCAAATCAGTAACTTGCTACTGACTTGGAATTGAGTCTGGTTCTATCTTCTTTCAGGTGCATCTTGTTCTCAAAATACAAAAGTAAGTATCTCAGGGACTGTGCCCTCTCAGTGAAAAGACAGGGCTGTCTTCTCCCTAGGGAAGCTGCACACAGCACCCCCACCACGCTGGCCTCTCTTCCATACTGCTCCAGGGAAACTGAGGCTCAAGGAGAGGACATGACTGGCCAAAGCCACACAGGTCAGAACAGTTTCTGGGTCAGGGCTCAGCTCATGGGCACTGCTGCTTCCCTGGGGGAGCCCTCCTGCCACCCGGCACTGGATCCCCGTGCTCACTCCATGGTGGCACCGAATGCCGGGTGCTCACCTCCTGGGGGGGCTCCTGGCTTGTCGCTCCTTCCTCCTGGCTTCTCGAGGGTCTCCTGGTTTGGCAGGCTCAGGGGCAGGGGCAGTGGTTTTGGTGGCCTGTGGTGGGGCGGGAGGCGGGGCCAGCTTCTTCACTGACTTCTCTCTGTGGGCAGAGGCAGGCTCAGGGAGGGCAGGGTGGGGCTGGGGGACGAAGCCCCACCCTCAGGGCTCAGCATTGCTACAACGCTGTTTCCTATTGACCCATGTTATGTCAGCCCCTCAGAAGACTCGGTGAGCACATCCCAGAGCTGGCTAAGTGCTCCGGGCCTGGCAGAGCCTCACTAGTAAAGCACACTCCTGGGCCTGCACCAGATGTGCTGCACTGCTGGGGTGGCCTGCGCTGCTTCAGCAGGCTCGCCCAAGGGCGCTGGGGTGATGCCAGCACAGGAGCAGCACCTTGTGGTAGAGAAAACAGTCCTGCAAATGCTTCCTTCCGGCCAGGAGTGGGAAAGATGGTCTGCACAGCTTGTGGACAGCACTGCACTGTACCGAGACAGAACATCAACTGCGCTACGGTCCCCAAAGCTGATGCTGGCAGGAGACACAGAAAGAAAGTCTTGCATAAAGGCAGGTGCTCAGCACCATTATCAAGGGTCACTCTCAGACGCTTGGTGTCGACGAGCAACACCAGTGACAAGAGTGCTGGCTGAAGGAGCATCCATGGGAGGCTCCAGAGGATGAGCATGGGCCAGCAGGGAGAGGGAGCAGGGAGCTGCTGCCAGGCTGGGGCCTCATGGCACATGTGCGCCAGAACGCACTGCACCGCACTCATCGCCAGGCGCTATTTAAACGGATGTGGCGGACTGAATGCAATCATTCCTCAATTCAGTTTATTTTAAAAAGGGATTTTCTAAATTTTTCTGAGGCCTGTTAGCTGAGGACAAAACCCCTGAAGGATAGAGCTAGCCAACGCCTACCACACGGTAGGTTCGGAGTGTTTCCTGCTGAGTGAACAGGGCCAGCGTCCACAGCACAGAGCAGCCTCCCAAGGGCCCCCACATCTGCTCAGGTGTGAGGCCACCCTGCTCCTCAGTTCAACCACTGGCTACCCTGGGGTCCTTGGCAAAGCCACAGAGGATGCAGCCTACCTTTATTCTGGAGGACAAGATTCATGCTGTGAACCCCAAATGCTGCACATTATGAGTTTTGATGTTTGCACAATCAACATTTCTAGGTTTTTCTAACTTCTGCATGTTACTTTATCCCCGCTGTTAATAAAGAGTAACGCGACACATTTGGTCGTTCATCTTTGCTGCTTTCAGACACAGCCATGGGACTTCCTAGCTCGGATCGCGAAGGAAGCCACCCTGCAGCCTGTCTGTCGGCCAAGACCTCAGATGGCAGCAGGGCCAATGGCAGCAGTGCCCGAGGCTGTGGCACTTTCCTGATGGAGGAGCTCACCCTCCAGAGGAGGCATGTCCTCCGCAGCCTGCAGAGGAGGGCACTGCAGCACGGGCATCAGACACTAGGGCGCTCCCAGCCCCAACCACCTTCCAGGCACCTCGTCCACAGCCCATGGAGGCCTCTTCACCTCTGTGGCCACAACACAACATGGCCCAGGGGGAGGGGAGAAGGCAGAGACTCCACCAACCAAGAACACTGAGCTTCTCCCACTGCCCCGCACGCTTGGAACTTACCCGGCTTTCCCGGGGGGCGGGGCCGGCTCCCCCTTGGTTCTGACGGAAGGTCTGTGTGGAGAAGGCGTTGGGGATGGGGATGGGGACGAGGAGAAGGACCGGGACCTAGGGGGTAAACAGAGGCAAAAGGAGGGCTGGGTGTGGCATGTCCCCACCTGACACCACCTGAGCCCACAAGGACTGTCCCAGATCCTCAGAGACTGCCACCATGAGCTTCTACTTATTTTAACTCAGTTTCAGACCGTTCTGTCATTTGCTAAAAACACATGCCCACAACAGAACAGAGAGGGCTGAAGGGGCAGTCAGCACTCCCTGGCAGGTCCCTGGGGCGTTGGGGTGGGGGTGCGCACCCGTGTCAGGAGGAGAGGGGCCCGTCTCGGTAGCTGGGGTAGAACATAGCTCATGCTCCCACAAAAACACCTACAGGACACAGCCTGTCTAGCCACAGCTGATGGTAGCCGCCGAGTGGACGAGAGCCAGGGTGGAAGTGAGGCTGCAGTGTGCCCGAGCGCAGGACATGTGCAGCAGAAGAAACTGAGGCGGCTGCAGCATGCAGAGGTGCCACTGAGCACTAGACAAGTTCACATGATTCCATGTCAGCGGGACGATGCCAGTCGTGGGATCCAGGGCAGCCTGACTGAGTGCTGACTTGCTGTCCGACAACTCGGCTTCCTGGCGGTCACGTGAGCGAGGAAAGGCCAGGGTGTCCCCTCCCAACTGAAACAATGTGGGTTTTCAACTTCAACAGACACACAGGATAACGCCTGGCTCTGCGCGCACCGTATCCAGAGCTGAGCGTGTAGCAGAGCCACTCCCACGGCCTCACACGCGCCTCGGCTGCCGTCTGAGCCGAACAGGCCAGCCTGAGGCCACAGCCAAGCAGCTCCCGCAAGACCGCACAAGGCAGCACCGCCAGGCCCTCCGAGCCCAGGCCTCCTGTCATCCTCCCCCGAAGGGTCAATGCACCTCAGCTTCAGAAAGAATGGCTGCCAAGCCCAGGCCGGGGTCCAAGGTCTTCTCAGGGCATGAGGCTCTGGGCAGAGGCGCCCCTCCCTCCACCCACCCCGGAGGACCCAAGGCCCACAACGGAAGGATCCCTGGCCTTCGGTCTTCAGGGAGGACACAGGTGTGCTTGAGGGAGGACACAGGGTCAGACCCACCGGCAGTCCACACTCAGCAGCCAGCCAAGCTTTAAACAACCCAAGGGGAGGCCAAGCAGCTAAGAAAGGTGTGCCTAATTTTGTGAAACTGGCTGAGAAGTCTATGCTCAAATGGTGCAAATACAATGAAGTTGACATAAGAAATCAGGTGGAATTTATTTAGAACTGGTGACGGAAGGTAAAGGGTCCTTGGTGCCTGTCTGTGATGCTGGCGATGCCCCTGGGTGCTGGACCCTCCTCTGCCTTCTGCGGGAACCACTCAGCCCATTCCCTCCTGTGCCTCAAGCAGGGAGTCAGACCCACCAGGCCCCTCCTCTGCCACTTCATGCTCTTGCTCATCACAGCTGCCCCTGGCTCTGCGTCTCTGACCTCAGGTAACAGTGACGTTACCAGGCTTTCTTTTCAGGCTCTCTCCTGGGACCATCAACTGGACACACAGAGCAAAGATCATGTTTAACTGTCTTCCCCCATATCACCTTAACTTCACGTTTCCAAATTTCCACACTTCTCAGCCTGGCCTCAAGCCTTTGTCCCACACCTCAGGGGATTGTTTCTTTCTTTCCTTTTTAGAGGCAGGGTCTTGCTCTGTTGCCCAGGCATGAGGGCAGTGGTGCTGTCACAGCTCACTATAACCCTGAACTCCTGGGCTCAAGTGATCCTCCTGCCTCAGCCTCCCAAAGTGCTGTGGTTACAGGTGTGAGCCACCACGCCTAGCCTGGGCCCGTTTCTTAAATGAAGCCCCACACGAAGTTTCTTCTGGGGCTGTGATGTGTCTTTTTTCCCCTGACAGGCAGCACTCCCAAATGCCCAAGTTCATCCTTCCCCATTTCCCACGGACGTGGTGAGGCCCAGGCTCAGGGTCCTGGCACCAGTGTGCCTACAGCTGACCCTGCGCACGCCCCATAGCTATCTGCCGTTCTGCACAAGACTCAACATCCATGGAAGACAGGTCCCACATACCATCTGCTGTATTTGCTCCATCCCACAGACTCAACGGCTGCAACATCTTGTACTGCTGCCCTAACCCCCTCCCCACTGTGCCCCAAATAAGACCGTCTACCAGGAAGATGACCAGCTTTACTCCAAGAACATCTGGGGTTAATGCTTCCGAAAGCAGCGGGGTGAGAGTGTGTGGGGTCTGTGTGCTTCTCTGTTCAACGGCTTGGATTAAGATGCCTCCCGCCCACCCTGCCCTGCTGGCTTTACTGGGATGCTGCACTGCATCCGTGACTGGCCCACAGCGAGCCTGAAGTGGCGGCAGGATGGGCAGAGGGGCCAGACTGGGCAGAGCTGGACGCCGGGGTCTAGTGGAGGAGGCAGCCCAAACGGCGCCCCACAGATGCCTCTACTCTCCGCCTTCCCCTGGCCTGGGTCTGTCCTGTCCTGATGGAGGAGAATGAAGCAGGGAGCAGGGTGGGGTTGTCCATACGGCAGAGTGTAACAGCAGGGACTGCTCCAGTGAGAAGCTCCCATGGGCAGGGCAGGGCGGGCATGGAGCACTGACGTGTGTTGGTAAAAGTTCCTGTTCATTGCATTAACCAATGACTATTTTTTCCTACCAAAATGACAACCAAGATTTGTCTAAAATTCTCTTTTCAAGGGGGAAAATACAACAAAAAGGTGTTTAAACCTTCTAGAACTTTCTGTGATGATGCAAACATTCTGTATCTGTGCTGTTCAATACGACAGCCACCAACTGCACACAGCCGCTAAGCACTCAAGTGTGGTGCATGTACATTTCGGCCAGGGGCCCCTGCAGGGCACGGTGCGGTTCCGGAGGATGTGGCTGGAGCGGCAAGACCCACGGCTGCGCCTCTGATTTTGCACACTCGTCCTGCAGGCCCACGAGGGTCCACCTCCACACCATCTCCTCAATGTGCACTTCATGTATAAGGAACTCCTGGCACCTGGCACCTGTGGTTTACGTTATTTGGCATCTGACCACACCCCATTCTTCAGAACTTGCCATCAGACAGAGGTGACTCGTTGAACATGTTTTGAAAATAAGCACCCAGAAGACAGTGACCCTGCACTGAGGGCAGATGCGCAGGCTCAAGCCGTGGGCAGAGGCGCCCACACCTGCCGCCGCTGCTGTGAGGCCCCTGCCTGGGCGTCGGGACGTACCTGGACCGGCTGCCTGAGAAAGAGCTGTGTCTGGAGGACCGGCTGGAGTAGGAGCTGTAGGACGAGGAGCGGGAACGCGACCGGGACGAGCCAGAGCCGGAGTAGGACGAAGACCGCGACGACGACCTGCAGCGCGAAGGGGGAGGGCCGGGGGAGTGGGAGAAGGGCCCGCACGCCACAGGGCCCTCACGGACACGCTGTGTCCCTGCGCAGACCTGGCCGCACGGCCGCACACACACACTCAGACGCGCTCGCACAGAGACACGCTCACACTCAGACGCGCTCGCAGACACACGCTCACACTCAGACACGCTCGCACAGACACGCTCACACTCAGACGCGCTCACACTCAGACGCGCTCACAGACGCGCTCGCAGACATGCTCACACTCAGACGCGCTCGCAGACACACTCAGACACGCTCGCAGACATGCTCACACTCAGACGTGCTCGCACAGAGACACACACACACAGACGTGCTCGCACAGAAACACACACACACTCAGACGTGCTCGCAGAGACACACACAGACATGCTCGCATAAAGACACACACAGACACACTCACACAGAGGCTCAGACACACACACTCAGAGGCACATGCTCACACACACAGACAAATTCACAGCACCCCCAACACATACAGACACACTGCAGTCCAGCCCCCTTCAGGGCAGAATGGTGTTTGGAAACCAAGACTTGGGCATCATGTGCGCCCATGTTACTAGGCAACCTTGCCCAAGTGGACAGAGCCAGGGTATGTCTGTGCTGACCCCTGCACGCATGCGTCAGTACACTTGTGCGCCTGCCATCTGCACCCACTGTGGACCATGGCCTCCCACTGACACCTCATCTCCCACCGCCCACGGCAGGGCCCCCAGCCCCTCCTCTCTGGGGAGTAAGGCCTGGCCTAGCCCCCACCACTTGCTTCCTGTGTGTTCAGACCCAGACCACATGTTGAGGGTTTCAGGGCTGCTGACCCGACTCCCCAGAGAAAGTGACTAGCTGGACCCCAGGGTCCGGCACAGCTCTCCTGGTCTCCAGGCCTCACTGCCTCTTTCAAAGGGACCTGGGTGAGGGCTCCCACGCTTCCCTCCAGCGTGGCTGTGCGACTCCCCATTCCCCTAGAGTACAGCTGGCCTCACTTACTGGTATTTGTACCCCGTTTTGGGTTGCCACACCCTGGCTGATTCTAATCCTTTATTTTTGAGGAACGTGAAGCCTTACCAAGGTTCTAAGTGTCAGTCCTATTTGGCGTTGATGCTCTTTGCTGAATGCACAAATGCCTGGTTAGTCCTACCGACTTCTCCTCAGGCGACTACTCCACAACAGAAACAGTGTGGCCAGGGTGTCCCGAGGTGGCGTGGCCGGGGGTCAGTGAGGTGGTGCAGAGTGTGGCTCGGTGCTCCTGAGGCATTTATTACCCATGTACACAACCAGCCTCTTTACCTGGAGGAATTGGAGGCAGAGGCTGATGAAGCTGATGTTTTTCGACGCCTTCGTGCCCGGCTAGGGGAGACGGATACCCCGAGTTTCTTCTTGGGAGACTTGGATCGGCGCCAGGGGTCCTTCCACTCATCTGCCCGCTTCACCTGTGGCCCTGTGGAGGCCGCTTCCTTCTTTGGTGGCTCAGCTTGACGGCTAAAATCACAGAGGTTTTAGCGACTCTTGGGCCACCACCTTCCATTTCACAGCAATGGTGTTTGGATGAGAGAACATAACTGGCTTATTTAAGGAATACTGGAAAAATAAAGGGTCACAGAGAAGAGGCAACAGATGTTCCACTTACAAAACTCATTAACAAGACAAGGAGAGTTCTTCCATAAATGGTCTCAACCTGAATGTCTTTTTTTCATGGGAATATCCCTAATTCCCCTTTAACCAGAATGGTAATTACTTTTTTGGAGTGTCATTACTCAATCTTCCCCAGAAGGTGGGAATTATGCTGTCAGCTCAAGGAGGACAGGGATGGTGTCTGTCCTGTCCAATACTTTGTCTCTAGTGCTGGCATATAGTAGGTGCATAATAAATATTTATGAAACTAAAGGAAAAAAATCACTTTTTGTTTTCAAATGCAACAAAAAAGTTTGTGATCAACAAACCCAAGCCTCCAACATCGTCTCTGCTCTCTGACTGATGTTTGAAGAGACTGGTCTAATCACAGCCAGAGACAACCCGATGAAAGCCCCAGAGAGAGCTGAGCCCTGTGGGCCTCCCACGGGACAGCGCCGGCCCCAGTGTCAGGAGCTGGGGCAGCAGGTTAGAGACCGAGGCAGGAAAGAGCAACTGCTTTCAGTGTCCAGAGGGGCTGTGTGTACGAGATCAACTGGAAACGCATCACAGACCTAAATGTGAAAGCCAAACTCCACAGCGCCCAGCAGGCCACATGGTGGGCAGTGACATCCCTGATGCCACACGGAGGCCTGTCCCGAGAAGCCAGGAGACCTCCTCGACCACAGGGCCAAGGGAGGGCAGCCAGCCCAGCCCCGCGTGTACAGCCCCTGCTGGCACTGCCCCGGGGACTGTGGCGGAGGGAAACTGAGCAGAGCAAGTGGCAGTGCAGCCTGGCCCCGGGGCACTGTCCAGGGGGAAGGAGGTCGGCGCCTGCGGGAACTCCCTGGGCCTCTGCGTTGGTCCACGGACCCAAACATACCCTCTAAAACAACCCAGAACTCATGGCCCCAGAACTTGTAACAAAGTGGTTTAATTTCAATTGTGATTAGAGAAAACTGAAAATGTAAATGCCTAACATGAAAGTATCTGCTGAGCCTGTGAAATCTACTTTCTTAATAATTAAAGAACCACACAGATTCATTTAAAAATTTTGGAAAATATAACAAAGTAAAAATAAGGAAATAAAAATCACCTGCTACCTCACTCTCCAAGGACAGCCAATGTGTAGCATCTTTGTGCATTTCCTTCAAGCCTTACTTCATTCTCTACAACACACACACACGCACACACACACATGTGCACGCACACACACATGTGCACACGCGCGCACGCACGCATGCACAAACTTCACGCACAGCTGGAACCCACCTGGGGGCGGCTGGCCAACACGGGGAGCACATTGCTCCATGTCATATACTGTTGAGATGTGGTCTTTCTTGACCGTCATAATTGACTCTCAGATGTTACATAATCTAAACATTTCTATACAGTTAGTTGTTTCTAACTTTAAAAAAACACACATATCATTAAAATGAACCTTTATATATAAATCTTTATGGACATCTGATTTTTTTTTTAGGGAAAATTCCTAAGAAATGTAAGAAATGGACACAGTGGGTCAAAGGAGATAGACATTTGCAGGTCCTTGATAAGTGTCTATGTTTTCCCCGAAAATAAACCCAGGACACTCACCCAGCAGTGTGAGGCCCTCTCACCTCATGCTCAGTGACACCAGGCTCCTGTGCTACCACGTGGAAACCACACCCACCATCCAGACAAAACCAAGCCAAGAATCCTGGCAAGTGTATAAACAGAAAACGGGCTCTCCTTGGCTTTACTCTGTGTCTCTGACAGGTTCAGCTTCTGTGTTCTGTTTCTTGGCCACTTGCATCTTCTAAGGTGTCTGCTCTTGTTCTTTGCCCATTTTCTAACAAGCTCTTCATATATCAAGGATTGGAACCCTTTGACTGTTCTGTACTCAGGCCATTTGCCCGTCAGGGTGTGTGTGTGATGCTGCCTGTGATGCATGTGTCCCCCACTCCTACTGAGGCCTGGTGGGCTACAGGTGATGCTCTCCCACTACACTCACACCTGCGTCTGGCTCCACAAATCTCCAAAGTCACCAACACGCTTGACTTTCAGACTCCTTGGTGCCTCCTGCCGTGTTTGCCTGTAGAATGTCCTCACAGCTGCCCCCCCCCCATGGGCTCTGGATGAGGGTGTTACGAAACTATTAACAGCACAGCCATTTATTACTGTCTTCATTTACGGGTGTCAGTAAAGGACAATAGTTTTCTGCATAAAAGGTCCAGCCTTTAAAAAATGTTTTTTGAAGATGTCTTAGTTACTATGTTACTGTAAGTGGGATTTCTCCACCACCAGCATTTTGTTTACACCTAGCTTTGCTGTGACATCTATTTATATCACACAATAACACAGAAATACCATTGCCTGTTTTTTTTTTAAAAGACAGAGTCTCACTCTGTCGCCCTGGCTGGAATGCAGTGGTGTCATCACAGCTCACTGCAACCTCAAACTCCTGGGCTCAAGTGATCCTCCTGCCTCAGCCTCCTGAGTAGCTGACTACAGGCATGTGCCAAGACACCCAGATAATTTTTCTGTTTTTTGTAAAGACAGGGTCTCGCTCTTGCTCAGGCTGGTCTTGAACTCCTGACCTCAAGTGATCCTCCTGCCTCGGCCTCTCAGATAATAGGCGTGAGCCACTGCTCCCAGCCAATTGCCTGTTTATATTTTCAAAACTTCTGTTTAATCAACCAACTGGCCAGCAAACACCAAGCCTACTACCTGCTGAGAAGCCAGGACAGAAGCAACATCTGACATTTAAAACTTCCCTAAGGACACACTAAATCGAGGCTTAAGTCCCTGTTATCTCAGCCCCAAACCCCAAGAACTATTGCCACATTCAGGTGTTCCTGGAAAAGTAATGCAGGAAGGAAGTGAAAACCTGTCTAACGATTCCACCTGTCACAGGCCACTAGGTAGCTACTTTCACCTTTACACTTCCTATATACTCTTATTCTAAAAACACAACAGGAAATGGAACACCCGCTAGTCACCAGGATGGTGCAGCCCTTCTAACACCGGAACAGAGGAATGGACAGGAAGCAAGGCAGTGATTAGTGGCCGCCCTCGCCTCTGGACACAACCATGGCAGGAGTCAGGGTTCTGGCTGCAGCAAGGGGGAAGGAGGAAAGAATGCTGAGCTTGTCCCACTCCCAGCACAGAAAGTAAAACAGCTGAGGCTGCAGAGAGGGGCCAGTGTGGTCCCGCCACAACCTTCTGGAGAAGCAACGTTTTTCCCCAGGAAGAATCTTTCACTCCCTCTGGAGTTAATAACATTGAATTTCAAAATGAACTGGCACTTTTAACCACAGGGCCAGCACCAATGGTGTCATTACGGTCTCTTCTACGGACGAGCCTGACCACTCTGGGCACCGCAGAGCGAGCCCTCCACAGACTCAGCCCCCAGCTGGCTCCTTCTTCATCCTGAAGGGGCTGCCCCAGGCTGCATTACACAAGGAGACCCTGTCCACCAAGTCCACACTCCCCAGAGTATGACTATAATTAGTGCACAGATAACCCCTTTTTATTTCTGACTTTATTACACAATGACTCACTGTGACAAACAACCTGGTGTTTGCTTTACAATAATGATGTAAGATTTCCTCTTAAAATGTATTTAAGTTTAAAAAGTGAAAATATTTAGAATATGCAAATAAGTAACAGGTAGTATCTGGAGACAGCGGATCATGCAGATGGCACAAGAACTAAGTGAGTCTGGGGATATCTGAGTCCTAGGTCACTCTGGAGACTTCCAAAATCAAATGTCAATGCACTGAGCCCCAGGTGGTGTCTCTCCCCAGACCTGGGGAACCCACACCATGAAAATGTGGCCTCAGACTTGGATGCACAACTTAAGCTACCAATTTCAATGGCACATGTCTTGGGAAGAATGACTAAGTGAACAATCAATAAAGAGTTCATTAAAAAAATTTCACTTGGAAAAAAACGTACATACACTACCCAGAGGGGGAAACAGGCTGAGCATGACGCCACCTCTGTCCAATGAAAAAGCCAGGGGAGGTGTTGGCGGGGTGCAGCAGGTGACAGTAGTGGGCATGTCCATCCAACCCCTCCCTCTTCCTTACTTCTCCCTCTAATTCCTTAGAAAGTTTTCCAAAATTTCCAAAATGTCTGTGTTTTATATTACAGAAAATACCTGAAATGTTATTTAAATTTTTTTCCATTTCTCCAAAGAAAATCTTCTAATGCTGTTGATGACTACACGCTCTCAGGAACTTTACTGACAACTGTGTTTTTAGTGACATGTTCTCATCTCTTACTAGGGAGGAGAGCGAAGGCCCTTGCTGAGAGCCAGGACCAGATGAACAGGGCATGGGCTGCTGTGCCCTGGAACCCTGATACAGGCCAGCACCTCTGACCACTGCGCTCGTGACCTGGGCTGACGGGGCTGGGGCCATCGAGCGGGCACCTCTACTGTACCCTGACCGGTGAGTGTTCGGGCCCCCAGGCCACAGCAGAGAGCAGGGCTGCCCACTGGCTTGCTAAGACAGCCCAAGAAGCCCAGGGCAGAGCCCTTTTCTCAGTGAAGGACAATCACCCAGGGGACATCCTAATTAGACCTAGAAAAACCAGGCAGACAAAAAAACTAAAGCAAAACACAAAACTGCAGGTTTACCACACTTTTCCACGGGTGCCACAGGAAAGCCTGCTGTGTGCAGCTTGGCTCCCAACAACTGAAGGAGGAAGACAGGAGGGAGCCCAGGGTGAACTGAAGAAAGCAGGTCAGGGACTACATCTGCCAGACACACCCACCCCACAGCTGAGCAAGGACAGATTTGGAATTTGCATGAACACTCCTAAGCAGAAGAAAAAACCCTCCAGATAATCTCTGACCAAGGAAGTGGCCTTCCCTACAGGGCAGGAGGCCACACTCTTATCTTCCAGGCACCATTCTTTGATCAAGGCCAGGGGAGACTCTGCAAGGGGCAAAGGTCAGCTTCACTATCCTGCAAATACGCTGCAGGCAAACAAAGCAAAGGGCCTTGGCAGCACAGGTCCCACCTCACGCCTCACACCTCACGGTGCCAGCCCAAGAAGGACAGTGAGTGCTGGAAAGGCAAGGCGGCCACAGCCACATGTGTGTGGAAACTCCAACCTGAGCAGCTGCCAAGTTTGAAGTCAAAGATAAAAATGAATGAAGGTTTTTTCTAAAATCAAAAGGGCTAAACATCTAACAAAGACAGAGGAAAGTGGAGTTGAAGCAGATGGATTTTTCCCCAGCTGAGCTTGCTCATATTCATTTCTGGGGATGCTGAGAGCACCTTCCACAGCACCTCTCCCCTGCTTTGCTCTGCAAGCACTGGTGGAACACTAAGCCACAGACCTCCCAGTCTACTCACCTCCCTTAAAACGGAACAGAAAAAAGCCCAAAGCGGGTCCTAAGTGTTGGTCCCATGCCTGTGCTGTCCCTGTGCCGTCCTGGACTTCCCCTCTGGCCCACTGTGCATGTCAGCATCACAGCCTCAGGGGATGACCACATCGGATCCTTTCCTGTTCACGACCCTAACAAGATGCAGGTGCACAGCATCTCCATGCCTGGAGGCTGGCATTTCCCACCACACCTGGCCGGACTACGGCTGGCTGAAGACACTGAGCCCGATGACACCTAACTCCCTGTGGAGCCCTTTCCAGGACCATCACTGCTGCCTGTGATCCAGCCCAGCTGGACACACCCTCTCCTCCCGACCTCTACCACAGGTGCTGTTGGCCCTTTCTTAGGGACCTGAATACAAAGAACATTGACACAAGACAGAATATGATGTAACTTGTATCTCCTAGGACCATTTCTCAACTTCGTGTCCCCTACACTCCAGAAGGCCTGCAGCACATGCCAAGAGCACGGTGAACCAACGAAACAAAGCAAAATCCCACCCATGTGCTCTACTTAGAATTCCCAACAATCCCAGAGCCCAGGGTCCAGATCCTGACCCGGATGTCCTCTAATGGAGCAGGGCTTTCCTGAGGGCAGGTGGTCCACAGCCTCTATTCCCTGAGAATTGCCATCATCAACGGACACCCTTCCAAGAGCAAGACAGACGGCCTCCCCCAGCGACAGGGCACCTGTGGGTTACAGACCCAGCACATCAACCTAAAGGCGTGGAAAATGTCTTTGCACTTAATCATGAGCAAGTAACCCAGAGAAATATAACTACTATATTTCTATATAGTATATGGAATATATGTGACACACATATTCTCACCCACTTGCATTTTAATTTCTGGATGAATGGAAAGAAAGAAAAAAATCACTTGTACTGTTTCAAGTGGCAGCCAGTGTCATTCGGATTTCCTACTGTTTCAGCGGTGAGGGCACGTCACTGAAATACTTTCTCAGACCTTTCCAAGATGATCAACACTGCTCTTGGCTCTCTAGGTCACCCCCACTCCCAGCCCTAGGACCCCATGAGGAATAAGGGGTCTCACTCTGTCACCCTGGCTGGAGTGCAGTGGCATCATCACAGCTCACGGCAGCCTCCAACTCCTGGGCTCAAACGATCCTCCTGCCTCAGCCTCCCGAGTAGCTGGGACCACAGGTGCGCATATGCCCAGCTAATTTTTCTATTTTTTCTACAGATGGGGTCTCGCTCTTGCTCAGGTTGGTCTCAAACTTCTGACCTCAAGCAAGCCTCCCACCTTGGCCTCCCAGAGTGCTAGGATTACAGAAGTGAGCCACTGCGCCTGGCCTATAATTTGGTTTCAATACATGAAACACCACTATTTCTCTATCCATCCACCTTTATCAAACAGGCGGGCAACTTCTGGAGCAATTCACGGAGCAAGCAGTCAAGAAGTTACAGAACCGTACAGTTGTGGCCCTGACCTGTGGGGGACTCATTCCAAGAACCCCAGTGGGTGCCTGAAACTGTGGGTCATAGCAAACCCCACATACACTATGTCTTTCCTCTACATACATACATATGATGAAGCTTAATTTATAAATTAGGCACAGCAGGAAATTAACAAGTGATAATAAAACAGAACAATTATAACAACATACTATAACAAAATTATGTGAATGTGGTCTCTCCCTTTCAAGGTATCTTATTGCACTGTACTCACTTATTTTCAAACCACGGTTGACTATGGGTAACTGAAGCTGTAGAAAGCGAATCCATGGCTATGGGGGAACTTCACTTTTCCTCGAAGATGCCCTGGGCACAATGGCTTTCTCAGAGCCAGGCAATTAAGCAATGCCCAGGACAGATTAGAAGCAGAGGTCAGAAAGGCAAAGTGTTCTGGTGCTGACAGAAAGATCACTGACTGTGTTAAGTCAACCCTACAAGCACTGGGGATCTAACTTTGGGCAAGTTCTGAGTGGGCCGCCCAGGGCAACCTGCTGCTCCATGGCCTCAGGATGCCGAGGGCCAGCCCCAGAGTGTCCTGGACATGCTGCACGTCTGATACACTCAGGGTCAGCAGAGCAGCCCCCGCGCCCCCAGGGGGTCAAAGGTACAATTCATCACAACTCATGACATTCAGATTCCTGACATGGGTGGATTCTACTCCTGAAGACATCAAGGGATGGCTCTGAAACGGTGGTGAGGAACCTGCTGCACATACAGCAGCAGCGTTGGGCAGGGGTGAAGGAGGGATGGCGGTACTCAAGAAATCAGGAGGAAGTCACCAGAGGGAAACCCAACACTAACTTTTTGCAAAAAAGACAGTGGAGTGCAATGGACCAGCCAAAGCAGACCTGAGTGGCTGTCGCCCTTCCCCATAGCTCAGGCAGAGGGCCACTCAGACGTACCCACATCTGTAAGACAAGTCCTAGCACAGAATAAACACGAACAGCAGCATTTACACACACAGTGCATTATAATGCACATAACAGCCCTAACCCTAACCAGCCCCTTATCCAGAAGGTTAGTCTAAAACTGTGTTTCTTACCCTTTTTGGGGAAGTCATAAATCCCTTTGAAGAAACTAGCTATGACAGCTGGTCCACTCCCTGCCCAAGATCCTGAGACACCCGGGGCACCTCCAACTGCAAGTAAGGGGCTCATCCTAGACAACTCTGAGCACGCACTGGAGGGGCTCGCACGGGGCGTTGACACAGATGTCTGTGAACCCACCAGGAAAACAGGGCGGCTTCAGCGATAGCAAAGAACCAGGGACTGAGTGAGCGCTGAGGCAAGGTGTCCCTCAGGGCGGGCCCTCCTCACAGCAAGGGGTCCTCCCGCTCCAGCCCTGCGGGCACCGCAGCCACACAAGTCAACGTGGACGTTTGAGTGAACGTCTTTAAAGCTCACAGGCAGCCTAGGCAATTCCTGCAGGAAGGTCCAGTCACTCTTCACATCTGCGATTACAGCCCTTTGCCTGAGCCAAAGGGCACCATGATCGCTGCCTCAGCTGTGAGCATACCCACTGGCCCGGCTGTAAAGATGAGAAGTAGGTTTCAAAAAAGGGATCATCCCCCTAGTTATGTAGATGCATTTTACAGAATTGGTTGGAAGGTTCTGTGCTCGTCTGAAAACAGCCCAGATGTAGGAGTGGGCAAAGGGCCTCAACAGGCAAACCAGGATGCAGAGTGATGCAAGACTCCACTCATCAGCTCGCCCCTCACCTCTCAGCATGGAATACCTGGGGCGGGTGAGGAAGAGCCTCAGAAAAGAGGCTGTTAGGCTGGGAGTCAGAAAAAGAAGGACAGAGATGAGAGCTGAGTGCCGTCACCAGACGGTCCCCTGCCCGACCCCCTTTCCTGGGAGAGGTTCTCAGTCCTAACCCAGGCCGCCCAGGCCGCCCAGACAGTGTTCCCTGCTGCACGACTGCACCTCCCTCCCTGGAGCCAAGGCGTAACGCACTGCTCAGGGGTAACGCAGTGCTCGGGGGTAATGCAGTGCTTGGGGGTAACAAGCTCATGCCGGCTGCAGACTAAACAAACATAAGCGTGCTTTGTGAAGGTTTACCATGCCCTGCAGGCCACGGCACAGAATCCCTCTTTGATATTCTGTTCAGCAAATAAAGGCAAAGTCTTTCCAAGTGGCTCTCTCTAGATGAAATTATGTCATTCTCCTCCTATTTTAGGTGAGAAAAGTTCTTTCTATCCACCTGATGATTAAAAATTCCCAACCTGTCAAAGGCTAGCCCATTCATAAAAGGGAGATCATATATACGTATGTACGTATTATTACAAGGGAAATCCAGCTACTCTTGAAAAAGCAGTCACACCCACTCTGGCTGATCAAGGAAAAGGAAATAGGAGCTCCATGCTGGAAATTCTGCTCTGGTGAAACCCTTGCCCTCCCAGCTGGGAGTGGCCTGGCAGGGCTCCCTCACGGGTGCTCAAGGACAAGACTGGAGACCCCTAGCACCCATGGGAGAGTCTCAGCTCTGCCGCTGGCAGCTGGGTGCTGGCTGGGGGTGTGTGTGTGTGAGTGTGTGAGTGGTGGCCACAGGAGCACAAGTGAGTGCTCTGAGAAGGTGAGGAAGGGGATGTGAGCCCAACAGGAGGGAAATGGACCAGTTCAGAAACAGGATGGGAGACTGGCTCTGCCCAGTTGGTGATAAAAGTTGGGTCGGGTTTCAGGAAGAACCAATTTAGTCCAGAGTTTCCTGAACCCTGACTGTGAGCTCAGATTAGACCAAGAGAGCATCTGAGTTCTCACCAATCCCTTCACTAATGTTAGAATCTATCAGTGTGTGAGACTGAGGGTCCAGAAGCCGCTGATCTGTGATCTGCTGCCCGGTGCTGAGTCAGTAAATGCCACCACCTTTAAAAGACTTTTTTGGATTCATAATCTACCCTCCTCTGGAGAGGCCAAACGGCGCCGGAATCACGAAGGAGCACCAGCACTGCGCACATACCCCTCACCCCATGAGTTAATGTGTGGCTGCAGCAGAGAAGCACAGAGAAACACAGCTGGCTGTAGGTGAGGCCACCCTCCAAATGTCCTTTAAAAACCACACTCCTTCCTGACTATAAAAACCTCCCTGAGTTGGAAACATAGATGCCTGATATGGAAGAGCTCTCCCACCCCCGGCTTCTTGGAAACAAGCAGGATACATTAGTAGGGCTGGGGAAGGGGGGTTGTGGCCAGAGTCAATGTGCTCCTAAGATACACCAAAGTGGACATGGCTAACGGGACTCATGCACCTGCTGAGCTACGCAGCAGACTGACCTTTGACCTGGACATCACTGCCTGGGGCTGTCAACAGCTGTTCTGAGTTTCTGCTTGTAAGACCGAGGATCTGGACAGGCATGAAAGTGCCACTCTGTGACTCTGGAAGGCAGACTGAGCTAGTTCTGTCTGCAGAAACCGATCTGCAATTTTATCAATCCGACAACACTTGACTGTGTGACATAAGCTAAAAATGCAGGCTGCTACCAAACCCAAATTTACTGACAGCATCCACCAGAAGTTAGTGAGCAGCAGCTCAGCGCTGGGCTCTGCGACAGGCACTGAAGACTGCGGCAGGGAACAGGACAGAGGGCCAGTGAGGGCACGCGGGTGTACCGGCAGGGACGGCACGCGCTAAAGGCAGGAGAACGGATGTGAGAGACCACCTCTCTGGGCAGGGGGATCTGAGCAAAGCCCTGGAGCAGGTGTGGGGCAGCCCACCGGGGCAGAGGGAACGGCTGCCAGGAGAGGTCCCAGGGTTCCCAGTGGAGGGTGCAGCCCCAGGGCTGAGTCTGACACTAGGAATGCTGCGCACTTTGGGGATGGGCTTCTACCAAAAGGCGGCTTGAAAGGGCCCAGCAAGACGGAGCACAGTATCAAGGTAAACAGCAGCTTTTCTGTTTAGATGACTACATCAACTCCAAAATCACTTAAAGAGTGATCACTGTAACATAAAAAGATTCAATACACCCAAAATATGTGATTTATTTTGAATGTTCTTTAAGAACATTACTTTGCCTAATGTTAGGAAAGTATGGAAAAAAAAAATAGTACATTTAGAGAAGTCAATTCATTGTGATCTGGATGACGCAAAGTCAAAACCAGCCCTTCCACAGCTAAGCACCCGCTGCAGCCACGATAAGCTCACAAAGCCAGACTGCAAGTCCCGAGAATTCACTTTCAAAAACACAACCGTACACAAGGAAGGACACCGCCCAGTCATGTGGACAAGATGAGGGGGTGAGGGGCTTGCATTCACCTCTGGTGGTGGTGAACCCTTCCAGAGCAGAGCCCCAGAGCCCCACTGAAGGGCAGTGTGAGAAGGAAGCATTTGGGCCAAGCACCCAGGGTAGGGCCCACGCTGAGCTGCACAAAGCGTGGCCTCTCCACGGTGTGGCCCCACACGGCTCTGGCCATGCTGCTGTCCACGACCATGGGTCTCAAGGAGCCCGGCTTTACTGGCAGGTATAGGCCAGAACTTGGATTTTTGTAAGTTGAGTCAAGGAAAACATGTATGCAGCCCAAGGGCCTTAGAAGAGTCTTGGGCCACTTCCTGAGAAAGAACTACCTTGATCCCCTCCCCGGTGGGGGCACCGAAGCAAACACACCCTGTGAGGGATCAATGGCTGTGTTTCATGGCCTCATCTATGCCGTTTATTAAGCTTTTTATAGAGGATTTTTTTTTTTTTTTAAAGAGACAGGGTCTTGCTCTGTTGCCCAGGCTAGAGTACAGTGGTGCGATCACAGCTCACTGCAGTTTCGAACTCCTGGGCTCAAGTGATCCTCCCACCTCAGCCTCTCCAGTAGCTGTGACTACAAGGAGCACCACCACGCCTGGCTAATTTTATTATGTTTGTGGAGACGGGTCTTTTCGCTATGTTGCTCAGGCTGGTCTCGAACTCCTGGCCTCAAGCGACTCCTGCCTTGGCCTCCCAAAGTGCTGGGATTACAGGTGTGAGCCACCTCGCCCAGCCCATGACAGATCCAAAATCTTAATCTTAATCTAATCTAAAATGGAAAGACTTCCGTGTTCATGGACGGAAAGACTTAATATTGTTAAGATGGCAATATTCCCAAATTGATGAGATTTAACGAATCTCAATTAAAATCCCAGCTGCCTTTTTTGGGTAGAAATTTATAAGTTGATCCTAAAACCATATGGAAATGTAAGGAACCCAGAATAGCCAAAATACTCTTGAAAAAGAATAAAGCTGGAGACCCATCTGTTCTGATTTCAAGCACACAGCGAAGCCACGGTAACCAAGACAGTGTGGTGCTGGTGCAAGGACAGAATGACGGGATGGAGCCGAGTCCAGAAGCGAACCCATACATCTACGGTCACTTGGTTTTGACAAGGGTGCCACGACCACTCAACAAATGGTGTTGGGAATACCGGATACCCACATGTAAAAGAATGACGCTGGACCCCTCTGGCACACCATACACAAAAATTAACTCAAAATGGATCAAAGACCTAAGTGTAAAAGCTAAAACTGTAAACCTCCTTGACCTTGGATTAGGCAATGGTATCTTAGATATGACATCAAAAGCATAAGCGACAAAATAACAAACAGATAAATTAGAATTTTGTGCTTCTAAGGACGTCATTAAGAAAGTGAAAGGACAACCCATGGGAGGGAGGATGTATCTGCAAATCAGACATCTGCGGAGGGGCCTTGCACGTGGAATATACACAGAACTCTCACAACTCAATGATGAAAAGACAAATTTAAAAATGGGCAAAGGATCTAAATAGACATTTCCCCAAAGAAGACGCACAAATAGTCACTAAGCACGTGAAGATGCTCAACATCATTAATCATCAGGAAAATACAAATCAAAGCCACAGTGAGATGCCATTGCATACCACCTAAGACAGCTGTAACCAGAACAAGCACAAACCAGGCCGTGCACACTGCTGGGGGCGTGTGCCATGGGGCGGCTGCTTTGGAGAACAGCCCGGCAGCTCCTTGAGTAGTTAAACAGAGTGACCACAGGTCCAGTAATTCCACACCTAGGTGTACACCCAAGGAAAACAAAAACTTATGTCCACACAAAAACTTGCACAAAAATGTTCACATTCACAATAGCCAAAAGGTGAGAACAATCCAATGCCCGTTAATGGATGAATGGGTCAACACAATGTGGTCCATCCATACGAAGTACTGACACAGGCTACAACATGGATGGAACTTAAAAACATTATTCTCAGTGAAAGGAGGCAGTCACAAAAGGCCAAATATTGTATGATCCTATCTATATAAAATGTCCTGAATGGGCAGATCCCTGGAGACAGAAAGCAGACTGGTGGCTGCTAAGAGACGGGGCGATCTGGAGAAAACGGGCAGTGACTGCCAACTGGTAAAAGGTTTCTTTTTGGGAGATAAAAGTGTTCAAAAATGGATTGTGGTGATAGCTACACAACTCTATGAATACTCTAAAAACCACTGAATTGTCACTTTAAATGGGTTACATGGCACATAAATTATATCTCAATAAAGCTGCGCGCGTGCACGCGCACGCACACACACACACATACACACACAACTCCATCCAGCTCTCTCTCTAATGAGGACCACCTTTCTGCTCCAACACTGAGGTATGTTTGAGAAAAAGTTAAAGGGCCGTCCTGAGCCCTGTCTCTTGGCTTCTGCTGGGGGTCTCTGCTGTGCCCACCAGCAGCACCACTCCACATCAGTGGGGCCCAGCACAGAACTCAGGAAGCCCCAGCCCCTCCGCCTGCATCCCAGCTGCCCAGCAACAGACCCCTGCAGGACCCGAGGCCTTAACCAAGCACCAGGGACCAGAGGTGCTTTGGAATTCCGAACTCTCCTGACTCCGGACAGTAACATGGTGCACACGGTGTGTGCCACGCAGCACGCTACACCCGGCCGCACCTGCTCATCAGAGAGCATCGGCGTCTGGCTGGCGGGTGTGAGCATTCTTGCTGGCGGCCCTAGCAGGGCAGGGCTCCCGCCACCTCGGGAGTTCTGCGGAAAGACAGGACCAGGAGAGCTCCGGGTTTGGGCCCATGGGCCTGGGTGTGGCTCCACCGGTGTCTGGGCCTGAGCGGCGGGCAGCGGGGCCCTGGCCAGCAAGCCGGCCTACCTTGGTGGCTGTGGCGAGCGGGGCCTGGGCTTGTCCTTGTCCTTGTCCCGCTCCTTGTCCCGCTCGCGGTCGCGGTGCTGGCGGTCCTTCTCGTCGCGCTTGGCCCGCTCGCGTTCCCACTCCTCCTTCCTGCGCTGCCGCTCCTTGTCGCGCTCCCGCTCGCGCTCCCGCTCGCGCTCCCGCTGCCGCCGCTCCCGCTCGCGGTCCCGCTCCCGCTCGCGCTCCCGCTCGCGCTGTCTGTTCTCTCTCTCGCGCTCCCGCTCCCTGTCCTTCGTTAAAAGCCAAACACACAGGAGCCGTGATTGGAACGCGCAGTGGGAAGGCAGGCGGGGGCGGGGAGCATTCTCAAGTGCTGACCGGAGTCCAAAGTTTCTCCTCAAAGCACAGCAGTAAAAAAATGGGCAGATGCTGAATTAGAGCCAGACACAACCCAGAGCGAAGTCGTTCCAACCACCAACGCCACTAACTCAAGCAAGACCTCTGGGCCCCTGGCAGTGCCCACGCCCACGAGTGACCCCAGCACTCGGGGAGGCCAGGGTGGGAGGATCGCTGGAGGCCAGGGGTTCGAGGCTGCAGTGAGCTGTGATGGTGCCGCTGCACTCCAGCCCGGTGACCGAGCGAGACCCTGTCTCTAAAAAACAAACCAAAAAAATCCAGAACTCTGCAACCACAGCCCCTCCACCATGGACTCAGGCCTGTCTGCAGGATGGAGAGGTGGGGGCTGCCTCCCAGGTGCAGGTGCCCATGAAGCACCTCACTTAGCGTCTGCTCCTGTTTTTCTAATACAATCCTCAAACACATTTTTAACGATTCCTCTGCTCTTATTTATTCATTTGCTCTAATATTCAAAGTTAAAACTGAAAAAAGTACAATCACAGTGCAGGTGACAGACTTCGGGCTTTTGGCCCCCTGTGGAGAAATGCTGAGTGTGCCCCTGGCGCTGCAGCTGCCGCCCCTTGGACACGGCAGAGGAGCCAGAGGAGCGTGGTGGGAGTCACTCCCGGAGTTTCTCCTGCTTCGAGGTTGCCCTGCCCAGCGACCAGGGCCAGGACCTGCCGCCCAAACATGACAAGGAAGCTGCTCTACAGGGAGGGGAGCACAGGGGCATCAACCTGGGGGTTTTCTGGTGCCACGGGACCCTCTCTCCGCTCTCACCCACGTGGTGTCCTGGGCACTCACGGCTGTCCCGGCAGCCACAGCACAAAGCTGCTCAGCTGCTGCTGCCTGATCTTGTCCTGGGGCAGCTTTGCCAAACCACCTAGAAACTAAGACAAGGGGCTCATAGGCTCCTAAGCACACTGCACTCTCAGGGGCTCAGCTGGCCAGGAGGAAGCCCTGACACACAGCAGTCTTCTGTGTCAGGTGTGACAGGCCCCTGGGGTCACACTCACCAGGTTGAGTAAAATGGACGAGAATGAGCAGGACGATGACAGACGATACCACGAAGGAGCAGAGGAAGAGTGTGAGCCAAGACAGCAAAACACACTCCCTCAAAACTTGTATCAGTGACCTTACGGGAAATCTGATTTTAAAAAAACCATAGGAAGAACCAAGTTCTCAGGAAAATCCCGGTTCAGACAACCCCAGATGTAATCAGTGGGTCTGAGTGAGCCCCACAGCATACTTACTCGGTAATTATGACACGGTTCTGTTTCTGTATATTGCACCCTGAAATTCTCATACTGTCCACCGCGCCAAAACCGCTCTATTTCATAGTCGTAATAAGGATCCGCATAGGGCTCAAGTCTGAAAAAAGAGCCAATAAACAGTAAATCTGAGCACTTAGGAAACCTAGAGCAAAAACATCATGTAAGATGCTAGCAGATTCGAGCCAACAGCACAGCAAGAAAATAATACCCCCGGGTGGGATTTAGTCCAGGAAGGCGAGGGTGAGTCAGTCCCAGGATGTCCGTTAATAAATTACACGATAATAAAACTGAAGAGTCACAGGATTACACTCATAGGTGACAAAATATCTGACAAAAATTCAATACCCATTCTTCATTAAAATACTCAAGAAAATAGGAACTGACACGTTCATAACATGATAAAAATATGTTTATATACTTCAGAACTAAAGCCAGCATCTTACTTGGTGGAGACCAGGAGGGACGTCTCCTCTCGCCAGGAGGCGGCGAGGCCCACCGTCCCCACGACTGCATGCAGGCACCGCCAACCCGACCGGACAACGGGGGCCCGCAAGAGGCACGAGAACCAGGAAAAAAAAGGAGCAAAACTATCTTGATTTGCAAATTATGATACTATAACCAAAAAACCTACAGACTTGAGAATAAAGCCTATTCAAACAAACAAGCAAATGAGAACGCAGAAGGATAAAACATTAACACACAGAAATCGGCGTCTTCATACACACGCATAATAACCACTTAGGAGATGGAGAATAGAGGACACCTTGTTTACAACAGCAAGAAAAAAGAAAAATTACTTAGGAATAAAACACATTGAACCAGAAACGTGCAGGGCCTATTCCCGAAAGACACAAGGTGTGTGGGAATAAATGAGAAGATGCCCCTTGCTCTGGGACAGGGTGGCTCAACATCACCAACAAGTCAGTTCTTGCTATGCTATTTATAAATTTAAGGCAATCCCATGTAAAAACAACAATGAGCTGCTTCTTTATGGAGCCAGACAGGTAGACACCTAAGTTAGCATGAAAAATCAGACCCTAATACTGGCCTAGAAAATCCCAGAAAAGAGAAGAAATGCTCCTGAGTCGTCACAACATCCTAAGAAGCCTCTGTAATTAAACCAGCACCACTGTGGCACGTGAAGAAACAAATGACCAGTGCAAGAGAGCAGGACCCAGACACAGACCCGAGCACGTACAGTGAAGGTGGCACCTCACAGGGCAAAGGGGTGTACATCACTGAACGGGGAAGGGACAGCTGACCAGCCACTGGGAGGAAGTCCAGGCCAGGACCCACCTCACGAAACACACCTCCACCTGCTCCTGCCCAGAGCATGACGGGAGTCTGCTCTGAACTCCTGGCGGGGCCCACAACTCCACTCCTCCTTCCTGGGTGCAGCAGAGAGGAAAGGGCAGTGCATGCCGGCAACACATGGTCCCAGAGGCTCCTCCAGTGGATTTCTTGGCCCCAGACCAAGTTTTCCCACTGGGCAGACTGGGCGGGAATCTGAGGCCCAACCCTGGGTGGCTGCGGACACCCTTCAGGCCACCTCGTCAACCGTCTGCACTGCCTGAACCTGGCTGCTTTCTAAGAAGTCTCAGTATTTCAAGTGCCTTGGGCAAAGAGACTAAGCCAAATCTGGCTCTGCCAAGCAACACAGCCTTTTCTCATTCCAAACAGCCAGACGTTGTTCAAACAATCTAACTTGCATACTACTCAAGTAATATTTTATCATAACAATCAGTAAGTATTTGCAGAAGCCTGTGGTGGGATACACCATCGATTAAGACTCTAGAACCCTTTCCCAAAGGGTTTCCCTGTTCTTTGACAGGATAGCTGTGCCAGCAAATTCGTTTTCGGGAAACTGTGATTAACCCAAATGAAAAAGGCCTCTTTCCTGCAGGATTTCTTGAAGTTGTAGGATAGGCAAGTCACAGACATGGACAGCCGACAGCCAGAGCTCGCATTTATTTCCTCAGGCCGGCTCCCTTGGAACCAACTGTCCCGCAGGCCCATTCTGTGGAAACACATCAACACACCATCGTGAAATGCAACCATGCTACCAACAGACTCCTCAGCACCACCTCAAAAAGTTCTGGAAAACATTCAGAATGAACTTGGAGGGGTAGCTGTTTAATTCATTCAATTTTAAAATAAATCCTATTGAACAGCGTCATGGTCTGTATGAACAATTCCCAGACTGTTTTAGGGAATCTAAGATGTTAATGGGCCTTCTGAGAAAAGGGTTCCATGGTCAAGCAAGACGGGCGGAGCTGGCTCCCACCCATCAGGGGGCTCTGCAGTCGCTGACTCACCACCCAGCAGGACACAGCGGCCAGCACACACCAGGTGCCATCACAGATGCCTCATGTCCCCAGAGGTCTGGGCCGTGTCACACTCAGCACCAGCCTGTAGAATGGATCTGCCCCTCACTGGAGAGAAAGCCCCGAGGTCCTGGCCAAGACAGAACCACCGGACACACCCACCAGGTGTGGTGAGGGTGACTTCTGTCCACAGCCCCACCCAGGGAGAGGCGTGGCAGGTGAAAAGAACGTGGAAGAATTAGAAGTTTGGAGCTGGAAGCTTAGAGATCATTTAGTTTAACCATTTCATTTCAAAGATAAGGAAACTGAGACTCAGAAGATAATACTAGGAAAAAGTTCTGAAACATCTGCTACCATTTACTTTTTATCTAAGGGTTATAAAATATTAGTCCATGAAATGCAACTTGCCTTTGCATGATTAAGGTCAAAATTGTACTGACCCCAACCCAGAGCCAGGTGGAGGGTGGCTGTGCTCCCCACGTGCCCTGACTGCTGCAGGGACCCAAGGTAAGGAGGAAGGGTTCAGGCGGCCTACAAAGGGAATACAATGCAGCTGCCCTTCAGCCTCTCCCATCCACTCCAACTCAGTGTGGTCTGGCTGGTTGCCACCTGCCTGCTCTGATGCTGGCCGCTGAACGTGAAAGCGGGCGATAAGGTCTCCGAAGGCAGGTGGAGGCCACAGGCAACACTAGGGAACCCACACACTCACCTGCCCTGGGAGTCTGTGGGGCAGTGGGTTTACCCACATGCAGAGCAGGCCCTAACTCTTCAGGTAACACAACCCCTCCTCCTCAATGACACATGGGGCTTCCCAAGGGCACCAGCAAATCCCTGGGATGAACCTCTTGTAATAAATACATGAGTCAGCGACGTGCTTAGAGACCCTGTGTATCTGACAACAGACTGAAATGACATGTCACTCCTTTCCTACAGCAGGAGAGGCATGACTCGGGTCAGCAAACTTTTAATCGAGCCAGGCAGTGTGCTAGTCAGTAGTGGGTATGAGGACAGGCAGGCCGTGCCCCATCTTTCTGTGGCAGGAGGGGTTGCCATTTTCTCAGTTAAGTGTCTGGTACAAAGGAGGCACTCAGTCAGCATTTGGTAGATCCATTATCTGATGAAAGGTATGTGCTTTTTGAAAACCACTGTTCTGGTGTCTCTGAATCCCACCTTGACATACTATGCCAAGAGAAAAGTCGTCTGCACCCTGCCTTCAAAACAGCCGCTCTGGGCCACTTTCTGGGCTGAGGACGTGAATTAGGAGTTGGCAAGGGCAGTCCCAGGCCTTGGGCATGTTGCCTAGCGGTCTGCCCCCGACTGAGTAAGAAGCTACCACCAATGACACGTTCCTCACAGACGACCTCCCCGCACACGCCGTGGTCCCGTATGTCTTCGGGATCACACACCCCTGCCAGGCTTGTAGAAGATTCTTGGAACAGTGCCCCCAGCAGCCTATGAAGAGACATTTCTTAGTGTCTTATGTGCACGAGGCTTCACAAATCAGTGTCTAAATAAAGTTCCTGAGGTGGTGGAAAAGGCACTTTTAAAGCTGTAAGTCAGCAAAGCATTATTTTCACTAAGTGATCTTGCTAGGTGAATTCCTTAATTCCCAAAGAGTTATAAAGAAAAGTCAGTTTTCTTGTGCTTTATACCACATCTCAGAATATTTCCTCAAGAGATCTTGAACAGGTACCATTCTACCACGAAGTACCCAGCTGCATCCCATGACAACAAAGCCTGCCCGCACAAAGGAGGCTCTGTGTGACAACTATTCCGTGTTTCCATTCTCAAAACTCAACCTCAGGGAACAAAATCAAGAGGTATGTTTAGAGGGTCTTTACCTGTGGGGCTACTTGAAACCAGTGGTTCTCAAACCTGAATATGCCTCAGAATGACCTGGTGGGCTTGTTAAAAACAGACCACTGGCCTCTACTTGCCTCGGCATTTCTGACTTGGCTGGCCTGAGAACCTGCATTTCCACCCAGCTGCCAGGGGTGCCGATGCTGTCGGTCCAAGGACTACACCTGGACAGCCACAATTTTCCACCAGTTTTACTCTCCCCTCACCTGTGCAGCAGGGACACAGCCCCAACCTCCGCCTGCTGTGACGCCGACACAGGTAAGGAGCACCTGGTGAACAACTTGCCACGCAGCAGGATCTGGATAAACTAGAACTAAGACTCGGTCTTTCTGGGTCTCCCGCTGATGGCCCTTGCACCTTACAACCAGCTTGGCTGTGAAGCCACCCTTTTGCATACTCCTTGACGTCTGTCCCTGCTTTGCCAGCTGTTCCAAGTGAGGGTTGGCCTACAGCAGGTGGTGGTGGGATCCACAGGCTGGGGTGAGAAGGGACTCGCTCCATTCCGAGTCCCAGGTCCCCCAGGCCCCTCCTCCCTGCTGCTAAGTTATAACAATGCCAACCTGCACTAGCTCCCGCCATGCACCCAGTGCTTTCTTCTCACCTCTGCAGCCACCTAGTCGACACATCTACCTGTAAGATACTTTCTGTTAAAATCACCAGGTGGTCTCCACCTCCTGCCAGGACCCTGACTGACACAGTTCTTCCTGCAGTCCTACCAGAAACAGCTAGAGCACTTTCCCACAGCCACGTGCACCCTGACCCTGTACCCACAGGTCCTGACTCACCAGGTCTTGGGTGGGGCCTGGCACAAAAGCCCACAGGTTAACTCTACTGCACAGAGGATGTTAAAAAAAGAAATAAAACACAAGTAAAAACCTGGCTTTTGGATGCCAGAAAAAACCTCAGCCCTACCTGCAGAGGCCTTAGATTTGAGGGCCCTGCGGCGCAGACACCTGCTCCCGCAGAGAAGGTGCAGAGCCAGGGCCCACTTCTTCACCTGGTACCAGACCATGAGGGCAGGACCTTCCCCACTCAAAACAACCACACACATTTACAGAGTACTCTGTGCTTTTCAAAGGACTCTATACACTCCAGCTCTAACACCCCCAAGGCAGGAAGGACAATATCATCCACATTTAACAAGACACTTGAGGCTTCTGGAGCTCCAGGGTATGACCACGTGATCCAGCAGATGGCAGAGCCCAGACTGTTCTGACTCCAACATTCCTTTCTATGATCTGACACTGTCCACACAGAATTTAATCAGAAAACATACAAGTTTTAACTATGTCTTTAAATCTCTATCCCATCAACCTCTGAGGAGTCACCTGCTGTGGCAGGTGTGGCGTACGGGGCCTTCCTCCCCCGCCCCTGTGCAGGCAGAAAGCCCGGGGAGCATGCCTGCCACAGGATGGCCTGCAGGGCCAAGTCAGCACTACCACGTCCTAAAATGTAAGCACTGAATGTCTTCTTTTCTTCTGCGCCTTTTACTGTCATTTCAGACAGAAATCACAGTGACCATAATTTCCTAACAGCAAATGTAAACATACAAAGTATCGCTGTGAGACTAAGCATAATGCTAGAGCCAATCCCAGTCACCGACTGGATCAAGATTCAGCTCCTACGACCTGCACCCATACCTGACTGGCTCTGCAGGCAGACACTCAAAGGCAAGTCCCACAAGCCCTGTTTACCCCTGGGCGCAGGAGTGGGGACAGGGGAGCAGCACATTTTAAGCCACTTAATTTGTAAAGATCTGACTTATGCTCTCCAACCCCAAGCACTACTTCAGTAATTATTTTTTTAAAGACCAGCAATAAACGTCTGGGGAGGAGAGACGACAGAGACGGCACCTGCCATGAAGAGGCCGCAGCTGCCACGCCCCCGCGTTGCAGTGGCTGTGGGGAGGGCCGGGGAGCCAGGGACACAGACTCACAGGGCTCTGGGGGCTTCGAGGACAGCTGCAAAGACCCTCAGAAGTTGTAGGACCGCAATGAGTGTGTGTGATGTGGCCCACGGCACAGAGCTGAAACACTTCCCTCACAGGAGCATAACAGACAAGCCGACCGCGAGAACAAAGTCTGAACTGTCTAGGCAACGTCATCTTGACTCCAGCCAGAGTGGACGGCGTGAGCCCGAGAGCGCCCTGGGGACCCGCGTGTGACTGCCCTCTCCGCGGCACGGGCCTCACACAGGGACACCTTAACTCTCCTTCAGAGGGCGGGGAGGGCGGGGAGAGACAGGGCCGTTCCTTACGCGGCATCTCTGACATCTCTCGGGATCCGAGAGTTCCAATCTCGGAAAACTTCGTTTTCTTTGTCAAACTCCCGCTCATCTTCACCAATGGTCACCGTCAGTCTTTTCTCTTCAAAATCAGGCTCCTGTTCTTTTCGAATGGTTGCTTTTTTTAAAACCTACCATTGTAAGGAGAGAGAAGTCAACACGGGGTCAGAACACGCCGAGCCGCTAGGAGGAAGCACAGGGGACCTCCAGTGGGGGCTGGGACAGCACCGCAGGAGGCGGCCGTGCTCGAGGCAGACTCAGGAACCCAGGAGCCCCTGGGAAGGAGAGAGTCTGTGCCCATCTCTGCACATAGCTGCCCTGCGCTCGAGTGAGGCGTGGTGTAGGCTCGCCCCTTCCTGCCAGCACTTGTGGAGGTGACAGGGAGCCCCACAGTCACCGGTGACGAGGACTGCGTGCAGGGACAAGTGGCACGAGGAGTGAGGAGTGAGCGTCTGTCTATCTGTCATCTCCCAGGAGGGACGCTGACTAGGGGCGAGGCAGCAGGGCCAGGCGCAGCAGGCTCCAGTGCGCAGACCTTAAGCCCAGACACCAGGGGTCAGGGTGGGTGGGCCTGGAGCGAGGCAGAGGGCAGTGAGGGAGCCTGAGAGCTGAGTGTCAGCAGCGAGGGGCCTGGGCCCCAGGGCACGGCACAGGGCCTCGCCAGACTCTCGAGAGGTGGCTCTGAGTGGCCAGAGACTGCCCTCACGCTTCTGGGCAGCATCAGCCAGGGTGTGGCCTGATTCTGACCAAGCCACACAGATTGTGCACTGGACTGGGACCCCCAGCCTACTGGGGTCTGCCTGCGACCTAGACTGCCCCCAAGACAGGCAGACATCATTCTCCATTCTTTACCTCTGACAAAGAACCACAGAAATAGGCCCCTAACTTCAGAGGCTTTACTGAGTTTTCCATCACTGTCTCTGGACCAATGAAACGCTAGTTCTGTGCAGGGACCACCACTTGTGTTTTTCTCCTCAGGTTTTCTGCAGAATTTGGTTACCTCCTTTGCATGCCGGAGTCCTCGTTCCCAGGCACTCTCTGTTGGGGGCTCTGGAGGGGGTGGAGGCAAAATCTCATCAACTACTGGCCCACCCTATTAAAAAATGAGAAGGGAAAAGTTTAGAAAGCAAGTAAAACTTTAAAACCTATAAAGAAATGGGGCAGTAAAAACACCCATTAACACAACTTGGCCACACATGGCCTGTTCTCCCCTCACCAAGCCTCCCCTGTCCCCTGGGCAGTCCAGGACTACGTCCACATGGGGACAAGAGAAGCACTGGAAAAGGTGGCTCTGTAACTCTCCCTTCTCCGTGAGGCATGTTAATTTGTCTTTAGCTTGAGATTCAGACAGAGCTCAGACGTCTGATTTGCTAGCAATTAGAGAAGAAGAGGCATTCACGCACCCAAGGGTTGGCAGGCATCAGTGGGTGAGGTCCAAGAGGCGGGGCACCGTTAGGCGGGAAAGGGTCAGCTTTGGTGATTAGGGAGTAGTTCCCCTTGTCGTTCACTCCAGGGTGTATAAACCTACAATTCATTCCCCAGGTACAGTTCCCTAAGGAAACAAAAGTCAGGTCAGAAAGGGTCTCCGAGAGCCTAAGTGCATGAGGGCAGCAGCCTTTACTGAGGACCTGGGATGCACCAATGGCCAGCTGAGTGCTCAGGTCACTGAACAGTGAGGCGGCGGGCCTGAGGCTGGAGAGGCCCCGAGTCAGGTGGCTGCAGCCTGGGTGGCCCGGCTTCCAAGACCGGCCTCCTCCGCTGGCCCAGCAGGGGGAACTTTGGAGAGATGGCACTTCCTAAAGGCCGCTGGGGCCCCAGGGACTCCTGGGTCAGAGCAAACAGCTCTTGCTTCAAAGTCACTTTGTAAAGAGTTCATACATATCAACTGTCTGCATATTATTTTTCCCCTTTAAACAGAAACATCCCAAAGCTTTGCAGGCCTGAGGCGCCCGGGGCTCACTGCGGGCTCCAGGCAGCTTCTGGCAGGTATGCGCTGGATGTTAAGTTTACTCATACTGCAACAGAAACCAACGAGAAGCACAAGGACCGGAACCCTGCAATCTGTCCCAGGGTAATCTTCCCCACCTCTGTAAGTCTGCATTTCTCTCATCAAAATCCTCACAAGCCATTTCAAGAGATTTCTGGTACTTAAATTGGCCTTTTATAGTTTGTTCACAAGTAACAATCAAAAACTGTCTTTGGCAACAGAACATCAGGATTATTAAAGGAAAACAATTTGACTTTTCAGCACAGAATATAAGACATCTAAGTTTTTAATTCAATTAGTGAGCGAATCACGTTTTAAAGACTTACTTTTTGAATAGGTAATACGTACACACGGTTCAAAAACAAATATGGCACATAGCATCTAAGCAGTTTGAAAAAACATTTTCAAGGGGTCAACATGTAGATTTTAAATCATTTAAAAATATATAGTCAATCCTAAACATAGATATTCCATTTGAACATTTCTGTCGATAAATCATGTTTTTCCTTATACAATGTAAATTAAACAGAAATAATCATTTGATATTTAGGAACAAGCCAAATTTTATCTTTAAACATTATGAACACTTAAGCTTGCATTAAAACCAACTCAATACAACATGATGAAATATAGCATACTTAAAATTGCTTCTCTGGGAATGCAAAAATGACAAAATAATTTTTTAAATTCTTAAAAGTGTTTAAGAGATCACATACAAGTCAGAAGAGGTTGCGAAATGTCCTTCTACAGGGGGTTCGAAATCCCAGAGCCTCGGAGGTTTGAAGAAAAGACTACGTAGTCATGCATCTAAAGAAAGGCCCAAAACACTACTGACTTCTTCATGACTTGACTCGTACAAAATATTCATATAGTATTCAACATTGCTTGTGTAATTAAAAAAGTAACAAAAGCTCAGTGTAAAAAATTTGCAAATACAAAAACTATTAACAATACAAACCATAGCTCTTCTGTAATTTTTTTAACCTAAAATACTTATCTGGGTGGTGGATAAGTGGACATTTGTTATTCTCCATTCTTTTCTGTATTTACAAAATTTTCAAGACACCAGCTATGAGCCCACTGTCAAAAAAGATCTTTTCTCACTGATAGTGGCAGGGGAGAAAAGAGGAACAAGGTGCGTGAGAAGAGACAGAGGAGCAAGGGACATGGAGGGCGTGTCTGGCTCTCTCGGGGCCCCTGCTGCAGGGGGTCCACAGTAAAGGGACGATGGCCCCGGGAAGACGTGCACGTCGTCACACGTGAGGCTGGGACACAAGCCCAGCAGACGCTGGCATGCAGTCATCCCATCACCTTTTTAAGAGTGGACTTTATCTGTGTAGAAGAAAGTCTGGAAGGATACATACCACATCTTGGGGACTGTGGAAAAATTTTATCTTTTGTTTTCTTGACTGGTTAGCACATATTACTTTCATAATTTAAAACAGCAATTTGTTTAATAAAAAAAATTCTCTAGGAAAGAGAAGCAAAAATAAAGATCTTCTGGTTTTAAAATTGAACAGTCTTTTGCTTCTAAATGGAACTTCAAACACAAAATGCACATGGACTGTGACTCCAACAGTACAGAGAAAAAGGCTCATGATAAATTTTGTGAAGACTCTGTACACGGACATCGATTCAAGCCATGAGGGGACAGAGAGAGATGGATGCTGTCCGGAGTCAGGTGGGACAATAGTTTCTTCACTTCTGAAATTCCTAAGTGCTCTTTTTGGCACACAGGGCTTCAAAGGGAGGATAATGTTCTTTTCCTTAACTAGATGGTGGGCACATCAGCAATTGTTTTATTCTTTTATTAATCTTTATGCCTGTTAAACACTGTATTATTTTATATATATGAAATACGTCATAATAAAACAAGCTAAAAAAGGGAATACATGTAAATAAAAAGTATCCACATACTCTAAAGGGCACACAGCAGAACCTCCCTCCTACCCTGTGCCTCCAGGGCTCACTGCCAGAGGCAGTTATCATTTTATTGGGCTCAATCAATCAATCTTCTCCATCCCCCCACCCCCACCGCCATATTATGCACTGTGTTGAACCTTGCTTTTTTCTGTAAAACAATGTATCTACAGAAAGGAAATCTACATGCTCAATACCAATAAACCCAAACTGTATCAGTGAAACAGATACAATATATGTTGAAAAAGCTACAGCTTCTCCCTCAGCAGAAATTATGGAAACTAAATACAAGAGATGACTAAAGAGACAGCTGCATCTCACAACCCAGCACAAGGCACACAACCAACACCCCAAGAGAACCCACCTCTTGAGCGTGGAAACGTCAGGAAGAGCATGGGCACGTGAGCCTGTGTGAGCATGTCAGGTCCAGAACTACTTGCAGATTTTTAAACTTTTGATTCGTTGGTTGGATTGGTTATCAGTGCAGTGTAGTGCTCATGTTTACATAGCTGCACTGCCATTGTATATGCCTCCTACTACAACAGCTGAAATAATTTTACAATCTCTACCTTCCTTACAAAGCACTTGCTTCATACCAGAATTGTAAACAATGACTTTCTGACAAAGTGGTCCTAGCTAAATATTCCTTGGTCCCCTTTCCTGTGAGTCAGAATCATTTATACTAGGTAATAGAGAGATTGTCAAGATAAAGAAGTTTAAAGTGTTTCATGGTTTTAAAATACCTCATGAAAGGAAGGCAGAATGTACAAAAATCCAATGATTAAATCTTAGAGACAAACCTAATATCTACAAATCTGTATTCTAAAAGGCTTAACACTCAGTGAACCTCTGCACCCTGCAGCATTAGTGACATCACACCGAGAACTCGTGAGGAATTTCCTTTCCTCCCTCACAGAGACCCAAGACAGAGACTAGCAGAAACCAGGCCCACCTAGTTAGATTCTGAGATGTTCTAACTCTTTAGGAATATACTCATTATAGTGGCTAAAAGAATTTAAATAATTTCTGGGTTGCTTCTTTGTAGATAAAGTACACTTAAAATAGTGGTTCTCTAACACTTTGGCCCCAGCAACCCAGACAGCCTTTCTTCATATGGGTTACTTCTATTGATACTTACTGTATTAGAAGGTAAAAGAGTGATTTAAAGGTACTTCATTATTTAAAAATAACAAGAAATCCAATATATGGAAACATAAATGTTTTATGAAACTATCTGGTGAGAAGAGTAGCATTATTTTCCTCCTGCATATCTCTAATGTGGACATTAGAATGGAACACAGCTGGTTCTCACATCTGCATCTGCATTCAATTTGCTGGGATAGGCTTTTTTTTGGTTGAAGTAGGTGAAGAAAATCCAGCTTTACAGAGAGGTAGCTGGAAAAAGGAGGCGTGTTTTAGCCTTTTCAGACACTCTGGGATGTTCTTTGATGCCACACCGAACTCCACAAGTGAAGGCTTCTTAGCTGCCATGGAGAATCTAACCCATCACCCAACTTTCCCAACTCTGTCCACTGAAATCCATGGTTCTATCTTGAACTCTGAATGGATCTTTTACCCAGGTATGATTCTGTAACATCCTGCAATGGTCATGTGGAAAAGTCACTACACATTGGGAAGCTGTTGAGCTCACAGTGGCAGATACAAATTTTCCAAAGTCTAATCTTCACTGGAAAGCATGCGTTTTAACATTGCTAACTGCTGTTCTCATTGAAGTGGCAGGCTCACCTCATTCCTGCCAAGACCCAGGCTGGCATCCCTGCAGCACGTGTGCCAATCTGTGAATGTGTGTTCCACGGAGAGAGTGTGGCAGCCTAGCTGCAGCTCAGACTTCACACACACACTGCCCCTCAAGACCACCAGACTTCAGTGCAGGCGGTGGTCTCCAGGCACACTGCCATCCCATCATACTGAATGTCGAGGATGTGTATAGTAATACCCTCCAGTCTGCTGTTGGGCTTTCCAAAGTTTTAGTTACCTGAGGTCCAAAATATTAAATGGACAATTTTAGACATAAATAATTCATAGGTTTTAAGTTACATGCTCCTCGGAGTAGCATAATGAAATCTTGCGCCATCCAACTCCATCCTGCCTGGGACAGGAATCAGCCCTTTGTCCAGCAAACCGACACTGGTGGACAGTGGGACTTGCCCGTTAGTCACTCAACAGCCATCTTGGTTACCAGATCGACTGTCGAGGTACCGCGTGCTTGTGCTCACTGTCATGGCTCCACGATCCAGAATCACCAAGGCAGATGACCCTCCTGACGTGTCCTCAGAAGGCCAACAGCAGCCTAATGCCATGTCACAATGCCTGCCACACTCACCTCACCTTGTCTTATCACCTCCACGTTTTATCACCTCACATCATCACATAACTTTCATTACAGTACACTGCCATCATTGCTGTATTTTATCATGTTACTATCACTACTCTTACTGTGCCTAATTTATAAATTAAGCTTTATCATAGGTTTGTGTATAGGAAAAAATGTAGTATATATAGGCTGGGTACTCTCCATGGTTTCAGAATTTCAGGCACTGACTGAGGGTCTAGCCAGCCATCCTCCTGCCTCAGCCTCCCAAGTAGCAGGTGCGCACCACCACACCCAGCTAGTTTTAAAATTTCTTGTAGAGATGAGGTCTTGCCCTGTTGCCCAGGCTGCCCTTAAACTCCTGGGTTCAAGCGATCCTCCCACCTTGGCCTTCCAAAGTGGTGGGATTATAGGCATTTTAAATGCAAGTGCCTGGTGGTGAGTACCTGACTACTTGGGAGCGCTGGTCCTAGGCACATGCGTGAGAACTGAAAGCGGGTCCCAAAGAGCCATCTGCACTCCTGTGTTCACTGCAGCACCGTTCACAGCAGCCACGGGTGGAGGCAGCCCAAGATCCACCGATGGGTGATGATGAAGATGACATGGCCTGTCCACACAACGGCACGCTACTCAGCCTTAAAAAGGAAAGATATTCTGACATAGACTACAGCACGGACAAATCTTGAAGACATTATGCTAAGTGAAAGAAGCCAGTCACAGAAGGATAAATACATGATTCCACTTATATGAGGTATCCAAAGTAGTCAGGATTCATAGAAACACAAAGTAGAATGGTGAGCACCAGGGGTAGGGGTGGGGGCAGAAAGAATGAGAAATTGTATTTAATAACAATGAACTGTATACTTAAAAATGGTATGTGTATTTCACCACAATTTAAAAAGTAGAAGCAGAGACAAGGAGGTCTGGCAGACAGAATGAGGTGGGTGCTTGTTCACAGAAGGATAAATCAAAACCCCAAAGTAGGACACAGTTTTTTAAAAATGCTATTTGTTCCTTTGTGGATATACCTTTGTGTCTTGATGATTCAAACAGATATATGAGAGGTAAAAACATACCATAAAAAAAGTATTGATGCTTTAAAATATTTACAAGTTGTGTTCCTAGTACATTTTGTTGTCAGTGGACATGAATATCAACATGTCTAACAGGCAATCAGAAGATTAATCTATAGGTCACAACTTGTCACAAAAATAAAGCCAACAAACTTTTGTAAAAAAAGAATTTTCAGGCTGGGCTCAGTGGCTCGTGCCTGTAATCCCAACACTTTGGGAGGCCAAGGATCACTTGAGGCCAGGAGTTCGAGACCAACCTGTGCAACACAGAGAGACCCCATCTCTACAAAAAGTAAAAAAATCAGCAGGGTTTAGTGGCACATGCCTGTTATCCCAGCTACTCGGGAGGCTGAGGCAGGAGGATCACTTGAGGGCAGGAGTTCAAGGTTACAGTGAGCTGTGATCATGCCACTGCACTTTAGGCTGAGCATCAAAGCATGACCCTGTCTCAAATTTTTTTTTTCAAATTAAGATATAATTCACATATTAACACATCTGGTATTATCCTGGTTGGAGCTAGAACCCATTCTTTGAAGCGAAGTGTCACAGGATTGGAAAAACAAGCACCACTGGTACTCACCATCAAACTGGTACTAACTGATGAACACTTACATCACACGGGGCAATAACTTTCATCTGAGGGCGGGTGGGCGGGAGGGGGGTGGAGGGGATGGGAAAAACTCTCACTGAATGGATGCGGGGAGCACAGTTTGGGAGATGACCACGATTGTGGCTCTGACACGGGCAGAACAGGGGCAATGTGTATGGCCAAAGTGTTGTACCCCCATGATATTCTGAAATTAAAAAAAAGATAATTCACATACCACAAAATACTCCCATTTACTGTGTAGAATTCAGTGACTTTCAGTATATTCATGAAGGTGTGCAATGATCACCACCATCTAGTTCCAGAACATTCATTCCATCACCTCAAAAAGGAAACCCTGTACTCAACAGCTATCACTCCCTATCCCCAGCCTAGGCAATGGCTAATCTACTTTTTGTCTCTAAAGTTGTGCCTATGCTAGACTTTCATATAAATGGAATCACACAGCACGAGGCTCTTTGCACATATGGCTTCTCTCCCTCAGCATCATGTTCTCAAGGTTCCTCCACGTGTGTAGCACGTATCAGAACTCCATTTCTTTCATGGCTGAACAATATTCCACTGTACAGATAAACTACGTTTTGTTTACCCATCATCAGTTTTTGGACATCTGGGCTGTTTCCTCTTTTTGGCTATTGTGAATCATGCTGCTGTGAACATTTGTGCACAGGTTTTTGAGTGGATACATGTTCTCATTCCTCTTGGACAGACACCTGAAGTGGAACTGCTGGGTCATAAGGTAACTTTATCCTTAACCTTTGGAGGAACAGCCAGACTGTTTCCCAAAGTAGCTGCATCATTTCACATTCCCACCAGCGGTGTATGAGGCTTCCAATGTGTCCATATACTCGCCAAAGTGACAAACTTCATTTTATTTTTAAAGTAACTTCCCTGTTATTGGAGGGATCATAAATTGATTCACCTCAATTGAACACCAAGCTTATAAACTGCAAGTAAGCAAAAATATTTACATCCAAATTTCTCATAACCAAGAAAAAACAGGAGACATCCAGAAAACTGACAGACGCAGCCATTTCCTTTTGTACCATATGACATCACTCCACAGAATAAACACACAGTAAAAGGGGGAGAGGTAATGTTTAAAAATACTCCTGAAACAAGTTACTGATTGTGCCCAATTAAGCTGCAGAAATGCTGCTTACTCTAGCTCCCGACTTTCTGACTTCAGGAGCCCTCCCACGGGGTCTCACTCCCTGAAACCCAAGCCCAAGACTTAGTCTAGCCTGGGGGCACCAGCTTTCCACTCTGACATCAGCTCCATGTGATGTCCACGGAGACAGTGGTCCTGTCCTTGTCTGTCTAGGTGACTCCCAGGATGTGAATCTGCAGTTCCAGTAATGACCTCACTTCACCGTTTTGTGCTTCTGTTGTTAAATTCTGGGACCAGTTCAGTGGTGCGAGCCTCAAGCTCTCGGTCCAGAGTTTCCGTGCACAGAGGTGACCCGCTGCTGCCTCTGCTGT
Organism: Daubentonia madagascariensis; assembly: GCA_023783475.1. Classification (NCBI taxonomy): domain Eukaryota; kingdom Metazoa; phylum Chordata; class Mammalia; order Primates; family Daubentoniidae; genus Daubentonia; species Daubentonia madagascariensis. The sequence continues at coordinate 5,664,516 of JAKFHU010001784.1, read as the reverse complement.
GGGAGCCATCAGGCCGGCGCTGACCGGCCAGCCACACTTCGAATCACACTGCCCCCAGAGGCAGAGCACTGTGCAGGGCAGTGTGTGGTCAGTGCTGATTCAGAATGACTGCAAATACATATGTGCACATGTGTGCAGATATTTCTCCTATGCTTTAATATAGAAATTTGTGAGATGGATCGATGCCATTTATTCCCATGCCATTATGAGAAAGGTCTTCTGCTTAAGTTTGTTTTCTCAAATATTGACACTTCAATTCCAAAGCTTTTAAAGAACTGCAACAATTTACTTTCTCTGCGTTCCCAGGGTGGCTATGACGATTGTCACGTAATGGTTTCTCCACAGCCCTCGCAGGCTCCCCCAGCCGCCCCTACTGCAGGTTCAGTGCGGGCAGCCCCAGAGTGGGGCCTGTCACAGGCACATGTGATTCAGGTGAGTCAACTTTTTGCTTGGCAGAAACAAGCATGCAGACAACGCAGGCCAACACAGGCCCAGAGCACACACTCAGAGGGGCGAGCCTGACCCAGGGTCCTGGGAGCCCCACATTACCAGGCATGAGGGACAGGGTCGTTCCCAGCCCACTCTACGTGCAGAGCCTACCCTCTCCAAGAGATGGGCCTCCACCCCCACCCCTGTTCCTGCCCTCTCCTGAGCACACAACTGCAGCCCGGTCTGCGCCTCTAAAGAAGAAGGTCCAGGACAGCTCTCTGCCCCTCAAACACCCTCCTTTCCTTCTGGCTTCACAGCTGTGTCTGGATCCAGGAGAAAGAAGTCTGGCCTCTGGAGCAGGGGGACTTTAAGGTACTAAGGAGAGTGAACACAGTATATTTTGTACCTTTGACCTGGCCTCTGAATGGTATGGAATTTGATATTGGTGGAAGAAGAGTGGATAATGGTGTCACATCTGGAAAAGAAGTACAGGAAGCTCTTGTGAGCTTTAGACTGCACATGCAGGCCGGTCATTGAGCAAAGTCATCCAAGGGCTTAGAGCAAAGCTAAGAGAAAGAGAAAACATCTTCCTACCTGCCCAAGGAAATGCTGAATTACAAGAAATATGCCAAACTACTGCTGCACATCAAAGACACCCTTACAGACCGGACGTTCTCATTTCTGTTTCCAAATCTCCCAAGACTTTGAAACAAACAAAACGAAAGCCATGATATTGTCATGCCAAAGGGCTATGCCACATTTTAGAATGGGTTAGCCCAGATTTTTAAATAAGATTTTACCCAACTGCCACCTGCTACAGCTACTTAACTCCCACCACTTGCTCCACCAGAGCGAGAGCCCCGCTGCTCTCAGGGGCTTGCTGTTGGCCACTCAGAAATCCATGTCCTTCAGATACACCTTGCAGAAAAGCGGTCACCGCATTACGGGGGGCGGGGGGAGGATGTTAACACTGGTGCCCAAACATTCGGCCTTATGAAAAGGACCATTTGGAAAAACGATGGCTATTTTCTACATTACAGTCATGGGTCTGATGCAAGCAGGGGCCTGGAACCCCACGTGTGACAATGACCAGGCTGGCCTCTCCAAGGCAGTCATCAGAGTGACGAAAGGACCAAGGGACAGTCCACTGTGTAACGCCAGCACCACCTGCCACAGTCTGGCCCCAAGAACAGCCTTGAACAGCTCAGGGCCCTGACGAGGCTGGATCACTACCAGAACCCCCAGAGAAGCCGAGGCCACAGACACGGCCACTTGAAGGCCCCTCCTGTGGACAGTTACCTTTCATGAAGAATCGGCAGGTGGGACGAGGCCTCACCTTCCTGTCACTGGGGTCTTTTACTTCGCCTTCCTCCAGGTCATCGTCCTGAAAGAGAGAACAGTGTCTTAACAAAGGTGGGAGGGATCTACCCATTGGCACTGCTGTCACGAAACCGTGTAAGGCAAAATGCCAGGTGTGGGGAACTTAGATATTTTCAAAGACTGTATCTTGGCCCCTCACCAATTCATGTCAATTTTCCAAATCTTAGATTCCACACCTATACAACTAGGGATGATGGCAAAGTTTACCTACAAGCTCTAAGCATTACTTACACAAAGGAACATTAAGTAAAACACCCTGTGCACTACACAAAGCACTTTACAAAGCAGGATTTTATTATATTTCTACATTAACAACTTTGGACAGAAAATGGTTACATTTCAGGTTTAACTTCCTCTAATTTAGTCTTGGGTGGGGGAGAAAGTTAGGCAACTCAGGCCAATGATGCCACCTGCCCAGTAACATGGGCCCACCTTGAGCTCATTCTTAGTCCAGGGTTCCTGACCTTGGCCATCAAATTTAAGAATAACCCAGGAGCTTTACAAAGACCAAAGACCCCCGGATTCCAACGAACAGCCAAGACTTGACCACTGCTCTGTGCTCTCCCCAAGCTGCCCACTGCCCCAGGACCTGTTTCCACCAGTCTGCAGTGAGACCCTCCTCCAGCCAGCCCCAGCCCACGTGGGTACCCACCTGCCCTCCTGATGTCCCTGGCACAAGACTGATGGAAGACCCTGGCCTCTCCCGGAGTGCCCCCACAGGGCCAGCCTGACCCCTCCCACTCCTGCAGCACCACCCGCCTCCACACCACCCAGTCCCACCAGGCATGCAGGAGCCACTTCCTAATTGGCCTCCTCACACGCCCTCCCAAGTGCCTCCAGCCGCACAGTGCTCCACAGTGCAAAGTGACCATTTCAGATTCGAACCTGATCACGTTCTTCCCTCTCCTCTGCCCTCATCATTCAACTCTTCTCATTTTCAGACCTTGGATAGGCCTTCCCCACGTGCCCTGCACGATGGTCCTCTCGGCCCCAACCCTCTGCTGAGTTTCAGCTGCACCTGAATGTCCTGGTGTTGACCACATCACCAGCGTCTGCCCTGCAGCATGCTGCCCACTGGGGCAGGACCATGTCTGCCTACTCACCACTCATCTCTGGGTCTAGGCAGCATCTGGCTTATGAGTAAACAGTCAATAATTATTTATTGAATGAAGAAATGCTGAAATCAAATCCTGGATTTATGGTGACTTAACCTTCTAAAGCTTAAATATTTGCATGATTTCTGCCTTGAAAATATTTGGTTATTAAAAAGGATTTTAGGCCAGGAGCAGTGGTTCATGCCTGTAATCCCAGCATGCTGGGAGGCCGAGGCAGGAGGATTGCTTGAGCTCAGGAGTTCAAGACCAGCCTGAGTAAGAGCGAGACCCCGTCTCTCCTAAAAATAGAAAAATTAGCCAGGCATTGTGGCACGTACCTGTAGTCCCAGCTACTCGGGAGGCTGAGGCAGGAGGATTGCTTGGGCCCAGGAGTTTGAGGTTGCAGTGAGCTATGATGACGCCACTGCACTCCACCCAGGGGGACAGAGTAAGACTCTGTCTCCAAAAAAAAAAGAAAGAAAGAAAGAAAGAAAGGTACTTTGTAACGAAAATATTCCTGAGAGTTCTATCCTCAAGAGAGCCAAGGGAAACATATTTTAAAGAAATGATTGCAGATAACATGGCAGGACACCCCTCTCCTCTGGTCTTTTAGTTTGTATTTTCTTTTTATTATTATTCTCACAGTAATGATTACTACACTAGAATCTTAATGCCGTATTTTATGTAAGCTCAAATCTAACTTGAGAACACATTCTCTCTTTCTTTGCTCCCATTAGAAAAAAACAAAACTCATTTGAAAAGTTAAAATACATTTAAATCTTTCGGCTTCACTTGGAAATTAATGCACAAGACTTGAAATGAGTACAGAATAACAGTTTTTCAGAAGTCAGGATTCACATTCAGTACACTAGATCAGATTTGGAGAGGTGTGTTTCTGCAAAGACTTTACTATCAGTATTCACAGGAGCAAAAAAAGAGAACCACCTAACCATCTTAGGATGGTAAGCAGTCGCAGAAACCAAACCACGAGGGGCTACCATGCAGCCTCCAGAAATGATCAGTAAGCAGACTGGAGATGTGTGGGAAAGCATACAGGACAAGACTTCAACCCTGAGAACACAGGACAACATCTCCACACCAACCACAGGCATCCAGTCCCTACAGCTGCAAGGACGGAGGGCCGGACACACTGGTATGCTGGGTTTACAGCCTCTCTTTTAGTTAAAGAAACAAACGAAACTAATCAATCACTCATTCAGAAATATAATATTGTAAATTTTCAACTAACCATTCATTTAGCACATGGTCTTTTAAGTGATGACAGAAGATTAAAACATGTTTTTAAATCTTAGCGTTTCATACAGAAGACAACAAGAGAGGGATCTAAAGCCAAACTCACAGTGCTGTTATTTGAGGCTGTTATGCCAAGTGTACGACGCAGGGGATTCCTTTAGGCTTTCTGCTCGTGTGACCTGGACCACAGACAGCAGGCAGCAGAGGACAAGTAGAGGCCAGAGTGGACCAGCTAGCAACAAACTGATGGGTCTATGAACAGGACAGCACCTGTGAAGCTCTTAGCAAACACCACTCGACAGGCCAAAATGGCGCCAGCAATGAACACTGGCAAGGGGGTGGGGGCACGCAAGGCCTCCAGTCTACACACACCTGAGGGAACGTCCCCGTGCCTTAGCATACCTCTCTCCTGGTGCTCCCTCACCTCAGGGTAAATGTGCATCTAGGTGAAGGGAACCAGGTGGAGAGCACCATCCACTCCAACCTTGCAAATCTTCATAAAACACACACGCACCAGGGTAGAAAGGCCTGGGTTTGAACCCTAAGTCCGACAGCATGGCAGTGTGACTGTGGACACGTCCCCTGGCCCATGGGGGCCTGCTCTCCCTGCAGAGCAGCAGGCACTGCCGCACAGGCCTGGCACAGCAGGACAGCTTGCACGTACAGCACCATACACACACCTGCACAGAACACGAGCAGCAAGTACTCAACGAGGGATCATTACTACTGTAGCTATTGTAATAGAAAAACCCTCAGTGGTAATGTGCCAAATATGATTCTCCCTGAGCAACGATACAGAGGATTTTCACATTTTTCTTCTTTCTTTCTTTCTTTTCAAGATAGGGTCTCGCTCTCTTGCTCAGGCTGGAGTGCAGTGGCACAGTCACAGCTCACCATGATCTCAAACTTCTGGGCTCAAATGATCCTCCTGGCTCAGCCTTCCAGAGAGCTAGGACTACAGGCACCCACCACCACACCCAGCTAATTTTAAAATTTTTTGTAGAGATGGGGTCTTACTATGTAGCCCAGACTGGTCTCGAACGCCTGGACTCAGGCAATCCTCCCACCTCAGCCTCCCAAAGTGATGGGATTACAGCACCTCCTGAAAGCATTGAGGAAACACCTTCTGCAACGTGCACTTTCCACCAAGAGGAGAAGCTGCTCTCCCAGGATTTAAAGAAAAGGGGACCAGGCCAAAGGCGAGTTCCCTCCCCACCAGAGAAATGTTCCCAGAGACAGGGAAGGGGGCACGGTGTAGGAATGCCAGCAGGGCCTCCAAGACAGACACACAGGTATGGGACGAGGGCTGGGTGGAATGTGGCAGAGATCTCATGGGGGTGACAGGTTTGGAACTGGGCCTGAGAACAGGAAAAAACTGGAACCAATGAAGAGAAGAGTCAGAGCTCTTCAAGTATAAGGTAACGTGCCTGTGCTGGGTCCCCCAGGCCACAGCCAAGGGCTGATGCTGGTCATCTGAGCCACCCTCTACATGCGAACGGCTGTCCAGCATGGACCTCCCTGCCCACTGCCGCTTCACATCCCAGAGGCTCTCAACTTTAAGGGGCCCCTAAGCAGGTGGGCTTCATCTAGTTGCTACAACAGACACTGATTGGCTGCCTACAACATGCCAGGCCCTGGGAGACAGTGGTGAACCAGCCAAGTAGGTCCTGGTCATAAGAAATACGTGTTCTTGGAGGTGTAGGTAGGAGTGACAGAGACCCACAAATGAGCCAGTCAATTTAGACTGTAGTAGGTACAATCAAGATGCCAAGCCAGGTGTTACATGAGAGTCAGGGCAGGTGGCACAGCCTGCAGAGGAGGTGACAGCCAGGCCAAGATGTAAAGGATGGAGAGGAGCCCGGGACGCAGAGTCAGCAGGAGAACAGCAAGAGGAAACCAGAGGGGCCCCTGGGGAAAGTGGCCGGACAGCCTGGAGGTCAGGCGCTCTGGCGTGAGGGCTGAGACCACTGTTCACAGTGCCCACCTGTCTGCCCTGGTAAGGTCTGCTGTACCCACAACAGGTACAGGCTCTGCTTTGCCCACTCACAACCCAGAATGTCACACACCAGTGCTGCCTCCAAGAGTACAGACCTCCCAGGAGATGTGGGGGTCAGGGACACAGCTCACAGTGTGGGAAGAAAACCAGCCTCCCCCGCTGCTGAAGGAAGCTGTGCGGAGGTCCCTTCACATGCAGGGCAGGTAAAACAAAAACACAGTGTGATCTAAGTGGGCAAGAAAGTCAAACTGGATTTTTATTCCACATGCTCTGTTTCTAGGGGAACCAGCAAATCAAGACCATGGGCGTTCTCCCGACCACCGCACCACACCGCAATGGGAAAGCTCACGAGTGTGCCATAGCCAAGGCCTTTCAGGACCCCTAGGGAGAACCTGACTCCATGTGATGAATATCCCCCTTGGATTTACTCAACAGATGAAGCAAGAAGAGTCTGCAGTCACTCCCTAACCAAAAATGGAGCGTCAGACCCCTGGGCACTGGGCCCGCCACACACATGGCTGTTTTCTCAGAACACTAAAAACCAAACTCGCCGGCAATCTCAAGCCACCGACTTCATCTTCCGCCCCAAATTTCACCCAAATTGATGACCTGAGCCTCACTGTTCCCCTTTTGCCTTTGCCAGCCCTGGGGTGGAGGAGATTCTCCAGGAGTGGAGGGAGAGCACAGATGGCAAATGCAAGGCGCCTCCTGACGATAGCCTTTTATGAAAAATGACATTAGTCGAAATTATTAATTTAGGAATCCACCTCCTACAGCTAGTTGTGAGAAGGTAAAAAATCTTCTAACCACACCCCGCCCCCCCAAACTTCTGATTTTAAGAACCAAATTTAGAAGAGCAACATCTCAAACACTCAATTACTGAGCACCGCCACTGCCGGAATGACCGATGGAGCAGACGACACCTCAACATGGACTGAGTGCACACAAACCAACATGCTACCGGGACTATGGTGCTTCAGGTAAATCTGTGGTTAAATATTTAATTAGCAATCTTACCATCCCCAAACAAAAACATTTCTGAAAGAGATTCCACACACCTTTCACCACAAGAACACTCAGATAAGCAGAACCTCCCGGATCATTTCAGTCTGCCCTGTCCCTCCCTCAATCCCTTTGCATTCAACAGTTCTGAAAAGCATTGCTCAGTAGGACTTTCGGCTGTTTTCCCAAAAACACTCAGAATTAAAGTTCTTTCAACAGGATTATCTTCCACAAAAACCCAACCTACCTATGTTTATGGTCATACATTACTTGTGTTACCTTCTCCTCAACCTAAAGGCCAGATTAATTTAAGTTACAAAGAACTGTGATGGCTTTATCAGGAGCCGCGGTGCTCTGACACACAGCTCGGTCTTACCGAGTCTTTACCAGGGTCTTTTCAGGGATGCCCCTGAAGAGACTGGCCCAGCCGGTACCCTCTTCAGGGGACACGCTACAGGGCAAAGATAAAAGTGCCCACAAGAGCAGACAAAACTGAAAAAGAACCTTATTCTTTTCAGCCTTAAGAACCTAACAAGAGCTGAAAATCCATGAGGGTTCTAGTTGAGGGCTAACTCAAATATTACTTAAAAACAACAAAGACAAAGGAAGAAATTACCTCTTCACTTAAAAAAAAACCAAGAAAACAAAAACAAAACAAAAACTGATACCTAAAAGAACCAGGGGGCTGGGCATTTTAATCCATCCAACCAAGACCACCAGACTCCGGGAGGAGCGTGGTCCGTGGACAGCTGCTGGGACCGACCGGCAGGGACGAGCTCCCTAAGCCCATCCCCCTCTCGCCCTGTAGCCCCTCTCCAAGCCCTGCTGGCCACGCTCACGCCCATCTCCCCCTCTCGCCCTGCAGCCCCTCTCCAAGCCCTGCTGGCCACGCTCACGCCCATCTCCCCCTCTCGCCCTGCAGCCCCTCTCTAAGCCCTGCTGGCCACACTCACGTCTATCTCCCCGTCGTCGATTTCTCCATCGTCATCCTCCTTCCTTTTCTCCTCAGCTGCAGCCTCCAGCGGTTCCTCCTCCCCCACACTTGGGGCACCAGCCGCGCCCTGCTCCCCGGGAGCGCCACCCTTGTCCTCGTCGTCCTCGGCCCCAGCCTTCTCGGCCTCATCCTCCGGGGCGGCAGGAGCCGGCTCCTCAGGGACCTCCTCGTCGTAGTCCAGCTCGTGCTCATCCAGCTCCCTTGTGACCGAGGAGGCCTCGTCCCCGAGGTCGCTCGTCCGGTCTTCCTCCCCCTCACCCCCCTCACCCCCGCACGGGGGGCTGGTCGGGCCCCGGCTCAGCTCGTTGGCCTCGGAGTCCTGGTCCTGAGACTTGGGCTCGCTTGCTCGGTCCTCCTCGTCCGAGCGACGAGCCTCGTCCTCCTGGCTCGGCCCCCTGGCTGCATGTTCTTCATCCTCCAAATCAGAAGCCCTCCCCCCAGCTCCGTCCACGTCCTGATCAGACCCACTGTCCCTCAGAATATCATCGTCCGAGAGCCCCTGCGGCTGCTCTTCATCCTCTGGAGAGCGAGGATCCCGATCAGGGCTCTCAGCCACATCCATCGGTACCCACAGTTCTGCAAAAGAAAGAACACACATTTAGCAAACTGGCAAGTCAACCCGTCCTGCCCTCCCCGGCCCATGCTCCTTCCTGACCTGAAGGAGAAGCAGGACCTCCACTCCACACACACCGCTCTGCAGAGAAAGACAGGCCAAAACTCCACCACCCAGTTGGATTCTGCTCAACCGAGCTGGGTGTTAAGCGCCTCCCGTTTTTAGCAATCTGGCAGAACGAGACGTGGCCTGGCATACCCCTCCCCTCTCAAGGGCAGCCCACACAAGTTAACAGAAAGTGAGCAATAAGATATGGATTGCAAGAAATATGTTTGATTCTTAAGAATATTTACTTTTGAAATTCAAGATAATTTGCATTATGGAATAAGGTAGCAAAATCGAAGGCAACGTATGACCCTTTTTCTGTAGTCATCTAAGGACACTGAAGCAGAAACCCAGGCCAGCAGTTAGCAGTTTCCAGGTTAGGAGCCCTTTCCTGATACTGAATGCACTTCTCAGAGTATGGCCTCCAGCTGTCTCATCAGAACTCCCTGGGTGTTCTCTACAAATGCAGACTCCGGGGCCTCACTACAGCCCATTCGCTGGCACCTCCAGTGCCACTGCTCAGAGGGCAGTGTTCATGTGTCCAGTGACTCACACACCAAATCCCAAATGGGTATTTGTTGTAGAAAAGAACACTGGCAGAAAATTTTACACATTCAAGTAGTGTGCTTATGCAAAAGACAGTGTCACTGTAGAAGATTTCACTTCTATTTTTACTAATCCAGATTGAATTATAAAGTAAATGTTTTCTGGTTTTTCCATCTCAAAAACTCAAGACAGTGCACTGCTCCTTCTGTTTTAAAACAGAAGGTAGATCACACAAGGTGGGGTAAAAGCAAGGTGCAGGACACTCCACCAGCACAGAGCAGCGAGCCCTGCCAAGTTGAGTGTGGACAGCAGGCACATCAGTGGATTCTGTGTTCACTTGATTCTTCATTCTCTGAGGCTTTTTAAAATTTTTTATTTCAAATAACATATGTCACAGTCACGCTGCTTGGTATCTCAGCAAGATCTGGAAACAGTTTATTCATCCCAAGATAACTATAGGTTTAGAGGCAGCAAGTCATACATGTGCACACTGGCATTTTTGTATATATCAATTATTTATGTAATTACATATATTAAAGATAAAAGTATATATCTTTTAAATTTATGCTTTTAAAAGGACAACCTGTTCAAAGATGCATAGTATCAAGAGTTGGTATCTGAACCTACAGTTAAACATATTTCTTTTTTGCTGTTAATGGAAATTAAAATTGCATATACATTAGGACAAATCACTTAAAATTCATCACTTTATAAAAACTAAATGGTTAGCAATAATATAAATTTACAAACCAACCAATCCATTCTAAGTCACTTAAAAGTAGACTATTTTAAAAATGATTCATTTTTTGGTCTTCTAACTACACTGTCCAGTTGCTATCCAGAGGTAGGACTACTAGAAGGAATTACTAAAAAGTTAGTTTTAAAATGCAAAGTGAGAAATTGAGGTGGCTACCCCACAGGTTCCTGAGCTCCAAGAAGCTGCAGGGGTCTTGCCGCACAGTGTATTCCCGCAGCCTAAGGCAGCAAGCAAGGATGAGATGCTGCAAGGACAGTGGCCCCCTGCTAAGGCCTCTACACTTTCACTGTTCAACACTGTAAGTGTGAGGTGTTACAGCAAAAAGTCAGGGGTAAGTGGCAAACTGGCAGTCCCCTCCCACCTGTACTTAATGATATTAATAACATCATATATCCATCTTTGTACAGTTTTTATTACATTGTATAACTTAAAATCTTCCCCACAGAAGGGCAGGGACTCTTCATCTCCCCAGCTGCCTAAGTGTAGCACCTGGTACCCAGTAGGATGTAGTCATGCTGAACTGGTTACTAAGTGTTATAACCTGACAAATTCAGATTCTCATACTTTATAATCCAATGACAACTTTGGAAACAAAGTTATCTCTTAAATCAACCAATTGTTATGCAAAACTAAATGTCCCATCAAACTATTAAAATAATTTAAAAGTCACACTATTGATACTGTGCAGAAAACACTCACCCAAGACTGCCACTGGCTTTGCAACATACTATCCTGCACTAAGCAATGCTTTGCATAGACTCTCATAACCTGGGAACAGCCCTTTTTCTAGGGCCCAGGTGCAAAATGGTTTGCACTTTGGTTTCATTGCCAAGATCACGCCCAAGCAAATTGTTTTTTATGTTCTGGCAAACTTGGAATGAAATCGTAAAGAAATAAAAGAAAAATAGTTCCTAACTTCAATCATCTGAACTCATGCAAGAAGTGGGCCCGTCAACAGTAGGAAGGTCGTTGTCTAGTGTGCTGTTTCTTTATGGGATATGTGGGATGGCACAGACAGTTTGGGGCTCTAAATTAAAACCTGAATCCCAGATCTGCTGCTCCCTAGATTTAGCACCCTGGGTTCGCTCATTATGTGAACTTGCCAGACTTCAGCTTCTTCATCTGAAATACGGGGACAACAGTATTCATTTTATGAGATTGTTACAACAACTTGAAGAGATACCCCTGATAATGTGCCTGGAACATGCTCGACACATTTTAATTTACACTGAATTAATGTGAAGATGAGTAGATGTAATTGTCAAGTTATAACAACCACATTCCTATCACTGTTGTCAGATTCAGTTCAAGTCTCTTGAAACACTTGGGAGTAATTTATTCATCGTTTCATTCAACAAATACCTGAGAATCTACTTAATATAAGATTACATTATTAAAATAATTTCTGCAATAAAACCAACAGTCACCACCACTTGCTGACAGACTACTGTCAGGCACCTAACTGATATCCTCACGTCATTTTGAATTCTCACATCAACCTGCAAAATAAGTGTTGTTCCCCTTCTATAGATAAGGAAACCAAGGCCACATGGCGACTGCAGCGCAGACCTGCTTTCCAGGTGCATGCTCTAGTGCAGCAACCTGGACTAGGAAAGGAGGGAGTGTCTGCTCCTGCCCGGAAAGCAACCCCTACTGTCAGCCACTGTTCTACAGGAAAGTGGGACCCAAGTTCCAAATTGATTTTATAAGTTCTTTTTTTGGAACACACCCCATGCATAAACTGGTAGATTTTGCCATCTTTCTTTTTTCCCTTTTAAAGTTTTGTGCTGGTCCATCTATACTCCTATCTCAGCCCTTCAAGAAGCAAATACACACATTTCCATAAAGACGGACAAGTTACTGTATGATCTAGACACTACTAGTTAAACAACAGTGATGAGCATATGAAGACCCAACTGGTGACATCAGTCATTTATTTTACGATTTTAAACTTGTCTAAAGTTCAAATATTAGGCATTTAAACTAGACATGAATCCAATAAAAGAAACCCCCAAAAGGTACACCACCTTTATACTGAGACCACAGGAAATGCTGACTAAAATTAAAACCCCAAGAGGCTGGTGTACTGCAGCATGTAAAATAACTTTAAGAAGTACTTACTGGGCCTGCACGCCCTCCACAGTTTGACTTAGGAAATTACTTAAACATTCCAAGGTTGCAAAGTCAACTTTTTCTGCCTCTTGAGGCAGTTTTCAGCACTCACCAGAAGGTCGTGGGAGAATGGCCCCAACAGCACCCAAGGCAGCTCATTCTCCATGTCAGTGGTGACTTTTGGGGATCAAGAACTGCTTTGAGAGTCTGATGAAGGGTATGGTTCCTCTCCCTAGAAAAGCCTGGATATATGCAACTTATCTTCCACTTCAGGGAGCTCAAAACCTCTTGAGGTCCACCCATGGTCTCAGCATTAAGAACTCTTACCTCAGTAATTATACATTATTCTATTACATATCCATACTTATCACACTGTATCACAACCATGTGTTTGCAAAGTCTGTTGGGAGACCCCACCCACCCACAGAGCACCTAAGTGGGAGTGCTCAGACTTGCTTCTTTGTTTCCTGAGCTCAGCAAAGGGCTGGCACTTAGTAGCACAGTTACCATATGATTTATTGTCTAAACTGGGACATTTCTGAGACTGAAAGGGGGCACTATTAACAATTACAGGTTGGGCACAGTGGCTCATGCCTGTAATTCTAGCACTTTGGGAGGATCACTTGAGCCTAGGAATTTGAGACCAGCCTGGGCAACATAGTGAGACCCAGCCTCTACAAAAAATTTAAAAATTAGCTGGGCATGGTGGCACGTGCCTGTAGTCCCAGCTACTTGGGAGGCTGAGGTGGGAGGATCGCTTGAGCCCAGGATTTCAAGGCGCAGTGAGCTATGATTGCACCACTGCACTCCAGCCTGGATAACAGAGTGAGACCATGTCTCTAAATAAACAAAACAAAACAAAAAATCAATTACAACAGGCATGAACAGGGGCTTCCCTAGGCACACTAGGACATACAGTCACCCTCAGGAGGCCCTGGACTAGTTTCCTGAGGAAAGGAGTCACATCATCTTCTTTCCCGTGGGACCTCCTGGGATTTTACTATCAGAGGCTACACACAGATGAATGAACACCTTTTAGAGAAAAACATGCCAATGAATCTACCTGTTTATAAGAAGCAACCTGAGTCACACCTTGTGGCACAGAAGAGATGAAACATCACTGGGAATCAGGAGACAGCTTGAGTTCCAGGCCCTGCTCTGGCCAGGTTCACTGTCTCTCTGGGTATCAGTGTCCTGTTTTGAGATTAATTCAAGTTGGCATACAACTGGGTGTGTACTCTATGCCAGGGGCTAGGAAGGGAAACCCGTGGCCCACTAAGTGTAAGCAATGAAATGGAGGGTCCTCTGGTCAAGTTGCAAATGACTCCCAAGTTTGCAATTTTTGCTCCATTTGGTCTTCTTACAGACTCACCCTGTAATTGAGGATTCTCAGCAAGATCAGAGCTAAATCCTTAATCCTCTGATCCACAAGATGGTGAACTTGCCCAGGGATGAAACAAGTGTTCATTGTTGTGTTTCTGTTGCCTACTGTACTTGGCAGACAATACTCGATAAATGCTTGTTGAATACATGACAAAATCTTGTTACTTGATGAACTACCTGTTGCATACCAGAAAGAAGTTAAGTGCCTAATTTGTAACAGACAATACCACAATTCAGACACAGAGCAGGTGCCATCTCCCTTGCCAGCAGTCACTCTGGGAGGCTGCACACTGATTCCAGTGGCACTGCTGAAGCACACAGCATTTTGGGACCTTCTCTTTTTGAGTGACCCTCAGAGCCTGCAGAACACTTGTCTGGTGCTCTCAGTGATGGCAAATCTTCCTCCTCTCAAGGTGGGTCACTTTGAGAAACTGCTGCAAATCATTCAGAGTCTAAGTGAGGTGAGTTATCAAGCCAGGTAAGATAACTTTTGGTCAAACATGGGCTGTGACTATTGAATGATACTGATTTTCTCTTGTGGCTTACATATTTATTACCAAAACAGGAGTTCTAAAGAGGTTTTGGCAAAGGAACACCAATGAAACACATGCGTAACATTTTGGGACAATTACTTTTAACAGACCACTCCTTATTTGAATGTCTAAGTTTTGATATGTCTGGCTAAAATTCTTATTCACGACTTCATGGACTTACAATATCTAAAGGATGTCAGGGTTGGTGACAGACCATACCCCCAAACTGACTAAGTTTGACCACCAAAAGAAACTCCTCAATAAGAAGGTACTCACCTTTAGGTGATCTGTAGCTGTGATAAAATACAAAACCTCTTTTAACATGAGCAAGACCACAGCTTACCTGTTTGCTTTCTGGAGTGATTCCATTAAGCTTTCTTACAATGTTTGAGCATTTCCCACCTAAAACAGGAGAGGAGTTCCGGGCTTTGAGACACATTTGACTGGTTCCAGAGCTGGCTGGGCTCCCCGCTGTGCTCAAATAGTAAAATGACCAGGCAAAGACTCTCCTCCCAGGGCTGGGAAGTGGGAATCGGCCTCTGTGCAGGCTCACCCTGAGAATCCCAACCACTGCACTGGGAAAGGACCACTCCACAGACAACAGGATAGAGGTGAGCTCAAAGGAGAAAATATGAAAGCCTTGCTACACCCCAAACAGTACTTCAGATGCCAAACAACCTCTTCTTCCTTTTCCCCCAAATGGTCTGAAGAATGACCTACTCTTGCAAATGAGTTTGCTAAACAAAGCTCATCTAAAACGATCAACCACTCTGCCTAGCAAACTCAGTGGTCATAAAATATTCTGGAAAACTTAATTTTTAGCAGGAGCAATATTCTGAGTGTTGAAGTCTTAGGTTCTCCCTGCATCATAGCTGCAGTTAGCTTATATCAAGGACCCGGCACCCTTTGAGCTTCTAATCAGAGAGTGCAAGGAAGTTACATATTTCTAAAAGACTGGCGCGCGTCTTGGGGTAGTCAGTAAGACCAACCTGTGCACACTTTGAAGCCGCGGGAGCAAGTTCCAGGAAGCTCCAAAGAGCTCAAAGTTCCCCGAAGAGCCCATCAACAGTCGGGGCTGGCCTACTCCGGAGGCGAACCTGCGCGCCTCTCACCCCCCCTTTGCGGCGGCGAACATGTGCCACACGAGTGGCCCGGAAGAGAAATGACAGCTTCAGGGAAATAAACTCCGCCGCGGGGCGCGAGGAGCTCGGCCACCGAGGGCGCCCCAGGGCCTGCGGGGCCAGGATCGCGCGGGCGGAACGCGGGGCCGTGCCTGTCTCGGCGTCCCCCTTCCCGGGCCCGGGAGCCATGCTTCGGCCCGCGGCTGCGCACGGCCGGAGGCGCGCCGGGCTCCCGGGCCTCGCTCCCGCAGCCGCCGAGGCGGCCTCCTCCTCCCCGCCGCCGCCCGCCCGGCCTCCCGCCGCCCGCCCGACCCCGCTTACCTCACCGCGAGGGCGGGGAGGGGGCCACGGCTCCGCTGGAGTCGGGGCGGCGCGGAGAAGACGTTCCTCAGCCCTTCCGCTTCTTACGGGCTCCCGCTCCAGGCGCGACGCGGGCGGAACAAACGGGCTCCACTACCCGCGGGGGCCGGCCATTGTGCGACGTCATCAGGCCGCGACGGTCGTCCTGCGGCCGGCGGGCTTCCCTCGCTCGCCCCGCCCACCCCTCCACTTCCTTCCGGCCTCCGTGCGGCCCCGCCCCCGTGGCGTGCGCCCGCCGGTCCCCGCTACGGCGCAGGCGCCGCGAGCACCCCCCCCCCTCGGTGGGGCGGGGCTCCGGCCCCGCGCCTGCGCACTGGGCTCCGCGCGCCCACCGGGCCACGTGCCGGTGTTGGGCAGGACGGGAGGGTCGCTGGGGGCGCGCAAAGCCCAGGCGTTTGAAGCTGTTTCTGTCGGGCTGGCTGTCTCGTGCTTCGCGAAGTGCTGGTGGCAAGCGCTTAGTGCCAGGACCAGTCGTTGCTGGAGAACTGGCTTCGGCGTGTCCAAGCCCCGCCGGGGACTCGCGCGGCCGCGTGGCGTTGGCCCTGCGCGCGCCTTCCCGGCCCGGCGCGAGCGCGACGCGGACACCGCTCGTGGGGCCCTGGCGCGCATGTGACTGTCCTCGCGGACAGGGCCGCTACGGAAACAGCTGAGGCACGTGGGCTTCCAAGGGTGGGGTCCCCATCTGACGGGATGAGTGTCCGCGTGGGGAGGGACGCTGGACGGGTTCCCTTGCGCTTGCGCCTGCGGCCTCTCTCCCCCTCCCCTCTCTCCCCCTCCCCCTCCCCTCCCCTCTGTCCCCTCTCCCCCCTCCCCTCTCCCCCTCCCCCTCCCCTCCCCCTCCCCCTCTCCCCCTCCCCCTCACCTCCTGCCATGGCTCCCCCCAGGCAGCTTCAGAGCCTCCTTCCTAAACCTCAGGTTGGTTCTGATTGCCCCACTCCAGCTTGAGACCCCTCCAGCAGCTCCCTCTGGCCCCCAGACAAAACCCAAACTCCTGAGCACAATCACCATGCTCCTTATGATCTGGCCCTGCCAGCCCATCTCTCCTGCCCTCCACTTGCTCCACGTTTATCTCTACCCCAGGTCTTTGCACAGGCCAGTCCAGCTGCCTGGAACACGCTTCCCACCTTTCTCTTGTGCCCGGCTCACACCAGATCCTTCTTTAGGTGTCACTGGATGGACCTCCTCCCAGAGCCCTCCCAACACACCGGGGCCAAGGCTGGGTTCGGTGCCACCTGTGTGTGCCCACAGTGCACCATCAGGGCTGGTCCCACCACTGGGCCAGGAGCCCCTGGAGGGAGGTTTGCAACATTTGGAGTGTGTGTGTATGGGGGTGGGGGCACTTAGAAGGAACCCAGGTCTCTCTAAATCCCAATGCCGGGAGCTTGCACCACTGAGCTTTGAGCCAGAGGGCCCAGTGTGAAGATGCAAGAAGTGTCCTCCTAGCCCTCAGTTTTCTTGCTCTGTAAAATGGGGCTATTCACGCCCACTGCCTCCCTCCAGAAGGGAAAGAAGAGACAATGAGGAGACTGGAAAAAGCTTGTCCGGCATTTATGCAGCTCTTTGCTCCAGGCAGGCCCCATGCTGAGGGGGTCCCATAAAATCCCTGAGAAGCCAGTTTATAGGTTACGAAATAGAAGCTGGACAGTCACAGCGCTGGGGTTTCACCCCAGACAGTCAGACCACAAAACCCAAGTGTTTTGTGATACACCGAATGAGGTTTGTCCAGATTATCATTCTGGTGGTTGTTATGTAAGACAAATGTAAACGTCTGTCTTATTCAGCCCTAGTCATTGTGGGTTGTTTACTAGCAGTCATGATGACACTGACTGGCCCGTTCCCCACATTCTGTGCGCCAACAGACGTGGGCCCATCTGGCAGGTGCCTTTTGGCCAGTTGAGGACAGGAAGCCTGCACTGACATTACTAACCATAGCTGCCGTCACCAACTGCGACAGATCTGGTATGGCTGTAATCACCAAGTGCTGAATCTGAATTTAACAAAAATGTGGTAAACTATGTTGGGTCACAATCCCTTTGGAAAATAATGTGGCTTTATTGAGAAGTATCCTGTGACCAGAAATTCTACTCTAGAGAGGAGTTCTCAAAGTGGGACCCGGGACCAGCATTCTTAGCATTGTCTGGGCGTTCATTAGGAATGCATGTTCCTAGGCCTCCCCCAGAAAGGCCACTCCAAGAACTCCAGGAGGGGCGCCCCGCAGCCAGTGCTTTAACAGGCCCCCAGGGATTCTGGTGCTCGATGGCGTGTGAGAACCACAGGGCTGGATACGTTTTGCCGTGGGCACCAAGAGACATGAACAAGGATATTTGTAGAAGATCTTTTAGTAGTAACTGAAATAACAAAGGAAGAAACCCTGAAAATGACCCAAATACTTACCAATAGATGATCGTAATATTGTAATAGTAATGTACATTTATAATATTGTAGTTGTTAAAAATTATGATATCTGAACCCCAGCTATACACATATATAGATACAATATTCATGTAAACGTGGGTGACATCCGTAAGTAAAGTTGAACACAAAAGGCAAGTGGCAGAAGAAGCAGGGTAGTTAAACTTATATAAAATTAAGGTCATGAGCATCCGCTGGCAAGGATGCAAAGCAACTGCAACTCACACACTGCTGCTGGGAGCGTGAATGGTGTGACTGCTTTAGAAAACTGTGACAGTCTTTACTAAAACCAAACACGCACGCAGGCTATAACCTGGCAATTCTACTCCTCTGTGCATTCCCAGAAGAAATGAGCTCATGTGTCCAGCAAAAGGCACATGCCAGAATGTTCAAAGCAGCGTGATTCATTATACTCCAAACTGACAGGAGCCCAAAGGTGCTTCAGTGATAGAATGAATGAACAAGTGGTGGTACAATTCTCACACAGTGGAATACTACACAGCAATGAAAAAGGACACACCACTTCTACATGCAGCATGGCTGACTCTCACAGGCATAATGTTGAGCAAGAGAAGCTGGACATTTTAGTTCATATTTGCTATGATTCCATTTATAGGCAACCCAGTCTATGCTGATGGAGGTCCTCTTGGTGGTTCCTTTGGGGCAGGGCATTGACTGGGAGAGCACCAGGGCACCTGCAGGGGTGCTGAGAGTCTAGGGACTTGAAGTGGGTGAGGATTGCACACATTTACGTAAATACCCTTCAACTTCGCATGGACGCGCTTTACCATGTGTAAGTTGGACCTCAGTGTAAAAGAAGGAAAGGTGGGAAGCGGAGCCCTCTTGTTTAGATCAACACACACATTTGGTAAAACCGAGGCGCGTGAGGCACAGGCTGGTGCAAGATTCCGGGCAGAGGCACCCCGGTGTGTCAACAGGTTGGAAAGTTCTACTTTTGAGCTGGAGTTCATTATTACTACTATCAGTGTTTAAAAATACTTAATAAAAATTTATTTAACCTAAAAACTCTTTATTTGGAGAACAGAAGCTGGGCAGAATGCAGTGTGTGGGGGCAGTGTGAGAGACCTGCATCCTTCTCTTCTAGAGTACAAAGTGGTTAAATGATTTTCAAACCTGATTTTTAGGGTGGTGAAACTCTTCTGTATGAAACTGTAATGGCAGATATAGGACATTGTGTATTTAGCAAAATCCGTAGAGTCCGAGGGTGGTGGCACACACCTGTAATCCCAGCACTTTGGGAGGCCAAGGCAGGAGGCTCCTTGAGCCCAAGAGTTGGAGCAGTGAGCTGTGGTGACACCACTGCACTCCAGCCTGGGCAACAGAACAAGACCCTCTCTCTAAAAAAAACCAACCAAACAAACAAACATCCATAGAATGCACAACATCAAGAGTGAATCTGGCAGGGCGCAGTGGCTCACGCCTGTAATCCTAGCACTCTGGGAGGCCGAAGTGGGAGAATTGCTTGAGGTCAGGAGCTTGAGACCAGCCTGAGCAAGAGCGACACCCCTGTCTCTACTAAAAATATAGAAAAAATTAGCCAGCTGTGGTGGTGCACACCTATAGTCCCAGCTACTCGGGAGGCTGAGGCAGGAGGATCCCTTCAGCCCAGGAGTTGGAGGCTGCAGTGAGCTGTGATGACATGACTGCACTCTAACCCAGGCAACAGAGTGAGACTCTGTCTCAAAAAAAAAAAAAAAAAGAGTGAATCCTGATGTAAACTATGGACTTTAGTAAATGATAATGTTTCAATATTGGCTTATCAATTGTAACAATGCACAGCACCAGTGCAAGGTGTTAAAAGCAGGGCAGAGGGAGCGGTGGTGGGGATGCAAGGAACTCTCTCTGCTGTCTGCTCAATTTTTCTTTGAGCCTCAAACTGCTGTAAAAAAACCAAGTTTATGAATTGTTTGCCAAGAATGCAGAGCAACTGGAAATCTCACACATTGCTGCTGGGAGTGTAAAGGATGCAACCATTTCAAAAAGTCAGGAAATGTCAGTGCGAGTGTCATTGGAGATAGGAAAAATGCCAGAAGAGACAACAGAAAGAGTTGAAAATGGCTGCAGCTTGGAGTGGGAAGTGGGAGGGAAGAGGGACAGGGAACGGGTTTTGTGGAGGTATATGTCACATTTGGTAGGATGCACCTCTAGGTGTACAGTTACATGAGTTTTCACAAAGTGCACAGCCTTGTAACCCCACCGCCCTGTCATGACCCTGTGGCAATTACCCATCCCTTGGCCATACAGGCCAGGAGTCCAGAGTTGGACGTAGAAATTTCTGCCAATTCCCTTGTTTGCAGAGGAGGCTGAGGCCAGAGAGGGCTTGTCCGAGGCCACACCCTGGCTTAGCCACAGAGCCCACACTGAAACCCAGGTTTCTCAGCTCCTGTGCACTTTCCACTGAGCAAAGCTGCTTCCAAAAAGGGCAGTAACTGCCCCCATTGAAGAGCAAGGGCGAGCCATGGTAGACTCTTGAGCAGGGGAGTGACATGAAGAAAGTAGCATGTTGGTGATTTTAAAGGCTCTGATAACTTCAACATCTGAATCACCTTTGGTTGTGCTGCTATTGAACGCTTTTTCTCTTGGTTCCCAGTGATATGGTCCCTTTTTCTATTTTTATTTTTTATTTTTGGAGACAAGGTTTCTCTATGTTGCCCAGGTTATAGCGCAGTGGCTATTCACAGGGGCCATAATGGCACACTGTGGCCTCGAACTCCTGGGCTCAAGCGATCCTCCTGCCTCAGCCTTCTGAGTAGCTGGGACCACAGGTGTGCACCACCACACCTGGCTAATTTGGTCCCTCTTAGTAGCAAGCCTTGGCTAGGTGCGGTGGCTAGTGCCTGTAATCCCAGCACTTTGGGAAGCCAAGGCGGGAGGATCGTTTGAGGCCAGGAGTTCAAGGCAGCAGTGAGCTATGATTGTGCCACTGCACTGCAGCCTGGGTGACAGAGCGAGACCATATCTCTAAAATAAACAAACAAACACACACAAAAGCATGCCTGTGCTATGGCTTGAAAGTGTCTCCCAGATTTCATGTGTTAGGAACTTGACATTCAAATTCACATATGTTGATGGCATTAGGAGGTGGAGTCTTTGGGGATAATCAGGATTAAACAAGGTCATCAGGCTAGGGTCCCCATGCTGGGACTGGTGGGTTTGTAATGGGAGGACAGACCTGAGCTGGCACGCTCTTGCCCTTTCAACACGTGATGCCCTCTGCCATGTAATGACACAGTAAGAGGGCCCTCCCAGATTGCTGGCACTATGATAGTGGACTTCCTGGCCTCCTGGACTGTAGAAAATAAATCTCTATTCTCTATCAATTACCCAGTCTCAAGTATCAGTTATAGCAACAGAAAACAGACTAAGACACCTTGTGACTTTTTTTTGTTTCCCTTCACCCAAGGGTCACAGCCCCAGTCCCGCTAGCGTTGGTTCCTCCCCACATGCCTCGATACATGCATGTGTAATGAAGTTGTATATGTTTGTCCCGCTTTTTACAGTCGCCTTCGGGGAGGGTCACCTGGATGCCAGCGACTCAGCCTGAGGCTCGCTGCAGAAAGGCCGCTGCTATTTCCCCAACAGCCACCAGAGGGTGCCAGCCCACCCTGCGCCGCTCTCAGGTGGGGCCTGGCGGGGCCTGGGCGGAACCCCCGCTGGCAGCACAGCCCCCGCCACAGGCGTCCCAGCCTCTGGAGGGCACCTGGCTCTGACCCCACTTTGCCTCCCGCTGCGGGTGCACAAGCCTTCCTGTCCCTGGTGACATCTGGCCTCTGACATGGTTCTCAGACCCTCAGGGGGTTGGGGAAAGGATTCCCGGACCACCGACCTGAGGCTGGGGGTTTTTCTGTGGTTTCTGCGGCCCCAGGGCCTGGCACCATGGGGCCTCAGCAGGCTGGCTTGGGTGAATGAATGATTGAATGAATGAATGTCAGTTTAGCTCCCAGCTCATGGCCTGGATGTACTATGGGCCTGGAATCTCTTCCCACGGACAGCGTGAAGCTCTGCCCTGCTTTAGCCGCAGCAGAGCCCACAGGGACCAGAGTGGCACACTGCGACCCAGCCAGCTGCTTCTCCGGCCTGCCAACAGCCAAGTTCTTCCTGCACAACAGGAGACCGAGGCACCCAGTCTCCCAGACGAACCCAGTGAACCCACCTGCAGGGATTCACGTCCCTCCAATCAGGGCTGGCCCTGTGGCTGCTTGGACTTACAGAACGCAGGGAAGTGGGGCCATGTTTTAACAAGGCCTGGAAGCGTCCTCGTTTGTACTTATGAGAGCCCCAAACTGCCATGTTAAAAGTCCAGCTGCTGTGCCGGGGATGCCTCGTGGAGAGCGAGAAGCCCAGGTGTCCCGGCCTTCATCATACGGAGAAGAACCACCCAGCTGAGCCCAGTCAGCACATGGAGATGTGAGGGACAATAAAACGGTGGTTGTTCTAAGCCACTGCATTTTGGGGTGGCTGGTTACACAGCAACAGAGAACCAAAGTGGCAAGTGAACTGTAGTGTCTTTGACACAGATGACCACACACACGTAGGCCCAGCCTCTGCTAATAAGTTCACTGCCTAAATATAACTCTTTTTAAGCAAAGCAGCCTGCCTCCATATCTTCACACTAACAACTTTATATCTCTGCCTCTGTCTGCTTTTATGCAACCATCACCTGAGGTTCACAGAGCACTTCCCCACCCCCACCCCTTCTGTCTATAACCTGGCACTGCCCACATCCCTCTGACCAGGCTTCAGCACAATCCACCTCCAAATATCCAGGGGTGACACTCAAGATATTTACATCCAGACAGCATGGCCACTGACCAACCAGAATGGTCACAGCTGTGGGATCAGACATTAACTCTTTGGCTCCTGGACCACAGGAGAGGTCTAGAAGCTTCCAAGGAGGGTCAGGGTAGCTGAGGTGAAGGGCTCTGGGATTATCGACAAACTGGTGTGGAAGTAGTTTGACCATCTCATGGCTGGTGTAGACACACTGATGTGTGGATGCCTGGAGCCCATGGAGTACACCCTGGGATGTGCCGTCTGCCATACGCATTTGGAAAACCTCCTCCCCAGGCAGATGTTTACATACTTGCCAAGCCTCCCTGTGGCTCCTCCAACCCCCGCCTCTGAGAAGTGTGGCAGAGCAGCCCTTCCCACCTGTGTCCCGCTCTGGTCCTTGGTACCAAGTACGGGGGGATGTCAGGAGCAGGCAAGTCCTTGAACACGGACTTTTCATAACTCTTTCTAATCACAAAATCAATCCATATTTATAATTGCAGATAAAGAAAATAAGGTAACCCAGTCGCTGGGGGAATATATTCCTTCCTTCAGGCTTTTCTGGAGCCCTGGGGAGCAGGAGAGGCCACCGAGCCCTGGGGCCAAGGACACCAACCTTGTGGAAAATTTCCAATCTCAGCTCTGCCACTCACTAGCTGTGTGGCCTTCAACGAGTCACTTCATTTCTGAGACTCTTCTTTCTCTTCTGAAAAATGGGAACAATAGCAGCTCTTACACATGGCATAGCTGCAATGGCCACATAAGATGCCAAGGGCCCTGCCCAGCAGCTGGCACATAGCAAGCTCTGGAACAGTGGTGGCTATGAAATATGTGCTCACTTTGAAAATAGGAGCGGATATTCAGCTGTTGTTTACAGTCTGCCTTTTCACTCCACCTATTACGAACATCTTTACATGCCAACAAACACTTCTCCACGACATCCATGTTCACAGCCAGATGTTCTGCTGCGGGGATATAGCAGTAATCCTTACTACTTCGAATGGGTACTTAAGTTGTCAGTGAGCTGTCTTGATTGGGAACGGAAGCTGCACAACCCTGGGAGATGTCGCTGAGAGTTTCTCTGCCGCTGCAGGTGGTGGGCCTGTTTGCTGCGGGACCCCTGGGTTAGACAGAGGGTGTCACTTGAGAAGCTCTGTGAAATGTGGCTGTGGGCAGGAAAATTCCTGGCAGTGGCAAACACTCGCTACACTGTGGGTGGGGGGATGTTAATGCTGCTGTGACCATCACTGTCCTGTCCTAGAGAAATGATGGACCCCCGAGATCGAGGGCAAGCCAGTGGTGCAGAGGAAGGGCCCCGAGTGGGCCTGAAGATATGGGCTCCAGTCCCGGCTCTGCTGCTGACGCATGAGTTTTCTCCTTTGTCAAGGGGGTAAAGTATCAGGGTCCTGCTCTTAAGCTTAAGTGGACTGACTGAGACAGTCCAATTATAAACACTTAGCACAGTGCCTGGCGGGTAGAAAGTGCTCAACAAATCTCAGCCATCGTTTATTACTCCTGGGAGCTCTAGGGCTTTGGCAAGCCACTTCCCCTCTCTGGACGTCTGTTTTCACTTCCCTGTGATGAGGGGTTTGGACAGACAGCCTCGTAGCTTCATCCCATGCCGTCTGATTCTGTTCTCCTCGGAGTAAACTCCATGCCTCGGCGTCTCTGCGGGATAAAAGCAGTCAGGGCAATTTCAGCACCACGAGGGCAGGACAGCAGCCGGGAGCTGTCCGTGGAGCTGCATTCAGGGGAGGGCCGCCTGACGGTGAAGGCGGAGGGGCGTGGGAGATGGGCTGGGGATAGCAGAGGGGAGGGCCAGAGATGGAGGAGACCTGTGTCCACTGGGCACAACTGAGTCTCTCGTGCCAGGATACCTTATGGTGTCAGCTTCCCTATCCTTCCAGGCAGCCGCAGGTGTGACTGTCCCCTCTGCCACCGTTTTCCCCGCCCCCCAGCACCCCCCATCTCTGTGGCCCTGACTTCAGCCGGGTCCTGAAAAATCACATCTTTTGGCCAAGCTGATGAAAATACCACTCAGCCAGTGTGCTCAGGGGCAGCCTCGGTCACAATGCCCCAGACTGGAAGCAGCCCAGGAGCTCATGAACAGGGCAGGGGATGGATACATTGTAGTCTGATCCCACCGTGGAATACTATACAGCAGCGAAAATGGGTGAATTGCCCTTACCCACAACATGGATGCATCTCTCAAACAATCACATCAAGCAAAGTAAGAATTGAGACTCAATTCTGTGTTATTCTGGACATAAAGCTCACAAACGGGCAGAATGAAGTGTAGTGTTTGGGGTCAGATGCCAAGGAACACCAGGGGAGGGATTCCCACCTGCATCTCGACGGTGGCCAGCCTTCGGGAAGGGGGTGGCTAGAAGGGCAGGGGCCTGTGAGCTGCTGGAAAATGTTATTTCTTGACCTGGCTGATGGTTACCCAAGTGTTCACTTTGTGCATTGAACTATTAATTTATGTTTTGTGCACCTTTCTGTATGTATATTACATTTCACAATAAAAATGCAAAAAATAAGAAAGATAATAGAGGTCATTGGACTTTCAGGCCACTAAATGCACATTTCAAGGGCTCCTAGAGACTCAGAGCCAGTGGGTCTGGGGCGTGTCCCAGGAATCTGCATGTTAGCCAGGTCCCCTCCTGGTTCGGAGGAGCCACTGCCCTGGCCCAGGGCATTGGAATCTGAGTTTTAAAATTCCTCAGAAGAGCCAGGCCCTTGGCCATTTTGGGGAAATAGAGTCCTGGATTCCTGATCTCCAAGCCAGCTGAAGAGCCCCTTCAGCTCTCTCTTGCCAAGGGCTAGCCAAGAAAAGTATCCCCCATGTGGGGTGAGCAGCAGCAAGACCCTCGTGGAAAGCTGGGCTGTAGCCCAGCAGGAAGGGCCCGGGCACCCTCTCCTCCAAGCCCCCAGCCCAGGCTGCAGCCCCAGCTCTTTCACTGAGCTGTTCATTCCCCCTTTGACCCCCAGTCCCTTCTCCTGTAAAATGGGGCTTCTGGGGGTCCCCCGCTGGGGTTGCTGGCCGTACTCATCAAGTGTGCCTCCCTCCTCTCTTTTGGGTCCCAGATCACTGTGGGGGCCCTCAGAGGGCAGCCAGACCTAGAGTCACCTTCAGATTCCAGACACCTGAGCACTCCCCCACAGTTAGTGCCAGCCCAGCCTCACGGGCAACGGGACCATCCCTGGGTCTGGGTCGGGGCTGCAGTCCTGTCCTGGCCTGCTGGGGATCTCGCCCCTCCCTCCCCTCTCTGGGTCTCTGCCTCCTCCTCTGTCGGCCGTGGCCTGCTAGCGGCTAGCGGGGTCTTCCAATGGCTGCTCACGGAGTTCCTTCCCCGCAGATGAAGTCCTGGGTAGCCGCCCCAGCCCGGCCCAGGAAGGGAGGTTGGGGGAGGCTGCACCAGCTGATGTGGGCTTGGCCCCGCGGGGGGAGAGTGGAGGGTGTGAGGAGGGGAGTTGGCAGGGCTGTGTGTGTCCCTGTGAGCGCACATACCCACCTACACGCGTGGCGTTGTGGCCTGCGGGGTGAGAAGGCCCACGGAGTGACGGAGGTGCTGGGATCCTGTCTCTTTCTCTCTCTCTCTCTCTCTCCCCAGAAGGAGGAGGAAAGAGCTTTGAGGCTTTTCCCGGGTAAGTTCTCGGTGCTTGGAAGTTTCTCTCAGGTTCTGGGGGTGAGCGTTGGGGGCCTGAGCTGGGAGGCTGTTGTTCCAGCTGCCCATCTCGTGGGGTGTTCTGTAGAGAAGGCGAGAGAGCAGGCAGGGCGATGGGGAGTGGGCTGGGACCTCTCTGCCCCCAGCCGCGGACCCCTAGTCCCGGGAGCACAGTTTGAAAGGCTGATGCTGCAGAAACAGGGGCCACCTCCTGGTTCTCGCTGCTCTGTCCCTCTCCCTGAGGAGCGGGCTCGGCCAACGTCCGTGTGCCCTGGCTGCGGTTCTGGGGCCCTGGGTGTTGTGTACCTGGACTCCCGCAGGTCACCCACAGTGGGGTCCCTCAGTGGCAGTCTGGCCCACAGCCTCAGGTGGGGGTCAGGGCAGGCTGGACTGCCTTTGCCTCGGGTGTCCATCTGCAGGGACACAGAGTCCTGCCACTCAGAAAGGCCTTGGGGAGGGAAGGTCCTTTCTCCTTGGAGCTTTAGTGGGCAGCTTCTCCTTGGGCTGAATGGTGTCTCCCCAAATTCATGGCCAGCTGGGCCCTCAGAATGTGACCTTATCTGGAACAAGGGTCTTTGCAGGTATGATTAAGGTGAGGATGAAGGTGAGGTCATCCTGGATCCAGGTGATTCCTAAATCCAACCAGAATGTCCTTGTAAGGGACAGAAAAGGAGACACACAGACACCAAGGCCACAGAGACAGGCAGAGATCACAGCGATGAGGACCACCTGCAGCCCCTGGCAGCTGGGAGAGAGCCAGGAGGAGACCTTCCCTCAGAGCCTCCATAGGGGACGGGGTCCTTGCAGATGTCATCAGTTTAACTCGAGGGCGTCAGGGTGGGCCCTCACCCTATGTGACTGGTGCTCTAATAAGATCTGGTGGAGAGATGCAGAGAGACACATAGGCAGGTGGCCACATGTAGATGGAGGCAGAGATTGGACTGATGTGGCCACAAGCCAAGAACGCCAAGGACTGACCACCTACGAGGAGCTGGAGAGAGGATGGCACAGACCCCCCAGAGGCTTCTGAGGGGCACAGCCCTGCCGACAACTTGATCTCAGACTCCTGGCCCCAGAATTGTGAGAGAATAAATTTCTGTTGTTCGAAGCCCCCAGTGGTCATTTGTGAGGGACCCCAGGAGCCCATCCAGGGAGGAAGGGGGTTTGGAAGCAGGTGCGTTCTCTGGCCCTCACTTGGGACTCTGACTTCATCTTACCCGCTCACCTTCCTCAGCATCCTTAGAGGTGGTGGGGTCTCAGGTAGGGCCCTGTCACCTGAGCAGCCTCCATCCCAGGGGAGCAGAGTCCCCACTGGGCGGCCATTGGTGCCAAAGGACATTTCTCTCTGCCCGGCCCCCTCTGCCCTCTCGCATTCTGAGGCACCAATGGTTTCCTCAAACGCCCATCAATACCATCTAAATGCACCTACAACCACGGCCAACTATGCCCACACAACCGATTTGCTCTTTTGCAGAGAGCAGTGTGCTGAACATTTACGCAGTAAGCCTCCGCTCCTAGTGCACTGCCAACCAAGCCCTTTCCCAGAGAGCCGCCACCGCTCACCAGGATCTTGCCAGCCTTCTCTTGGATGGGAAGAGGATTGACCCCCTCCTGGGTTAGGTGCCTTAGGAGAAAGTGGTCCTGGCATTTGGAATGCTGCCTGCCAGGCTGTGTGGCTTGTGAACAGGGCGTTTCACCTCTTGGAAGCTTGGTCTCTTCTTCTGAAAGGCGAAGGCACCGGGGAAGGGGCAGGTGCCCTTCAGGTGCCGGAGGCTGCCGTGACGCTCAGAGGACTGAGGCATAGAGACAGACACTGGGGAGGAGGCAAAGCCGTATGACGTGACCGCTGAGCAGGGGGCCCTGGCAGGACTCAGCCCCCAAGAGTTTCAGAGTCCTACTGGGCACCATCCCCCGCGTCCACTGCGGAGTGTTGTGCTGCAGACTTGCTTTTAAAATTGGGGAGTAATTCATACACAGTGAAAAGCACAGTTTTATCTCTACATATATTGTAAACCCTACAATATATCACTGGTTTTTTTTTTTTTTTTTGAGACAGGGTCTCACTCTAGATTGCAGTGGCGTCATCACAGCTCACTGCAAGCTCACACTCCCGGGCTCATGCCATCCTCCTGCCTCAGCCTCCCGAGTAGCTGCGACTACAGGTGCACCACCACACCCAGCTAATTTTTCTATTTTTTGTAGAGACGGGGTCTTGCTCTTGCTCAGGCTGGTCTCCAACTCCTGGGCTTGAGCGATCCTCCCTCCTCGGCCTCCCAGAGTGCCAGGATTACAGGCGGGAGCCACTGCACTCAGCCCACTGGTATTTTTGATTTGGGCATTTGACTTTTAAAAAACTTAAGGCAAGAAAGAAAGTTGGTTTTCCTATTTCAGCACATGTTCACCTTTTCCAGGTGCTTTCATCCTAGCCTGAAGAACTTCTTTTGACTTGGTGACAAATTAGCTTTCAGCTTTCATTAATCTTAAAATGTCTTCATGTTGCTCTCATTCTTGAAGGATATTTTCTCTGGATATAGAAGTCTGGGCTGACAGTTTTGTTCTCTTAGCACTTTAAAACTGTCGTTGTGCTGGCCTCTGTTTTTGGGGAGAAATCAGTTGCCATTCTTATCACTGCTTCCCTGTTCTCTCTGGTTGAACAAAGCTTCTACCTACACACGATTTTATAACATTCTGCATTTGTCATTTGGAAAATATTGGTTTATTGAGTTATGCTTCTTCTAAATATTGACACCTTTCATCTCTCAGTATCAAAGAAAATCATGTTCATGAATATCGCCAATCTCATCAGAAAAGTCTTTAAATATTGAGAAGCCGTCAAGCTCATGGTGATGGATATTAGCTTTCCAAAATTCTGATTTCCCTTGAAAGCTCAAATTTTAACATTGGCAACAAATGGTGTCACATGTTTTCCTTGACAGGAAAGGCTCACTTCATTCATTTTTTAGGGAACATCTACCAAATACCCGAGTCTGAAGAACCATGGTTTTTCTTTCACTGGTTCTTTCCACTCCGTGATGTTCCGGGAGAGCACTGGCTAGTTCAACTCACAAGTCAGACACCTGAGGACTTCCCGGTCCATCACGTGGAATACCAAAAAGTCATGTGCTCAATGGTTGAGATTTAATAAAATTAACATTTTTTTTACTGTTTCATCAGGGACAGTCTTAATTGCAACTGGCTGTGGCTGGTGTGTCACTGTGTGGTAGGGCAGGAGGAATGGGGCAGCCACCATGTCCTGGAGATAACGCCTGGATTTGTGCCCAGCTGTTATTGTCACCTTCACTTTTGTGCCATTAGAGAAAACACGGGTCAAAATATGATCTTGCAGACTCTCTGAGAGGGTTCTGGGAGAACTGCTAGTGTAAAGAGCAGGAGAGGGTGCATGTTCCCTTCTCCTCCCCTGCGCAGCCGGAGCGTGCGGCAGGTCGGTGGCTCCTGTTGGTGCCAAGTGGCTCTCAGCCTCTATCTGTGGAGCTTCGGGATTCGAGCACAGACCGTCGGCGTTTCTCTTGGCTTCTCAGCCCGGCTCCCTCCACCCCTTCCTGACGTGCTGGTGCCCTTGGTCCCACAGGAGTGTGTTGCTGTGTCGTGGCTTACGTGGCTTGCCTGCTCACCTCAGGTTTCCAAGGTGCGGAAGGCGCTCTCCGGGGGCCCAGGACCCAGGACCTCTCTGCTTCCAGCTTCCTGCTCACTCAGTGAACCCTCATCGAGAAGGTTGCGTCTGGGTGTTTCCGGACCCAGATGGGCACACCCGCCCGCCGTGGGGGGAAGGCGGGCTCCAGTCGGGGTCTCCAGGAGGCTCCTGTGCATGATGTGGCCCAGGCTGTGCCCGGCTCCCTCACCTGGAGGCACCTGTCCCTGTGGGTTGCAGCTCCCTCAGATGCCTTCCTGTTGGTGGGACCGTGACGACGCTCACTAGGAGCACGAACGACTCTTGGTTGATCCTGTGACTGTTGCCGTGGGGTGTCGTCCTGCACACACCCCACCCCTGCAGGCTCTCAGCTCGGCTACTGGTTGTCACTTCACATTCATGTTGTACAGATGTCATGTGGTGTATACTGGGATCATCAATTTGATTTTCCATTTGCCATGCTTTCTTGTGTTTTCCCCCCACCTTGCCTTTGACTGGAGAGTGACACACCCTGTATGTGTCTTCTGGGCCTGCCCTGAGCTCCTATCTTGCTTTACTTATTACTATTGCAAGGATGCAAAAGAGCATAGAGGAGAAGGTGGCCGGGCACATGTCCACGCCAGCTGAAGAGGTGACGCCCCACGGCCCCGACCCCTCAGGGGCCTGTGTCTTGAGTTTGGTGCAGCAGGAGGAGGTTCCTGTGGCTGCTGGAGCAAATTCCACACACTTGTTGGCTTAAAACAACACACACTGATTCTCACAGCTCCGAGGGCCAGAAGTCCGACACGGACGCCCCGGGGCTGAGATCGAGGTGTCACCAGGGCTGGCTCCTTCTGGAGGCTCCAGGGGAGGGTCCTTTCCTGCCCTTCCAGCTTCCAAGGCCTCCATGTGCCTTGGCTCGTGTACCCCCTCCCCGTCGCAGCCAGCAAAGGTGCCGAGGCCTCCCACAGCATAGCCGAGCTCGCTGCCTCTCTCCTGCCTGCCTCTTCCGCTGATAGGAACCCTGTGACTACATGGCGCCCACCTGGACAATCCGGGACACTCCCCTTATCGCAAGGTCCGCTGAGTAGCAAGGGCAATTCCATCTGCAACCCGAGCTCTCCTCTGCTGTGTGAGGGCACATGGTCGCAGGGCCTGAGGATTAAAACACGGACATCTCTTGACCTAATAGGACAGCAAAAAAAATAAAAATAAAAAATGGACATTCTTTGGGGCTGTTCTTCTGCTGACCACATCTTTGTCTGTATCTGCTACGTGTATTAGAATCCGTGGTGTGTGTGCACCTGGGTGCCCCTTGCACCCCCCATGCAGTGTTGTTGCTAAGATTTCTCTGTGCTGACTCATGGAACAGGTGGTCTCGCCCTGGAGTGCTGTGGTGTGATTTCTCTGGGACTCAGAGTTGCCTCTGTTCCAAGCAGGACCTGACTGAGCTTTGCCTTGTGCCTGGAATGATAAATGAAGGTCACGTCAGGTGCAGCGGTCTGGCCGCTATGGGAGCCTGTGGACCTGACCTCTGGGGACTTTCACTTCCTTGTTACAGGTTAGAAATCTTCCTTCAAGCCCATGTCACTGCAGAGGCCTGTGGGCCATTGAAGGGCATATCCAGGAAACCCCAGAGCAACTTAGCAGAAGGATGCACAGCCCCAGCCACCAGGAGCAGCCCCTGTGGTCCAGGCACCCTGCAAAGCCTCACTGGAGGGCCTGGGACCACACACAGGCCCTGTCTGAACCCCACAGGCTTTGTGCCAGCCAGCGCCCCTGCACTGTGTTCCACCACAGACAATAGGCAGGGTGCGCGGGTCGGTGTGTCCCCTGCCCAGAATCAAGTCACAGACTCAGAACACCTGGCACGGTGGCGGTGGGGCAGGGGAGTGGCTGGGCAGTGGTGGCGGATGCGTTTTCAGTCTGGACTCTGGGCCCGTGGCTGTGGTGTGGCGGGCCAGTGCCCCCTCGTTCCTTGGCCTGCACATCTGCGCTCTGCCTTCCGCCTGGCTGCGTGGGCGCTGGACATCTGCTTGCTGTGGGAACTGCACTGCCTCCCAGCACCCTTCACAAGGCCTGCCCCGGGGACAGGGAGCGTTGGTCAGGGGACACACTGTCTCTGTGGAGCATCTTCTCGCCCAGAGCAGAGGACAGAGGGAGCGGGGCACGGGGGCTGCTCACAGCGCAGCTGAGCAGGCTGAGCCTTGTGGGGATGCCCACTGCTCAGTGTGGGGGATGGGGTGGGGACACCAGCTGCGTTTCCAGCTATGGTCTGATCAGAGGTATTACTAATGATGGAATCCTAAGAATTAGACTCAGAAGCCAGAGGGGGATGGTGACGAAACCGCTGCTTCCTGGAAGAATGTCTCAGGATCCGAGAGGGCCGGACCGGGGTGTGGGGCCCATGGCACAGGGCTCCTTGGAGCCACACGGGTGCGGGCTGGGGCCCCCCACGCCTGCCTGGGAAGAAGCGCCTCAGCTTCTCTCTCTTCTCTCCTCCAGATGTGTCTGGACGTCAGCTGGGGTTAGCAGGCCTGTGCCTGCATGTGGGTAAACAAGGAATGGGAGCAAATAACCTAAGCCCCTGAAGACAGGCCCGCCTGCTGCACCTCCCATCTACCCTGAACCAGAGACCTGGCTGCACCTCAGTGTGGGCTGGGAGTGTGGCTCTTCCGGCCCGCCACGCCTGTTGCCCAGCACAGACGTCACCTCCATCTGAAAGACAGTGGCCTAGGGACCCTCTCCCTTCTCTGCAGGTGGCTGCTGGTTCCTGCGGGTGCAAGAGCCACCCCTCCCCCATTACCAGAGATGTCTGTACCAACCTCTCCTCAGGAGGCCCTCGGCCACCACCCCTGCCATCCTCCTGTGGGGCTCCACCCCAGAATAAAGAAAATCCTATTGGTCCATAAGATCGACACCTGAACAGTGATGCGGACACTGTGGGGCCCTTGCCTCCATCCCCTGACTCGGTAACTGCTAACTCCTAGCCCAGTGCCCTAAGCCCCCAGCCCTGCCATCACACAAGCCACCGAGTCACTGCTGCCTTCAGCCTCCAGATGAGCCCCAGGCTCTTCCAGCTGCATGGGGTCCACCCAGGATGTCAGGGGAGGGGATGAATGTATGGTGCCCAAATCCAGCAGACAGTTGCATTTTAGATATTAGTTTTAGTATTTTCCAGAAATTACCAACTCTTAAAGCTGCTAGGGGGCCAAAGAAATCAGTGCTGCCGTTGTGCTGAAGAATCAGTTTGGACTTGGACCAACCAGGGCTGACTTCCAGGGACAGCTTCCACAGCTCAGGACAGGAGCTGCTCATTAGACGAGTGTTCCTCATGCAAATGAAAAGGATTTCTAATGTTATGTAAAACATAACAGTTTGATGCCATTTAAAACACTAAACACATCAATTACTTAGACTGTGTGCTCTCAGGCACAGACATTCCCCAGGCACTGCACTTGTGGCCCTCCAGATCCGAGGTTTGGTGACAGATGGGTGAGAGCGGCCCTGCAATAGAAGCCACCTAAACACAAACCTGTGATATGAGGGGAAACCCAGATTACCTCAGGCCACTGCAGCAACATTTCATAGAAATTGATTTGGTATGTTCTGTGGTGCATTGCTTGTGACTGTGACAACAGGTTTCCTTTTTCCTAGTTATTTTCAAATTTCACTGGTTCTTTTTATATTAAAAAACACAGTGGAACTTTTGAAAAAACAATGAAAGTCTTACATGGATACTCAACATAAACCCTAAGAGAAGAGCAGATTTTGGCGATTTGAGATATGGCCTTTTGACTCATAAGGGAAGCAAGGGCTGTGCTGAGCACAGTTTGGAAATCTCAGTTCCAACAATCATGAGGCACAAATAGACTTGCCAAATTTATGTGCATGAAACCACAAGTGCAGGCCACGGTGGTTAATGTTTGGTAGTTTTAACTATTTTTTCATTATCATCATCACCATCACCATCACCATCATCATCATCATCACCATCATCACCACCACCATCACCACCACCATCACCATCATCACCATCACCATCACCACCACCACCATCACCACCATCACCACCATCACCACCATCACCATCATGACCATCACCACCATCACCACCACCATCATCACCACCATCACCACCATCATCTCATCATCACCATCATCACCATCATCACCAACATCAGCATCACCATCATGGCCATGATCATCATCCTTATCATCACCATCATCAGAATGTGCCTTTTCAATTTTAGAAATGAAAAATACCATCAAAAATATTCACTGATAGATTAAACAACAGATAACACACAGATGAAGAGGGAATTTGTTGACTAGAAAATAGATTGGAAGAAATGACCCATCAGAGAGATAAGGAGACAGAAAGTTTGAAAGAGAATCTAAGAGGTACAGAGGACAGAAGGCGAGAATCTAAGTCTGATTCCAGAAGGGACAGAGCAGGGGTGAGGCAGCGTTCAAAGACAAGATGACTGAGGATTTTTTAGAATTGATGAAAGATGAGAACCGTCAGGTGCAGGAACCTCAATGAATGCCAAAAAATCCACATTTAGTTAAAATGTACTAAAGTTTGAATAAATATTAAATTAAATTACACAGCAGTCCACTAAATTGCGGACTGTTAAAGATGAAGAGCTCTGGAAAGAAGCGAGCAGAAGGGGCTCAGCGGACTGTCCCTCGTCAGCAAGGAGAGCCTGGGAAAAGTGGAGCCATCCTGATAGGGTGATGAAAATGAGCCATCAAGCGAGTGAGTGCACAGCTACCTTCTCATTCAAGGGTTAGTGAAAAATAAAGGCTTTTCAGAAAGGCAGTAGCACAGTTTCTCACAGTGAGAGCTTTATTAATGGAACGTCTCCAGGATGCTATTACAGAAGACAGAACGTGATGCCAGCAAGGGGCTGTGCCGGGGCTGCCTGTGGCCCAGCGGTCTCTGCCCTCCGCTTCCTCCACAGTAATGAAGCCCGGGCTCTGCAGACTTCCTTGCCACCGCCAAGTTTGATTTTGGAAGAAGCGCTCTCTCCACCACTTCCCTCCTCCCCCGCCCCCTCACCAAGGGCAGGAGGGAAGACTCCAGAGGTGGCTCTGTGCCCATAGAGCCCCCCACCTCCCACAGGGTCTGATGAGGGGGTCATCAGCTCACTAAGGAGGAGGACCTGGGGGTGACGTGGCCACAGTGGCAGTTGCCAAACCACCAAAGTGCCCAATGAGGCAGGTGGCTGGGGAGGGGTGCAGCACAGCAGGCAGGAAAGCACAGCCACTGTGAGGGGGTACTCAGCCTTTCATGAGGCCCAAGCCTTTTCACAGCCAAAGAGACCCTGCAGGGGCGAGGGGGGGCACCCACACAGCCCCTGAGCTGTTCTAGAATCAAGGAGTGTAACCAGCTGTGTAGCACTTGGGTCCCAGGCTCGGGCACCACACCCTGCATGGCTCTGTTCTGCCGCAGGCTGGTGGCATACGCCCCCATAAGTGAAACTCCAGGGGAAGCCGGGCTGTGCCCGTGGGGCCCAGAATTTCAGACCGGAGTTGGGGTGCCAGGCCTGCTCTGGCTTCTCCAGGCTGCCTGGGGCTTGGGGTTCAACACGGACCAACAGGTATGCCCAGGACACCTCCAGGGCACTGAGGCCCCTTCATCCTCCCATCTCAGGCCCAGAGCCACTTCCTTGTCCCCCTCCCTGACCTCATGTGCCACATTCTCCTAGAATGCACTTCCGTCCTTCCAGGCGCCAACTGTCCCCACTGCTCTGTTCAGCAGTGTAACCTCGGGCAGCGCCCGGGCCTTAGAGAGCTCACTGTGTGAGGGATGAACGACAGAACGGGATCCGCTGGGCGTCAGAAAGCGGGATGGTCAAACGTGCACTCCGAGCAGGAATGAGGTGGCCCCCGGGCAGGGATCTGGGTGCGGCCCCACCCCAGCAGACAAAGGTCTCATCAGCAGGGCAGTATCTGCACCTGCTCTGAGGCTATAGGGCCAGGTGCTGGTGGTCAGGGGGAAGAATACACTGGGAGCTTATTAAATACAGATTCCTAGGTCCTGGACCGATTTGGTCCAATTGGCAGGCCCTGAAATGTGTATTCTGCACTGGCTCAGGCGACGCTGATGCAGGCAGCCCCAGGAGAAGTGTGCTCTGGGGAACTGGGCCAGCCGCATCTGGAGAACCTAATCTTCCCCAGCCCATACAGGGGTAGAGCCCACAGCCCTCAGGCGAAGGGCAAGGGGTTTCACCTGGGCCGGGAGGGAAGCGCAGGGCCATGACAGGGCTGGGGAGGCCGGGGCTCAGAGGGGACCCTGGTGGCAGATGGGGAGGCGTGCTGGCGTGAGCATGTGCAAGGGCAGGGCTAGCGTGTGGGTGTCCTCCTCTGGGCCAGCCTCTGAGCCTCCTGCTCCCTGCCCCGAGGACAGCTGTTAGAGGATGAGCCTCCAGGGCCTTCGCGGGAGAAGTTCTGGGTTGGGATTCTGCCTGGGGCCACACTCTTTCTCCCCAGCGGCCCCTCGCCCCAGGCTCAAGCCTGGTGATCAAGCTCCTCCTGGGGTGGGTGGCCACCTCCACCCGTCCCTCGCTGTGCTGGGCTCCCGCCTGGAGGCCCAGACTCTCCGAGGTGCCCAGAGCAGTGTTCTGCCCGTGAGCGACAGGGCTGCTCCAAGGAGGAGGGCGCTGGGCGCTGATAGAGGGCAGGGGTGGAGGGTGCCTTCCGTGACCCCCCAGGGGGGCCTTGTGCCGACGGGGTGGGCGGGCTCGGCCGGCTGCGCACAGGAGCCTCTGCTGCCCCCTGGTGTCCTGAGGCTCCACCTGCCACGAGTCCAAAGCCAGGCTCTCCTGAGGGGTCTGTGGGAGGGGGTGGGGGTCTCAGAGCAGCCTAGAGCCAGAGATGACATCCTGCTCTGCATGTTGGGGTCCTGGGAGTGGCTGGGCTTCTGCCAGTCGGGGCCGCGTGGGGAGCCCACGCCCAGGACCGTGGCCAGAAGTGAGAACAGGGCTGCAAGCAGGCAGACAGATGTGGCCATGGCAGATGGCTTGGCCCAGCTGACCCTGGTGTCCTCACACATGGAGTGGGCATGGGTAGAGCACCCCGCCCACAGGGTGGCCGAGGCCGGACACTGCACCCAGCAGAGCGAGGTGGCCCTGCATCCATCCCATGGACATCTGTGTCCCAGTGGCGTGATGGACTCAGGGGTGGGGTGGGCTGACCCTGCATGGACGCTGCCAGCCTGGCTGGTGGCTTCGAGGCCCATCTTGCCTGCAGGGCTCTGGGGGGCAGACCAGGGGCCTTTTGGGCCAGTCTTGGGCGGGAGTTTCACAGGCAGAGCTGGGGCCCAGGGGCGGGAGTGACTTGAGGTGCAGGGGTCTGAGGTGCTCAGGGGTGCAGGGTCAGGGACCTGGTGTCGGTGGCACACAGGACCCAGTGGATGGTGAGGTTGGAGACAGTGGGCTGTGACTGTGGCCACATGCAGTGGCTGTGTGCAGTGTGGGGTGAGTGTGTGATGTGGTGTCACTGCTCAGGGAGAGGGAGTTGGCGGGACAGTGCTGGGGTATGACTGCAAGCAGGAGGCCAGTCCAGAGACTGAGGATTGGGGGGAAGTGGGGGGTCGGGGGCCGACCTCAGAGCCTGTGACGGGGGGAAGTGGGGTGTCGGGGGATGACCTCAGAGCCTGTGACGGGGGGAAGTGGGGTGTCGGGGGCCGACCTCAGAGCCTGTGACTGGGGGAAGTGGGGTGTCGGGGGATGACCTCAGAGCCTGTGACGGGGGGAAGTGGGGTGTCGGGGGCCGACCGCAGAGCCTGTGACGGGGGGAAGTGGGGGGTCGGGGGATGACCTCAGAGCCTTGATTGGGGGGAAGTGGGGTGTCGGGGGCCGACCTCAGAGCCTGTGACGGGGGGAAGTGGGGTGTCGGGGGCCGACCTCAGAGCCTGTGACGGGGGGAAGTGGGGGGTCGGGGGCCGACCTCAGAGCCTGTGACGGGGGGAAGTGGGGGTCGGGGGCCGACCTCAGAGCCTGTGACGGGGGGAAGTGGGGGGTCGGGGGCTGACCTCAGAGCCTGTGACGGGGGGAAGTGGGGTGTTGGGGGCTGACATCAGAGCCTTGATTGGGGGGAAGTGGGGGGTTGGGGGCCGACCTCAGAGCCTTGATTGGGACCGACTGCTGGGCATGTGGCGGGCCTGCTGCTTTGCCTACTGGTTCTTGCACAGCCTCGTGACTTCGACGGGCACAGGCCCCTCCTTGGTGCCAGTCATGTGCTCGTGCCCGCAGTCAGTGGTCCAGGCAGGCAGGGCCCCAGCTGTCATGGGGCTGACATGCCAGCCAGGAGGGCAAGAGGACGGAGACCATCACTCTGAGGGAATAAGCCAGGTGCCAGGGCCCCTGAAAAGGGGGCACCTGAGCTGAGCGTGGCAGGACAGGAAGGGCAGCCATTCCAGGGGGCAGCAGAGGGTGTCAGGAGGGGCTGCCTGGGTTGGCCAAAGCAGGGGTGGCGGGTTGGCAGGGCCAGGAGTTTCCTCTCCTCTGTGCTGAGGCGGGGGAGGGCACCATCTGCCCTGCAAGCAGTCCTCCAACCACGGAACAGCAACTGAGGACGGCTTTCACATGGGAGAGCGACCAGGGTGTGGCCGGAGAGCTGGGAGAAGTGATGACTGTACCTAAGAGATAGGGCCAGTTGCACTTTTGGGGAGACTTGGAAGTGGCTGTTCAGGGAGACAAGACCCACTGGCCACGTTCCCTGGCTGGGTGCCAGCGACGTGGGTGGGATTGGTTTGGCGGGTGGTGGGTTTGGGCCACATTGAGTTGCTGGGACAGTGGAGGGTGAGGGGGCAAAGCTTGAAGGGCAGAGGGTTGGTGGGAATTTCCACACAGGTGTGAGGGGCAGTCACTCATGGACACATCCAGGCCCTGAAGGACACCTGAGGTGACGTCCCAGGGCAGTGGGTCTGAAGGTCTGGGACCCAGAGGAGGTGTGGCCGGACTAGAAAGAGAATCAGGGAACAGGAGTCCGTGTGCCGGTGCAGGGAGCGTGGAGGGACTTCGAGGGGAGGCCTGGGGACGGCCCAGCAGAGAACCAGCTGGTGGGGGCAGGTGCAGAGAGCTGTCAGGCTTCCTGGACAGAGGTGGGAGGAGGCCTGGGTATGGTCCCCGGCCCACCTTGGGGACAGGGCTGCAAGGCAGATGTGGGCTGGAAGGGGCATCTTGGGTTCTGGGCAAGCACAGGCAGGAGTTGGGGGGAGCAAGGGCCATTGATGGCATCTGTGGTGTGGGAAACCTGGTCCAAGAAAGAGGGGGTGCATGCCAGAAGCTGAGTCCTGGTGTAGATGGGTGGGCTCTGGCCATGTGGGGCAGGCCTAGGTTGGTCTAGGGCAGCAGGTGCCAGCCCTGCATGGCTGGAGGAGCCGGGGGGCCACGTGATCCAGGACCCAGTTGCAGGGCCCTTAGGAGGCTGCCCTAGAGCTGCCAGGCCACGCGGGGCCCTCCTGGGTGACAGGGCTCAGCCTGGGCCCCAGGGTCCTTGCTGTCTCTAGGCAAGATGCTCAGAAGGGGCTACAGGATCATCCAGTACCTCTCACCCCCATTTTATAGGTGTGGAAACTGAGGCACATCTGGGCACACAGTGGGTGAGCATGGGGCCGCTGGGACCTGCCTTCCAGCCCTTTCCTCTGTGGCATGTCTTCCACCAGCAGGTGCCTCATGGGTTACAGGGCTCTTTGTGGAGGTGGGAGCAGTGCATTTGGTTTTCCCCTTGCAGCACCTGCTGCCCCTCAGGGACCAGCTCCCTGACGCTCCCTATCCCCTTAAAAAATTTTAGTTTTAAATGTACACATAGCAACACTCTATAATGGTCCAGATTTCTAAAGAACAGCATGTGCAGGTGTCACCAGGTGGTCTGTACCAGCTGGTCTTTGTAAAAAGGGGCATCTATGAGGACAAGGCAGCTTGGCTCACCTGGGACCCTCCTCAACTGACTCTCGCAGAGCCCTGAGCCCAGGCTGGGAGAGTGGGAGCTCTGTCTGTCCAGTGGCCTTGGCCAGAGGGCCCTGTCTAGTCAGACACAGGTGAGCGGGAGGGGGTGTCAGATGGGCAGCAGAGCCCACAGACAAAGACATCAGAGACCACTGGTTCCTGTCTAAACCCAAGCCCATAAGCCTGTCACCCCCCCACCCCTGTGGCTGGGTGGGAGGTAAACTAGCCAGCAGGCTGCAGGGCCTCAGAGTTATTTTGGAACAGAAAAAGGCTACAGCTCAGAGTTCACTTGCATTTACTGTGAGCTGCTGAGTAAAACTATTTGGAAAACACTTGGCTACTTCAAGCAAAGTTAGAGATGGACGGATGTCTTTGTTCTCTAGCAAAAGCAGGCTGGAGGGTGCACACACCACCCAGTTGCAAAGTGGCAAGGCCATGACTGTGGCCGGACTGTGGACAGCTGTGTTCACCAAAGCATCCCCAGTCTGGCAGGGCCTGTGCAGAACCTACAGCCCAGCAGGAAAGGGCAGATGGGGTGGGGTGCCCCGGCCCTGCACTGACCCAGCCACCACAGGTGCCCACCAGCCCTGCCCAGCCCTGGCTCTGAGAGGGAGGGTGCACCTACCGGCACTGCATCAAGACTTGCCCTCCTCATGGCCAGGACATGCTATGGGCCTTGGTCCCCCTGCCCAACTCCCGTTCTTCCCCCAGCCTTGGTGACCACAGGGCTTCACCCTCCACATGACACACCATCCCTACAATCCCTGGCAGTCTAAAACTGGACAGGTGACATCCAGGCCCAGGGACCAAGTAAGTGGGAGGATGGCCAGCCAGGCCAGGATGTCTTTGGTGTCTGGTGGCCAAGCCAGCACTACTGGTTATACCCTGGAAGTAGGCAGCAGTGAGGCTGGGCAGGGTTGGGAGGTGGCCCAGAGCAGCCAGGCAGGGTAGTGGTTAGAGCACTTGCTGTGGCCTCAGACTGACCCAGGGCTCCGTCCAGCTCTTACAACCACCAGCTGTGTGGCTCCCCCAGGGGCCTGTGTGCAAACCAAGGGTGGTGGTGGGTACACAGAGAGCACTTGAGGCTCTGGCTGTGGGTGCTTGTGGGCCCCAGGGCCCCTCTGCTCAGAGAACCAGGCTGCTCTGCCACTGTGCTCATCAAACTGAATTTCTTTATTAAGTGCCAAGGGTCTGGGCGGGCGCTGCCCCCGGCAGCCCCGTCTGCCGAGGCCTGTGCTTGGTGAGCTTCCCAGGAGCAGGAGTGCCCGGCCGGGTTGAGGGCCCTGCTCCCGACGGGGGGCGTGCAAAGCGTCTCCAGTCTGTAGTGTGGCGCTCACTTCACATGCTCGGCGGCGTGCGAGGAGCAGTAATACTTCTTGTGGGCGATGAAGGTGGACAGGCTGCTGAACTTGATGTTGCACAGACGGCAGTACCTGTGGTTCCCGTTGGGCACCGGCACTGGCGCCGGCGCGCCCTTGCTGGGGGTCTGGACGCCCTTGTCCGAGTGGGCGGGCGGCGGCGGCGACGGGCCGGGCCGCGGGCTACCGCTGGCCTGGCCGGGCGGCGGCTCCGGGGGCTCGGGGCCGGGGCCGTCCCGGGGGCCGCGGAGCCCGGGCTGCGGGGAGGCGGCGGGCGAGGGCGAGGGCGAGGCGGCGGGCGGGGGACCGCGCTCGGCCGGCGTCCGGGCCTCGGCCCCCGGGCCGGCCAGGGGCGCGCCCAGCAGCAGGCCGTGCGCCAGGCCGAAGTGCTGCAGGAGGTCCCCGCGCACCGGGCCGCCGGCCGGGCAGTAGGGACAGGCGGCGGCGGGCAGGCCGAGCGCGCCGGGCGGCGGCGCGGCGGGGCACGAGTACTTCTTGTGCGCCAGGTAGGCCTCGAGGCTGTGGAAGCTCACGCGGCAGGCCGTGCACTCGTGGTAGTCGGCCAGCGCGGGCGGGCGGGCGCGGGCGCCTGGCGCCGCGGCTTCTTGCTCAGGTCGATGGGGCCGTCGGCGGCGGGACCCGGCGAGAGCGCGGGGCCGGGGCCGCTTCCGCTGCCGGGGCGCGGCGACGCGGGCGGCTCGGGCGCGGGCGGCGGGGCGGCGGCCGCGTGCAGCTCGTAGAGCTTGCGGCGCCTGCGCGTGCGCACGGGCGCGGCGGGGGGCGCGGGCCCCGGGGGCGCGGCCGGGCGGCGCGGGGCGGGTCGTGGCGCGAGGCGCAGTAGTAGCGCTTGTGCACCGTGTAGGTCTCGTGGCGGCTGAAGCGGATGTTGCAGGCCTCGCACAGCGTGCGGCTGGGTCGTCGTCCGCGTCGTCCACCGAGCTGCCCGGGCTCTGGCTGCCCTCGCTGCCCCGGCCGCCCGCGCCGTCCTCGGGCGTGGCCGCGCCGCCCGCGCCGTCCTCGCGCGCCCGGGGCCCGGCGACGAGCGCGCCGCGTCGGGCTCTGCCGGCGGGCCGGGGGGCGCGCGGGCCGGGCCGGAGGCCGCCTTGGGCCTGCGCGCGGCGGGCGCGTCCTCGGGCGCGCGGCGGCCAGAGCAGTAGAGGCGCTTGTGCACGTAGTAGTTGTTGACGTTGCTGAAGGTGATCTCGCACTCGAAGCACGTGGCGCCCTTGGGTGCCCCCGCGAAGAGGCCGGCCTGAGCGCCCCCGGCGCCCTGCTGCAGCCGGCTGTGCACCAGCTCGGACATCTTGGCCAGGATCTCTGAGGCCGGGGGCGCCGTGGGGGCCGGGGGTGCCGCGTCGGGCCCGAACACGTACTGCGGCAGGAAAAGGGCCCCGGCCAGCCCCAGCTCCCCGGGCACCGGGCTGGAGCCCGGTGTGGGGCTGGACAGCTCGGCCTTCACCCTGGCCGGGGCGGGGCTGCGCGGCGACGGGGTCCGCGACGGGGCCTGGGGCCCAGGGTCGCCGGGGGCGCGGGCTGCCTCGGGCTCCTCTTCGGCCTCCACCTTGATGCTCCGGGGGGCTGCCGGGGTCTCGCTGCTGCCCCCATTCTGGGGGGCCACTCCGTTGGTGGCCTCGGCCACGGCCTTCCTGTCCAGTCCTGGCGATGGGGTGGGCGCCAAGCCCAGGTCCGCAGAGGCCAGGGGGCTGTGCAGGGCTGGGTGCTGCTGCAAGCTGGCCAGACTGTCTGCAGGGAGACCACAGGGGCTCACTTCAGGCCTGGGGCAGGACCTGGCTGGGTCAGAGCTGGAGGGGTGAACCCCAGGAGCTGGTTTAGGGCAGAGGCTGAAATTGGCCCCCACCTGCCTTGTTGACAAGCCCTCTCCCTTCCCATTCCCTGGGGACTTAAAGGGCAGCAGTGGCCTCAACTGGGCTGCTCACCTGGGGGCAGCTTGGCAGCAGGGTGTCCAGCCCCTGGTGAGTAGATCTCACCCTTAGAGCCGGGCTGGCAGACCATGTGGTTGGTGACCAGGTGGCTGTAGAGGATGTCCCTTGTGGTGGAAATGAAGCCACAGCTGTGACAAACACCTGCGGGCCACGCTGTGATCAGGGGGGGCCAAGGGCACAGCCCACAGACCCCTCCACCCTGCCGGCCTACCTACCGCTGAGTGTGTCAGTGTGCACCTTGAGGTGCCGCTCACAGTTGGCCTTGGTGGTGAAGGCTGACAGGCAGATCAGGCACACGAACGGCCGCTCCCCTAGGACATGGGCAAGTGAGGGCCAGCTCCTGCAGCCTGGCCTGCCCTGGGCTCCAGTGACTGGGACGGTGGGCGCTGGAC
The DNA here is from genome assembly GCA_023783475.1 of Daubentonia madagascariensis. Taxonomy (NCBI): domain Eukaryota; kingdom Metazoa; phylum Chordata; class Mammalia; order Primates; family Daubentoniidae; genus Daubentonia; species Daubentonia madagascariensis. Next base: position 5,620,746 of record JAKFHU010001784.1, on the reverse strand, counting down.
CCAGGGCCTTGATCTGTGCGGACAGTGTGTGTGGAGGGCTCTTTAAACTCTGCCTCTTGGCCTCTTGTCTCTCAGGACTGCAGCCAGAGCCCATCTCTGAGCTGACCATCGGGATAGCCTTGTGGGCCGCCTGCTCTGGGACCTCGTGGGAGGACCACAGAGGGGCATGTGCAGCACCTTGGTTCTCCTGGGCAGTGTGCAGTATTTGCACCTGGCCATGCAGGGCCGAGGTGGGAGGCACACCTAATGACGGTGGGGAGTGGGCACGCGGGGTGTGTGGGGCAGAGACTCACCACTGTGACTGCGCATGTGGATCTCCAGGGAGCTGGCGCTGGGGCAGCTTTTGCGGCACTGTGGGAAGGGGCAGATGCGCTCATTGGGGTAGGTCTCCTTGGGTTTCTCATCCGCGACTGCCGTGGCCGGGGAGCCGGCGCTCTGGCGGCTGGCGCAGTAGTAGAGGAGGTGGGCTTGCAGGTTGCGCTCGCTCCGGTACCAGATGCCGCAGTCCTTGCAGGGGAAGACGTCTTCTGTAGGGGTGAGAGGCGGGCGCGGCTGAGGAGGCACCGGTGGCAGGGGGCAGCCTGCCAGCCAGGGTGAGGCCAGGGCCTCTTGCAGAGTGAGGGCCTTCCCCTGACTGACTGCACGTACTGCCCGGCCATAACTGTCACGTCTCCTCGACTGTCCTTTGATAATCCTGCACCCCTCCTGGGGACCTCTGGATGGAGTGGGACCTCTGAGTGTCCTCCCAAGGGCCCCCTTCCAACAGTGGGCCCCGTAAGGAGGGGGCCTCACAGAGGCCTGAGGAAGGACTGGACGTGCTAGTGGTCCCCAACGGGTTGAGGCTGGGTATCCACGATGTGGCTGGGGTGACCATGTACAGACGAGGGGGCAGTGGGTATGTGCACCTGAGGGACCTGGGACCTGGGACCTGGGAAGCCGTGGAAGAGGAAACGTGTGTGCACAGGTGTGTGCACAGGTGTTTGGGGGTGACAGGCTGCACGGGGAACCCGCATGCACGGTCCCTGAGCACTCAGCCACAGGATGGCAGTGTGGCCTTGGGGGATGGTAAGGCCAGGAGCCCCTCTGCCCCCTACACCCACACACCTGGATGGCTCCGTGTCAACTGACTGTCAAATGTGGGGAATTTGCCAAGTTAACGCCAAACAGGCTGCTTATAACTTTTCAGAGTTCTGGGGGCTTGGACCGCTTGGGCTGGTTTCACCAGCTGGTAAGCATTTTTCTAACAGGTGCTTGAGCAGGTCTCTGTTCTCAGTGTCTTTATAGCAGGATATTAAGGAATGTTCTGTTTGTCCTGCCCCGGTTCCCTGCTCACTCAGTGCCCTTGGCTGGGGGTGGGAGGTGGGGGGCTGGTTCTGCTCTACCTTGACCTTGGTGTGGAACCCCAGGCCCTGGGATCCCTTATCCGGTGTTTAGGCTGGTGCGTTTAGAGAGGAGTGTAACACCTGGTTTCTACCTGTGCGAGTTAGTGCTTGTTTCTCACCAGCTTCTTCCATGTCTAGCCTGAGTCTGAGATAGCTCAGAGGTGGCAGTCCTCTCCCTGTACCCCCTGCTCTTGGCGGCCAGTTTTCCACCTTTTGCCTCTTTTAAGGAACTTCAGTACCTGTCTATTGGGTGTCCTCTTCCTCCCCTGAAGTTTTTCTGGTGACTTTTCTGGCTCAAATCTCCTTCCTATTGTGTTGTTTATTTGTGTTTTCAAGTTCCCTTTTATCAGGGGCCTCAGGCAGTTCTGTTCTCTCTCAGCTGAGGCCTTGAGCTGGGATCCAGGATTGAGAGGGGTGGGTTTGTTTTGGTGTCTGCAAGGTCATTGCTGGGAGCTGTGCTGCTGGCTGGGATGTGGGGAGAGAGTGGCCCTGAACTTAGCTAGGATGGTCACCCACTGACCACAGTGCAGCTTGGGTAACCTGCAGCAGCGCCTTGAGGCTGGTACTCCAAATGTCCCGCCTCACAGTGGGAGACAGGCCCAGAATGATGGAGTCCTCAGAATTAAACCAGGTCTGACTGAAGCTGGGTTCACATGGCTCTCCCAGAGCACCAGCTGGGCAAGGGCCTGTGGCCCATCGGCTGTACAAGAGCTGGGCCAGGATGTGGAAGCATAAACACCACGTCCAGCTCACTGTGGCACCTCTCCAGTGAAATGTTCCTGGGACGTGGCTGCCTGGGGATGGGGCACTGACGGGAACCTTAGACCCAAGAGTAGGAAACCCAGGCCCGAGGGGCTGAGCCGGGGCCAAAGCTGCCTATCAGAGCAGCCAGCAGGTGGCCTCCATGGCTGTGGGAAAGGAGGTATGGAGGACCTTGGGCCCTCCCTAGCACACTGTCCCTGGCACACCTCTGCAATCACTGGGTAGCCACTGTGCTGGAGTCAGGTCTCCTGGGCACCCCACAAGACCCAGGAGTGGCAGCATATCCTACGACTGCCCTGGCCCCAGAGAGCCCGTTCCTGCTTCCCATCGCCTCCATGTACCCCCACGTCCTCTGTTCCCAGGAAGGGACATGACTAGCCAGGACCCCTGTCTGCCCCCTGCCTCCTCTGCCCCCCACAGGACCTGTGTTTCTTCCTCGCCCAGCCGTTCCTGCCTGCATACAACACAGCCACCATGGCCCGAGTACCAGACCCGCCAGCCCAGCCTCTATGACCGCTGGGCTCCGTGTGTCTTCTGCAAGCTTCCTCTGCCCACTCACTTGGCTGCAGTGTTCCCGTCAGGGCCACAGTGACTGCCATGCTGCCAAGCCCTGTGGTCATTTCTCAGCCCTTAGTCTTGCCACTGCCTGGATGAGGCAAAACCCAGCCCACCTCCTCCTTGGACCCCCACTGTGCTGATGCTTCCGCGGGTGGCTTGCTCTCTGTCCCTGTGGACACGCCCCTCCCCCCCACCAGTGTCCAGAGGCCCATCCAGCTCTGACTGTGGCCCTGGGCCCCATCCCGTGTCCCTCAGTGGACTCCGTGGCTGGGGCTCAGGATGCTCAGTGGGGTGCTTCCTCCCTAGACTCCCCAGACAGCGAGCTGACCACCATCCACCTGGGTGGCCACGCCTCAGCCCCGGCCTCATGCCTGCCTCCCCCCACCCCAACCACCTCCGGCTGCCTTGGGCTGCTTCACGCTCAAAAAGGTCACTTTTCTTTCAGTTTTGCAACCCTGCTGTAGCCACTGAGCAGATGGAGGTTTTAAACTAAACTGGGGTCTTTCCCACCTCCAAGTCCTGGGGTGAGGTCTGTGTCCTCTGAGGGGTCTGAGCCCCCATATGCCCCTGCGGCCCTACAGTGGCCCCCACATGGGTCTTGGCCTCATCACGGGGTCCCCAGAGCGCTTGCTCCAGTCCTCTGTCAGGGCAGCCCCCAGCTGCTGCCTCCTCAGGCCACTTGCTGCATTATTGCCCCTTGGTAAGGCCCCGTCTGCCCCTGGAGTGATGGCTCCCTTGGGCAGGCCAGCACTGCTGGGCTTGGAGTTGGATGAGCAGGTCCCAGTTCTCATGGCCACCCTCCGAGGTTCAGAGAGCTGTTGGCAATAGGTTCTCCACTGGGGGGCTTTGTCCCCCAGGGACATGTGGCCACATCTGGAGATATCCCAGCTGTCACAGCTGGGAGGTGGGGGTGGTATGGGCATCTAGTGGGCCAAGGCCAGGAGTGCCGCTGGATGACCCCCATGCACAGGACGGCCCCGCTGCCCAATCACCGGGCCCCAGATGTTAGTGATGCTGGGGCCGGGGACTGTGCTGCTCTAAGCCTGCACTGCCCTAATTCTCACCCTCTGGCAGAGACACAGGCCTTCTTGGTTTGGCATGAGGGGTGGGCAGAGTGAGGTCTGTGCCTCAAGCCCGCCCGCCTGCCTGCCTGCCTGCTGGGCCTTTTCCCATGGTGTGACCTGGGCTCTGGGACCCTCCCTTCCCTGCGCCCGAGCTCGGCCCACACTGCAGACTGGTCTGGTCTGTCCAGTATCTGCAGAGCCGACTCCCTGCAGTCACTCAGGGCAACCACATGGACCTCCCTTCCCTGCCTTTTCTCTTGGTGTTGGCAGCCTGGAGCCCCCTCAGAGGACCCTACTCAGCCCCCTGGGGGGCCCAGAGTGCTCCCTGCCCCACCAGTCCCTCCTTGGCTTAGTGGCAGCCCAGAGCCTGACAGTGATAGGTCTTTAAGGATTTTTTACCTCTGGACAGTGCCGCAACCCTATGCCCAGGGGTGGGGGCACCCAGGGACAGGGTGGCACACTCACTGTTGACAATGGCTGTGGCGAGGATGGATGCCATCCCGGCCTGCTGGGGCAGGAGCTGGATGTCGCTGTGCGTGGGGGCTGGGCATGCAGGCTCCGCTGGCTCCTTCTTCATGGGGTGGCTGGGGGCACCACACGGCTCAGCTGTGAGGAGTGCGCTCAGGAGTCCACCCGCGGGCACCGGCTTGGTGATCCTGCACCAGAGGGCATCATCTGGAGGGACACAGGCATCCGTGATGCTAGGACCGGCACCACCAGCTCCCCCTCATTTGACCTTCCTGTGCCTCCCCATCTTAAAGACAAGGGTCTCGGGGCCTGGGTGGAGGTGGGGTGAAGGCCATGGCCAGGGAACGGCCACATCCGGGTCCACAGCTGTGGCTGGCCAGTTGCCGTCCTGCCCTGGGGGCGAGGCTGGTGGTTCCTGGGTGGGGTGCTCAGGCCTGACTGTTCCCTGGGCCTCTGGCCCGGCGCCCTCCCTGGTGGGAGGGCCCTGACAGTGTTTTCTAGGAAGGGTGACATGCAGGACAGGTGGCAGAGCAACTGGGGGAAACCACAGGCAGCCGCTCGGGCCCAGGGAGAGCGCCGGCGCTGGCCTAGGGGCCCGGTGGCTGGGGGGGGTGGGGGTGGGGGGTGGGTGGGGGGGTGGGGTGGGGTGGGGGGAGCCGAGTGTGGCTCCTGCGGCCTGCAGGGGGCAGCCTCGGCCAGCAGAGCCGGGGCCGGGCCGTCTTCCCTGGGAGTGGTGCGTGGGCACAGCCCAGCCCAGCGGGCCTCAGGCCAGAGCCGGCCACCGCCCACCGGCACGGCAGCCGCCTTGCGCTCAGGACGGGACTCCGCTGGCAGGTGGACCCTGGCTGCGCCCAGAGGGCCTTGTGGGTCACCCCGGGTGCGGCGTCACCTCACTAGCATCGGCACTGCAAGGACCTTGTCCTTTCTGGATGGGAGCACTTGGCCGGAGGCCTGCTGACCAGGCCGGCAGGAAGGGCAGCGCTCGCTGGCCCACGTCCGGCCGGGCGTGCAAACCCGTGCTGACTGCTCGAGGCCTGCACCCGGCCCCGCAGCGCCGCTCCTCCCAGCTCTCTCTGGGTCCTTGGGGACCCCTTCGGCGGGGTGGGGGACTTGGCGTCCTCTCTGCCCCACAGGTGGGGACGTGGAGGCACTTGGGGTGAGGCCCTGGCTTAGGCCCATGGAGCCCACTCTGCACACCCGTCACCCTTGAGAGGCAAGGAGGGGGTGGAGGGAGGGTTGTTTATGGGGTTGGCCCCTGCCCCTGCCCCCCGCTCCCAGTGGCATTTGGCTCTGACGGAGTTTTGCCTCCATCAGGACGTGCGGCAGAGGTGACTCCCTGGCAGTAGCCCAGGACATCCCAGCAAAACGAGCCCTGTAGCTGCTGACTGATCTGCAGCGGCTGGCACTGGCCCTCCAGTGACCCCCTTGTGCAGACGGCCCCTACTGGTGTCCACGTCCTCCCCTCCGGCCTGAGCCTCCTTGTCTGTAAGGAGGGGTCCCTCAGCCTGACCCTGAGAGTCCCACGTGCTGGGGAGGCTGCACCTCAATCTCCTCAGGGACAACGCCCCCAGGGCGGGACTGGGTGTCCATACAGTCGAGGGGGTGGGGGGCTCCTGAGAGCCGGGAGGCACCCGGCCCAGCTCCCGCCCAGTCTGCAGGGCTGGCTGAGGGAGGCCCCCCGGCAGGTGGGGGAGGCATGAGGGGGGCGGAGGGTGCCGGGCCCTTTTCCAGATAGAGGAACAGAGGCCCCAGAAGGTGAAGGACTTGCCCACAGTCCCACAGCTGGTAAGGGCACAGCTGGGCTTGAACACCATCCTCTCACAGTTCCTGGGCCCAGCCGGACCATGGGGCCCTGGTCCATGGGCACCCGTAGCCGGCCTGGGCCTCGGGTCCCTGCTGCTGGCCCTGTGGCCTCCCAGAGACCCTGAGAGCTGGCTGGGCCTGCCCAGGGGGCTCCCCTACAAGCAGATTCGTGGATTATCCCTCGGAGTAGAGGGTCTGCCTCGGGTTGCAGCTCCTGGGCCCAGACGGGCATTACTCAGACGCTAGGGGCAGCAGCCGTCACAGCCAAGCCTGTGCTGTCCTCCCTCACCCTCGCCCATGCAGGCTGGTTTCCTTTAAGGGAAAAGGAGCCGGTGGCCCCCACCTTCCGGAAGGCTGCAGGAGGGGCAGCGCCACGTGATACTGACCCTTCCTGTAGATCTCTGAGTTGGCTTCAGCCCGGGTCAGGGTCTGGGGCAGTGTCCTCAGCCAGCAGGCCTCGTCCACCAACAGCAGGGTCAGGGCTGGGCTCTGGGAGCAGGAACACGGGGGCGTCAGTCACACAGCAGGACCTGGCTGGGGGCTTCTGCGGCACGTGGAGGCGCCCATGAGACAGACTCCACTGCCTCCTGCGGGGCTGAGGGAGCAGGTGGCTCCCCTAACACTGAGGGGACATGGAGGCTCAGCAGGGAGCCGTGCCCTTCATGGTTGGGCACTGGGTTCTCTTGGAAACAGGCCCAGAGAGGTCAAGCAGCATGCCCAAGGTCACACAGCCAGTGAGCAGCAGAGCCTGACTTCACACCCAGATCTGTGTTCTCTCCCTGCCCACCCACGTGGCCTGGGGGGCCACGGTCCTCAAATGCATGGGCTGGACTGGGCATAGGCTCTTCTACACGGGCCCAATGCCCCTCCAGAATGAGCTCCGTAGGCTGGGGCCAAGATGGTACCTCCCTAACACGGGACTGCCGTGTTCCCTGAGGCCTGGGTGTCCTCCCCTTCCACTGCAGGGCACAGCAGGGCTGCCCGTGTCCCACCCCGAGGCTGGCTCGGCACCCGCCCCCTCCCCATGGGCTGCAGGGACCGACGGTGTTGCGTTGGGTCAGCCCCTGGCCCCCTGGTCACCCTGGAGGGCAGGCAGTGCCCTCTACTTCCTCTCACAGTGAGGAAACTGAGGCATGGGTGGAGGGACAGAGCCGGGGCCAGCACCGCCTCGGGCCACGCCGTGCTGTCCCTGTGGCTCGGGCTGAGCCTGGAAGGGACGAGCACTCACTTCCTGCGCCCCCCACGCCCTGGCCCCCAGCCCGGCTGCAGAGGAAACGCACAGGGCCCCTGTCCCAATGCAGCCTGGTGCCAGGAGAGGGCTGGGGCAGGGCAGGGCCGTCTGCAGCCTGGGTCGGTCGTGGAAGGGACAAGGCATAGACCCATGGTGGGTGGAGGAAGGCAGGCGGGGCAGAAGCCTGGCCTTGCCCCAGCAGGTGGGGGTGGCTGCCGTTGCCCCTGCAGCCCCCTCCTACACCCCAGTGCCTGAACCGCCCAAGCCTGGGTTCTGTGCCTGCTGCCTGCGTGGCTGTCCCCAAACGAGCCACCTGGGTGCCGTATTGAGAGGCGTGTGCACATCCATGCTTGAATATTTTTCTGTAAACCCACTCACTTTTTACTCTGTAAAAATAAATCCTTTTAATCAGAAACTTTATGCATCACAAACTGTGACTGAAAAACCAGTGTCACCTGCTGTCACCTGGAAATGCTGCTTGCACGGGACAGTTCTGTGCACCCCTGTGGTGAGCAGGGCGGTTGCTGGCTGCTGCCATGGCAGGAGGGAGAGGCTGGGCTGGCAACAGAGTGCAGGGGTGTCCCCAGGGGGGTTCTGGACATCCCCGATAGGTCTGAGTCCATGAGCTCTCTTGGATTTTGCCTGTGTGTGTGGGGACTGCACGAGCTGCAGAGCTAGGCAGTTGGGTCCAGCCCAGGCTTGGCCCCCCTGCTGTGACCTGGGGCAGGGCCCAGACCCATGGTGGCCACTTCGGATCACCTCTGCCTCTGGACCGTTGCACACAGCAGACCCAGGGAGCCAGGGAAATAAGGCTTTTAGGCTGGGGACTCCCGGCAACAACTCCTGGCAAAGTTGGGGCAGCCTGGCCAGCAGAGCACGTAGCTTCTGTGTCACCTGGCTCAGTCACAGAACAGGCCAGCAAAGATAAGCCAGCCAGTGGGCCGGGAGAGTACCAGCATGAAGCCACTCCCAGCCCCCAAGCTGGGTTTCTCATCTGCGAACAGGTGATGCCCTCTCCCCACACGGTGCCATTTTGAGGATGGAGGGGAGGCCTGAGCCCCGCTTGCCCTGGGCCCATCCCTGTCCTGCCTGCTCCCATCTGTTTCCTCCTGGGACTTTGGGAAGGAGTGATCTGTGTGAAGCCCACCTGGCACGTCGCCAGCATGTGATAAATATTAGCTCTGCCACCCTGGCTCTTGCTCTCCCTCTGGCCTGGCAGGATGTGGGCAGGGCAGTGCCTCTGGGGTCTGTCGGGTCTGGCCCAGGACAGCAAGTGCCAGCATCAGTTTTGGGTGGCATCTCCACCAAAGATGGGTGTTGGGCAGGCACCCACTTTTCACAGACACCCCGTGACTCTCAGCGGGGCAGGGGAAGAGTTCACTGCCGGTTCGGACAGGGCATCTGCCGCGGTCACAGCTAGGGGTGGGCAGGGGCCTGGCACAAAGGTGGGTGACCAGTGACTCCCGCGTCCCTGCCACATCCGAGCTGGGCAGGCAGCTCTTGGCGGGCAGCTGGGGCCCTCCCTCCCCTCTCCGCCTTCCTGAGTCTCTAATGAATATTAATGAGTGGGGGAGGGTGAAAAAATTAATCTGCCTGATCCTCCGATGGGCACTGTGGTAACGATATGAAATCTAATTATTCGTCCCAATATTTCTAAACCCTCAAACTGAGACTGACAGCCTCCCGGTCGGTTTCAAGCTTATCACCCTCAGAAGCAGCATGTTCACAGCATGATAAAAACACACGCGCACAACTCTGCTGACGCTGCACAACCCCCGACTTTCCTGGGGAGGTTCCCGGTGGAGGGAAGGCGCCATGTTCCCGGATGGCCCTGGCGACCCGCCAACAGCACCCCGACACTTTTGGGGCACCTGCACGGCGCCTTCCCTGGGTGCGGGGTGCCTGGCCATCTGTGTCCCATGGAGGGCGGGGGCCCCATCTGTCACCCACACCCAGGAGGGACACTGACCACTGGGCCTTCTTGGCCACATTCCCTTCACACCCAGATACCCTGAGAGGGGGTCTGTCATCCCCACTTCTGTGAGGACAGACGGGGGGGGTCCCTGCCAGTCTGCCCTTGGCCCCTTGGGATGCAGGGACCACCCACGGCTCCCTGAGGAGAAAAGGCCCGAGCAGCCCCCCAGCCTGGAGGTGGCCATATGACCAGCCAGCCCTGAGGCAGCTTCTCGCCCATGCCAGGTAGCTGGACCCCTGAGGTGAGCTACCCACCTGCCCACCTGCCCTGGGAGCTGCTGCCGGTGCCTGGGCCCAAGGACACCGGGGACCCGAGGACGCCGGGTCAGGAAGCAGCTGTCAGTTTATGCTTCCCCTGCGAGGGGCTGCCGCAGCATGGGCTGCCCACTTATTTTATTTTTTTTCTTTGTTTCGTCTTCTTCCTTTCTTTCCCAAACAGTCCTGGCCCGGAAGCCCTCTCCCCGGGTGCTGCAGGCTCTGGCCCAGGCAGGCTCCCTACCCCTGCCCATGGGCAGCAGGGTGCTGGGGAGGGTGCCTCTGTTTCCCTTCCCGCTTGGCATTCCTGCCAGCACCTGGGGACGTCCCGGCCTGTGCCCCCAGGTTTGACACCCGGCAGGCCAGGCGTGTCCTGGGTCTGCAAAGGGCCCTGAGCCTGCCCTGCTCACTGCCCCTCTGGTTGCCCTGTCCCCCTCCTGACGTCCTGACCAGCCCTACCTCAGCCCCAGGATAACGGGCGGCCACTGTAAATTCTCCAGGTGGATCTGAGAATACTCCTTGTTTCCCCTAACAAAGGGGTCAGTGTCTCAATTCTGCGCTTGCACGATAACCATCAGAACCGCACCTGCACTGCATCCGCTGTGACAGCTTATCAGAGGCTGTTCCCAAACTCGCTGTGCATCTTGTGAAGCTGCTGGGAGGGGAGGAGCAGACCCTCTGACAGCCCTTCAGGAGCTCGGCGGGCGGCCCGGAACCCCCCAGGTCACTGCAGGGCAGAGGGACCAGGGGCAGGTTTGTGGGGTCAGGGCTGAGGCTGTGGTAGCTGGGGTGGCTCTGATGGGGGGGCCGGCCCCTGTCCTCCAGCCCATCCTGAGCCCCCCTGCCCACCTTCAGCTGAGGCAACGGCTGGGCCTCGGCACCTCTGCCTCCCCCAGACCCTGCGAGGAGCCATTTCATAGGTAGGGGCACTGAGGCCCTCAGGGCTGGCTGTGCAGGCAGGACTAGAACCCAGGCCTGCGGGATCTCTGCTCGGCCCTGCAGCCCTGTCATCCATTCACTCACAGTGCGCTCCTTAGTTCGTTCTGCAGGCAGCCCGAGGGCCACCCATGTGCCAGGTGCTGGGGACATGTAGGCAGAACCGAATCTCCCGGGGTGGACACCACAGCAGGGAGACCAGCAAGGAACAGCTGGTGGACGTTGCGAGGGCGAAGCGACAGAGAAACAGGGACGGTGGAGATAGGCATGAGGCTGGGGGACAGGGACAGCAAGGGACGGGGACAGGGAGGGATGGGGACAGCGAGGGATAGGGAACAGCGAGGGACGGGGACAGTGAGGGGATGGGGACAGCGAGGGGATGGGGACAATGAGGGATGGGGACAGTGAGGGGACATGGACAGCAAGGGGATGGAGGACAGCAAGGGATGGGGAGAGTGAGGGACATGGACAGTGAGGGACATGGACAGTCAGGGACAGGGACAGGGAGGGACAGGCAGAGCAAGGGATGGAGAGAGGGAGGGAAGGGGACAGGGAGGGGATGTGGACAGGGAGAGACAGGGCCAGAGAGGGCGAGGTCTGGCAGTGTGACTGAGCTCTCTCTGCCCCTTGGTAGACAACCTGGTGCTGTCCTGGCTCCCACAGGCAGTGAGATGCAGGGACCCCGGCAGGTGGCCAGTCCTGCTCTGGCTCAGGGGCAGGGTGGCCAGGGCCCGAGAAGGAGAGGCTTCTCCCCGCCCTGAGCTGGGTCTTTCTGGGGTGTCAGGAAGGATCCCAGAGCCCATCAAGCTACCAGTGCCTCCCAGACCCTGGAGCACTTTCCCAGCTCCTACCACTGCAGGCAGGGAAACTGAGGCACAGAGAGGAAGGGTGCCCAGAGGCCCAGCAAAGCCAGGGGCAGGCCTGGACTCGCAGTTCTGTCTCCTGCCTCCTGAGTACCCACCAACCTGAGGTTGCCCTCCTCCCCCACCTGCTCCAGCTGCAGCCAGACCTGACCGTGTGCTCAGGGCCCGCCCTGCAGAGGGCCAGGGGTCCAACCCAGGTGGAGGTCTAGCCACGCCGGTGCTGTGGAGTGGGCTGAATAGTGCCCCCAAAGATGCCCACTTGGAGCTTCTGAATGTGACCTTGTTTGCAGAAAGGGTCTCTGCAGATGTGGTAAGTTATGGTTCTTGAGATGAGATCATTCCGGATTAAGATGGGCTCTAAACCCAATGACTCACGTCCTCAGAAAAGAAGAAGAGGAGACAGTGAGGAGGCCCTGTGAAGAGGGGCAGGTGGGGGCAACGTTGTCTGCAAGCCAAGGAGGACCTGGGACCACCAGAGGTCAGGAGAGAGCCCTGGGGCAGACCCTCCCTCAGGGGAGCAGCTTTGCTGACACCTTGATTGCTAGCTTCTATCAGAGCTGTGAGAAGATCAATTTTGCATAACATGACCAGCTTGTGGTACTTAGGAGGGTTTAGTGGGGAGGAACTGCCTGCTGCCAGGGCAGGTACACAGTGTGACTCCCATTTCCCAAGTGGGAACACTGAGGCAGGTGGCTGAGGGCCCGGTGTAGAGCACTGCCCATATGGCAGGCGCCAGCCTCAGCTTCCCCGGCTGCAAGCTCAGCGCCCTTGGGCTGGGCTCTCGGCCCCATAGAGCCAGGCAGGAAGCGAGAGGGACAAAGTGACAGAAATGCCAAGGCTGTCCCCGCTGTTCCCCACCTGAGCACTGGATGGCCTGGCCAGCACAGGGAGGGCCAGGTCTGTGGCATGGCCCCCCATCCCCCCACATGGTGGGGAAGAGGTTGGGGACGGCACAGACCACTCAGAAACACTTCGCAGGCCAGGAAAGCAGGATGCAGGGCAACGCGTCCCCATCTGTGTAAAGAAGCGGCACCACAGCTGGGCTGGGGGTCCCTGAGGTCACTGGAAAGTGGGCACAGTGGGCACCTGGGGCGCAAACCTTCCCTGGGTTCCCTGTCCTGTTGGAATCATTGCCTATCATAAACGACCTCAGTGAAAACAAAAGGGACAGTGACGTTCTCAGCTCCCCCAGCCCAGCCAAGAGGCCCCAGCCAGGGCTTGCTCACTGTGGCGCTGGACTCTGCCATGGTCATGACCCTTGCACGGCCAGGAAGGGCTGCTTGGACCCTGTGATGACTCCAGGGCACCTGGCCCCATCTCCGGTGAGTGAGCCTCAGGCCATCATGGATCAGGGACTGGGCAAGCCACCCCAAGGGCCACTCTACACTGATTCCTGGGCAAAGACTTGACTGAGGCCATATGGCAGGCTGGGGCAGGCTGTTCCCACTTAAGCCTCTTGGGCAGAAACTTATGCTACTGGACCCGCTGCCCCACTTGGCGGCCATGGGGCCCATCAGTGGTCTCACTGATGCTGCAGTGGCCTTGTGGCTAAAGTGAGCGAGCCATAGGGGAACAACTGGACAGGTGGACAGGCAGAGCAGGCCCAGGCCAGGCTAGGGTGAGAATTGACTTGTGCTCATCAATCCATCCACCCACCATCCACTCACCATCCACCCACCCCCACCCCCACTACCCACCCACTCATCCATCCACCCATCTATCCATCTGTCTATCCACTCATTCACCCACCCATCCATCTAACCATCCACCCACCATCCATCCACTCATCCACACATCCATCCACCATCCATCCACTTATCCATCCACCCATCCACCATCATGAGCATTTCTTCTGTACCCGACTTTAAATTTTGGAGCTGGCTGGTCCGGTAAGGATTCTCTCCTTGGACCCCTGATTTGGCAGTGGTGGCAGCTATTGCTGGATCAGGGAAGGGTCACAGCATCTGATCCATGCCCCTCCCTTCTTCTCCAAAGAGAGAAGACAAACCGTCTGGCGGCTGATAGGACAATCTGGGGCAGGGGGCGATGTCTTCCTCAGGGAGGTGCGGGGAAGAGAACTGGGACCCATCAGCCCAGAACGATAAGGGGCCTGCTGAAATGTTAGCAAAAATATTTAGACAATAAATGAAGTATCGGAAAGGCATTCGTATCGTTAAGAAATCAATCATCTTGTACCGCGTGTCTGGACACTCGGCGCCAAGGCGGAGATAGTGCCTCGCCGGGGAGATAAGGGTTAATCAAGGCCTTAGTTCTGTAGGCGATAAAGCAGAGGAGGGACAGCAGGAGGCTCCTTCCTCTGGCTCCTGTGCAAGAGCCGCAAAGGTTTCTCTGGCTCTCGCTCCCCAACACTATCTCGCAGTGCGCAGAGCGTTTTTAACTTGTGCAGGTCTCCCCAGGATGACTGGCACCCGGGCCCGAGGAGGACAAAAGCCCTGGCAGGGAGGAGGCAGGCGGACAGGGCGAGGGTGACTGAAGCCGGGGCGAGGGGTGGCGGGGGGGACAGGCTGGGCTCCGAGGAGGCTGATGCCAGCCCCCAACCCTGTCACTGAGGAGCCTGTGGGGTCCCTGGGGGTGGGCAGACATGGGTTCTAATTCTCCCTTGTAAGTGACCCTGAGCACTCGGGCAGGTCACTAAGCCTCAGCTTTCTCATCTGTAAAACGGGACGGTGGTGGGGCGGGGAGAAGATGAGGGGCCACACATGAGGACGGGCGTGTGGAGTGTGTCTGGAACACGCACTGTCTGGCTTGGGTGGGGCTGACCGTCCCCCAGGCGGGAGCGGAGCAGGGAGGTGCCGAGCACACCGAGAGCCCCATCTCAGCTCCTGGCCACTCTTGTCTTTGCTCCTGGTCACAACATACAGGTTTTCTTGACCCCTCGAGAGTTGGGAGACAAGTGCCACGGAGCTCCCAGCCCACGCTCTCGTTTCTTCTTCCAACCATTAAATACCTGCCAGCATCCCGGCATCCCAGCATCCCCGAAGTCGACTGCTGCTTGCACGCCTCCAGTGACGGGGCGCTCGCTTCCCACAGAGCCAGCTCTAAACACCACAGCTGCCTTCCCAGGGTGGGGCTGAAACCTGGCTCCTTCCTTGGAGCCAAAATCAACCACCCTTGAGCCTCCACTGTTACTCGTCCAGCCGCCTGTGTGCGGCCTGGAGCAAGGTAGTCACTCCTCCTGCAGGGCTGCTGGCCTCAGCACCCACCGAGCTCTGCCCCACGTCAAACTCCCCTCCTGGATGGTCTCACTTTACGTGCCCAGCTGCCCTGGCAGGCAGGTGTGCCGTGGGCTTCCCCGCCCACAGACCAGCTCATGGCACTGCCCATGCTCTCCTCTGCGGGAACGTGGCAGGGTCTGCAGGCCCAGGCCTAGAGGAGCTTCAGGGCCCCCCATGTCTCACCCAAGGTCCCAAACGCTGAGGAAGTGGAGGTCCAGAGTGGGCAGGGCCTGCCTGGGGGTGCACAGCAAGGAAATGACACACAGGCAGGAGACCCCAGGATCTGGACCCTGTGCAAAGGGGACGGCCTGACCATGAAGGCAGATGCCCTCAGTCCTGGGCCAGCTTCCTGCTGACTCGCTGAGTGGCCTGGGCCAAGCGTCTGCCCCTCTCAGCGAGACTGTCAGCTGGGCTGCACATTCCAACCCTGGCAGGCTTTTCCAACATCCAGAGGCCTGGCCCCAGCACAGAGATTCTGACTTGACACGACCCTATAGCCCACATTTCATGGCACATGGCGGGTGGAGTAGGCCTGAGCACCAAGTCCTGGGGTCTGCATCTGGGCCCTGCCTGCTGCTTCCACTAGCCCTGCGGACACTGCCAAGGCTGCGCTCCTGGTACCGTGTTTCCTAGGCTGAGAGCCAGGGCTCTGTCAGCTCAGACCTGGCCGCCAGGTGCTGGGGAAGCCTGGCCCGCACTGCCCTGCTCTTTCCCGCTGAGGACATGGAACAGGCTGACTTGGGCCCCTGCCTGGGTCCTCAGGACAAAGAGACCTAGCACCACATGGCGCACCGGCGAGCCAGTGCATACCCTGGATCAAGCCATACCTGAACAACACATCAGGAAATAAAAAGGGGCCAAGTCATGGCTGCACCTGCATATTGGGAGCATCTAAACCTGGGCTTGAGGGGACTGACCCAGGGTGCCATCTGGCCTCCCAGGTGGGCGCCCTCAGGGCTTGGAGGCATCTCCCAGACATCTTCCGGCACAAGCCCCCTCATTCCTGCCATGCCCTTGCTGCCCACACTAGGGACCCATGCTCACCTACTAGTCCCTGTTACCTTCATACCTTTTCTTAACTGAGATGTACTTAAAAAGAAAACTTTGTACCCACGCCCCGCAAGAGGAAACCAGAGTGACTTGCAGATGAAAGGTAGCCTCAGAAATCTAAGACAGACAACACAGGGGCAAGGGGGCTGCCTTTGGAGGCTTTGCCTGGGGGGAGGGGGCTCTGTCACAGAGAGAGATTAGCAAGAGTGGAGAGGCCATGACGACCATGGGCACCGTACCCCGTCAGAAAGACCTGCAGGGATGGAAATGGGTTGACTCTTTCCCCTCTGCCACAGCCTCCCTGAGCGCTGGGACCCCTGCCCCCAGCACAGGCCTCTCCACTGTCCCCAGCACCACTAGGTCCCGCTGAAAGAACCCCTCCTCCAGGAAGCCTTCCCTGGGGTCCGACAGGCTCTGCATTACCTCCTCCAGGACGCCCTGGGCCCCAGGCAGCGAGCTCCTCCCCGGCCTCTGGGTCCCAACGTCTCAGGCCCACATCCCCCAGGGTCCCACACAAAGGGGCCAAAGCTCCTGTGTTGGGGTCTAAGCCAGGCCTTGCTTGGGGAGTACGGGGGTGTTGAAGGGGCCTGTGCCCTGGGCCGGATGCTGCCCTGCATCCAGTGCATGGGGAGGGGCCCGGGGTCAGGGCTCCTTACCGGTTCTGCTTGCTGGGGGGACGAGGCTCTGGTCTGGATGTTTCCGTCAAATGGGCCCCACGACAGGCCTGCGGCGAGGCGGAGTCGGGCCCGCACGCGCCTCTGTCCGTCCTGCAGCACTGGCTCCAGCTCGTCTACAGAGAGACAGAGCAGGCATGAGGTGCGCCTGGCTATAGGGCCCACTGGCCCACCTCCCGCAGGGGTCACCCAGGGGCAGAGAGGGGTGGGCACCCCAGGGCTGACGGGAAGCCCCTACCAGCAGTCATTCCCCTGGGCTGGGGCTGGGCAGGTCCACATGACCTTGCATTGCGGGCTGACTGGTGGTCCCCAAAAGACACGTCCACCTGCAACCTGTGAATGTGCCCTCATTTGGAAAAGGTCTTTACGGATGTAATTAAGTTAAGGTCTTGAGATGGGGTCATCCTGGACTATCGGGTGGGCTGGAGCTCCAATGACAGTGTCTTTACGAGAGGTACAGAGAGGACACAGAGAAGGCCACATGAAGAGGGAGGCAGAGATCCCAGTGACATGGCCATGAGGGGTGCCTGGAGCCGTAGACGTCCACACTGCGACTCGGGCTCCAGGCTGAGAGGATAATGCCCTGCTGTCTCAGCCCTGGGTGTGCCCACCTGTCGGGCAGCCGCAGGACACTCACACCAGGCTGCCAGCTCCCTCCTGGGGCCCTCCCAGGCTGCACACCCTCTGCTGGGAAGGCCGGGCCACTTCGTGCCTCTCCTGCCGCCAGGGCTGGGGGCCCATGGAGGCCTCACGTGGCCCAGCCCGGCCCTGGCTGGAGCGCTGTGGCGGCCCCACTTCCTGGAGTCCCGATTGGGCAGGCTGTGGCCTTAATGGGCCGATTATCAGATAACTACCCGCCTAATGGCAGAGATAACATGTAAATATGCTGGGAGGCCCTGCTAAAACGTTTTAACTGGGTCTTTGTCTTCCCCAGGCAGATAAGATGGCAGAGACCCAGGACTGAGGCTGACCCAGGACTGAGGCAGAAGAGCCCGCCCCTTTATCAGCCCCCAGGAGGAGGAGAGCCAGGGCAGGAGGGTGGCAGCAGAAAGCAGGCTCTGTCCCTCACAGCTGCCCACAAGGGGACACGTCCTTTGCCAGCCCACCCAGGATGCCCAGGTCCCGGCCCAGGGCTCTGACCACCGGCCACCCTGCTCCCCTACAGGGCTTGGCACAGAGAGGGCGGCTAGTGAGAGTCAGGGCACAGCTCAGGGACAGGGATGTGGCCCAGCCAGCCCCACATGGCCCTAAGAGGACACCCAGGCACCCATTCCTATGACGTTTATCCCCCTACACAGACAAAACCAAGGCCCCTAGAGGCCATGCAACTGGCAGTGGAGTGCCGGGACCTGAACCCGACGCCTGGCTCCAGAGGTGCCCCCCATCACTGTGACAGTGACAGGGTAACAGCCCCTCCTGTCCTGGGTGAACCTGTGTCTCTGGCCCCCACCGGGCCCTCAGCGGTGGGTATGGGAGGGAAGAGACTTCCCCAAGGGGGCTGGCTGGGCACTCAGTCCATCTGTCTGTCCAGCCGTCCATCCAACGGGTCCTGAGATCTGCCACGCACTCAATCTGTGAATCGCCCCTCCCGCTGACCCCCACTCAGGGCGGCAAGGCCAAGGGTAACCATCCAGAACCCACCGGACGGGCAGGTACGCTCTGAGCCACAGGGTGGGCCCAGCACTCAGGCCTCAGGACAAGGCCACTACAGACCTCTTCTGCTGGGGCCATGTGGCCACGGTGGGGCTCAAAGAGGACCCCACCTGAGACGGCCCTGGGTGCACGCCTGGACCCACGGGTGCTCGTGACTCCTTGTAAGAGAAGGGGTCACACACTTCTTCTCAGTATCCAGAACATCTGTGGCAGGAGCCCTGCTGGGGCCTGCGGTGTCCACGCCTGTCCCGCCGGTCACACCCGTGGAGTGCCAAGGCCCCTCTGCCAGCAGCCCTGGGCTCTAGCTCGCCCCCTGCCGCTGTGGGGAAGGGGAAGGAGGCACAGCCAGCGCCTGCCCACCCGGTGGGCTCCGCGCCCACAGGCAAACGGCCCTGAGCCCTAATCGGAGCTCCAGGGTGGCCGGCGAGTGTCCCAGATAAGAGTGTGGCTGGCATTTCCCGTGGCTATCACGCACCGCCAGAGAGGGCTGGCTCCCGATACAGGCAGCCGTTCTGCACACCGGGGCTGCGGGAGGCGGGGAGGCCGGGGGCCTCCAGAGTGCAGGGATGTAGGGCTGGGTCCAGGGCAACGGTCACCATGACAACCCACCGCCCTGGTCCAGGGTTCGGGTCAGCCGTTTCTGAGGGTGTGTGCATGAAGAGCGCCTCCTGTGGGGGGATGTGGGGCCGTGCAGGTGCTTGGACTGGGAAGGGAGCATGGTTGATCGCCCCGGCTCAGCCCAGTGCCCTTGTGCAGGATGTGACCCGGGCAACTGTCCATGGCGGCCCTGGTGATGGCTCAACACCCTTCGGCTCACACAACCTACTTCCAGCTCCCTGTTTCTCCCCAACCCCCGCATGGCCCAGCAGGGTCAAGCTTGGTTTAAGTCCTGCTGGCACCTCCCAGAGACCCCCTCCCAACCATAAGTGAGACTGCATCGGAAAAGGAGGGCTGGGGGAGGCCGCCTGCTCCTGGCAGACGTGGTTCAGGGCTGAGGATGAAGGAAGGCATCCGTGAGTGAGGGTGGGGGCTGGGGGGCAGAGTGGGCAGGAAGGCAAGACAGTTGTTTTTAAAATGACCTCTAAATAGCCGGAGGACGCAGACAGCGGTAGCCTCAGCCCCAAGCACACTGACGGGAACCCTGGGCCCCAGGGAAGCCGAGAAGTGCCCGGCTGAAGGTGAGACCAGACCCACCACGTGTCTCTGGACTCTGGCTTGGTGCTCCCTCAGTCACCCCTGGGGGCACCTGGGGCAGCGAGAGAGAGGGGGCTCCTGGGAAACATAGGCAGCTCTGCTGGTGGGCTGTTCAGGATGGGCTTCCAGGGGGAGGTGTCCTTCCCTGGAGCTTCCTGTGACCAATCTCTCCACTTCCTCCCCCAGCTCCAGAGCAGCCGGGTGTGCCCAGCACAGACAGGCCAGTGCCAGCTAGGTCCCGGCCAAGAGGTTCCCCTGCTGGAGAATAGGGATGGCCCCTTCTGTCCCCAAGAGCTCACAATTCTAACACGATCCCTGGCCCCCATTACAGAGCCTTAGCCAAGCCCCACACCATCTGTAGGGATTCCTCCCAGCCACACTGAAGTTATTCCTCCCAAGGTGACAGAGGGAGCCTGAAGCTCAGACAGGTTGAGCAACCGGCTCAAGGGCACGGAGCAGGTAGGTGGGGTTCCAACCAGACCCCTGAGCCACTCTAGTCAGGACTGCGGCATCCTTTCCTGGGCTCTTCTGGGCTGAGATGGGAGGGTGCGCCTGGTCTGTCCTGGGGCTGACGCTTCTGGCCCTGGCCTTGGTTTCCCCTTCCACGGACTGGTCTCTTCTGAGGGAGGGACAGGCCCCATGGGGCACGGGCGGACCCTGCTGTGGGGACCGTGGCCATCACTACAGGCACAGCACTGGGACGAGGACTAATTTATTCCGATCAACAACCCCGCACACGGTATTTCCAGAACAAACACGCCGCGCTAGGATTCAATTTCACCCCCCAAACGTCTGCAAGGAACCAAGTGAAAAATTTCAGCCATTGCATATTTGTATGATTTAAATGCCCACATGGGTCTAACAGCCTCTGATAATATCCTGTGGGGACAAGGGGCGGAGGAGACAGACAAGGGAGACAGGGCTGAGTGTTGCTGGCCGCAGAGCCGGGAGCCCGGGTGGGAGTGCGGGCCCTGGAAGCACCAGGCTGGGCCAGTCCTGCCCTGCCCACTCGCTGGTGTGTGTGTGTGCTGTCTTTGGGCCTCAGCTTACCCTGTAGAAGGGGTGCTAGCACGATGGGCCCGTGTCCATGATGTCTGGGGGACGTGTCCACTGGGGTGGCCAGTGCTGTTCTCTCTCTCTGGGCTGCCCAGAGGAGCTGCACTAGGTGGGCGTCCCAAGGCCCGGGGCCTAGCCCAGGCTGTCCCGGAATTGCTGGCCCCTCAGACCAGGCCTCCGCCCCCTGACCCTGGGAGCCCAGCTCTGCCCTGAGGGCCCCTCAACACGGACACGCCCCAGCACGGTGTCACTGCACCTCCCTTACGTGGGTCCGGCAGCAAGCTTGTGGGGGAGGGTCTATCCTCACGCCTGTCCTGGAGGCCCCACAGCGGGGAGTGCGCACCTCTGACCTCCTCTCTGACAGAGGATCCAGGCCTCCAACTGGGCCACCTGCCCCCTGAGCCCACTGTGCTACGCCACCCTAGCATCGGTTTCCTGCCCTGAGCAGTGGCCCCAGGAGGTTGGCTCGCAGCTGACTTGGGCAGGCAGGTAAGGGGGTACTCCTATGGGCTGGCAGGGGTGTCAGTGAGCTTGGGGGCTCCCTCCTGTACCCCAATGGCCTGCCTCTCCTTAAGGGGCTGGGCTCAGTCTGTGCTAATGGCCCGTGGCCTCCTGAGCGCACAGTCCAGCACCTCAGCCCTGCCCCGGACAGTGGGCTCTGCGGCCGGCACCCACCTGGGGCCACACCAGCACTGCTTATCTAATCGGCCCATCGCTCCTCTGGCTGCCAGGGCTCCCACAGGCCAGCTGGGCCCTGCCTGGCCGGGAGGGGCCCTATCTCAGGGATCATGCTGTTTGCCTTTGACAAAAGTCACAAAAGGAAAGAAAAAGCAGTGGGGGAGGGGAGGACAGCCCCAGGCTGGTAGGTTCTAGAAGTCTCTGGGGCATGGGCAGGGAGCAGGGAGGCTGGTGCACAGCCTGTAGGCCTGAGAACGTCTGCTCCCACACGTCCTGCACAACACGTGTGTGTGCGGCTCCCCAGGGTCAGGGGGTGGGGTGGGCCCCGTCCTCCTGGGCCCGCCGGGGACACCCACATGCTCCCCCAGGACACCACTGTGTTCAGACGCATTTGCTCAGCTTCCTGCATGGCATATCCCGCAGACACCCCTTTGCCAAGGGTGGGGTGACTTGTCCAAGGTCACCAGCTCCAAAGTCTAGCCCTTCTTCTCTGCCTGTGTGACCCTCCTGAGTGGGGAGGCCTGTGATCTGGGTAGCAGCTGAGGCCCAAGGACAAAGAGACGATGGGAAGGGTAGAGGGAGGGCCACCACCATCCAGGGTGTGACTGTCCTCCCCACTGCCTCAGCAATTGGCCCTGGCCCTGCCCTTCTGGGACTGAGCTGCCCTGGGGTGTATGGGATGGGGGAGCTGACTCCTACTAACCCAACCGCTAGGGGATGATGTACAAACCTCTGCCAGCCCCATGGGCCCTAGAACTTGGGTCTGTCTCCTGTCCTGCCATCTCCCAGCTGGACAGGTCACTTCCCTCCAAGCCCTTGATTTCCTCTTGTGTAAAATGGGGACTCACAGCACCTGCCTCAATTGTTGCCACGTGAGATGATACGATGGATGAGGGGCTGAGGTGTGTGCAGGACAGGGCTGGGCACACAGTGGGTGCCCAATGAGTGCTCAATATAAGCACAGCCTGTGGAAGAGCCAGGGTGCTGGTCTGCATGACCTTGGCCGGGCTGTCACCTGCCTAAGCCTCGGGGGCTCCATGTGCACAGAACAGGACAGTGCCAGCCCCGCCTCCCAGCGGTGATGGGCGCCCTGACTGCTCAGGGATGGTGCCACGGGGGCAGGATGCAGCTGCGGCCACCACAGCGATGGTGGGAAACCACACTGCCATATGGGCACCCCTGGCCCAGCTGCACTGGGGGTTTTGGGAGCTGCCCACAGGAGGCAGAGCCCTGGTTCTGTGGACACGCCACACGGGCCATGGCAGGCATCATAGACCACCTCCCAGACTGTGATTTTGAGGGGAGAGTCGGGAGGCTGGCGAGGCGGGATGGGCCCAGGCCAGCCTGAGGCCAGGGGTGGGAGGGGGGCTGTCTGAACACCTGAGGCCTGTGGCCAGGCCACTGGGGTCCTGTCCTGTGGCCAGGAGAGCTTCTTGGGCAGGAAAGAAGAGTTTGTCCCAAGTGGATGTCATGGCCTCCCGAGATCTTGCTGGGGGCAAAGCTGGGCCTGGTGAGAGGTGGAAGGGGGTGCTCACAGTCGAGGTCCCCTCAGCTTCTTGGAACATCCCTGACCCCTGCTAGCCCCTTTTCTAGCTCATGTTTATAGGTGGAGCAACCAAGGCTCAGAGGAGAGAATGACCACCCAAGGTCCCTGCATGGGACCTGGGACAGGCTGGGGGAGGCAGTCCCCCATCCTGGGGAGGGCTGTGGGGCTACAGTTGGGCCTTAGGGGCTCATCTCCCCCCCTGCAAAGGAGCCTAGCGATGCTCCCCTTATGGGACATAAAAATGCCTGGGTGAATTACGAGGTCAAAGTGCACTGTGGGCAGCCGGCTGTTCTGCAGGAGGCTTTTCCTGCTGCCATGGGGGGCCCAAGGGGCTGCCACCTCTCCCCAAGGCCCCACATCTGCTGCAGTTGGGAGGCATCTCCCATTTGGGCTGCTCTCCCCAAGCCTGGGGAAGCAGCCAGATGCCCCCACCCAGGCTACTGCAGAGGCCTGATGCCGTCCTCCAAGCTGTCCCACCGACCAGCCATCCTGCCAGGACACGGAGAAGCCCGACGCGCCCCTGGGGACCAGGACCCAGAGCCATGGAGCGCTGGCCAGCTCGTGCGCTCCCTGGATCAAGCCACACCTGAATGCCAAATCAGACAACAAAAGGGAGCCCAGGCTTGACTGCAACTCTGGGCCTGTCGCTGGGGGCCATGCACCTCTGGGAAGATCCCAACCCTCTCAGACCTCAGCTCCTGCCTGTGAACTTGGGAGACTGGGCCGAGGGGCCGAGGGGATGTGCCTAGGAGTGAGCTTTGGGGGACAGACACGGGCTCCTTCCTCTTGCTCTTGCCAGTCGGAAGCAAGGCTTGGACAGGTCAAGAGACACATCCAAGCCCACATGGCCAACAGGCAGCACAGGAGAGTCGAGCCCAGGTCCCTCTGACCCCAACCCAGGCTGTGCCCCCCCACTCGCAGCGAATCCCACCCAGCAGGCAGCTGGGCCCCGGCCCTTTCCCTTCCCTGTTCACAGATGGGAGCCACCAAGTCGAGGGGCAGAAAATGGTCTTGCAAGGCCCTCGGGCGCAGGGAACTGTCTGCTGTGGCCCAGGCCACGGCTGAGGCGGAAGGGATAACCTGATATATGCGCTACGAGAGGGGAGACCACAGCACCCGCCAGATAAGACGCTGAGTGACAGGGGCTGCTGACACACACTTGAGCCCCGGCTCGAAGCAAAACCACTCGAGGGCTTGGCAGACCAGCCTGGCTCTCGGAGGCCTGGGGCGAGGGTCCCCACCCTGCCTCCCGCCTGGACACCTGCACTGGCCCCCGGAGGGCCCAGGTCTCTGCCTTGCTCAGCTGTGAAACGGGCTCCGCTGTCCTTGCTGCAAGATCAGATGTCACATACGACTGGGGATCTCGGGCCAAGCTGGTGACACCGGGTGCCGTGGCAGAGCTGGGCTCTGGCTCCTGTGGGGCTGTGACCTGCGCACCCAGGCCAGAGATGGCTGCTGCCCCTCGGATGGCAAACGCAGTGCTCAGCCTGCCCCTCGGCCATTCTGGGGCTAGCCTCCCGGCCAAGCCCCCACCCAACTGTTTCTGAATTATTTTATGTTCTTGGGTGCCCAGCACTGGAGACGTGACTGTGAACAAGACCAAAGTCCTTTTTACGAAGGGGGATACTGACAGCAGGGACTTGCCGAGGGCTCCTGCTCTCCTCCCACCAGTTGTGGGCCGCATGCCCCAGGGCCTGCCCACTGGGTGTGGCACCATCTCCTAGCCAAGTTCTGGTCGGTGCCGGGACAGAGCCGGCAGGCGGCAATGTTCCTGGGAGCTGATGGCAGGGGAGCTGGCTCAGATGTGGGCCAGCAGTGCCAGGCACAGGGCGCTGGGCTGGGACCCCGGGGAGCCATGCCTCTCCCCCTCGCCTCCCTGCCTCCTGTTCCCCAGAGCGCTTACCACCTCCTATGGAGTCATGGAGCGGATGTCTTGATTTTATTAACTCTCTGTCTCCTGGCTGGACTGTTAGTCCCTCGGGGCCGGGCTGCTGACAGCAGTGTCCCCAAGGCCCCGGAACACTGCGGATGTGAGTGCCTGTGTTTGGAGGTGGAACGGCCTGGGAGAAGGGGCAGCTGTTCCTGCTGGGCACGGGAGGGGCACCCGTGGCCCCTGCCACCTCGTCTCTGTCTGTTCTCACCTCCCCGGCAGGAGGTGTCCTTCCTGAACCTGTGACCCTGGGGAGGGCACAGCCACGCAGGCTCCGCCTCCTCCCATCTACAAACAGGCAGCAAGGGGCAGTGGGCGTGGAGGGGGACGGCCTGGCCCGGGTCTCAGCACATGACCCCACCTGGGCCTGTAGCGTGTTGTGGAGCCGCTGCCCACAGCCACTGCGAGAGGGAGCGGTAGGGAGGGACGGTCCCAGTGCTGGAGCCCCCGGCCCTGCCCCGCCCCACCCGCCAGCTGGTGCCTATGAACTTCTCTCCCTATCGCTCTGAACATCGCTGGGGATTATTGATTTTTTGACACAGAACAACAGCCCATCTTTATCGGGCTGAACCCTGGCCCCAGCTAATGGCAGAGCTGGAGCCGCCTGGGAACAGCAGGCCACGCAGGGTGGGGCCCAGCCCCCGGCCTGGGACCTGCAGACCCCTCAGCACCTGCGGGCCCAGCAGCCTGTCCCAGAGGGTGGTGGAGGGACACAGTCTCAGACAACACGCCTGCCCTTCTGGGGGGCTGATCACAGCTGGACCAGCAGGAGGAGCCCCAGGGTGCACATGGGGCCTGCATCCCTCCACTAGCCCTGGGGGTCTGTGTGCTGGGCCCAGGGAAGGGCCCTTTCCTCTCCCCACGCCGGACTGCGTCTCCTCCGGCCATGGCTCCTGACAACCTTCAAGTCACCCCGAAGCTCAGAGACTCACGGCCTCTCCAGGCTTCTTGGAAGCTAAACATCCTGAGTCTCCCCACCTGTCAAGTGGGGAGAGGGAGCCCCTCAGCTCCTGGGCCCTGGGACTCCGGTCTTGGGGGGCCCTGTGGCTGAGAGCTGGGCAGGGAGTCCTGGCTGAGCTGCGGGGTGGGCTGGAGCAGGATGGGAGATAAACTGCTTGCACGGGAGGTATTTTCTTCACTTTATCTGGCTCCTATTGGCCTGGGCGCCTGGCCCCCACCCCTGCCCCCCAGATGCCCCTGAGGACCCTCCTTCCCATCTGGCCTCCTGCTGACCACCTCTGGGCCTGGCCTGGCCAGCCCACCCTGCTGCCGATGCCGGCGGGTATGACTGGGGTCTGGTCCCTGCTTGGCCTGTTCACTTGCCCCTGGGGGCCCCGTCCCTGCTCTGGAGATTGGGCAGGAAGGGTAGGTGTGAGGGCAGGAGAGGGTCTGGGCAGAGGCCCCAGGGGCAGCCACCAGCCTTGGGCAAGGCCCATCCCACCTGGCCCAGCAAGTCCTAGCCCCACTGGGGGTGGCAGTGGGCACTGAGGCACGTGCTAGTGAGGACATCAGTTGCCCACAGAGACTACTGGGACACTGCCACCACCTAAGGCACTACAAAAGCCCTTCCAGGAAAAGCAGCTCCCTGCGCACTTGCCGATCCTTCACCCTGTCTCACCACCTCCACTGACAGCAGAGGCACCTTCAAGTGGGGAGCCTGAGGCCTGCCCAAGTCCCCATGGCTCCAGCTGGGGCGCAGGACCTCTGCCCCGGGTGAGTCCAGCACAACATGAGTCCCCGAGAGGCAGGAAGTCTGTCAATTGTTAACGTGTCCTCTCTTGCAGCAGCCACGTGTGGTTCTATGTGGAGCCACTAGATACCCGCTTTCATGGTACCGATCAACTCAGTTACAGAAGAGAAGACCGAGGGCCAGAGAGGACCTGGCCACACAGTGAGACAGGGTGGTTGTGAGTTCAGAGGAGACAGGAAGAATGATGATGGGGCCAGGCAGGGGCCAGGCAGGGTGGGGATACTGGGGAAGGGGAGGAGGCCTGCAGGGCAGGAGAGGCTGGCCCCTGTCCCCGATACGGCTCCTTCCCTCTGTGCCTCTGCTCAGGAACGCTTGGGGTTCCCCACTGGCCCCCAAATCAATCACTGTGTCCAGCCCACAGCCGGGCCACATGGGGGTTCCCGTACCAGGAGCTGTGCTCCGTCCACCTCCACGCCCGTCCCCCTGCGTGGCCCTGACACCTCTCATCCGCCGCAGAGACAGCACGTGCCCGTGGAGACTGCAAGGGCCTGGCCTCCGGGGAGGGCTTCAGGCTCGGGGCCCCGGGGAGGTGGCGGCAGGGTGGCCGCTCTGTCATCAGCCCAGGTCCACCCATGCGCACAGGGAGACACGTCTGCGGGCATCCACACGGCCTTTGCTTCTTTCAGAATCATTTTCTTCTTCTTGTAGAAATTTTGCAGAACAGCAAAAGGAAAAAAATAAATAGATGGCTAGCTACCCTCAACACGGCCATGCTGCCTGTCCACGCCGAGATGATTTTTCTGGGATAAACTCCCAGATGCCAACGCTGAGTCAAGGCGAGAGTGGCACTGTGCGGTGCCAGGGCTGAGGGCAGCTCTGACCTGCAGGTGTGAGGCTTGCTGGGCCGCAAGGGCGGGGGGGTCGCCGATCCCAGGGAGGGCGCGGGTTGAGCCCAAGGCGCCATGGCGACTCCAAGGTGGACCCAGATCGGTACCTGGGGCCAAAGCCCCGGCCATGTCCCTACACTGCCCGCAGGGCACTGGGTATCCTGTTGGGTAGGGAGATGTGGGGCGGCGCAGGGGCATCTGGTCTGTAGGGGTCGAGGCAGGTGTCTTTGTGCCCAGTGCTGGGCCCGGGGAGCGCAAGGGGCCAGGGGCCCTTCGGAGACACAATAAGCCCCTGAGATAGCATCTCGCCTCATCTCAGGCCCTGCTCGGCCCTTTAGGGCAGGATATGACCAGCCCTTGAGCCGATGGCGGCCCTTTGTCCGATCTCCAGGGACCGATCTTATCGGCTGTGTCCACTGCCGCCATAATGGAAAACCGTGGTGAGGAAATCAAAAGTCACGCACAGAGACAGGAGAATAATAAATAAGTAAATAAGGCGCAGCTCCGGCCGCATGGCAGGGGTGGGGTGGGAGAGCCTCTCAGAGTGTCACGTCCTTCTGGGGCTGGGGTCAGGGGTCACTGGGGCCATTCCCCACCCTGGGTCCAAGTGAGCCTCACCCTGGGCGAGTCCCATCAGCTCACCCGGCCTCAGTTTCCTCACTGGTCAGGGGCCCACTCCCTGGGGCTGAGGGGTAACCCCGTGACAAACGGCACCGGGACAAGGCACTGTGCCCACAACTGTTGTCCTCATCACCAGTGGTGATGCCTCAGTTTCCCTCCTGGGGCAGGAGATGGGGGAGAAGCCAGGCCAGTGTGGGGAGGGAACGGCCTGACAGAAACCCTGACTGACGCGTCCCCAGCTGAGGCCACACCCCCACGGCAAGGACAACAAGGTGCCGCTGGGGCACAGGGGCCTGCACACCCTGGGGCAGCCAGAACCTGCGCCGACCACCCAGACACGAGAACTGCACGCCCTGCCCCTCCCTGCCCGAGCCCCAGACAGCCTGGCCCGTCCTGTCCCACCCACGGATGAGCAACATGGGCCCAGAATGGGGCACAACAGGCCCAAGGTCTCTGGTGAGAGAGGTGACACCTGGCAGCCAGGCCTGCCCTCGTGCCAGCAGGGCGTGACGGTGACATACTCATAACAGTGATAGCGCCAGTCACAGCAATGGTACTACTGTAGTGGTAGCACCTTGTACTCGCAGTAGTGACAGTGTTAACAGTAAGCCAGAGTGACAGTGCTAAAAAGTGGTGGTGCCAGCTATAGTACTGATGACTGTCCCAGTACGAGTGACACAGTTCTATTGCCAGTGACAGTGCTGGTGGCCATGCCATGGTCATGGTGACAGGGGCAGTTGTGGCAGTAACCACTGACCAGTGTATCCGCCACCTGTTAAGTGCCAGCCCTGTCCTGTCCAGTGTGCCTGTGGCCATTTACTGAGGTGGCATTGGCCTCTGAGGGGTGGGGTGATGCACCCCCGGCCACATGGCAGGCCCAGGAGGGGCCCAGGGAAGCTTCTGGAAGGCTCCCACAGGTGGGGCCTGGCGGGCCAGCCCACTGACGTCTGGGAGGGGTGGCTGGCCGGGGCAGGAAGCTGGCGGGAGGGCGGAGGAGGAAGCCGGGCTCGATTAGCGCCCGTGACCGAGATAGGCTGCCCTGGCCGCAGATAGCCACTCCCGGAAGGTGGGTGAGGTCAGCGGGCAGTGCACGGCAGGCGGCCAGGCCTGGCCTCACCCACCGCCGGGACGGCTGGAGACCAAGGGCTCCCCGTGCTGCTCACTGGGTGTCCACTGTCCACCCGCCCTCTGCCAGCATGGCGTCCACACTCCCAAGGGGGCCAGGGAGCCAGGGGAGCCCCAGGGGCTGGGCCTGGAAGAGACGGACAGGGCGGCCAGGGGCCCCGGGAGGCTGGCCGAGGCTCACTGCCCAGTCCCCTCCCCAAAGCAGGGTGGGGCAGCTGCCCAACCTCTCTGGCCTCGGCTTCCACATCTGAGTGGGGTGCCCGGCCAGTGCTCTCCTGCAGTCAGCATTTCCCGCGTCTCCCTGTGTCTGCCCCAGAGCCCTACGGTCCACTCCTCACACAGGCCAGACAGATCCAGGGAGAACCCGGGCTCCCCACCAGGTGAATCCCACCCTCCCGTGGCAGACCTGCCCTAGCACCCACTGACACAAGGCTCTGCCCTGGCCCCGCTCCCTGCCACCCCTCAGCCGCCAGACCTGACCACTCCAGGGCCTTTGCACCGGGTGCACTCTGTGCGGCCAACCCAGGGGCCATAAGGCTTGCTCCCCCACCCGCAGAGCTCTCTGCACATATGCCCAAAGGCACCGGCCCCCACCGGCTCTGTATTTCTCAGCTTGCGTCTCCTGGGCCCCTTGCCGACAGCTCTCCGTACCACGGCTGCTGCTCCAGGAGGTGGTGCTGGGTCTACTTTGTGCATGCCGTACCCCAGTATCTACAGCAGGGCCGGCACACAGTAGGCGCTCAATAAGTACAAGTGCCAGGGAGTGAGTGGACAGGGACGAGGTCCCACTGATGGCCTGCTCCCATGGCTGCTGGACCCCACAGTGGAGTAGGAGTCAGCACCAGGCCATGGAGCCGGCTCCCACATGGCCAGGGCCCCGTGTGGAAAGTCAGTACCTCCAGGGTGAAGAGCCGCTGACCACAGCATGGGGGCTGCCCAGGGCCGAGGGGCCAGCAGCTGGCTACTGGGGCAGCCGTGGCCCAGGCAGGACAGTGTGGCACCGTGGATGGAGGGGAGCCGGCTCCGGCTGCAGGTGGGCCCTGGCTCTGCCCACAGGGCCTGGCTTGGAGAGGGTAGTCCTGTGCTCTGGTGCCGGACGCAGGCCCCCATGGGCCAGGGGCCAATGCTCTGGGAGGGGGACAGGGAGGGCATGGAAAGAGCTCAGGCCGGGGCCGCAGGCAGCTGGGGTGTCCATCTATCGGCAGCTACTCACGGCCGTGCAGCCCAAAGGGTGTAACCTCCGAACCCGGTTTCTAAGACAACCAAGTCGCTCAGCCAGGCGCACTCCGGCCTCAGGGCTCTGCCTTGCTGCTCCTGCCATTGGCTACACCGTTTCCAGTCCGCCGCGGGTTCTCTCCCCTCACTCACTTGGGACATGGCTCAAATGTCAGCTCAGCGAGGGCCCCTCTGACCACCTCTTCAGGACACGTGATGTTTCCACGTGGTACCGTGTGGGCTCTCCCTCACTTGGGCACAGGCCCCTGCAGGCTGGCCCAGCACGTGCTAATACACCAACACTGGCCACTCCCAGGCTGGACGCCGAGTCCTGTGTCCCCGCCACAACACACCTCCAGGGAGCAGGCCCAGCCCCAGGGGTGCTCCGTAGACCCTTGGGGAAGGAAGTGTGCCCGGCTGTGCAGACGCACGGCCCTGGGCATCGGGCTCCACCTCTGAGTCTCGGGCTATTCAGTCATGGAGCAGGGAGGTCAGGACAGGAGTAAGGCCCCCCAGGATCTCAGAGGACACATCCCTCCA
Organism: Daubentonia madagascariensis; assembly: GCA_023783475.1. NCBI lineage: Eukaryota > Metazoa > Chordata > Mammalia > Primates > Daubentoniidae > Daubentonia > Daubentonia madagascariensis. The sequence goes on along the minus strand of JAKFHU010001784.1, from coordinate 5,590,355 downwards.
GGAGGGCTTGGAGTGGGCTGGGGACCTGTGACCCTATCCCAGGACACCCCGTGTGGACCCCCTTCCTTGGGATGCCCAGAGGAGGTGGCTCTGATGCAGCTGCTGGGCCTGGTCTCTGGAGTTGACCCCCGGCTGACCCCACCATCCTTGGCGCCCCTCCCCCGTCCGCTAATCTAAGACAAATAGGCCCTATCGGCTGCAACGCCAGGCCCGGTGATAACGCAAAATAGCTGAAATGATTTTTCCCACCCACACACGCAGAGCTGGCGGGGAGGGTGAGCGTGGCCGGGTATCTGCCCATCTCCCGGGGCTGTCCATCAGCACAGGCCGTCCTGCCTCAGCCGCCGCCCGCTGCCGATAACAGACCTTGAGGTTTGCATAGAAACTCCGGCTGGCGAGATTAGTCAGACGAGCACAGCCCAGATAACCAGCCGGACGCCCTCGCGCACACTCGGGGGCGAGGGTCCCCAGCTTCCAGCAGCCCCACCGGGACTCTGGGGCGGGGATCCAGCGTGGGCCCCCAGCAGGAAACAGTCGACAGACGCCTCCTCCCCAGGGATGTGCTCAACCTGACCCATTCACTGCCCTGTGCTGACCAGACGCCTCCCTTAAAACCCTTCAGTATCCCCACTCTACAGCCAGGAAAACTAAGGTGTCTCCTTGCAGTCCATGGCATTGAGCCCAAACCCTGAGCTGCCAGTGCCCTGTCCTGTCTCTCCCCATCCCACCCAGGCCCTAATGCTCCAGCCATGACATGCCGTTCAAGCCTCAGGTCCTTTGCATGTGCCAGCTCCTTGTCTGAACACCCTCAACCCACTCCACTTTGTCCTTTAGCCCCAGCTTGGGGACAAGGGGCTGGGGCGTCCTGCAGTGCTGCTGGCCCTTCCACCTCTCACACCTGGTTCTGACCCTTGGGCATCCTCTCTGCTGGCTGGCACTGCTCTGGGGACATGGCCAACTTCCCCCCTCTGCCTCCAGGGCCTGGGATGGAGCCGGGGACAGAAAAAGCATCAGTTGATGTTTAGGCAGTAGGATTTCACTTTGTTGACAGTGAAAGGAAAAGGCCAGGAAAGAGTTCCAGGCCCTGAGATGCTTACGGGTGAAGTGAGCCCTATTTCTGGGGCCCTGAAGATCAAACAGCCAGGCCAGGAGCAAGTGTGTGGCTCCCTAGGCAGGGGCAGGCACCCAAACGAAGCCCAGAAAGTACCTCTGCCTGCCGCCCCCCCCAGCACTGCTCACGTCTGAGCTCCACCACCCATGGCCAAGCTGCTTCACCTTGCCGAGCCCAGTTTCCCTACCTGGGAATGGGATCACCTAGCACCTCCCTCGCAGGAGTGTTGGCAGGATTATGAAAGATATTCGGTGTTAAGAGTTTAGTTCAACATGTGCTGCTAGTGCTCAGCAAAGAGAGATTTTCATCGAGTCCTGAGCACTCAGCTGGCCCTGTCCTGCTGCGTAGGCCCGCAGTTTGCGGGTGTGGGTCCCTCTCTGCCCTCCTCCCCTTCACATCTGCCCCAGCCAGCCCAGGGCAGCTGGAGACTTGAGAGCCCCAGCCTGAAGCAGGGTCACCCCAGGCAGGGGCTCAGGGGCTGGGAGGGCACCCTTGCTCAGTCTTGGCTCCAGGGAACCCCAGGCTCCTCCCCCACCAAAGGCCCAGGCTTCGGGGGAGCAGGCCCCACTTTGCCCCTGGAATCAGGGTGGGGTGAGCAGGGTCGGGGCCATGGATCCTGACCCCACATGGGGGTGGTTTGCTCCAGGAGGGACTTGGGTTGCCACCCCCAGGAATGGGCACAGGCGAAACTCATCCGCATCCCGCTCTCCCTCCCTCCTCACTCCAGCACAGCTTCTTTCCAAGGCCTGGCTCCAGTCTGGGGTCTCCAGCCTTGTGCCCTCAGGATAGAGCCAGGCCTTGGCCAGCTGTTGGGGGGCAACCCTGCCTACCACATACCTGCTGGCCACCACCCCTTGGCTTCCCACTGGCTCACCTTTGCCCAGGCTAGTCCCTCCTCACCGAAAACCCTTCCAGAAGGCCAGGTAGGACATGTTTTCCAAGCCCACTGAGGAGGTTTGTATTGTCCCCCAAGGGCAGCAGATACCACTGTAGGATGCTCAGGTGGCCCTGCTTGTGCCTCTGGAGAATCCCAGAATCGAGGACCCTGTCTTGCTTTGGGATGGCCGAAGAGTGGCCCTGGGTCAGGCAGCACAGCCACGTGGAGCTGATGCTCAAGGCGGGTGCCAAAGGGTGCCACTGCTGTGGGCACGCCAGGAGGCCACATGTGCCGTGTGACCGTGCTGCGCTCTGGGCCATCTCCAACCTCCCACCGCCCTAGGCGTAGGCCCCTCAAGTGGTCCTCTCGCCTCAGCACCCCTACTACCGCATTGTTTAAGGCTCTGCCTGCCTGGACTTTGTTTTGTAACAGTGGTTACCAGAACAGAGCTCCAGGCCCTGAGACATTTATGGGTGAAGGGAACCCCATGCCTGAGGCCCTTGATGGGCCACCACCCTGACTGCCAAACACTCCCCCCAGTCAACACCTTCTGTCCTGAGCCCACAGAGCTCAGGCTGCCCTCACGCCACTTCATACCCGCAGAGCTGGTGGAAAACCCATGTGGCCTCCTGAGGCCTCCTCCTGCTCCCAACTGAGAATGGCACCCATGCGGACAGTCCTGCCCTTAGCAGTGGGTCTCAGACCGCCCTCCCCACCCTGGGTGCTGCACTATGCTGGAGGAAGACCCACTCCTTCACTCAGCCACCAGACCCAGCGCCTCCTCTGTGGGCAGGAATTACAAGGAAGGAAGGATGGAGTGAAGCCCCTAGGTGACCCTGGGCAGGTCACTTTCCCTCCTAATCCAGATGCCTTGGTTCTGCGCAACCTTGTGGAGGGAGGTGGGGCGGCCTGGGGGATCCCAGGGGATGGGACCCCACACTGGGAGGCCTGGCTGCAGAAGGGTCCCTGGACCCCCAGGGCCCAGCCTCCCACTTGCTTCAACCCTTCCTTCATCTGTTTCCTCACGGCCTGGCCACACAGGCCAAGGGAACGTGGTTACTGCCTCTGCACAGATGGCCAGATGGAGGCCCTGGGGTGGGTGACTGGCCCAGGACCCCAGAGTGGAGCGGGACCCTCCACATCCTAAGGGGCTGGCGTCTCCCAACCGCCTCCTTTGTCTGGGCTTTAAGAGGGGAGGCTGACGGGGAGGGGGATGTGCCGGGGCAGCAGGACACCCAGGGGCACAGGACACAGCCCTGCATCCCGCGATGTGCAGGGGGCACCCTGGCCGAGCCAGGTTGTGGCAGCTGCTCTGCCAGACGAGCTGCCCTGCTGGGGGATTACGGATGACAGCTCTCGGCCATTTGCATATTAGAATTTTAAACAGCCAACCCCTCCAGGAAACAAGGTCATCTCAAAGATAAAAACACTGTGCTCCCCCCTTCCTGCCGCCTACATCCCTCTCCCTTTGTGTTTGGTTAGGGCTGGTGGACCAGGGAAGACGAGGGCTGGGCAAGGGCTCTGGTGGGAGGCTGTGGCCAGCCAGGCTGGGGTGGCCCTGCTCTGCCTGCCCCCAAGGTCCAGGTCCACGGGGCAGCCAGAGGGTCCCACAAGTCCACATGGAGTCTTGGCCTCTGCTCCCAGCCTTCCCCTTGCCCTGCACTCCCTGCTGGAGTCAAGCAAAGTCCACAGGCCCCAGCCAGCCCATGCCCACCTTGCCCTCCTCTGCATGGACCCCCTCCTGCCCCAGGAGGCCCCTCTGGGGCCAGCCCCCTCTCGGAATCATCACTTTCTCACGTACTTTGGGGTTCACTTGCAGGTTTTGTTTGGAGTTCTGGGAGGGACGGGTCTGGCCCATCCTGTGATCCGGTCCTGGCAGGTGACGGACAGCTGGTGTTCCATACACGTGCCCCGTGCAGCTCTGCCTGGGCCTCTGTGGGTCTCTGCCGTAGTCCTCTAACCCCACGGCGGGGAGGACGCGGGGCCATACTGCAGTGTCACTGCAGCTGTGTCCCTGGGCTCCCACCTGGGAGCCTCCTCACTGCTGGGCAAGCAGCGGGGTGTGTAGGGTGAGCTCGTCCTGCCCATGAGGCTGCGATGGCCACCACCAACAGGGGAACCAGGTGGCTTCCCCTGTCCGCAGTCAGGCCACTGGGCTGCCCCGCCCCAGGCGTGGACGTAGCGCCCTCTCAGCCGCTGAAGGGGAGTGCAGTCGCAGACAGCGGCTTCTCCCGGTGCCCCCTGCCAGCAACCCCCAATCCCAGAGGAACCCAGGCCGCCGGGCGATGGGATGACAAGGGCAACAGCAGAGGTGCGGGACGCTTGCTCCTGCCAGGCTCTGCTCTCTCACGATGGCTCCATCAGACGGCTGCTCCCCACATCTCCCTTTTACAGATGTGGACACTGGGGCCCGAGAGGCCACGCGGCCACCTGCGGTCACTCAGCAAAGCCAGGGCTGCAGGGTCTGTGCTCCTGCCTCTCTGAACAGCTCGCGGTGCTTCTGTCTGAAGCAGCAACCTCTAGAACAAAGCCGCCAGCACCTGGCGATGCTCAGAACTTTTGAGAATGAAAGCCAACACCCCCCAACTACCTCCCCAGCATCCTTTTGGAGCTCTGGGGTCACCAGGCATCAGGCAGGGAAGGGAGCTGGGGTGGGGGCTGTAACAGGGTCAGGAGATAACAGGAAACCATGACGACAGCCACTCGCATGCCCTGGGAGCAGCATTCTAGTGTTTACAAAGCACTTGCACATCCAAGAACTCACTGGTGTTCGCAGCGTGTGTTGAAGGTGTCCTGGGCATCCCTGTGGGGGAGGAGAGGGGCTGGGAGCCCCTCTTCTGCCTGATGCATGTGGGCACCTCCGGGGGGTCTTCAAGGCCACCTGCTTGGGGCCTCGACCACCGAAAGACAGGGCAACCTCGCTGCACCCACCGTAGAGCTGACTGGGCCTCTCCCCTGGGCTCGTGCTGGTGCCTCCTGCCCCACTAAAGTCTCAGCTGCCCTCCCTGGGATATGGGTCTGACTGGGGTGGGGGGCCCAGGACACCTGTGACCCAGGTCCAGCCAGCAGACAGTGGCCAGCGTGGACTGAGCGCCTGCTCAGAGCCGAGCCCTGGGCTCTATGCTCTCCCACATGGCTGGGTCCCACCCTCACGCAGGACAGATGGGAAACTGAGGCTCAGGGCCCAGTCACGTCCCAGAGCCAGACGGTGTAGGGTGTGCTGGGTCAAGGCCAGCCCCTCCCCTCCACCCCAGAGAGGAAGGCGGGTGGTGCCCCAGGCTGGCCTCACCACGGGGTCCTGGGCCAGGGGTGGCAGGGGCTGGGCCTGCACTGTCCCCACACTTGGGGATGGCGGGGTGGGGAGAAGCTGCAGGCCAGAGATCAGCGAGCAGACTTGGAGAGAGACAGGGAGAGACGGGGAGATGGGGAGAGACGGAGAGACGGGGAGAGATGGGGAGAGACAGGGAGATGGGGAGAGACGGGGAGAGACGGGGAGACGGGGAGACGGGGAGAGACGGGGAGACGGGGAGAGATGGGGAGAGACAGGGAGAGATGGGGAGAGACAGGGAGACGGGGAGAGACGGGGAGACGGGGAGAAATGGGGAGAGACAGGGAGACGGGGAGAGACGGGGAGACGGGGAGATGGGGAGAGACGGGGAGACGGGGAGAGACGGGGAGAGACGGGGAGAGACGGGGAGACGGGAGGAGGGGAGAGGGAGACAGGTGGGGCCGGGGAGGGGACGGGGTACAAGCGGCTGAGCCCCTGCTGCACGCAGGCCACTGGGCTGGGCACTGCCCTCAGGGCCACTGACCTCACGGGCCCCAAGAAGCCCTGACGCCCCACGGCCGGCACGGGGAGATAAGAGCCCACTGGGCCTCCCTGGCTTCCCGGCGGGCGACAGCGCGGCCTGTGCGGTCCTGATAGGCGGTGGCCACTGAGGCGGTTGGCGCAGCCGCATATCGGCCCATCGCCGCCCACTGCTGCCACGTTCATATCTGCGGGCACTGATACGGCGCCTCCGGCCCCCAGGGCGCAATGGCACAGGAAGCCCGGGGTGCCCCCAGCCCCTGACCAGGGCCGAGCTCTGGGCCTAGCCCTCTTGGGTCAGGGTCCGGCCCAGTCCCCCGGGGCCTCCACTCTCCATCTGGAAAACAGGGGCGATGGTCCGATGCCCCGGGGTGGCCAGACACCAACCTGGGTGAGGATCAAAGCCCACGCCCACGAACTCGAAGCCTGGGCTCTGGGGCCAGACTCCAGCCCTGGCCCTGACCCCGGCCCTGCTGCTCCCCAGCCCGAGACCTTGGACGCGGCCCTCCACCCCGTGCCAGGGCCGCCGCCTCTGCAGAATGGGGCCCACCATCGCCCCCACAGGCAGTTTCCACTGATGAAGTGTGGAAGGTGGGGCTCCCAGTGCTACCCCATTCTACAGTGGGGGAAACTGAGGCCCCCTGTGTGAGACCAGCACGAGCTATGCTGACACAGCAGTGAGGGTGCTGGCCCCTGCCTGAGACCCCTGCAGGTGGGTCCCAGGCCTGTCCTTCGGTGGGTGCTCCTTGGGGAGAATGTGCTGTGGGCACATTTCTGCCAGGGCACTGGGGCCTCCCCTGCCATCTCTGGGTCCCGAGGTGTGGTGGGCCGCAGCGTCTGCTGTGCTGGATGCCCGTCCCCTTCCTGGGGGCAGCAGGGGGAGCCCCAAGGACCGGTAGCCATGAGGCCCCCAGCACTGTCCTGTGCACGATGCCCCAGTGCCAGGCAGCCAGCAGCCCAGCCCCTCCCTCTCTGGCCTCGGGCCCACACGCTGTGGGAACCAGCTGAGAATGGCACCCAAGAGGACAGTCCTGCCCTGATAAGTGAGCAGGGACCTCACAGCCCATGGGCCATCGCGTCCACTTGGCGCCCGCGGCAGACAGCACAAATTGGCCACTGTGCTCCTCTCCCCACACCTGGGATCCTGCCAAATAGTCCCTGAGGGCGGCCAGGAGACCCAGGAGGCCACCCCTGACACCCTTCTCATCTTGGCCCCTGGGCCCCCCAGAGGAAGAGCAGGGGTTCCCTCTGCCTTGGCGACGCCTCCCCTGACCCAGCAGGGCAAGGCCCTCGCCAAGTTCCTTCTCCCCATTTGCTTCCCCACAGACATGGACTTGCTCGCTCCTTGAGGCTGCTTGCTCCCAGCTGTATGCCTGGTACACAGCAGGCACTCCATAAATGCTTGCTGCATCCATACAGGTGCCCGGCCTGAGTACACAGCCTCCATTCCCTCTCTCCCTTCACCGAGGATGGTGCCGTCTGCCCCTACTCTGCCTGTGCCGGGGGCCGTGCCCTCCCTGCCAGGGCCTTGGTAGGGCAGCCCCAGAAAACCATCCCATGGGCCACCCCTTGTGCCTCGGGCCGTGTTATTTATTAATTAGGAAGGACAGACACGACCTTAACTGCCCAGTCTTTCCCATGTTCATAAGTGGATGGACTCTGACGCAGTCCCCAAGGGGCAGCCACAGGGAGAACACATTCGTGGGACCTGTGAAGTCAGAACTCCAGCCGCAAACTGCAGAGCAGGGCACCAAACATCCGCTAGGACTCTCCCTGCAGCCCAGGCCCAGTGGATGGCTGCAGCCACCCCGGCAGTGGGGTGGGGTCCTCTCCTGCTCTGCGCAGCTGCCGTGAACCAGCTCTCAATCCTAGGTGGCTCCAGACACAGCCTCTCTCCCACCCTGCCTGTCCCTCTCCCCCCGGGACAGCTCCCTGCCGTCCCCACTTGTTCCCCTTTCACAGCCTGGATCACACCCTGCCTCCTGGGAATCCTCCAATGCTTCTGCCGGCCGTCCCCCTGGGATTTAGCTTGGGGCATCGGCACAGGGGGGCCTGCCTCCAGCTGGGCCTCGGGCTGCCTGGGCAGGCGATGCTGCTGGACCGTGCCCCGCCCACCTTTGCGGTTACCTGGCCCGCTCCAGGGGCTGCCTGACTCCTCCTCCTCTTCCTCCTTGGGCCTGGGCTCTGGCTCCTGCACCTCTGTCTCCTTGGGGCCTTTTGGGGACGTAGCGGGTGGTGGCGGTGGGGGTGAATTAATGTCTGCAGAGAGGAAAACATCATTATATCCCAGCCGAGACCCTTGGCCCCGAGTCACCCTCCCTGCAGCTGGGAGGCTACTGAGGCCCGGGGTGGGCAAGCGCAGGCCCAAAAAAGTCACCTCCCCCTCCTGGCTTCCTCTAATTGGAGGGGAGGGGGGAGACATCCCAATTTTCCTCTTGGCCTTTTAAAACCCCTTAGCCCCTTCATTAACTGCAGCAATAATAATTGTGATTCCAGCTGCTGTTAATAATTAGAGCGCAGGAGGGCCTACCGGCACGCCCAGGCCAGTGGGCACATGCATGGACTCCGGCTCCCTATCCCCTCTGCTGGCAGCTGGGGCCCCTCCGCCAGGCCCCGCACCCAATTCCAGCCCAAAGGGCATATTTGCCTTCCCAGCCGGGCCTGATAACCACCTCAGCCCCCAATCGATGAGCTCCCATAAAGCCCCCCCTCGGTGACGTCACACACCCAGCACATTATTAATACCGCGATAAGGGCTGTGATTAACATCAAATAAATCAATCACACAGTATAAAAGTCCCATTATTTTTGGCTATAAATCAAAGTGGCTGGCATTTGAGCTCCAGCCACCGCGAGAGAGCCGCGCTGGACTCGCCTGAGCGGCAGATACTCTCCCGCGCCGCCTTATCGCGCCCATCGCCGTGTTATCACTGCGGCCTGTGCCAGGTGCAGCCCTGGCTGTTTTTTCCAGCTCCTTCTCGGCCCCACCCCCGCCCCCGTGCAGCCCCAGCCCCTGATCAGATAGGGAGCCTGGCTCCCCGGAAAGCCGGCCCAGGTCAAAGTCCACCAGCAACACGCCACCTGCCCTTTGGTGTGGCCCCTCATCAGGCTCCTGTGGTGGCCGGCCTGGCAGCACCTAATGGTGACAACGGTGGCAGGGCCATGGGGAGCGGCCACCTTGGAGCACCGCACCTGTCACACGTACCCTCTCCTGACAGCTGCCGGAGTGGGGGGGGCTTGTGTCCAGTCTACAGATGCAGAAACTGAGGCTCAGAGAGGGTTGAGAGGCAGGCTGGGGTGAATCCTGCCTGTACCCCCAAGCGATGTGTATGATGACAGCAAAGATAATAATGAACAGCAGCACGTCCTGGGCCTTCCCTCTGGCCCAGCTGTCCTGGGGCAGGGGTGTCCCTGGGGGAGCTGAGGGTGTTGGCAGCCTGGGTTCAGGTCCCCTAGGCCTGGGACCCCCAAGGGCCTTGCTGCTGCAGAGGGGCCAGGGCCGGCAGCCTGGGTATGCACGGTCTGGGGGAGGGGGCTGTGGGGCTCCGGGCCTGTGCCTGTCCCAGCAGGGACCCTGACACTCAGGCTCGAAAATGCTGGGGTGGGGGGTCTAGCGAGAAGACCCCTCCACCAGGGACCAAGGTCTGTCTGGGATCTCTGCCGCTCCCCAGCCCCTCCTTGGCACGCAGCCCCCTGCAGAACTCTCCTTGTCTGCCTCCTATCCACCCCAGGGCCTTTGCACTTGCTGGTGCCATCACCTGGTACACCCGTCCCTGGGGCGCACATGGGTGGCACCATACATCCGTGGGGTCTCTACTCAACATCACCTCCCCCCAGGGCTCTTCCCTGGCCATCCCCCACTCACCTTCACTCTGGGACATGTCACCCACTCCCCACCCTCCCAGATGGCCTGGCTGTGGCGATGTGTCCCCCGTCAGACTATCGGGGGGTGACTCAGACTCTGTGAGGCCCCTCCTTCTGGGGTGTCTGGGGTGCCGCTGGCCCCCCACTGGGTACCTGGCCCGAGCAGGCCTCCTGGAGTCAGGTTAATTCACTCCCGGGAGGGTGGGGGGCCTTGGGAAATGCCCTGTCCCCAGCAACTGCTGCCAGGAGGACCCAAGGAGAGTGTGGAGGTGCCCAGAGTGGGGGTGAAGAGCAGGCAGGGCGGGGAGTCAAGCCGACTCCAGACCTGAGTGAGTCCCTACTCGAGTGCTTCAGGCTGTGTGACCCTAGGCAAGTCACTCAACTTCTCTGGGCTTCACTGCCTTGTCTGTAAAATGGGGTGCATGCCTTAACTGTGTGCTGAGGCCAAGTGAGGTGCTCAGCAGGGCCCACAGTTCAGCAGGCCCTGCAGCCCCCAAGGAGGGAGGCCTCAGATCCCCATTTCATAAAGGGAAACTGAGGCTGGGGGGCGTGGCTCTCCTGAGGTCACTCAGTGGCCCCTGTAAGTCCCTGTCTAACCCTGGGGGCCTCCATCCAGGCCTCAGTCTCCCCATCTGCACCACAAGGTGCTGGACTTCCAAGACCCACGTGCTAGGGTGCATGTCTGCCCTCTCCCCAGCTACCCTGGCCCCCCCAGGCCCTCTTGGGGACCGGACCCTGGTTGGAAGACACCTGGGCCTCTCCTGGCCCCGGCGGGCATGGCCAGCCACAGACACTACCAAGTACCACGCCCAGTGTACAGGTGTGGCAGCTGCGGCCCCAGCAGATGGGGACGTGGGGGTGGGAGGGGGCTCTGCCTGACTCACCTGTGCTGGAAGGGCTCAGGGTCTCAGGTGCTGCAGCCTCCTGCTCTGCGAGGCTGGTGTCCATGGCCTGGACCTCCTCTCCGGACTCCATGTCTCCGAGGGAACCTGCAGACACAGGTCCGAGGGAGTCCGTGAGGCGATTTGGGGCAAGGCCCCCCACCCCCAACCTCCTGAGTCCTCTCCGCACAGGCACAGCCCTGGGTGCCCAGGAAGAGGCAGGCAGCTGCACAGGGATGGCATCAGCCACCCCACTGAGGTCAGAGGCCATGAGGGGACAGCCTCCAGGCAACCCCCAAACCCTGCAACAATTCCAAAGGCCTCAGGGTCACCTTGCCTGCCCTCTGACCTCCACTGGCCCCAGGGACTCCGCTATTGCCAGGATGAGGGTCCCGGCCCCTCCTTGTGTCTCTCTCCCACCTGCTCCTCCCAGAACCAGGGGACCGGCCCCCACCCACTTGAAGGCATGGGAGCAGTGTTGGGCCTGTGGGGTTGGATGAACGCTGCAGCCCTCGCCCTGGCCCGTGGGCCCCAGCACTCGTCCACAGCTCGGAGGTAGATTTGGTCTCTGCCCTCCTCCCGGAAGCCTCCTGGGGGCCCCCAGTCCCTGAGGGCTTCCCCCTACTCTGTCCCCATGCTCTGGGAACTCCCCGAGGGTGGGCACCAGCGCCCAGCACAGGCCCACGCAGAGGAGGCGCTCACGCACTTGGTTGCATGAATAGATGACTGGCGGGGCACAGGCTTCCGCAGCAAGCTGGGGGCCAGAGTGCCACAGGGCCTGGGGTCCCCTCAGCCCTGCTCCCCTCAGAGATTTGGGCACCAGGGTCTCGACAGGTGACAAAGCAGATAGAAACAAGTCCACACGCCCAAGGAGGGTCGGCCACTCCTAACCCCACAGGTCAGGGTGGCGACCTCCACCCATGGTCAGATGATGGTGTCAACTGTGTGAAGTTTGAGGACGGCCGGCACCCAGGTGTCCCCTTGCCTTGCCTCTGACTGCTCCCCAGGGTCCCGGTTTCTCTCAGCCTGGGTCCTGGGGCTTGGAGATAGCAGCTGGGCATGGGGCCACCTCCCACCCTAATGACTTCTTAAGTTCAACCTCTGCAGCACCTGACATGCCCCCCCCGCCGCCCGCAGCTCGCCAGGGAAAGACCTCCCACTGTCCAGCATGAGGCATGGGGGGGCGCCCCAGGCCACAGGTCCCACAGCAGCCAAGCCCCTCGTTCCTGAAGCAAATAAGAGGAAAGTCTGGAAAACTGTCGACATCTACAAGTTCACACATCAGCGGTGCTGGATGGGGCACAGTAGGCCTGCCCTGGGTGGGGTCGGAGGAGAGGCACCAGAGGGAAGGCCTGAGGCAGGATGGAATGAACACCTCATGAGGGTGAGCTCCCTGTCCCTGGAGGCAAGCAAATAAGCAGACGGAGGACCGCCCGGGGTTTGTGCCTCTGTGGTGTGGGGGTGCCTACCTTCATCATGACCCCTCTGGGAATCTGATGAAACCTGGTGCCTCCTCAGAAAGACACACAGAGGGACCAGAACCTTCTCACCAAATCCCTAGCATCCCCCGGCCCCTGGCCCTCCCCCCTGCAGGTTTTCCAGGGAATGGCAGGAGGTGGAGGAAGATGGGCCTGCTGGTGCCCGGAACACCTGCCCACCCAGTCACAAACGTGCAGCCGGCCGGCGTCCAACACTGGCCACAGAAGGTGGCTCACGTCGGGGCAGAGACCCCAAGGATTGTGGGCGACCAAACAATGCTGGGACAGAGTTCCCAGGTGACTTCCAAAGCAGCCGTTCACGGGGAGCATGGGGCCCGGGGTTGGGGGGAAGCTGTTCTTCTATTTGGATTTCGGTGCCCCTCTCTGATCACCATGGCTGGCTGACGTAATCAACACCAGGGCCAGACGCTACGCTAGGATCCAGGAGTGTACTGAACTGCCAGACACTGTGTGGGACCAGCGGGGGGACTGCCAGGACAATACACGGGCCCCGAACAGAAAACAAATCATAAAAGTGCAGTGAGGGAGGGAGGCAACGAGAGAGAAAGACAGGAGAGCAAGAGGGGAGATGCTGGCGGCAGGTCTCCAAGGCGACAACGTTGCTGACACAAGACCAACGGCTGAGAAGAGAGCTCAGGCAGACAGGGCAGCACGTGCAAAGGCCGGGAGGTGGGGGGGTGGGGAGGAAAGGAAGGCTGGGGCAGGGTGTGGTGGGACTGAGGCTGAGGAGGGCAGAGGCCCGACCACGCCAACCTCAGGGCCATGGGGAGGAGTGGATCCTAATTCTGGGGGCACTGGGGAGCCATAGAGGGTCCCAGGCAGGGGGTGGCAGGATTGCTTTCCCAGCTGCAGCCCTCTGGACTCTATCTCCAGACCCATGAGTCCCAGCCTCCGCGGAACACATCAGAGCTGTAATTACAGCAGGAGGGCTGGCTCAGACCACACAGGAGCCAGCCCCGGGCTAAGGCCTGCAGTCTCTCATCAATGCGCCCACACGGGCAGGCTCCAGGGCAGGCTGGGCACGGCACACCCCAGACCGGTCCGACTCGTGCCCCTGGGACAGGAGGCCTGACCTGTGTGACCTCGGCACGCACCAGGGAAAGCCGAGACTGCAGCGGCAGTTAGCGGTTGCTCCCCGCCCCCCGCCCACGGGGCCAGCCCTGAACTGGCACTGCCCTTCACCAAGGTCAAGGGGCCCTTGGCTGTTCCAGCCTCAGCGGAAGCACGCAAGGCCATAAGCATCTGCCCGTTTGCCTGCCTCTTTCTAGAAGTCTCTTCCGTGGCTGGAAGGGGCCGCCCCGGAGCTGCAGTCCCTCCTGCTGGGCAGGTGCAGGGCCTCAGGGCCTCGGCTGCCTGTTCTGGCAAATGGGTCCGAGGCCGCCTGTCTTCAGGTACTTTGGGGACCAGACGACTGGAGCACACAGCAGACACACCCCTGCCCACAACTGCTGCACCCCCAGGAAGGCAGCCCCAACTCTTGGTGCCCCTCCCAGGGGGGCCTCAGACACCCAGGGAGGCCCCGAGCTTGTGATGGGTTCTCCCGTTTACGGGAGAACAAAGGAACCCGCTCTGCACAAAGCCGTGACAATGAGCGTGGAGAGAGGCTGCCAGGCTAATTTCAGTTCCAGCACAATTAAAACAGCCTTGATAATGCAGCAGACAATTGCCTACCAGCAGATCGCTCAGCCCACAACTGGGAGGTGGTGAGGCAAATTCTGCCCTGGGCCCACCTCGGCGCCTCGAGAGCGCGGCCCCATCCCTGCTGGGCCCTGAGTCGGCACAAGCCCTGTCCGTGACGCACTCGGGGTCCATGGGGCTGTCCAGGGAGGCCCTGCTGGCTGGGGGCATCCTTGAGCCACAGCTGAATTCCGCTGCCTCCCCAGATGCCCCGTGCCAGGAAGGAACCCCTGGCCCCTTTGGGGACCCTCTTTCTGCCCAGAGACCCCAACAGCTGGGCCAGGCTGACCCACGGCCAAGCAGGCTGACAGATGCATATTATATCCTTGCTGTGTGACCTTGAGCAAGTCACTCTACCTCTCTGTGCTGGGTTTCCTTACCTACAAATGGAACTCGCAGTGGCTCCCACCTCATAGGATGAAACATGTTGTCCACCTGTATCACCAGGGCTCAGCACAGGGCCTGGCCCACAGTAAGTGCTCAAAAAACAGCTGTCGCTACCACCCAAGATCACTGCCAACAGCCCGCAGGCCTGGGAAAAGGGGCAGGGCAAGAGCTGTTAGACTGTGTAGGGCCCTGTGCTCACCATTTCACAGACACCCTCCCTTAACGCCCCCACGGAGCCCAGGGAGGATGACCAGTCTTCATTTCAGGTGGGGAAACTGAGGCACAGAAGTTGGTGTCTGGCTCAGGTCTCAGAGAGTGGGGGCGGTGTGTGCAGGGAGGGGGTGCAGGAGGACAGCAGGGGGATATGGCAGGGTGGGGCAGACGGGAGGCAGGACCCTGAGGGCGGCCGTGGTATGAGTCCCACCCACCAACGCATGCCCCGAACCCCCCAGAGGCAAGCCCGAGTCACGCCCACTTTATGGATGAGTGAACTGAGGCCCAGCAAGGAGGACTGACCTGCCCACGGCCCTCAGTGAGGGAGCAGGGGTGGGGGAGTTGGGACAGGAGCTGCCCCAACGCTCCGCCCTTCCTGATGCCCGCCAGCCCCCAGCCCTCCTCGCTCAGGACCACCTGCCTGAGGCGTCCACAGGCACACGCGGTCACTAGCGCCAGGGCAGCGCTGGGCTCGGCCCCACGGTGCCCGGAGTCCCTGGGTTATCGCGGCAAGCAGACGCCCGCGCGCCCATCCGTCTCCTGCTCATTAAGCCGGACGCCGAAATGGAAATGAAAACATAATAGCTATTTGATTGGGGGCGAGATATTTTGCATATTGGCTCGGAGCTGATAGTGGGTTTCATCAACTCCCTTTCTTCATGCTTTAAAACTGAATTACGGAGACGGGCTCTGGGCAGCGGGGTGATCCCAACTCCTTCCAAGCCCCCACCGGCGGTTAGCACAGCCCCTCCCGCTCGGACGTCGGGCGCTGGGGGCTCCTCTGGAACCACAGCCTTGCGGAAAGCCGGAGCGGCCGCTGAGGGGGGGACGGAGGCCCCAAGCCTGCAGCCCCCGGGCCTGCCGGGCGGGACCCAGGTGGGGCCGGGGACAGGGAGTCACCGGACGGGGAGTCTGAGGCTCCTGGTGAGGTCCCCGTGGTCCCCCAGGCTCTGCGGCCTCGGGCAAACCCCCCGAAAACTAGGGCACCTGCGCGCCTGCCCGCGCCGGGTCCCCTCCGTGAGGCCTCTCTGAAGGACCCTCCTGTTCTCGGTTTGCAGAGGAGGGGAGCAGGGGTGCGGGCAGCTTCTAGGGCAGGGGGGACACAAGGTGCCCGCCCTCCCCCTGCTCAGCACACCCTTCCTGAGCCCCTGCTGTGCCAGGCCCTGCACCGGGTGCTGGAGATCTGGCAGGACCAACACCCTCACCCCCCACCCCAAGAGAAAAGGGTGAGACGCCAGCATGGGATGGAGAGGCAGAGGCGCCATCAGGGGAGACTTCCTGGAGGAAGTGGCAAAGGAGTGGAGCTCTGCTGGGGAGAAGACGTCACCAGCACGGGGTCAGGGAAAAGCATTCCAACGGAGGGACAGCAGGACGCTGAGGCTGGGGGAACACTCCTCCCTGAGCCGTTTCCTCATGAACAACTGCGGGTGTCAACGTCTCTTGTCAAGGGCTGGAGCAGTGGGTGCTGAGCACAGGCGCGAGGCTGTTACCACACCTTCTGTGACGGTTTCCACTCTTCAGGGAGGTGCCTCATCAGGTGAAGGACAGGGTGGGGATGGGGACCGAGGTGAAGGGGGTCCTGGGCAGGGCCATGGGGGCAGAAGGGAAGGACCCCCATGTTTGCCTCTTCTCGCTGGCCCTGGGCAGTGGTGGGGGGCACAGCTCTGCCGGGGTGGCCCTGGCCTCTGGGCAGCACACAGCAGCCAGATAGGGCTGATAACAGACACATTCAGACTTTCCCACTGCTGGGCAGCGGGGCAGCTTGGGCCATGGTACGACAGAGGAGACAGGCATGGCCCTGCCCTCCCTAGGGGCTGTGCCATGGGGGCTCAGGGTGCCTGGACCTGGCCTGGGTCTGGGGCCATGTCCAGCCATCCCGGAGGGCCTTGGTCCCCCAAGAGGCAGGTCTGAAGCCCGACCTCCTGGCTGGTGGGCAGCGTGACCCCTGGCGAGTACCTCCAGTCCAGCCACTTTCAATGAACAGAAACTGGGGCGCAGAGGGCAGTGGCAGTGGCCAGCTCCTCAACGAGTACCCACACGGCTCCCACCTGATGGCGTCTGTCGCCCCAGGATGACCACCAGCTCCCTCCGGCTGCCCCTCCCTGCCTGCGTGAGAGCTGCTCACCCCTCCCCGTGGTCCAGCCCTCTGCCCCAGGGCCTGGCAGGTGGCCTGGGAGGTGTGCGTCTGCCCAGCTCCCCAGCCAGCCCTGGGAAGGCAGTGCAGGGCGACCCCCACAGTGACCCCTCGCAGAGGAAGGCCGTGTGGGAGGCACTAAGGACATGCCAACAGCTGCCAGGATGGGGGCACTCTTGGAGGTGGGGAGGATCAGGTCAGAGCCCGGAGGGTGTCTGGGCTCTGAAGAGGCCCCACAGCCCAGGGTCAGTGCCTGGTGATAGTGAGACCACAGAAGAGGATGTTGGCCAGGTAATCGTGGCTCATGCAAGCTGGACCCTGCTCCAGCAAAGGAGGGAATGGTGTCCCCAGGACAGGCTGGGGACCCCAGCCTTAGCCCGTCCCCTCTGGGCCCAGATGCCAGCCCCCGCTGGTCCGGCCACACAACTGTGGGAGTGGGCCTGGGGCAGAGGAGTCACAGGGGCTGAGCAGGTGGACCTCTCCACCCCTCCACCAAGGGTCAGCCACATGGTGCTCACATACACCCTGCAACAGGGCACTCGCTACTCCTCTGCTGCATCTGAGGCCTGTCCACCTCTTAGGCCGAGTCTCCCTGCCTTTGTGGTCGGGGCCCCTCCTACCACGTTCCCCTTTGGGGCCAAGTACAACTGACCGTCTACCCGTCTGCCTCTGCGGCCAGGCTGCAGCCTCAGAGCCCAACACGCACTCAACACCAAGCCCAGGAAGTGCTGTCAAGTGTGAATGTCCCCACAGTCAGGATCAAGGAGGGACACGCGGCCATCACAGCACACTTGGGGCCATCCCAAGGGTTACTCGAGCAAGAACCTCAAACTCTCACAGTGGTCCCAAGCAGGGGCTCCATGCTCTCTGACAACAAGGACCCACACGCTAATGAACAAGAGTCACTGGGACTCGGGTCAGCTTCTAAAATGTTAAAAATATTTTATTAATATAATCCATGTACAATAAAACTCATCCTTTTAAGTGTTGTTTGGCCTTTAAAGGAACAAATGCTTACTACTGAAAAAAGGATGTGGTGGTAACATGCAACCCAAACAAAATCCAGGGCCCCACGTGGCCCAGTCTCGCACAAAGAAACACGCGCCAGCAGTCCAGACCTGGGCGTGTTTCCCTCCAAAAATTATAAAGGAGTCAATGAAAATCAATCACCTCTCCCTGACGTTCTGCCAGCTGACCAGAGCTTTCCCTCGGGGCCCAGCCACGCCCGGGCCATGTGGCTAAGGCCCTCCCTGCTCTGTCCCCCAGGCCTGTCCTCTCTGCGCCCGCCTCTGGCTCTGCCCCACACAGGGCCCGCAAGCAGCTAAGGCCAGAACTCACCTTCAGCAGATGGCGGTGGCCCAGGGAGCAGGGCCCACCAGCACACCTGCACTGACAGCGCACTCTGTCCCCGTCCACTGTGTGTTCAGTGTGAGCGCTGCTTGTGGGGGCCCCACAGCTGCCTGCCTAGCTTCTGACATAGAAGATCCCTCTCTCCTCCCCGCCTCCTCCGGGCCCTGCCCCTGGCGTCGCCTCCTCAAGGAAGCCCACCCTGCCCCCGCCTAGCCCGTGGGCCCATCCAAGGTTCACGCAGAGTCCAACTGCTTCACTTTGGAGCTGTCAGCATGGATTCTGCGACACGGCATGTGAGCAGCTGCCTACACCTGCCCCCTACGCCTACACCTGCCTCCTACGCCTACACCTATGCCTACGCCTACGCCTACACCTGCCCCCTACACCTACACCTGCCCCCTACGCCTACACCTACGCCTACGCCTACGCCTACACCTGCCCCCTACGCCTACACCTACACCTACGCCTACACCTATATCCCACCACACTTGGCCTTGCTGGTCACATCCGTTTGCCCCTCACCTTCACGCCCTGCCTCTGCTCAAATGCCTCCTGGGGCTCCCCAGGGCTCTCAGAGCAAAAGCCTGGCCCTCAGCCTGCACGGCCTCCCAGCCTGCTGCCCACCCCAGCTTCTCATAATGGCCTTTGCTCCATCACCACGTTGGCATCTGCCTCAGTGCTGCAGCCTGGCATCGCAGTGGTGCAGGTGCCTAGCAGGTGTCGTGGACCCGTGAGGAGCCAAAGGGCTGGGATGGGCTGCTTCGGGGGTGCACAGAGCGTGCGGAGGCCCCCACAGCAGGGAGGCTGTGCCCAGGGACCGGGCTGGGTTTGGCTCCAGAGAGGGGCCTTGGCTGCGCCTGCATGGGGGGTGGGTGAGCCAGCTCCACGAGGGGAGGGACAAGATTTGGGGTGATGGGGCACCCACACCCCCAGGTCCCCACTCTGCTGTGGACGACCAACTAACAGATGGGGGAACGCGAGGGCCTAACTGTGCCAGGCCCACGGCCGCCCGGCTCCGCAGGCACCATGTCCCGCGGGCAGCCCAGCACTGCAAATGCGAGCCACCGGCAGCGTCGGGGCCTCCTGCGGGCCCTGCCCCGGGTGGCAAGAGGAAAGCAGTGAGCCCTCAGGGCAGCCACCGCGGCGGGTGAGTTCCGGGTGGCCCTCCGACCACAGCGCCACTGCCAGTCCTCGAAAACCCCACACTTGGTGTCACCCCTTTTACTGATGGGGAAACCAAGGCACAGAGCAGTCATGACACTTGCCCAAGGCCTCTTGGCAGCAGTGTGCAGGTGGCCTGCCCACCCCTGGCATTGTCCTCAGAGTCCCCCCAGTTCAGGGTTGCTCAAGTGGGATTTGGACACAGGTCTGTGTGGCTCCCAGGCCCGAGGCCTTGTCTCTCCCCTGGCTGGGCCTCAGTTTTCCTCCCTGTCCCCTTGCCTTCCTCCTGTCTGCCTTCCCCTCCGACTGTTCCCATGGCCATGGCCTGGGCTCTTCCAGCTACGCGCTGCGTGTGTGGAGCCAGGGTGCCCCTCTCTGCCATGTGGGGGTGTCCACCTGCCTCCCTGCTATGGTGCAGGGCTGGCAGGGGCTGTGAGGTGACCTTCCCCAGGTGCTATGGCTACCTCTGACCCGGATCCCTACAGACACGTGTGCACAGCCCTGCACAGTTTATGAGGCTCTGCCAGGACCCTCATCAGCACACGCCTGTAAAGAAATGGGCTCCATGGGACAGATGAGGAAACTGAGGCAGAGAGCAGCCAGAGCAGCACCCCAACTGCCCCATCATGGGCCTCAGGCCAGCTGCTCACTTGGTTTTTCAGGGTCAGGTGGACTCGAGGCCATACAGGGCTCCGGGGCACAGGGCACTGGCCCAGGCCTCAGTTTATGCATCTGGCAAATGGGTATGGACCTGCCAACCTTGCAGAGCTGCCTCGAAGAGTGAGGGAAAGGGCTTGGGAGGCAAAGAAGCTCCAGACAACCCAGCAGCCCGGGGTTAACAGTGAGCAGACAGGTCCGGGCCTGGAGTGTGTGGGGTGGGCGGAGGGATGGACAGGACCTCTGATGCTGTGGAGGGCTGGGGCACCGTGCAGGGCGGAGACCAGGAGGGCGTGGGGGGCTGGCTTCAGGCGGGGTGGCCATGAGGGCTTCTCAGAGGAGGTGACATTTACGCTGCAACTGAGAAGAGCTAGGGAAGAACATCCCAGGCTGAGGCACCGCCAGGCAAAGCCCATGGCATGTTCCAGAAACTCAAGAAGGTGGGGGGCTGGACAGAGGGTCCAGAGCATGGGGGTCCTTGTGGGGAGCTGGGGTTTTATTCTGGACACCGTGGGAAGCCACCATCAGACACCGAGCAGACTGCCAAAACCTGCCCAGTGCTGGTGCATACGCTGGGCTGAGGGAGGACCCGGCCAGCGGCTGCTGCGCCTGCCACCACCTCCAGGCAGCCCCCAGCCCTGGGCCATCTCCTTGGGCTCCCTCAGGACCCACCCCCTGCCCCGAGTCTGCCCCGTTTCTCGAGCTAGGGCTAGTGGGCTGGTCCCACACCCTGTCCCCAGAGGAAGGGGCCCGGGCAGAGCAAGGCAGGGAGGCGGAGGAGGAGGGAAGAGCGCGCCGGGGCCTGAGAAAGCCAGCCGGGCTGATAGGGGACAGATTGGTTTCAGCCGGAGCCGTGGGCCTGCCAAGTCCACATCCTATCGGCGAGGCCTGCGCTTACTCAACATTCATCACTGCTGAACTCGGAAACTTTATCAACGCTAAAGGTTGGCGCCATCTCTGGGCCTGGCCACTCCCGGCCCTCTGATGGGCCTGATAGCCGCTGATAGATTACACGAGATTGTTTCACTCCGCAGAGCTGATTACGAATACTCCTTGGGGGAGGGGTGCAGACCACGTGCCTGTGGCAGGGGGCCGGGGATCGGTCGCAGGGCGGAGTGGCCGTGGTGGGCAGTGTGGCCGAGACCACGGCATGGGGTGAGGGCAGGGCCAGGGCCACGGCGCGGAGCAGAGCCCGGGAGGAGGAGGGCGGACACGGTGCCGGAGGAGCGGGCTCCAGGTGGGAGTGATTCTCCCTCCAGACGGGCAAGAAGGCTGAGAGGGGCGCGGTGTGGCCGGTGGAGGCATCCCGCGCAGCCCGCATGAGGTGGGTGGAGGCAGATGGCTTCCCAGCAGGGGACTGGCTCCAGCACGATAGGCCCTGCCACCTGCCAGGCAGGGATGAGACCGAGACCTGAGGGGGACAGCCCAGCCCCTCAGCAGCCCACCCGTCTCCCCCTGTGGTGCCCCTGCTCTCCCCCTCATGGCCACGGTGAGAGGGGCCCTCCCACCACCCGCTTCACAGACGGGCTGAGGCCCGAGAGGAGGCCCACAGAGGAGGCGGTGAGCCAAGGTGGGCTGGGAAGTCCCAAGAGCCCACCGAGCCCGGTGGTTCCTGGATTTCATTCGTGTCAGCGCGCCACAGCCCGAGGGGGACGGTCACCACCTCCTCTTCCAGGCGAGGCTGGCCCAGGGATGCCCTGTGCCTCAGGGGCAGGATGCGCACATGCGCCTGGGGGCCCCAGCATCCAGACTTGTGGCCACGACCCCCGGATGCCGTGCAGGGAGGAGGGAAGAAGTCGTGCCCTCTGGGTCAGCCTTTCTCCTTGCTCTGTGCGGTCAGGGTCCCAAGCTGCAGGACGGCTCCATTCCTGCTGCACAGATGGAGAAACTGAGGCCAAGAAGGGGCAGGGGTCTTCCTGGTCCCAGGGGAGTCAGTGGCTCTGCAGGGCCTGTGACCAGACCTCCTGGCCCAAGGTGCCCTCGCCCCCATGGGGCCCAGAGCGTAGTGTCTGGGAAGCTCCAGGGACACCAGAGCTCAAATCCCGCTGGGCACTACCCACTCCCCCTCCCCCGCCAGCCTGTTTCCTCAACTGAAAACTGGGAGTTAAAACATCGGCCTCCAACTCAGAGAGACAGAGGGCGGAATGCTGGGCCCCAGGCTGGGGAGGGCCGCGGAGCCCCTGCTGGGGATGGTGGTGATGGTGGCCCGGCGGAGTGAAGGTACATAATGCTGCAAAATGGCAAACTTTATGTTGTGTATACTTTACCACAATAAAACACAGAAAATTAAAACAAAAGCGACAAAAAGTGGTGCTGTCTCAGTGCCACAGAGCACACAGCAGGCGCTCCACGAGTGCCCGTTCCCTCGCTTGAGGGCCGAGGCACAGCGCTGGTAGCCCTCCCCGTGCGCACCGCCCTCCACCAGGACTCGCCTTCCCCACTGCCAGACTGAGGCTGGGGCTCACCGGGGTCCAGCCCTGCGTTTCCGTGCCTGGCTGCGGGTTCACCGATGGGGTGGGGGCCGCTGTGTGGCCACGGCATGGCAGGAGGCCAGATGGGGTGACCTGTCCTGAGAATGTCCCCACCAAACCTCCACTGTCTGTCAAGGCTCAGCCCTGCTGGGAGGCCCAGGCTTCCTGGGGTGTCCGGCTCCACTCCCTGCAGCCCAGCGGACCCCATCCCACGTAGGCCAAGGCTCTCGCAGACCTGGATGACCCCTCAGGAACAACCCACTGAGAACAGGAGCCGCCACATCGGCCCAAGTGCCGTCCACACAGTCCCTAAGGGGCCCCACCCCCATTTTATGGAAGAGCATGCTGAGCCCCAGGGGTTTAAGTGGCAGGTCCAAGGGGACCCCGTGAGTGGTGGGCAGGGATTGGCACCCATGCCCCACGGCCCCACAAATGGTGGCCGTGACCCCTCTAGCGTGCACGAGAGCCACATCGACGATGGTCATCTCAGGGCCTGGACATCACAGCCTTGAGCCAGACTTTCTGGCCGCTGGCCTGTGAGAGGGCAGAGGTCACACAGGGCCTGAGGATGCAGGCCAAGCCTGGCGGGTCAGTGGGTAGGGGTTGGGGAGCCCTGCTCTTGTCTGGACTCGCAGCACCCACTGTGGCTGGGCAGTGTAAGTGGAGAGAAGTCTGGTCCACAAAGGTTGCGGAGGAGCCATGAGTTCCTCAAGTCCCCTGGGCACTCACACCATGGGCTCGGCCCCTCCCGTGGTCCTCCCTACTTCAGATGGCAGCCTCTGGGCACGCCCGGCATGGGGCTGGCGAGGGCACGTGAGGAAGGGAATGCCTGTCCCCGAGGTTGGACTGTGGGGGCGAGTCGCCGGCATCTGAACAGGGCTCTGTGTTGGTGGCTGCAGCTCCTGTCCCCATGCCGCCCTTGCCCGGCGCCCTCACCTGTCTCTGCTTCAGTGTCACCACCTGCCCTCCCCACCACCTTCCCCCAGCAGGGCCCCCGTGGTTCTGCATCAGAACACGTAAGACTCCCCAGAATGACGGATTCATTTCTTCGTGTGTTCATTCTCTTTCCCCACCAGGCTGGGCTCCACGAGGTCACCTGGGGTCGCTGGACCACGCCTGGCACGTGGCAGGTGCTCCATCTGCTTGGAGAACAAAGTGGACACAGCCCATCCAGCCCCTGCTCCCAGGCAGGGGGGGCTCACAAAGCCAACAGGGGGCTTGGCAGCGAGACCCTGGAGGGGTGAGTCCCAGCCCCACTTGGTGACAGGAGCCCTTGCTCCCTGCTGGCGACGGCCCCCAGCGCCTCTGCACTTTACAGCTCTTTGTCCGGACAAAGAGCTGTTTTGGAGGCTCTGACTTTTTCTTCCGGTTTCCTTTTCTCCTGTTTGCTCTGCCTCCTGGGATGGGGCAGCCATGCGGAGCAGATCTAGAAGTCAGTCAGGGGAGTATTTATGGAGCACCTACTGTATGCCCTGCATAGTCCTGGGGGAGCCAGAGCCACCCTCGTGAGATGGAGGCCGGTGGGAGCAGAACCTCCCAGGAGAGGCTTGCTGGGCTGGGCCCATCCCTCTGACCCTCACGCCACCTGGGAGGCACCGACACCCATTTTACGCGAGAGGGGGACCAACAGCCAAGAGAGGTGAGGGGACTTGGCCAAGGTGACGCCTCGATAGCCCCACCCCATTTCCTCCCCTTAGATCTCAGCCCAGACCTTCCCTCCTCACCCTCTGCTATTTTCCACTTGCGCACTTCTGAACGACGCCCACACCTGTGGCTGACTGTCAAGTCAGGACAATCAAGTCAGCACCTGTGGTGCTGCAGGGGGCGGGTACGGCCAGGACGGGCCGGAGGGGCCTACCTCAGCCCCATTTGGCTGACAAGACACACCGTGGGGTGCAAAGTGGGTTTAGAACATGATGCAAACCCCCTGAAGTTTCCAGAGCACCTCCTATAGACATGGTCTCCTGGCAGGTGAATTCTTGGAATGGAAAATCTGGAAGACCCCAGGTTTCTAGAATA
The DNA here is from genome assembly GCA_023783475.1 of Daubentonia madagascariensis. Taxonomy (NCBI): domain Eukaryota; kingdom Metazoa; phylum Chordata; class Mammalia; order Primates; family Daubentoniidae; genus Daubentonia; species Daubentonia madagascariensis. The sequence continues at coordinate 5,566,246 of JAKFHU010001784.1, read as the reverse complement.
TGCCACAGCCACAGAGAGGGGAACCCCCAGAGGACCTGCTACCTCAGTCCTCATTGTGTAGATAGTGAAACTGAGGCCCAGGGAGGGGAAAGGGCTTGTCAATGGGCACAGAAACCATCCCAGGAGGCAGACAGACTAGATCTCCCCCCCATTTTGCAGATGAGGAAACTGAGGCTTGGCAAATGGGTTGGGACTGTCGTCCATCAAGACGGCGCCCCACTGCCTGCCTGGCCTGGCGCCACAGAAGCCTGGCAGCACAGGCTCTGGATGAAAGTCGTCGCGGGGAGAGGACCCAGACGCGGGAGGCGGGGGCGCCAGGTGTCCCGGCCGGCCCTGCCCGGCTTCTGAACTCGGGGTCTCCTCTGGGAGCCAGAGCTGGCCGCACTGATCCTGGGAACGCCCAAGTCCCGCCCCAGTTCAGGCCACGAGGGTCCGGGCTCTGAGGGTCAGCGGGTCGTCCGAAGGCCGGCTGTGCGCCCCGCCGCCCTGCCGGTGACACCTGCAGAGCCCGGGGCCTCCGCCCCTGGGGGTCGGGCGGGAACCCGCCCCCGCTCCAAGGGCCGCCCCTGGCGGAGGCCCCTCCCTCTCCGTGGAGGCCCACCCCGTGCACGGCAGTTCAGCCAATCCCTGGGCCTCACTACCGCTCATTTGCATGCCCCATTTCTATTGGCTGCCAGCAGGCGGGTTCTGACAGTGGTTCCGCGGCACTGGGGGCTGTGCTCTGGGGGGGAGCTGGGATCTAGGGGGCCCGGAGCTGGGGACCTGGACTCCGGCAGGGCTAGGCTGGGGGGGGTCTCAGCTCTGGAGGTCCCAGCTCTGAGGGGCTGCACTCTGGCGGGCTGTGCTCTGGGATCTAGGGGGCCAGGCTCCGGAGGGCCCAGCTCTGGGTGGCTGTACTCTGGGACTCCGGGGGAGCTGGGGTCTAGGGGGCCTGAAGCTGGGGACCTGGACTCTGGGGGGGGCTAGGGTGGGGCTGAGCACTGGGGGTGTAGGATTGTGGGTGACCTGTCTCAGCCCCAGGTCCGGGGACAGACAAGAGCTGCATCGGGGGACTTTAGTTATAGTGCAGGCTCTTCCCTTCCCACTAAGGCTCCATTAAATCCACTTGTGGGTGACTCAGGGGGAGAAGATACTGGCCCAAGGTCACATAGCCAAGACACAGGCACTGCTGGGACCTCGCCCCAAGTCCTGGCCCCTCCACCCCAGGCTGGGCTTCTGCCCTCCTAGGGAGGGCCTGTGGGGTGCAGCTTCTTATTTTTAGCTGCCTTGCCTCAGGGATGGCTATTTTGGGGCTTCCTTTGCAAAATAATGATGATGATGATTTAAGAGAACCCCAACCCAACTGCCCAACTTTTCCTTTAAAGCTGGTGGCACCACCTTCTCACGCCGCGTGAACTGTGGGCAGTGGGCTCGTGGGGGTGTGTATCAGTGTGACTTGCTTTTGTTCCTGGCATTTGGGTGGGGTGAGATAAGGGGACACCACTGCTCAGAGCAGCAGGCAGACAGATAACAGCCACAGCGGCTCCTCCACCGCACCCGCACCGCGATTGTCCTTTTTATAACATCCCCTTTTCTCTCTTTTTTGCTTGCGGTAGGGTGGGACACACCCCCAGCCCCCCTCCCACTGCCGTGGAACTCAGGGCCTGGCCAGCTCAGCACCCTCCTGCCGTGTCCAACACACCCACGGCCAGCCCAGAGCTCCTGGCGGGAAGAGGGACAGGATCCAAGGGGCACAGGGAGAGGCGGGGGTCCCGATGTCACAGCACAACAGTAGCAGCACCACACTTGCCCTGCAGGGCATCCTCACGCAACACCTCATCAGCTCCTTGAAGGACCCCAAGGGTGGCAAGGTCCAGGAGGAAAGCTGCTTGCCCAAGGGCACACAGCAAGGGCAGGGTGGACCTGAGATCTCAACCTGGGCCTCTCTGGCCTCCAGGCTGGTCACCTGGGGAGTGGTGCTGGGCACAGCTGGGTGGGACGGGAGCCGGGGCGGGGCTGGCAGGGGTGGGGAGACTTCAAGGGAGCTGGCCAGAGTCAGCCAGGAACTCTCAGCCCTTGGCCTGCAGGGCAGGCCTTAGCGCCCTCAGCCCCATTTTACAGATGTGGAAACAGGCTCAGAACAGGAACGTGCCCAAGAACCAAAGCAATGGGGGCAGGCTAGACCCCCACACTCCACTCGTGCATTCTCGGCAGGCTCTGTGCCCCTGCTTGTGTCCTGTGGCCCTGGGTCTGGGGGACTCTGGTGACAAGCAGTGGTTGTCCAAGGAGCTGACTCCTGGCCACAAGGACAAACGTTCTGGCACCACCCTGGCCACTGTGTGACAGGGCAGCGTCCTGGGCCTCTGTGAACCTCAGTGAGACCATCTGCAAACTGCAGCTGTTTGCCAAAAACTGTCTAAGAACGCTGGCGGGATCCGCAAGGGGGGCAGCAGGCAGAGAGGGCTCCGGCGAGGCGGAACCAGCCCCAGGGACCCGCAGCCCCACATGGGACGCCCAGGTGGCACCCGCTGCTGCTTCTGGGTTCACTGAGACCTGGATTTTTTACCCGGTTCTCTCTCATCCAATTACTCAAGTGCTGACAGGGCTGGAGCTGCGAAGGTGCCCACTGTACAGACGAGGAAACTGAGGCCGAGGGGTGTCAGGTCACTTGCCCCGGCCCCCTGCCCAGGGGCAGGGTCTGAGCTCCAGTCACGCCACCCTACACCCACCCCTCCCCCCACACTGGAAATAGCTGACTTCCTTTAGCATACGGAAACACAACAGAACCCAAAGACAGCAGGAAACCAACTTTCTCACTAGGAAGCCTACTTCCCGGGGGCAGATGAAGTGACCCCAAGAAATAGCAAGCATAGAGGCAGGCCAGTCTTATCCCACGCCCTGTAGCTCCCGGGAACAGGGCTGTGTGGCCCCCAGCAGTCACTTGCCCTCTCTGTGCCTGGTGGGAGAGGTGGGGTGCCCATGGCTGCAGACACCCCAGAACCTCCAGCCAGGATGGAGACCTAGACCTCAACCAGGCCTCTAAGTTAGAGTCCCTCCTGTGCTGTGTGACCTTGGGTGAGTTACTCAACCTCTCTGAATCTTGAGTTCTCCAAGGCTGCTGGGAAGACCCTATGCCACGGTGTAGTCAAGCCAGGCCTTGCACGCAGCAAATGCTCAATAAAGGAAGCTACTGCCTAACGATGGCCACCATTAAGATTATTGTAGCTGGGGAGCCCCAGGACCACCCAGAGGAGTCCTCCTGCCTGTGGGATCCCACAGAATCTCATTTCTCAAGAGTCGCTTAACAAATAAATCCAGAAAGAGGGAAAAACGGCCAGCTGCCCTGCACCCGCTGGGAGCCCCAGGCAGCTCCTCTGGGGGGCTTTCTGCCAGCAAGGGGGTGGCTCGGCCTGGCCACTGCCCCAGGAGACATGGTGGCTGCCAGGGCCTCGATTTCACCTCCCGCACAGTGGGCCCTCCCCCCCCCCATGGCTGCCTCACCTGTCCCTCAGCAGGAGGATTAGCCACACGCCAGGCCCTAATCGCAGCTAATCGCACCATCAGCGCCGGATCTCGGATCAGCTGAAGGAGGCAGCTTTATCCAGACAGACGCAGCGATGGCACCTGAGTCCCATCTGGGCGCTGACTATCACATGCAGCCGCGAAGGCAGGATGGCTGGGGATGGGGTGGGAGACAGGCCGGTGAGCCAGCCCACAAGGGCGAGCCCTCCCCTTCCCTAACTGGCAAATGGGGCTCTGCTTGGCCCCTGACATTCCCTGAGCATGTCCTGTATAACCAGGCACTGTTCTAGGCACCAGGGAGCCAGCAGGGACCCAAACAGGCAAAATTCCTGCCCTGGGGCACTGCATCCTCTCCACAAGCCTGTCAGGAAGGCGCTGTGCTTGCACCCACTTGACAGGTGAGGAAACTGAGGTGCAGACCCCCCCCCAAGGGTTTGAGCCTAGGCAGCTGGGTCCAGTCTCTTGGCTCTTTCCACCCTCTGTCCCCCAGGCTGCTGGGAGGTGCAGGGAGGTGCACACCACGTGACAGAGGGCCTGTGGACCGTTACTCCGAGTTCCCACATTACTGCTGGTTCTGCTCTTTCTTTCCTGAGTGGAGGCCTGTGCCCTGTGCCTCCCCAGCCTCGGCCCTGCCGTGAGCTAACTCTGGGCCCTGACACGGTCTCCGTACAGAGGCCTCGGCGGTGCGGGCCGGACACTCTGTGATTTGCAGCCCGGCCCGGGGGCCAGGAGAGGCTGGGAGAGACGGCCAAGGGCTCCCCTCCCAGGCCCCCATCCTCCCCACCCTCGTCCCTACCTTCTTTTTCAAAAACATAATTTATCTGTGTATTATCAAGAAATCCAGACACTTTAATCAGTGAGCTATGAAGTCAGAATTTCCATTCTTATCTTCGGGAGGAGTGGAAACGAGGAGATAGGCGGGAGCAAGCTGGTGGGGAATGTTAATGGGTGGAGAGGCTGGGCCATTGGCCACGGCGCCACTATCTCCCCATTATCAAGGCTGTATCTCGCCAACCATCTCGGCGCAGTAATGGGGCCAGTTCAACTTTCCCAGTTATCACAGGAGCTGAAACCTGTGCCCGCCAGAGGCCCGGACCGGAGACAGTGCGACCAGGAGACAGTGCAGGGTGGACCAGGCTCCAGCCCGCAGAGCCGGGAGGGAGGGGGACGGCCGGCCAGCCAGGGCCCTGGAGGGCCTGGGTGCCCACCGACCACCAAGGCTGCCACAGTGAGCGTGGGCAGGAGGTCCCTCTGCTTTCTGGGAAAATGTTTGGTTTTGGTGGAGCTGGGCATGTGCCTACTGTCCCGGAGGGGAAACTGAGGCAGCCCACCTCAGAGTCCCAGGGGGTTGGTTCCAGGCCTTCCTGAGCTATGCAGATGTGGAAAGAGGGTACGTGGTATAGGGGATGGCAGGCAGGGCAGGGGTGTAAACACCCTCTCCTTTTGCCTTGGGGCCTGCAGGGTCCCTTTGCCCACCAGGACAGGCCCTAGGAGCAGGAACTATCCATGATAAAAACAGCTAGGTTGGGACATCCTAGTGGGCTCTGCCACTGCAGGTCCTGACCTGAGGCACCACTTACGCGCTGCAGCCCCACCCCTCAACTGTTAGGGGCTGCTCACCTGTCTGCAGGGCCCCTGCATGGGATGGGGCACCCAGGGCCTGTAAACACACACCTCTGTCCACTGGGAGGAAGGTACCCCAAATCTACTTGTTCCAATCCCCTGGGGATCAAAAAAGGGACGGGTGAGGTGCAGAACGAGGGTCTCACTCCAGGGCCCCCAGCTGGACAGAGCCCCGTCCATGGCTCTGGGAGCTCCAGGACCTGCCTGGGATTGCCTGGCCCAACCTGTGCCAGGTCTGGCCATGGCTCTCGTGTCTCCCCTACAGCTCTATAGCCCAGAGAGGGGAGGGACCGCACAAGTTCACACAGCCAGGGAGAGCAATGCCAACACCAGAGCCAGGCACTACCTGGGACCACAGCAAGGCCTCTACTTCCTAGGCTTGAAAATGGGCATCCTCAAGCCCACCAGGGAGCAGGGAAAGATGTCCCATAAAAACCACCACTGTCCCCACCCTCTTGCTCTCTCCACGGAATGTTTGTAGGGCAGCTCCTCTTCTAGGGTTGGGAGCTGAAGCTCCAGTGCTGGGTCTGACCTCTAAACTCTAAGCTTCAGTTTCCCCCTTTGTGCACTGGGCTTTCCTCAAAGGTTGCTGAGAGCAGGACATGAGGTCATGTCTATAAAATCCTGGGCATGGTGCCAAGCACAGGCAGGGGCCTAGTAAGTGCTCAGTAAACGCTATGACCTGGTGACCAGTGGGTCTGCAGCTGAGTGTGGAGCGGGCTCGGGCCCTGGGGCTACACAGGGAGGCTGCTGGAGGCCCTGTGGCTGGCAACAGTTCTGAGCCTTGGCCTTCCCTCCTGTCACAGGGGTCTAAGCACTTGATGCCAGAGGAGCCCAGGGAGCGGTGAGCTGGCAGCTGCAGGCTACCCAACCCCACGCTGGGTGCTGAGAACCCTGGGATGTCCCTGGGGGAGGACCCTCCAGCAGTCCTGTCAGGTCCTGCTGCAGGAAGGGGCCAAGGCCACCTGGTCCTGGGCCCCTCCTCCTCCTGCTCCCCGAGTTGGACTTATGGAGTGGGGGCTTGATGGAGAAAAAGGAAATCGAGGCGGGAGGCTGTGACAGGTGCCAGTGCCTGGGGCAGGTCAGGAACACTGGAGTCTTGAAGTCAGATGCCAGGAGGAACTGGCAAGGAGCAGGCCCGGGGGAGACTGGACGGCCGCAGACACCCGAGGGACACCAGTAGTCTGGGGAGGGGAGCGGCGGTCCCACTGCCCACAACACAGAGCACATGTGGGCTGGGCCCAGGCTGCAGGTCACGTCCTACCGATCCCCACTACCCTGGAGCCGACATCACCACCCATTTCATGGTGGGGAAACCAGGGCTCGGGGAGGTGTAAGGACTCACATGAGGACCAGGCACCCCCAGAGCCTAGCCTGTGCCCCACGATGCCCCCACTCTGCAGAGATGGAGACAGCAGCTCAGAGAAGTGAGGTAGGCTCCTTACAGCCACAGAGAGTCTAAGAGCTCCAACTCCAGGGTCCTAGCCCGTCCTCAACAATGCCTGCCCACAGGGAAGCTCCCGGAGGCTCCTATGCTCAGAAACGCCACTGTGGCTGTCCTTTCCTTCTCAGAAAACAGCACATCCACCAGCTCTGGAGGTCCTGGGACACAGGTAGCCAGCCTGGGAGCTGGGGCATCTGCCAGCTACCCCACCCCCAGCCCACTATTCCCCAGGAAGAACATCACTTGTGTGCTGTGTGACCCTGGCGTAGCCACCTACCCTCTCTGAGCCTCCATTTTCTTGTGTGCCAAATGGGTTGAGAACCCCACCATAAGCAGGTGTCTGGAGAGTCATAGGAGGGGATACCTACAATGCACTTAGCAGACAGGAGCATGCAGCATGCTGGGCTGACACTGCTGGCAGGTCCCTGTCCCCATCCAGCCCTGGGGTGGGGGACAGAGGGGACCAGGAGCCATAGCTGGCCTCACAGAAGCTGCACCCCAGCTCTCAGCACCCATTCTAGAGGTGGGGAAGTGGAGGCTCTGAGCCACTGCAGGCAGTGGGCCCAGGGCAGGCATGATGGGGGGGGTGCTTATCTGTCTAACCCAGCTCACCAAGGTCAGGCGCCACATTCCTGCCCCAGCAGGGCCACTGGGAGGAGGGAGAAGGAGGAGGGGAGGGGTCCCGGCTGGAGGGGCCCCAGGGAGCACACAGGGCAGGATGTGGGGCCGGTGGCCAGGGGGGCCAAGTGGGCACTGCCCAGAGAAACCTTTGCCCACCCCTGAGGTCTACGGACCCATCTCCCATGTCACATGGCCTTGAGCATGTCACCACCTCCCAGGGCCTCAGTTTCCTCGCCTGTAAAATGGGTGGACCAATACTGACAATGATCCTAACAGCAGGTAAGATCCCTGGGCAGGAAAAGGACATATGGGACTTGGGCGTGGGGCCGGGACGGTCCCACAGCCCTTCAAAAAAACTAACACCGGAAGGGTAGGGAGGCAGGAGATCTGAAATGTCCGGCCCTTGGGGCTTCTGGCAAAGTATCAATAATGCGACCAGCAGCTCCCGTGGCAGCCGCGTCCACCAAGGACATGACCCCAGGATGACACTTCACAGTTTGCATGCAGGCCCTCAAGTGCCCCACACGAAGGCCCAGGAGGGAGGTGTGTGTATTGAGCTCCCACTTCAAAAGCAGAAGCTGAGGCACTAGAAGCCACCCACCCACAGGGTCACGGTGAGGCCAGGCTGGGACTGAAGGTTAAGCTCTTGGTTCCCACCCTGGCAGTCCCCTGCAGCAGGGACCCTCAGAGGGTGCAGCCCAGGCCTGGGGGGCAAAGCCCTTGCAGCAGGGGACGAGACGGGAATCTGGGGGCCTCACAGGGCCTCCAACCCTCTGTCCTCAGCCTGCTCAGCGGCCCCGTGGACAGCCGGGACACCAAGCCCCAACCCAGGTCTCCACCCTGACCCAGGACTCCGGGCCTGCTCCAAAGGGCTGCAGTAAGCACCCAATGCATACTGGCTCTGCTTGAGCACTCAACACAGCTACGAGGGGAGGGCCTGTGTTATTCCTGTTCCACAGATAAGAAAACCAAGGCCAGCAATGCACTCGGCAGGGAGCCAAACCCGCCGTCCTCACTCTGGGGTTCTTAAGTCAGGTCCAGTGCTGAAGGAGCCCAGGCCTCTCTTAGAGCCAGGCCATTGGCCCCACTTCCCCCTGGCCAGGGGCAGGACTCAAGTCCCAGCCTCTTGGAACCTTTTCATCCTCATTTGGAAAATGGGACACTGGACTGGGTGTGCTCCTTGAACCAACCAGTGGGCAAACTGAGGCAGAGAGGGGCACCGCACTGACACTGCTGGGCCCGGGGAAAGATGGCAGCTCCTGCGAGGGACCACACAGGCTGCCTCCCTGCAGAGACTCTCACTCCTGACCCACTTTCCAGGCTGAGATGAGTCCCCTGCCCTCCTGGCCCTGCCACTGTGGCTGGGGACCCTCGCCGAGCCCCCTCTTTCTCACCGGGCCTCCAGTTCCTACACTGTGAAATGGGCACAGAGACGCCAACTCCGGCTGGCTTGGTCCAGACCCTTCCAGAGCTCGGGTGGGGAGGTGAGGAGCTGGAGGGACAGCAAAGGCACCGTCGACAGCCCCCCAGCACAGCCCCTCCCCCTGACAAAGAGGAACCCCAGCCCAGAGGGGACAAGCAACATGCCCAGGCAGCACAGCCTGGGTGTCTGCTTGACAATGGTAGTCGAAGGAGCAGGGGGGGAGGGCCAGCCAGGCCACCCATGACCAGGGGCTGGCAGACTGAGCTCTGTGGACCACAGGGTCAGGGCCCACTTCCAGGGCAGGGCCCCTGTCTGCATTTACATGCTGGGCTGTCCTGGGAGGCAGCACAGGAAGAGGGGTTTCTCTGTCCCAGATACGCTGGAAACCACCAGTCTGACCTGAGCAACTGACCATGAAGAGATGGAGGAGGAAGGCGTTGGTGGCAGCTGTCTCAGGTAACACACGTTTCCCTTTGATTCTCACAAAAGTGCTCAGGGGGCAGGTACTACCATTATCCCCATTTTGCAGGTGGGAAAACAGAGGCTTACATGGGGCAGGCCATGACCCCAGTCCCGTGGTCAGTAAGTGGCAGAGTTGAGATCTGAGCAAGCCACATCCACTTCACGCCTAGTGTGCCTCTGGTCACTTATCTCACCGAGTGTCCCTTTGGTCATTTACCAGACAGAGAGTTCCAGTGAGCCCACTACGGGGACAGGACAGACCCAGCCTGCTCTCAGGGGCTTGCAGGACTGAGCGGGGCCAGTGATGGCACAGACTGATGACAGTGGCCGGTGGAGGGTTCTAAACACTGGAGCAGGCGTGCAAAGGCACTGAGGCCAGACCAGACTGCAGCATTCATGGCACTGACTGAAGCCAGAGAGAAGCCACCAAGTCTCAGCTTGGACACAGGTCCTGATGAAGCACTCAGCCCTGGGTGCAGCTGGCTGTCCTGGTCCTCGGGGCCACACACACTGTTTGTGACTTGAAGGCAGCTAAGCTCTCATCCAAAGATATAGCCGAGGACCCTGAGGACCTGAGCGGGTGGGATGTGCCCAGGTCACACAGTCAGGCGGAGAGCAGGCCGAACCCCCTTCAGCCCTGGCCACTCCTGCCCGAGAGGGAGCAGCAGAGGAGGTCAGGAGAGTGGACGTGTGGCTGTGGCCTCAGTCTCCCCCTCTGTGAAATGGGGACAGGAGCCGCTGGGTGCCTCCAGGAAGATCCAGGGGTATGGTGGCCGGGTGGGCAGGAGTCTGGCTTGGTACCCAAGTGTGGCCAGGCTGGTCTTCGTGCAGGCCAGGCCGGGGTCTGAGGGGTTGGCGATACCAGTCAGCAAGGCAACAGCTGCCTCCAGGAGGAGGCCTGTCGATGGCAGATAGGCCAGCGGGAGTATTATTCACGAGCCCGTCAGGCCCAGGAACGTCTGGTTGGCATAGAAACAGGAGATAAGGGGCACAATTAATGGCATCACATTCCCTGCTCCTTTCTTCCCCAACTGACCCATTTAAATCCCTAGTGTGCTCGGTGCCATGCCGGGTTCCTGGTGACCTCCGGGGAGGGGCTGGCAGGGCCCAGGCCCCGGGCAGGGCTGGGAGAAGCCTTCCCAGGCTGCCCTGAGCAGTAATGTCTCTGGAAGGAGGCACCTGTGAGCTGGCAAGGGCAGGGCTGGGGAAAGACCTGGGGGCCTCTGCTCCCAAAGGCCCATTTCAGAGATGTGGAGACTGAGGCCCAGGGGGCAGACAGAAGCAGGAGCATGGTGAGAAGCAGCGTTGATGCTCATGGACACCGGTTAAGAGCACAGCTGGGATCCACCACTTTCTTGGGGGAGAAACTTAACTTCTCTGTGGTTCAGTTTCCCCAGATATAAAACAGTGATAAAAATAGGACTTGCTTTAGCTAATACACGGCCTGGCACAGAGGAAGATCCCTGAGTACTAGCTATTATTAATATTACCACCAAACGAATGGGTGAGCTGTCTGTCTTCCCCGAGGCCCAGGAGTGCAGGAAACCACCAACGGCTGAAGCCAGCTTCAGGGGATGAAAGTGTAGGCTCCAGTGTCCCCAGACCCCTGTTGGAGTCCAGGTTCAGGGGCAAGGGCTGTGAGGGTCCCTCCCAGTCCCTAATTGCCTCTGCTAAATGTCGCTCAGCCCCCACACCCAGGACTCTCAGGCTGACCATGACCTCGGCCATACAGCTCAAGTGCCAGCTCATTGAAGGTGCTGCTCCTTTGGGGTGACCAAGGCCAGGGACAACTGGGCCAAGGCCAGCTGAGGACAAGACTTACACCCTGCTGACCCTTGAATGGCAGACACTGCCACACCCATTTTTCAGAGGGGGGAACAGGCTGTGGAAATGACTTGCCCAAGGTGGCTGGGCACCATGGGCAGCCCTTCCCTGCATTCCCTGCTACTGCACTGGGCTAGGGGGCATTGCATTGCAAGGTGGTCCCCCGGAGCCTTGACCCCTGGGGCCCTCCCACACTTGGAAGGGGAGTGTGGACGGCTCTGTGCAGATGGTCCCTCTTATTCATAAAATACCGCAGAGACCACCCCATCACCCTCCTGCCCTCCCGGCCTAGCCCAGCTCTCTCTGGAACTGGAACAGTCCCTGCCAGGAACTGCTAGCCCTGCGGGTGGGCGGGCATGGGAGAGAGCAGGCGGTGACTTTGAAGCTTTGAAGCTCGGAGTGAATTAGTCATCCTGTGGCTACCAATAATTTGTTTAATCAAACTCTGAGAATGTGTGAAAAACGCCCTCCTCTGAGAGGGAGCAGCTGGGACGGGAGGGGCCCAGGAGAGCCCCTTACCCGCTAGCCTAGGTTTCTGTTTGGCATCTGGGACCCATGGGCTCTGTGGCCCCCTCAATACTTCCAGCCTGACCTGGGGACTCCCAACCGCCCTCGGAGCTGATTCCTGTCCTGGCCTGTCAGGGAGGGAGTCCGAGGCTCCGTCCCTGTCTCTACTGCCCTCCTGACCTCATCCTTGCCCCACACAGCATCGTGCACCCCATAGCCCTTCACTCCCCCGACAACAGCCAGGAATCATCACCCCATTTTTCAGAGTTGGAAACTGAGGCCTGATAGTGCTAGAGGTCACCCCCTTCCAGGACCTGACCTGGTGCACCCCTCTGGTCCTCCCAACTTCCCACTCCCCCCCTCTTACTTGCCACGAGGGCAGCGGCTAGGGCCCAGTGCTGGCACACAGCAAGGGCTCAGTAAATACCCGCCTAGTCAAGGCAGGTCTGCATATTTCCCCTCCTGATTTGGGGGCACCTGCTCAAAAAGACATCAGCACAGTGGGTTCCACCCAAACAGCCCTGGCCATAGAAACCACCTTGATTTTTTTTTCCAAGAAAACTCCAAGCAGGTTACACCTGATACTTGCTGGGAGCCAACAACCCCACCATGATTCACGGGGGAAAAACACCTCTCCCCTTCGGAGGTGACACACCTACCTCTGGCTGTCTTGCACCATCTAAAAGGAATCAGGCCGGGGTGTCCTCCCTCCCCCCAACCTCCAGGCCACACAAAGTCAGTTTTCTTTCATTTTGACGGACTGTACCGCAGGCCACAGGGTGAGGATCAACTTCTTGGGAATTAAAGTGTGTTTGGGGAGAAACTCCTGCGGACCGACCAGCACCAGCGCGCGGACGCCTGCTTCCCCGCCCCCCGCGGGCGTTTCAAGGCCCGGCTGCCCCGCCGCCACGCCCCCGGCGCTGCTGTTGCCTCGAACCCGGCCGGGCCTGGTGGCCACAGATAAGGCCTCTTATCGCCCTTGGCGATCGCCATCGGGCCGACCGGCCTGGCGCTTATCCGCGCTCACATCGACCGGGGCGGGAGGAAAGCCGGCGGGCCGAGGGGCGCCGGGGTCCGAGCGCGCCCTGCCTGGCGCTGCGCGCCCGCGCGGCCCGGCCTATCGTCTCGGCCATCTGGCCGGCCAAGGCCGCGCGCCGCCGCGCCCTCACCACCCCCCCGCCCCCGCGTTTGAAGTTAATAAATGGAAGCGCCTATCGCAGCCACCATCGGTTGCGCGCCTTATCAGCGCGGCACATCTATCTCGGCGCGGAACAAAAGGCGCACAGAGGCGCGGGCAGCTGCGCCCCGGCTTTGATGGGGGCGGGGGGCCCCAATGCGCTCCGCTCCCTCCCCTCTGCACCCGCGGCCCGGCCGCAGGTGAGGCCAGGGCAGCCGGCACGCCGCTGCGAGGGCGCTAGCGCAGCGGCTGGCAGAGGGCGGCCGGGCGCCGCAGCTTGGTGACAATCAGCCCTCGCATCTTAACGTGCTGAGATCTGCCAAGGGAGGAGGTGCCCAGGGCCGCGAGCTGCAGGGAGGGTCCCCGGCCCGTCTCCTAGGTCCGGCCCTCTCCCCGACCTGGGTACTGCGGCGCGAGGGGTCCCAGTCCCCAAGTGTGGGCTCGGCCGGACCAGCTGGGTTGGGCTCTCGGCTCTCGAGCCCTTATCAGTGCTGGCGATCGGTTCCCAACCTGCGATCTCCCAGCCTGCGCTATCTGCATTTCTCATCACTCCGAAACACACACACAAGAACAGAACCGCACAGAGGCACAGGGGAGGAGGGGAAAAAGAAACCAGAGAGCGCGCAGATCGGGACCTGTGGGTGGTTTTTAATACTTGAGTTGACATGATAGAAGGCGACTTTCAGAAAACAGGTCCCGCTTGCACTGGGGGAGTCGGGTTACGGGAACCGGATTCATGCCTGCGTTCCCCCTCACGGGAGACCTCCCACAGGCCGGCCCACATGGGGTCCTGGTGGCTGTGGTCATGTGGACAGAGGAGGCAGTGCCCAGGAGCCTGGGGCTGGGCAGTGGGCTGCCCCCCCCATCAACTCCAGCAGCACAGATGGACCTGCCCAACTGGCCTGGGGGAGGCAGGCCTGGGAGGAAGCCCTGTGCCTGGCCCAGGCCCCGGAGGTGCGAAGTTATTAATGCATGGGGTGGGGAGGGGTGCTTCCTGTGCACTCACTCCCTTGAGTGGCCAGGCAGCCCAGTGGCCCCACAAACACGGGGCACTCTTGTGTTCCATGGCAATGTGGACTCGCAGTGGTCACCTAACCCCGTGGGGAACTGCCACAGGCCCACTGGTGAGAAACTTGGTCATGGGCAGGGGTGACCCCAGCCTGGGCCAAGTGCCTGGAGCCCCTTCCTTGACTCTAAGCAGCCCCCTCGATGCCAGAGTGCCCGCGGGCATCTGGGGGCACCGTTTGCTGCCTATGTCACCTTGGCCAGGACACTTGGAGGGTCCAGGAGGTGTCACCAAGCAGGCAGGGCTTGGGTTCAAGACACAGCACCAGAGCGTGAAGGTCTGGCTAGCTGGAGCCAAGTGCAGGGGCTGCAGTAGCTCCACGCCAGCCGCTACCCCCCCAGCGATGCGACTCTGCAGCCACCCCGGTGGTAGTGGGTGTGGGCTGGTCCCTGCATTTCAGCGCGGTCCCAGGCGTCCCCTCTCTCCCCCAGGTCTCTCTCTCTCCCTCTAGATACAAAGCCTGGGAGAGTCAACCGCGCGAGATAAGATCACAATTTCAGCCCGTCCCGACAAAGCGATCTTATCAGGATGGGACTTGCAGAATGGAATATTTTAAACTTTATCTGAGCCCAGATCGGGGCCGCCCTATCGCCGCACCATCTCGGAGATGCGGGGGAGGGGCAGGCCGCAAGGTGGCCACGCACCGCTCCGGCCGCGCCCCCAACCGCCCTCCTCCCGGCCCTCCGGGCAGCCAGCCCCCTCTTGGGCCGGACCCCCGGAGCCCAGGCCGAGACGCGGGGGCCCGGCCCGCCAGCGGAGATTAGATTACGGCGCGCTTGGCACACAGCGCGGGGGGCGCGGCGCGGGGTGAAGGTCGCCGGCGCTCGCGGGCAGAGCGGGGATGGGCGGCCGCGCGGGGGCGGCGCTCCGCGGCCGGGCCCGGGCGGGGGTCGGGCGGGCGGCGGGGACGGCGGGCAAAGTTTGACTCACGCTTGATCTGCCGGGGGTTGCTCTGTTTCCTCCTGGACATGTCTCCGGCGCCGCGCGCCCTCCCGGTGGCCGCCTCTAGCCCCTGGCGGGCGGCGGCGGGCGGCGGGGGCGCGCCGGGGCCGCGGGGCGGCTCATGCCCCCGGCCCCGGGTTCCGCGGCCGCCCCGGCCCGCGCCCCCAGCCCGCTGCGCCCGGCCCGGGAGCCGCTGGCGCCAACGCGGGGGCCGGAGGCCACGGCCCTGCGCTGCGGGCGCGCGGACTGCCCCGCGGGCGGGCTGGGGGCCGCTCCTCCGCTCCCGCGCGCACGCCGCCGCAGCTCGGCTTTTCTCAATGGCACCCGCGGGCAGCGAGCGGCGGACCCCGCGGCCACGGCCAGGGAGCTGCGGACGGGCGGGCGGCGCGGGGCGGGGCGAGAGGCGCGGCGGCCGGCGCGGCGCAGGCCCCGCCCACAAGGCCCCGCCCCGCCCGCCTGGGTCCTCGGAGCCGGCCCGGCCCCCCGCCCCGCCCGTCTGGGTCCTCCGCGGCCCCGGCCCCGCCCCCCGCCCCGCCCGCCTGGGTCCTCCACGACCCGGCCCCGCCCCCGCCCTGGGCAGACCCATAGCCTCCTCCACTCTTTCGGCCCTGAGGCTTTGTCCCCAGCCCGGCTGAGACTCAGCCACTTACTCTGCCCCGCTGTTTGGTGGCACCGCGTCCTGCCGCACTCCTCTCCTCTCTGGCCCTGCCCCTTGGCGCCAGCTCCGCCCCCAAACCTCACCCGATCTGGAGGGGGTCCCGAGACCCCGAGGCCCCGTCCCGACGCCCTGGGGCCCCGCCCCGGACCCCTGGCCCTGGGCTCCCCGGCCCGCGCCACCTGCACAGCGGGGACAGTGAGGGCCTGCTCAGGAAGCCCGGGACCTTGACCAAACTTGGGGTGTGGAGTGGGTTCTGGACGGGGGTGTCTAACGTCCGAGACTGCGGTGGAAGCTCAGACCTGGCTGGAAATCGGGGAAGGGGCGCGGAAGCCAGCAGCCCTGGGCCTTGCCCCTTGGGCCCTCTTTCATCACTGGCCAACGGAGCCTCTCCAGGGCACCCCGGGCGGAGGCCCACGAAGGAGTCCAGTGGCGCCCCAGGCCCGCAGTCCCTGCCCCACCTGGGACAGTCCGAGGGCAGCCAGGTCCCTGGAGGCAGTACTGTCTGCTCCAGTCCCGGAAACGGAGGACGGCCCTCTGTTGGGATATGTTCATGGGGTCCCAGAGGCCCCCCTCATTTTCCAGGGAGAAAATTGTGGATCAGGGACTAGCTCAAGGTCACACAGATTGAGGGGAGTTGTCCTCCATGCCCAGCAGCTGGATGGTATTATTATTATTTCATCTTATTTTTTTAGAGATGGGGTCTCACTTTGTTGCCCAGGCTGGAGTGCAGTGGTGCCCTCATAGCTCGCTGCAGCCTGGAACTCCTGGCCTCCAGCGATCCTACCGCCCCAGTCTCACCCGTCTGAATTGTATTAGTTTCTTTTAACATTCTTGGCCTGCACTTGATGCCTGCCTCCTCCCCCATATTCATAAGAAACAAAGATTAGCAGGGCCCAGGGGTTAACAGGAAGGCCTTTGCAGAGAAGACAGAGAAGAGGCCTGTGCCCCACCCACCAGCTGACAGATAATCATCACATCACACAGTCATCGCCATCAACGTCACATGCCAAGGCTTGCTGAATGCTGTGTGGTCTGCCAAGACCTCATCTCATTGTGACTTCTGTGCCTGATCCATAGGTGAGGAGAAGGGGAGGGACACCCCCAGAGCCTAAACTCTCTCCCCTGCCCCTGCCACCACCCTCAGGACAGTGGCAAGCAGGACAGGAGGCTGGGGTCCACTCCTGGATCACCCACCCATTGAACAGACAGGAACTCCAGGGCCAAGAGGCTAGGAGATCGGCCCCGGTCACATGGCACCACCAACTCTTCTTGCCTTCTGCCCAGGCCCGGGGGCACAGCCCTCCTACAGCTGCTCTCTGGGGAGGGTGAGCCCACATTTGATTGGTTCACTCAGTCCAGGGCCCCCAAAATGTTTGTCAACTGTGTGAGGCAGCCCACCTGTCTGGGTTTCCCACTGGGCCTTGCCTCCTTCCCAAAGGGAGGCCACTGTGCAGGATGGGGACTTGGGAGAAGGGCAGATTCCTGGAGGAGGTGGCCTTGGGCTGGCACCTGTGCTGTGTCTGAGGCTCCATGCACAGCAAGTGGCACCTGGGCTGGAGCTGCTGGAATGGCTAGAGATCTGTGTTGAGGTGCACTCTGAGGGTCAGCAGGAGAAGGAGTACAGGACCGTTGATTAGTGATGTCTGCCTAGTGTGCAGCAGAAGACGGGTGTCACTTTGACCACTTTTTTGCCTGACCTGATTTATTTCTATGATCCCATGTATGGATGAAAAACTCAGGCCCTGGGAGAAAAAGGAACACACCCAGATCACCCAGCCACTTAGGGGCAGGTAGAAGGTCAAAAACAGAGCCTGCTGACCAAGTGCCATCATTTGTGGGGCCCAGTGCAGAATGAAAATAGGAAAATGTGAAGCCCCTTGTTCAGAACTTAAGAATTCCAGGGCATTGATAGCAGAGTGTTAAACCAAGTTGCCCCCCCTGTCACCAGCACAGGCTGCTGAGCCGAGCCAGGGCTGTTTCTGGGAAACATTCCTTCTACACTTTGTCCCCTCTACCTGCCCCGGAGGGGGTGTTATTATAGATGAGGAAACTGCAGCTCAGGAGGGGAGGAACTAGCTGATGTCCAGTGGTGATGGTGTAGGACCTTGCACGTGCTACTACACCCTCAGGCGAGTCTACTGATCATGACAGTAAACGGAGGAGGGGGAACCGGAAAGGCTGTCTACGCCTGGGAGAGCCCAGAATTGGAGCGACCACCTGTGCCCGGGAGGCCAGGGAAGGCTTTCTGGAGGAGGTGACATCCAGGAGGGGCTCTGTAGGAGCCCCCGCTCAGGTGGGAGGGCAGCACCTGGGCACCTCCAGTCCACAGGGTGTGCCAATGACCCTGCATGTCCACGAGGTGTGCCAAGATTCACACCCAAAGTCATCAGTGGAGAAAACGGAATTGCATTTAGCCTGCATGTGGCACCGTGGCCTCCCTGGGCCCCTAGACCTTGGTGGGGTTATCTCCTGCTGGCTGGATCTGAGCCACCAACAGCTGCTCCCTAGAGGCCTCCCTGGGAGATGCCAAGGGTGCCCGGTCCAGGGAAGTCTGCTGTGGGTAGTCCCATCCCGGTGCACGCTGCAGGGGTGGGTGATGTCGTCACCATCAGCACCACCCGCATTTCCTGGGCCCTTCTTTTGGGCTGGTTTATGTTCTCTTGGGGGATCCTTGTGCAGGCAGAACTCTGATGGCTAAGCTCTCCAGGGTCCCCCAGGCAGGAAGTGGCAGAGTGGGGATAGGTAAGAAGTGCTGTCATGTGGTGGCCAAGAGATCCCCTCCCCCTGAGAATCACCTCGGCCTCAAGAAGACGTTTGGGGGTCAGGGCAGTGGGGGTGTGCAAGGGCAGGCCAGGCCTGTCACAGTGGAGAGGGGTGTGTGAGCAAGCGTGCTTACAATTCCTCCTGTCCCGAGAGTCTCAGAATCCAGGGTCTGGGCCCCTGACCCTGGCTCTGGGTTCTGTCTTAGGGAAGGTTCTCCTCCAAATTGTTTCTTCCCCTGCACTTGGGGGGCATGGGAGGAGGCACTGTGGGATGGCCTAAGGGGCTTCCCTACCCTACCCAGCCTCCCCTCCCTGTTCCTGGACCCACATCAGTGCTCGGCTCTGCATTTGGGCATGTGCCTCCCGGTGGCCACACCAGCACCAACGCTGATGCACTGATGTAACACCTCCAAGCTGTGCCAGGTCCATGTGATCTTTGTATAGCCCACTGGGGTGGGGGCTCCAATCATCCCGTATTACAGAGGCAGACACCAAGGCTGAGGGGTCATACAGCTTGGAAGTGGCAGAGCTAGGGTGAAACCACAGGAAGTCACACTCCAGAGCCTGAGTTCTAACCCTGGCTGGATGCTGGGAGAACTGGGTTTGATCCTGGCTCTGCCTCTCGGAGGTGACCCTGGGCAAGTCCTGGACCTCCCTGGTCCTGTTTCCTCATTTGCAAGGATGGTGTGATTGGCCCCTCAAGCCCCCTGGTGTCCGGGTTCCTGTCCTGGTCTGACTCTGCCCTCTGCCCGGTGTGTGGCAGCGTGGGCCTGGCTCCTCGTCGGGTGTGCACCACGCTGCCCCAGTCCAGGAGGGCCCTGAGGGCTGGGCAGTGGCTGGGGAGGGGGCTCACTGTGGCACCTCCTATGTGCCAGGTCCCTCATTGGCTATTGGGCTTTGACTCAGTGAGCCACAAAATGTTCCAGCAACTTCAGCTGGACCTTGAGGATGGAGAGGATAGTCAAGGAAGAGTGAAGGGGGAAGGGCACTGCCAGCCGAGGGAAGAGCAGGTGCAGATGCTGGGAGGCCTGCGGGCGGCAAGCATGCCCAGGGCCGCCGCAGAGTGTGGGGCTGCACCCGAGGGCTGGCCAGAGGAGGCCTCTGGACCTGGGTTGCACCTGACTTCTCTCCACGAACCACTCCACAGCCAGCCCCCACAGGGTCTGTGAGGTCCAGTCCTTATGGCCCTGAGATGCCCTGAGACACACTGCCAGCTCCCCCAGCCCTACCTTGCCCACTGTCCCCAACCCTAGCTGGTCCCCCCCACAGGTGGAAGCCAGTGGGACCTTCCCAGGAGCGAGCTGTGGTAACCTCAGGCCTTGCCCTGCCCTACTTTAATCTCTGAACCTCCTTGTACCTGGATCCAGATGTCCTGTGGCCACGGGGCCTTTGCACAAGCTATTTGGGGCTGCTGGGTGCACCCTTCCTTCCCATGGCCTGACCTGACCCACTCATCCCTCCTGAGGGAATCCCCTGACTGCCCCTGACTGCCCCAGACTGGATGAGGCCTCTCTGTCCCAGCTTGCAGGGCAGGGCCAGGTGCGCTTTCTTCCTCATTCAGCGCTCGGTTATCTTACAGCAGCAGTGCCAGGAGTGACATCATGGAGGGGCCTTGCTGAGCGTAAACATGTGTCAATGCGTTGTCTGCTCACAGCAGCTTTCTGAAAAAGGAACTGTTAGAATGCCCATTTGCCAGATGAGTAAACTGAGGCCCAGAGAGGTGAAGTCACTTGCCTGAAGCCACACAGCAGGTAAGTGGCAGAGCTGGATTCGCCCTAGGCAATGTACAAGGTCTGGTCTGGCATGGACGCTGGCAGTTGCGTCTGGGGAAGGGGGTCTAGGACCTGTCCCATGGCCCCTGCCTGGCCAGGCCTCACCTCTCCTGCTGCTGGTCATCCCCAGGCCCGGGAGCCGCCAGGCAGCTGTGCCAGGGCACCATCCTGACATTTGTCAATGCTGGCTCTGTGAAGGGTTTAATTAACTTCCTGTTTCAGGGGAGGGATAATGAGTTCTAAGCACCACGTGACTCCATAAGGAGGTCAAGCGGCAGCAAGGATGTCAGCGTAACTTCAGTGAGGAATTGGGAGGCTGCCTGCGGGCTCCTAGATGCTGCCTGGGCCACCCCTGGCAGGCGGGCTGTGCCGTGGCAGCCCCATCGCCACCGGGGCTGGCTGTGGCTTTGGAGCCAGGGCTCAGGCAGCCCCCGGCCCTAGCGGGGGACCCGTCTCTTCCCACCGCCCGTCGCCCAGATGTCTGAGGGCAGCAGGAAGAGGGCTCGGCCGGGACCAGCCTTCCTCCTCTCAGCCTTGCGGTCCTCTGTGCAGCCAGCAGCTCTCACGAGCTCAGCCCCTGATAGCCGGTGACACTGGCCCTGCCTGGGAACTGTCCTCGGGGTCGGCCGAGAGAGACTCTTGCATGCACTGCCCAAGTGTGTCCCATTGACCCAGCCAGGCAAGGTGACACCAGGCGCAGACAGGAAATGTCATCTGGACATTTCCTCATCTCTGAGCCTGGGGTTGTGCGGGCAACATCGCACGGACTTGCCTCTCTCTCTCCCTTCCCGCCCCTCTTCCCTCCTCCGGTTTCCTTCCTCTTTGCTTCCACCCACGAGCATGTACGGAGCCCCACTCTCAGCACTGAGACTCGGCAGTGAGCCACACACGCTTGTCTCTGTGCAGCACCTGGACGGAGGGAGACGGGGTGAAATGAATGAGCTGCGTGTGGCCTCATCAGAAGGGGTGGTGGGCTAGAAATCCACCAGGGAGGGGAGGGCACTGGGGCGGGGGTTGCCACCTTGCAGGGGAGACCCCACAGAGGGGGTGACACTTGAGTAGAGACCTGGAGGAAGGAAGGGGGGCCCCTGGAAACCCTGGGGAGCAGTCCAGGCAGAGGGCAGAGCCCGTGAATGGCCCTGAGGCAGGCTGTGGGCTTCAGCTCAGCCCTCCCCAGCCCAGTCAGGCCAGAAGAAAGAACTGCCTGGTCAACCCACAGACTCATGACCTGTTGGAAATCCTTTTGTTTTTAGCCACTGACTTTTGGGGCTGTTTGTTACACAGCTGTGCATAGCAGAGACAAATGCTGGTACTCAGAAGTGGGTGCTGTGTACTAGCTCTGGGACTGGGCGGCGGGCAGAGGCTGGACGACAGCCCATGCTACCCCGAGCCGTCGGCCATGCTCTCTGCACAGGAACCCGAGGAACAGCTGAGGCCGCTGGTGAACTCGTGGGCCACAGCAAGGTCCTTTCCAGGCAGGATGTGGAAAGCGGCCCGGCTTGTTGTAGTTGCTAACAAGGTGCAGAAAGAGAGAGGTGCCGAAGGAAGACCTGTTCCAACCTCAAGCAGAATTCAGAGGACGTATGCGAGAGCCTGGATGTGCCGGGTTGGAAAATAAAGCACATTTCCAGTCTCTGTAGCCAGAACAAGATTTTCCAGGGAAGAAATGACTTCAGAGTGCACAGTAGGTCCAAGGTGTGGCTGTGAACGCTTTTGTAAGATCTCAGAAAAGGCTGAGGAGGTCCAGTCAGCTGCAGTCCAGACAAAAGCCTCCCAGGAACCTGAAGAGCTTTGTCCACAGTGGTGGGACGTGTACAGAGTGCAGGGAGGTCTGTCCGAGAGGTTTTAAAGAGAATTGTTCTGCTGGGAGTGCTGTCAGATTAGACTGAAGGAGCCCCATGGACCCCCCAACCTTTAAGGGAGGGGGAGCAAGGGGAGAGGGCTCCCGAGTCGTATCCCCAGCCGAGTAGGGAGAAGCGCTGCTGGACTAGAACCCTGGGGGGGTGGAGCTCATGGCAGCAGAGGTCACTCTCAGAGGGCAGTACTGGGTCCGAACCAGCAGGCTGGAAGTGAGCCTGGCTGGGTTTTGGAACTGCTCTCAAGCAGTGACTGCTGCACGTCACCCTCCCCGCTTCCCGAACAGGAGCATAGAGAGCGTTTTTCCTATACCACGTGTCCTATGCCACAAGCCACGGGCATTCTTCACGAGAAGAGCTGTGCTTAAGGAATCACCCAAGGGGCCTCGTCCACACCTGGCTCAGTCTGGATGGCAGGACCTCAGGCCTGAGCACTGCCCTGAAATAGGATGAGATTTTGGGGCAGGTCTTAGGAGGGGTGAGTGTGTTTTGTATGTGGGAGGAATATAAACAATTTATGGCCCGAGAGCAAATGTGATGGTTTCAAAACATGGCTCCCAAATTCTGTGACACTCCTCTCGTGGGGAGGTGAAACGCAGGTACCGTCTGCATCTGGGTCTGTGGCTGCCTGACCAGCAGAATATGGTAAAAGGCTGAGCCAGCTCCCAGCCCAGCCCTGCAGAGACTGGCAGCTTCCATGCCTTGTCTTTGGAACTCAGCCACCATGTTGTGAGGAAGCCCAAGCCGGATGAGGCCACCGTGTCAGCTGCCACATGTGTGCGTGAGCCTTCGGAGGACTCCAGCCCCAGCTGGTGCTGTGTGGAGCAGACCAGCTGTCCCCATCCAGCCCTGCCCAGATTGTAGATTTGTGAGCAAAAGATATGATCATTGTTCTAAGCCACTGAGTATTGGGGCAGTTTGTCATGCAGCCAGAGATGACTGAGACAGAGGGTAGGAGACCAATTCAGAGAGGTGGCAGGACCCTGTCATGTGGGGTCCTGGGGGACAGTGGAGGTACTGTGTGGCTTTCACCCTGGGGGGCCTCGCAGACCAGCATGAAGGTCCCAGCCCGCGGCATCTGCTTTCTCTCTTAGCTGTGAGAGGGCCTGTTGCGAGGGTGAGCCCAGCTGTTCACAAACGCCATCTCACAACAAACAGTCCCATGAGATCTTATGGACCCATTTTACAGATTGAGAAACAGCCTGGGGTGTGAAACCCAGCTCAGCCCAGGGAATGACTGCACCTGGCCTGAAACTGAGCCCTTGTAAGGAGCTGCCTAGTGTCAGGGCTGGAAGGGTTTTGGTGATGGTCGTGCCTGTATAATGGGTGGGGAAGCTGAGGCTCAGAGGGCGCAGAGACCAGCCTAGAGCCCTGCCTTGCCTGGTGCCTCATCATGCTGGCAGAACATGCCTGCCCTCCTCCCTGGGCCGCAGACACAGTCCTGGGTGTCTCCTGGGCAGCGCAGGACAAGGTTCAGTTTGTCCACCCCCAGCTGACCCTGGGCCTGGGGAGGGCGCTCCTTCTTCCTCTCTGCCCGGGGGCCCCAAGGGTGGGCGGGGGCAGTGGCCTTGAGCTGCAGCCCGCAAGGCCATTCCACCAGTCGGTGAGGCAGATGCTGCACTACGCGCAAGAGGCCGTGGTTGGAAGGAGAGACAGCCTGTGGGTCTTGGCACAGCTGTCCCCGGGGGTACGATTCCCCAGTGGATTGGGGACTGTGGCCATGAGGGCAGGCATCGGGCATCTCCCACACCCCAGCTTCCTGGCTGGAACCTGGACTGGCCACTTGCTGCCCACCCGCTGTAAGGGGGAGACACAAGGGCTGGAGGGGCCGGGCCACGGCTGGATCTCCAGGGCCCACACGTGGACAGATGACATGGGCAGCACTGCCCTCCCCACAGAGGGCCTCCAAGTCCCTTCACCTCCCGGGGGCACTTCGAGGACCCCGACATTGGCCACCCCAAAGTTACACAGCCCCTTCCCTGGCGGCCATGTGCTCCTCTGCGCCCTCCCACTGTGTGAGCTCAGCCGTCTACACCCTGTCGGGGAGACCAGCTTCTCAAAGGCGGCTGTGGCCCTGTAAGCCGAGGAAAGCCTGCTTTAGATAAGGAATTTTCCAGTGAGTCGTCCCTGCGTCTGTTCCCTGAGGAGGGTGTGCTTCAATCCTGCGGTTCACACCGCGGCTGCCTTCCTCCTCGCTGCCAGCCCCGCGGGTCCCCTCCATGGCCGCCTGCGCCTGCATCTCCTCCACCTGGTCCCGGGCAGCCTCTCCGCTCCCAGCCCGTCTCCCCAGGCAGGTTCCGTCAGGCTTGGGGATCTAGCAGTGGGTGCTGTCGAACACTACAGTCACCTGTGTGACTTGTCTGTACGCACGTGGCGTCCCCGTCCACCCCTGCCTGCCTTGGGCAGCCCCTGAGAGGTGCTGGTGGCCAGTGGGGACGCTGCAGCCTTGGGGCGAGCCGGGCACACTGGGCTTCCCTGCCCGAGGACAGAGTCCCCTGGTGGGGAGGGTTTGTGTGGACAGTGAGCCTGACCGTCCTTGGGGCTGAGACTTGGGTCCACCCTCTCCCTCCCCTGCAGCTCATGCCCACTGCTCCTGGGCTCCCAGCTCAAACACAGGTCCCTCGGGGACGCCTGCCCAGGGACCCCTCCAGCGCCAGGCCCCCGACACCCAGATGTACCCAAAGTCACTCGCACCGTGTCTGTGTGTGCTGGTCAGTGGGTGCCTGAGTGTTGTCCCCGAGGCGAGCAGGCATGTTTGCGTGTAGACACGTGCCCACGTGTGATCACTAGTGTGTGCGTCCCCGTGCCTATGTGGGTGAGGCTGTGGTGAGTGTGCACGCATGTGCAGTATGCGTGTGCAGTACGCGTGTGCCTCTCGGTGCTGTCGGGGGTGCCCCGCATGTCTGTTTCCGCGTTTGTGTGTGGAAGTCCCGCCTCTGTCTGCACGCGGGTGGTTCGCAAGCCGGGTGGGTGTGGGGCGGGCGCGGTGCCCCGAGGGTCCCCTGGCAGGGCAGATGCTGCCACCTGGTGGCCAGGCAGGGCCGTCCACGCCCTGGGACTGCGGCCACACGGGAGGAGGGTGTGCAGACGGGGCAGGGTGCACTCACGCCAGTCCCCAGCAGCGGCTCAGGCATCAGCTCCCCAGGGCGCGAGGAAGCCCAGGGCGCCACCCGGAGCACCTGACCAGTGCAGCTCTGGGCTGGGGCCCCGGGCCCCACCTGAGATTCGCTGAGCCGAACAGGAGGGGGCGCCCGGGACGGCGGACGCAGAAAGCCCACCAGACCCTTCCTCAAGCACAGCCCCGACAGTGTGTCTCTGATCCACCCTGTGCCAACCCCGACCCGGAGCCCCTGTGCCGGCTCCAGGCCCTGCCCCCTCCGGGTCCTGCCCTCCAGCCCTGCCCCCGTCTACAGCCCTGCTATGGCCCCCCAGACCCCTCCTGGGAGGCCAAAGCCCCTTACTCCTGGCCCCAGACGTACTCCATGCCCCAGAACACAAGCTGTTTGGAAGCCCCAGGCCGGGCCGTGTCTGCCTGCTTCCTGGGCTGGGCACACCGCTCGCAGAAGGTGGGCACCGAGTGGCCAGGACGGTGGGAGATGGCCCCCAGGCAGGCCCGTGGGGCTAGTCGCCCTTGTGGAGCCACCACCTGCCAGGCGGAGAGCGCGGCAGCCTGTGACGTGTGACCAGAGCCAGGGGCAGATGGGGGTGGCCAAGAGGGGCCAAGGTGAAGGGTGTTCCTGGCAGACAGAACTGTGCGGCAGGGGAGGCTGCACAGGCCAGGGGCCCACGTCGGCAGGTGGCACCTGGGCTTGGACAGAAGGCCCCTCTCCTCTGTCCGGCCAGGGTCTGCTCTGGCCCGCCCTCACTGGACAGGGCACTTGCTCCCGGACACCAGACACCAAGGTCTTTGGGAGGCCCTTCAGGTCCCGGGCCCGTGGTCTGAACCTGGGCCGGGGGGGGGGTCCCCTGGTTCCACCCCTTACGCTGTCCTGGCCCTTAAATTGAGCCATGCCGACTCCT
The DNA here is from genome assembly GCA_023783475.1 of Daubentonia madagascariensis. NCBI lineage: Eukaryota > Metazoa > Chordata > Mammalia > Primates > Daubentoniidae > Daubentonia > Daubentonia madagascariensis. The sequence continues at coordinate 5,540,588 of JAKFHU010001784.1, read as the reverse complement.
TCCCGACAGTTCCTCTGTTCCCACTGTTCTTCCCGAGGGCCCCCGCCCAGGGCCACGAGCCTTCGGAAACAAAGCGGAGGCTGAGGAGTCATCGTGTGTGGACAGGCCCCGGACCGCTGGTGGGACTCAGGGAGGCTCTGTGGGCCCTGTGGGGGACAGGACAACTGAGCCCTGCAGGTGGACGTCCCGGTGCCGCTCCCTGGGGAGGGGCCTGGAACCGAGCCCCTGCTCACCTTCCAAGACCCCCCCGCCCTAGCCTTGGTTTCCCGCCTGGACATGGGGGATGCACCAGAGCCTGGTGTCATGGGACTTGTTAAACACTCATTTCCCGTCCTGTCCATGCACGGAAATTGGTGCCTGGGGAGGGAGTGTGTGGCTGCTCTGCTGGTGCTCATTTATAAGATCTTGCCAGCTCCTCCTGGGGTGGGCTGTGGCCCTGGCCCCCTGCAGCTGGCATCATGGTGGCTGGACGTCCACCCTGGACGGCAGAGCTTTGAGTCAAGCCTTCCCTCCCCACATGGGGCTCCCCTCACAGACACCCCCGTGTGAGTTTCCCAGCAATGGAGGGGGTGGTAGGGGGCTCTGTACCCACCTGGGGAGCATACGGGGGTGAAGGGCCAGGCCAGCGAGGCAAGAGGAACACAGTGACAGCAGCAGCAAACACTCCCATAGAGCATTCCCGACACAGTGGTCTCAGGAGAGGCCACGGCAAGCTTGGAGCGGCACCGGGATGCCCACCTGCGGGGGTCAGTTGTCCTGTCCCCCACGGGACTCAGAGCAGGCTTTGAGGGGGGACGTTTGGACGCCTATGGGAAGAGGCCCCGGATGCAGCAGGGAGTGTGGCCAGCTCTCTGTCCAGGATGCTGCGTCCTGGGCACGTTACTGCTGGGGATGCAGCACCAGGAGGGGGAGGCTTTGTCGGGTGGCAGCAAGACCCCTCCTCCCTCCGTGTTCTGTGGGTACAGGTATGTGCCCATCATTCCCTGGGGCCCCAGGGGGACACCCGCAGGAGGGGCGTGGGCCCAGCTTCCCTTCTGTTCCTCCTGGGGTGTTGGGGGCCAGCAGGGACAGCCTGGGTGGGCTTGCCACCCCTCAAGGGGGTGTTCTCAGGGCTTCCCATGGCTGTGTGGTGGGTCCTGCATGTGCCTGGCAGCCCAGGCCAGCGCTGGGCCCCATAGGCCACGAGACCATCTATGAACCACGTTCTGGGATTGGGTGGCGGTGGGGGACAGATGCCACGAAGCTGGGAGGTCTTCTGTGAAAATAGTGGGAATATATTTGAAAAGACGAGTTAGCTATGACTTTTACAGTACGACCTCAGGGCCTCTGCGTGCGTAGTTTTCTGACACTGATGAGGCATTTTGAACACGGCCCACAACATCTTCCAGAATGGTGATTTTGGCCCAATTTGGTCTCTTTCAAAATATCAAAATAAAAACTTCTGACATACACATTGCACCCAAGGTAAAAACTAAAAAACAGCAAAACGGACCAAGAATCTTTGAGATACCTATAGAGAGAATGAAGCTGTCCCACCCGCCTCCCCCCTTTAAGACAGGACTCTGTGGAAGGACGTCAGTGCACGGGACGCCTCCCTGACCGGGGCAGCACCTCCATGCCCCGGCCTGAGTGTCCCTGTCTGGCTGCTCAGACCCTGGCTCAGAGCCCGGCTAGGGAGGCCTGGGAGACTCGCATGCGGGCCCCTGTGCCCTCGAGGCAGCTGTCCTCCAGCTCCTCATCTCCCCACCCAACCCCCCAGGTACAAAAAAATCAAGGAAGCCTTATTCACATTACAACATGGAAATAGCACCAGAAACTTCAGAGTAAAATTGCTGACACTCGGAGCTGGGAGTTCTGTGTAGGAGGAAGGCTCTAGAAAGGGCAACCGTAGAGGCTAGGGCTGGGGACGGGAGGGGGGCTGGTGGGAGCTGGTGGACGACCAGCCCTCTCCATGTTCCAGATGGGAACCTGGCGCCCTGGGGTCAAGGTGCGCTGGAGATGGGCGTTTCCGTCGGCAGCTCGGGCAGGGGCTGGCCTGACCCTATGGTCAGGGGAGGAGGCCTGTTGTGCTTTCGGGGACCAGGCAGCTCAGGAATGGCTCTTGTAAGTGGAGAGCCTGCCTTCCCCGTGTGGTTTCTAAGGTCACTTTGGAATTCCACCCATAGCAGCAGCAAGACTAAGAGGGAGTCTGCCACCAGCCGACTGGCTGCCTCAACTTACTTCCCTGCTAGATGATTTGGGGGTGGGGGGCTGTGCAAATCTTCAAACACTGGGTTCTGCAGCGTGTGGCACCCTGCCAACAGGGCACACGGGGCGGGGGCTGGGGGCGGGGGGTGGGCTGCTCTCTCTTCAAGTACTTGGTACCAAGAAAACAGCTGCGTGGTCTCAAAGGGGCTACAGCTGGCCCGTCCCTCACCCTCGGCCCTCCAGCAAGAAACGGACTGCTGCCCACCCCAGACCCTGCTCAACGCATCACAATCTCAGCTCGAACATCAAAGTCTGAGCATTTGCCTGATAAGTCAGTGGCCACAAAGTGAACCATGTCAGAGAACTGAAGCTGGCCAGAGGGAGCAGCCGTGGACAGCCGCGGACAGAAGCCCCACTGCCGGGCTCGCCTGGCTCTGCCTCAGGCACTTGCTGCTATAAATTACTCAGAAGTGTCTTTCTTTAAGGGGATCTTGAAACCAGTTAGTCTCTGCCCGAAGAGCTGGCTGAGGAGGTCACTCTGGGCCTCGGCGGTCCGGTAGTCGCGGTCAGTGGGCTCAGCACCGTGGACAGCTCTGCCCCTCCTGGGGGGCCTGAGCAGGGGTCTCGCCCGGGGGAAGGCCTTGCCCTGTGCCTCCTTCCTGTGGGTGTGGCCGGGCTCCGAGGGCTGTGGCCTTGGCTTGCCGTTCTGGCTACTGGGTCTGGGCTTGGCAGGGGGCACACGGCTGGGGGTCGCCTGCTTCCGAGGGGCCCGGGGGGGTCTGTCAGGGGCTGGGGGGGCTCTCCCCAAGCTCCCTGCACTTTCACTGCTAGTCAGCCCCGGGACCTGGCCCTTTCTCCTCTTCTCACTGCCCCCTCCCTTCTCCCTGGGGCCTGGACTCTGCTGGGGCACCTGGTCACCAGCTCCCCTCAGCCCCTTGGTGCAGCCCTTGGCTTGGGCTCGAGGGGGGGTCCTGTCTGGTGCGGGGCTCTGGCCAGGGAAGTTGGGCTTGGCTGGGGTGGTGGCTGTCTCGCTCTGGAGCTGCCCACTAGCTGGGTGGGGCTGGCTGCCACCCCCTGTCTTGGTGCCGGGGCGTGGGCCCCCACTGCCCTGGGAGCTGGGCCCTGGCCTGTCTTTGGGGGTGGTGGCCTTTGTCCCATTCTCAGTGTCACGGACCAGCTCTCCGGGTGCCAGGTTCCCCATGGCCCTCCTCGGCTGCACTGGGAGCTTGGGTGCTTGGCTGGGGGTGGATGCCACTGACCTGTCCTTTGATGAATTTTGGCAGCCACCAGGCTTGGTGGCATTGCCCTTGTGGGAGGGGCCCCCTGTCCCCCCCTCAGGCACCATGTGGCCTGTGGACACTTGCTTCTCTTTCTGGAGCAGGGAGGGGTCTTCCCGGGAATGTTCAGGGGCACATTTGCCATGGGTGCCCAGGGTCCTGTGTTTACCTGAGGGTGGGAGAGGAGCCCCCTTTCCCTCCATGTCTCGGCCTCTGGCGCCTGGCTGGGGCAGGAACCTCCCCGACAAGAGAGCGGGCTGACCAAGAGGCCCAGGGCTGCCTGGGGAAGACTCATCCTTGGGCCCCTCCAGGGCTCTGCCCGGCTTGTGGCCACCTCTGCCATCAGCCAAGGCAGCCGAGAAAGGAGACAGAGATGGGGGTGGACACTGCTGGAGGTCAGATGGCAGATCACACCCGCTGACCCTGTGGCCCACTGGGTCTACGGGCCTCTCTAGGGTCTCGGGTGGTCCCTCGGTGGTGCTGGGAGCCGCCTCTGGACAGACCTGGAGCAGGGCTGGGCAGGACCCCTCGCTCGGGGCTGGGCTGCTGCCCTGGGGTAGAGGCCTGTCCATGCTGGGGCCTGGGGGGCTGCTGGGCACAGCTACCCTGCGCCGTTTGCTGGGCAGCGTGCCCTCGAGGGCCGGGAACTTCTGCCTGGGGGCTCCTGGTCTCCTCACCCCGCGGAACGTGAAGGGCTGCTGCCCCCGCCTCAGGTGCTTGTCCATGTGGCGGTCAAATTGCTCCTTCTTGGCGAAGGTGTAGTTGCAGGAGCTGCAGGCGAAGGATTTCCTGGTGACGTGCATGACGTTGGCGCAGAGCTCGCAGGTGTACAGGGGGGTGTGCTGCAGCTCCGGCTGCTCCTTCCCCGCATGCGCCGCGCCCAGGTGCGCCAGCAGCTCGCCGTGCTCAGGGTAGACTCGAGGGCACCGGGGGCACAGGTAGACGCGCTGCGGGCTGTGCACCGCCAGGTGGCGCTGCAGCTTGAAGGGCTTGGGGAACTGCTTCCCGCAGTGGTGGCAGTCGCGGGAGGGGTCCTTGCAGTCCTTGTGCACGGGGATGGCCTGGAGGAGGGGCTCGCTGCTGGACCAGGGGTCGGGGGACAGGCTGGGGGACGTCTTGGTGGAGCCTGGAAGGGTGTCGGCGTTGCTGGCTGGAGCAGGGTTCACACAGGCTGTGGGGCTGCTGCCCTCGGCCAACGCACCGGCCGCGACGCCGTCCGGTGTCGAGGTGCCATCTCGGCTTGAGGCGGCGGCGTGCACCCGGGGTTCCGCCCTCTCCCTCGGGCTCTCTTCCTCGGGCCCCCTCACTTGCCCCGAAGACTCTCTGGGGCTCCCGTGTGCCTTGCCAACCGAGCGCTTACCCCTGTGGGGTTTGGATGCTGGTTCCATGATGCTGCTCAGGAAGTGTGAGATGGTGCTGCCACCCTCCAAGCATCCGGGCACGTCCCCCAGAGACCTCCGCACCTGCCCCTTGCGGGCGAACCGGACGGCGTGCTCCCGCAGGTGCTGGTTGTACATCCAGACGTCGGCCACCTCCTTCAGGCACATGCCACAGGCCCAGGGCCCCGCCTTGCCCTGCAGGTGCTTCTCCTGCAGGTGCTCCCGCAGCAGCTCTCGGGAGCTGAACCTGCGCTCCACGCACATGTAGCAGGTGGGGGGTGGCGAGGGGCTGTGGGCCAGCTTGTGCAGGTCCAGCTCGCCCAGGCCGTGGAAGCGCTGGAAGCATGCCCTGCACTTGTAGGAGGCCCTCTTGCCCTTGGTGGGAGGCTCTCTGCCTTGAGCCCTCCTCGGCCCGGGCGCCTCCTCCATCCTTTGGTTCCGTGGCCCCTGTGACTTTGCTGTGGCCTCGAAGTTGAGGAAGCACGTGCCGGGGAGACCCACGGGGTCTTCAAAGGGTCCCAGGAAGCACAGGTCTTGCATCTCAAACTTGGTGCTGAGCACCTCCAAATCCACGGCAGGAAGTGGCAGCAGGCCACTCCCAGGGAGCCCGCTGTCATACTGCTCTCTCTCCAGGTTGGGGGGCTCGGGGCTCTCACCCCCAAGAGAAGAGGGTGTGTCATCAGTGGGGACCTGCAGCTCCCGACCTCGCCAAGCTGCAGGGACCATGTGCAGCTCAGGAATGGTCTCCGGGCGATCGTCCTCGGGACAGTGGGCGGGCACCTCCTCGGCGCCGGCTTCCCTGTCGGCTTTCAGGGCCCACAGGCTGAGGCCGGGGGCCCACAGGTCAGCGCCAGGGACCTTGCTGCTGAGGAACCTGTCCAGGAGGAAGGACTCCGGCAGACCCGTGGCCTCGTCCTGCCATGGCTCCTCATGGGAGAGGCAGAGGGAGCCGGAGTCGCTGAGATCCGTGGGCAGGTGGGCAGAGAGCGGTGGGGAGCCGTCCCCGGCCACACTGCTGGGCTCGGGCGGCGGTGGGCGCTTGGGCTTCCCACAGCGCTTCCCGTACACACGCGGGTTCCTCTTCCTCCGGGTCAAGCGGCCGCCCAGAGGAAAGAGCTGGGAAAAGGAGACCTCGTCATCAAACAAGCTCAGAGGGTCCCCGAGACCCGGGCTGGGGACTTCAGGAGTGGGGCCCGGAGGCCCCTGGACTCCATCCTGGGCTGCTGGGTTGTCCAGGAGGCCCCCCTCAGAGCCGGGAAGCTCAGGAGGACCTGGGGGGCCCAGAGGGGGCGTGTGCCCCTCCCAAAAGCCCTCCCCTGGCCCACTCTCAGCCCCTCTGCTGTCCTCTGCAGGCTTGCTCCCGGCGGCCTGAGGTGGCTCTCTGCGAGCCAAGGTCCTGGCCTCTCTCGGTTCCCAGGGCCCCCTTGCCAAGGCTCCCTCGTGCCCAGCCGGCTGTTCCCCAGCAGACGCCTCCTCCATCCTCCTTTGGCACATCACTTGGTCTCTGGGCGTTCCCTCTGCACACATGGCCCCCATGCCCGTCTCTGTGACACCCTCCGTCTCGCCGGGCCCCACGTCGGCTGCGGGCTCTCCCTCCAGCAGCGGCGGGAGGCAGCAGCTCACAGGGGCCGGGTGACTGGCAACTGCAGCTGACAGGCTGGAGCGGCGCTTGTCTGAAATCATGTCAGGAGGGACCCGGGGCACTCTGTCCCGGAACCTTCTCACTGCCGGCTTCCCCCCTTTCTTCTTTGGGTTCCCCGCTGAGTTGCTGGGGGAGTCCATGGGCTCTGTGTGCTGCGTCCAGCCCTCTCTCTCCTCTGCCTGTTTGGGATGGAGCTTGCCTGGCTCCCGCTGGTCTAGTCTCCTGGGCTTGGGGGCCGGGGACTTCCCACGCACCCTGCGCCCCACCAGGCCTGGGGGGTGCGGCTGCTGGCTGGGTGTGGGGCCTGGTGTTCTGAGATCACCGAGCCCCTGTCTACCCTCCTTTGCGCCCTGGACAGGAGGTGGCCCGGCAGCGTGGCTGGGGCTCGTTAGCGAGTGACATGGTCTGTCCTTCCTGGGCGCCCTGTGGCTCTTCTTCCCGGGGGGCTGGCACATTTGGGCTGCTAGGCTCGGCTGGGAGGTGCCCTTGTGCAGCCGATGCTTCCTGGCTTTGTGCCGGCTTAGGCCCGGCCTGGAGCGGAAGGAGGCTGCACAGACCTCGCAGGTCACAGGCGGCCCACTTGGGGCCTGGCCTTTCCAGAGGCCGTTCTCTGTGGACACGGGCTTCTTTCTAAAGCCGCGGGGCCTCTGTTCGAGGTCTTGGGGACTGACGGGGTCCTCTTGGGGTGTCTGGTAGGGGAACTTTCTGTGGCTTTGGGGGGAGTGAGGCCTGAAGTCACTGGCCATGCTACTTGGAGATGTGGTTCTGCCCGAGCAGAGCCCTGTGGAAGGGCAGGTGACTGTGAGGCTTCCAGTGCCAACCCAAGGCACCTTGGTAATGCTGGGGTGCTCAGTCTCAGGTGCCCCCAGGTCCTGCTGTCCCTGGCTGCTGACCCCCAACTCACCTTCCAGGCAGGTGTGGCAGTCTGGCCCTGCAGCCCCCAGCATGGTAGGGTCAGTGGGCACAGCCATGACACCCTGGCCTTCCTTGTGGCCAAGGTGGGCAGTGTTGCTTGGAGAGGATGAGGAGGGGCCCTTGCACAACCCGTTGGGGCTGGTGGGGAGTGGGGCTCTGCTGCAGGGGGAGTCTGGCACCTGAAGCCCTGTGGCGGCCCCTGTCTCATCGTTGGTGGGAAGGCTGGTCACTCTGGGGGAAATGGCCCCCATGGGAGGAGGTGGGGTATCACGGCTAGGAGACTTGCCCGGTCTCTCTTTTCTGGAATCCTCTAGCGTTTTCAACGTGCTGTCCAGGAGCGGGTGGTGAGTCAGGGCCTCCTTGGGGTCACAGGGCCATGTTGTCAAGGATGGGGAAGCCCCTGGGGGCCCCCCAGCTCCAGCATCCGTGGGGGCTTGGACACAGTCGGCCCTTCCCAGAGGTGCACAGGCAGGAGGACAGGCTAGCAGGTGCCCGGGGCTGGGAGGCTCCCCGCTGGGTTGGGAGGATGCCGGGAGCAGCCCCCTCTGCTCCCCTAGGGCCCCAGTGGCACCAGAAGTCCAGGTGGGGGGGTCCTGCTGGGGCAGGTGCTTGAGGCTGCAGGGAATGGGGATGGCTGGAGCAGTGGGTGAGGGGGCACAGGTGGCCAGGCCCCCCAGAGGAGATGCTGGGCTTGCCCCCATGAATGACAGCTGCTTGTTCAGGCCTGGGCTGGCTGCCTTCTCTGGGGTCTGGTCCTCAGGCCCATTTTGGGTGTGGGCTGCTGTCAAGGCCAGCACTGGGGACTCTCCCTCAGGGGAGGGGGGGTTTGGGGTGGGCTGTGCCTCGTTCTGAAGGCCTGAGGCCACCCTGCATCCCTTGAGTGCTGCCCCCAGTAGGGCTGCACCCTCGATGGGCCTGGCCGGTGCTGGTTCAGGACCAGCGCCAGGGGTGGGGTTATCTGGCTGAAGCCAGCTGGCTTGGCCTTGGCCCTTGGGCTCCTCAGACTGGCCGAGCAAGCCTAGATGTCCATCTGCCTTGGGCCCCAGCTGATGTCCGGCCACTGCAGGGACAGCTGTCACCTGTTCACTCTCTGGGGAGCCCTGGGCAGGGCTACAGGCCACGTTCCTGCCCTTCACACTGTGCCCTTCTAGATCTGGGGCGTCCCCTTGGCAAGGGCTCTGGGTGTCAGCAGGTGGTGGCCCCTGTGAGCCCCGGGTATCATCTTTGCTCCCAGCTGCTTCGGCCCCCTGGACCTGGAGTTGGGGGCTCAAGGTTGGGCCTTGGGGCCTCCCTCCAGGGCCAGTGTCGGGCACGCAGGCCGGACGCGGCACAGGGACAACCTGAACCTCTCTGCCTGGGGGGGCCATCAGTGAGGAGGTCCCTGCTGGTGCAAACTCACCACCCTCAGAGCCAGGCCCCGGTGCCCCACCTGCCGTGCCTACAGAGGGTCCCCGGGTGGCTTCGCTGTGACAGGCCCCAGGAGGCCAGATGGCATCCAGAGGTAGGGCCCCATCATCCCGAAATGCCAAGCCAGGAGCCAGGTGGGCAACGGGGCAGCCGAGTGCTTCCTGCGCAGGGTTCTCCCCGCAGGGCCCACCTGCCTTACGGCACTCTGGGAAAAGCCCTCCTCTCTGATCGCAGGGAAGTGGTAGCGGGGCATCTTCTCTTTCTTGTGTTCCATAGATTTCCTTATTTTCAGGAAATGAAAGATCACAGTTTGCGCTGCACTTTGCTAAACTCTCAGCATCCAGCAGGGGCTCCAGCTGCTTGCCCGGGTCAGGCAAGCAGACACTTGGGGGGACCCCGCACTCTCTTCCCACCTTGGAGACTTGGGCTTTCTGCACCAGCTGAAAACTGAAGCTGGCCCCCGGGGGGCTCAGAGGAGCCCCAGACACCAGGTCTTCCTGGGTGCTGCGGTGGGGGGGGGCTGCTTCTCCTGAGTGGGGCGAGACTGAGTGGGGCCCCTGCCCCGGGGGGCTCCTGAGAGACCCCTCTGCAGTGGCTGCGGCTGTTTCTGCACCTTCCCGGTGTGGACCCGATTCCCCAGCACCCTCGCGGTCAGCTGCAGAGGACGCATCCCTGTGGGGGGAGGTGGCCTGGCAGGTAGGCAGCGGGGAGGATGTCTCTGTGCCTGTGCTTGGTCCCCCCCCGCCGGCACACTCGGCTTCTCTGTGCTGTCCCGGGGCCCCGTGTGCACCTTCGCTTCTTTGCAGGTGACTTTCTAATTCGGTGACCAGTCTCTGGATCTCCAGCTCGTCCTCCGACAGGCCGCTCACGAAAGCAGTGCCACGTCTGCTTCCCTTCCCAGGCAAAGGAGGAGGGCTGGTAACCACCGTCCCCTCACCGGGACACTTCTTCCCAAATGCCTTTCCCTCTGAGAGATCAGGAAAACGGCCAGGCAGCATTGGGGATACTTCTTCCAGCAGCAAAAACGAGGGGCAAGGTGGGTCAACCTGGGGTTTCTCTGGGGCAGGGCCAGCGTGAGCACATAGCACATGGGTGTCCCTGTGTGCAGGCAGGCTGTCGTAGAGGGGCGAGCCGAATCCATCCATGGGCAGCCCCGACAAGAGGGACGTGGACTCCAAGGTCAGTGGGGATTCGGCTTTGCCTGGGTCCATCTCAACTGTGTAAGGTAGATTCTTCGGTGGTTTTGGCTCGAGGGAACAGGTGTCCGCACCGTCCCGGCAAAGATAGGTGCTGCTGGCTGGTGGCGTGTCTGTAGCCGAGGGTGTGGAGTACAGGTCTTCCGGGAAACAGCCAGCCAGGTCTTTATGTCCAAGGAACAATTCACTGGGGGGGCTGCTGTAGGGATGAGGCCCCTTTTTGGCAACTGGAACTCCCATGGGGTGTCTGTTAACATGAGCAGGACCACCTCCAATATCAGAGTTCTTTGAAAACAGGATACTGGGTTCGGGGTAGGCAGTATTCATGGCGTTAGCAACGGGCCCCAGAAACCCTCCTGGCTGGTGGGCAGCGGAATCCTCTCTGTCACGGGAGACAGGGGACCTTGTATACCCGGGGGCACCCGGTAGACTGCCTGTACCTGGTGTTGGTGAGCTCCCACGGGGCACCACGTCAGGGAGGCTTCCCGATGGCTTGGGGCTGCTGGTGTCCTCTCTGCCAGGTTGGGGTTGCTCCGGAGTTGGTGGCCTGGGGCTTTCTTTCACACAGGAGGCCAGAGAACTGGAAACCTCTTTGGGTTTCATGGTGTCAGGGGGTAACTCTTCAGTAATTTCAGGCTTCTTGGCCTTTTGGGGGACATCCAGCAAAGGGTGGTTTTCCTCTGGGGTCTTGCTGTCGGTGGGAACCTGTGGGGGATGCTCGGGGGCCGCTGTGGGGTGGTCAGCACACAAGGGGCCTTCTTCTCCAGCCTCCAGGCTCGGTGGGGGGCCTAGGCGAGGCCTGTGTGGCTGCTCCGGGCTGGGGAGCCCCCCATGCACCCCGGAGTCCTGCCTCACCACCTTCCTGGGTTCTTGCAGCTCTCTGTCCTCTCTGGGACCCTGGGCCAAGTCCACGTCCTTTCTCTTCTCGCCTCGGTGCCAGCGCCGGCAGCCACGGCGGGGTCGGCCTCTGAAGCCGGAGCCCCGCTGCCGAGGAAGCTCGTCCTCTGACTCTGAGGCGTCCTGGCACTCCCAGAGCCTGCCATCCTCGGCGCTGGGCTGGGGCCCCTCGGCCACCAGGGAGCCGCGCCTGCTGCGGGCCGGGTGTGCCTGCCGCCGGTGCAGCTTGTTCTTCTGCTGCACAATCTTGTGGATGATCTCCTTGCTCCAGGTGCCGGCCCCCGCCCTCCTTCTCCTGGGGTCCTTCCTGGGGGGTGGGCAGAGGTGCCTGGAGCTCCTGGTCTCCTCGGGGAGGGGCGGGGCCCTCAGGATCTGGGTGTCAGGATCTGCACGGCCCTTGGGGGCCTGAGTCCGGAGGTCCTGGGCGCGGAATGGGGGCCGCTCTGCCCGGCTGCCCTTCCTCCTGGGCCTCAGGCAGGCACCAGGCCCCTTGGTGGTGTTGGCCATTTCCGGCTCTTTCCGGAACAACTTCAACTGCTTCCCTCTCCTCTGCTGCCTCACCAGGCCGGTGGCGTCGGCCTCTGTAGGCACCAGACCCAGGGAGCGGGTTTTAGGCCTCCTTCGGGCTGGGTAGCCCCCATCTGCAGGGCAGGGGTCTTCGGGCTCCAGTGTGGCAGCTATAAGCAGGGGCTGGGCTTTGCTCTCTGGAGTCGTCCCCACCCTGGTCTTGGGGGGCTGCCCAGTGCCAGGACCTCTGGGGCCGGAGGGTTCCTCATCGGCAAAGACATCAATGAAGCTGCTGTCGATCTCAGGGCTGTCCGACTGGTACTCCATGCCGTTGAGGGCCTCGGTGATGAGGCTGTCCAGCTTGGCGTCGTCCTCCATGTCCAGGTCCGTGGAGGGGAGCGGGAAGGGAGTGGTGGCCAGGCCGGGCAAGAAACTCATCCTCAGGGGGTCATCTCTGCCATCTGCCTGGACGTCCCCGGCTAACAGGAAGGGGACGGTCTTACTGTGGTTGAGCAGGCCTGGGTGTGCGTCGACGGGGGTTTTGGGGGCAGTGGTGGGTGAGGGGAGCCCTGGGGGGCCCTGGGGCTGCTGGTGGCCATCCTTGGCCCTGGCCAGGAGCAGACTGCAGAACTGCCGATGCGCCAGGAAGGCGGACAGACTGCTGTAGTTCCGGTCACACTGCTTGCAGGTAAGCAGCACGTCCAGCTGGTCCAGGCTGGCACTGCTGAGGGAGAAGTGGTGTGTGGGGTATGGGGGTGGCTCGTGGGGGAACGGGCCCTCCTCCAGGCACTGGAAGGCGCCCTTGGCCCCCAGCCCGTCTGCAGGGAAAGGGAAGACCTTGGCCGACTCTGGCTGGTAGTGGGCAGGGTGGGCTTGTGGGGGCTCTGGGGACTGGTGGAAGAAAGCTGGGGGCCCGAGGGGGCCGGGGAGCTGGCTCTCCTCTGAGCTGGCGTTGGCCGGGCTGCTGGAGAGGGGTGACAGGGAGGAGCAGGTGCTGCCCGCGGTGTTGGTGGCTGGCGAAGGCAGCGGGGATTCGCTGGGGGAGGCTCCCACCACCCTGGGCGGGGGCAGGCTGGGGGTCCCTCGGGGTGAAAGTTGGGGCTGGGCCACCCCAAAGAACAGGGGCTGTGCTCCTGGGTCCTTTGGCCCACTGTAGGTGAACAGCCCCGGGGGGCCGCCCAGCTGGCCTGGGCTGCTTCTCACGGCTACCAGCTTTTCCCCAGGCCCAGCTGTCTGGCCAGCAGCGCCCAGGGCTCCCTGGCTGCTCCCCCGCCACTCAGGGGCCGCCGTGGGGAAAGGCAGCCGGCTCTGCACCTCTATTTGGTGGGGGCTTGGCCTGGCAGTCGGGAGCACCTGGGTCCAGGGCAGTGGGGGGCTCCGGGGGAGGCAGAGCCGCTGGCCTGGGCTGGGCTGGCCTTTGAAGAACGCACTTCTGGTGGCGGCAGGGGGGCCCAATGGAGGCGTGGGATAAGGGGCTGCTGCGGGGTCCCATCGCAGGGGCAGTCTGGTGGGTGGGGGCCCTGGGGCGGTCAGCTCGGCGTCCAGAGGCCCTGGGCTGGTGTCCGCCCTGGCTCCACACGCCTGTCCCGGAAAGCATCTCTGGGCCAGGGAGTTCACGGGCCCCCTGAGGCTCCCCATCCCATCCTGGGCTGAAGGTGGCCTGTCGGGAAGGGCTTTCGTCAGGCTCTTGTGCAAACTGTCTGAGAAGGGGGTCGGGGCCGGGCGAGCCACCCCCAGGGCAGAGAGGGCACTGCTGAGGGTGCTGGGAGGGTCGAGGGTGCCTGGCTGGCCTGGGTAGCAGGCCAGGGGTGGGGGTGCAGGCGGGGCAGGCGGGTAGGCTGGGCCCGTGCCCACAGCCCCCTCCGGCCACACTCCCGGGGGCTGGTGGAAGGCGAACACCAGTGCCCCGTCAGTGTACTCATGCCCAGCTGTGTCCTCAGGGAAGGGTTTCATGCTGGCCCCGTGCAGTGCCGGGAAGGAGAGCTGGAAGGAGACCCCTGTGGGGCTGCCGCCCGGCCTGCTGCCTTCGGGAAAGGGCTCCGGCTCTGCGGGGGAAACCCCGAAATTAGCACCTGGGAAGCTGTTCTCTGCAGCGGGAGGCCAGGAGTCACCCCCACTGGCCTGGAATTCCGGATGGGAGGCTGGCCTGAAGGGGCTTGTGGCCCTGCTCGGGGGGGCCCGCAGGGCGGGGGGCCCAGGGGTGGCGTTCGCTGAGGTATAGTTGGTGGAGGTAAAGCTGGAGGGGGTCTCCTGGAAGCACCTTTGGAAGCTGAGCTCTTCAGGAGCACGCTGGGCCTCGGCCCTGAGGCTGGGCCTGAGGGATGCTCCAGGCCTGGGGCCCCGGGGGGCCTCTGCCTCTGGGGGCTGGGTGGCCTCGAGCTGTCGGCCCTCAGGGGCCTTGTCCAGGGCAGCTTGGGCCTTTTCCAGGGCGGGTTTGCCGGCAATGCTCAGACTGTATGGCTGCTGGGGGCTGCTAGCTGCCCCTCCTGCCAGGTGCATATGAGGCTGTGTGTGGCTCCTCCCTGGGGGGGCCCGGAGGCCGCCCCCCTTCCCAGGGCCACTGCCCAGGGCCTGGGTTCTCAGGAGCGGGGCCTTGGGCACCCCCTCCCTGGCCTGCCTCGGCTGGGCCTCCAGGGGCTCCACAGCCTGGGCCCCAAGGCCAGCCTCCCTCATGTGCTTGGTGGGCCTGCTGGCCGGGGCACGGTCCTCGCAGGGGGGCTGGCAGGGGCGCCCCAGGCCGCTGGCAACCTGGCAGGGCTGCAGGTCTCCAGTCCTGGCTGGGGGTGGTGCTCCTTGGGGCTGCTCTCCAGGCATGGCCCCTCCGTCTGGGCGCTAGGAGGATGTGCTGGTCCGAGGGGGGCTGTGGGGAGTGGGCTGGGCAGCCATCCTCACCCCTGGGGGGGCCCAGGGGAAGCCTGCTGTCATGGTCCTGAGGGGGCCTGCAAGGAAAGTGTAGAAGTGAGAGGGGCCATGGGGGTGGGGTGGCTCCTGCCCAGGCAGGGAGCCCACACTGGGCTTCATGGCTTCCCATGGAGCCCGTAGCCAGGCCAGGAGCAGAAGCAGCTGTGCAGCTGCCACAGATGCCCCTGACTCAGCAGGAGGGAGGCTGGGCTCACACAGCACCTTGGAGAAATAAGAAGGGAGAGGTTCCTGCCAGCCTGAGCCGGGGAAGAGAGAGAGGGCAGCTTTCTGGGGTCTGGGGTCTGAGAAGGCCACCTGCCACCACAGAGCACCCCCACCGGGTGCTGGCCAGGTCACAGAGAGGAAAGTCCCCTGGTGGGTACACAAACTCCTGACCTGCAGGACTGACCCAGGGCAGAGTCAGGGGAGGGCCAGGAGGGGCACAGGTCGATGCTTACACTTGCCGAGGGGGCCCTGGTCAGAAGCCTGTGTTGCAGGACGTGAGGGAGCTGACACTGGGCATACCTGTATCCAGCCTGAGGCTCACACCTACATCTTCCGGGGCCTTGGAGACGGGTCCTGAGCCGGCACCCGCCCTGCCGCCAGCCAGGGCTCCCTGCCTCTGTGATGACACAGGATGGCTTTCCACGCCCCTGCTCGGGGGGCCCCAGCGTCTGGAAGGTGCCGGCTCCTTTCCTGAGCCTCCAAGCCGGCTCCTATTCTGGCAAATGTGTCTCTGACTGGTGGAAGAAAGCTCCACCCAAGACCACCGAGCTCCCGGGATCTGTGCTGAAGACCTGGGGGCTGTAGTGGCTGTGGCCTGCGCCTGCAGCCTTGGCCACATGCTCCCCACCTCTCAGTGGGCCCACTCCCATGCCCACAGCCACTCTGTCTTCATCTAGACACTGGGCAGGGGTCGCGGTCACAGTGAACCCCCTCCGGGGAGCACGCCCTGGCTTGTTCCGTGGTTACCCCCCAGATGAGGCTCTGCGTGCGGGGCCCCAAGCCGAGGCCACGCAGCTTGCATGTGGCAGGGATCGCCTGCCCAGGGGAGCTTGGCTCCTTCCCCGCCCAGGGCCAGCTTTACTCTGCTCTCGTTTGTCCTCATGGTCATGACGTGTGGGGCTGTCGTCTGTGTGGATGGGACTCAGAACTGAGCCACATGCAGCGGCCATGCAGTGGGCAGGGTGGTACTAGCTGTGGGGTTCCTCCTGGCCTCTGCTGGCCTCCGCCCCATGGCTCAGCCCTTGGGGACGTTGTCCTTGCCACTGACCCCTGGCTCCTCACAACAGGCTCAGAGAGGCTGAGTGGCCTGGCTAAGGTCGCACAGCCAGCGGCAGCATAGCCAGGAGCTGAAAAGATCATTCTCGAGCTCTTTCAACGGGACCCTGCTGCCCCCTCAGGTCACAGGGACCCTTCAGCTGGTCTGAGCCGGCACTGGCCTCAGGCACCTCCAAGCGTGTCAGTGCTTCCCACCCTGTGACGACCTGGGGGATTGTAACTAAGGGGACCCTGAGGCCACCCACTTCTACCTGCTGCTCCCTGCTGTGGGGACCTGCCCTGGGGACCGCCCCCCCACAGCCTGGGCCAGGGTCTCCAGCGTGGGAAAGGTACCAGCACCTGCCAGCTGAGGGCACCACCCTGCTCCACCACTGCAGCCCGGGGAGAGATGTGCCGGGTGGGGGGCCTGGGCGCCACTTCCTCCTTGGTCCTCACTGCCGAGCCCCCTCCCCATCTCATCCCATCAGCCTGAAGGCAGGGTCCCCTCCCCACCTCTAGGCCCCACTGCCGGGGGTGAAGGGCTCACGGGCAACGTTTGTTGAATGAGTACATGATGATGCTGACAGCAGTGACAGCACTTCCCAGCACTGCTTCCAAGTGGCTTGGAAATGTCAGAGCTGACCATTGCCCCTGATTTATGGGTGATGAACTGAGGCATGAGTAACTCACCCAAGGCCTCACAACTAGTGGAGGGTGGGGTCCTCCCAGGAGGGGCGCCTCCCAGCCCCGCACGGCCCCTGCCCTGTACTGGGCTCAGCCAGAGTACACATGTGCCAGACACCCACTTGGGGCCAGGCTGCCGGGTGTGGGGACAGTAGCTGCCGGGGCCCCTCATGAAGCCCCTGTCTCATGGGCAAGACCCACTACCCAAGGCCAGGAGCCTTCAGCTCAGAGTGTGGACCCCAGCCCAGCCGGGGCATCAGGCAGCCCTCCTGGAGGAGGTGATGGTGCACTGACTCCCGGCTGGTGGTGAGAAGTATTGCTTTGACATCAGCTGTGCCTGCAGGCCTTTCTCAAGGAAGGGAGCTGGGTCTGATCCGGTGAGGCCCCCTGACTCCGTGGCTGCCATGAGGAACATGAGGTGGTGCTGCTGTCCTGCCCACCCAAAGCCACGTGTCAGCTGGATCCGGGAGGCGGACTCCGGGAGCCAGTTGGCAGCCCTGGTCACTGTCCTCAGCTGGGGTGTCGTGGGGTCAGAGGGAGGCTGGGGACAAGGGCACCTCTGGCCGAGGGGTGGCCGGCCAGCCTCCATGCCAGCTGCCCCTTCTACATACCTGGGGAGTCAGAGGCCCCTTAGCTGGGTCGCTGCACGATTTCCTGAGCAATGAGAATTTCTTGGCTGCAAAGAAAACAGAAAGTGTGTCAGAATTGGTGTGGTGCTTGGTCCTGGGCCGAGAGCCCCGAGGAGCGGGCGGGAGGCAGAGCTGGCTGTGAGGCCCCCGCAGGGCACCAGGAAGCCGCTGGGCAGAGAGGGGGGTGGGTGGAGGAGGCCAGCAGGCAGCTCAGCTGCCCAGGACCCTGAAGGGCTGGGGGGTCAGCCAGCTGCCTTCGCAGCAGTTTTCATGGTTATTTCACATTTCTTTTTGTTAAGTTTTTATTTATGCATAAATTCTGCGTTCAAGTTGTTCTCAAACTCAAGACCCTATTAAAAGGTTAGCAGACAGACAGCTCCTCTTGCCTGGCCGTGACCCTCTCCCCAGTCCCGCTGGGGGAGCACTGTTTCATTCCAGTTTCCTGATGCAAGTATTAGTAAATATGAATGAATATTCCTATGTCCCTCCTCCCTTGAACAAAAGATAGTCTGCTACGCTTGCTGTTCTGCACCTCACTTCTCCTTTAACAACGTGTCCTGGAGCTCGATCCACAGCATTCCCTAAAGGGGTCCCTGTCTGTCCTCATGCATGGCTGCAAAGCACACCAACTACTTATGCATCCAGATCCCCCCCGTGGACACTGGGCTGCTTCCTGTATCTGGCCTTTACAAACGATACTGCGATGAGTACACTCACAGGCTAGAGCACAGGTGAACCTGGAGGCCTGGCCGTGTCAAAGGGTAAAAGGACTTGCGATGCGGACAGAGGTGGTCAAATTAAATATGGCCACATATTCTTTGACCTTCCTCCTAACTCCTCCACTTGAATGTGGGCTGGGCTTAGTGGCCCACTGACAATGAACTGAACATGGGGGAAGGGAGGGTGTGACTTCTGAGACTAGGCCACCAGAGGTATCGCAGCCTATTCCTCGCTCTCTCCGGGCTCACGCACTCAGGAGAAGCCAGCGCCGTGTTCTGGGGGTGCTCACGCAGCCCTGTGGGGCGGCCACGTGGCGAGGCACTGACGCCTCCTGCCTACAGCTGTGTGAGGGAGGCACCTTGGAGCGGCTCCCCCAGCCCTGGTTGAGCCTTCAGATGACACTGCAGCCCCTGCCAACCTCAAGACAGCCTGAGCCACAGCCACCCAGCTAGGCTGCGCTGGCGTCCTGACCCTCAGAAGCTACGAGGTAACACGGGTTTGTCGTTTCAGGCTGCTATTTGTTACACAGCAAGAGACAGCCAACTTGTGTCCCTCCTAACAGTGTGGAGAACCCAGAGGCCCTAATGTAAGTCCCAGTGTCACAGAAGTGTGCCCTTACCCAGAGATGGGCAGACTAAGGTCCGGAGAGGCCGGGGAAACTGCAGGCCGCAGGACTTACCACACCCTCCCAGCCATCTGCTCTCAGCTTGTCACGCTGTGTCTGACACTCTGCCAGGCACTGGGCACACAGTGGTGTGTGCCTGATTCACAGCCTCGGGCCGACTGGACAAGACCAGTCAACAAACTGCTACAGGGGAGGGAGCTGCAGCCCAGAGAGGGGGTGTGATGTGTCCAAGGCCTTCTGTGACCATGCTTGTGGGCAGAACTCGGCCGTCCTCTCCTTCCCCCCCGCCCAGGACAGCAGGCTGACACTGTGCCCGCAGCACCCCGAGTGCTTGAGGGCCAGCTGCTGGCTCCCCCAGGGGCACGAGGACCTGCCCTCAGTCCTCAGACCGTGGGGCGGGCGTGGGGGCAGCGTGCACCCTGGGCCTCAGGTTCCAGCCCCCGCCCAGGCTCCTGGCAAAGCCCTCGGTGCCACTGCGCCGGTGTGGGTTTCAGCAGTCCGGGGGCCCCTTTGATGCCGGGAGATCCAATCCCCCAGATCCCAGGCCGGCCCCAGGGAGCCCCCGCAGGAGCGTGAGCGTCTCCTTTTCTCTCAGAAACAGTAACTGGCCCCTCTGGTCACTGGCCCGAGTGCTCCGTAACTCAAGACCACGGCTGGGCTGGCTGGCTCTGGCCGGTGGGTGTTGGGGCCGCCAGCTCCTGTGGGAGGCAGGGCCAGCCCCGAGCCTCTCTGAGCTACTTCCTTGACTGTAAAACGGGACCAATCCAAGTCCTGACCCCACAGGGACAACACACCTAACTCATCTTCGGGGGCCAGCACCCAGCAAGTGCCCGGCAGATGGTTGCTCTGAAGGTGGCCACGGCTCTTCCAGAAAGCCCTCCTGGATTGTCTGTGGTGTGAACTCCTCGTATGTGTGTCCACCCAGAGGTGTTTGTGGCAATTCCCCCTTAGTTATCGACGCTCCTTTGACTCTGGAGGGGCTACACATCCTGGGGGCCGTCCCTGAGCACCCGGCTGCGAGCCTTGCATACTTGCTGCACTGTCCAATCAGAGCTCCACATCCAACCTTGGGCCTCCTGGCCTCAGTTTCCCCAACTGTAAAACAAGGGGTTGGATCTGACGCATCTTTGCGCCTGTCCAGACACATGGATATTGAAGCTCGTGACAAAGCCTCCCTCAGAGCCACCAGCTCCTGTGCCTGCGTGGCCCCCTCGCTGCAGGCCTGCCGAGACATGGGTGGGCACACTCTTCTGGGTGAAGTTTCCTCTCTCCTCAGGGCTGGACTGCACCTTCCCACGCAACAGGGACCAGCTTTCTGTCTCCCGCTCACTCCTCCCCGCCAGGGAGCCTGAAGTGCTGGGCACTCCCGGCTCTTGGAGGAAGGTCGGGGTGGAGGCGGGGATGGAGTGTCACCCAGGGCCACACAGTGGGGGCAGGCGTGGGCCCCTTGGGCTTTGTGGGCAGGCCCTGTCCACATCCAACCCAATGGCCTGGCCTCTCCCTCGGCCCCACCTGTCCCCAGCCTGGATAACAAACAGGAGGCAAGAAGTATGTGCCATGGGGAGGGACTAGGGCGGGAAGGGCTGCTGGGCTGCACCTGACCTGGGCGCAGATGGGGAAGCTGAGGTTCAGAGAAGAGCATGGCCTGTCAAAAGTCACACTGTGTGTCTGGAGAGCAGAGCCTGGCACAGAACACCGGCAGACTCCCCCGCTGCATTGCATTCCCCAGGGCGTCTGGGTGGTTCCAGCCCGTCCTGGGCCCAGCTCGGTCCACTCTGACTGCTGACTCCCTCTGGCCTCCTGCTGCCCACTGTGATGAGCCTGCCTGAGTTGTGCTGCACTGGGCACTGTCTCCAGCCAGCCGGCCCCACTTAGGCCAAGCCACCACTGGCCTTCTGCATTCTCCAGCCAGCTGGTCACTCCCTGATGGGTGTGGTGGGTGAAGCCAGATGCCCTGTGTGCCAGTTCTGCTGGGCAGGGTCCCCTGGTCCCAGGTTGCCTGAGACAGTGAGGCTAGAAGAAGTGAGGAACTTGGTGGTGCTCACTGGCCTCTGTGCCCCGACCCTCGAGTAGGCACCTGTCTCTGCCCAACACACCCATCCTGGCCCCGGGCACAACTTGGCGGGCAGCCAGCCTCACCCCAGTCCTGGGGGAAGACGCCAGGTCTCTACTCTGCAGTCCTGCTGTGAGGGGTGGAGGTCCTGGTGCATTCCGACATGTATTTCACAACTGTCCCCTCCCTTTTGCTTCAAATGCTGCCTCTTTGCTTAAAAACTATCTGTTACCTGAGTGCTCAGATAAACCTTTGCAGGTAAAATTATATCTGAGATATGACCTGGAGGGTACGTTTAAGAATACGGCGCAAATTATCAGCTGCATTTATCTTAATTACTTTGGGGAAAAGTGGAGGCTGGCGTTGGGGGGCTGGAGGTGTGTTTGTCCCGCCTTATCGGGGTGCACATTTGAAATCCTTTAACAGGAGGAAGATGAGGAGACACGTGGGCAGAAGATGATGTCTTCGAGAATGACAGGGAGGCAGCTGGTGGGGGTTTGTGCCTAAAGATAGCGCCCTGTTGCCCACCAAGATCGCTGAGAGCTGGCACAGGATGAGGGGCAGGCAGCGGCCACCCTCCCCTCAGTCCCTTTGTGCCACAAAGACCAAAATTCAGGGGTGCGTGACACTGCTTCTGGCAGTAGCTCTTCCTTTACTGGACGTCATGGCTCAACCCTCCAGGAGGGCACCAGCATCTCCGTCAGGGCTTCTCCCAGACACCCCCACAGCCTCACGGGATCAGCCTTCAGACCAGCTCCACACCACCTCCTCCAAGAAGCCCCCCTGAACTGGGAGCTAGGGCAGCTGCAGCGTGAGGTTGCTCTCCACCTCCTGAGGCCCATCCTCAGTCCCGGCTCTGCATGGTGGGTCCATTACTGCTGTGCCATCCCCCATGTCCCCTGCTGGCACCACGAGGGTGGGGCTGCATGTGTCAGCTCACCCCCAATCCCAGGCCTGGCACAGGTCGGTGCTCAGGACCCCTGCACATCCAGAAATGCACACCCATGTGCACACACCCACGTGTGCACATCCACACAGGAGCAGGCATACACGTGGGCACACACGTGCCCTCCCCCCAGGCCATGGGAGGCTGCAGGCTCAGCTGCTGGGCCCCATTTCTGGGATCTGTGGTGCTCCCTGTGCACCAGCAGGCAGAGGTGCTGCCCTGGGGCGGTGGGCGTGAGGGCAGGAGTGTGCGACCGTTTGGGCCCTCCCTGCCAGGCGTCTGGCTTGTGAGGATTGTACTGGGGTTCAGTGGCCCTGGGAACCTCCCAGCAGAGCCAAGGTGAATAAAGCCAGTGCTGGGTTGTCCCAAAGCTGAGAGACAGCTCGTCTAGGGCGCTGGCCAGGGTGTCGGAGAGTTCTGCCTCAGAATTCCAGAGCAAGGCCCTCTGGGTGCCTCGTTCAGCGAGCTCACTTCACAGACCCATTTCACGGAGGAGGACATGGGGGCGGCCAGAGGGGAAGGGGTCTACAGACAGCCACCCACAGCCCCTCCCAGCCCAAGACCCCTGGGAAGGAGGCCACCTCCTCTGGTTTTTGGAAAAGGAGCGCATCTCACCCCGAGCGAGGCCTCTGTGTGAGAACCGGGGACCAGGGTGGTCCATGTGCAGGTCACCGCTCCTCCCTTGCCGAGCTCACGTTGTCTCCTGAGTGACATGATCAATGAGCCTGCTGGGGGCTTGGTGGCTGTGTTAATTACTCTCCTGCCTCCGCAGGCTTCAGAATCCTATCAGCCTCCTTTTTCAATTAAGTGATTATAATTTGGCTTCCTAAGGACAAGAGGATTAGTAAAGCACCCAGGGCGGGAAGCTGGGTGGGGAGGGGGTGTCTTGCTCAGTCTGCAAGTCGGGGAGTAAGTGTCCCACCGCCTGGCTGGAGGAAGGACCCTTGGTGACTGTGTGGGAGTGCCCTCCCCAGGCAGTTGTCCCTTGAGTGTGCCTGGTTCGGGGCTACACTGGGGAAGGGCTCTTGGCCCTTGGCCGATGGGGAGACAGAGGCCAAGAGTGCAGCCGCATGGCCTACATGGGGCTGGGACCTACACCGGCTCTGGCCACGTCCGGGCTCTGTCCGTCCTCCTACTGCGTGTCCTCAGGTCCTGGACAAGCCGGGCCCATGTCCTCCTGTCCCTGGAAGATGCCCGGTGGCCTCCTGGATGCCAGCTATGATCCTGAGGACTTTGGTGGGAGCCAGAGTGGTCTGAATCTCAGTGCAGGTCCCGGGGTGCCTTGGGCTCCTTCCTCCCGTACCGGGAGGAGGGTCCCTGGTTCCATTCCCAGGTCAGGGTCTCAGCCTCAGTGTGCTCAGTTGGAAAATGGACATAGCACTTCCCCGTGCAGCACAGGCCCAGTGAGGCTGCCCAGAGCACACGTGGTGAGCCCCCAGCAGCACCACCCTCCTCCACTCCCCGGGCAAGCTGGGGGTGGGGTCTTGCTGAGGTCTGAGGAGAGGGTTGGGGTGGGGCAGTGGGTGAGCCCTGAAGGTGGCCCAAGGGCTGGGCTGAGGCTGGAGTGGGTGGGCCCCGCCCCTCTCGGCAGCCCCTGCTCTGCTGTAGCGGGCATCCGCCTGACTGCCCCGAGATCCCAGAAGGCCACCGATGCTCCGGGTGCTCACTCGCCAGCACTACCTCATGAGTCCTGCAAAGACCTCACGAGGTGTTTCTGCTGCCCCCACTGCTCAGACAAGAGACTGAGGCTCAGAGAGGGGAAGTGACTTGTCCAAGGCCACACAGCTGGGGAGCCTGGGCTTCTGCCTTCCCAACAGAGGCTGTCTCCTGCGAGGCTACCCAGGGTCCTGGCGTGGCTGGCCCTGCAGGTCTCACTCGCTGTGTGGCCTCGGCCAGTCTCTGGGCAGCTGGAATCCGGAGGTCTGGCAGCGCTGCCCTGGGACCCGCCCTAATCTGGCTGACTGATCACCTCTGAGAAGCATCCCAAGAGCGCCCTTTCCCGTGGGCGGGGATCCTGGCTGGGAGGGGTTGGGCAGGGTGGCGGTGGACATCTGGGCAGCGCATGGACTCTGGCTGCAGTGGCCTGGCGAGGGTGGCCCTGTGCCACTCTGGCTCTGGAGAGGGACGCTGCCCTCCCACTGGGGCGTCCTCTTGGGTTTGGCCTGTTTCTGAGGACAGAGGCCACAGCCCAGAAGGGCAGAGAGGGCTTTTATGGGTGCCAACCCGAGGCCACGGGAGGCTGGCGGCCCATGGCCTGGGGCCTGTGCACTGGCCTCTCCCTCTGCCTCCTCCACCCTCAATCCTGCTCCCGGTCACGTGGGCCTCGTTCCCGGGCCTCGAAGGCGCACAGCTCCAGCATGGCCCGGGGCCTTTGTCCTTGCTGCTGTCTTCCCAGAGGCTGCCACTCCCCAAATCCAGACTCTCGTGGCCATTCCATGGCCTCCCTGGGGCTCCGGTGACTACAGCCCACGGGCCATCCACCAGGCCAGGTGCACCCACCCTTTGCCCACATTTGTTGCCTGTTCCCATGCCCAGCAGGTGCTCGTGTCAGGAGGTGAAGCCTTTGGGTAGTGGGGAGCCATGGCAGGTGTCATACCTGAGAGGCCCCATGGCCTGGGGGGAGCAGGCTGGGTGGAGGGTCTGGGCTAGGGAGGCCTGGACACAGACAGGGGCCTCCAGTCCCCAAGGCCAGACCCCACTCTGTCTTCCTGGGACTTGGAATCTAGGCCCAGAGGGGTGTCGACAAGCTGCAGGGGGCTGCCCTGAGGAACTTGCAGCCTCCATCCAGCCTGCAGGGAGCCCCTGACCCCAGGGTGCAGGGGATGCTAGGACCAGGGGGGCTCAGGACGGCTCTGCCACAGTCTCCGGGGTTTCACAGCCCAGCAGCAGCACGGTCCCCTCTCCACCCCTGACTTGGTGGAGGCTCAGGGTCACTATCTCCAAGAGGCCCCATCTCCTCCAACGCCATAGCGCTCACCACCTCAAACACAAGCCCTAGGGCTGGCCTGGGCTCCCTCTCTGCTGTCCCAGAGCCCACCCAGGGCCAAGCACAGACGCACAGGGCCGAGGAGCTGGGGCCTCTCTTGTTCCTGTGCCCTCTGGACCTCAGCTGCCTCTGGACTTCAAGTGCCCTCTGGACCTGTCACCGCCACCATCAACCCCTTTCACAGATGAGGAAACTGAGTCCAAGGTCCTCAGCTAGAGGCAGCAGTGGGTCTGACAGACCCCATCTACAATGCTGCCCCCACCTCTGCAGCACGCCCCCTCTGAGACTCGACTCTGGACAGAATCACTCCTCCAGAGCCCTGGGTCCGCAGGTGGATAGGACGGTGGGGCTGAGCCCCACATGGCCCAGGGCTCCCTCCTTTCATAAACCTTCAGAAAACTCATTGTGCAGGACCAGGAGGCTGCCAGGCCTTGGCTGCTACACGAGCCCCGCCTCAGAGGCTGCTCCTCCTGCCGCCTCCACTGCCAAAAGCCACTGGTGGGGGTGTTTGGGGGTCGGTGGTGGGAAGGAGAGGAAGGGGGGAGGGGAGGCCAGGGCTGGTCTGTGCTGCTCGGTGGACTTGGTGGCCTCACACCTCTCATGCCTCAGGGCAGCCTCGTCCCTCCTTGGGGTCTTTCCATGAATGTCACCTGCCGGAGCCCACCTGGTCTCATTCAATGCTGTGCCCCCAGCACCCAGCCTTCTCCGGGCTCTACTCGCTTCCTGGCCCCACCCTCTTGAGCACACGTATTTTATCTACTCAACCCATTTGTTGCTTGTATCCCTGGAGCAAGCTTTTTGTTAGTTTTATGCACGGCTGTGTCCCTCGTGCCAGAAACAGAGCCCAGGCAAGGCTGGCACTCAACAAGGGTTGGTTCAAGGAAGGGGTGCTGGGGACACCTCACCACTGGCACCTGGAGACATCCACGTGGGCCCTGGGTCTCCCTGTGACCTCCTTTCCCAAGTAGGGGGTCACAGGACCACCGTGCCCACAGCTGGATAAGTGGGTGCTGCAGCCTGGGCCCCCCCGATGGTGGCCACCAGGAAATGGAGCCCAGTGGCAGGCTTTCTGATTTTTCAGGAAAAGCCAGAAATCCAGGTTTTAAAGTGAAATCTCCTCATTTTAAAACTCTGGCAAGAAATTCATGTCAAACAAAATAGCTAGTGTGTGGGCTGGAGCCACCAGGGCTGGATTCTGCCCATAGTTTGTTGTGTGGAACTTTCCTCTGGGCGGCACAGATGCCCCCACACCCTTCCTCCCTCATTTGTTCAGGGAACATTGACTGACATTGACCGAATAGGACGTCACTATGGGTGAGGATGACATACCCTGCCCACGGCACTGACATCCCAGTGGCCCAGTTTGGTGCAAACTCAGGATGTCAGCAAAGGTCTCCTGACCCCATGGCTGGGTAGAGGCTGCTGTGCCAGGAAAGCTCCAGGGATTTCCGGAACTTCCATTGGAGCATGAAAGCCCTTCTTTGGCAAAGGACCTTGTGAGCTCCTTATGCAGCGGGGCTCAGACAGGTTAAGTGACATGCCCCGGGTCACACAGCAGACTATGAGAGGGCACCAAGGCTGAGTGCTGGGGCAGAGAGGTCAGAGCAGAGCTGGTGGATGTGCACGCCTGGGGCCTGGGGCAAGGCACCTGGCAGGCTCCCGGAGGCTCTCATGTGGCCCGGCCCGAGACTGGATTTGGTTCCCGCAGGAGACAGAAACCAGACAGTGAGAGAAGCAGGGGCTGAAGGTACACCTGGCATGGGGCGGGGCTCCTCAGCTGCTCCCCAAAGCCTCAGCCTCTCCTGCTGCGTGGCAGAGGGTAGAGGCTCTGTCACGCTGACTGGCCACCATGAGCACCTGGACCTCGCCCCTCTCCTGACCACAGCTGGCTCCCCCACTCATGATGGTTTCATGCGCATCAGGGCTGAGACTCTCGGGGAAGGCCAGGCAGGTGGGGGTGGCCGTGCAAGGCCCAGGACATTGGGACAGGAGGGATCCCAGACTGCAGACTGTGCAGCCCCATCCTGATGTGACAGAAAGGAAATTGCATGTGGGGGCTTTACCCACACTCCACAGATAGGAAAACCGAGCTCAGAGAGGGTGAGGCACTTGCCATGAACACACACCCGATAGGCCCCAGGCCCCAGGAGACCTGGCCTGGCATCTGCCCTGCCCCACCTCAGGCCACCAGCGTCCCCCACCCAGATGGTTTCCACACCCCGTCTCCAACTTCCCTTGGGCTCCCTACACCACTCTTCCGAAGCAGCCAGAGGGATCCTCCCCAACACGAATGAGGCCACACCCCTGCATAAAATGGTTCTCAGCTTCCAGCCGTTGGGATCGAGTCACACCTGGCCCATGAGCCCCTGTGCTACCGGCCTGGCGTGTCCGGGCCCCGCTTCCCTCTCTAGCTACACATTCTAGGAGTCCCCAAGCTCATCGTGCCAAAGGGCCTCTGTGCTCTCTGCTCCTCTGCCTGCCACTCCTCCTAGGCGTCCACCTGCGGCTGCATCTCGCCTTGGAGACCTCGGCCCAGATGTTGCCCAGCCCCAGCACAGGCGCTCACCTTCAAGTCTGTATTATTGTCTGCGTGGCGCCTCCACCCTCTGACCCCGACTGCATGGAGGTGTGTAGAGGACAGTAGACGGCGGAAGCGTGGGCTGAGCTGTGTGCCCCAAAAGATACATTCCAGTCCTCACCCTGTACCTGAAAATGGGAGCTTATCTAGACACAGGGTCTTTGCAGGTGTGCTTGGTTAAGGCGGGTCACGTCGGATGACGGGTGTCCTCGTAAGCAGAGACATGCAGAGCAGAAGGCCATGTGAAGACAGAGGCAGACACTGCAGGGATCTGGCCACCAGCCAAGGGTCTCCTGTGGCCACCGGGAGCTGGAAGGGGCAGGAAGGAGGCCCTGCCTACCCGATGGGTCGACGCCTCACCACGGACAGTCCGCTTTCACCCAACCCGCTCTGGCCGAGTCCTTGGAGTCACCTGCCCCTCTCCCCTCCCCACGTCCTCCCTTTCCCGCTGGACCACACAACCCTCCCCTTCCTGTGCTCCCATCTTGCCCCCACCCTCTGCAGCCTGGGCCAGCCTGGAAGACCCGTGCCAGGCCCACCGCACCTGGATTCCTCGCACCCACGCCAGCAGCCCTTGCCCAGACGCCACCTGCCCACCGTGGCCTTCGGGCCTCTGCTCACAGGCTGCTCAGCCTGGACACCCTGCACCACAGGTGTCAGCTCCTCCCTCTCTCTACACGTCAGCATGCAACACTGCACACGGATAAAGCATACATTTTGTACCTACATTTAAAAAGCATATATGAATAACATACTCATGTATTAATAGCATGTGTGTGGGGGACATCCCACCCCCTCAATAGGGTCTCTTCCCCCTGCACTCCCAGGCAGCCTACTGCTTCCACCACGGCTACGTGGCATGGAGCTCAGACTTGGTGTCTGGCGCACCCCACTCTGTCGTCCTCCCTGTTCACGAGTGTCGCGGAGGGGAAGGATGGAGTGCCTCTCCCACCATGTCACAGCTGGCTCCATGATGCCCTGTGAGGCCCTGTCATCGTGCCCACCTTGCGGGTGAGGAAACTGAGTCACGGCCAGGACAGGGATGCACCCGTCCAGCACGCTGACCTGAGGCTGGGTGCCTGGGGGAGAAGCCATGGGCAGGAGGCCCCAGCTCCAGGCCACTGTCCCAGGGTCTCTGGCTGCAGGACCCAGGCCGGCCCACCCCAGCCCCGTCTCCGGCCCCGGGGCTGGCAGGGCACAGCTGAGTAACTCTGACGTTCAGCCCACACAGGCCCCAGCTCTGTGGGCTTCGAGGGTGGTGCTGGCTGAGACGTGGCAGAAAGCCCCTCCCTCCCTCCTTCCCTCGGGGCGTTTTTCTTTCATTAGTTGGAGAGAAAGGGGGGAAGAAAGGAAGAAAGAGACACTTTGCCAGGGACTGAAAAAGGCACCGTGGCTGTGGCTGTGCCTTCTTCTGAAGGTGTGTTGGGTGGCGGGCACAGGAGGGCCCTCCCTCTGGCCTGCGAGGTTGGGTCGGGAAGTGGGGGCCAGGCCGGCCCCAAGAGCCCATGTGAGCCACAGGACCAGAAGGAAGCCTGAAAGAGAAGATCCGGAAAGGCAAGTGAAGAGCTAACAATTCAGCTCCGTACATACAGTCGGTGCTGGTCAAATGTTCACTGGGTGGATTTATGGTTGGCTGGCGAAGCCTTCCGGGCCTCGTGCAGCCTGCTGACCCTCACTGCGAAGGACGGCCCTGCCCCGACCAGCCCACGGGGACACCCTTTCCTCTCATTGCTCTGTCTTTAATTTTTCTCCTCCCAACTTTGTTTCTTCAAAACCTGCACTCCCTTTGCTCCAAAATGTACTAAAGGAGGCTTAGGGAAAACGATGCCCACACCGCAAGGTGGTTATGACACAAACCAGAAGCCAAAAACCACACACGAGGTCCAAGCTCTGAGCTCCCTGGCCACCAAGGCAAAAAGGGAACAAAGTCCAGTGAACTTGTCTGTCCTATACCTGACCAAAGGGGAGTGAGCACGTGAGGGCCAGAGAGTGTTTTCCTGGAGCTCATCTAACCTGACCCTTACCTCACCACATGTGGTGAGGTTAGAAGAGGCGCCAAGAGTCCTGTGCGTGGTGGCATTGAGCACAAGTGCACCATGGCTCTGAATGCCCCCCTCAACTGTTTTACGGTGAGGAACCGGAGCCTGGGGGCGGGTGTGCAGCTTTCTCGGTCATCACACAGCAAGTGCAGGAGCCCAGGTCCCGAGACCACACGGGCACTTCCCTCTACTCTCCCCACCTTGGGGAGCAGCGTCCTGGGCTTGCAGCCACGGTGCTGCCTGCGTCTGACCCGGAGCAGACTGTGCCCAGCCCGGGGTCTGCCTGTGAGCCTGGGAGGTGTGATGAGGCCGAGTCACCCAGCCCAGGCCCCTCCCCAAACCAAGAGGGGTGGCAATGGGGGCTGTGGGCATGGGGGCCGGCCACACGAGGTCCTGCCAGCCCAAACCCCTGGGGACCTCCCCTCCCCTAAAAAGGGACACGAGAGACCCTGATGTTTCGGAGGCCCCTGAGAGGGGAGAGTGTGGGCAGGGAAGACGGGGCAGCAGCCCACGCCTTTCTGTAGGCAGAGAACCCCCCAGGGGCTCCAGCCAGAGAGGCCAACCGAGGGGTGAGCCTGACGGGGTGAGTGTGACCTGGGGGTGAGGGCGATGGGGCCCCCTACGAGCTGGGGGACCACAGGCCAGTGAGTCCCCTCTTGGTGGGAGGGTGGGGCCCGAGGAGACACAGGCACCACTGTTTCCTTGCTGTGTGATCCCAGCCACAGACTCAGCCTCTCTGAGCCCCACACACCCGTATGTGAATGGGTCTAAGCCCCGTCCTGCCTCATGAGGTTTGTGGGGTCACATCAGACAGGGCACATGAAGCATTTTGCTCACGGTGGGACTCAGCGAATATCAGCTATTATTATTTCATCATTGTGATTTTTATATTAGTCCGACCACCCCATTGCCCTAGGGATGTGCAGATAGGCCTGGAAATACGATCGGATTTGGATATTTAAAAAGTGATGTTTTAAAGTACCTTTCTGGGACTCCATTTGCCCATAACAAAAATGAGGATATTCCCACCTGCCAGCCCTGTCTCTGCCCCCACCCTGGGCTCTGTCTGGGAAGGTGATGTCTCGGCTGAGTGTGTCCTGGTGACCTGGGGTCTTGGAGAGGCAGCTGGTGACCTCCTCTCTGGGTCTATGTCACTCCCCTCCCCTCCCCGCAACTGTCCAGCAGATGGTGCCTGTTACAAGGTTCCTGATCCAGGCAGGCTCTGAAGAAGGCAGGAGTTGGAGCGGTGTGTGTGCACACGCGCTCATGCATGCATCCACACGCAGTGGGCATGTGCACGCAGGCACAGCCGTGTATGTGCACATGGTATTTCTTCTGTCCTATTCCTGAGATCGTCTCAATATGCAAAAACGTGTGCTCACAGTGGACGCCATCAGGGCTCTGGCAGGGCACCCCCCACCCCAACTCATGGACGGCAACGTCTGAGCACGGGCAGGGCCTGAGCCATCCCCACCACAGGGTTAGTTTAAACCTGGGGTGCACGGGTGGGACTCAGGGGCCTGGGAACCTTCTCAAAATGCACCGACAACTTTAGGTGCAGCCTGGAATCCAAGTTGTCACACGCCAGCTGTGTGGGCAAGTGACTCATCCTCTGCCTGTGCCTCGGTTTCCCCCTGCATGAAATGGGGACATTGATGGTGCCAACTGCACGGGGTCAACATGCAGATTGGATGAGGTGCCAGAGTAAAGTGCCTCACTCAGGGTCAGGCCCCCGGTGATCCTCACTGAAATGCACACGATGACCCGGAACGCACGCGTTATTATGTGGACGTGGAGAGGAAGGGCGACACGGCATTGCACGGCCGCCCGTCCCTTCCCCGGCCTCCGTCTTCCCTTTGCGTTGCAAGAGCGAGGGAGCTGCGCACCTGGACGCCCGGCTCCCAGCCCAGATCTGCACACGGGGGTGCTGGTGACGGGGCTCTGGGAGGATCCTGGGTGTGCCAGGACACAGAGCTGAGACAGTTCCAGGTGACGCCGGAGCCCAGGTCGGCCACACAAGGTGAGTGAGCCGCTTCCACCTGGGGGTCCCCAGCCCACCCCCTCCCCATCGGGAGCGCCAAGCCAGTGCCGCCCACTCCAGTTCTGGTGCCACGGGGGCTGCGGAGGCGTGGGCGCCAAGGCCCAAGCGCCATGGCCACCATGGGACGGGCTGGTCGTTAAGATGGGCGGCCACTGTCCCCAACACCCTAGACACGCCCTACTTGTCTTTAAAAACAATGTGTTTATGCTGATTTTTCAGTCAGAAAAAGATTGTAGGAAACAGAGGAAAATGCCCACCGCCGGCGGCTCAGGAGCAGCCACCAAGGACAGCAGGGAGCGCAGCAGCAGCTGGGGCGACCCCGCGTCGTGCCCAGCGAGGGAGCGCGGCCTTGACAGAGCGTGTGACCCCATCTTTGTAAAAAAGCGAATAAAGCCCCTACGTGCCCAGGCACGTGCACACGGGAGGGCAGGTGGGCTGCGCCCCCCAGTCAAGACATCTGCATCTGAGCTGCTGACGCTGCGCTGGGGCCATTTTTACAGTGAAAGGAACCCAGGGACAGGCCCTTCTGAACGGCCACGCGATTCTCCACTGAGCACGGGGTGGCAGGTGCAGGCAGTCTGGCCCTGGCCCCGCGGCAGCGCCCTCTGCGGGAGGAGGGTTGGTGGGGGCTTCCCAGCCAGTAGGGCACTGTAGGGCACCCTGGGACAGGCGGGTAAACTGAGGCACGCACATCACACACATGCACACACAGCTGCCCTGGAACACACACATGCGTGTGCCCACACACGTGCACATATACACGACCACCCTGAGACACACCCACACTTCTGTCCTCCCACCCCATTTCCTGTACTCAGCCTTGGGCCCCACGGAAGGGTGGTTTCCCGGCTGGTCCTACCTCTGGCCAGGCCAGGCTGGGTCGCTGGGCCTGGCTGGACACCGTGGCTCGTGGCAGCAGTGGCGTGGCCAGCCGCGGCCTGTGGAAAGTTGTCCCTGGCTCTTGCCACCTTCCAGCTTTCACATCTCAGCTGGTTTTAATTAGCTTCCTTCAAAGTCCCCCAAAGCAATTCAGCCACGTTAG
Source organism: Daubentonia madagascariensis (assembly GCA_023783475.1). Lineage (NCBI taxonomy): Eukaryota > Metazoa > Chordata > Mammalia > Primates > Daubentoniidae > Daubentonia > Daubentonia madagascariensis. The sequence continues at coordinate 5,508,677 of JAKFHU010001784.1, read as the reverse complement.
CGCTTACCAGCTGCCAAGATGCTCCAATGTGTGTGCGCGTGTGTGTGTGCGTTTTAGGGGCGCGGGGCGGGAGAATGCAGAAACCATCTTGAGCTGCTAAACTGCAGGGGCTTTTCCGCATCTGAGGCCAAGAGCTGCAGGGCTGGAGGCGTTCCTGGCCAGGCTGCAGGACGGGCTGGGCAGGGCCCAGCTGGGCGGGCTGTGACCAGCATGGATGGTGCAGCCCCACTGCAGTGGCTCGGAGCGGCTGGCCTTGAGTGCCTGGAGACGCCAAGCCCTGTCTGCACTTCCTGGGGCCTCTGGGCACTGGTGGGGCGTGTGGGGCCCCGCTGGGCCCTCTGCTATGCTCCCACGTATGTTTAGCAAAGTCTCATTTGAGCCGACCTTGCTGGGGACCTGTGCCCACACTCTCTCCCTGCCTTTCCAGGTCATGGTCCTCCTCAGCCCCCGGGGCACGGATGCAAATACCCATGTGGCTGCTGGGAAGGTCAGTGAGGCAGGTGGGCGATCAGGAGCACAGGGACTGTGGCCAGCAGGAGACCTCACAGCCCATTCCAAGGGGCAGTGGCGTCAGCCCCGCCAGCTATTGCTTAGGGGCATCACGGGCTCATTGCGGCCACTGATCTCTGGTTTCCAACAGAGGCTTGGATGTTCTTGTGGACTCCTAATATTTTAAAAACAGCTGTGGCCAAACCACAGCTGTGGCCCGGGGGACTGCCACTTTGTCACCCCCATCCTGCACATGGCTACAGCCCAAGACTCAGGGCTCAGACCTTTCTCTGCCTCATTTCTACCCCTGGCCCAGCCTCGTGGCTGCAAACGTCCCCTCTGTGTGGACATCTGTTTCTTACCAGCCCGCCACCTATTTCCCTGTTGGCAACAGCACCGTGAGTTTCCTCTGGGGAACTGCCCTCCCCTCCCCTGTGTTCATGTGGTTTCCATGGGGCTGACCCCCCTGACCTGTGAGACTGCATCCTGATGCCACTGTTGGAGTACCTGGATCCAGCTATGCCTGAAGGCCCCCTGCACAGTCAATAGAGTCTCCTTTCTGCTAAACCTATCTTGAGTTGGGTTCTGTTCCCCTGTGGCTGAAAGGTGTCCTGACCAGTACAACCCCATGTGGGGACTCATAGGTGATTCTGTTGGGTGCCGATTTGTCTCAGGTCTGCTTTGCATCTGCACAGGCTGTCCTGAGGGCCCAGCTCAGCCCTGTGACCAGTTGCTACCTTTCTCCTCACTGAGTCACCCAGACTCGCTCTTTCTTGGTGGTCTGCACGTCCTTCCTGGAGCATTCCTTTGTGCCCACACCCCGTCAGCTCAGCGAGATCAGCTACTCCGTGAGCACATCCACTCACGTGCCGGCATGTGCACGAGCCGTCATCCTGCACTGGAGACTTCCAAACTGTTCCAAGGCCTTCCGGTTCTTCCTGTGTGACCCGGGCACAGATGACAACCCCACTGTGGCTCAGCTATGCTTGCTGCCCCTTTCTCAGCCCGTCAAGAGGGCCTAATAGAACGTGACCAAAGAAGGGATATGTGAATAGGGTGCTCTCGAACCCATTCCGGTTTAAATCACACAGGCAAGCAACTTGCTTGCGCTGGTGAGTTGCTCACACAGCACACAAATCGCCAGCACTGCCCAGGGCCTGTCTGTCGTGCCTCTCGAGGGCTCCCTGCTGTTCTTGTTGAAGTCCTTACAGGCAAAACGACCTGGCAGCTAGGATTTGCTTTAAAAAAAAAAAAACCCAGCAAGAATGATTGCAGGGGCAGAGACAGATGAAGCCAGATTGTCCAGGCATCAGTGACCTTGCAGCGGTGACAAGGGTGTGGGGTTGTGATATGTCTCTCCCTACTTTTGTGTATGTTTAAAAAGGTCCACAATGAAAGCGCTAAAAACAATGATCCCATAAACAACTATCACCACAGAAATTCCAACTGTTTTTCTAAGGATCCCAGAATTGTGAGGGAGCTGATGTGTGGAGGGGCTTTGGGCCCCTGGATGGCAGGTGGGCTCCATCTGCACTTCTGTTTTGAGGAGGAAAGGCTTGGAGGGGCCCCGCAGCACTGCCCGGGCAGCAGAGCCGAGCAGGAGGGCAGGGGCCGCCCCTCTTCCCTGCCCCTGTAACCATTGCATTTGCTGGTTCACTGTGCGGAGGCGCGTGCAGTGGACGGGGCACCTGAACCGAGCCGGGTGGGTCCGGACAGGCCCAAGCAAGGCAGTGCGTGGCGGGTGGGCACACTGGCCTCTAGGGAGACCAGAGAACGTGTTGTCTGCACTGGGCCACTTCCCGAGAGTAAACACGGAATGGAACAACTGAAGTTACAAGTTTACAGTCATTGCGAAATGGGATGGGCCAACGATTCAGGCAGTAACGAGGGGTATGAACTGTGGGCAAAGGGCAGGAGGCACTGCCCCTGCTCCAGGACTGCCCCCACCTGCCGGGTCCCACCTGCCCGGACTGCCCCCCCACCTGCCCGGACGACTGCCCCCCCACCTGCCTGGACGACTGCCCCCACCTGCCGGGTCCCACCTGCCCGGACGACTGCCCCCCGCCACCTGCCGGGTCCCACCTGCCCGGATGACTGCCCCCTCACCTGCCCGGACGACTGCGGCTGCAGATGGTGCTCACAGGTCTGGCCCCACCACGAGGGGATCCCTGCCCTGAGACCAGAAGGCACCCTCCGCCCCTCTGCCCCAAGTTCCAGACACCATCCCAAGAAGGAGGTGCTGGTTCTGTGGTGTTTGGGAGAGAGGTGGCCTGTCTGATTTCACCACTGTCAAAATAAGACCAAACCCAAGGCTACCAAACCCACCTAGGGGATTTCAACACAACCATTCATAATACTGTGTTAAAGAATGAAAAACTGGCTGGGAGCAGTGGCTCACACCTCCCAGCTACTCGGGAGGATGGCTGGAGCCCAGGAGTTTGAGGCTGCAGTGAGCTGTGATCACAACACTGCATTCTAGCCCAGGCAACAGAGCAAGATCCCATCTCTTAAAAAAAAACAAAAGAAAGAAACGCCCAGGGTAAATGCTTACCCAGATCGGGCAAGAGACAGCAGGGACTGTTCTGGGCAAACCAGGACATGCGGCCACCCTGCCAAACAGGGCCCGCAATAGACGGACAGGGGCGTACTCACGGTCACCAGCCACGCCCTGACTCTTCTTCACGCTGCCTCGACCAAAAATTCTCTCCCAGATTCTGGAATCCCCCTCCCCTCTTCCTAAGTTTCTGGGCCTTGTAAGAGTTAAAAGCATCTTGATGTATGCACATCTCCCACACGTCTGCACTCTGGTATGTGCAGTGGGCGTTGGCAGTTGCCATTTTATCTTCCTAGGGTGAGCTGGCCTTCTTATGGGGTCTTCCTGTTCCCAGCAGGCTTGTCAGCCCAGAGAGCCAGCAGGACCCAGGGAAAGCCTAACTGGCTGAGTGACCCTGGGCCAGCCCCTGCCTGCCCTGTCTGGCCTCAGTTTCCCCACTGGTAAAATGAAATGTTTGAGGGAGTCCAGTGGGAGGCAGACCCAGCTCAAAGAGGCCCAGGAACAGGAGGAACGACAGCCAGAGGCAGGCATGCCCCAGCTCCTGGCAGGGCTGGCCTGGCACCCGAGAGGACCTGGAGGAAGTGGGCGGTGATGGAGACTTGGGCCGCGAGGCAGACCCAGGTCACCCTCAAAGAGGCCAGAGCTGGGACGGGGGGGCCAGGGCAAGTCTCTAATCACAGAGGAAAAGTGAAGCCTCTGCAGGGACAAATTGTCCCTCCCCATGGGGTCCTTCAAACACAACATGACCCATGCAGCATCCTCTCCAACCCCGGTGCCCCCAGACTGTCTCCTCATCCTCCCATGGTGCTCCTGTGCATTCCTGACCCTGCCATGGTGCACACACACACTCAGAGTCCTCAGCATGGCAGAGATAGAGTCCTTGATTCACCTGTTTAGCTGGGTGAATCTGCTGCCTGCATTTGACAGGAAGCTCCTGGGGGAAGGTGCAGAGTATGACAAGCTCACCACTGTGTTTCTGGTGTTTGGCACATGCCTGGCAGATGACAGTCACCCACCCATCCATCCATCCACCCATCTACCTACTCATTCACCCATCCACCCACCATGCATCCATCCACCCACCATCCACCCATCCATGCACCATCCATCCACCCACCATCCATCCATCCACCCACCATCCACTCATCCATCCATCCACCACGCATCCATCCACTCATCCATCCATCCATCCACCCACCACCATCCATCCATCCACCCCCCATCCATCCATCCAACCATCTACCTACTCATTCACCCATCCACCCACCACCATCCATCCACCACCCATCCATCCACCTACCCACCATCCACCCACCACGCATCCATCCACCACCCATCCACCCACCACCATCCATCTACCCACCATACATCCATCCACCATCCACCACCATCCATCCATCCACCCACCACCATCCACCCACCACCATCCATCCATCCACCACCATCCACCCATCCACCCACCATCCATCCATCCACCCACCATCCATCCACCATCTACCACGATCCATCCACCCACCATCTACCACCATCCATCCACCCACCATCTACCACCATCCATCCACCCACCATCTACCACCATCCATCCACCCACCATCCATCCATCCACCCACCATCCACCCATCCATCCATCCACCCAAAACCCATCCATCCACCCACTATCCATCCATCTACCCACCATCCACCCACCCATCCATCTACTGTCAGGAGTAGAATCCAGGTCTTAGGGCCCCAAGTACTCTACTCCAGCCCCTGGCTCACTGCAGGGCTGAGGGTGTTGTGGTTTCCTGGAGTAAGCAACTGCATCACTACCCCTAATGCCCCCCGCCTTGGCCAGAGAGGCCCTGACATTGCTGGACTGGATGGTACAGTGCCCACAGCACTGTCTTCAGCTGCTCTGAGTGCCTCCTCCCCTGGGTTCACTCCAGATCAGCTCTCGTGTCCCAGGGGGAGAGATCATACCCAGCCCTCTGGGGTCTGAACCCCCCTTTCTGCTTGAGACTATGGAGTGTCTGAGGGCCTCGAGGACCAAGGAGCCAGTGAGGGGCTGGGGCCATGGGAGCCAGGCTTGATGGGGCAACAATCCATTCTTTTCCCCACCATGGACACTCCTGCATCCCTCCTTCACTCCCCAGAGGTGCCCCTAGCCTGCTGTTCAGCAGAGGCTTCTGGGCCCCTTCCAATCCGCCGCCCTGGCTGTCTTCCCTGGCCCTCTGCTCTGACCCTGGGGGTGGTAACCATGGTGCCAGGGTCACTGAAGATGCTCCCAGGTGACCCCGTGAGCAGGGCTGGTTCTGCCCGTTTCACCCAGAGGTGGAGCTGCCGGCCCAGAGACAGACAGACCCTGGCAGTCCCAGCTCGCCCTCAGCCTCTCTGATAGGCCCTGCACTGTCGACCACCCACTGACCGCGGCAGTGGGGATCAGCCAGCCCCAGGTCCTCCCGGCGCCGCTGCTGTTTTCACAGCTGAGAGAGGGGACTGCTCTGGAGCAGCTGGGTCCCTGGCCCGGAGCAGGCCACTGGGCTTGCCTGGCTTGGCGGTTCCGGAAGCCCGGTGTGAGCAAACTCCTTCCAAGACCCACAGGGCTCCTTCCTGGCCTGGCCGGCTCCTGGGAACAGCAGCAGGAGCCCTGAAATGTTTGTGTGTGGGCTGGGCCCCTCAACCAGCAGGCTGAGCCTCAGTCTCCCCATCTGGAAACTGGAGCCATCATCCCTGCAGGCTGATTCTGCAGCGGGGTTGAGCTGCTGGGCCTGAGCAGTTGTGCCAGCTCTCCTGGTGGGTGGCATCACAAGGGCACTGAGGCTCATGGAGTGTGGCGCAGGGTCACCTGTAAGCTGGGGCAGAGCTGGGACTTGGACTCAGGTGTGTGGACCCCAGAAGCCAGGCTCCCCACTGGGTGCCTGTCCCCTCCTGCCACGAGGGCTGTGGGCTCTGTACTTCCCTGCTGACGGCGTGATGGCATGACGGCAGGTGCTGGCCATGAGCGGCTTGCAGCTCACCTTGGCCACCACTTCCCTTTACCCAGCATGTGAGCATCATTGGCTCCGCCAATCCTCACACTGCCTCTGTGAGGCAGGCATGATGCAATTGTCCCTGTTTTCCCAGTGAGGGGCCCAGGGCCGGGCAGGTGGAGGGATTTGCCCGGGTCGTGCAGCTGGGGGGCAGGGCCACCATGCTGTGTCACCCGGGGTCCTTGTGGGGCCTGAATCTACCTCCTGAGCAGAGCCCTGGGGAGGGGGCCACCAGCAGAGGGCTGCCTAGAGCACTGCCCCTGGCTGTGGTCCCAGAGCCATGGCACCCATGGGCACCCCTGCAGGAGTAGGCACGATGTGAGATGGAAAAACCAAGGCTTTGGTCCCCAGAGCACAGAGGGGCAGGCGGTGGGTTCCAGACAAGTTGTGAGGCTGTGGGAGGGTCAACGTCTGTGTCCAGCCCCAACGAGCAGTGTTCTAACATCTAAGGTGTTTTAACTTGAGTTAGTGGCTGATGCGGGGCAGCCGGGAGGCATCAGAGGCGATACACAGTTCTGGCTCCTGTGACAAGGTCCCATGTTCCAGCTTGGTCCATTGGTGAGGGCAGCTCTGTCTGCTGTGCCCGGCCACCACACCCATGCTTCTCATGCACCCCTCCTGCCTGGCCCTGAGGGCATTTGCATTTGTGACCTGGGTCTCAAACAGGCCTGGTTCAAATCCTAACTCTGTCATCTTCTAGCTGTGTGATGCTGGGCAAAGAATCTACCGTGGACACTGAGTATTTGCAGTGCCTCCCATCAAGATGTGCAGTGTCCCTGTCCCCAGAACCTGGCTGGCTCCTGACTTGCTTTGACAAGTAGGATGCAGAGGAAGTGACATCATGCAAGTCTGGAGACTCTGTCATCACGTAAGGGAGCAGAGGGAGCTGAGGGTCCCTGGATCACAGCCTCAGACCACCACCAGCCAGGGGAGTGGAGCCATCTGGGAATGGCCGGCTGCCTGCCAAACCGCCCACCCAATGCCCAGGCAGGACCAGCAGAAGCACCATAGCCAAGCACAGAATCGTGAAAAACATGAAGTCATGGTTGGTTGCAGCCCTAGGCTTGGGCTGTTTGTTACACAGCAGTGGGTAGCTGTAATACTTAACTTCCTTCAGCTTTAGTTTTTTTATCTGTTGAATGAGGATAAAAATAGAGCCCCCCTCACAGGGTTGTTGGGGGATTCAACGAAATGGTGCAGGCCAAGCTCTTAGCACAGTGGGTGCAGACAGTGACTTCACCGTCATCTGCTTTGCCCCTGGACCTATGGAACTGACTGTGTTCTTGTGGGAAAGCAATTCAGATGCAACCTGACCATCGGTCACAAACCCCACCCCAGACACTCTGGGCTGCTGCAAACTATCCCAATCCAAGTCCATCCTGCACCCCTCACATGTCCCTCCATCCATGGCTCACAGTATCTTTACGAAGGCACCCCCACACTGGTCACTGTAATGAGCCAGACGTCACAGAGCGAGGGCTTCCAACTCTACATGTGGGAGGCAGGCATCAAAGGCACCTCCCGAGGAAGGAGAGAAATCATTTCCTCCGGCGTTTGCTCTGTTTACTGATAGACAGCCCTTGCTGAGGCTTTGTTTTGCTTTCCCTGACCCAGCTGTGTCCAGGGTGCTCACGGAAGCCCCACCCCGCTAGGCTGATGAGCCGTGCCGGCTCCCATGCCCAGCTCCGGGCAGGCGCACACAGGGCCCGAGAGGCTGTGCGCTCCGACCTCCAGGCCTGCACCCCACAAGGAGGCTGGCGAGCGAAAGCCAGGCTCCTCCCGATCTCCACGGTCACTCCCAGGTGCAGCCTCCACTGTGTCTGGGATGGAAGGAGTCTGAGGTCGTCCAGGATGGGGACTTCCAAAGTTTCGAGGCACTGACACCTTAGTTCAGACATCCAAAAGAAATCTGACAGAGGAGAATCTATTTATCCATCTCTCTAACCATGTACTCATTCACCCTGCTCTCTCTCCCTTCTATCCATCTGCCTGCCTCACACGCACATACCACATGCACATATGCCCATGGAAACATTCAGATTCATATCTACACGGTGGGGCAAAGATTACTACCACTGCACACACGCTGCCCTGCCCTGCAGCCCCCTGAGAAGACTGGCCCGTTCTCTCCTTCAGCTTCCCTCGCCAGCAGTCTTCCCAGCTGGGAGGGGGCTGGCAGACCTGCAGGACAAGGAGAGCCCTGGGGGGCTCATCCCGTTCCAGGTGCCAGGGGTGGACGTATGTCCATCCCCAGGCCATGGTGACCGGCTGCGGGGTGGGCATAGGGTCCACCCGTGGGAGGCTTCCCTGGGACCTGGCTGGGACTTCCGGAAGGAGGTGCTCCTGTGAGCTGGCCAGGCTGAGAGGCCTGAGCCCCAAGGGCCTCCCAGCCACCCTTTGGGGGAATCTCCTGAGTCTGGCGCCAACACAGAGGGAGGCAGAGCTCGAGACAGAGAGAGGCAGACTGCTGACGGCACTGGCTGAGAACCCGGACCCAGCTCCGCCTGAAGCCTGTCGTTCCACAAACCAATGACCTTGTTCAGTCTCACAAGCCAGCAAATTCCCTTTTGTGTTGTATGAGTGTGTTTCTGTCACTGCATTTGAGAGACCAAAAGTGCAAGGACACATAAAATTCAGCTTGACGGCCAGAATGAGAGGGAGAAAGGACACAGCGGGATGTGCAACGGGACCTAGAAACGACGCACGAGCGCACAGCTGCCCTCAGGCCTGCACTCTGCTGCGTGCGGGAGGCCCGAGCACATGGACGGGGAGTGGCCTCGCCCCACAGCGGGGATGACTCCAGGGTTCACCCGGGACAGCCCAGGGTCCTGCCCTCCCAGGCAGGTGTAGAAGGCAGGCACGGGACCTGTCTGAACATAGCGCACGCTTCTGACGGATCCAGGCCAGGACGGTGGCCTGACATATGTCAACGTCTCATGCCTTGTGCAACATACGTGACCTGCAGCTCCCACTGGCTACAGAACGGCTCAGCACAGACTGAAGGAGTCAGACGTCAGAGCTTGCCCCTCTGGGTTTCAATCCCTTCTACCCAGTGGCCATGCAACCCTGCACGAGACATTTCAGCCTCTGAGCCTCAAATGGGCATTATAACATTATGCCGTTGCCCACCCACAGGGTTACCAGGAGGCTGAGTGACACCAAAGAATCTGGACAACGTCATAGCATGATGCCTGGCATGTCGTAGTGAGAAGGGCACCCCCAAGCCCAAAATGAATACTAAATATTTTATATATGTACATATATAAGTTGTGTATATTATTTATACAATATATGTGATGTATAATGTTACATATGTGTACATGCACACAATAACGTATGTATGTGTGTACATGTCTATATCCATCGGTCTCTCTATGTACGTATGTATGTGTGCATCTATCTATGCGTCTGCCTACCTACAGAGCTCCCTAACTGGCTGTTCAAAGACATAAGAGAGACTTCCTCCTGGCTGCAACCTCCCGAAGTTCTGCTTGCAGAGTTCACCCCCAGGTAGAAGGGTCCCTGGGGCTGACTCACTTCTGGGGGGCCACCTGAGCCAACCTGAGGCTGCACTGCCCAAGATGTGGCAGTGGAGCCCAGAATCCAGAGTGGAGAGGCCAAGCAAGGCAAAGCTGTTGTTGGGGACAAGGCATAGTAAAGTTGTCCTCTGGGGAGCAAGGAGGGGTGGGAGGGGTACAGATTCGTGTTCAGGTGCCTGGTGGTGGACACAGGTGTCTGTGGGGACCATGAGGGGAGGGGCCACACAAAAGCCATGGTGACAAGACTCTGACATGTCCAAGGGGACTCCAGATGTTGTTGTCACACTCTGAAGACCCTGAGTCCACGTTCCCTCAGGAACTGTGCTCTTTTATTTTCTGAACACCCGGGTGTCTCCTGGCCTCTGGGGCTGAGAAATCGACAGGTATAGCTGGCGGAGGAGATGCCAGGCACGACCTGGGGGCAGGTGGGAGCATGACCCCCCACATCCCACAGGCCTGTCCTTCGCTGCCCTGGCCACACGTGGCCCCCAAGTGCTCGCAATGCTGCGAGTGTGGCTGAAATGCACCACACGTGAGCATGCCCCAGCCTTCACAGTCCAAGTTCAAAAGAATGAGAAATGTTTCATCGATGATCTTTAAAAATCCAGAGTACATGTTGAAATGAAAGTATTTTAGTTATGCTGGGTTACATAAAATATATCATTAAAGTTAATTTCACCTGTTTCTCATGCAGCCATGAGAACATCTGAAACTACACTGTGGCTCGAACCCTGTTTCCCTTGGACAGTGCAGGTGTGGATGTGGCCCCTTCTTCCTGAGGACCCTGCACTGCCCACGCCTCAGGGGCCCTGCCAAACTCTCCTAAACACACGTGCCGAGGTGCCGCTGGCCAGAAGGCTGGTGAGGCGGTGTCTATTCCACTTTCTGTTGGAACAGGGACACTAGCCCTGGCCCGCGGCTTGCACAGCACTTTCAAACCCATTGCTGGCCATACTGGTTATAATCCTGGAAGGCAGGACTTGTGATACTAGGGTATGGGTGGGGAAACTGAGGCCTGGGCAGGTGCAATACCTTGACAGAGCCCATAGCCCCATGGCTGATCCACCCTGAGCCCTGCCCCCCGCCCGATGTGGCCAGCCCACACCTAGGTCCAGCTCACCTTTGCTGTCTCCTCCTCGGGATCTGGCACTGCCCACCCCGCACAGCAGGGCTTCGGGTCCCAGGCACCTCCCGCCAGTGGCAGGCAGGCCCTCCAGGCACCCTCTGGGGACTCTAATTATTACCCAGGCAGCAGCCCGGCATAAACACAGCCTAGACATCCAAGAAAAGCAGGCTGCTGGTACGGGGGTGCTTTCCTAGAGCTAAATGCAGCCTCCCAGCGCTGGGCAGGCCTGAATGCACTCAGATTGCAATCGGATGCCACGGGCCCTGAGCTGACCCTGCAGCGGGCACGTCCCCACTCACCGGGAGTGACCGCCTCAGCCAGGGTGCCGCCGGCTGCCTTTCTTCCGCTGGGAGGACACGGCAGGGCGGGCGAGGCAGGAATGCACGTGGGCTGCTCCGAGTTAAGATGTATTTATAGACCTGCCACGGCTGCCAGCTGAGTGGTACCCGCGAGGTCAGCTTCCTGCCAGGCCCTGTGGCCAGATGTTTACTGAGATTGCAGAGACCGACCCACCCACGCACGCCTGGATTTATCCTACATCCACACTCTGAGGCCCCCCGTGCCAGGCCCTGGTGGGCTCCGGGACTCAGAGAAGAGGTGACAATGTCGACCCTCATTGGCTGTCAGTGCTCCAGGGACTTGAGGCACAGGACCAGTGTGCCAATGGCAGACTTTACAAGGAGCAACGGAGGCCCAGGGGAGGGACTTGTGCCTCAAAAGGGAAGTCTTCTCAGAGGAAAGGGAGGACGATGTTGTAAGTGGGTTTTGAAGGATGAATAGGAGTATTCCAGGCATTCCAAGTAGAGGCAAACAGCATGTGCAACGGTGTGGCGGTGAGCAAGGAAGTGCTGTGTTTGGGAACATAGCATCTAGGGTCAGAGAGACGAGGCTTCGGTCTTGAACCTCAGAGTGTGTAAGTCACCAGAGGAGCCTGTTAAGATGCAGGCCCCAGCCCCAGCCCAGCCCCAGAGATTCTGATTCAGCAGGACTGGGCGAGGCAGGGGATCTGTGGTTTAACCAGCTCCCAAGGGAGTCGGATCCAGGGCCACCAACCCCATTTTAAGAAACCGAGTCTCAGAGAAGGAAGAGGTCTGTGATGGCTGCAGAAGTTTGGTGCAGACTCCTGAAGAAACCAGGCAGAAAGGCTGGCAAGCGTGAGGGGCCCGGCCAGGGCTGGGAAAGGGGTACCTACGTTAGGGGTTTGGCGTCAGGACTGCACGGCACTGAGAAACCAGGGGTGCAGGGCTGAGCCGCTCATGCCGCCACGGAGCGCCAGCCCTCGGCTGGTCGGAACTGAGAAGCGAGGCAGGTGTCTACACTTGCAACCTCGAGACAGCGCAGCAAGGACCTAGACTGTCTGACCGATCTTAAATTGAACACCTGTGGGAATGACGGTATTTTATACATACTCTGTTAAATAAAATTTACTCCACTGGTTTCGTTTTATAAGTTTAAATGTAGCTACAAAATTACCTGTGTAGCTTGCATTTGTAGCTCACATTATCTTATATTCTATCAGGTTATACTATATTAATGTCATAGTTTACATCATTATGTTTTTATATTATGCATTATATCATATTATATTAGGTTATATTAATGTGTCATATTATATATCACATTACATCTTTATATTATATTTCATTATATTATGTTGTATATCATATCACATCATACCATGTTTTTCTAGATATTTCTGTCAGACTGCTCTGACCCAGAGTCTGCAAACCTGGTCTGTACAGGATTCAAAACACTCTTTTAAAAATTTCTGGATTAGTTGCCAACATTTCAAAACAAGAGATTTTATATAAAAGTCCAGATTTCCGCCTTCTCTTGAAAGCCTATCGGATGTGGCTGTGCTGAGCTCGTGTCCTTGCGGGTGGCAACCCTCGGGAGGTGAGAGACGTGCACTCACCGTGGGACACAGGCTACGCTGCTCTCCGCTGCCTCCCATCCTAGGCACCTTCTCGCCTGCAGCGTGGGCCATGGGTCTGTGGCTCATGACCCTTGGAGGCACGGAGCCCATGCCTCCTGGAACGATCCAGCCCTTCATTTGACAGTGAGGACACCGAGGTCCAGAAAGGGATGCCTCTCGCCTGCAGTGGCAGAGATTGTGGACTCTTAGAGTCCTCTCTCTGTCCAAAACGATGACCCTGAACTTTCTGCCAAAGGCTTTTCAGGGCAGACCTGAGTCACAGACACCTGGACCCAGGAAACGCAGACGGCCAAGTGCACAATCACACAGAGCAACTGCGTAGGCTCCAGGTCCCTCCTGCCAAGCAGAAGGTGGCAGCTTTGAACACCAGGCGCTCAGGGCCCCTGTGCTGTGCAGCTCTTTCCACTCTCCCTGGAGTGGGGCCCCGGGACTCTGCATGCGTCGGCCTGTGCCGCCTCCGCACTCCCAGGGCCTCCTCCCACTTCTACTGCTCCGTTTTGCAGATGAGGAAACTGAGGCTCTGAGGTGGGGGTGCCTTGCCCACAGCCCACCTCCCCACCACTACTCTGTGACAGCAGGCAGAGGACAGGCGGAGCTGGCCCCACTCCTGGGCAGCAGCCTGGTTTGGGGAGGCTAACTACAGCCAACTCACTCAGGCCTGCGTAGCTTACATCGCTGGGGCCGGGAGCCTGGGCCTTCCGGGGTTGTCAGTGATGAGCTGCCCGAGGTTTAGGGTCAGCCAACAGAGATATGTCTCTGTGCCTTCACACATGCTGCCTCCTTTGCCTGGAATATCCTCTTCCTTAAAGAATGCTTGGTGAACTCCTAGTCATCCTTCAAAACCCAGCTCAGAGATCCCTTGATTCAGAGCCTCATGCACTGTCTCCCTGGTCTCCTCTGCTGGCTTCTGCCCTCCAGAGGAGCAACTTGGGGGCAGCACCCACACCTCACCCTATGGCAACCACTGGCTGTGTACACTCTGACCCGGCCTGTAGACCAGAGCTGTTCATGAGGGAAAGCACGAAGTGGCAGGGTAACATGATGTGCAGTTTAATGCCATTTGTGTTTTCAAAAAACTATGTGTACATAAAAGGGCTGTTTTATGTACTTTACACACCATGTCTCTCTCTATAGTACCACAGCTACATACGTGCCAAAGAATGTGTTCGTTTATCTCAAGTACATATTAAACTAAAAATGTTTACAGTAATGCACTCCTTATGTAAATCAACATTAACAGAGTTAATACATCTTTGCAAGTATGTATTCACGTACTACTTGTATAATGAACTATTTTAAAATTGTTTTCCACAACACTGTATTAATTTTTTCAGTAAAAACAGATGTGTGTGCACACAAAGCCAAGGCTGCATCCTGCTCGGGGAGGCACACGGTCGGGTCTCTCCTGGCCTGGCCCCTCTGGTGACACCCACACTCGGCCTGGGCCTCGCACACCGAGCACCCGCCAGGGGCCAGGCTTCCTGGGCAGCCCCCGGGCCTGGCTCGCCGCCTGCGTGGCAGAGCTCGGGAGGGAGCTGCCGAGGACACCTGGGCCCTCCAGCTGCCCTGGCTGCTCGGGCCCCGGGTGCCTGACGACGGGCGGCACGGCACACCTTTGCCTCCCTGTAAAGTCAGGGCAACAGCAGCTGCTTCCTGGGTGCGAGGAGACATGGAGAACACAGTGAGTGGGGAGCTGCTGACTGTCTCGGGGTGGGGACCCCTGCTGGCCCCTGCACATTCTAGACACGGGCCCCCCGAGGTGTCCCCTTGTCAGGGCTCTTCCTGGCTGCTCTCCTGAGAGCCCTGAGGACCCCTGAGACAAAGGGGCTGCCATCAAGAACCCGGGGCAGGCTGGAGTAGCAGCACCGACTCCCAGACTGTGACGAAGGCAGACTGCTTCATCTTGCCCTTTCGTCCCCCAGAGACGGGGCTGGACTGGCCTGGCTGCCGCCTGGCTTGCCAGGGTCGGCTCCCATTCACTCCTGCCTCTGGGCTGGACGTGCCGGTGCCCGCCTGCAACACCTCCTCTGCCTGCTGCGGCGGCCGCCCCAACCAGCACCCTGCGGGTTCCTCTCCCCACCCTGCAGTCGCGACAGCCCCGTTCCCTGGCTGCCCGCCAGCCAGACTGCGTGTTCCCGGGCGGGACGGGGGGCTGAGCCCTTCACAGAGGCCACGGACACCTGCGGTGCACAAGGCCTCCCCACTGGTTTGCTAGATGTGAGCATGAGGCCAAAAGGGCGCCCCTGCTGGTGGCGTCCAGATGTTACTGCTGTGGCCGCCCAGTGAGGAGACTGTTTCCTCCAACTCTGAGCGCAGGTTATGGCTCAGGAAAAGGCGGCCTAGGAAGGGAGAAGCAGAGCCCCCACCAAGGTCCCATCCACGTGAGACTCATGCCAGGAGCAGCAGCCCGGGAGTGCCCGGCAGAGCGGCCACCTCCTGTTTGGGTTGGAGGAGGCAACACGGTGCCCGTGGGCCCATCTGGGTCGGGCAGTCTGGCCCCCGCAGCCCTCTGACTGCTCCCTGCTGGGTGGGCTTTGGGCCAGCGCCTTGACCTCTCCCAGGTGGGAGCTGCGGGCATTCTGCCAGAGGGTGGGTACGTCTGCTCAGTTGTGCACCCCGAAACCGAGGAAATAACCACAGGGCAGGTGGGGCACCCGCTGGGCCCCCTGTGAGAGGGGCTCAAGCTAAACTCCACGGATCACCTGACCTCTGTACGTCCCTCTCTGACTGGGGGCCACAGGGACGTTTTGGGTCTTCTGGAATCAGTGTCAGTTCAGAGCTGGGTCCAGAAGTCCCGGAAAGGCCTGACCACTTCATTTTCCTCAATTTCAGTGACCCTGGTGAAAAGGCCGCAGGTCCTTTTGGACACAGCCGGGAGAAAGACAAGCAGAGCAGTGGGGTCCGTCCTCAAGCAGGGCTTCACTCAGGCTGCTGCGAGGAAGACACCCAGCACCTCACGTGGACTGGAGCCCAGCCCGGCACATGGTGACTGCCCCGCCAACGAGGGCCACGGCCTTAAGGTCAGGGAGGGGCAGGGTGGCAAGACAGAGCCTCCTGCACGACAGGACTGTCCTTTAACGACATGGCCCTGGGGCTGTGCCTGCTGCTTTCTATGCCTTGGTTTCCCCGTCCGGGGCAGAGTTTGGATCTGGGCCCCCGTCCCCGGCTGCACCCTGCCCTCCCTGCACTGGGCCTCCTCATCCTTGGAAAGGGGTGAACAGGCTCCTGCCCCCTCACGTGCCTGGGGGATGGGAAACGCTGCAGCTGTCGCGGGAAACGGCGTGGCAGCTCCTCAAAGGCTACAGCGACTGTGTGACCCAGCGGTTCCACTCCTAGGAACCCACCCAAGAGAAATGGAAACCGATGCCCACACAAACACTTGTACACAGATGTTCACAGCAGCATGATTCACAACAGCCAAACAGTGGAAACAACCCGGATGCCCATCAATGAGTGAACAGAACACAGAATGTGGTCCGTCCATGCAGCGGAGTATTATTCAGCCATGAATAGGAATGATGTGCCAGTAGGTGCCACAACATGGAGGAGCCTTAAGGATGCGATGCTCAGTGAAAGAGGCCACCACAAAGGCCACACATTGCAGGATCCCACTTATGTGAAATGTCCAGAACAGGCAAGTCCTTAGGGACAGAGAGTAGTTAGTGGTTGCTGGGAGCTGGGGGGAGGGAGAATGGAGAGCGACTTCTCTGTGGGTACAGGGTTTCTTTTTGGGGTGATGGAAACACTCTACAACTAGGTGGTGGTGATGCCTGCTCTACCCTGTGGATGTACTGAAACCACAGAACTGCACACTTTAAAAGGGTGAATGATGTGGTAGGTGAACTGTATCTTTAAAAAAGGTTCCTATCCCGAAGGGCTGATGTACAACACAGAGGGTGGCCACCAGAACCTGGCTGCCCACCCTCGATAGACAGGGCCACGTCCTCCCATACAGGGACCTGGGTGTCCTGGCTCCCACACCCCATCTGGCCATGGTCTGAGCAAGGCCACACTTCTGGCCCTGCCTGGAATGCAGGGGAGCTCCGTTCTGCAGCCTGCCCACTGGGCAGTGCCGGGCTGGCCAAATCCAGGGCCCAGAGGAGCAGGCTCTGTTTACACACAGCCACCTTGGCCCAGCAGCCCTGGAGGAATGCGGAAAACGCTACTCAGGGACGCTCCCAACGGTCACATTCTGCAGGCGGCTGCCGTGCCCAGGCCAGTCGGAAAGCCTCCGTGGCCGCTCATGAATGTGGACTCTGTTTGGCCGCTGGCTGGGACACCGGCCCTGTGAGCAGCCCAGAGACAGGATAGACGCTGTCAGCAGGCGGCCAGGGGACGGAATGTCCCCCATCCTGCCGCTGGCTCTGGCCCGCCTGCCAGGAGGAGATGAGGGTGGGGAGCAGCTCCGGGCACAGCTCCCTGTGCAGGTCTCCACTCCATTCATACGCACCGGCCCATTCACCTCTGCCTCTCCCTCCACGCACACAAGCGCTCAGCACCTCCTTCCTGGAGTGTCCTCTGCAGCCACTCTGGGGTCCAGTCCACTCTGTAACGCAAACCTGCCTCGTCCTGCTCTTGGGGGCCTGGGGGCTGAGTGGGGCTGGGTCCCAGGCTCTGAGGTGCCCAGGCTTGTGTTTTTTCACTCAAGGGGCCACCCGGCCTGACTGGGGAGGGGTGAGGCCCATGGGGTGGGGAGGAGACCTTCGCTGCCCGCTCCTCAGGGCAGGCAGCGGCCCTTCCTGCTGCAAGAGCTGCTCATGGGAAAGCCTGGGTCAGGAGGGCCTGGGCGACCCTGCTGGGGAGTGCCAGGTAAGCCCCCAGCGTCCCCCAGACAAGCTGCGCCTGCTAACCTCTGCCTCAGACTCTCCCCGCTGGGTCATGCTGGAGCTTATATTTGGAATTCTCCTCCCCAAAGCCAGCTCCATTTAAACAACAATGTAATCTCAGAGACCACTTCAATCCCGGCAAGAGTTCGGATGAGTAATGAGCAGGAAGCCTATAGTTTAACGCCGGGGTCACAGCCCCCAAACTCCTGCCAACAGAGTCGCTGAGCTCACTTTCTGGTTGTTGGGACTCAGGACAAGCAACCACAGGCCAGCCGTGCGAGGGGGTGGGGCCCGCAGGCTTTGAAGAACATCTGGAGGCAGTGCTAGCCTCAGCCAGGCCCACAGTCCCCCAGCAACCCCGGGGCGGGTCCTTGCCGCCTGCTTCCCACCCCTCCCCAAAGTTGGCATGGAGCACCCAGGCCAAGGGGGAAGATCTGAGAGTGACGCTGGCCCGGAAGAATGCTGAGGGGTCTGGACGGTTGACAGCACCTGATGATGGAGGAGGGAATCCCAAGTCGGAAATGACAGAGGCCTCAGCTCCTGGGCCTCTGGGGGGCAGCTTCTAGCATGTGCATGTCATGGGGCTGCATGTAAAGTCCTCAGGAATAAAGACAGCAGTCCACATGCATCATGTATCTCTAAATCAGGGCCACCACTGGTGCTTTGGGTACCTTAGGGGTATAGGACAATGCGCTCCCCTGGGTGGATGTAGCCCTGGGGTGTGTGGAGGCCTGATGAGCAGAGTACAGGCTGGGTGCCCTTGTGCAGTGAACAACCTGCCCAACTGTACCACCCCACCTTTCCTTCTACCCAGGGAAATGGTAGATCCTCAACTAACTTCATAAGGAAGTACAAGATTGCAGTCAGTCCCTGAGGGCAGGGTCTGCCAGCCCAGCCATGGCCACCATGGTGAATGCTGAGGATAAACTAGGAAGCTTCAAAACCCTTTCCACAGACCCTGTAGAGTCTCCTCCAAAACCAGGGTAGTGACCACAGCAGCTAGCATCTACCAAGCACTCATAGTACACCAGGCCCATACTAAGGCATTCATTACATCAGCCTGTCCCATGAATCCTTTGAGGGCTTTGTGATGGGACAATCAAGCCTCAGAAAGGTTTGGTGACTGCTGAAGGCCACATAGCCTCTGAACAGCTGTTCCAAAGCCCGTGCTGTCCACCACAACACAGCCTTTCCCACATTCCTAGCCCCAGATTTTGGACAAGGAAGCTGACAGGGTAACCGAATTCTTATGAAGAGTCACAACTAGAAGGGAGGACTGGGCGGTGGGTGGGGGGGCTTGGCTTAGAGGTATAAGGGCTCCAGAGGAATCTACTGTGAACTGACGTCTTTGGCACCATCAGTGGCATCAAGATTCCAGAAGAAAGGCAGCAAGGGTGTCTCTGCTTCCAGGCCAGCCTGGTGCTGAGGTTTACTTCTGTTCAGCAAATGTGAGGAAGGGGCAGAGACCCTGGCTTTCTCCCAGGGGAAGGTGGTTCCTGATCTGGAATGTCAAGTCAGAAAAGGTGCATGGACTGAAAAGATTAGGCTTAAAGGGGACGTAATCTCTGGATTAAAATTCTCCTAAGGGAACTGTGTGTAAGAGTTAGCCTGACCAGCTGTGTGTTGTGCCAGGATGGTGGGGCCAGAATCACAGAAACCACAGGTAGGGGCAGAGCTGTCTCACAGCCCTTCGGCATATTCCAGAGGTAGGGACGCTGGAATGGCTGGAAGGAGCTTCTGTGAGTGAGTGCCCTGTCACTGGAGGTATTCAAGCAGAGTCAGTATCCTGGAGGTGGGGTCTGGTGAAGACTAAGGACTGATGAGGGGGTTGAAGTTCATGACCTCCAAGTTCCCACTGACCCTGAAATCCTGGGACTCACTGGTTTCCACACGGCCCAGGGCTACCCATCTGGGGTCCAGGCTTAGGCCTCACACTCCTCACCTGTGCTTCCCAGGCTGAGACAGCAGGGGCCCTGGGTTCCTTTCAGGATGGCTCCCCTTCCTATTTCCCTCAAATACCCTCCTCCTTCCCATTCACAGGGAGGAACAACCAGCTCTCGACAAGCTCTGTCCTGTGGTCTGGACCTGCCAGGCACATGGTGTGAGAAGGCTCGTCCCTCCCCGGCCACCTTCTCAGAGGCTGCCCCACCAGCCCTTCCTGAGACTGTAACTCCACCCCTGCCTCCGACCTCCCCTGCTTAGCCCTCACGGTCTAATACTGTCCATGTATTTTACCTGTTTATCTTGTTTATTTTCAGGAAGGCAGGGATCTTGACTGTTGGGGGCACCTAGGACAGGCTGGGCACAGAGAGACTGCAACACGCATTTGTTCAACCAACAGGTAAAAGCAGACTAGAGTCTATCTTCGCATAATGGAAGGGGGTGTTGGCAACTCTGCGGCTTACTAGCTGTGTAGCATTGGCCCACTATGACCATTAGTTTCTTCATCTACAACATGGGGTACCACTCATCCCATGATGTGAGTTTTAAATGCCATAATACGTGGCACAGTCCCTATACAGTACCCAGCATCGGCTGAAGTCCGGTGGCGAAGCAGTTAACGCCTCCGCCTGGGCCAAAGCAGCAGAAGCAGACTCCATAGCCTTCCCTCCCCCACTCCGAACACCCCCTACCCCACAACCGGCCTGTCCCTCCATCCCCGGCTTAGGGTGCTGGGACAAGGTCTGGCTGGCCAAGGGAAGTCCCCTGCGCCTGGCTGGCCTTCCCTTCCGGCAGCCGCCGCGCGGGGCGCCGCGTCCCCACGGGTCCAGTTGACTCCCTGGGCGCCGGAGCCTGCTGGGGGCGCGGGGCTGGGTGGGGGCGCGCGTGGCCTCCGGGGCAGGAGCCCAGGGCGTTGAGCCCCCGGGGTCGGGGTCGGCCCGAGAGACCCCACCCTCGCCCTGGGCTCTAAGCGCGCCGCCGCCCCCGGAGCGCGCGCGCGCTGCTCTGAGCGCCACGGGGCCAGCGCGCCCGGGGGCGGCCCGGAGGCGGTGGCGGCGCAGCCGGGGACGGGGACGGCCGCTCAATCCGCGATGAATGAGCCGCCCGCGGCCCTGGTCCCGAGCACCGCCGGGAGGCCGCGCCGCCCTGCTCTGCCCCGCGGCTCGCGGCTCCGGGCACTGGGCTGCACTTTGCGGAGTACCCGGCGGGAGCTGGCCTGGCGTCCGCAGCCCGACGGCCCGGCCGGGCGGCTGGGCGGGGGCCGGGGGCGTCCGGGCCGCCGGGCGCGCGGCGCGGGGCGCGGGCCCCGGGCCCCGGTCGGGGACCCACGGGGCGCGGCGCAGCCCGGGACACCCGCGCCCGCGTCCGGCCCGC
Organism: Daubentonia madagascariensis; assembly: GCA_023783475.1. NCBI lineage: Eukaryota > Metazoa > Chordata > Mammalia > Primates > Daubentoniidae > Daubentonia > Daubentonia madagascariensis. The sequence goes on along the minus strand of JAKFHU010001784.1, from coordinate 5,487,884 downwards.
GGCACCGCCCGCCACGGGCGCCCTGCCCCGGAGTCCGGGCGGCGCGTCCACACTCACCTCCGCCTCCGAGGCCCGCTCCGCTCGCCGCGCTGGCCGCCGCAGTCGAGCTCCGGGAAGGCGAGCGGGCCGCCGGCGCCCGGCCGCGGAGGCGCAGTCCTCATCCCCGCCCGCAGGCCCGCCCGGGCCGCCCGCCCGCCGGGCACCGAGCCGCCCCGCCGCGCGCTGCGCCTCAGGGCGGGGTGGGAGGGTCGGGAGCGGCCTCCACCCTGCCCAGGTCGCCGCGAGCCGGCGGGGCGGCGCGCCTCTCCCGGCCCGCACGCCAGCTCAGCCCGCCGGTGCTCGGGAGGCGACGCCGCAGCCCGCGGTCTGCCCCGGGAGGCTCGGCCGGCTTAGGTTACACACTCGCCGCCCCCTGCCCCCACCCCCACCCCCACCCCCAGCCCCAGCTATTTTTAGCGCCGCTTTTCCTAGGTGTTTGTTTCCTAGGATCCACCGCAGCCATGGGGGGCCCGGGATGGAAAAGGTATCTCTCCAGAACCCCTTCTCTGCGCTCCCTGGCCAGCCCATCCCCAAACTGGCAGCCCCGTGCTGCTCAGATTGGAAACGCTGGTTTTAGCACAACTTTGAAAACGGCTGCCATAATTCTACCCGTGTGCTTGCTGCTCTATCTCCGTCCCCTCCTGGCTTCGTCTCCAGCCCTCTCTAGGTACACACACATTAAACATTTTCCCTTGTGCTTCTGGTTGGGGGGGCATGTCACAACTGTCACTTGGCACCTGCTTGGGGAACTTCAGTTTGAGGTTCCCCAGGTTGGCACACCGAAGGCACCGTGGAGGAGGTGCCCATGGAACACTTTCTCAAAGTCGGGAGCTAACATTCCCCCAAGCCCTAGTGCCTTCACTCTGGGCCCCCTCCTCCGGCCTTGGGCCTGCCTCAGCCTGGCTAGGGAGTTCTGGAACATCAAGGGTGGAGAGCTGGAACCATCCAGGCCCCCAGAGAGGGAGGGGCCCTTACAGATCATCTGTCCAACAGCTTCCTTCAGAGATGAGGAAACTGCAGCCCCAGAAGGCAAGGGACCTGCCCAAGGTCGGCAGGCAGAAATAGCTTTGTTAAGGCTTGAGCCAGGCAGACCCCCAGTGTGTGTGACTATCCCGGGATGTCTGGGGTAGGCCGAAGGGAGAGGTTGGTCCCAGATGGGACATGTCGGCCCCCTCCAAGGTGAGGAGTGTAGCCCTCAGGGGAGGCGACCACAGATAGATCACCCCCTCCCCGCTTTAGATGAACCTGAGTTGTGGACTTGGTGGGCTTCTAAGAAGTAACACTGAGGGATGGGGAACTCTTCCCAGAAAGGAATCCTCGTAGAATTAGTCCTGCAAACAGAGCTCCCCTGAGAGAGCATCAGGCATTCTTTACCTACACAGTTCAAGTTCCACACCCTTTTAGGGACACCTTTATTATGTAAAGCAAGGTGTAGCAGAATGCACAGGGCTTTCTCTGGACACCGGGGAGTGGTTGAGGCCCGTTTCTGAACTCTCCACACACGATTTACAATAAGCTAAAATAAACTGCAAATTAGATTGATTTTTCTGTGGCTGTCCATCGTAGCCTATGAAGGAGGGTCCAGAAATTCCTGCCAGTTAACTTGAAAATGTGGACTGAACCAGGGGCCACAGCACGAGGAGGCCCCAGGGGCTCGCGGCCTCGGCTCACATTTCTGTGGCATCGTTTGGGGCCCCAGGTCCTGGGATCTCCCTCTCCATGGAAAACAGCATGGGAAGGAACTAAGAAATCCTCTGGAGTGAATCAGGGTTTCAGTCACGTGGGTTTCCTAGAGTTTCTGGTGCCAGGGTCCCCCGGCTCTGGACAAAGATCCCAGAAGGTGTTTCCTTCCCTTTGCTTTCTACTGGGTCTATTCTTGCTTCTAAGAAGGGCCACCGTCTCGAAACCCGTGTGCGTGTGTGTGTGCGAGCGCGTGTGTGTTTCTCCAGCCCTGGGGCACCCGAACACTGCTTGGGCATGAGAAATGACGGAAACCCTCACTTAGAGCCCACACCCACAACCCCGGTCCTAACAGTTGATCGACCCTGGGCCAGTCACCATGCACAGGAATCCGACAACCCTATGGGTGGGACGGTTACTCTTCTGGTTTCACAGGGAGGGTTAGCAACACACCCGAGGCCACATGGCCTGCCTCGCCTGTCCCACCCCATGCCCCATCCCAACCTTCCAGACCCAGTGCTTCTCCACACCTGGCAGCATCTGGAGTCATTTTGGGCTGTTACCACTGCGGGGCTGCTCCTGGCATCTAGCAGCTCGGGATTGGGATGCTGCTAAGCCTCCCGCAATGCACGGGACAGGCCTTGTGACAAAGACGCGTCCAGCCCCAGGTGTCCATCATGCAAGGGGAGAATCCTGGTGTCAGTGCTCTCCTGGAGTGGCCGGCGGTCCAGGCTGGCCTGTGGATTCCTGTCACTCCCCTGGCCCAGCCCAGCAGCTCCAAAGCCATTGGAAAGCCGCACAGTGGAGCCACGTCCACCCCTCCTGGGAGGAGCTGCTTGATTTGGGGCACCTGCAAGGGGTGCTCCAGAGAGAGCCGGGGCTGGGAAGGGCCCCTGTGTCTGTGAGCCAGCCCCTCCCCTCGCTCTGAGGCGTGAACAGAGCTGGAAGGGGCCCGTGTGGTCTAAGCCTCCGCTCTGCAGGAGGAACCGGCCCAGCCAGGCTGTTGACACGACTTACCCACAGTCACGGCCGCTGCACCCGGGTCTCCCGCCCTGGCCAAGCCCCCATGCCGCCTGGGGCTCGAGGCTTGCTACTGGCTGCCCTCAGGGGGAGGGGTTTCCTGGGCCCCCGCAGACGTCGGGAGAGCCAGTCAGTGTTCCTTCCTCAGGCCCTTGACTTTCGCCTCGTGTAAAAATGAAACCGCATCACCAACGCCAGAGCAGGGGTGGGAGGAATGAAAAACCTCCGGCAAATTCCAGGGGCATATTGTCACATGGCCGCTCAAGCTTGACACTGACAGCCTCCGTGTGTGGACCCCATCTGTCCAGATAGCCACACACCTTGAAAGCAACGTCTCACCCCTGCCCTGTGTGTGGACCCAGGCCCGGCACAGATGGGCCCCCAAGCACCAAAACCCCTGTTCCTGAGGGAGGAGACCCCGACCAGCGCCGTGGCTGTGACGTGGTATGTGGGATGTTTAAAAGCCTCCTGGAGTTTTCAAAGCAAGTTTCACCCGTGTTCTCGTGGGCTCCTTAACCCCGTTTGCTACAAAGGGGGAACTGAGGCTGGAGGATGCAAAGCGTCCATCCCAAGGACATGGGAGTTAGTGGGAGAGCCCGTCCTGGACACTGATGACAGCACAGGTGACAGCAGTTATGGGGCCTCCCCAGGAACATGTGCCCTGGCCACTACAGAGCTCCCGGCGGGCTCCAGGGAACACATTAGCAACACAATTGATGCCTGTGGATTCGTTCTTTAGTCCATGAATTCAGGTCTGGGGCTGTGGAGAGGAGGCACACGCTGGCTGGGCCTCTGTTCCTTCCTCTGCTCCTGCCAGCTGTGTGTCCTTCGGAGGGACAGCAACCTCTCTGAGTCTCTGCTTGCTTGTCTTGGAGGCAGCAGTCACGATGCCCACTGGTCAGGAGGGCAGAGCCGGCACCCAGAGGCCTTGGCACTGCTGCCCCCACACTGCCTGGCGGTGAGCTGGGGGTCTCTGGAGCAAGCAGACCTAACAGTGGTGTCCAAGGCAGGGGGAGTGAGTGGCCCATGGACATGGGGCCCTGGAAGCCAAAAGGGCACCCGTCCCAGGGCAGGCTTTCTCTGACCCTAAGGTGCCTCTGTGCCCCTCAGGCACCTGACCAGGGTCGAGGCCAAAACCCATTTCTTTCCTGGCATCAGAAAACCAAAAAAACCCAAAAACCCACAGGCTTGGCAGTACAAGAGGGGAGTGACGAAATGGGGAGGAACAAACCTTTGTCAGGAAGCATGGCATCAGCGCCACTCGTCTGCAGCTCAACCCCAGCGGTGACAGGGAGCCCCCCTTGAGGAGCCGTGTGGGTGCGACCCCAGGTGCGTGGGCTTGCCCAGTGAAGGTCAGGGAGTGGGGCGGGGAGGACGGGAGGAGGGACAGAGGGAGGCCTGAGAGGGAGCCGCGTCCAAGGAGACATTCCAGACGGACGGGGGCACGTGACTCAGATGCCCAAAGCCCCATGTTCCTGCCCCTGTCTTCTACATGGCCCTATTCGAGAGCAAAAATAGGGGGCAGAAGGGGTCCCTTCCTGAGGGCATCCCACACAGGGACACAGGCACACAGGCCACCACGTGCCACCAACACCCAGCTCACACGCACATGCTGCACCCACAGGCTGGCAGAGGGTCTGGGCACACAGGGCAGGGAGTCTACCTCCTCCCCCTCCTCTGCGAGGCTGTGACTGCCAGCTCCTTCTCCTCCAGGAAGCCCTCCCTGCCCTGCATAATCGTGGCTCCCGCCTTGAGCTCCTCCCAGCAGGGCCTCTTCAGGCGCGTGGTCTGTGCCCCTGGCCCCCTGGGAACATTCCCCATGGCCTGCCCAGTGTGGAAAAGACACAGGAGTGGTAGTTAAGAGCATGGTTCCGGGTTTGAGTCCCAACTCTGCCTCTAACTCTGGCAAGTCCCTTCCCAGGAGATGCTGATGCCATGCTGCTGAGAGCCAGGCCTGTGCTGGGGCCTGACCTGCCAGCTCCCCAGCCCCCCCACGGCTTTATAGGTGAGGAGGCCGGGCTCTTGGGGGCCTGAGGCGTCTGTGAAGAAGGCTTGGAGCCCTCCCGGCCTGAGCACACCTCACCCACTCCCACGCCTGCTGGCTGAACGGGAGCCCCTCTCGGTGCCTGAGGCGTGGTGGGCAGCTGGTGGCCCAGGTCCAAACCCCAGCTCGTCTGTCTGCCAGCCACGTGGCCTGGATGCCTCCCTGAGTCTCAGTTTCCCCATTTGCCACTGTAACCCCGGGAATGTGGAGCTGTGGGCAGCTCTTCCCTCCAGATACTCTCATCCCAGCATCCCTGACTCAGCCCTGCAGACCTTAAATATGGGAATCCTTCTAATGAAAAGAAAACAGAGGCAGCAGGGAACCAGCCGGCCGTGGTAACCCAAGCCAGCCGCCTGGCGCATGAATGGGCCCTTTCATGGGGCGGCCGCAGAGCGAGGGCCTGGGATGGTGTCCTGGGCTGGGCCCAAGGAGTGGCAGTGCCGGGGGCAGGCCCAGGCAGGGGGAAAGGGACAGCGGCCTTCAGCCCCTGCTCTGGGCCTCCCCTCCCTCTTCCCCCCGGACACCCCCTCACCCCAAGCCCGGCTGCGTGAAGGAGTCAGACGTTCGCTGTCCAAATCGCCACTGTCCTCATTTTTTTCCTATAATTATGTCTCCAAGGGATAACTACAAATTTACATTTTGCTCAGCTCAGTCATTTACTCAGAGCCCGCGAGGAAGGCCTCAGCAGTAAAAGGCGCATTGATGTGTTTTGGTGTTGCTCGGGGTGACTGAGAAGGCGTGCAGGGACAACTGGCCCGTTTAGCCACGCCGTGCCATGCACAGCGGTGCCCTCCCCACCACCTGGGCCGTGTGAAGGCCCCTGACCGCGCATGAATGGCCTCAGTGTACGCGGGTTTTCTTTTCCATACCTGGCCACCAAATCTTCCAACATTCTTGTAGAAAAAATGTGGCAAGTTTCCCTGGGATCTTTTCCTCTCCAAATTGCTTATCCATTCTGGTTCAGCCCAAACATGAACCAGCTCTTCCTCCCTTTAGTGACATTAAAGAGAAATTGGTCTTCCGTTTTTGCCACCTGCCGCTAGAGCCCGGACAATAGTTCCCTTCTGATTTGATGGGGAACAGAGTTTAGCCATGAGGCGATTTCCTTCTTCAGGTCTTTGAAGAGACACTGATAGGCTGACAGTGCGTCTCAGTGTTCCTACTGTGGCCCGGATGCTCCCAGGCCATGAGCCAGAGGGCAGCGTACCCTCCTGCCTGCGACAGTGCCTGGCACACAAAAGAGATCCTGTTTGTTCAACAAATGAATGAACAAAGAGATTTAAAAACGGCTGGAAGGAAACTTGTGAACGGCAGGCTGGGATATTGATGAGGGTGTTGCCTGAGCGCATCAGTGGCCAGGCCATGGCACCACTTATGACGAGGGTGGGAGCAGCCAGCGGGTCCCCTGTGCCCTGGTGACACTCCATGCGGGAACGTTACTATCTTAAGTTATGTGGTTCTAGTAACTGACCCAACTCACTGCTAAGCGGTGCAGATGCTTGCTGAGAGGCAGAGTAGCTGCATCCCGGGTTCAAATCCCTGCTCTGCCTCTTGCTAGCAGGCCTTGGCAAGTGGTCTTGGCCTCTCTGTGCCTCAGTTTCCCCACCCTGTCCTCAGAGGGATTAATGACAACCTGTGTCAGGCGCTCAGGGCAGCCCAGGCTGGGCCCTCATGGGTGCTGACTGTCACCCTCCTCACTCTTGGCGTCTTTCTGGGGGACTTGTTTCTCCTCCACACTTCCCCAGGTTTCCACCTTGGTCATGGATTGTATTTTATAATCAGGCCCCGATATTGGTAATCACCAACCCCCCCCCCCCACCATCTCCAGCGTCGGCTGCAGCGTCTGGGCTTGTCCTCCCAGGGACTCGCCTCAACTGCATACACCGTCCTGCCACTTCTGCATGCACCGGGTCTCCGTGAATGCAGCCAGCTCCTGTGTTTTTCGGGAGCCTTGTGTTGTCTGAGCATTTCATGCATGGACTGCACCACACTGAACACTGTCAGGTGTTTATTTAAAGCAAATAAAATGTTTACATATGGTGTATGCTGTAAGACATGCAGGGACCTCCACCAACGTGAGAGTTGCTCGCACAACCTACATGGGCTCCTCAGGTGCAGATGCAGCACTCAGAGCTCAGCAGCACCTGGTCCTGGCACAAACAGCTCTTTGTCAACGAAACACTAGTTGTGCAGCAATTGCAGAAGTGGGTTAGTGTCAATAATAAAACAACGTCCTCCCCGTCACAAAGATGTCCCTGAGCACCATGGGGCGCTCTTTCTAAAACATGAACTTTATCAGGTCATGCCCCTGCTCACAAGCCTCACATGGCTCCCTAGTACCCATGGGATGAATGTACACCCGGTCGGAGACTCATAGCCCCTCCCCATCAGGCCCCCAGCTACATTCCCGGTCTCAGAGCCCCTGCCCAACTCTCCTACTCCCACTCAGGCCTCCCTGGGAAGCTGCGTGTTACCCTGAATACCCCTCAGTCCCCCATACCTCACTAATTCTGTATTTGATGTTTGTCCTTCTTGGAAAGTTCTCTCCCCTCCCGCCCACTTTGCCAGCCTAGCCGACCCCTATTCATCCTTCAAGACCCCTTCGAAAGTCACCTTGTCCATGATGCCTACTTGCAGATACTTAGATTGTGGCACATACACATCATATTGTGCCCTACACCTGTCTATGCATCAGCCTCCTCTGCCGGATCTCAGGGTGCCAGGTTTTGCACATTTTTGTATACCCCACAGCTCAGATAGTGCCTAACCCCAAGCGGTGCTCCATGTGTCCATGATGGGCTGAATTTGCTCCTTCATTCCTTGCCACAAGCTCTGCTCATCCCCCAGGCTGGGATGCTCTAGTCTCTGACACTCCAGGGATCCCTCAGTGCCTAACCCAGTGTGACTGTGTGATACGGGCAACGATGAGGAGCATCTGAGAATGCCAGCACCAGAAAGCCTCCTGGGGATGGTCTGGTCCAGGATTATCATTTTACAGATGAGGAAGCCAAGGCCCAGAGAGGGAGAGATGCCACGTGGGGCCCAGACAGGGCGGGGCCAGCTCTCTTGAGGGGCTTTGTGTTCTGCATGGCCTCCCTGTCCACCCCCATGCAGGGCAGCGCAGCCATCTTATCCTGATGACAGCCTGCTACACTGGCTCTCCAGGTGCCCTGGATCCATTTCATGCCCCAACAAACCTCCTTACACATCCCATCGCCGCAATGAGACCCCTGCAAACCATACACCAGGGAGCTGCTGCATCCCTAGAAAAGTGTGACTGTGGCCAGTAGAGGAGGGTGGCCCTGCCAATTGCCAGCTAGATGACTTTGGGTAAGTTGTATTTCCTCTTAGAGCCGCAGTTTTCTCTTTTGAAAATTGGAGGTGACATATAGAAACCACCTCAAGTAGTTGTCAATGATGCAATGAAATAATGTGCTTGAAAGAGTACCTGACAGAGCCAGCATTCTGCCATCATTATTATGACATGATGAAGATGGTGATAAGGGTGATGGTGATGATGGTGGTGATGGTGATGATGGTGATGATGGTGATGATGGTGATGGTGATGATAGTGATGATGGTGATGGTGATGATGATGATGGTGGTGATGGTGTGATGATGGTGATGGTGATGGTGATGGTGATGATGATGGTGATGATGATGGTGATGGTGGTGGTGATGATGATGATGGTGATGGTGATGGTGATGATGGTGATGATGATGATGGTGATGGTGATGGTGATGATGATGATGGTGATGGTGATAGTGATGGTGGTGATGATGATGGTGATGGTGGTGATGATGATGGTGATGGTGGTGATGATGATGATGGTGATGATGGTGATGGTGGTGATGATGATGGTGATGGTGGTGATGATGATGGTGATGGTGGTGATGATGATTACGTCCCAGAGCAGTACACCAAAAACCCCAAATCAAGCATAACAAATGTGTTGATGTCATCAAGAATAAGAACAAAGCTGTGGTGTGGGCTGTGAGCGGCTGGCTAGGCCCACTCAATAGTTACATAACTGAGGAAGAGCTAGAACCAAAAGTGCCAAATCCCCAAACCAAGCCTGCTCAGAGCAGAAGCATGAACGCATTTCATCCATAGCATGACTCTCTAACTCAGATCTAGAAGAATTAGATTTAAGCTCTGCCTCTACACAGCCTGACTGGTGCCTTTCAGCAAATCCCCTCACCTCTCAGAACTTTGCTTTTCTCATCTGCCACATGAAGATTGTCAGACCTGCCTGGCTTCTGTCATGAGGTTATTATGAGGATCAACCAACCCTAAAGTTAGTGGCTTAAATGCTAACATTGATTTCTTCTCATGATTCAGCAGAGCGCCTGGCTGATATCTGCATTCCACTGGCTGCTCGGCCGGGGCTGGGGCTTCTGATGATCGACTTGCTGTCAGCTGGGGGCAGGAGTGCTGGGCCACAGTCCTGCCACCCTCCAGGGTGATCCTGGCTTGTTCGCATGGTGGGGATTGCAGGGGTCCCGAGCACAACAAGAGCCCAAACCCCCATAAGCAAAGCTTTTCAAGCTTTTCTACTTGCCTCATGTTTGATATCATCCCATTGCCAAAGCCAAATTCAAGGGGAGGAGAGAAAGACTCCATTCTTGAGGGGAGGAGCCAAGAGTCGCCTTGCACAGGACTTGGGCACAGGGCTGGGAGGAATTTGTGGGCACTTTCCAATGGACCCCAATGCTGTGCGGTACAGTGGTTCACAGCTGCCTCTGGAGTCAGGTACGGGTCAAAGGTGACATTGTTGCGACCCACTGAGGGCTCTGGGCAAGTTGTTTTGCTGTCTCTAAGCTGCAGTTTGCAGCCACATGGGGAGGAAGAGGGAACTTTCCTTCTCGAGCTGTGTTAGGGTTGGGTGAGAGAGAACGTGGCACAGTGCCTGGCATGCAGCCAGAGCTTTGTAAATGCTTGTAACTATTATTGTTAATAATTGTTGTTATTCTACACAGAGCAAAGAATGTGCTTTTCTTAAAAAAATAGAAAGGGATAGTGATATCGTCAAACGGACACAGCAGATTTTTTGACTGACTCCAGAGCAGATGCTTCCAGAACAGTCTGAACTCCCGGCAGTGTGCTGCTCTCCGTGTGTATGCTGGGCTGAGGGCTGAGAGTCCGGTCTGGCTGTCCTTAAGGGAAGATCCCCTCGTCCCAGCCTGTCTCTGGGGCTGACAGAAGAGCCTGTGGCTGGGCCTGAGTGAGGGGCGTGCTGGCCGGGGCTGCTGCCTGGAGGGTCTGGGTGCCCCATGAGCCGGACATAGGGGCATTGTCCTGAGCTGGCTCCAGCCCCAGGCAGTGACTTTTCTTTTTTTTTTTAAAGCCAGGGACTAAGTATTTTATGTGCAGACCACACGTGACCAGAGTGGCTACCGGAGCTGTTCGTGGGGCACTAAGGAGGCCTAGGGAGGACTGTGTGGGCACTCTGCTCCTGGCTGGCTGGGCCATGCCCAGGGGGCCATCAGGAGAGGGTCCAGCCTGGGCCGTGGGCTGTAGGGAGTTGGATTTGGAGGGGAAAGTTCCCATGGGGCCTGTGGTCAGGGTGGCCGGAGCTGGGCTGCCTCAAATCTCGGCCCCAAGGCTGCTTAGCTGTGCTACCCTGGGGGGGCCACCTGACCTCCAGGAATGACGGAACACGCAGACAGGATGTTGGGACAGTGATCACAGCATGTCCCACGGAGGCCAACTGTTCCAGATGTGGGCAACTGTGGCAAGACCCTTCACTCCCTCGGACCTTAGTTTGCGCCTTGGGTGACCATCCTTCCACACGGGGCAGTCTGTGGACGCATGCGACCAAGCAGGGAAGCCTCCTCTGCAGACGCTCGCTGGGCACAGGTGCTGGGGCACTGCTGACATTGGGCAGAGTTGTCCCTGTCCTCGGGCTGACTTCCCTTCTCTCCCAGAGAAAGGTAGAGACTGAGGCGTGGTCCCCGAGGTCCTGAGCCCATGGCCACCTCCCAGCTGGGCTCTCTGGGCTCCTCTCTGAGTCCTCCTCAGACCTGACAAAGCCGAGCGGCCCCCAGGGCTTCAGTCATCTCTGTGGGCACTTGTATTCCCTTTCACCAGGGGACAAGCACAGTGTGGTGGGTTTCACTGTGTCCTCCCGAAAGATACGTTTACATTCCAACCCCCAGTACCTGTGAGCGTGACCTGGTTTGGGTCTTGCAGACGTGACAGGATGAGGCCATGTTAGATTAGGGTGGGCCCCCATCCAGTGACTGGAGTACTTGGAAGAAGAGAGATTTGAACAGGAGACACAGGGAAGAAGCCAGGAGGCAGAGACTGGAGAGATGCCGCCACGAGCCGTGGGACACCTGGGGTGACCAGAGCTGGAAGGGGCAGGAAAGGTGCTCTCCTGGAGCCTTCAGAGGGCGCGTGGCCCTGCCCACACCTTGATTTCAGACTTCTGGTCTACAACCCGAGAGAGGAAAATTTCTGTTTTCATTTACCCAGTTTGTGATCATCTGTCACAGCAGCCCAGGAAACTAATACACCTAAGGACTGAGAAATGGGCCGTGACGCCAACAGCCAACATGAGCAAGAATCGCGGGTGGCCAAATCACACGATGTCCACTCCCATGAGGAACTGAGACATGAAAGTGACATAATGAGATGTTTTTCTTTAGCAAATTGTCAAAGATTTAAGACACACAGAGTCTTGATGCTGGGAGGGGTACAGAACAATGACGTGCACACTGCCGTGTTCTGGAACGTGCCTCGGTTCCAGCAGCCCTATCTCATGAGTTTGTCCCGAGAAACAATGCGTAATTCGCAGCGGGGAAGATCCCACCATGACACCAAACTTGGAAACCAGCTACACAAATGGCCATGGTAGAAAAATGGCTTAAACAAATATGCTGTAACCAGAAAATACCGTGAAAGTCACACTTTTATTGATACGGAAACCTGTTCCTAATATGTAAGTGTAAAAAGCTGGCTACGAGAGATGTCTGTACTAATTTTGTCAAAAGGCAACAAAAGAAGTTCATGCCCTAGGAACGGGCAGGAGGTGGCGGTCAGGGGGTCGGCAGTGTTGTCTCTGTGCCATAGAATCAAGGGTAATTTTGACATTTCCCTGTTTGGGTTTTGCTGTGGCGTCCAAACTTTGTGTAAAGAACAGGTATTATTTTTGAAACAGGAAAACAATGCAATTAAAAGCAGTAGCCTGAGCCCACATGGTCAAAGCCACACTACCTGGGCCAGCCGATGGGGAGGTGGGTCCCCGGGAGGGACAGAGCAGACGGATGTGGTTTCCGAGGGCACAGCAGGAGCAGTTGTTGTGACTGCTCCGCTGCCCTCGGGATCTGGGGCTGAGGGTCAGGTGGTGGCTTCTCTGCCTGAGCTGAGCTTGGCCCCGTCCTGGTCTCACCTCCCCCAGGCCCCACAAGAGCCTGCTTTGTTGTCTGAGAAACAGGGTCGTGGGACACTGTTGCCCCTGGATCGCCGTCACAATGTCCACATGCTAAGGGACAGCTACGTGCACCTGACTTGTGACATTAGCATCCCACCTCAAGTTGAGGGAGCTGGGCTCAGAGAGGTGAAGTGACTTGCCCAAGGTCCCACAGCCATGGGCTGTGGGCCAGCATTAGACCTTGTTGTGTCCAGCTTCAATTCCCATGTTCTCCCCACACGGCTAGGCTCCCTCCATCCCACAAGCCAAGGGGTGCCGAGGTGCCCCAGGAAGAGACAAGGGGGCTTTAGTCCCATGTCATTTGCAAGCAATGTCCCAAGGACAGTGATGCCCATAGGGGCAGGGAGATGGCCTGTGCTGGGCCTCCTGCCTAGGTGGGGCTGAGAGCTGCCTGGAGGGTCTGCAGTGCCCTCCTCACCCCAAAGCAGGACCACTCCCCAACCCTCCCCAGAGGAGGAGAATGTGGCAGCGTGGGGTCCTGCTGCTCAGACCTTTGGGGAGGACAGCAAGGAGCATAGTTACCTGATAACACTGCTGAGGCCACACTCTCCCAGGACACTGTTCCCCAGGATACTCTCCCAGGACACTCTCCCAGGACACTCTGTCCTTTGGCTGTTCCCAGCCAATGACGGAGCTCCATCCCCACAGAAGGAGAGCCCAGATGGCATCAAGAAGCCTGCAAAGAGGAAGGACAGAGCCTGCCCCAGGGAGCTCTGCCTTCCTTCAGAGCTGAGTCCTCTGCTGCTGGCTCAGGGGTCGTGTCTGGCCCCAAGAGGACCCTCTGCATACTCTCCTGCCCTTGGGGTCTCTTACCCCCTCCTCGTTACCCTCCCCTTGGACCCATCAAGGTTGAGAGGCTCAGTCATCTGTCCAGAGAGGCACAACCCCTTCCTGGACAGAGGCGAAGCTGAAGTCAGATGAGGGGAGCAGGCTTGTTAGTGTTTGATATAAATGCTAGATTGTTCTCTGCCCTTGTCAGCTCTTATGCAGAGGCAAGTCCTAAAATAATATTGAATTTCCTCGCTCATAATTTGGAGGGAGGATACTCATCTGGAATTAAGCTGGGGTGGGGAATGCTTTCATCTATGGGCACTGGGGACTCACATGCCGGCTCCCGGTGTGGCAGATAAGAATGCAGGCCTCTGTGTTTGCCACGGAGCTGGTGCTGATGCTGGCCCAGGTTCACCAAGTTCGCAGTGTGGAGGGCTGCTTTGGGAGAGGAATGTTTTTGTTTTTTAATAAATATGTCTCTTGGAAAGTTGGTCTCTTCATTGATTGTTCAGAATTCCAGATGGAGCTTGGACCCCAGAGACTGGAGCCAGAGACTGGCTGATACCTGACTGCAGGTCAGGCTCCTGAAGGCACCCCTGGGAGGTGGCGGTGCCTGGCACATAGCGGGTGGTCACTGCACACTTTGGGTGGACTCCAGCACAAAGAACACTCACACAACAACCTTCTTTTTGTGGTCGTGGGTCGCTACTTTGATTTCTAAATGCTTGCTTTAGTTTACCATAGCAGCTGGGATGCACGCCTCCTTCTGAGGTCCTCAAAGCCTTCTCTGTGTTTGCTGTTTCGGCAAGTGCTCTGGTGCCCTGTGCATCAGGGGAAGCGGGCAGAGAGAGCAAGGCTTCAGGGCCAGGCAGACCACATTCAGATCCCAGCTCCATCACCTACTAGTTCTGAGACTTCGGCTTAACCTCTCACATGCCTTGATTTCCTCATCTGTAAAGTAGGCTCAGAATACTCACCTTGAAGGGCTGCTGTGAGGATCGAGATGAAACAGCACAGGACCCACATCCACTCAATGCCTAAAGCTGCTGTTAGTAAGGCGGGGCCACGGTGTGCAGCTGCAGCTCAGCGTGCTGGTTCCTTTCACCTACTCAAAGACGTTTGCTGAGTGCCCAGGTACTCAGGCTCTATGACAGCCACCAAGGGGACACGAAGAGGGAGAAGACAGACCTCGTCCTCGAGTAAAAGGAGAAAATGATGGTGGCAGTGGTGATGATGGCGGTGATGATGGTGATGATGATGGTGATGATGATGGTGATGGTGATGGTGATGGTGATGGTGATGGTGATGGTGATGGTGATGATGGTGATGATGGTGATGATGGCGATGATGATGGTGATGTGGTGGTGATGATGGTGATGATGTGATGGTGGTGATGGTGGTTATGATGGTGATGATGATGACGGTGGTGATGGTGATGATGGTGGTGATGATGATGATGGTGATGGTGATGATGATGGTGATGATGGTGGTGATGGTGATGGTGATGGTGATGGTGATGGTGATGATGGTGGTGATGGTGATGGTGATGATGATGCTGATGATGATGGTGATGATGGTGGTGATGGTGGTGATGATGGTGATGGTGGTGATGGTAGGGATGATGGTGATGTTGGAAAGCTCACATTTATCAGCCCTTACTTTATACCAGGGCTTGTAATAAACTTATTGTCTACATTATCTTATTTAATTATAATACATAGTAGACTTTGAGAATGACCAAAATGCTGCAGATATTCTGCAGAGGGAGTCATCACCATGTCCATGTGGCAATTTGGGAAGACGTTACAGGAGGCTTTAGTGAGAAAGTGGCACTTGATTTGGGTGGGATTTGAACTTGCAGGGATAGGGCTAAAGAGCATTTCAGAGTGAGGAGGCCACGTGGGCATAGGCACACACTCATGCAGTGTGTCCACAAAGTGAGGGCCTCCACTGAGCATGTCTGCGGGTGAGCAAAGGGCTGGGGGCAATAAATCTGTAGAGGTGGGATGGGCTGAGAGGAAAGGTCCTTGGCTGGGAGGTGGCAGGGAGAGACCCAACTAGGGAGTCTACACAGGAGGCTGAAGGGGTTGTCTATGGTGGCTGGTGGTACAGTGCATGTGTGATGCCCATTGTGTCCAGATTCCTTGTGTCTTCCCTGAGGATGACACTAAGAAATGTGAAACTGGATGGACCCGACAGGGAAGGAACATTCACAGAAAACCAGGGAAACTGGAGTCTGAAACAGCCCCTGTCTAGCACACAAGATACTTGTGTGGGTCTCCCCTTCTGGAGTGGGCTCAGCAGAGGGCCTGTTCTGGGGAGGGGGTGCCAATGGCTTTATGTGGCTCCTGGAGCGTCACAGCCCCACATGCTTTCATATCTCTAAGCCTTTGCCTCTGCTGTGCCCTCTGCCTGATGTGCCTTCCCCCAACCTGTCTATCTGGAAAATCCCAGCTCACCCCTTAAGGCTTAGCTCAATGTCACCGCCCCTCCAGGGAGCCCCCTCTTTGTCCCCAGGCAGAGTTGGGCACAGCCGCTCAGTGTGGCTGCATGGCATCCCTCTCCCTGGGTCCTAGAAACCATCACATTATTTGGTCGTTATTTTTGTGGCTCTGCCTCTCCAACTAGACTCTGACCTCCTGAGGCCAGGAGCTATGTCCTGTGGTCTTTGTGCCATTAGTGCTTGCTAGCGTCTGGTGCGCTGCAGCTGTCCAATAAGTATTTGTCGATGGGTGGAGAGCCTGAAGCCAGACAGGAGATGGAGCAGAGGGACTGCACCGCCAGGTGCCAGGGGGAAGGCGCTCTGCATTCAAGATCAAGTGAGCCAGAAAGTGACAAACCAATTCTCAATAGCATCCCGGGTCCAGGAGAGGAAGGAATGGGACAGAAATGGTCCACAGAGAAGCCAGTTTCTAGCTAGGCTGGGCTGGTAGGGCTCCAAATCTGGGCAGTGGGTCTCAGTGCATGGTCCCCAGACCGGCAGCATCAGCCCCCACTGGGAACTTGTTAGTAACGTGGATTCTCAGCCCCGCTCCCGTCCTGCTGAGGCAGAAACTCCGGGGTGGGGCTCCCCGGGGTGATGACACAGCTGTAGTGGGAAGGCCACTGCCGGGGCAGCTTCTCTGCCGTCTGCCTGCTGAGGCCTGGGTGGGGACACACAGGGCCCTGGGCCAGCACCTTGCAAGCCCTTTCAAGAGGGGGCCCCACCTCCATGACTCCACAGTCAAGACCCCTGGAGATCATGAAATAGAAGAACAAGCTCTGGGTGCCGAGATGATATAAGCAAAAGCGCCCGTGTGCGGGGCCTCGGGAGGAAGCCTGTGCAGCCGCAGCTCCACCCCACCTCCTGGGAGCCTCCAGCTCCTGCCATTGACACAGGCTGTCACATGCTCTGGGACACCTTGAGCACAGGCAGGACACAGCAGACAGTCACGGCCCGGCCTGGGAGTCAGGAGGGTGAGTCCGCCCAAGGCTGCCCCCCTTTTGGGGCTGAGCCCCTCTACCATGTGCGGCCACCCAGCTCCAAGACCAGGAACCCCAGAGCCAGTCGTCCTGGACCAGCCCCTGTCCTGAGCCCTCTGGGTGCCCTGGATACTCTCCGTCTTCACTTGACAAAGTAGTCGTGGGTGAGTTTGACCTGTGAGCTGATTTTTAGTTATTTGATTTGGGGTTGCAAACTAAAATGCCTCAAGAGTATTTATCAACGACTTTAGCTCTCTAGGGGGAAACCGATGTAGTGTCTGCCGATACCCATGGTGTAAATACTTCCGCAATGGCTGATTCCATGCCCCGGCGGGAGATGGGAGCAATAGGTGCAGGAGCTGCCCCAGCACTGGCCCCCAAGCCAGCCCTGCTGGGGGTGACCCTAGGTCTTGACTGCTTATGGGCATAAACTAGTTGAAGAATGCATAAATACCTGTGATCAGAGGAAAATCAGAGACCGATCACGGGTGGGGCATCGCCCGTAAGGTAGGGCCCAACTCGCAGCAGCAGGTGTGGGTGGCCGCTCGAGGGCCCCACCCTCCCGCACTCCTGTCTCGGCCTCCTTCCTCCCCCAGTCTCCCCCTCCCCCCAAGAGCGTCTGGGCTTCCAGGGGCATCGGGGTGCCCGGGGAGAGTTCAGAGGAGAGCCACAGAGAGGGCCGGCAGGCGGCCATGCTGCCCGTGGGTGGGAGGTGGGGGTCACCACCCCCGAGCTCAGCGGAGAACTGTTTTCACATTTAGGGAAGGAGGAATTTTCTCCCTCGCACTCCACACGACAAATCCCAGACCAGTTTCCTGTGCGGCATGAGGGCTTCAGGTGAGACGCCTGGGGTCTTGTCATATAGCAAATTTATTCTCTTATAGTCCTGGGGGTCAGAAGTTAAAACTGGGTCTCACTGGGCTAAAGTGAAGTGTGGGCAGGGCTGGCGCCTTCTGAGGCTCCGGGGGGATCTACTTCTTGCCTTTTGCAGCGTGTTGAGGCCTCCTGTGTGCCTTGGTACCTCTGCCTTCATGGTCACATCTCCTCTGACCCTCCTGCCTCCCTCTTCTACGTTTAAGGATGCCGTGGTAGCACGTAGGCCCCCCCCCCGCCCTGGATAACCCAGGATAATCTCTGCATCTCAAGGTCCTCAACTTTATCACATCTACAAAGTCCCTTGTCATGGAGGGAACATATCATAGGTTCCAGGCATGGAGGCCTGGACGTCTTTGGGGATCATTGTACCTGCTCTTGCACACCACGGCCAGGCGTGGGGGACTCAGCCCTACCCAAGGCCCCAGGCCACTCCCAGATGCTCCCTCTAGGCTTAGAGTGATTGCAATGCACAGCCAAGACCCAGTCTCACTGCGTTGGAGAGTGGCTTCCAGCTGGCTCCAGAATGACGCTGTAGGTGAAGGTGGGTTTTGAAACTACAAATAGGACCTGAGAATGGGCACAGGGCCAATAACCTCCCTCTTCTGTCCAAAACCTGCCCTCTTGGAGACCAGAGTGCTCTAAGGACCCTGAAGAAACACTCGGTGGCTCGGGGACAGGTCACAGAGACTTGAGTGCTGTCGGGGGCGTGAGGGCTCAGTTCCCGAGCACGGCACACACCTCAGGCAGCTGCACAGGGACCCAGGTCCCACTGACTCATGCCAGAGGGATTCTAGGAGCCCAGGAATCGCCCCTCAGGCAAGGTTGCTATGTTTACAGTCTTACTGTGTATTCGCTCAAGGTTGTTGGAAAGCTTTGCTCAGCAGAGGGGCAACCCCTAAGCCTCGGTGCCCTTCCACTCTGCAGGGTGCCTGGTGTCAGCCTGCAGGCGGCGGGCGACACCCCCACCTGGGTCTGCTGGCCACATGGGTCTTCACAATCCCACAGGGTCACCAAATGATAGAGTCTGGAGGGGCAGGTGCTGGGGAAGCAAGGAGCCTGTGGCTCATGGCCCCGGGACCCAGCTGGGGCGGAAGGTCCCTTAACCAGGCAGCAATGTAATCATGGCAATGTCCATGAGTCCATAACGGTATAAATAATCAATTACATAAATAAATAGGGGAGAGTAGATGGCCCTTTTTCTCACAGTAGCATCCCAAGTCATAAATGGAGAGGGACAGGGAATCGTCACTTGCCAAACGCAGTAATGACTCGTAGGCACGAATCATCACTGGATGCTAAACCCGGAGCTAAAGTGTGATGGGAAACAGAATATTTACACAGTTGCAAAGCAGTTCCCCACAAGATACTCGCTAGTTACAGAGAGAAGAAGAGTAGCTCACAGCCCACAAACTTGGTGCCGTCTCAAGCACGCGAACAAAGCCAGCAGCAGCAGCGAGACGTGGAGACGTCACGTGTGATCTCGATCTCGCGCTCCGAGAAGGACCCAGCATCACTTCTGCATATTCCTGCCGAGCGCATAACCACAGTCGAGTCGTGGAAAATATCGAACCAAGCTGAGGGGCATCCTCAAAGCAACTGGCCGATGCCCCCTCCTCAAGAGTGTCACAGTGCTGAACCGTCCCAGATTGGAAACTAGGCAGGCGTGACAACCAAATGCATGTGGGGGCCTGGAGGGGACCCCAGCCAGAGGAAGGGCATCAGTGGGTCGACTGGCGAAATTCCACCAAGGTCTGCAGGGCAGTGAACTGGGGTGTGTCAGCGTCAGTTGTACCATGGTTATGAATGAGGTTAACGCCATGTGAAGCTGGGAGACTGGTATCAGAACTCTCTGTACTAGTTTTACTAATCTGTACTAATGAAAATCATTTCAAAACAAATTAAAAAGAAAAAAAAGAAGACCAGTGTCAAACATCTCACAACCTCTAGTTGGATACCTCCACTGATGAGGAACTCAGCACCTACCACAGTGAGCACCAACTCATCACTCCTGGCTCCCCCAAACCTCATCAGATCCAGATATTCCAAGACAGAGCTTGAGTTCACTCAGCAGCACCTTCTCCCCGAGCTTGACGCCTCCAGCTCGTGTGCTGGAGCACCCTGTGACGCACTCACAGCTCTGCCACAGACCCGCTGATTGATGAATACCCCGCACCGCCCAGCCCAGACCCAACCCCTCTCCTCTTTGGGGCCCCCGGGAAAAGCACCATGGTACACAGAATGCTGCCCCCAAAGACATCCACATTCTGATCCCTGCAGCCCGTGAACACGCACCTTTCACAGTGAAGGGGACCTTGCAGATGTGGCTAAGTCAAGGATCCTGAGATGGGAGATGGTCCTGGGTGACCTGAGGGCTGATTTAATCCACAGGGGTCCTCGTGAGAGGGAGGTGGGAGGGTCAGAGTCGGAAAGGAATCGGTAAGTGCGGTGCTGCTGTCTTTGCAGGTGGAGGGAGGGGCCGGGAACAGAAGAATGTGGGCAGCTCTGGGAGCCGGAAAAGGCAAGGAGACAGGTTTGCCCCTGGAGCCTCCAGAAGGAGCCAGCCCTGCTGACATCCTGATCTGAGTGCCGTGAGACTCTGAACTCCAGAACTACGAGATAACAAGTGTGTGTTGTTTTAAGCAGCCGAGTTTGTGGTCATTTTTTTACAGGAGCAACAGGAAACTGACACACTAGGTGGGTGGTGGTGTTAATAAATAACATTGTTTTGAACCCTAACCACGTGCCAGCTGCTTGTGCTTTATACATTTTAACTTTATAATCCACACAAGGACACTGAGGTAGGCAGTATTATCCCCATCCTGCCGACAGGGCACTGGGGGATTTGCAGGCAATGACAGTTGCCCACGGTGACACTACGGAGACAGGCCATGGAGGAACTGGGATTTGAAGCCGGCAACCTGACTCGTCCCCTTCTGGAGGTTTCTGTTGGCACCTCCTCCGCCCTGATGAGTAGATGGGACCCTTGGAGCCCCTCACTTGCCCTGACCACAGCTGTAATTGCAACGGGCTCTAAGGCTGGGGAGGACATCCACCAGCACGCTCCACCCTGCGGCCCACACCAGCCCCAGGCGGCTGACCACTCCTGGGCAGGACACTCTGGCGGCGAGCGGCAGAAACCCTGACCCACATGGACCAAAGTGAGAAAAGGCACCGTTTGACTCACATGGCTGGAAAGTCCAGGGGCGGCCAAGGCCTCCTGCTGGCTGGTTCCAGAGTTCCTTTCCCGGAGAGACCCTGCCCTGGCAGCAGGAAGGCGGCCCCCACCACAGTGTTAGCCTTGTGCCCTCCAGGTTCTGGCCACAGCAAATGGATGCCTGTCCCTTCTGACAGCCCCAGAAAGCACAGTCACTGGCTTGGAATGTGTCCCATGCCTATGCCAATGTGATGGGATGCTCGGATTGGATGGGCTGAGCCGTAAGCCCACCCTAGGAGCCATGGTGGAGCCACCACCAGGTCCATCCCCAGAAAACAAGCAGAGCAACATAAGCCAAAAAGAAAGGGAGGCTGGATATTGGTAGTTAAGAACACAGCAAGCACCTGGTACGGGGCATCGCTTCTGCAGATAGGAACAGGGAAGCCTGGAGGTCTGCCTAAGGTTACCCAGCGAATATTTAGCAGGACGGGGACTCGACTCAGGGATCCCAAAACAATGCTATTTCATTTTCCCCACATGCAATTGGAAAATGAAATTTAAAAACTGATACCATTTAAAATAACATCCTAAGACATCAACTATCTAGGAATAAACTCATGAAAGATGTGCAAGTCTTTTATACAGAAAACTGCATGACATCACTGAGAGAAATGATTAATAAATAAGACCCAAATAAATGCAGGAATATGCCACATTCATGGACTGGTAAAGATGTCAATTCTTCCCAAATTGATCTATGGGTTAAATGCAATAACAATCCAAATCCCAGCAGATTTTTCTGGAATCAACAAGCTGATTCCAGAATTTATGTGGAAATGCAAAGGAACAAGAACAGCCAGACAAAATAAATGAACAAGGTTGGAATCTTCTACCGCAAGAGATCCTGACCTATTGTGAGGTTAAAGTAATGGAAACAGTGATATCAGCACAAGAATAGAAAAGTAGACCAAAGTAACAAAATTTGGCATTCAGAAATAGATGCACACATATATAGTCACCTGGTTTATGGCAAAGGTGCCACTGAATTATCATGGGGGAAATGACAGTGTTTTCAATAAATGGTGCTGGATCAATTGGATTCTGAATGTTGATCCCTACCTCATGCCCCACCAAAAAGTCAATTCCAGATGAATCTTAGCTTTAAGTGTGAAAGGTAAAGTAAAGCTTCCAGAAGGTTATATACAAAAATATGTTCGTGGGCTTGGAATAGGCAATGATTTCTTAAACAGGACACAAAGATACTAGCTATAAAGGAAAAGACTGATAAATCGCGTGGCATTAGAATTAAAATCATCTGTTCACCAACAGATACCGTTAAGAGAGTGACATTCAAACCACAAGTTCTCTTCTGGTAATGGCCAAGTGGCCCTTTCAGACCAGTCTGCGTGCAGGTGATTACCACAAACTGTAGACAAAATATTAAAAAACAATGACCTGGGGCACTGGAGAGGGAACAAAGGCAGGCCCGTGTTGGAGGGGCCCCACAAGGACACACATGGACAAAAGGAAGAGTGTGGTGTTTCCTGTTTTTTAACAGGCCGAGAGCAGCCCCCAGTCTGTGCCACGCGGGGCAGCTAAAACTCTGATGCAAAACCTGTCGTCTCGCTGGGTTGCAGAACCAGAAGACAGAGTTCAGGGCAGCTACAGACACTGAATAGTGAGGAGGGGATGTTGAATAGAAGAGACCACTGTGGGGAAGAGTCACGTTTAAACTCCATTGGAATGTCTGGCTGACTCCCCTGAACACACGTGAATGGGGCAGACCCTAAACGGTCCAGCTGGGGACAAAAGTTGGAATCCGGATTCAAGCTGTCGTTCACAACAGAGGGGAGAGAGTTTTCAGTTTGGGTTTACCAAGTTTAAATACTTGCTGCTTGGAGGTGCCACTCTTTGGAGGAACATAACAGAGTCTAGAGTTCCTAAAACAAGCCGCTCACAGTGTCTAGGATACAGTCCAAGTTACCCGACATGTGGCCCTTTCTCGGGAGCAAAGACGCCCAGCAGAGACCAGGCCGTTGTGCCCCGAGGCTGGAATCCGCAGACAGGGGTTTTCAGGCAGCTCTTTCACGAGGCTCGAGAATGTAAAGGGAACTATGCTTGTCATAAATAAAAGACAGAAAAATAGAAACTATAGAAAGGAAATAAATGGAAATTCTAGAACCAAAACATAAATTATCTGAAATAAAACATCTGCTGGATGAGCTCTATAGCAGAATGGAGATGACAGAGAAAAAAATCACTGAACTGGAACAAAACCCATAAAAATGATTTAACCTGAAAGCAGAGACAAAGATTGAAATTAAAACTGACAAAGACTCAGAGATCTACAGGACAATATCAAAGGGTCTACCGTGTGTGTAACCGGATTCTCAGAACGAGAGTAGGGTGAGAACAGGCCAAAAAAATTATCTGGACAAACCACAGTTGAAATTTCCCCCAATTTGGTGAAGATAAACTTCAAGATATAAGAAAGTCCCTGGGCTCCAGGCAAGAGGAAGACAGAGAAACTACGCTCAGGCTTGGCATAGTCAAACTTCTGAAAACCGAAGATAAAGGGAAAATCGTAAGAGCAACCAAAGATAAATGGCACCAAAAATCCAGGGGAATAACGGTCCAAATTACCACTGAATTCTCATTAAAAACAATGGAAAAAGTCGGAAGACAGGAAAACATCTTTAAAATGCCAAAAGGAAAAACAAAACAACCCCCCAAAAACCCCAAACACTGTCAACCCAGAATTTTATGTCCAGCAAAAACATCCTTCAAGAACGAAGGTGAAATGAAGATTATTTTTGGATAAAAGCAAACTAAGAAAATTTTTCAGCAGCTGATCTTTATTATAAGAAATACTAAATAGAGTTCTCAAGGCTGAAGGGAACTGATGCCAGATAGAAAGTCAAGCCTTCTGGAAGGAATAAAGCACATGAGTAGTGGTAAATACACGGTGAATAGTGTGGCAAAGACAGCATAGCTCTTTCCAGATTTCTACATCCAATACACACACCAGGGGCCATAAAGTGATCTTAAGATGTATACAATTCCAAGGATAATCTTACCAGGATTTTTCGGTAGAAATTGACAAACCGATTCTAAAATTGATAGGGGGATTTAAAGGACCAAGAATATCCAAAAGAACATTGAAAAATAAGAACAAAGTTGAAGAATGCATACCAGCTGAATTTAAGACTCAATCTAAAGCTATAGAAGCCAGATGGTAGGAATCAAGATAATGTTCAATAAATAGATCAATAGACAAAACTGGCAGCCCAGAAACAGACTCACACTTAGATGGCTATTTGTTTTTCAACAAAAGTGCTAGAGCAATCCAATGACGAAGCTTTCCAACAAATGGTGCTGATGTGACTGGGTATCTGCACACCCAGAATTAATTCAAGGTGAACAACAGGCCTAAGGGCTAAAACTATAATGCTTTTAAAAGAAAATTTAGATGAATATCTTCACAACTTGGGGATTGGAGAAAGCTTCTTAGGACATAAAAAGCAATAACTTATAAGAAAAATATAAATTAAAGATTTCAACAAAATAAAAAACTAGTGCTCATGAAAGGTCATCATTAAGAATTGGAACAGGCAAGCCATAGACTGGGAGAAAATATTTGAAAAATGTCTACCTGAAGAAGGATTGGTATCCAGTTTATATAAAGGACTAGAACAAAACAATTTTTAAATGGGCAAATGATTTGAATAGATCTTCACAAAGGAAGATATACAAATGGCCAGTAAATACAGGAAAAGGCAGCAATGTTGTCAGGGAAATGCAAAATATGATTCGGTGTTTTAATTTTCCCACCACAGATTAATTTTGCCTGCTCTAGATTGATATACAAATGGAATCACATGGTGTGTGCTCCCTCTGGGGGGTGTGGGTGGGGGTGCAGATTGCCTGGGAAGGAGCGTGAGGGCACTGTCTGGGGAGATGGTGATGTTCTGTACCTTGACTGATTTTGGTGTACATTCGTCAGAATTCATTGAATGCCATCGAATGGCACACTTAAGATTTGTGAATTTCATTGCTCATAAAGTTTACCTCAAAAGAAAATCAGGAACCAATACACAAATATTGATCGCTAAGTTAATGCCATATGTGCTGAAGTTTTTTGAGCAATGTGTGCTAATATGTGCAACTTATTTTGAAATGCATCCAAAAATAACATGGACTGATGGATTGATAGATGGATAGAGACATGATAAGGCAAGTATATTCAGTGTTAATTCTAGAATCCAGGCGGTGGGTATATGGGTGACCACTGTAGAATTCTTTCAAGCATTCTACATATTTGAACGTTTTCATAATAAATGTTGGAAATTAAAAAAAAGAAGAAACCATGCAAGCCAGAGAGTTAGAGAATATATTTGCAATGCTTTTTTCCAACAGAGGACTGGTATCCAGTTAGTATTTTTAAGTACTTCTAAAATTAAAAAAAAAAGACATCATCTTAGATAAAAACTTGAGCAAACACTTCACAAAAGAGGATATCCCAGTGGCCAACAATATTTGAAAAAGTTTGCAACGTCCTTAGGCAACAATGAATTATAAATCAAAACACAATGAGTTTCCTTCCCACACAAACCGGAATGACTAAAATGAAAAAACAGCAAAACAAAGCACAAAAAACAGACAATGCCAAACGTTGGCTAGAATACAGAGCCGCCGGAACACTCACACACTGCTGGCGGGAGGGTGACTTGCCGCAGATACTCTGCATATCTGACAGCATCTTCAGAGACTGAGCATGTGCACTGCCGACAACTCAGCGACTCTACTTCTAGGGAGCGTCCCAGCAGAAATGGGCGGACACACATGCACTGCCAAAGCCCTGTTCAAGACAGCGCCTAGGCCTGCAAGGCAGAAGGGCCAAGGCTGGAGACACCTGCATGTCCACCGGTGGCAGAACGGATAAGGAAATGTGGCATATTCACTGGCATACCGTGCACCCAAAGCGGGCCTGACTCGCAGAGACACAGTGTTGGCTAAAAAAAGCCAGACACAAAAGAACACACTCTCTATTATTTCACGGGTTTACAATCCAAGATCATGAGCCCGGCCTGCGGTGAGGGTGGGCAGACCCGTGGCTGCCTTGGGGGGTCCTGCCTGGAAGGATTCCCGGATGCTGGAATGTCCGGGTCACTTTGCAAAAATTCGAGTTGGGCGGTTTTCTCTACATAAACGATCCTACGATACAGGAAACGCGCCCAGCCTGCAGTGTTCTCACTTCATGAGGCTCTGCCCGAGATGGACCCCCGGAGGTCAGGCGCAGGCCGGGGGGCCAGAGGTCCAAGCCCCTGGGCATTGGGCGTCCACGCTGAGTCTGTTTGCTTAGGTGGCCTCCTCACAATGCCGCATCTGTTCTTCCTGGGCCTGACAGGAACTCCCGGCACATTGGCCACTGGCTCCCTCTCTCTGTGCCTCAGTTTCCTCCTGGACCAAGGGAAAGTTTTGGGTAAAATGCCATCCCCAGCTTCCCCAGGGGCTGAAGAAGGAGGTTTGGAGCAAGAGGGGCCTTTTGCCTCCACCCCATCTGCCCAGCAGACCCCACGTCCTCACAGTGGCTCCCCCCAGCCTCCCTGTCTACACCTCTCAGCCTGAGTCACTCACTTAATAACTAACACAGTTTGGGAAATGTTTAAGGCATGCTGTGCATATTTTTCACTGCACGGGCAACAAAAGGATTAATTGAATCATGATCTCCCACAATGCGGATGGAAATAGACTTGGCATGCTTCTGAGCCGAGTCGTCGCTAACACAAACCAAATCTGGGCCCTTCCCGTCACCGTCTCGGCCGCCCCATGCCCTGCTAGGGCAGTCACTGCACCATAGACGCTGGGTTGGAGAGAGGCCCCGGGGTCGACCTCCTGCTTCCCAAGTGATGCCACCGAAGCCCAGGCACGGGGAGTGGCATCCCAGGAGCAGGGCTGAGCTGAGACTCGACCCCACACTTCCCATCATATCTGTTGGGTGGCTTTTTCCCGGGGTTTGGGGGTCAAAGCAGGCAGCGTCAAGGACTGGCCATCCATCTGCAGGCAACAGAGGCTGGTCTGGACCCATGGGGAGGTTGGCACCAGGCTGCAGGACTGCTGCTCCTCTGGCCTCTGCAGACAGCTGCCCTCCCACTGCACAGGTGGGGAAACTGAGGTTGAGAGTGGCTGCCTGAGGGCCTGGCAAGTGGGAGGCTGAGTCCATGGCTCTTTCGTCACTCCAGAAGGAGCCCAGGCCTGACCTCTGATGCCCTTCACATTGCCCTGGGGAGACCCCCGTACCCCCAACTCCTGCCATGAGGGGCTGGCCCAGCCAGTGGGTGGGAATTACTGAGGGCTTTAGCGGATTCTGTGATGGGCATTGCCTGGGCACCCACCACATTGTGCACTGCTGAGAACAACCATGACTCACCCCCATTTCACAGCAGAGCCCACTGAGCTTCCAGAAGGTTCTCTGGCACGTGTCTGAGGTTGCACAGCTATTAACGAGAGCAGAGACTCGGCCCAAATCCGCTGAGCCTGGCCTGTGACTTCACGCCCCATCTCCCTGAGCGAGACCCAGCTCCTGCCCCAGGAGCTCCCAGGCCGACCACACAGGTGAGTTGTCGGCTGTGTCAGGGCCACGGAACAACAGAGGATGCGGTAGGATGTTTCCCGCATGCCACCTTGTTGATTTACCCAGCTGTTCCTTGACACAGCCCTGCAGCAGACAGTGATGATGTAACAGTAGTGATGTGTATATTCACACACACCCCGACACAGGTACACGCCAACACACACCCCCCCGACATAGATACACACCAACACACACCCCAACACAGGTACACACCAATACACACACACCCTGACACAAGTACATGCCAACACACACCCCAACACAGGTACACGCCAACACACACCCCCCCGACATAGATACACGCCAACACACACCCAACACACACACTCACACATGTACACATCAACATACACTGACATGGGTACACATGAGAACACACACACTAACATGGGTATACATCAACACACACACTGACATCGGTACATGTCCACACATCACATAGGCACACGTCAGCACACACGCTGACACACGTTATCGGACTAACACACGGCCCTCGTTTAGTTTCTTGGTTTGCTGCGGAGGACGCTGAGGCCCAGGAACGTCGGGGTCACTCCAGGGCACACGGGGCAGTTGGGTGAGAAATCGCCTGCCCAGCGCTCCGGGGCCTCCGGCGTGGACTCTGTGAAGCAAGCGCGACGGCCTCCTTCAGAGCGAGGGGCGGAGGCCCGGGGCCCTCTCCTGCCCTCCCATGGGAGACGGGGCCGCGAGCCACGCTCCACGCGCATCAGTCGGGCTGCGCTGTGCTCTTTGCGCGGCGGGGCAGGGCCCGGAGGAGATGAGCTGGGCTGGGTGAGGAACGTCCGTCAGCCCCTGCAGCCCCCCCGGCGACCCTGGACGCCACTCAGCTCGGGCCGTCCCCCACAACATGCCACTCCGGTCTCAGCCGCCCAGCGAGCCCCGCAGCCCCGCAGGGGAGAGGCCCCCTTTGCAGCCGGCCGAGGCGGCTCTGGAGTAGGAGAAAGGGAGCTCTGTTCACCTGGTGGCAAGGATGCCCGGCAGCCTGGAGCGCTTGGGAGGCTGTTTGGGTTGAAAGTAGAAGTTAAATTCGAGGAGGGTCCAGATAAATTAGCGCATCCTGATAACAGCCGCTATCTCACATGTGCCCACGAGCCAGGCGTGGTGCAAACCACTTTCACACGCGTCCTCTTGTTTAATCCTTAGGACATTGCTAAAGCCAGTCTCATTATCGCTACTGCACAGGTGGGGAAACTGAGGTGTGCACAGCTTGCGTGGCTTGCCCAAGGTCACACAGCTAGTAAGTGGCAAAACGTGAATTCGGCCCGAGCTCCATCTGATTCTGGAGCCCAAGCTCATAACCACGGTGCAGACCGTCCACGCGTAATACTGTTCTGTGTTCATGCCGACCTCCCCGTCCCAGACTCCTGCATCCTGGGTTCCTGGGAGCATCCAGGGGGCCAGGATGTCTGACGCCCACACCGTCGTGCCAGTGGGCAGCCTGCCCAGGACGAGAGACACCACCCCGGGAGCGCGGACATGGAGTCCAGGGCCGGCAGCTCCTGCGGCCGACATTCTCCCATGGAACAGGACCCCGTGGGCCGATGGGGACAGGGGTCCATGGAGCCAGCCACCTTGGGGCTGGATTCATTCATCCACTCATCACTCAACAGCCGAATCCACAGGTGTTTACTCAGCGCCGTGCTAAGCTCCGTGCCCAAGGCAGCCACACCCAGTGACAGTGCCCTGTCCTGCTTCCTCCTGCTCTAGCAGGGGGAGCGCCTGAGCGAGAGCTATACCAGAGGTTGGGGCGTCAGCACCACACACTGGGGGCTTCAAACAACAGCAGTGTGTCCTCTTACAGTCTGTGGGCTGCAAGTGCAGCAGCCGGTGTGGGCAGCAGCCGGGTGTGGGCAGGGCCGCGCTCCCTCGGGAGCTCTGGGAGGGCCCCTCTTGCCTATTCCAGGTCCTGGTGGCCACGGGTTTCCGTGGTTGTGGCTGCATCACCCCAGTCTCTGCCTCTGTCCTCACATGGCCATCTTCCCTGCACGCCTCTGTGTCTTCCTAGGATACCAGTCATTGGATTTGGGGCCCTCCCTACTCCAACAGGACCTCGTGCTGATCCTTAACTAATTATATCTGCAGAGACCCTGTTTCCAAATAAGTCACATTCTGAGGTTTTGGGTGGGCCTGGATTTTTGGAGGATACTGTTCACCCACTATAGGCAGTGAGTACTCCAGAAGAGACCAAGCAAGGAAGGCTGGTGTGGCTGGGGAGTGTGGGGAAGCCTCTCCAGGAAGGCAGCAGTGAGCTGGGGTGGGTGGGGCACAGCTCATGCAAAGGTCCTGGGGCAGGAACCCTAGTGGGTCTGAGCTCAGAGGGGACGTGGGTGCCATGGCCCTGGGAGGAGAATGCTGGCCTGTGCCCTGGGTGAGGAGGGAGAAGCCTTTGGTGGTTTCTGAGCAGAGGAAGGTGCGCTGACTCATGTTTTACAAAAGCAGGACCCCACTGGTGGCCTCATGTAGTCACTGGGAGTGTGGTGTCCCAAGTGAGAGGACTAGCCGGGAAAGCTCTCTCTGTGATGAGATTGGGGACCTCGGGCATGTGTGCTGTCAGCTGGACTGTTTGTCAGGTAATCTGGCGTTTTCCGGGCCATTCCGTCCTCTTCCGGCTGCTCCCTGGCCTGTCCGCTGGCTCAGCAGGACCCTCTCTGCTCTGTCTCAGGCTGCCTGGCCTGAAGCCCGGTGTCTCTCACCAGATCCTCCAGCCCCACGGGGGGCTTCCTGGCCTCACCAAGCCTGCTGGCCTTGGCAGTCACGGGATCCTGCCCACCACCCCAGGACTGCCCAGGCCCCTTGGCTGATGGGAACCTGTGGTGGGCAAGAGCCAGAGGTGCATCTCACTTGGCATCTCTGGGGCAGTGCCCAGGGGTCAGGTCTGTGCAGTGGGGTGGGCTGGAGAGTTTAAGGCACTCACCCAGCAGGTTGGTGGCCTGGTGGCCTGGTGACCTGCTTGCCCCACGGTGCACGCTGGCATCCAGGCCAGCACCACGGCGCACTCTCGGGGCTGAGTGCAGGCGGCCGCCTCCCTCTGTGTCTGCAGCACCCTCCAAAGGTGATGGTCCAGTTATTTTTTTATTAAAGAAATTCTATTTAGATTGGTTGCTAGAACTATATGTTCATTTGTCATTTCTGTAGGTTTACATGAACTTTTTATTGTGGTGAAACATACACACCTAAAATTTACCTTTGTCCCTTTTCAAAGAGCACTACTCAATGGCATTAAGTATGTTCACAATGTTGTGCGACTGTCACATCTACTTGGTTCCAGAGCTCTATCACCCCGAAAAGAAACCCATCCCCATCAGCAGTCACTCCCCCTAGCCCCGACGACCTCCAATCAGCCTTCTGTCCCTGTGGATTTACCTTTCCTATAAATGGGATCATACACCACGTGGCCTTTTGTGACTGGCTCCTGTCACTCAGCATGATGTTTCCAAGGGTCATCTGTGTTGTCACGTGTGTCAGTGTTTTATTTCTTTTTACGGCTGAGTAACATTCCATTATCACACATAGAACGCACTGTGTTGATCTATTCATCAGTTGAATGAGCCAGTTTCGAAACCCACTTTTGGACATCCAAATGTGTTGTTAGCGCGAGCACCGCTTCCCCCATCACTTCACGGCTGAGTCGAACAGGTGGGGAGGGCGTGGTGGGGGCAGAGCTGGCCCAGGCTGAGCCCCCAACAGCCCCCTTGCCACCGCACTGGGACAGGGGTCTGTCCAGGCCTGCTGTGTGTGGGGGCGGGGGACTCCCACTGGAGGGCTGTCTGGCCTGGGGCAGCTGCCATGGAGCGCCCGGGGCTCTGTAAACAGCCCCTTTGACATTTCTCGGGGGCCAGAACATCACAGCTGCCTGGGGAGCCCAGGTGCTCTGGCTACCGAGGTGTCAGGCCCTTTCTGGGGCCTGCCCTCCGGTTTACGTTCTGTCGGACAACACTCCCAAGTGAGGCTTGAGCGGCAGGGGAATCTCAGGGAAATCCCGCACGCTCCCATCTCATGAGTGGGGCTACTGAGGCCCGGAGCAGCCTGGGGACGTGCTAACAAGCGCTAGGGCAGCGGCAGGATGGGTGGCAGTCTGGGCCTTGGGCTGCCACACCCAAGGGCCCGAGTGTGTGCTGAGGTCAGGGATGGGCTGCACTTGAGGTCTGTCACCCTCCCCCGAGCACCTGGAGCAGAGGCCTTGGGGACCGAGGAAGCGGGGCCCAGTGAGTCCCACGCTTGTCCAAGGTCACAGCCACGCTGGGGGAGCAGGTGCTGTTCCCATGGCTGCTGTAACAGATCAACACACACTTAGTGGCATAAAACAAATTCATTCCCTTACAGTTCTGAAAGTCAGAGTCCAACATCACTCTCACTGATTGGGGAACATCAAGGTGTGGGCAGGGCCGGCTCCTTCTGGAGGCTCAAAGGGGAGAATTGTTTCTTGCCTTCTCCAAGTTCTAGAGGCCCTCCTTCCACCTGCAGGGCCAGCAGCCTTGTTCCATAGTTGACATCTCCTCCTGACCAAGGGGGAAGGTTCGTCCAGGTGTAAGGACCTCTGTGATGACACTGGGCCCCGGAGCCTCCAGGGTCCTCTCCCAACTCGAGATCCTGAACCTATTCACGTGGGCAGAGCCCACGTACCCACAGGTCCCAGGGTTAGGATGTGGCTGTCTTTTGGGCCGTTACTCTGCCCACTTTGGGGAGTCTGGGCCTGAGTCCTGGCTGCTCGGCCTCTCAAGTTAATATATGTCCTGGCCGTCTATCAGAAGGGGAAACCAAGGCTCAGAGAGGTGAGGCACCCCCCCAGTTACCCGCTTGTGAGTGGCACGCTGAGGTTTGAGCAGTAGTGGGGCTGCCTCGCCCTCCCCAAGAGCACTCCTGGCCGAGGTGCCTTGTGCGTGCCGGAGTTGATGTTGGGTCCTGTTCAGGTCCTGCATGGTTGGAGCTGTGTGGATTGCACTGAGGGATGGGGTGCTGGGGGGACACTGGGGAGGCGGCCGGGCCAGGCCAACGTCAGGATAAGGAGAGAAGCACCCGGCAGGGAGGCCACTTTCGGCAGCTGTTGTTGGAGATCAGATTAGCTGCTGGCTGTCTTTTCTTTAAATGTGGAAAGTATTTTTCCTTCGGTAACTAAAGCAGGTCTGTGTTTATACCATTAGCCCCTGGGGCGGGGGCTGGGAAGGAACACTCTGGAATACAAAGTTTTCAAGGGTGAGGCTGGCAGCCGGGGGGCTGCTGATGCCGAGACAGGCTGGGGCCCATTGCTGAAGCACAGGGGTGTGTGTGTGTGTAATGTGTGGTGTGTGCATAGTGTGGTATGTGTGATGTGTCTGTGTGCGTGTGTGTATAGTGTTTGTGGTGTGTGTTGTACATGCATAGTATAGTGTGTGCATGTGCATGTGTGTGTATAGCATGTGTAGTGTGTGCTGTGCATGGTACATGTATTTGTAGTATGTGTATAGTGTGTGTGATGTGTCTGTGTGCATGTATGTATAGTGTTTGTGGTGTGTGCTGTGCATGGTGCATGTTAACGTTGTGTGGTATATGTGCTGTGCATGGTGCATGTGTCTGTGTGTAACGTCTGGTGTGTGTGGTATGTGTGTTGTGTGTGCAGTGTGCAGTGTATGTGGCAGTGGCCCCTGCATGGAGGTGCCCAGGACGGGGAGCCTGTGCTCAGACTTCCTGCTGTGAAGCCTCTGTTGGTCTCTCTGCCTCAGTTTCCTTCTTTGTTTGGGGAGGCTGCCACTGGCCTGGGTGTCTGGAACCATGATGCTGGCAGCTGCAGCACCCTGGCCAGAGCGGCTCTGGCCTGCAGGTCTTCCTGAGTGAAGCAGTGGAAACAGGGTTGGGGGCTATGGTTGCCCAGGGCCCCGTGGTGGGGATGGGGCTAAGGCTCAGGACTGGCCCTGGGGGGCCATAGGTGAGCTGTGCCCCATCTTCAGAGAGACAACCATGTGCACACACACGAGCACGCACATGCACACACATGCACATGTGACACTGAGGGCCTGTAGGGTCCTGTGTGACCACTGCCCCCGACAGCCCCAGGGCTCTGGTGAAGGGGATGGGTCCTCGAAGCTCCTCCTGGAGAGCTGGGTTCCCAGGGCAGGTGGACGGCCTACGCAGGCTCCCCCGACCCACCCCTGGTCTGGACCCAAACGACACCACTGGGAGGCTGCTTGGGTGCTGACAGGGATGGGGTATGGGAACCCCCACTCACTGTCCCAGGGAGAGGCTGCCGGGTCCGCATTCTGAGGGGCACACTGGCATCACCGCAGTCCTGGGGGAGAGGGTGGCAGGACCTCTCAGTAGGTGGGGTGGTGGCCCCAGGAGATGCGTCCAAGTCCTGACCCCGGGACCTGTGAATGTGGCCTTATTTGGAAATTGGGTCTTTGCAGGTATGATTAGTTAGGATGAAGTCATTGGCAAAGACCCTCTTTCCAAAGAAGGGCGCGTGTACACGTGCTGGGGGCTGGGACCTCACAGCTCCGGGGGAGACGCAATTCAACCCATACTGTGCGTTGGTTCTTCCAAGGATCTGAGGCCTCCTGGGCGTTGCTCTGGGGGCCAAGTCTCGGGCTTGGACAGGCAGGCTGGGGAGGGGACACAGGAAGGCCCCACGCCCCTGCAAACCACGCCGAGGCCACCCAAGGCTCAGCCTGTTCATGTTTTGCCACATTTTTCTCTTTCCCCATGAACATATCTTATTTTTTCCAGAACCAGCAGGAATCACAGCATTTCTGCCCCAAATACTGGAGTGTGCATCTCCTGAGGACGAGGACTTTCTCCCAAGGAGCAGCTCCTAGGCCAGGGCATCGGGTTGGGGTCCTCTGGGCTCCGGGTCTCCTCCCGTGGACCTGGAGATAGTCTGAGGGCTGCTGGGGCTCCGCGGACACAGCAGGGGCCGGAAAGCCCTGCAGATGGCTCGGGGGACGGCTCGCTGCTCGAGCAGCCTGTGACCTCGCGAGCTTGGCAGCCTGTCTGGCCATTTCTTCTTAGAGGTGGGAACAACAGTCTCTGCTTCAGGGTACAGTCTACAGCTTTGAGGTGACACTGAAGCTGCTGAAGGACCAGGCCGGGTCGGGCAGGGAGGGGCTCCGTGCAGCTGACTTGGACTTTCCCAGAGATCCCTGCTGGGGCCCGCCGTCTGTTTCGGCGATCAGTGGACAAGTGCGGCTGACGCCGCCACTCCCACGGCCTCCCGGCTCAGAGACCGCACTGCTCCCCACGCCCAGCCCCTGCGCCGGCCCGCCCTCGGGTGCCAGAGGCCGCGGGACCAGCGGGCCCGGGACAGAGCCAATAACCCCATCCCTAGATAGGTTGGTTGGGCATCGAAGAAGGAAGAGGACAAAGGCAATAAAATGGAATAAAAATTCTTTTTAATGCTCTCGGCTGCTAAGTTCAGCACTTCAGCCAGAAATCTGAGCGGCGCTCACCGTGCGATCCCTTCCAAATCTCCACCTCTCGCGCTCCGGCCTCAGCCAAGAATAATGGGAGCAGACGGCGCCACTTCCCCGCTCCTTCCAGGTCGTCACGGGAGGTTAGGGCAGGAGCACACCCAGGCTGCCTGCGGCGAGAGCGAGCAGGCCAGGTGAACAGGCACAAGATCGCCGGGTCACCTCTGCGGGGCTCACGGAATCACCACCATGTCCCGGCAGGCGCACTGGCCAAGTCTTCTCCCCGCCGAAAAGCTGACCAATTACTCTCGTAAAATCTGCCTTCCTTCCAGGCCTGGGGAGTTTCATCAGCACGAGGAGAACCTGAGCCAATGTTTCAGTGGAAGGAAAGAGGTTTTGGAAAAGGACCCTGAGCTGCATTGCCATCCGATCCCCGAGGCGCCCTGTGGATTTGCACACAACAGCCCTGAAGTGGGCCCCGTACTGCAGCTGGGAAGCACAGCCGCCCAGAGCGTGGGTCCTGGAACGCACAGCGGGAGTGACCACGGAGGGGCCTCAGTGCCGTCCAGGCACCTGCAGCCGCGCACCCAGAGCTCACGTGTCAGCCATTGCATCTGCTCTGTCCAGCATGGTAGCCCTGGGCCACATGTAGCTACTTAAATTGCAATTAGTCAAATTAGATAAAATTAAAAACCCGGTCTTTGATCTGACTAGCTATATCCCAAGTGCTCAGAAGCCCCGTGTGGCTGGTGGCCGTGTTGTCAGCACAGATACGGGGCAGTCCTGTCCTTGCGGGAAGTGCTCCAGGGCATGCTGTGCAACTCTCTCTTCTCTTGAACTTGACAGCAGGGAAGGACACAGACCAGGCAGTCTGGACGCCTGGGTGGTGGGTCGCTGGTTCTGCCACCAATGTGCTCTGTGACCTCAGGCTTGTGTCACCTGTAGGACGGGGGACGAGGAGGCTGGACGGTCTCCTCAGGCCTCTCTAGAACTTGCTGCAGGACTCTGGACCATACTGGCTGAACCCAAAGTCTGACAGACATGACTGCATTCTCAGGGACTATTGCAGGAAACCCCAGTGCTAGGAGAGGGAGGCAGGGCTGCCTGGCCCGAGGGGGCCGTATTCAGGGGCATTCCCAGGGCACGAGGTATGGGTGCAGGGCCAGGTGGTTTGGGGAGGAAGCCCCAGCTCTGGCCCAGCCTCACCTCTGGGTTGGGGGGTGCACGTCCATAAAGGCCTCTCTTCAGAAGCCAGATGCTTTCGGGGGAACTTCTGGCCCCAGCCTAGATCCCTCATAGCCTGGTGGAGAGTTGTGCCATGTCCCTCACAGCTGTGATAACAGGCCCAGAGAGGGTGTGGGCCCTGCCCGAGGGCATATAGCAGTGGGGGCAGAGTCAGCACGCAGCCGCTGTCCCAGCCCCGGTCCCGACATGACCCTCTTCACACTGACACTGACACCATCCAGGCAGCTTAACCCCCCTGTGACGTCCCCCCTACAGAGGGCCTGCCCCCCGCCCTGTGCTGGGCATGCTGGCCACGCCCATTGGCTCTCAAACTCGTACCTTCAGAACAGTCTGAGATTGACAGACAAGTTGCAAAGTGTGGAGAATTCCCTCGCACGCTGTTTCCCTGTTGCTAGCATCCTGTGTCATCCTGGCACATCACTAACAACCGAGGAACAAATGTTGACGTGTTGTTATGAACTGAAGTCCATGCTTTATTCAGATTCCCTCAGTTTCCCCTCCTGTCCTCTCTCTGTCCCAGGCTCCCACGTGGCATTTAGTCGTCACGTCTCCTCAGGCTCCTCTGGGCTGTGACGGTTTCTCAGCCTCTCCTTGCCTTTGGTGACCTTGACAGATTTGAGGAGGACGCTCAGGCATCTGTACAACCTCCCTCACTGGGGACTGTCGGCCGCTTCCTCATGACTGGCCTGGGGTGGTGGTTTTGGGGGAGGAAGACCCCAGAGGTGAAGTGCTGTTCTCACGTCCCGTGGAGGGTCCACACCGTCAACGGCTCATCACTGCTGGCGTGGACGCGACCGCCTGGCTGAGGGCGCGTCTGTCCGGTTCTGCACAGCGGAGTTACTATTTTCCATCTTTCCCTATTGCTGTGGTTTGAATGCTTGTCCCCTCCAGAGCTCATGGTGACACTTGATCCCCATGTGGCTGTGTTGAGAGGTGGGGCCTTTTATAGGTGACAGGGTCCAGCGGGCTCAGCCTCATGAATGGATTGATGGATTCATGGATTAAATGGGCCAACGGGTTATCACAGGAGTGGCACCGGGGGCTCTATCACAAGAGGACGAGAGACCCACGTGAGCATGTGAGCACATGCAGCCCCTCACATGGGACGCCCTGCGTCGCCTCGGGATACCGCAGCAGGTCCCCACCAGCAGGAAGGCCCTCAACAGAGGTGCCCCTCGACCTTGGACTTCTTAGCCTCCAGAACTGTAAGAAATAAATGTCTTTCCTTTATGAATTACCCAGGTATTCAGTTATAGCAACAGAGACGGACTAAGACGCACACTCTGCTCTTTGGGAGGAAGTCACCGTGGGCGGCCCACACGGGGGGTGACGCTCCGCTTCCTGGAGGGGCAAGAGCTATGTACATCACTGGGAGAGATTTGTCTCTTCCTCCCCATGTATTTATTCATTAAATAATTTTTATATCATTATGGACTTGTGAGTGTTATTTCACACTTGGGCTATAATCCCACACTATGTTACTTATTCTGTTGTTGGAATTGCTCCAGCGTCGGCTGCTGGAAGCTGTTTCTGTTGGTTCCAGTGCCCCTTTGGCATCACTGCACCCACCTCATTGTGTGTGTGTGTTTGGGGCATTTTCCTACTTTCTGGCACTAATGGACGGTCTAGGCCTAACTGGTACATCCCCTGCCCCGCTCTATAATCAGCCACTTCTCCAAGCAGCCCTGGCTCCTTCGTCTGGAGAATCTCGTGGGAACAAGACTGGGCCTGAATGTGCCCTGGGGACTGGCGTCGCGTGTGCACCCTCACCTGGGCAGACACACAGGCCGACAGTTGTTTCTGTGTCTGTCCATCTGTGAATGCAGCAAGCTGAACATGCGTTCACACCGACGTCGCCGACTCTGAGCAGAGACCAGCCCTTCCACCTGGCTGTGTCCTCTGCCTGCCGGCACCGGTCGCCTGGCCCCCCATCCGTCTCTGTTCAGGATATGCTCACCCTGTAACACGTGAGGCAGGTGCAGAATCATTTACCGTGCCCGTAAAGAAGCATCCGCACCACACAGAGCATTGTGCTCACGCACCGCCCTCGTGAACCACTGTTCTCCAAAGCTCCTTGGGTCGGTACCTGCTCCCCCCACCCGTGAAGCCCGCTTGATAATGGGGGAGTTGAAGCTCCTCCTCCTCCACACACCTGGGGAGTTGCTGCTTTTCAAACTCATGACCCCTGGCCCCAGCGTCCCCTCTCGGCCACCACCCTTTGTTCTCCAGCTCTGAGCAGCCTGGGAGGAGCGTGGGAGGGCTCTGACCCAAAGGTCTTGCCTCAGAGGGCACTTTCCAACAGACACAACGTGGACAGCGCGTGGCCTGTGAGGTGTCCAGCCACATCCCTCCCCCTCCTTGGCAAGCAGGGCGAGGCTGCCGCCGGGCCCAAGTACCTCACGCTCAGGCAGGAGCTCAGCCAGGAGCTCAGCCAGCCAGCCAGCACCCGGCCACTCAGGCCGCTCTCGGGCACCTCTAATGTCCTCTTAGCCCTGCCCTGAGCTCTGGACAGAGGCTCAGGAGAGCACACACACGAGGAGCTATCACGGATCCAGGATCACTTGGGGTGCAACATAGAAACCCGATGGTGCTGAGCCCCCGTGTACCTGCACTGCTGCTGGTTTGCAGGCATTGGGATGGGAGCCCAGAGTGGGAACCCAGAGAGCAGCCGTGCAGGGACCTGGACTCGAGCCCAGCCTGGCTGCATCCCCCAGGGCCTCTCCAGGTGCAGGAGGCACGTGCGATGTTCTGTGACTGTGCACAGACAAAGGCTTGGAGGGCTGAAGGCAACATGTGGATGGCATCATCCTGTGGTGGCATCAGGTGGCTGCTATTTTCTTTTCACGCTTATTTGCACCCCCACCCGCCCCTCGACACAGAGCAGATGTCACAGTGAAAAAGAAAAGCGGACAGCCTTCTGCTGGCCGCCTGTGGTGCCGCCCAGGGCCTGTCCCCAAGTTAGATGGTATGGCTTCTCTCCTTGGGGCCGTCCTCGAGCGGCAGGCCCTGGCAGGGGACTGAACGGGGGGCCGTTCCACCTCCCACCTCAGTGCCGGGCAGGAGCCGCGGGCGGTATCTTAGGGTGGTCAGCGGCTTCTGGCCCACGTGCCCATGCCCTGATCCTCCATGGCTGCGGGCCGAGCTGAGAAGGGTCCCGAGGCGCTTCCAGGTGGATCAGCGGCATCCGCCCTGAGTGGCAGGGAGTGGCGGCCCTGAAGCGCTGGGATGTTTCCTGCCCTGTTAGATCTTCCCTGAGGCTCTGTGGGCTCCAGGACCCCGGGAATCTGAGACACATAGGAGACAGAGACCCGAGTCCCAGCCCAGACCTTGCACCCAGCTCCCTGGGCGCTGAGGGCAAATCTCGCATCAGTTTCCCAGCAGTGGACAGGGGTGGGGGTGAGTTGTAGCCGGCAG
This sequence comes from Daubentonia madagascariensis, assembly GCA_023783475.1. Taxonomy (NCBI): domain Eukaryota; kingdom Metazoa; phylum Chordata; class Mammalia; order Primates; family Daubentoniidae; genus Daubentonia; species Daubentonia madagascariensis. The sequence continues at coordinate 5,448,712 of JAKFHU010001784.1, read as the reverse complement.
TGGGGCCTCCCTGCTTCTGGGCCCAACCCTCGCCCACCGCCCCCGCCTCTTCACCGGCCCTTCCTGTCTCTGCCAGGCTGGGGTCTTGCCCGAGCCTGGGGCCCCAGGGGATAAGCCCATGTGTTGCTGTAGCTGCCACCACCCCCGGGTGCCTGAGGCCCCCAGGCTCTGCATCCACAGCCCGGCACCCTTGAGCCCCTCAAAGTCCCCGTGGCAATGCCAAGCCACCCCCACCCCAACACCCAAACCCACCCCTTCCCTGGCCCCCCAGGTGGCCAGCACCCCTGGGCGAGGCTTTTGCCCCAGGCCCATCAGGACTTAGCCCTGGGTCCTGCCAAGCCCATCGAGTCACCCTGTCCCAGCTGGCCACACCAGCTGGGGCCAGTTCTTGCCAGGCGCTGGCTGACAGCAGCAGCCCCCAACCACCCGCCCTGCGCACCCTCAGCCCATGTGCCCAACTCTGAGGACACCCCACGGCCCGCCACGTGGAGTGTGTGTCCCGCCCGGGCAGGGGCAAAGCTGAAATGCCGAGTCCGTGTCTCCGAGGGCACTGTCTCTGTCTGGGCGCTGGCCGGCAGGAGGGTAGGGATGCTCTGGAACACAGGTGTCGGCTTTCTGGGGCAAAGCATGTAGTTGATTCGAAAGGAAATTAGGATTATGTCAGAGAACTGGGAGGGCGGCTTGATTTGGGAAAACCTGGAGGGCAGCCCAGAATAAACCCCCAGAGAGAACAGATCAGAAAAGCAGACCCCCCCCCCCGACGCCCTTTCCTGCCGCGTTCTAAGTCTGTTAGGAAGAAATAATATTTTCCTCTTTAAACACATTAACCTCCTAAGCGTCGGGTCACCAGCTCTTCCCTCCGGTTCTCGGCAGCAGAAAGCCCCAGGCAGGCGTCTGCTCTTCTGGCCAGTGCGTTCTCCGTGTGCTACCCCAGGGTCCCCACTGCCGGCGGGTGGGTGGAGGCCGGGAGCCCGCCCACGACACCTGCCCTGAGGTGGACCCAGGCGTGACCGGGACAGGGCGCTGCGTGTCAAAGTCACCCCCATCCCTGAGGCAGGGCCTCTGGACAGGCAGCCCCTGGAATTGCCCCAGTGTGTGGGCACCCTATGCCTGGCAAATCCCCGAAGGGGAAACAGAGTCCCAGCAACTTCCAGAGCACGACGCCAACCAGCACACATGACTCTGGGGCTGCTGGGATGGGTGGTGCCGAGAGACGCTGGCTCGTTGACGCAGGTGCCAGCAGGTGGTACGTGCCCAGGGAACGGAGTCGGGCGCTCGGCAGGAGCAGGTGAAACCCACAAGCTGAGCGTGGCTCTTACTTTTTAAAGGGTTGTTAAAAAAAGAAAAAATGAAAGCAACAGTGACAGAGACCACACGTGGCTGCAAAGCCTGGGATTGACTCTGGGCTTTTACGGGAGAAGTCTGACGCCTCGGAGAGAGGGACACGCTGGGCACTTGGGTGGCTCTCGAGGGGCTGGGAGGGAGGGAGCCCTGCAGCTGTGCTTCCAGCTGGCCCCCGGCCCCCAGGCTCTTGCTCTCGCACCCCTCAGGGCCCTTCTTTTGGGTGCCTCTGTCTGCAAATGCCATCCGTCCAGTAGGCCCCGTGCCTTCCCCCACCCACGCCCATGCAGATCTGTTCCCTGGGGCTCCTCCCAGCCATCCGGCCATGTGGACCTGAGCCAGCTGTTCCTCCTGTGGGCCGCAGTTTCCTCCCGTGCTCTGAGTGGGCTGGACTCGATGCTCCTGGGGCCCTTCCAGCTCCAAACCCCAGCATTCTCCAATCTCATCAAAGCTCCGTGGACCACCTAGAGAGCTTCACAAGTGCGAGGTGGGCACCCCGTGGGGCCTCGTGGACTTTGCCCGTGACACTGCCCATGTCAGCTGGCTCATGGTACCTGGTCCATGTCACCTGGCCCATTATACCTGGCCACACCTCCTGGTTCACGTCCCCTGGTCCATGTCACCTGGTCCATGAGACCTGGTTTGTCATACCTGGCTCACTCCCACCTATGGGGTGCTCTGTGCCTGAACAAAAAGCACCCCATTCTGCACACCAACTCACTGCCGTGCTGGGAAGGGGCCTCCGTGACAGATCAATGGTGTCTGCTGGTGGGTTGGGGCAATAGTGACAAGAGTGCTCTTTAGTGTCTGGCCCCACCCTACGGTGTGGTTTGGTGTCATTGGCTCAGACCAAATACGTGTGACCTCAGACAAATCACTTTGCCTCTCTGAGCCTCAGTTTCCTCATCTTTAAAATGGGTTTAGGAAAATGATGTCTGTTCTACAAGGAAAGAGGTAGGAGAGGGGCCCAAGCTCTCAGGAGAGCAATAGGAAACTTCACAGAGGCTGGGGCTCACATGTCTGTGACCTCCACGTCCTCTCCCTGTTAGAAACCCGTGAGACTTGCACACACATGTTCACTGTGGGATTGGGTCAGAGAGGGAAAGCTGGGAAACAGCCTCAGCGACCATCAGCCCGAAGTGCACGGAAAAGCACGGCATGTCCACATGGTCGGGTACGTCAGTCACGGAAGGGACCAGTGAAATCCACGTGGAGAGATCCCCAAACCATAATGTTGAACAAAGAAAGTTGCCCAAGGGTGAAGTGGACACACACGCCCGGTGAGCACTACTGACAGAGACACGTGTGGCAGGGCAGGTGCCTGACCAACAGACCGTGGCTGAAGCGGGGCTGCAAGGCTGGGCCATCAGGGACCCCTTGGGGCATTCACTGTGGGACCCCCAAACTGCCCTGGAGGAAGTCTGACCTCTCTGAGACCGCCGTGCTGCAGTGGCCTTAGCCTTTCCACTGTCCCACTGTGGTACTCGCCTTGGACGTCCTCACTGGCCATCTGCCTGTGCACTGCCGCAGAGTGACCTCACTGACACCACGTGGAACCGAAGAGTTGTGAACCCTGAGCTGCTGCATCCCTGACACTGGCATCAGGAGATGTGATGACATGGGGAGGGGGGTAAGCATTTGACCTGCATTTGACCCCACAGCCCCCATTTCGTCCCTCGCACATGGGGACAGGGATTGCACTGCACGGCATTGAGAAGATGGACACAGATTTCCTGAAACCAAACCCATGCCGTGTGGAATATTGAAATTGTGGCTGCTCCAGAGCTGGCTCTAGGGCCACCAAGGAGATATAAGCAGGGAAGAGCTTAGCTGTATTGCTCGAGGGCCCAGAACTTTCTCCTGCTGCAAACACCTCCCATCCCCGTGCTCAGCGATGCTGCTGGAGCACCACTGTTTACTCCAGTTCCGTGGCTCTTCCATACTTTCCTTTCTTTTGGGTTCCCTACGCAAAGGTAGCTGTGCACACCCGAGCCCACCCTCCATGGCCAGGGCTGAGGCTAGGCCCGCAGAGCAGCAGAGGGAGCCGGTCTGCCTTCCAGGGCGAGGAACGGGACGCGAGGAGGGGCTGCCTCTGGAAGATGGGTCTGGCCGGGCTTCGCTGTGGGTGTGGGACCCCCTGGGGCGTGGCTGTGCGGTGGTGCGGTGGAAGGAAGCCTGGAGGAAGCCGTCCCCGAAGAGATGCCTCCCTCTCTCCTCTGCAAGACGTGTCCCGCCCAGCGTGGCCCTGGGGACTGAGCAGGCTGGGAAAGCGCTTTGTAAAGTGACTCGGGCGTCGTCAGGCATCACCATTAGCAGGACGGCGGACCTGGTCTGAAATGATTTTGCCAGGGCCGGCCCGACAGCAGCCCCAGACAAGCAGTATCCACGGCCAGAGGGGCCCAGGAGCCCCAGGGAGCATCCAGGGAGGAAGCCGCCAGCAGCAAGCTCCTGTCCCAGCCTGGACATGCTCTGCGACAAAAGCAAGCAGCACCACTGCCCTCCACACGCCCCACAGAGCACATCTCGGCACCCAGGTGGCTGGTCCTGCCGGAGGCCCGGCGTCTGCGCAGCTGGAAAGACCTCAGCCTCGGGCTAGAGTCCTGGGATCCCCTCCCCTCTTGGCCCTGATTGGCAGAGTGACCTCCAGGCCTCAGCTTTGCTGGAGTCTCCTCCAGTTTCCCCTTCAGACCCATCCTCTACTTGTAGTGTCCCCCGAAGTCCACCTCCAGCTGGAGCTGGGGAATACGGCTTATTTGCATATAGGTCCTTGCACGTGTGACTGAGATGAAGTCATCCGCACCAGGGTGGGCCCCAGCCCAGCGCGACCAGTGTCCTCACAAGAGGAGGAGAGGAGACGGAAGCACACAGAGAAGGCGGCCACAAGCTGAGGGACACATGGGGCCCCCAGAAGCTGGATGGGGGAAGGGACCCTCCCCTGGAGCCCCAGAGGGAGCTCAGCCCTGCCCACACCTTGACTTCAGACTTCTACCTCCAGCACTGGGAAAGCATCAAACAATAGTGAAATATCTGTACTTGCAAGACAGAGAAGCGGGGAGAGCTGGGGGCTTGGAGACCCCCGTGAGCGAGCAGCAGGGCTGAGGCTTGGACCCACACCACTTGGAAACGTCCTGAGCCCAGACACGCGAGAACTGGCACCAGTGGCCACGTTTCTACACCACGTTCACTCTGCTTTCTGTGGGACTTTAGCTCCTCACGAAGGTGTTGCCGGCTTTAGGCACACCTGTCCCGGGACTACTCGCACTTAGAGAGAGGACAGGAAGGGGGCACGCTTCATGGAAGGGAAGGATTTACTCACAGTGTAAGTGCAGGCATTGGTGGTGGTGCTGTCCGCACATGTGAGATAGACAAGCACACCTGAGCCCAGCACACCTGAGACAAACATTGTGGGAATGATCTCATCCCGGCCTCAACACACCTTAGGATATAGGTCTAGTCTTTATCCCCAATTTGCAGATGGGGAAACTGAGGCACAGGGACACTGCTTAACTACGTGGTTTGCACAGCTGACCAGACAACCCGGCCCTAGGTCATCTCGCTGTGAGGAGGGGGACACCTTCCCAGTGGTGTGAGGAGGGTGTGCTGGCTGCCTCGAGGAGGTGAGTTTGGGAGGGTGGGAGGGTCGTGGTGCTGGTGACCAGCTGGGAGTCTGTGGCCACATGGATGACCCACGACGAGAGTCAGAATGGAGAAGGTGCCAGAGGGAAGAGGCTGGGACCTGTTTCCTAGGACTGCCCCAGCCAGCGTGGTCACCACTCACCACACATGGCTATTTCCGTTTAAATGTAAATTTTAAAACATTCAGTTCCTCAGTCTTATTTGTCCTGTTTCAAGCGTCCTGTGGCTCATGGCTGCTGTATTGGACACCGTGGATCTAGAACTTTCCCATCATGGAAATCGCCACCAATGGTGCCAGCGTGGGAGTGGGCATCACCTCAGGTGCTGATGAGACGAGGGTGGTCACGGTGGTGGCAGGTGACACACATGGAGCGCTCGCTGTGGCGGGGACCCTGCCCAGGACCTGCGTGGGCTCCGTGGGTCCTGACATCCCCTGGGGAGGGAGACGCCGCATCTCCCACTTGACAGATGAGGAAATGAAGACAGATGCTTGAGCAGCTGCCCGTCTGCAGACAGTTGGCTCTTGTGCCCTATCCTGCGTGAGGCACTGTCAGCCCCAGCCGGCCTTCGACGGACGCCAGCGCGGCTCGGAGCGAGGGACACGCTTGCCTGTGGCCACTTGGAGGGGAGGCGGGGCAGCCCTGGGCTCCAACCCTGGGTCCTGATGCCGAGTCCTGAGGGTCCAGGTCTGCTTTGGGAAGTCTGGTCCCAGGGGAGGCCAGGAGGACAGAGTGGAGGTTCCATCTGAAAACGTGGACCCAGAGGAAGGCCGAGGGTGTTCTCTAAACCAGCGGCACAAAGTTTAGCGCCCGGAACTGGGTAGAAAGCCCACCTGTGAGGGCATCGCCTGACTCATCACTGTGGTCACAGAATAAGGGCGCCCAAGACGTCCATGTCCCCAGTACCTGTGACTATGTGACCTTGCACTGTGAAAGGGACTTTGCAGCTGGGATTCAGTTAAGGACCTTGAGATGGGAGATGGTCCTGGTGCATCTGGGCGGGCCCAGTGTCATCACAGCCCTCAGGAGGGGGCAGCAGGAGATGTGGGAGGAGGCAGTCAGAGAGGGTGGGAGCTGTGATGCACTGAGGCTCTGAGGATGGCGGGAGGGGCCGTGAGCCAGGGTGGCGGGGCCTCCAGAGCTGGAAGAGGCAAGGAACCGGTCTGCCCAGAGCTTCCAGAAGGAACCGGCCCTGGGGACCCACTTTAGGCTTCTGACCCCAGAATGTAGAATGATAACATGTGATGTTTTATGCCATTAAGCTGTGGTCATGTGTTAGAGCAGCCACAGGACACTCATATGCTCGGCTGCAAGTGACCAAAGGACAGGCAGGTGATCAGCGAGGACCACGCAGGTGTCCCTCCTGAAGCAGGGCCAGTGCTGGCAATGGCTGCGTTCAGGTGAGTGCCCCCAGCTCTCAAGGTGCCACAGCGCCTCCTCCACCAGTGTTTCTCCAGGATTCATCACAACTGTCCTGCTCTTTATAGAGGAAAAAGACTCCTGGCCATTTTCAGAAACCACAGCCCAGGGAGAAGCTGTCCTCCAGCCAAGGGGAGGCACCGGTGCCCAGGCCCCTGTTCCCTGCCTTGGCTCTGCCAGGGACGGGTTCCCACATGAACACAGCTTCCCCTCTGCAAAAGGCTGGCTCGAGCTACACTCTCCTCTTTCAGTCCTAAGAGGGGCAGTTCTTGTTTTGTGCTTCTTGAGAACGTTAATCGTTTTTCCCCCTCCAGTGAAAGTTTGTTAGGGAAGTGAGGTTCTTCCCCACGTGGTGTGAGGATGTGAGTTCCTGAGCCGACACAGTCATTTGCCAACGGAGCGCCGAGGGGGGAGCTGCTGTGCAGAGCTGGAGACGGGACAGCCTGCGGGAGATGGAGGTGGCGGGCGGGGCCTTGCTGACATTGTTGGAGCAGCTGGATCAGACTCTTCCTGAAACCCCATCTTGGCTCAGAAAACCCTCACACTTCATTGCCACCACTGGGAACAGAACCCCCATAGGCTGGCTGAAGAGGCAGACACAAAACAAAGCGAACCAGGGCAAGAAACACACTCCATTCCCAGAGCACAGGCCTGAGGTGGTGAGGTGGGGAAAGGATTTCCTGAAAGAGGGGAACTCAATCCTAAAGCAACAATAGGACACCAAGGAGCTCAATTAAAGGGAGGAAGAAAAGTTTAAATAAATACTGAGAGGCAGCTGAGGGGCTGCGGACTTGGGGAGGAGTCAATATGTGCTGGAGAAAAATGCAAAGGGAAGCAAAACCCTCAAAATCGAGCGATACAACCGACGTTGGAGATTTCCGGGTGAGATTAGAGGCCTGCGTGTCTGTGGGTTCTGGGCTTTGTCAGCCCTCCTGACAAATTCAGTTGGTTTTCCTGGTCCTAGGACATATGTTGGGGTCTCAGCCACCCCTCAGCCACTTCCCTCCAGTGGGGTGAGCTGGCCCTCTGCGCTGGTCTCCTGGGTGGCCACAACAATGTCCACGAACCTAGTGGCTTGAGACCTCTCACAGGTCTAGAGACCAGGAGTCCTAGGTCGAGGTGTCAGCAGGGCTGTGGTCCCTCCAAAGTCTCAGTGTGGAGGGGTCCCTCCTGTCTCTTCCAGCTCCTGTGACTCCAGGTGTCCTTTCCTTGTGGCTGTGTCACTCTAGTCTCTGCCTCTGTCACTGCATGCCTTCCTTCCCTGTGTGTCATGTATCTTAGCTCTCAAACCTCCCTCTCCATCCTCTTATGAGGACACTTGTCATTGGATTTAGGACCCACCCTAATCCAGGATGATCTCTTCTTGAGATTTTTAACTTAATTGTATCTGCCAAGACCCTTATTCCAAATAAGGTCATATTTGCAGGCTCCAGGTAGATGTATCAATCTGAGTCACAATTCGACCTGCTACACCTTCCGGGACAGACTAACCACTCCTGGCTCTGTGAGATGCACACACCCTGGGTTACACAGGTTGAGTCTCCCTGATCTGAAAACCCCAAATCTGAAATGCTCCGAAGTTCAAAACTTTTTGGGCACCAACATGATACTCAAAGGAAATGTTCATTGGAACAGTTTGAATTTCAGATTTCTGGATTAGGGATGCTTAACATGTAAGTATAATGCAAATATTCTAAAATCTGAAAAAATCTGAAATCAGGAACCCTCTGGTCCCAAGCACTTCAGATAAGAGAGGCGCAGCTTGCCATATTTCTCGCGGCACACCGCTGTGGTTTCTTGAGAGGCTGCCCACCCAGGAGGTTGCCACCCGCTTTGGCTGTTTTATTTACCGTCATATCAGAATTTATTTCAGAGGGGGCCTTCAAAGGAAACTTAGTCCAGCATCCCAGAAAACCTAAAAATATCTTAAATCTTTAGTCTTTTAGGAAAAGGACATTTGTAACATAGAGTATAACTTCTTAAACTTTCTATCTGCTTCTCCTACACGCGCACATTCACACACTGCAACTGCCTCCAGCGTCCCTGAGTGTGGCAGACGCTTCCTCCAGGATCTTTAACAGCAGACCAAACCTTGCAGGCCCAGTCCCTCTTCTCAGAAGGCGGGATGCGGCCCCGTGAACAAAGACTCTTGTGCTCCCGACTTCTCAGTCTGTCTCCATGTCCAGCACATGGGGAGGAAATGCTCCCAACTTCTACCAGTCACTGTGTGTCACCCGCGGAGCCCTCATCTGTGACTCAGCAAATCCGGAGCCCCTCAGCTGGCTCTGTCCTTTGAGCAGTGAGGACTCGTGGACGAACCGTGGACATGGGGACGCTCGCTTTGCCTGCAAAGGCCGGAGCACAAGCAGGAGGTGCGTAAGCCCAGCTGGGCGCCCTCCTCTGAGGTCTGCCACCAAGTTGCCACCAAGCAGCAGAACAGGGACTGAATGGAACACGCCTCCAGGCGCTGTGGGAGGCTGGCAGGGACATCACTTGCTGGGAGCCCAGCTCAGTGGCTCTGCGGGAGGCATGGGTCTCGGGTGCCCATCCTCAGGGGGCAGCCCAGGGCCTGGGCCTTCTCATCTGCACCTCGAGGCTGTGCAGACCTGTGCCGGGAAGTCTTTCATCCTCTGCGACGTGCTGGTTCTGAGCAGCTGCTGCTGGAGGGCATCCCGCCTTGTTCCCGAGCATCCTTCCCAACTCACAGGCTCCGGGGCCCCTCAGGGGAGGCCTTGCCCTAGTCATTTAAGTGCTTTCCCACTCCCTGCCCCGCACGGCATCTGTCTGGTGGCTGCCTGCCACAGGGGCACAGAGGGGTTTGTTATTCTGAAATGGCCCCAAACCTGCAACTTGGCTTCAAAACCACATCAAAACCCAATGTCCAGCAATGCCTGCAAAGATCTTGGTGGCCAGTGCCCACTGCCAGTGCCCAAGTGTGGAGGTAGCGAGGCGTGAGAGCCAGCGGGGCGGGGGAATGGCATGCTCGGACAGCCGCGCCAAGGGTTTCCCACGGGGTGTTTCCAGGCCTCAGGCACCCATGCCAGCTCCCACAAAGACGGTGTCATCCTCCTGTAATAAGCCACAGCATTCTTGGACACCACACCGAAACCCGACCCACTTAATACCTAACAGGATAGCACATTTGGAATGTTGATTTCCAATGAGTCATTTTCCATCCTCTGTCAAAAAACGCAACTTTGTTTATTTCTGAAAGAGTCCCACAGTGGCTTTACTAATGGCAACTAAATACAAAGGAAGTGTGGCAAGAGACTCCCTGTCCCACATGCCCATCCCCAGGACTGCCAGGAGAGCCGTCTGCTGAAGAAGGGCTTGGAACTCCAAAGGCCCATGCCAAGGGAGGGGGCCCAGGACCAGCTCTGCCCTCAGCACAACAGCCTTGGGCAAGTCTCTGCCACTCTGGGCCTGAGTCTTCCTGTGAATGAAGAGGGGCCTGGGCCCAAAGCCTATATCCTGGTCTTCTAGGACCCTCCACAGAGGGGAAAATGGATAATGATGATGGTGATGGTGGTGATGGTGATGGTGGTGATGATGGTGGTGATGGTGGTGATGATGTGATGATGGTGATGATGGTGATGGTGATGGTGGTGATAATGGTGATGATGATGGTGATGATGGTGAGGATGGTGATGATGATGATGGTGGTGATGGTGGTGATGATGATGATGGTGGTGATGGTGGTGATGATGGTGATGATGGGTGGTGGGTGGTGTGTGTGTGATGTGATGGTGTGAGTGGTGTGTGGAATGATGGATGGTGTGATGGTGGTGGGATGGTGTGATGATGGTGATGGTGAGTGATGATGAGGTGGTGATGTGTGTTGATGGTGGGTGATGATGTGATTGGTGTGATGATGGTGGTGTGTGGTGGATGGTGTTGGTGGTGGTGATGATGGTGATGGTGATGGTGGTGATGGTATTGCAGCTGCCTAGTGTTTAGTGAGCACTTACTGCATTTTTGTAGACATGCTCTCAGTCTGCACAATCCATTTGCAACATGGAGAATTCTGGTCCTTCTTTGTGCATGAGGCTCAGATGAGTAAAAAGGCCAGCCCAGGGTCACGGAGCAGCAAGTAGGTGGTGTGAGGGCGTGGCTGTTCTTGCTGTCAGTCGGTGTTCAGCCTCAGCTCAGGAGATCATGGGAGGGCCAGGAGAGAAACTTCCCCTTCCTTGGGGGTATAAATCCCTGTTCTCCCATCCTGGCTGGCACCTCTGGAAACAGCAAGCCAGGTGGGAGATTCTTTCCTGGCCCCACTGTCCACCCAGTGGAGGTCACAGTCCAGGCCAGTGGGAACCAAAGGAATGCAGAATGAAACTATGAGACATCATTTCGTTTTTGATTTTTGTTCAAACATGGGAGCCATTGGTGATACACAGTGCAAATAAAGGTGTGGAGAAGCAATCCCTCTCGGGTCTTAGGTAGGGGCCTAAACTGGCCCAGCTTTTCAGGAGGCTTGGCCGTAGGCGCCAACATCTTACTGTCGTCCCTGTGACCCAGTGGTCCCACTTCTAGGAATGCGCCCTACTGTCCATGCAACAGAAATCCCGGGAAGAACATTCACACAGACACATGGACAAAGGACGCTCACAGCAGCACAGCTTGTGGTTTCAAGAAACAGCAACAACTTAAATGTCCATTGTTGAGGGACTCAATAAAAGAATCATCACGTCTCCACAGTGAAAAGCTCCCTTGATATTAGAGTCACTAGGCTGAGTCTAACACACACTGCTGGGGAAATGTCCTCTGGTGAATTCAGTGAAAGGATTGCTTTAAGATCTACTTAATAAAGCCACCATATGCCCATTCGTCCATCAAGGCATAGAAAGTTCTGGAAGGTTACACAGCAACCTGTTCACGACTCCCTCTGCAGAGGGGGAGAGGGCTGGGATCTTGACCTTTTATTTGACACGTTTCTGTGTTAGTTTAATGTACTATAATGAGATTTTATTATCATAGTATTTAGAAATGTATATAAATATGTGTTAAGGGGTGGGGAGGGAGCCAGCAGCAGGGACCTTGCTGACAGTCTGCACCAACAATGCCACCCCACTCTGGCGTGACTGCCCCAGTCCCCGGGGAGCCTCAGTGGTGCTGTGTCAAGACGCCATCTCCTGGGCTAGACTTAGCAGGTAAACACAGCCCGGGTAGAAGGCGGAGGCCACAGACCAAGGCAGGGACTGGGGGCAGATACTCGGGTGGGCCCTCCTAGTGCCAAAGGACCCTCCCTCGGCCTCACTGCTTAAAACCCCACTGTGGGAGCCCCCGGCTGGGCACTGCCTCGCCCCTCTCCCTACAGAGTGAGTCAAGTCCCTGGTGGGTGTCGTGCAGCAATGGGACAGCGTGTGCTGCCCAGAGTAGGGCCCGGGCCCAAGCCTTCCCGGGTCCCTCTCCCGCCACCCCCGTGATTTCCATGACAGTCATATGTTTCTACCTGGCAGGGGGCAGGTGGGCCTGAACATGGGCCGAGTGGACGGAGTCGGGGGAGGAGCCGAGTTCAGTGTGGGTGGCACGAACCACCGAGCGCACGGGAGGTGCGTGGGCCCTGCGGGGGAACTGGGCGCCTGCCCTCCCAGCCCAGCTCCACGGGTCGGCCGTGGCGAAGCCAGAGAGCGGGCACAGGGTGCTGGGCAGGGATGGCACCCCAACGCCCCTGCTTCTCCCTGGCTCTCCAAGCTCTTTATGAGGGGCTGGCGAGGAAAGAGATTAGGGTTGGAAAAAGGGTAAGAACAGACACAAGTCAAGGAAAGTCCCGAGGGCCCCACGGGCCAGGCCTTGCCCCGCCCCTCCCGAGGCCAGTGGTAACGTCTCTAAGCTGGAACCCACGCAGGGGCCGGGTGCGTGGAGAGGGTCGGACGAGACCCCGGAGACACGTACAGGCCGGGGTGGCAGGCGGGGGGCTTCGCGGGGGCACGGTGTTGGGCGCGTGGTGGCCAGAGCCCCTGGCCTCCCGTGGCCGGTGTCAGGTCAGGGGGCCGGAGGCTTCCTGGGGCTCCGGCTTCAGGTGGGTGTGGGGGAGACAGGGCTCTGGGCCTGAGAATCAGAGCGTAGCATGCCACCTGCCAGCCCCGGGTTGACCGACCTGGGAGGTTCCCGTGACCCTCGGGTCGCTCACCCTCCGGAGGCTGCCTGTTGGCCAAAGGGGGTCAGATCCTGGGCGGCACGGGGGTTCTGTTCCGGCCCTGCGTGGCTGCCCTGGCCGCCTGGAGTCTGTGCTCCCAGAGGTGACTGCAGGGCAAATCGTGGGGAGGGCGTGGTGACCCCAAGAGCTAAACTCTTCATGGGGCCCAGGGAGAGGCAGACCCCAAACCCCCAAGCCAGACAAGATGAGCATCCTATGAGGCCTCCTCCTCCAGGGTCTGGGGGGCTTGGGGGCTGAGGGGCAGAGAGAAGAGGAGACTGAGCATGTGAGCGTCCCAGACGTGGAGCCACAGGGCTACTGGTGGTCAGGGGTTGCCAAGACACTGCCTGGCTCCAGGAAGTATTGTCCACACATCTTAGGGAACTGGAAGGTGGTGAGGTAAGCAGGGACATTGGTTTTGCTGGAGGCACCAGCGGTGTTGTTAGAAACCTTCCTGGGGACGCTCTGCTCCCACAAGCTGGGGCCCCATGGGGGAAATGCCCATTGGCATCTTGGCAGGTCCCATGAGCCCTTAGCCCTTGTCTGCCCCCACCCTGAGCACCCCAACAGTGAGCACCCTGTCCCTGCCCTGGAAGCTCTGGCCCCCACATTCCTCATGCTGCCCGGCCTGCCATGTGGGGAGGGTGGGCGTCCTGGAGGTCTCAGATGTACCCAGAGGCTGACCTCGGATGCTGTGTGGACCAACCCCAGGTGCCTCCTGGTCACTGTGTCTATGTGCCCTTGGGGGCCAGCGACACACCTGTCCATTTGCCTAGGCCCATGTCCCAGGCCTTGGAGTTTCCTTGTCAGCTTATAACCAAACCAGCCACAGGCCCTTTAAAAAGAAAACTGACCTCTGATAAAGCAGAGTACCAGCCCTCCTGGGGCGGGCCGTGAGCAGACCAACTTCTCAGTGGTGCTGTCACCCGTGGAGGAGGCTCTAGGTTTCCCTCCAGTGCACAAATGTCACATGGGGGCTGCCCCAGAGTGGAGCTGACAGAGTCCCTCCCAGGGAGGCTTCCTGGCAGGGAGGCTGCCCAGTGCAGGGCCTGGAGCTGTTGCGGGGTGGAGTGCCATGCTCTGGTTATTGCACAACGCCCCAACAGCCTTTCTGCAGGGCTCTGACCCTTCAGAGACCGGCCCCACAGACCTGGGCCCTGCTGGCCCCCGAGGGCAGTGAGGGAGGGAGACAGGGATGGGCCACTGCAGTCACCCTTGGGAAACTTAGGGCTACAGCCGTCCCCTTAGGCAGGGCCCTGCTGCACTGTGCCTGGACCTGCTGAGTGTGGACACCTCCTGCAGGTGGGCCGGGCCATTTACCCAAGAAAATGAAAAGGCACCAAGTGATCTGGATTAGAAATCCCTAAATGCTTTGAATTCCCTCCTTCTAGCAGAATTCCTGGTTCTTTCACCAAAGCAAAGATTCAAAGGGAGGGCGTGACCTCCACCGTCACCTGGCCTGGAAGCCCCTCGATGGGAGGCAGAGGGGCAGCAACATCAATTCCAGAACAGAAACCAGAGCTCGGAGACAGTAGGGGCTTACCCTTGAACACTTTCTTTTAAAGACTTTAAAGATCACCTAAGAAGTACTTAGTGCAAGAAGATGTCAAAACTACAGAAAAGGATGTTCCCCTACGATGGAGCTAAGGTCAACAGTTTAGGGCTGATGATTCTTACTTTAGTTTTTATAATTCTCAAAAACTTACCATGCATGCTAATTAAAAAAGAAATCTGTGGTTATTGAGGACGATTCAGGAAGGAAGGAGCTGGCCTGGGCTCTCACCGCTGGGCTGGGGAGGGACCCAGGGCTGGCATGGTGGCCCCAGCCTCCTGGGATGGCCCGGGGGGCAGTTGGCTGGTTGCCACCTGCGTCCCTGCAGAGTCTGGCCCTGGGAGACAGCACCAGACCTGCCAGAGTTGGGCAGGGAGGCAGTTCTAACCTTTAAGTTTTGGGGGTTTGTTTGTTTTTTATGGAGATATAACTCAAATACCATGAAATTCTTCCTTTTAAAGTGCACAATTCAGCGGTTTTTAGTGTATTTGCAAAGTTGTACAACAACCACCACTAATTCCAGAACTTGTCATCACCCCAAAGGAACCCCCCTCCCCAGCCACCTATCCATCCCCCTGCCCCCCACCCCAGCTCTGCGACTGCGAACCTGCTGTCCCCACGGATTTGCCTGTCCTGGACATTTCATGTGGTGGATCATACAGCGTGTGGCCTTTTGTGACAGGCTCCCTTCCTCAGCATGTCTCCCGGTCCCCTTGCTACAGGGTGTGCCAGCACTTCATTTCTTCCTGTGGCTGCGTGACAGTCCACAGCAGGGATGGATCAGTTTGTTTCTCCATCCGCCCCTGGGTGGCGTGAAGGTTGTCCCCACTTTCCCGCTGGTGATGCACATCCTGGGTGAGGTCTCCGCTCCTCTCCCAGCCTTGGGTCTCACCCCCTCTTTAGGACCCCATGACATTTTAAACCCAAAGATTGCCAAGCATTCTTCCCCTGGCACCCTGGAGCAGCTGACAGACCAACATTTTCAACAAGAACCGATTCCCAGCCAGGGCAACAAAACTTCCTGGTTTGCCGGGACCAAGGGGTTCCCGGGACGCAGGCCCTTCAGGGACAGGGTGGACGGCAGGGCTGTGGCCCTCACTGCTGGGCAGGGAGACCCCCTGCAGAGGCTGGGGATGGCCCCGCCACCGCTGCCCTTGCTCTTCCAACCCAGGCCCTTCAGAGGGACACAGCCCCCGCCCTGCTTGGCTGCAGCACCAGGCGGAGGCCCCTGGAGATATCCTCCCGCTGGGTGGTGACAGCGGTTAGCGGGAGGAATTAGACCCCCTCACGCTCATCCCCTTCTTATCTGCAGCTGCTCCCACATCTGCATCAGCACCAACCTAGGCCTTTCCTTTCCAGCGGTGCTTCCACAGGTTCTCGAAATATGAGGAAACGGCAAACCCTCTGGCCTCGCCCCTCCCTGGAGCTCCTCAACCCCCCCACCCCCGGCCCAGGTAACAGGTGGCAGCGGATCCTTTTCTCCCCAGCTCATGCAGCCGCAGCGCCCCCGCTGCTGGCGCTGATGGTTTAAGTGCAGAGCCCTGGGCCCCACCCTAGAGGTTCCATCAGCGCATCATGGGCAGGGCCCGGGAACTTGCATTTTTACAAAAACCACAGGAAATTTGGAGGCAGGTGGTCTCTGGGTTTCCTTTGAAGGACTCTAGCTACAGGGAAAGTTGGGACCTGTGGTGGCATCTCAGGCCCTGCAACCCAGGCCCCGACCCTTCCTCTGTCTCTGTCAGCCTGCACCCACCTCTCAGCCCCTCTGCTCCTCCAGGTGACATCTCCACCACTGCCACCCCCTACCCTGCTGCCCTCTCTGCAACGCGGATCCTCCCCTCTCCCAAGCGTGTGTCTAAGTTTCGCACCCTCTGGGAGCAGCCACCCTGGACAGGCTCTCCCAGTGCTGCCACGCCCGCTCCCCTGTACTCAGCCACACCGTGGAGTAAAGCCGAGGTAAAGAAATCAGAGCACCAGGGAAGGACCAGGGTCCTGGACCCCACGGAGATCTGTACCAACCCAGGGGCCTCTGCTCAGACTTCTCTGCAGAACAGCGAATCAGCTGCTGCTCTCCTACTGGGGCCACGGCAGTTTGTGTTTATGAACTAAAATAAAATCTTAAGCCCCCCTAGCTGACTGAATGGACCCCTTTGGCCAAGGGGACCCCAGAAATGCCCTAAAGCTGAGTTGCTGGCCCTGAAAAGGAGGTCAGACACGCCTTGTCATGCCCCTCCCTTCTTGGAGATGTCCTTTGTAGCTCACTAACAGGCCTAGGGCTATACGGGGCAGGGCTTGGACCACACCTGCAGGTCCTCAATTCACTTAACAGATCTCATGAGTCTGGGTATGTGGCCGGTGGCTTGTCTCTGATTAGCAGACTTCCTCATCTGAAAACATTCCAAGCCTTTAGACAAAACTTCATTTCATTAACCAATTACAAAGCAAAGAATCTTTAAACCCACCTGTAACCTGTAAGCCCCTGCTTTGAGATGTCCCGTCTTTTCGGGCCAAACCAATGTACAACTTCCATGTATCGATTTACAATTTTACATGTAATTCCTGTCTCCCTGAAGTACATAAAACCAAACTGTAACCCAACCATGGTGAGTCCACTTGCTCAAGGCTTCTGGGGCATGGCCCCAGGCCATGGTCCTCAAACTTGGCTCAGAATAAAGTTCTTTAAATTATTTTACAGAGTTTGGGTTCTTTTCCACTGACATCTTTCCACGGCAGAACTTTTATGCTGACTGAAGCAGCCAGCTCTGGGCTGAGAACAGTGGCAGCATTTTCTTAGGGAAGCTCCCAGTGCCACTGGGAAGAAGGCACTGCCATTGTCCCCACCTCAGGGGAGGAAGCGGAGATGGAGTGGTTACATGACATAGCCAAGGTCACACAGCCAGTGGCACAGTGAGAATTTTGTTCTTTTGAAAACATTTTAAATAAACTTTAAAATCAGAATTTAGTATGCACACAGGAAAGGGCACACGTCTGAGGTGTTCAGCGCATTCTATGCACAAGCACATCTGTGCCCCCAGCCCCCAGCAAGAAGCTGAGCCAGGGCCCCCACCCCACACGGGGGGTTCCTGTGCTGCACCCAGCCCGGGCCCTGGCTGCCCTTTCGTGCCTGTGACTTCCATTGTCTGCAGCAGCAGTTGCTGTACTCACTTCCCTATAATTTCCTACAAGGGACCCCTGCAGTCTGCTTGGGTGGCATGAGGGCAGTTTGGGTCTGAGGCTGGCTGCAAGCATCCGGGCATGTCTGGGGTGGACGAGTGCTCTCCCGGGCAGGTGCTGGGTTGAGCGCTCTGGGGCTGAGCCCAGGGCATGCAGGTAGGCTGCTGAAGCAAGTACAGCTCCTGCCCTCAGGGAGGCCAGCACAGTTGTGTCCAGAGGACAACCTCGAACCCAGGTAGAGACGGAGCCCAGGTCTTCCCTGTCAGTCAGTGGACGGGAGACAGGAGGGAAGGAGAAAGCAAAAGACAAGGAAGGAGGCCGGAATGCAGAGGCTGTCCTGCAATGACTCAACGCCTCTGAGTCACAGGCACAGGCCCTGATCTGCTGCTGGATGACACATACACAGACCCTCCTGCTGGCCAAGATGTACAGATGACAGCACAGGCCTGGCCCCCAGCAGGCTCTGGGAACTTCAGACGTGAGAATTCTCAGCACGCACAATGCCCATCTGCTCTGGGAGGGGGCTGTCCACATACCCTGTAGGACACGCTCACGCCCTGGGATGGGGCTGTCCATATATCCTATAGGGCACACTCACATCCTGGCATGGGGCTGTCCATATATCCTATAGGAGGTGCTCACATTCTGGGATGGGGCTGTCCACGTACCCTGTAGGACGTGCTCACACCCTCATGTCCCAGGAGCCATGGTGAAGCTGCACCTACAAGACCAGACCACAGGTTGCTGAACAGACAGGGAGGTGGGACGGGGAGCACCAGGCCTGGGAGGGCACAGGGACCCTCTGGTGTGAGAAGACCCTACAATCCAGGCCAGAGGATTTTACTTGCTCCTGAGAGGGGGCCACGGTGGGGACCCTGGGCCTGGCACCAGTGAGAGGGACAGTCTCCTTGGGACGGATCCCACCCGACTGCCAGAGTGACATTCCTCCCAGGGACCCGACAAGTAGGATGATGGGCATGGACCACGGACATCCTGGACAACACCCGCAGCCCAGCACAGAGATGGGGGTAGTGGAGCTGTTCTCGTGGGACCTGGACACAGTGATGGCCACACACCAAAGAGCAAGGGGGGGACAGAGAGAGACAGAGAGATAGAGAGAAAGATGGAGAGACAGAGAGAGATAGGGAGACAGATAGAGAGACAGAGAGAGACAGAGAGGTAGAGATAGAGACAGAGACAGACAGCCAGAGAGACAGAGAGAGATAGAGAGACAGAGACAGAGAGACAGAGACAGACAGCGAGAGAGACAGAGAGAGAGGCAGAGAGACGGGGGAGGGACAGGGTCAGTGGCTGACAGAGGCGGGGCGTCTCTAGGCCCCGGGTGCTGGGTGGGTGTCAGGCACACTTCCCAGCGTTCAGAGAAACACAGTGCAGGCGGGTGACGGGGCTGGGTCAGGAAGGAACTCGGGTCACAGCTGGGCCTGGAGTGCAGCCTGCCTTGGCCGGGGGAGGCCTGGTGTCCCCCCTGAACTGGGATTGTCCTGGAAGGCATCTAAGGTGCTTTCTCAATGGGGCCGCATGAGTCAGTGGTGTTGAAGCAGATACCCCAAACCCAAGGCCTCTGGGGGCCTCCTGGGAGGTGGAGGGAGGCGGCTGGAGGGAGGCCCCCAGGAATGCCTCGTGCCCCCGCCCAGTGGCTCCGCTGTCCTGGGAAGGGACCTCGGCTCTGCATGATAAAATGGTTCTGGGCCTCTGGGGACGTCCAGTGGTGCAGGAACAGTGGAAGCTGCAGCCTCCATGGTGGTCTGTGGGGCCGTTCCCACGCCTCATGTCTCTTGTGCAGCGACAGCCCCATGACCTGGGTGGGACCTGGGCTCAAAGCCTCCCCAGACCCTCACAGCTGAGGCTCAGGTCCCAGAGTCGGGGTTCGAGGGGCCGTGGAGCCTCTAGTGTGGCCCCTGATCCAATGCTGCATCCTTTCCATGGCATCTGCGCTGACGCCCGTCCTGCTTGCACACCCACTGGGATGGAGAGCTCACCACTGCACTGGCGACTTGCCCTGCCGTGGGTGAGTCCCTTCATGACTGAGCCAGAACCGAGCCCACGTGGCCCTCTGGCCATCTGGGAAGCATATGGCCCCCTCCACATCTGGCCCTGCCATGCTCAGGGAACAGATGAAGATGCCAGAGGTTCAGGGTGGAGAAGAGGTTCCCGGGGTGCCCCTGTGCCCTGGCCTGTGCCTCTCGAGAGGAGCCTGGTGTTCCAAAGACACCCAGAGTTGTGGGGTTCCCCGGAGAGAACCCGCCAAGCAGCCCCTGCACAGGTGAACTGGGGGGAAACAGTGGCCTGGGACCTCAAGCCCCTGTCACTCCCCTACCAAGGACAGGCACGCATGCACCCCAAAGTGCAGCAAACCCCAAGACTGATGCCCGAGGCTCCCCACACAGAGCTCCTTGTCCCAGCAGCTCCCAGGGAGTGGGGCGGGGGCTTGTCCCCAGATGCTCACTGGCCAGCCCACAATCGGCCAGGCGGGAGGCTTCCTTGGTGGGGCAGTGGTGGTGGGGACAGCAGCTGAGCACCCTGCCTGGCCTCAGACACAGTGAAGGGAGAGCTCCACTCTTCCCCGAGCCCCTGTGGGATTTCACCAGGCCACATATCAGGTCCCCATTTCTGCAGAGTAGCGGGGGTGCTGCCTGCCATTCCCAGGACATCTGTGGACCTGAGTCAGCACGCAGAGGTGTCAACGCAAGACTGTCCTTTGTACTCCTCTCTGGGCACGTCCAGAGGGTGCTCAGAGGGCCACATGGCTGCTGCGGGAGGACAGACCCCTCCACCCCCTAACTGCTCCCAGTGGCAGGACTGGCCCTGGGAAGAGCCGCAGCGAGGATGAGGCATCCCGAACCCTCCGCTCCTCCCTGGGGGTCCCTTGGTCCAGGGGGGCCCTGGCGAAGCTGGAGGCCATGCCTCCAGAGGGCTCTCAGCCCTGATGTGGCCCTGGTCGTGGGGGTGGGAAGGCACTTCCAAAGGGCCTGCAGCCTAGCCACGCCTGGTGGCTCCAGACTGTTCCTCCTCCCGAGTGACCACATCGCATTGGCCCAACTCTGCTGACTCGTGGATGACGAACAACTGCAGTCACGGGGTGACCCACAGACCTTAGTGTCTCCAATGCTTCCACAAACTGCCCCCGCCAGCGGGGAGAGCGGCCAGCACATGTCCCTGGTCTGTGGACTGTGGCTCAGGGCCTGCTGCGAGCTGTGCATTTGGGTAAAGGCTCACGTCCCAGAATAAAACCCCACACAAAGGGTGCACCAGACCCCTCGCTGGATCCACTTTGGCTGGACCACTCCAGGGGCTCTAACTTTCTTTCTGAGCGACCTCTAACTTTTCACCATCAAACAGCAGAAAATGGACTCTCCCAGCAGAGGCAGCTCCCTCGACCCCCTCCTGGGGGCAGGTGGCCCCAGTCTGGGAAGTGCAGCCCTCGTGCTCTGGCTCCCGGCAGCTCCCCCTCGAAGGAGGGGACCCAGGTGTCCCCTGGTGCGTTCTGGAGCCCTCTGAGCAGCAGCGAGCAGGCAGCCACACAGCCCCGCCTGGGCAGGGGCTTAATTACCAGTTGAGCCACGGGAAGCCCCTGACTTTGTCAAGGAGGGAGCGAGGCTGGCGGCGAGGGGGGAAAGGGGCACCGGCCCCTCTGGAGAGCACCAGGATGCCCAGCGTTGGATTTAATACGGGAGAAGAGGGGGACAGGGCAGCCGAGCCCCCGTCCCTGAGTTAGCAGAATGCCGAGGAGGTGAGCATGGCATGGGGTGGGTGGGGCTTCAATCATGGCACACCCATCAGGTGCCTCTGATAGTGGGACCAAGAATGCAGGACGTTTGGCCACGACTTGCCCCATTCACTCATTCATGCATTCATTTGTTCATAATGTTGTTCGTGTGTTTATTCAGCCATCTGTTGAGCTGAGCCAGAGTGTGCAGGCCCCAGGGGTGCGGGCATTAAGGACCTTGGGCTCTACCTCCCAGCCTAGACCCTAACCTGGGGACAGGGTGGATGCCTGACACCTGTTGTTCATGCCGGTGCTTCTCAGACCGCGGGGCCGGGCTGGGGTTGGGGGGGCTCTGGCCTTTGAAATTCCCATCCGCCAGGAGCTGAGCTGGCGTTCAGGAGTAGTTCCTGCTCACAAGGTAAGTGCACGAGCCCCAGGCCAGGGTGTCACCAGCACACTGCCGGGCTGCTACAGAAAGTTCTAGATGCAGGCTCTGAATTTTTGTGCCAGTCTTATCATGGTTGAGAACCCAATGGTCACAGATGGAGGCACGTGGGCACCTCAGGGGGTGGTAAAAACACAACGGGACGTGTGGAGCTGAGCCGTTGATGTTGCCACGGGAGGGCAGAATATTCCCGAAGTGGCAGGCACAGCATCACCCCTGTCCCCAGCACCCGTGCATCTGCTGGCATGAGCAACCATGAGCAGGTGGTGGGGAGCAAGCTCCAGTCGGGGCTTGCCCCGCAGGGCGGCAGCCAGCAATGCGTGACACATGCGCAACGTCGTCTTCGGGTTTCCAAAGTGTCCTTTAAAAACAACCAAGCCTGCTGCGTGAAAGGACGCCCAGCACCACGAAGTGTTAGCGAATGCAGACCAAATCCACACCGAGGCACCACCTCTCACCCAGCAGGACGGCTACCATTGAACAACCCAGAAAGTCACACCTGCTGGGGAGAACGTGGAGACAAAGGAACCCGCACACTCCTGGGACGGAAACCGCCACGCCAGTGGGAAAAGCTCAGTGGCCCTCCACAGGTTGGACGCAGAACTACCACATACCCCGCAACCCCTCTTCTGAGCTTACACCCTGCAAAACTCAAAGTGGGGACTCAAACAGATACCCGTACACCAGTTCACGGCAGCGCCCGCACACAGCCAATGGTGGAAGCAACCCACATGTCCGTCAAGGGACAAACACGTAAACAAAACGTGGCCCATCCGTACGATAGAACATCAATCAGCCCGGCACAGGAGTTAAGCACTGACACCTGCTACAACACTACGCTCGGTGAAATAAGCCAGTCACAAAGACAAATCCCGCCCGAGTCCACTTCCGTGAGATACCTGGCGTAGTCGGGTCCACAGGCTGCCAGGGGCTGGGGGGATGGGGAGTCAGAGTTTAATGGGGACAGGACTTCTTTTGGGGTGACAAAATGTCCTGGAACTAGACAGAGGTCATGGCTGGACAACAATGTGAATGTACTTTATGCTACTGAACTGTATATTTAAACATGGTTAGAATGGTAAATTTTATGTCATGTACATCTTATCACAAAAAAAAAAATTAAAAAAAAAACAATCCTCTCGAGTGTTCACTTTTTAATCCTCTCTGTGCAGCCACAATTCTGGTCCTCAAGAGTGTGGGGTGGTGGCCAATGGGGTGGCAGGGGGTGGACTTGGCCCTTTGCCCTGTGAGGAGGCCAGCCACAGCGGGGAGTCCCACGTAGGAGGGCCAGGCCGGGCTGGTCGTATGAGGTCGAACTGGGTGGTGTAAGAGAAGGGCCTGGGGTGGACTCAGGAGGTGGCCATATCCATCTGGGAAGAGGAAGGGACAGAGACTGTGTAGACCTGGCCCTGCGTCATGGACACCAGCAGCCACCGGCATGCTGTGCGCAGACAGTGCTCTGAACATCGAGGTGTCAAGCTATCAGCCCCAGCAGGCCCTGCCCACAGGTGCCACCTGGGCCTCGGGGAGCACCTGTAGGAGGGGGTGTGAGGGTGGCCTGTCAGGACAGCCCACTCACTGTGGGGACATGGCCAGCATCTCTCGACTCCTCATGGGCGTGTGTGGACTGTCCCGAGGCTCTTGGACACCAGAGCACACCTGTGCCCTGTGTGGGGCCTCTGAGTTGGCAGCTCCTCCTTTCTGCCCACAGCCCCTGTCACACTGGCTGCAGACCCCGGTCACTCCTCTGAATCCCGTGACCCTGAGACACACTCTGTTGTCCCCATACCTGCGGGGGCTGGGGGTGTGTGATCTCTGGCACAACGGCCACCTTGGGCTGACAAGTGCTGTGTGCTTTATTGCTGTCTGCGGTTCACAGCTGAGGAAACTGAGGCATGGAGGTGAAGTGTCGTCCTCAAGTTCTAGTGGGGTAGGTAGAGAGCTCATCCTTGTGCTCTGTAGCCCTGCCTGGGACATGTGGAAGGAAGGAGGGGAGGAAGGAGGGAGGAAGGACAGGAGGAAAGACTAGGGCACTGCCACATGGAGTGCTACTCAGCAGGAAGACCCACTGTCCGGCCCCACTGCAGACTTGTGACGGGGTGGCCATGGACAAGTCAGATGCCCTTGGGCTCTCACGGCCTGTGAGTTGCACGGGGTGGGACCTGCTGCCCTCAGAGGCGCCTTCTGCCTCTACTGCCCTGTGTGGTGGAACAGGTATTGCATCATTTCATTATTCCGGGCCAGGCTGGGCACCACTGCCCACAGCGCCTGCAGTTAGCCGTGGGGCTGTGCCTCTCACTGACCCAGCGGGTATACTCCCTGTCCCCCGGGCGGAGAACTCAGTGGCTCCTCTGCTGTTTGGACATAAATTGGGAATAAGGATGTTCTGGGTGGAAATCCTGCATCTCCTGCCGTGACCCCGAGAGTCACCTCTGCAGCTGGTCACCAACCGTGTGGCTGGGCAGGTGTCCTGGGCCTGAACCCTGCACCCTGCTTCCAAGGGGCCTTTGGGCGGCTTACAGAGTCTGGCCCACCTGGGGCATGTGGGCGAGGATGTGAGGTCCTGTATGTGATGCAGCAAGTGGGTGTGAAATAAAATCAGAGCTCCTCCAAGGGCGTTTCTCAAGGTTGGACAGGGCACCAACCATGGACATGGTGTGGAGCAAGGCTGGAGGAGCTGAGGGCATTTCTGTCTTCACAGAACATGAAGGTGATGTCACTGGTGTTTAAAGCAAGGTCATGGACCAGTGTCGCCCCACAGAACTTCCCATGGTGACAGAATGCTCTAGATAGGCACTGTCCCATACAGTAGCCAACAGCCACGTGTGGCTCCTGAGCACTTGTATTGTGGCTTGTCTGAGGAACTAAACCATTAAATTTTGTTAAATTTTAATAAACTTAAATTTAAGGAGCCCCACGTGGCCAGTGGCCACAGTGCTGGACTGCTTGGCGGGAGGGGTGGGCTCAGACCGCAGGCCACGTGCACAGACTGGACAGCCAGCGTCAGACTGGATTTCATCCTCGTGAAGCTATTAGGCTGCGGGCAAGTCACTTTGTCCATCTGAAACTCAGTCCCATATCTGTGGAATGGGGCTATGCACCCAGCCCTGACCAGTGCCCAGATCCTCAGACAGACAAGTGAGGCCAGAGGTCAGTAGCCCACCTGGCGAGGGCTGCCCAGGCCTTGGGCAGGGCTGCTTTCTGGGCCTCACCTGCCTCCTGAGTCTGGGCCCGCACGGATGCTGTACTTTGAGTCTTGCTGGAATGGAACCGGGAGATTGTGGCTGTCCTGGGGCTGGTGGACGTGGCCTGATGCCATCCACTGATTTGATTCCATGTTTGAGCTGTGACAAACGACTTAACAGGAACACGCAGCTGACTCGGGGGCCCAGTAACCGCCCCACCCTGCTCGGCAGACGGGCTGCTTTGGGCACACAGCAGGTGCAGTGGTTAAAAAACAGCCCCTGCACCCTCCTACACCCCTCCCATTAAGGGGTGTGTGGAGTCTGTGTCTCCTGCCCTTACGCCTGGACTTCTTCACCACGACAGAATGCTATGGAAGCAACGCTAAGAAAGCTCCAGGCCCGGCTGTAAGAAACCGGCAGCTGCACTCCCTCCGTCTTAGGATCTGGCCTCCGTGCTGCGAGGAAGCCCAAGCAGCCCGGCAGAGGCCCAGAGGGGAGGCGCTGGTGGCTAGCGCCACCTCCCCAGCCCCATGATGCCTTAAGGTGGGTCTTCTGATCTCAGTCCAGCAGCCCCAGCTGATGCCCATCACAGAGACGAGCTGGTGCCCACAAGCCCTGCCCTAGCCATAGATTCAGATTCATGAGCAAATACGTAACCGTGGCTGTTTTCAGCCACTAAGTTTCAGGGTGGTTTGTTCTACAGTGACAGAGAATTAGAGGGCATGAAATGGTCCCCCAAGGCCAAAAGGACAGGGCTGAGCCTTTGTGACACGCGGCAAGCCGTGTGCATCCTACGAGTTCCCTGTCCTTGTCGCCGGGGTTGGGGGCCAGAGTGGAGAACGTGTGGCCAGGTGTGCGGGGCCATGGCCATTACCAGCCATGAGCAGGTCTGGCTGGGGAGCTGCCCCCTCACCCCTGCTGCTCACAGGTGGGCCCTCCCACACCTGGATGCTGTCCACGGGGAAGTGGGGTTGGGGAAGACCCCAGCTTCACCCAGAGGGAGCCCAGCTGCCTGCGCCTTCCCACAGGGTGCTGGGGGTCCTGGCACCACTCCCCGTGGCATGGCCTCCCCGCATGCTTGGGGCCCTATCGCCCCACAGAGTTCTCACTGGGCCTGGTGCCTTCTCTGCCACATGACGTTGCTGTTGCGAGATGACAGCCATCGCTGGTGAGTGAGGAAGGGAGGGAGTGGCCTCCAGCATCAGAGTGCGTTAGGTAAACAGCTTCAGGCAGCAGGACATGGCCCTGTCACGGCAGGTCTGTGGCCCTGGAGTCCACTGAGCAGCCCGCGAGGGCGTCAGAGTCTGAGACACACAGCTGATGGTGTGGATGACATTCGTGGCAGGATAGCACGGCCAAGGCCACAAAAGAGGAGATGGTCTCAGCCTCCCAGGGGCTTGGCATTTTACAGTTTACAAGGAACTTGGGGGGCTTGGCACTGCACAGCTTACTGAGGCCTCAGGAGCTATCTCCTCGGAGGCCTGCAGAGTTGTGGGGCGTAGCAGATGGCAGGTGGTCACTGAGCCTCGCTCCTGATTGCACAGTGTGGATACCCAATAAGTGGAGGCTATGATAGATTACTTTGGATTGCTGTGCCCACTTTATAGATGAGGGAAACTGAGGCTCCCATGCCATCTGTGCGATGGCTGGTCACGGCTGGTGGAGTGCGTGCCCAGAGCTCTGTGAGCACGCTGCTCTCCAGGCCTCAGGGAATGGTGGTAGCCAGGAGCTATCATCCTCTCCCCTTTATCGGGAGGAGGCTCTGGGGGTCACACACCTCCCAAGGTTGAACCTGCCCCCACTCCTGGGCCAGGACCATTGACAGTCGCACCATCACGTACTCTCCTGTGGGGGCGGACTGGGGCTTGGGCCTGGGGCGCTCACTTGGCCAACCTTCACGTGTTTCCCAAGGTCACCAGAGCCTGGGCAAGGGGGGAAGTTACTCAGGTCCCACAGGCCCCAGAGTCTCCAGGGGTGCTGGCTCTGGCCACCCTTTGCACAAACTCTCCTCGTAAACCACACCCTCCCCCAGCATAACTGGCTGCGCCAGCCACCGCTCCTGCCATCTGGGGCTGGAGCCACGAAATACTGTTTGATATCGAGAAAACTGCAATCGGCGTTCCCCATTAATGAGGGCAGCTGCCGGCGGCTCCTGCCAAGCGCTGTCAGGGTCAATATGCCCAGAATAATTACGTGAGAGGCTCAGCGGGCGGGGACTCGTGAATACCACAAAAACAAGGGAGTGACCCATTGTGCCCAGGCTGCCCTCGCATGCCACCTCGCGTGCGACCAGGACAGGCGCAGTTGGTGCTGGCCCGCACCTGCCCCAAACTGGCCATGGGCCTTATGCCAGTAACTTCCCCTCTGGGCCTTGGTTTTCTTGGGGGAAAAGGTGAGGTGTATGGATTCAAAGATTCCAGCTCTGACATTTTGTGGCCTCTGTGCAGAGAGGTGCCATTGGAAGCCGGGGCAGGGGAAGGCTGGGGTGTGGGGAGGGCTGGGCGGGCCCAAGAGGCTCTTTGTGGCATTGTCCCATTCTGCTGTGGCCTGCAGGCCTGCTCTGTCCAGGCGCGTATGGTGAGAGGGTCAGCTCTATGTCACGTGGTCGGGCTGCAATGCCTGCTGAGTTAATCGAACACAAAGCTGGGTGTTGCTGAGAAGCTGTTGGGTAGATGTGGCCCGCTTCTACAGCCAGCTGACCTTGAGTAAAGCAGATGACCCTTGAGCATATGGGTGGGCCTCACCCAACCAGGTGAAGGCCGTAAGAGCAAAATCTGAGGTTTCCCTGAGATGAAAGGATTTGGCCTTCATCATATTTTTGCAGTTTCCCTGCCTATCAAGGAAGGGGGCTTGTGGGATGTCTTGGAGGGACCTTCCATCTGTGACCATTGGTTCTGCCACACAAACAAATTTTGGACCTTAGAACATAAATACTGAACCCCCAGCAACTACAAGAGAGACCTCGACTGGCTGGCAGGGACAGAAATTCCAGAGGACACGCAGGGCCTTTGAACCTCCTGGGAGCCTGGGCCCTGTGACAGCCGGGCCTCTCCTGGGCAGGATGCACCCCTTCCCTGGGCGGGATCATTCAGGGAGACTCTAGACTGCATTCAGATGGGTTTGGAGAGAATCTGGAATCACAGGGTGTTTCCATTTGTAATAGCCCAGAAAGGCACCAGCCCTGGCAGGAGACCTCATTTCCCCTGGGAAATACACAGCAAATGCTCCCCGCCCCTGAGTTCCTGTGAGCTCCCTTCAAATGAGGGAGATGTTCTTCCTTCCACCTCCTGCCGCAAGGGCTGAGCTGGATCCACTTTTGTGCCTTGTTCGACTTGAACACATCGGTCAGGGAGACAAAGATGACGCAGGTAAAGTCAGGAGGCAGGAAGCTGACTGATCTAAACCAAGGTGGGAAGCTGCAGAACTTAAGGATGACTTTTTCTATGTTGGGAGCATTTGGTATTAATAATTGTCCTGGAGGCCAGAGAGCAGGGGGCACCTTTCCTGTGGGGAGGCTGTGTCGTGGGTGGGGAGGCTGTGTCACAGGTGGGGCCGGCCTCCACAGGCCTCGCCTGGCTTTAGGAGTCCCCGGGGCTCTGGGGGAGACACAGGGATGAGATTATTTTCCTCAAGCTGTACTGACCTGCAGGCCGGAACAGTGGGTGGCCTGATACACCCTGAGGAACACCCCCACATGCCAGGAGAGCCTTCAGGACTGGGCAGGGTCTAGGGGAGCTGCCCGGTCCTGGGTGGCTGAGAGAGCCAGCACCAGAGGCCAGGACGGCCCCGTCGGGTGAGCCTGGCTAGGGAAGGTCCCCTGCGCCTGGTACAGTAGTGCAGATGCCACGACCTGGAGCGGGGTCAGGACAACAGTGAGATACACAGTGTCCCCAGGGTCACGACCTGCTTGGTGAGGACACAACCTTCAGGTGGGGAGGTGCCCTTTGTGGTTGAGAGCCCTCCATTCTGGCGTCGGAGACCAGAGACAACCTTTCCTCGGAAGATAGGGGCCTGAGACCAGGCCCCTCGCCCACCAGCCCGATCTCTCCCAGACTCCGAGTTCCCACCTGTGGGATGGGAGCACCACCACCGTCCCACTGTAGGCTGCAGCGAGGACTTGCGAGCCGGGCAGCTGCCTATGCAGCTGCTCTGTTATATTCCAGCAGCGTCCAGACAAGCCGAACGTGCTGGGTTTGCAAGACCTAAAAGGTGGGGCTTTCCTGAGGAGGGCCAGAAATACTGGACAGGGAGGAGGAGGGACAGGAGGGATGGACGGGTGCTAAGACCTGAGAGGACAGCGGTGGGGGCGGGGCAAACCACTCCCAGTGGAGCTGGAACCTTCCAAAAAGGGAAAAGGGCAGTACTGACAAGCACCCAGGGGGCAGGGCCTGTTGGGTCACCCTGTCCAGGAGGCCCCTCCCTCCAGAGGCCCAGACGGCCTGCCCTCCTCCCTGGATGTGCCTCCGCCCAAGAGAATTCCCCAACCCTGCAGAGCAAGAACTACCTTTGGTGCCATCGGTGTCCTGTGCGTTTTTTGCTTAGCGAACACTGGTGAGGACAGAAATTTCCAGAAAGGCAGGTGTCTAGGTCCTGGCCATATCTACAGGGATGTCCCTCAGAGGTGAGGCCGAGGGGGCACTGGCCCCCAGTGTGGGTTGCGGGGCAGTGTTGCCCTGGATGAGGCCTGCCAGATGCCCACTGGGGTGCGGGCCCCCCACCCTGCAGGCTTGCAAGACGGAAGCTCTCACAGCCGCAGGGAGATCAGCACGCTGGGCCCGGGCTGGACACCCAGGCCCTCTGTCCATCTGCCCTGAGGAGTCTGAACCCCAAATCCAGAATCCCAGTGCTAATGGCAGGACACACCAGGCATCCATCCAAAACCTAGAGGCCAAGAATCTCCCCCCGCCCCAGCCCGGGCCCTCCAGGGCCCCAGCTGGCAACACAGCCTTGTGCCGTGAGGGCAACCGAATGCACCAGGTCACTCCGTCTGGTTCTGGCTCCCAAGTAAGAAAGCTTTCAGTATTTCCCACAGGCCTGGACTCCCAAACAAAAACAACTTTATCTCTGGGCTTCTCAGCCGGCATCTGAAGACACACCACGACCTTGGTGAGGACGAGGGTCATGTGAGAAAGTGGCTGCTTTCCACCCGAGATGACTAATGCAAACCCGTCATCTTGGACACACTGGGCTCTTCCCTTTAACACTGTCTTCTGGCTTTGGCAGCCGGTCCTCCTGCAGTCGAGCCCCTCGCACACTTTCTAAGGGAACATCATCTTCCCTCTTCTGAGTGGTGCGATCGCAGAACAGCAACAACTGCACTCTGTAAAGACCGTCCCGCTCTGTCGCTATACAGACAGGGAAATCACGCCCAGGTGTGTGCGACGGGCCGGCCATCCTCATTTCATGAGCAACGGAGCCCAAGAGGGTCCCCCTCCCCGGGTCCCCTTGCCATCTGCTGGCAGAGGCTACTGCCTCCCCCTGACTTGCTGAAGGGCTTGGGAAAATAATCACCGATCCTATGATCCAATCTGCAGTCCCAAAGCCAGTGCAGAGGCTGCTGCCCGGGGTCGGGGGGCTCCTCCCTGCTCACCCCAACAGGCACAGGGAGTCGAGCAGGGGAACATGGTGGCAATGTCCCCAAGAGGAGGCTGGCTGGAGGGGGCTGAGCCCCAAAGGAGAGTGGCTTTTGAATTGAACAGGCCCAGCCAGTCTGAGGGCTTTGCAGTTTATGGCTAATCCTAAGGGAGCGGCTTTATCTCCATGAAACACCCCCTGGAAAACCAGCAGCCCCTCCTGACCCAGGCTGGGCCCCTCGACAAAGGCGCTGTCCAAGCCGGAGAGAGCAGAGCCAGGTGCCTCAAGGGGTAGAAGGACCCTCTCCTCACGTGGGGGCGGGATGCACGCCAGTCAGAAACTCGCAGTTAAGGGGCTGCAGATCTGGGGACAGGGCTGGGGCAAGGAGGGGAGGCAGGGGCAGCCCCAGGCCCCCCGCTGCGCCTGGGCTCACCCCCGTCCCAACAAGGAAGAGGACTCTGAGCTCAGAGACAGGCCTGGCTGAGCGGCTCAGGAAGCAGGAGGAAATACGGCGAACCCTTAAATGGAACCAGATGGGCTTTGGGAGATAAAGGGGGAATTTCTGGAAGGTTCCTGCAAGTTCCTTGGGCCTGGGGTAATGGTCAGTGAGTCTGGGGAGTGCCCGTGATGACTTCCTGTGGGGGAAAAGGCGGTTGCAGCTGGAAACCAAGCGGGAAAACAGAAAACTTCAGCCTTGGGCGGGAGAGGTTGCCCTCAGGCACAGTCGGCACAGGCTCCGGCTGGCGGGCACTGCTCCTTGACCCCAGCATGGCACATCCCCCAAATCAACAGGGAGGACGACTGGCCACCAGCGTGGGGCAGTGCCGAGGAGACGCCTTCTGCTTTTGCACTTTCCTTTGTTTAAGAGGATTTGAAACCCTTCCAACCATTCCCCAGCTGGGTTCTGAGGGCTCCACCCTGTGCCAGCCTGGTATGCAAAGGTGAAAACACAAAGGGTGGGGAGACACCAAAAAATGGACCCACTAGTGCCATGTTCCACGCACGGGGGAGGGGATCAGGTGAGGTGCTGTGGGCGCCTCTCTTGGGGAGAAGGCAGAGGTGACACCTGAATTGGGTTTTGACGTATGAGTAGGAGTTCATCAGGTTGGACAGGCAGTTGGGAACATCTCCTGCCTAATTGGAAAGGGGCCAGGGCAGCATGTGGGTACAAGGGCTTCCATTGAACTGGGGGAGCGGGTGGTGCTGTTCATGTGTCCTGAGTGAGGGGTGGTCTATGTGGCCACACTCCTAAAGTCTCCATCCCGTTAGCCTGTTGCTCTGCTGGAATCCCACCATTCCAGGTTTATTTACTGGGGGTTAAGCATTGCCCCCTTCCAGCCTGGCGGGCGAGGAAGATGCTCAGGCCAGAGGCTCTGAGTCTGAGCTTGGCAGCATGAGGGATTTGGAATTTTCTCAGAGAGGGTCTCCAGCTTGCAGCAGATCCCAGCATAATGGGAAATGGGGCATTACGACAACACCCATGTGCTGTACTCGCAGGCTGAGCAGCAGTGGGCCCAGGCCTGCTGTTGGAGCGTCCTTGGCTCAGCTCACGTCCCCTTCACAGACAGCCCTGAAGAAGTGTTATGCCTCTACGTCCTGAGGACAGAAAATTGGAAGGACCCGTGCCAAGGTGAGTCAGATGCAAAGCTGGCATCTGGGCCATGAGTGTGGTGCTCTGTCCCATCCTAAAGGTGGCAGATGCTGGCAGGGGACCAGGGCTGGTGGCTGCGATCACGCTTGCCCAAGGTAAAAAGATGCATCCATATTCCTGGGTCCACCCTTCATGTTCCAATTCAGGATGGCAAAGTGTTCACAAAATAAAACAAAACCTGCTCAGGAGACGCTGGCAGGAAGGACAGACCTGGTGGAAGCTGCTACCTGCGTTTCAGGTTGGGGAGGGGGCGGGGGGCTGTCCACCATCTCTGCTCGCTGGGGCCTGTGGCCCCGGCAATAGCAGCACGTGCTCAGGGATGGGTGGTCCAGGTGGCGCCCTGCAGGGCTGCAGGTGCCTCTCCTGGCGGGCAGCCATGTCAGCTCCGGTCTCTGTGCAAGTCTAGGTTTCCTCTGGAACGTCCGGAGTAGGCGGCCCGGGACGGCGAGTCTGTGTGTGTGGAGGCTGCATCCCCCGCCCCCGTGACTCAGCAGGAGGGGAGGGCTTGGCGGGCCAGCTGCTCCTGCTTCCTCTGCCCGGCATCTCCCACCTCGGCCTCCAAGGGCCCCAGCCCAGGCTCGCCCTTGGCTTGGAGACTAACCCCCAGGCCAGGAGTGGAGAGGCTTCCTGCGAGCCTGGGGTCTGTAGGAGGTGCTCCACGGGTGAGGGTCTTTCCTCTCCTCGCCTTTCAGCACAGGTGGACACCCAGCTGTGCACTCCAGCATCCCAGGCCAGGAAGGCTGCCCTCCTCTGGGGCCGCAGGAAACCTGGCAGCTCCCGGCCCTGCCTCCTCCTCTGTAAGGCCACTTAGCCACTCTTCTGGTCGCCACAGTGACAAGAGGACCCAGAAGAGGCTGTGGGCTCTGCAAAGAACAAGCAGAAGCTTCCGTCCCCTCCCCTGGGCTAGGGTGAGCAGCAGAGTCCATCGGGCATGTTGTGCATGTGTGGCTGGCGCTGGCAGGAAGGACAGTGGTCGCCATTGCTGGATTGGGGGCTAGCATGGTGCCAGGCCCTGCCCAAGGGACCCAGAGGGCACCAATACTCAGACCACATGGCACGCTTGTGTCCATTTCACAGTGAGGAAAACCAAGCCCGAGAGAGCTTACATGACTTGCCCGAGAGCCCCAGCCCATGGGCAGGACCTCCCTGCTGCCAGCTCTCACCAAAATCTAACCTGGTGTCAGAAAGAGAGGAAAGAGACATTCCCTTAGAAACTCCAGGTCAGAACCAGGAGGACCCTTCCTTAGCACAGTTCCACAGATCGTCAACACCACCAGCATCTTTATGGCAAACTTTAAAATTATTCCCATTAAAGTAGAAATAAGACAGAGATATTCACTAGGACTGCATGTTTTTTGGAGGCATGAGCTGATGCATTTAGACTAAAGCAATACGAGGCATGAAAATTGAAAAACAGTGGAGAAAATGATCAATGTTTGCAGTTGGTATGATATACATCTGGAAAATGCAAGAGAATAAATAGAGTTTAGTAAGATGACTAGATAGAGTAGAAATATTTAAATATCACTAGATTTCCCATATATAATTAGCTAGAAAATATAGAAAGATCAAATTTATAATAGCAATAAAAAAGTATCTAGGGAAAGGCTTAAGAAATATGCATGATCTTCATGAAGAAAACTTCAAGGCACAGTTGAGGGACACTCAAAACACGCGAATAAGTGGAAGGGCCCTAATCCTGAACTGGAGACCTCGATACTGTCAAATATGTCCATTCCCCCGGGTCAAGCTGCACAGTTAATCAACTCCCCTTTCCCAGACCAACACATTTTTTTGGAACGAAGTAAGTTGCGTCTACTGTTCCCATGGGAAAATTCACATCCAGGTGATCCTGGTAAAATTCTGCAGAGCAGTGGGGAGGGGAGAGGAGGCCCCATTGGATGCCAGCACGTCCAGCAAAGTCACCGCAGCAACAACAGGTTTGGGGCCGGCACGCAAACAGGTTGACCCATCGGTGGGACAAAATGGACCCAGAAAGAGATGACGCTGTTTGGACGGTGAAGGTGGCGCTCCGGGCGAATAGTGCGGGCTGGCCCGTCGGACACAGGAAACGTGGTGTCTCCACCTCAAATCGGAGACTTCAGTGTGAAAAATAGAAGCACAGAAAAAATCACAAAAGGCGTTTTTAACAACATAATTTCGGCATGTTGCAAGGCCTTTTAAGGAATGACTCGAAACACAGGAAGCTTAAAAGGAGATTGATATATTAGACCACATAAAATAAGAGTCCTGGCGCCAAAGCAAGCAAACAAACAAAACATACATACACGAACAAGTGAAAAATTAGGAGAAAACTGGCAACTTATATGTCAGAAAAAGACGATTAAAAAACAACAAAAAAGAGTAAGTCAAAGATCAACCCAGCAAGAGACAAATGGGCAAATGGCCTGAGCAGGTGGTGCAAAAAGTCAGTCCCAAGAGCCTGGTAAACACACGGAGACAGGCTCAGTCTGCGGGGAGCCGCAGGGGCACTGGCTGCCTCCTTGTGAGAATGTAAATTGTTGCACTGTCTTTGGTGAGTGGTTTGGCAGCACCGGAGTTTAAGATGCGCAGCCCTCAAGGCCGGCGTGGCCCTCCCAGCGCAAAAACTCTACACCAGGACAGTTTCCGCAACACTCAGGCGCAGCCCTGAAGCCCACGTGGCACCCCCGACTGGGGACTCGCACGGTAAGTTACAGAAAGCCCGCATGGCGAGCAGGCCACAGCCCCTATCTGCGATTCTGAAGTCCTCCCCAAGCGTGGTTGGCAACTGCTTGGCAATTTGTGCTGAGGCTGTTTATTGTCTTCGCCCCAATCAGGGTAAATATTCTCACGTTTCACCATAGACATAGTCGTGGGCTTTACTAAGGGTTATTTCCCTGGGTCCCACGGGAGCGCTGTGCAAATGTGTGCTGCCTTTCCGAAGTACCAAGAGTTCTGAAATCGAAAAACCCGTCTAACTGCAGGGTGTGGAACAGAGATCGGGGACCTGCAGTTTCAGCTGTCGAAAAGAACAGAGCCTCGGCCAGGTGGTCAAGGTCCACATCCAGGTGATGAGCCGTGTTGACGGACATGATGAGAAGGGCACCTCGCCTCTGGGTCTTCCGCCCCCAAAACCACCGCCCCAGGCCAGTCATGAGGAAAATGTCAGACAGATCCCCGTTGAGGGACGTTCTACAACACGTCTGACCCGTCCTCAAACAAAACAAGGAGAGACTGGGAAACTGCCACAGCCCTAAGGAGCCTGGGGAGACGTGACGACTAAATGGCACGTGGGATCCTGGGTGGGGCCCTGGGACGGAGGAAGGACAGGAGGGGAAACCGAGGGTATCGGAATGAAGTGTGGACTTGCGCTAATGATAACGTAACAACGTCAGCTCATCAATCACAACAAACGCACCAGGCTGAAAGCACAGGCGGGCGTGGGGGCTGGGTTACCTGCTCAGTTCTCTGCATCTGAAACTGCTCCAGAAAGCCTATTGAAAACAAAGAGAAGAGGAACAGCATCGGGGAACAAGACGCAAGGGGCAAGGTTAAGGATGTGCGGGGAGGAAAGCCCCGCCGTCACTCGCGTGTGTGAACACAGGGCTCGAACCATCAGGCGTGTGCGGCACGGGCTGTATGCTGCGTGCACAGCTTGGGGAGTGTCACCAAGACCCCAACACCCTGTTATTCTGTCTCTCATGGCCACCCTAAACTGTGCGCAGGGGGGCACTTCCCCTGTCCCTAGGTGAAGATGTGCACTGATCCCAAGACAACAGCCCCCCGCACCCCAGCCTCGGCCTGCCTTGGGGGGTGCGAGGAAGTCAGCAGGTGCCTGAAGCTGACCTCCTGGGCGTGACTTGTGGGTTCTGCAGAGATTTCCACCACTAAATGCCCTTGTCTGCGGTTGTCCTGTCTGGAAGATCCATTCCCTTCCCACTGGCCGCCCCCCCAGGCACCAGAAGGCTCCCCAGGCTCCTCCATGGCCCCCACCTCCCGGGACCTCCTCTGGTACACAGGAAACGTGCGCCTAGAGGGACGCTTGGGGAAGGTAGGCCGCCTGTGCAGAGCACCGGCCCTCATCCCGGGGAGCGAGAGCCACTCCTTGCCTCTAGACACGTTAGGCTGTGGGAGGGGCCCCGGAGGCCCAGGCCGAGGGGATAGACCCCGGGGAGGCAAGAGCAGCCTCTCCCCTGCCCCTCCTCTCCCCTTCAGACGCCTGCTCCCATCCTGGTCCCGGGGGTACGGCATGTTTCCATTGAAAATCCTGAGTTTGAGACAGGGGCGTCTGCCCTCCCCACCCCTGCTGCTGCCGTGGCCAGGGCTGAGGCAGAATGAGCGCCCCGTGTGTCCACACCTGAGTGCTGCTCTGTACCAACGGCAGAATCAGGGATGGAATGTCTTTGGGGAGAAGGACATTTTCCTGGATACCCTTTGGTCCTGTGTATTTATTTTCTTAACCATGTACATACGCCACACTTGGGAAGAAAACATGAGGTGAGTAGGCCTTCTGCAGAGGGCCTCCATCTCTTCATCCCTGGGGGTGTGGGGCCCTGACTTGGTCTCCGGGGGCCTCAGTTTTCTTTCTCCGGTTGGGACAGTGCACCCACCCACAGGGATTCTGAGGATTAAATAGACGAAGGCTCCAACAGGAGGGCCTTGCCCCCTGCCCTTGAGAGGGGGCTGAGGAGGGAGCTGGCAGGACGCTGCCTAGAGGCAGATTTCCAGAGGAGAGCAGACGCCGGCTGTGCCTAGGGGTGCTGATGCCAGCAGTGTGGGGCCCTGTGAGGCCGTGGGTCTGAGGACGCCCCCAGGGTTGGCGCAGAGCACCCCAGCGTCCCTGA
The DNA here is from genome assembly GCA_023783475.1 of Daubentonia madagascariensis. NCBI lineage: Eukaryota > Metazoa > Chordata > Mammalia > Primates > Daubentoniidae > Daubentonia > Daubentonia madagascariensis. The sequence goes on along the minus strand of JAKFHU010001784.1, from coordinate 5,412,047 downwards.
GCTCAGCAGGAAACGCCAGACGGAGTGAACAGTGGACTGCGCCGGGCTGGGAACACTGAAGTGGCCCCCATTGGGGGCAGGTACTGGCTACTCTGCTGCTGCTCTTCCAACCTAGGGAGGGGTTTCCTGCAGTGTGGGACCTGGAGTTGACTCTCAAAATACGTCCTCAAAGTCCAGTGACATGACCCCAGGAGTGGGTGGAGTGGCCTCTGGCACCAGATCATGCACTTGCGGGTTGTTTCAGCCTCAGCGAGGTGATCCTGACACGTCCTCACTGTGACCCTGAGGACAGGACTGAGGGTCTTAGAGGCCAGAGCTTGATGGGGGTGAATTTCACACAGAGATAGGTGCCAGGAGGGGAAGCCTCCAAGGCAAACCCCCCGCATAGTGTCCTAAACTTTTGCTCCCTCCCAAAGCAGCTCTGAGGTCTGGCCACCACAGGTCACTACTTGTCCCCTCCCCCTCAAATTGCCAACACCTGCCATGGCACACACACCGCCCCCCCCCCCGACTGCGGCAGACACTTTGTGGCGCTGTCCCCCTGTCCCTGAGGATGGAGCGTTGGTCTGAGTCCTCTGGGCAGGGAATGCAAGGGCAGGACCAGGAGAAAGGGTGCACGGGGGGCAACCCTGGGAGAAAGTGGGCAGGAGCCGGGGGGTCACGAGGGGGCCAGGACAGGAGGCAGGTCTGAGCCTGTGCAGGAGGGAAGTGCAGAAGGAGCCAGGTGGAACCTCCTGGCACCACAGCTCACCAGGGCTGTTGGGGGTCCTGAAGCCAAGTTGCCCCCACCCAGGAATGGCTTGCCGAGGTGTCAGGACAGCCTTGGCACAAGAGTGGAGGTGGGTTCAGGGCACAGAGGCTGGGCTTGTGGTCAGTCCTGCTCCTCACGTGGAAGATCTGAGAGGTGCAGTCTCATGGCCCCACCCATGGCACTTAGCAGAGCATCTCTCCAATGGCTGAAGAAAAAGCTCCCACTTTCTTTCCTTGGGGGCTCCTGCTGTGCTCTGCACTCCATGGGGCACCCACCTGCTCACTGTCCGAGTCTGTACCAGCTCATCCCGTGGGCTTCGTTCTGCGCCAGGCACTGGGAAGACACGTGCTCCAGCGGGAGGGGACAGGATTGCAACACGAGTTGCTCTGCACAACAGTGTGTGGAGGGTGGGTTGTGGGGGATGGGAAGAACTGGCCTTGTAATTTTAACTCATTGTCAGTGAAAGATTCCCTAGGCCCCGAAAAACATCTCCCAAAGAATCAGATGGTTTTAAAACCTCATCCCTAATTCGACACAATCCCTAGCATCATCCCAGCTGGTTTTCTTGCCAAAATTGCCAAGTGGATCCTAAAATTCATATGGAAATGTTAGGAACCCAGAATAAATAATCTCGAAAAAGAAGAACAAATTGCAGGACTCACATGTCCCGATTTCAAAACTGACTGCAGCCTACAGGAGTCAAGTCCGTGTGGTGCTGGCACAAGGACAGACGCACAGTTCAGTGGGATGGAATGGGAATAAACCCTCACGTTTACAGTCAATTGATTTTCAACAAGGGCGCTGAGACAGTTCAAGAGGACAGAATAACATTTACAACAGATGGTGCTGGGCCAACCGGGTGTCCACGTGCGCAAGAATGAAGTTAGACCCCAACCTCACACCACACACAAAAATTAACTCAAAAAGGACCAACAACCTAGATATAAGAGCTGAAACCATAAAACTCTCAGAAGATGATGTTGGAATAAATCTTTGTGACCTTGTGTTAGGCAATGATTTCTGAGACATGACACCAAAAACACAAATGACAAAAGAAAAAATAGATAAATTGGACTTCCTCAAAATCAAAATGTTTGTGCTGCAAATAACACCATCAAGAAAGCAAAAAGGTAAGCCACAGAATGGGAGGAAATTTTGCAAACCACATATCTGATAAGGGAATTGGATCTAGAATACATGAAGAACTTTTACAAAATAATAAAAAGTGAAAAGTCCAATTAAAAACTAGGCAAAGGATTTGAATAGACATTGCTCCTAAGAAGATATGCAAACTGCCAACAAACCACAGCGAGATACCGCTTTACACCCACGAGGTTGAGGCGGGCTGTAATCAAAAATCCAGACAGCAGCAGGTGTTAACGAGGGTATGGAGAAACTGCAACCTAGCACACTGCCAGTGGGAATGTGAAATGTTGGAGCCACTTTGAACAACAGCTTGGCCATTCCTCAAAATGTTAAGTCTAGAGAGATCACATGATCTGGGGATTTCACTCCTAGGTATTTACCCTAGAAAAATGGAAACTTTTGTTCACATAAAAACTGTACACAAATGTTCAATATTCATAATAGCCCCAAAGTAGAAACAGCCCGAGCTTCCACCTGTGGGAGAATGGATAAACTAACCGTGGTCTCTCCGTACCACGGAACACCGAAGCTCTGACGCAGGCTACGGCGGGGATGAGCCTCGGAAACACCACGCTGAGTGGAAGAGCCCAGTTACGAAAGACCACATCACTGTGTGATTCCATTTATACGAAGTGTCCAGGACAGGGAATCCACAGGGACAGAAAGCAGACTGGGGGCTGCCAGAGGCTGGGGGTGGGAGGGTGGGGAGAGAGGAGGGGGTGACAGTAGAGGGTACTTTTTGGCGTGATGAAAATGCTCTGAAATTAGATAGTGGCGATGGTTGCACAACTCTGTGAATGTACCGAAAACCACTGAATTGTACACTTTAAAAGAGTGAATTTTATGGCATGTGAGTTACATGTAAATACAGATGTTACCAAAAAATCTCACTGCCTCCTCCGCTCCCTGCCCTCTGGTCGAGGCAGAGATGGAGTAGAGACGGGATGAAGCCAGAGCCTGTCAAAACCCATTTCTGGAGCAAAGATCCTGGTGCTGCTCGGAATGTCGGGGTCACCCTGTCCACGCCCGGCCTGGAGGCTTCAGAGCCAGATTCCAGCGGCCTCCTGACCACGGCCAGCTGAGCGATACGGCAGCCTCAGGGCCTTGGGCTGTGGGTGCTGGCTGGCCGGCCACAGCGTTGTGTGGCTCACAGCCTCCCACGCTCCGGGAGCTGGTGGCACCCTCCTCGGAGCCACGCCTTCCCGAGGGCTCCCTACATGCCGGGTGCCCTGCGGCTCAGCCCTACTAAGCCTCGCTCACACGATTCTCGGCTCCCAGGCTCCCAGGTGTCGTGAAGACTGAGTGGGATGCTGTGTGTTCAACTCCCCGGTACCCTCAAACCCGAGAGTGAGCTTAACCCACAGAGAACAGCTCAACGGTGACAGAGCAGTGGGCTAGCTCCAGCCCACTCACTAGGGCAGGGATACCGGCAAAGCCCTCAACCCCTTAGGTCCCCTCATCTGAAAAGGAGACAAGGACAGCACCCACCACGCAGGGCTGTCAGCACTGGGGAAGCCATGCCTGGTGAGCTCTGAGTGCCTGAGAAGGTCGGTGGTGATGGACAGGAGGCCGATTCTGAATGTTCTGTCATCACAGACCCTGCTTTGTGCCGTCCTTAAGCCCATAGCAGATATAGTAGGAACTTCAGGCTCCAGCATCTCCAGGGCCCTGCAGAGAAGTCAGAGCCTGGTGTCTAATGTTCATATACACATGGGTATGAGTGCATGGGGCATGAGTGTGTAGACACGTGTGCATGAGTGTGCATGGGGATGTGTGGGACTGTGCACACACTCACATTTCCTGCACATGTAGACATCCCTTTGGCGTGGGCTACCCCATGCCAGGCATGGACCTCAGGTCTCAGAAGGACCGAGAGCTTTTGCACCAGGGCACCAGCAGACATGATACCCACAGCTCTGCATTCACTCGATGTGAATGTCAGAGACTGCCCTGTCCCCACCTTGGCCCATGCTGCTCTGGCAGCCAGGAGGCCTCTAAATCATCCAGCAACTTGGGGGGTTTCCTTGATGGAACATGGGTGTGGCTTTAAGAGCCCAGGATTCAGAACTTCAGGCGGGGGAGCCCAACTCAGCACCCAAACTCTTGCAGGAGGAGCAAGTCCACTGGCCTCCAGGGCACCTTCCCTTTGTTAACAATGTGTTATTACAATTTCCTCCTTAGCCAGATGAGACAATGCAAATTCCTCAGAGAAGCAGTCAAAAGCTATAATCTGATTTTGCAACATCCAGGAGCAGATGCTCTTTGGGAGGAATAAAACACTAACAAGACGGGGAAGGAATGCACTGGGCTGGCGCTTGCCTTTTTATGTTCCTTGGCTTCTAAACTTTTGAGGCTGGAGCATGCCACAGAGACCAGAAGCCGCTGGGCGCAGCCCTTGATGCGCACATTCCTGAGCTGAGCTGGGGGAATATGGGAACACACTGGCCCTGCTGCCTGCGGGTGACTGGTGACTCAGTCGCCATCAGTCAGGCAGCCCCCCTGCAGCTCTCCCCCTCTCGGTGAGGGAGGTCTGGATGGGTTCCTCTGTCCTGGTCCTTCTCAGTTTCCCGTTTTCAGACAGTTCCAGGCTGTTGCACTGGCCATGGAAACTCGCCAGCAGCAGTGTAGGAGGAGCCCGTAGCACCAGTGGGGACGTGGGCGAATTCCATCACCCTTGCGTCACCAGTGTGGGAGGCCGGCCACAGCGCTGGGCTATCAGGGCATCCGTGACCTCCCAGATAAGATAAACGGCTGTAAATCCACGGTCTTGCTTCTCAGGCCTCTCCCTGCACCCCTAGGGTGAGCCTTCTGAAAAGGCCCTACACGAAGATCCCAAACTACTCTTAAAGCTCAGCAAAACCTCTTCCCAGAACAGGCCTCCCCTGAGCACGCTGTGGTCTGCACAATGGCTCAGGAGCGATGGAGATTCCCCGTCACGTCCCGCAAGCTGCCCTCTGCCCCGAGTCAGCAGCTCCCGCAAAGGCATCTCTGCAAGAGGAAGCAGCTGCTCTCAGCCGTCGCCAGCAACTTTTCCTAAGAGTGGGCAGCACTGGGTGGGTGCGGGGCGCGTGGCAGCCTGTGACGTGCACTTGGCGCCACATCTCCTTCCATCCGCACAGCATCCTGATGAGGGAAGACTGTTCATATACCCATTCTCCGGATGAGGAACCCAGCTCTTACAGGAGGTGCAGGACTTGACAAGGGAGTGGAGCTCTTCAGGAACGGGACACTAAGCCAGCCCACACGGGGCTTCTGCTCTGGCCGGGAGGACCAGGCGGAAAGAAGACAAGGTGAGCAGAGAAGGGGCTGTAGGTCCCACTGGAAGACCCCGGGCTGGGGAGGCGGCGCTGGGCCCGTGCCCTTTGGAGGCCGTCCCAAAACCCCGCTGTTCTGAGAGTCTCTTCCAGGATGCCCGAAAGAAGCACAAGAAGACTGTTCCTCTGGCAGTGACAGTCCGTGGAGGGCAGGGTCAGGGCATCTGCTGCAGGCCAGGCTGGGGCTCAGAGGAGGGGCTGGGGGCCTCTAGGAAGCTGGGTACGTGGGCACGGGCAGAGATTCTGGGTTGGGAAGGGTGCAGTGGAGAGAATGGTGCTAGCAAAGGTGCAGGTTAGGAAAGCACATGTCCCCAGGCCCCCAGCCGATGCTGCCCAGTAGAACTTATATGAGGATGCACAGCATGATGTGAATTCTTAACTGCATTTGGGTGTAAGTCGTCACACATGGGTGGTGGCTGCCACAGAGGAGAGTGCAGCTCTGGACCACTCTGATGATGACAGGCTACGAACACCAAATCCTCAGACACAATTTCACACTTTCTCATCAGGCCTGGAGCTCACGGTGGGGAATGACATTTTGGTTTGACAGACAGAGACCAAGGGAGTAGGGAACTCATCTTCCAACCTTCACGCTTGAGTTTCACCCTAAGGGACCCGTCCGCTGAAGGGCAAACGATACCGAAGCTGGCCCTGCATATGGACGCTGGGACAGCAGTGCTCAGGGGACTGGGGGAGGCTGGCTGTGGGGTTCCCGCTATCTCTCCCGCAGCGTGCAGTGCTCTGGCATTGCTGCTACCAGTCCTGCAGCAGGCCAGGGCAGAGGGCTTCCATGGTGGAGGCCCCGACCCTCAGCCCACGGCACAGAGTTGAACCAGGAAGGTGACGGAGCAGTGGGAGGGCAGAGACCTGGGCTTCTCAGAAAGCAGACAGACGGAGCCCAGACAGAAAATGAGCCTGAGCAGGAAAAGGAGGTGCCAGGCCATGCTCCCAGCGGCCTGTTCACTCTCACCCCGCAAGCATCTACAGAGTGCCTTCTGAACGCACAGCCCTGACCAGCGTCTTCTCCATCAGGACAGTGGAGAACCTTCCCCAGCCACAGGCCCTGTGAGCCCAGGGAGGCGGCTGGAGCACACGGTCCCTCCTGGAGGAAAGCCAGGAGCAGCGCTGGGAACTAGGCAGGGAGGGCCACGCTGGATGTGCCAGAAGAAGCAACCACTGACATGGGTTGTAAGACACATGGAGCACCAAATTTAAATATATTTGCTCTTTAAAAAAGGAATGAATTTTATCTTGACTTTGTCAGCCAGACTCAGAGGTGAAATATTTTTACCATTAATGTCCTGGCTCATATGGAACTGTTTCATAAGAGCTGGGGGCTCCCGAGACGGCAGCAAGGACAGCAGGTCAGACTGCAGGTGGCCATCTCCCCGAACCCCACCTTTTCTTATGTCCCCTGTGGTGTCAGTTACTGCCGGGTCTCCAGTTGTTCTCAGAGGCATTTTCTCCTTGAGGGAGCTGCCTGGAAAGGCTGCCCTGGAGCCAGGCTCCACCCTGCCAAGGTGGCACCTGGGGCTTCCAGGAGCCTCGGTTTCCTTGTCTTTAAAGTGGGCACAATAATATCGATGTCATGGTGTTATTGTGAGGATTGGGGGATGAGGGGCCTGGAAGCAGCTGATGAACTAGGAATTGGGCAACAATCCTCAGGGATTATCACCCTAAAAATTGCCCTCCTCTGCTGCCTATAGCTGGGTTGCTGGGCCCTGAGCTGGGACCTGGGGCTGGGGGTGGGGCAGAGGCAGAAGTGTGAGACCTGTTTCTCACTAACCCACAGAACAGATGTGCACAGGGACAAAGCCAGCCCCGCCCCACGCTGGCAGCTACTGCAGAGACCAGTGTCTCACAACCATGTGCTGTACAACTACCAAGGGGTGTCCACACCCCAAAGAGTCCCTCCAACAGCTCCTGGGAATTCTCAGCCAGCAGCATTCACAAAGGGTGGTCTGCCCCAATACTGGGGAGGTGTCTGTTTCCCACTGGCCTGAAGGCGCCCTGGAGGGGCTGCTTGGGAGGGTGGCCCCCCAGACCCACTGCTCACTAAGCACAAGGGAGGCTTCTCTTCCAAAAACTCAGCCCTTAGAAAAGTGTGGCCACTGTACGTTGGAGTTACCGCCCAGTCTCCCGTGTACAAAGCACGCTCCCCACGGCTATGTTCTGAGCAAGTGCTCGCGGGTGAGACACCCGGCCTGGAAGAGCTTGGAGTCATCACAGAGCTCCCCAGTGGCACTCAGCATGCAGAAAGGTGGACCATTCATGACTGATTTGTTAATTATCCCAAGGGGAATTAAGTCCTCCATGCACTTGTTAGATAAACTGGGTGCCAACCCCGAAAGCCCCCTTTGTATATAATAAATGAAGTCACAGGGAAAATGACACCCTACCACTTGGTGTAGGCTTGCTGGTAGGGCAAAATATCTGGGGGGCATGAAGCACAGTGTCAACAAGTGCAATCAGAACCCGCTGAGGGATGCTGGGCTCTGCTCTGTGTAGGTTCTGACCCAATAGAAGAAAAGAGGTCATATGTCCGAGGACCTAGACTGAAGGTAAATAGATGGATGGCTAATGTAACCGGCTCGTGGGTCTCCCAACTATAAATCCAGTGTCCATCCATGGACACCTTGCCACCCACCCCCAAAGTGAGACCATTCCTGAACAGCGGTGGGAGTGCGCCCAGAAGGCCACGGACCCTTGGAGTAGAATCAGCTTTGTGGAAATCAAAGTGACTTCAGCCAAGGGAGGCTGCCCAACTGCAGAGATGGGAGAAATTCCAATTTCTTTTTCCCAGGTCAAGAAATCAAGGTCAAACAGCATAAGCCAGACAGCTTGGAGCTGGGCCTTTCTCCAAAGCATCCGGGACACTCCTTGCTTGCTCACACGGTCAAGGACATCCTCCTGGCCATGCTGTGAGCCGTCCCCTTCACGACAGGCTCCACAGAGAGAAATCTGGCAAAGGGATGATAGTAAAGCTGCCCCATAAAGATAATATCGTCTCTCAAACATATGCTTCATAACCCTGCCATTCCATCCCGGGGCGGTGCTGGCCTTATAAACCAAGACAGGGAAACTCCAGCTGGGGCAGCTCGAGCCCCTGTGGGGAGGTCTGCGCTGCTGGAACTGGGCAGCTTGCTGGTGTGAGTCCCCTCTGTCTTGTCCAGGGAAGCGTGATGAGAGCTGGTGGGACCCTGGGGGCTTGGGCAGAGAATACCCAAATCCCTGAAGACCTCCCAGCTCGTCCAGGTGGGGCTGACACCCAGCTGGGTGGACTCATGGGAATCTAACCCACGGCCCCTGCCAAGAACAGATAGATTCCACCATCCAAGCCCCACGGCCAACTTCACTGGGTTCAGCCCATGGCCCCAGAATGTCATAGCCTCATGCCTCAAGACGAGCCCTCATTAGATTCGTCAAAACCACAACCCTTCCCATTCTGCCGTGGTGTGTGGAACTACATGGGCCAGTTCCCTGGTACTCAGCTCCTTCCCCCAGAGAACAGCCTTGCTGACACCTTGGACCACCTGCCCTCTCACGTTTCTAAGCCCCTTGTGCCCCGAGCTATCTCCTCGGGAAGCCGTCTGTGCAGCACCCTGGCTTGAAGAGCTTTCTCCTGACCTTGATTCTACACCCATCCCTCCGTTTCTTTGCAAGTGGGAAACCCAAGGGTGGGCCTGGGTTCTTTCTGCTTGTTGTGCACCTGCTCCCCCGGCCACAGACCTTGCTCTCAGGGAGCTCGTGGCCAAGAGCTTCCCAGAAGGGGCTGCCATGATGTAGAAGATAGACTGTCCCCCAAAGTAGAATGGGGCTGGCTGGGTGGACCCTGTAAGGATGTGGATTTTGGCTTCAAAGATGGAAGGAATTTCCGGCAGACCTATCTATTTAAAGATGGAATGCTTGCCTGCTCGCAGTTGTGAGTTCTGTCTTGGGAGGTGCCCCATGGTCTGGAGAGCCACTTAGGAGGGTGGGAGAGAGGAAGGTGGGGGCTGTGACCATCCCCAGGGTTGCCTCCTCTGGGTTCTGGGGCCAAATCTCTTTAGCACATGACCAAGAGCTCAGGAATGTATAAATCTGAAACAGCAAGACCCGTAAACATTTCCACGTCCTGTCTGTGCTTCATTAGGTTTTTCTAATACAAAAAGTTAAAAACAACTAGAGACATTTCTGGGTATCGCCTTCCACAGCCTCAGCACCGGCTGCCCAGACCTGTTGCTGCTGCCAGCCTGGCTGCAAATCAAGTGGGTGACGCAGAGAGTAGGTGGGCTCCTTGCAGGACACGGTGGATGAAGTGGCAACTTGGTGGGACTTGGAGCTGTGTGTGGGATCTGCTGTCTCCCTGGAGGCTCCTTCGCATGGCAACAGCACAAGGCAGGGCAGCCTCGTAACAGCCACACCTGAGTGTTCTTGCCCCTGCGTGGGCACCTTCCGGTGGAAGCCGGCCTCTGGGAGTGGACAGCACTGCTCAGTGGCCCCTTCTTCAAAGCCACCAATGAGAGGGACCAGCGTGGGGAAGCCAAGTGCAAAGAACCTGGCAGCCCAGGCCCATCCCCTACCCTGGGCTCTGGTGGGGCAGGGGGATGGTGAAGATGTTGGTGGAGTCTTGTTTGCACTTGGGTTTTAAAGGGCTTACCATTTACGAACTGCAAAGATGCAGAAGGACTTGACTTCCCGGTGGCAGGACACATGAGGAAGCTGCAGCAATTGTGGTCCCCTGCCCGTGACATGAAGCTATGTGGAGGGTGGGGGAGGGCTTTGGGGATCCTCTTTCCTCAACCTGGGGGCAGAGGTTCATGGTGGCCACTGTCACCTCCCAGGGGCCTGCGGGTGAAAGCAAGATTGGCCCCTGCAGTGGGCTCAAGAATGTCCCCCAAAGATCAGTCCTGATCCCTGGAACCCTGAATGTGACCTTGTCTGGAGGGGCGTGTGACACAGTGAAGGGTCTGAGGTGAGGAGGCGGTCCTGGGTTCTCCCGTGGGCCCTACGTGCAAACGCGGATGTCCTTATAAGAGGGGCCAGAGGGAAATTTGCCACGCGCAGAGGAGAGGCCACGTGAGGATGGAGCAGAGTTGAAGAAGCGCCCTGGAGACTGGAGGAACAGCCACAGCCAGGGGAGCCCCAGAGGCTGGAGGAGGCAGGAAGGAGCCCCCGGAGCCCCCGGAGGAGGGTGGCCCTGCTGACACTGTGATTTCAGACGTCTGGCCTCCAGGCTGTGAGAGGATAAATCCCTGCTGTTTGAGGCACCTGTGTGTGGCCCTTTGCTACAAGCCCAGGAGGCTCAGCCAGGCCTCTTCTCCAAGCTCCAGGCATCCCCGTGCCCCGCGGTGCAGTGGGAAGGGGGGTGCACGGGGGCTCGTTTCCTCGCTTACGTCTCGCACTTGCCAGCGTCTTGGTGCAAGCAAGCCTGGGCCAGAACCCAGCCTGGGACCCTGGGACCCCCAGGATCCTCTCCCTCTCCACCCCCGAGGCTGGGGACAGTTGCTCCCCGTTCTCTCCACACAGAGCAAGAACTCGGCTGTCCCTGAATATGCGGGGAGGCGCAGGGGACGCAATGTACGGACTCCCTGCCTGCCTTCAGGACCACACCCCCCCAGGTGAGGTGCATCAACCTGCTGTGATGCCACCACCTGGGGGCTGTGGTGAGGAAGGGCCTCCCATGCCAGCCACTGGGAGGGCTACAGAGTGGAGGTGACCCTTGGCGGGGACTCGGGGCGGGCCGGGGAAGGGTGGCCAGGCCGGGGAAGGGTGGCCAGGCAGAAGGCAGGTGGCTTGGCTGGGGGCTCAAGCATGAAGGACACGGTGGCCCAGGCGAGGCGTGTGTGTGAGGATGGGGGAACGGTGGGGCACAGACACCCCTGGCAGGGAGTCAACGTCGGTGGCCCGGGTGGCCACAGCTGAGGTTACGGGGTGATGGACGGCAGTCATGCGTGCGGCCAACTGGTCTCCCAGGCTCTCGCGGGCCCTGCGGCGGCCCCTCACACGGCAGCCCAAGAGCCCAGGCTGGCGCTCGCCCCCTCAGGAGCCTCGACACGCCCACCGTGCTGGAGCGAGTCCACAGGCCCACGTGTCAGGGCTGCTCCCGCGCTCTCCCTGCGGTTACGGGGTCCAGGCACCCCGGCTTTCTCTCTTCTTCACACAGGACAAGGAGCTCAGCCTCCCTCCGTGTCTGGCAGGGCCCCTGCCCCGGTCTTCCTGGCACCGGGACCCCCACCTGAAGCGTGTTTCCGCCCGTTACCTGCTCGCCCTCTGCTCCCTCCTGTTTCCCTCACATCACTTACCTCCACCCGATTGCCGCTGAGATGGTAACCTGCGTTCTCACGTGTCCACGTGTGGACGCTGCCTGCCACGGGGGGTGGGGGACGCACCTGGGAACTCCGTGTTCCAGGGCTCCGGGCAGTGGCCAGCATAAAACGGGCGCTGGCCTCGCTTTAGGAATGGCGGAGTGGCTGAATGAACGAGTGGGGAGCGGGGAACAGGGCAAGAGGATGCGGCAATAGGCAACGTTTGTGCCCCCGACTCCTCTGTGGTGACCGTGTCGGCACCGCTGGGAGGTGGCAGGCCGTGGGGCAGGGCCCTCGTGGCGGGTCAGTGCGCTCTCTGTCCACTGCGTGAAGATGCGCTGAGAAGGCACCGTCTGCAAGTCTGCCACCGCCTGATCCAGGCCCCAGCCCGTGGCAGCTGTCAGGGTGGCCGGATGGACTGAGACAGGTACCAGCTCTCCGGTGCTGGTTCTGCCCCATCTGCCATCCGCAGCCCGGAGAGGCTGAGCTGCCGGAACCACCTGTGCATGGGTCTCCCCACCCCCAGTGTGTCCTTGACGACCTCTGGCCACTGCTACCCTGCCCTGGCACGGCCGTGAGAGTCACAGCACGAGATGCAGCACAGGCGATCGTTTCCATTCGTCTGTGGCCGGCATGGAAAGCTGACTGCCTCTGTGGGCCACAGGTCCCCTTTGTCTGGGATGGGGGCCGGGGGGTGGTCACGACTGGCCAATAGCCTATCCACTGTGAGGGGTCCAGGCACTGGGAAGCGGGGACTCCTCAGGGCTTGTTCTTGGTGGTCTTCTGAAGTGTTACATATATACGTGTGTGAGATTTCACAAAAAATCACAGGGTGGGGCAGGGGAGCCCCAGAGGGCCACAGTGTTTGTCCCATTATTCGATATGGCTCCATGTCATGCCAGGGCCACAGCTGCTGACCCATGAGGCTCTTTGCTTCTGCTCAGAGAAGGGTGGCCTCTGCCTGCTAAACCCTTCCAGAGACCCCAACAGGAATATTCAGGAAGGGGGGTCTCGGAAGGCAAGGCCAGGACCTGGTCCCCTCCGCAGACATCCCCGCCACACTGGCCTTGTCCCAGCACCTGGGAGCCTCAGCGGAAGCCCTGCTCTGAGGCCCTGGGGCTGACTGCAGAACAGCAGGGTATGTGAAGGCCACTCTCTGGGGGAAATTTCCTGTTGCAGGAAGGATCTGCAGAGGAAGGGTGCTCAGAAGGCATGGCCAGGCGGGCTTGCTTCCCACTGTTCAGAGGCAATATCCTCTGCAGAGCAGAGCGCCTGGAGGGAGGCTTATTAAAACCAGGTGCCCCACCAGGGACACCGTCCAGGCCATTTCTCCTACTCACAGTCAAACGTTCGTGGCAGCAGAGGGACGGCTGGCTTTGCCTGCACCAGCTGCCTCCCATATTTCTGGGGCTGAGTGAGTACAGGTTGCAAGGCTCATGCAAATGTGATCCGTGCACTGATGAGACAGCATCTAATGCTCCGTGTGTGCAGAAAGCAGACGGTCATTTACGGGACGTCTTTGCCAGATCTCTTCCAAAAAAACAGTTCTTCTAGAGCTCCGCCATCTTCACACCACAAAGCACAGTGATGAGCAAATGGCTTGATCCCAGCCGGCTCCTGCATGTGTGCCTCTGCGTGTGCCTCTGTGTGTGCAGGCCACAGCATCCATGTGCATGGCTGGACAACCCAACTGCAGATCAGTGCTTTCAGACAGCCTCTCTAATCACAACCCACAAACCCAGAACCATCACACCCCACTGGGGGGGCAGCCAATGCCATCGAAATTCTCTGCAGATGCTGAGCCCGCTATGTCCCGGGGACCGAGAGGTTCTCACGGGCCACTGTGCCCTGTGGATGGCCCCAGCAGCACGGGCCACGCTTGATGGTTACTCATTCTTCAGTCATTACAAAGACCTGGGTTTACCCTGTAAAAAATCACTCCTAGTCCTCCCTCTGATGCTCCAGAGCCTGAAAGACCGCGTTAGCGGCCGTCCTAGGCACGCTCATATTCCCTCTCTTGCTCTGTGATTGCCCCGACGCGTGTTCCGCAGGCACTGGTCCACGAGGACAGCTGACACCCAGGCTTAGGGGCCGAGAGGTCCTGAGAGGAGGCAGGTGTGTTTGTTTATAGTGTCCAGACTCAAGGACGCTCAGGGAAAAGTGGCCGTTTCCACCTGGAGAAGGCTCAGGTGGGGTGGCTGTTTTCTTCAAAGGATGTGCTGCTCAGTAACACAGGTTTGTCTTTTCTTGCCTGTGTCCTTGAGTCGACTAGGAGCGCTGGCGGGCAGAGACCAGAGCCCAGCACAGCGCCAGGCAGAAAGCACGTGGTGGACGCTGAATGAGGGGTTTGCAAGATTACGTGGAAGACCAAGTTCACGTGCCTTAAACCACTGGGGAAACAGTAAGACGGCGTGGGCAAATACATGCACAAAGAAGCAGGGAGGGAAAGCTTGGCTTTGTCTTAGGAGCCCACAGGGCCTGTCTTGGGCAGTGGCTGGCGTGGTGCACAGTGGGTCTGCACAGTGGATTCTGATGGGCATTTCGGCCTAAACACAGTTTCCACTGATTTCCATTATTGGTCCGACAGGTTCTAGACATGAGCAGCTTTCGGCCATAAAGGAACCTGGGCTCGAGGTTTCCTGGGAGACCATGGGAAGATACCGCCCATGTCCAGCCGAAGTTGCTGAGCCCCTCCCTCCATTCTGGCTCCCTTCACACACCTGTGGCCGGGAGGCCCTGAGTAAGACCGTGGCACAGCCCCAGCTCTCCAGGCTGGGGGACAGGACACACGTATGTCTCTCTTGGTTCAGATTAAGCCCTCACAGGCTTCTTGCATGCAGTTCCCTCCACCTGGATCACCTGTCCCCACTTAGCTTGGCTCCTGCTTTGGGACCAAGCCCGAAGGCTCAGAGAAGCCTTTCCTGACCCTACCCACAGGCCCCTGCCCCACAACTCTCACTCACAGCCCAGTCTCCAAATACCATCCTGATAAAACACTGCAGACCTACTTGAAGGTTCATTATCTACTTAATGCTGATCTCCTGGAGGATCAAAGGGCTCCTAGAAGAGGTGACGCTTAAGTTGAGAGGGAAACAACACACCTTATGAAGCTTTGACAGGAGTATTCCAGGAAGAAGAAACGGCCAGTTTAGAGCCTCTGAGGTGGGAGAAATGCTTAGAGACAGTCCAGAAGTTTGGCAGGTGACGGATAATTATTTCCCTGTCTGTTCAGTGAATAAGTCCACTCATCCACTCACCCATCCATCCCTCTACCTACCCATCCACCCACCCACCCACCCATCTACCCACTCATCCATCCATCCATCATCCATACACCCACCCACCCATCCATCCACTCACCATGCATGTACCCATTCATCCAACTACCCACCATCCATCCATCCCTCCATCCACCCATCCACCCACCCATTGATCTATCAATTAGTGTATCAGTCCATTAATAGATCCATCAATTGATCCATCCATCCATCCGTTAATTCACCCCTCTATCTACCTTTCCACCCACCTATCCACTTATCTCTTCATCCATTCGTCAATTGATTCTTCAGTCTATCCACCCACCCACGGGCTCAGTCAGTGTGGGAGAATGGACGGGGAGTGGACTTCTATTTCTGGCTGCGGGTGGGGCCTTGCCATGGATCTCCATCTTCCTGTGTGAAGGACAGGGAAGCCCCCAGGCTCCCCCAAGGGTATTTAGACAGAAACTGTCAGGGTTGTGCTTGTCTGAGAGACTGTTTAGTGGACCAGTGTTGGATAAGGGGTCTGGGACATGGAGATTTAAAGTTCATAGTGATTTGGACAAAAATCAAATTCTGCTAGATAAAAAGTCTTATTACACAGGCCGTAAGCAGCTAGTATGTGGGAAAGTGACATAGGGCAGGGGCTGGAAAGCCTCCGGCAAGTGGCGGGTTCAGTCTGACCATCTGCAGCAGGGTCTATTTCACCAAGGGCACGGATACCTGGCCGGCCACCGCCATCCCCAGCTCCAGCCCCACACTCTGCACCCCCTGCTTCCCTAAGCCCCCACGTGATGCTGTCCATCCCTGCATCTTCCCACGTGTCCTCACTTGTCCCTGCAGTGCTTCCCAGGTAAGCACCTTCATGCACGCTAGCTCCCGGCCCCACCCCAGCCCTGGTGCGGTGGGCCTGGTCAGTCCCATTTCATAGATGGGATGGCTGAGGCTGCAGATGTGAAGTTACTAGTCTGGGGTTAGGACAGGGACTCGCGCTCAGGCCCCACCACCTAGTGTCCCTCCTCCCATGCCTCTAGGCTGCCTGGGTCGCTCCTCCCTGGTTGGAAACCCACGGCTGCTGGGGTCCTGAGCACCAATCACTGCCTGGTCAAAGCACCCACCGGCATCGTGCACAACAACCTGCTCAGTGCCCGTGGCAACTGCCTGCCACCACAGGCTCCTCTGGGGTCCCTCTCTGCTCTGTTCCATCCAGCCTCCCCTTGCACCCCCTCGCCCTTACTTGTGAGACCCTGCCCAGATCTGCGCCATGCTGTCCAAACTCCTGGGACCTGAGGCTGCAGCCTTGGCTCCAGATCCGTCCCTCCCCAGGACGTGTGCCTCATGCCCCCCAAGTTCCAGCCCTTATGCAGGCACGCCAACATCCATCCAGGTCAGCCCCTGACTCCCTACCTGCCTGGAAGGGAGCACACAGAACTAATCACACCAGCCTGCCAAAGGAGAATGGGCCAAGGTGGCTTTTCTCTCTCTGGAAGGGAAACTGAGGCCTGGGAGGGCTTAATGAGTTGCCTGGGGCACCTAGACTTGGGGAAGACACAAGATAGCAGCCCTCCCTTCCCTCTCTCCCGATGCTCACCAACACTCTGAGCCCTGGTAAGCGGCAAGCTTCTTGCACAGGGCTCCTTTGTGGTCCAGGGCTGTGAGGGAGCAGCTTCCGCCCTGCCACAGGGAGGGCAGGCAGGAGGGCGAGTCTGCAGGCGGGGAGCCCCGTCTGATTCCTGACTGCTTCTTATACCTGCGAGCTCAGGCGAGTGACTCAGCTGAGCCTTGGGCTCCTCCTCTGTCAGGCAAGGAGGGAACAGCAGCCCCGGAGGTTTCTGTGGGGGTTCTGAGACGATGCCGTGAAGAAGCCAGCATTTGTCCAATGACAGCAGCGGCCTGGCGAGCGGGTCTTCCTACTGAAGGGAAGTGGCTGGAGCCAGAGCTGCTCCCACGTCTGACATCTCAGGAGTCTGGTCCGAGTTGACTCAGGCCTCTCTCTTGCATCAGACCCACGTTTGTGCTGTGGGCAGAACATGTACCAGCCAAGACCCCACCCACAGATGTGCCAGGTAAATGCCAGGCTCCCACAGAGAAGTTGAAGCAGGAAGCTGTGGCTCCTGCCTGTCAGTGCCCCTAGAGAAATCGGAGGGTCCAAGTGGGTCTGAGGGCCCAGGGGTGAGTGGGGAATCTGCCACCCCATCTGTGCACACCTTGGCCTGCTAGCTCCAGGTGCCCCCTGAGCAAAACAGCGTGTGCAGGGTGGAGAGGCACCTGCAGCCATTCAGTCACTCAGCGAGTATTTCCCGGGCACTCCTATGTGGCAGGAACTGTCCTGGACACCAGGCAGGGAGCATTGGTCAAAAGTAACCCTGTCTGACCCCAGGGAGTGTCCAGTTTGTTGGGGAACACACAATTAAGTGCCCACCCTAGGAACAGCAGGCACAGGACCTAGGTAAGGGTCCCCAGGTCAGGGAGACACTGTCCTGGAAATGGGGTTGGCGTGGTGTCCACGTGGTCATCTGCAATCAGGGTCATGAACAACTGGGTACCTCCTAGAAGCCACCCCACTCCTTCCCTGGCTTATGCACTGTCTCTCTCAGCGACACGCATCGAAGCCCACAGCAGGCAAACCCCATGGCGACCACAGAGTGAGCAAGACTGGGGGAGGGGGAATAGACAGGAACCAATACCCGTAATTCTACTTACTGCAGAACGCGCGGATTTAGGACTGTTCAGATTCTCTACGTTTATTTACATAAAATTGTATATAAAAAGATAGAGCCTTAGACTTGTTCAGAGTCCCTTAGGAAAGGCGTAACTAACATCTCAAAAGTGATGCTGGCTGGGGCTCTCTGAACTGAATCTCGCCAGCAATTGCATGGAACTGACTGGCCTGAAATGTCGCGGCCCCAATGCTGACAGAGGTAACAAATCTGTATAAGGAAGAGGACACTGCCCTGTGCGCTGGAAACAGACTGTTCAAAGAACTGCCAACACCCATGCCTTTTCTGCCAAAAATGTGTCTTTTCCTGCCCCTTTATGGACACAGCTTATGAGGAAGTGGGAAGTCCAAGAGACAACACTGAGATCAAGGGCACAGGAAATTTTGCCTTTCATCTGAAAATCCATCAGCTGCAGAGGAAATCCCTGGCCAGGCAAAGCCTCTGCAGTGGTGCAGTGCACATACCAGCCTTGCTGCTGTGAAGAGGCTGTGGCTGGCGGCTCCCACTGCTGGCAGCCTTTGCTTAATTGGACGGGACGACCCACGGACAGCTCGCCGCAGTGTCCATGGCTGCTGCCTCTCAGCTGGGACTTAGGAACAAATAGCTCCCCCAAGCAGTGCCCAGACAGAGTCTGTCTCCTGTGTACTCGGACACAGCCCCAGGCTCTAGACACTCAGAATGTCCATTGGCCTAAATGAGAGAATGAATTTTCTTGGCCAGTGAAAGCTATTTCCTGGTTAGGCAATATTGCAAGTGATCCCTTTCCACTATATAAAACATGCAACAGACACATGCTTTGCAACATTGCACATCTGGTCCTAAGCCCTACTGTGCACATCTTCTAGTCTGCATTTCTAACACCTGTTACCAGGATCTTAAGGCGCATGGATCAAGAGAGATCTAGACCATACTTGCCCATGCCCACCTCTCACCACAGCCAGACTGCCTGGGGCAGGGTCCCAGCTCTACCACTCACAGCCAGTTCACTTCTCTCTGTCTCAGCTTCTTCATTTGTGAAATGAGTAAAATAACACTCATCCCTCCTGGCATGGGGGTGGGGGTTAAATATGCCAATTCAGATGAAGCACTCGGCATGGTTCTTACCTAGCAGAGAACATGCTAACTGGTGGTCACTGATCGGTGTCATTGTTTATATTATTACTTTCATCATCATCACCATCATCATCACCATCACCATCATCATCACCACCACCATCATCACCATCACCACCATCACCATCATCACCATCATCATCACCACCACCATCACCACCATCACCACCACACCATCATCATCATCACCATCATCACCACCACCATCATCATCACCATCACCATCATCATCATCACCATCATCACCACCACCATCATCATCACCATCACCATCATCATCATCACCATCGCCATCATCATCACCATCACCACCATCACCAGCATCACCACCATCACCATCATCACCACCATCACCATCACCATCATCACCACCATCACCATCACCATCATCACCACAGGATCACCAAGAACACTGGACTTAAGGAGTGTCCGTGTCATGCTGTTTCTCATTAAATGACTCTGATACTGTTGTCCTTAATGCTTCTATTACAAATGCTCTCTCCCTCCTGTAACACTGGTCACAGGCCTTTGCTTATATTTGCCATCTCTTCCTATCAAGGTTCCTTTTGTGCATAGCTTTTGTCATAGGAAGAGCAAGAGCCTGGAAGCCTGAGACCTGAGTTGTATCCTTTTTGGGCAAGTAGGTGTCACTCTCCCCATCCATGTGACAGGGGTTGCATGGGACGGCACTGGGGTCCCCCGAGCTCCAACATTCCAGGCTTCTCCTTCATGGAAGAACTTGAGTTGGACTGAGTTGGACTCATGGTGAAGTCCTCCAACACACATAGTAGGTGCTCATGAAATGACTGCTGAATTAATAAATAAATGTAAGTATAAATGCCAAAGGAGTGATACAGTAAGTATCACAAGGGTTAGGAGAAAGAAGGAACCACTCAGTACTGAGGAGGTCAGGAAGGCTTCCTGGAAGAGGTGGCAGTTGAGTTTAGCCTCAGTGATTGATAAAGGTTTGGATGGGTGGATGGGGAGGAGATAATGTTCTAGGCAACAAAAACGGGGTGAGCAAAGGTACAGGTGATGAATCACAAACAGGCCCTGCCATCAGGAGCCTGCGCAACGGAGGAGAATGAACAGCCGTGGAGACGCGCTCCCCAGCACCCTCTCTCAGGACGCCCCTGGGGGATGCGCTCCATGTACACGGGGGAGTAAAACAAGCCAGTGAGAGACACGGATCCAGGGAGCAGGAGATCCAACACCAGAGCAAGGTGCAGGTATTCCTCAGGCGGACGGAGGAAAGAGAGCCCTGAACGCTGACCGACCACGGGGCACAGGGACCATCCAGGCCTGACTGGAGCCGCAGGAAGAAAAGATTTCTTCACAGAGGTGACACAGACAGAGAGTACGTCCGCAAGCTTTGGGAGAAGTACACAACTGGAGAGAGCTTGGGGTCAAACCAGTAAGTGCACGGAAAAGCAAGCCAACCACCCAGGCAACCAACAAGCCAACAAGCATCTAAAGTCACTTATAACAAAGCGTACAGTAAAGAAAAGGAAATCACGGCACACAAGACTCGATTACGAGCTGCAGCCACGTGATCACCCTGAAGTCAGCGCGGACTGTGGCGCTGACCCGGGCAGGGTGTGGGCGGTCCAGCCCGGAGAGCGAACGCGTAACGTTCAGACAGGACCTTGAGAAGTAGCAATGTGCCAGCACTCACGACATGGAGGCAAAGGCCCCGAGAACCAGCTCCAGAAGTTGAGCAGAGTGACACCAAGGGACAGAAAATGGCCCCGGGGCAGGGGTTGGGCCTGGGAAGTACACTGTTTCTCCTAACAAGCCTTCCAGAGCTGTGCGACGTTGTAAGTAACGTATATTTATAATTGTGATAAAAAGGTCAACTAAATAAAAAATGAGGTAGAGTTTTGCCAACACGAGATTGATAAAGAAAATGAGGTTCAGGGATGGCAGGTGCTGCAAGGTGGAGCACCTGGTGCCACGGTCGCCCCCTGGTGGTGTTGGGCAGTGGTGCAGCCCCGTGGAGGCAACCTGGCGCCGGCACGGTCGTGCACGCACACCCTCCACACGCAGCGTGCCCTGCGCACACGCACCTGGAGAAGCCCCTGCCCTGCACATCAGGACACTCGGGATGTTCACAGCGCCTTCGTCAGTGACAGCAAAACACTGGAAACCCCTGTGTCTGTTGGCAGCAGCACGGGGTAGACAAGGAGCGGTACCTTCGCACAAGGGGATGTCGTACAGCAGTGAGGACCTACGACCCTCGGCTACGGACAGCAACCCAGACGCACCTTAGAAGCAGGACATTCACACAATGATATACATCCAGGATGACACCATGTGAATAAAACTCAAAAAGCAACAAGAGAAATTCTAGTGTTTGGGGACACTACACATGGGGCAAAATTGGAGAGAAAAACAAAGGAGTAAGAAGACCGTGACACAAGCAATCAAATGGGCTGCTGTGGGCAGATGTGCTCACCCCACTCCCCATGGTGAACTCCACTGGCACCTCCCGTCCTTTGTGAGTTTCCCAGAGCTC
Source organism: Daubentonia madagascariensis (assembly GCA_023783475.1). Lineage (NCBI taxonomy): Eukaryota > Metazoa > Chordata > Mammalia > Primates > Daubentoniidae > Daubentonia > Daubentonia madagascariensis. The sequence continues at coordinate 5,390,944 of JAKFHU010001784.1, read as the reverse complement.
AGCATCCAGGAGCCGTGGGTCGAGCGGGATCTCACCTGCCCCGATGGATGCGGTGTTGCGAGACACAGAGGCAGGTGGGGGCCAGGCCAGGGCCCGCGGCGGTGTCTGTTCTGCTCTGTGGACCACATAAAGGTATTTTTCCATTCCTTCCAAAAACTCACCGCAGTTCACCTGTGCACCAGGTGCTGCTTCCAATCTAGCCCCAGCTGAGTGATGGCATCTTGTCAGCACTGACAGCGAATGCTCCTGTCCCCTGCATTTCCTCCCACACCTGCTCTGACAAAGCCCTGGCAGGGGCCCGGGCCAGGTGAGGGGCAGGGCGGAGAGCATGAGCTGTGCCCATTCCTGATGGCAAGAGGCTCAGATCAGCAGCCAGAGGCTGCTCTGGCACGTGGGAACTGGCTCCCGCAGACAGGGATGGAGGTGTCAATATCTGGCCCTCAGATGGGAGAGGAATGTACTGGGAGCTTATAGCAAACAGGCAGGTGCAGAAAGCCCGACAGCCACCTGGGCATTTAGTCCTCCAATAACAGCAGATGTCAGCAACCCGACTGCTGCTCCTAGAACTCCAGGGAGCAAATCTATTCTGCCACATGGTCGGCTGCTGTTGAATCCTGTGAGTCTTAATTCATAAAGGATTCTGTGGGGAAAGGGTTGGAGGCTCCCAAGGGAAGCAGCTGGAGGGGCCTGTGACTTTGAGGCAGTCGTCTGTCCCAGACAGGACAGGATGAGCAAGTGCCCCATGGGACAGAGGCACATCCCTCCCAGGAAAAGTATTCCATCCTCGGCAGAGTGACGGGAACTGCTGGGTATCAATGCATGCAGATGGCTCAGAAATGGAGATGAAATGCAGGTGCTACAGACCCCCAAGTCCCCAGAGGGCTGAGCTGAGGATGCTAGGGTGAGTGGCCTTCGTCTGGAGTGAGCAGGGAGGTCTGCATCATAGGATGATGAGCCTTTGCTGCAGACCCCTGTGGCTGTGGCCCTTCCCACCTGACCCCCAGTCCCTGTGGTTTCTGAAGTGGTCCCACCCAGATGCAGGGGTGGGCACACAGCTGCAGCCAGCTGGGCTCCCTCCTGCCTCCCCATTCTGCTGGCCACAGGCTTGCTCAGCAACAGGGACGTTGCCTCCCCCTGAACCTGGTGTTGTGAAGACTTGGGGGCCCCCAGGAAGCCCACAAAGGGCTGAGGCAGGAGAGGGAGAAGAACCACATCCTGAAGGCATCATTTGACCTCAGAATCCAGCAGTACCTGAGCCCCAGGCCATTCAGTCATGTGAGTCAGTAACTCCCTTACTGCCCAAGCCAACTGGGGTGGGGTTTTCTGTCACTTGTCACCAATGTTGACCACTTGGCTTTGAAGCCAGAAGGTCTGGGCTCCAGACCCAGCTCTGTTTGATCCAGGTACATACCAATCAATCCCTGGACTGTCCCCGCCAGCACAATGAACATCCTTCCTAATTCTATGAGTAGAATCCGTGAGCACAATGTGTACCTGAGTTTACACAAAATAACCTCTTTAAATTTGGGAAAGGACTACAAAAGGAAAAGGGCAGAAAATGTGACTATTTGTAGAGGCGCCTTAGATGTGAGGGACACCACTCGGTCCCACGTGCAGCATGGAAGCCTGGTAACTGCATGCACTCTGCCCTGCCCCATGTCTACACAGGGGGCTGCAGGTGAAAACGAGCCTGTCCCAGGAGGAAGCTTCATGCCTGCAGGGGAGAGCGGAGACTCGCCTGTCCGTGGAAACGTAGTGGTGATGCCCCTCCCCACGTTGACAGCACATCTGCCCAGGGCCGGGCCTGGCCTGGCACGTGGGCAGTGGAGGACTGGACAAGGTTCAAGGATAATCAGATGTGACGTGTCCACTCTGTCCACCGCCGACAGGTCACTGAGCCACAGTGGGCTGGACAGTGTCACAGAAGAGCAGGGTGCGTGTTTGCCACGGCTGGACTGAGACCTGGGTGGCCTGAGGAGCGCTCCCTCCGTAGGGTGCTCCCCAGACCCCTGTCCCCCGGTGGCACTGTCCTGCCTCACCCTGCAGAGGAAGAGAGCGCCAAGTGACACCGCGAGCTCCCACCGGCCTCCTCAGCTCCGTCCCCAGAAATCTTCCCCTCAGCCCCCAGAGGCTCAGCCTGTCCCCGCCCGGCCTCCCTTCCCAGGGCGTATGAAAGGACGTTAGACAAACACAAGCACATCGAGAGGTGGGGCCAACTGCACCGCAGGCAGGGAGGGGCCGCAGCCGGGCACGGACCCCAGGCGCTACGTGTCACTGTCTAACCAGGCCCAGAGGGCATCGCCACAACAGTACAGCGTGCCCTCGCCCTCCTACCACCTATCCCTGCCTGCCACGTGCCCATGTGGCCTCCAACCCCTGCGCAGACATCAGCCCTCCACAACCTGGCCCCCACCTGCAGCCGGCCCTGGGCCAACCTGGACACCTCCAGGTCCCTAAGATGAGGGGCCACGCTTGTGTGTCTGTGGGCCGCAAATGGAGAGCCTGGCCCACCGCTGGACACCCCCCCAGTCCCCGGAAGGGAAGCTGCCCCCTCCTGTCCTCCCGCGGTGTGCCCTGAAATGCGCGGACACTGTGGGCCCCTCCTTGCCCCACCCTCGCCATGCTGCTGTGTTCTAGGAACCGCTGCCTCCTCCTCGCTCAGCCCCTGCCTAGCCCGCGGCGCCTTTGGCCAGCCCTGCCGACGGAACCCTCAACTCACCCTCTAGAAACCTCTCCTCCACCCTGCGCACAAATTCACCACTCACAATTAGCCAAACACTTTCTGAGCAGATCCCTGAACACCGAGCCCCTCTCGTATGGGAGGTCAGAGTTACCTCCAGCCGCTTTGGCTTCCAGAGCTCCCTGCAGGAACTTGGCCTTGGGGTGGCCGCCACACCTTCCCATTCTGTCCTCTCCCAGGGTGCCGAGGGGCGGGGGACACCCAGCACAGGCCCTGTCAGGACCTGCCTGGCCCTGGAGAGGACCCTCATGTGTCCAGAGCAGCCCTGCTGTGGGAGGCAGGGGCTGGGGCCGCCAGGGCACTGTGGCTCTGGGTAGGCAGGGCTACAGGGCCCTCAGCCCCAAATGGCAACCCCGAGACCCCACATCACAGGCCTCTGCACCCTGGGCTTCTGTGGCCAGAGTTGGTGATGTGGTGGCGCGTCAGGCTGGGTGCAGGCACCATGCCTCACTCTGGCCCGGGGGCCAGACACCCAGCACTAGGGGAGCCTGGCTGCCCGGCTCAGTGTCAGCAATTTGACTCGTCATGCACTGAGGCCATGGAGGGCAGCCACCCTGCCTGGTGTGTCAGGACGCCGTGGAGGGTGGTCATCCCTGCCCGGTGCACCTGTCCAGCATCCCTGCTCTCCCAGGAGGACCCACCCTGCAGATTGTCAGTGTCGGGATTTCTGTTCGTTTATCCAGGGCCCTGTTGGCTCACAGAGCTGCTGACACGTGATGGGAGCAGCAGTGACCATGGCACAGTGTGGCGCACGTGGGTGCCCCAGCCTGGACACGCATGGCTGCTCTCCCTGGTGGGCCACTGGAGAAGAGGCCAGACCTGGGAGGCTGCTCCAGCTCTATCCACACACCCCAGTGAAGCATAAACTATTTCAGAAGTATACAAAGGCCTAGGAAACAGCGTAGCAGGCACCCGCGGCCCACCACCCGGAACTTTTCTCCAGTGTTTCACTAGTCCACGCCTCCCCTAAACACGTCAGCGTGCACTGCATTAACTAGACTTCCACATTTGCACATGGTTTTTTAGGTAAAATTTACATACAGTGAAGTGTGCGTCTTGTAAGTGAACCAGTCAGTGGATTTGGCAGAGGTGCTCCCCTGCTGACTCGAACCCTGTCCAGAGAGAGGGTTTCCACCGCCCCAGGAAGCCCTGCACGCCCCCAGCCCACCAGTCGCTCACACCCAGTATTTGCTTCAACAAACGCCAACAGCTGAAATGAACAATGTGTGCAGCAATGTCTTCAGCAATTAGAAATGGGAGACTGTCTTCCGGGTGGGCAAATTTCATGACCTAACACGTTGGCCGCGTTCCTCAGGGGGCCACTCGGGGCCTCCTGCTCCCCTGTAAGCTAAGTGCCAAGATGCTTGGGATTCTGTGCGTCTGCCCATGGCGCTTGGGAGCCGCCAGCAGGTACGTGCTCCTGGATCACAAAAAGCCCAGAAAGCTACTTCGCAAGGGTGGGGTTTTTACAGGCGCAGTGAGTGAACAGCCGCGGCCACTCCACGGAGGCAGCTGACGCATCTCTTGCTTTAGCAACAGGGATGACACATCCTGGGGTTGCACGCGGACAAGTTCCCAGTGAGGCTCCTTCCCATGGCACCATGCAGGAAGGTGCTTAGCGGCCACCGAGCCAATGTCCCAGCAGCCGTGTGGAGGAGCACAGCTGGTGCTCTGCACGCACAGGTGACCTCCAGTGGGTCCCCATGGAGACTGTGGCAGGGGTGGTGGACGTCTGAAGGATGATTCCCTTCCCCGGGGGGCTTGAAAGGCCAGGGCCCAGGGTGAGGGTGCAGCAGGCGCTGTGGGCACCCTCCTCTCCATGGTGATTATGGGCTTCCCTGCTGCACCCAGACATAGCCGGGCCCCTCTCAACACAACGTCAGTAGCTGCCACCCCTCACCCAGGTCTGACTTTTGATGTGAACCCTACTTTTCAGCCTGGAGCATGGTGAGAATGCAGAGCCAGGGCGACCCTGAATGCTGTCCCCAAGGCACAAGTCCCAGCTGCTCTGTCTTCTGCCCTCCTGTGGACAGACCAGCACTGCCCACTGCACTGTGTTCCCTCAAACACCTTGAGCCGGGCTGAAGGTAGTTTTCCTGCCCTTGACCCATTCTGAGAACCACTTGGATGGCTGGATCACATCTCTCCCTCCACAACGACCTCCTCACCATGCCTCAATGTCAGTTCAATACTAACTCCGTGTACCAACACTGGCATGAAACTAACCAATTAACCCATGCACCAGCATTGGTGCAATATAACCAGGAACCAATGTTAGTGCAGCACTAACCCACGCACTGACATTGGCACAGCGCTAACCAAGCGTCGGTGTGGGCGCAGCACTGGCCTGCGCACTGACGTCACACAGTATTAACCAAGCATTGGTGTGGACACAGCACTGACCTGTGCACCAACATCACACAATACCAATCAAGCATCGGTGTGGGCGCAGCACTGACCCATGCACTGACATCACACAGTATTAACCAAGCATCAGCGTGAGCACAGCAATGACATCACACAGCACTAACCAAGCATCGGTGTGGGTGCAACACTGGCCCGTGCACTGACGTCAGTCCACTGCCAACTCATGCACCATTTTCACACAAAAGAACCTTTGGCAATAAGTGTAAGTTAAAAGGTCTGGATGTGATGCCGGATCAAACTCCAAAGAGAACTGAAAGCCACTCCTTACCTCTGTGATGCCTGGTCACGGCCGACGTGTCCACTCCAGGGGAAGGGCCGGTCTGCCTGCTGGTCACTCTCACACAGCCCTTCTCTCGGCCTCCAGGGGACCCTGCAAACCATACACGGGTGTTTAGACGGAAGCATCTGAGAGTGGCTCTGGCATCACCCATCCCGGGAAAGCAGCAGGTACAGTGGGTGCCTTGTGGGTACCATGGAGGAGGGGACCTGATTGATGGCGCCTGTCTGAAATGTGCCGGGCCCCACCCCACCCTCCCTTCCCACGGGCATCGCTCCCACAGTGCCCCCACCCCACGCCCCGCGTGTGTGCACGTGGTCCTCTGCACGCTCACATGCGGTACATGGGCCCAGCCATCCCAGGACCCACCCGCCTGGCTTTCCTGGCTGCTGTCCCCGTACACCGACCTGGCTTTCTATCCCCAAGGACACCCCACCCCAGAATCCTGCCAAGTCTGGTGTCTTCTTGCTGGTTGCTGCACAGCGTCCTGGAGGGGGTGTCCATTTGCCAGCCTGTGCAAGATGCTGGGGAGCACCTTGGACCCTGCGCTTTATGGGTCTGTTTTGCCTTCTCTGGCCCCTTTGACCCTGTCTTGCAGGCTTCTGTGTCTCCCTTGGGCTGTGTGAGCCAGCGGCTGTGGTGGGGCCTTCCCCCGCCTCCCGCGCCCTGACCTCCCTCACTCCTCCCCTCCCCGCACGACAGCCGCAGGACAGCGATGCCAACCCGGGCACTTCCTTCCCCACCAGGGTCCTGGGTGGCTTTTGGGGAAGGGAAGAAATCAAAACTTGGGACAAACACCTGTTTTGAAACTGCACTGAATTTAGGGTTGACAGACCTGGGTCCCAGCCCAGCCCACACAAGCCCTTGTCTCCGGTGCCTCCGTGTGCACCCGGGACACGAGGAGAAATCCCCACACCTCCCTCTGGGGCTTGCTCAGGGCGCAGTGGAGTGAAACTGGGAGGGCCCAAGCGACTCACACGCTGCCCACCATCAGCGCCCTGGGACCTGAGCTGGGATGTGAGGGGGGAACCCGAGGTGCATCTGGGGGGACGTTTGGAGTCTGTGTACCTTCACTGGGACCCATTACCTGAACTAACTAATCTGCAGTGGTGCCCCAAAGACACGTTTTCCTGCCCTCCGGGTGACATTCCACATTTAACGGCGCAGAGCACCACGGCTGGGGGCTTTGCCACCACAGCTGCGTCCACACGAAGCCGGGGTTTCCTCTCCAGGTGTTTGCCGGCACCTCCCTCTTCTGTTTTATCTAGAATCATTTGGACTGTCAGCAAAATATAAAAAACAGCTGCCTGCAGGGGCCAGCTTCACCGCAGGCTGTCTCAGCCGCTGTCTAATTAGTAGTTTCCAGGTTGCAGCGGCCTGTGGGAACATCTGCGCTCCACCTCTGCAGACCGCGGCACGGAGGTAGGACGCCCAGGCCTCCCAGAGACCCCCTCACGCTCCCTTGATCTTTAAGGCAATTTGTGCCTTTTTAGTCTTTAAATCAGAGAACGCTGGTGTGCATGCTGTTTGTGAAATCACTCGCTGTTTGCATACGGTCTGTGGACCACATCGGGTCCACGAGGAAGGTCTCAGCGTCCCACAGGGAGAAGCAAACACTAAGGCAATACGCCGACTACTCCGTCGAGCTACGGGGAAAGAAGTCCTTTATTTTAAGACCCGAAGAGCAGATTCAAATAGCAGAATTGAGCCAAATTCTGTATTTTTAAAACCTTCTCCCAAGTATGACAGACACATAGGCAGGTGAACAGTAAACAAACAGCTCTCAGCACTTTCACACGCTGAGCACACGCATGAACCACAGCCCTCCCATGTTCCCCGCCCCGCCACCAGCCTGGCCCCGACAGCAGAGGGAGGCTTGGTCGGTCGTGTGACCATTACCGGTGGGATCACACAGTGTACGGCATCTTTCGTGCAACATTGTTTATGGATTTCACCATGCTTTTATTTTTTATTGCGGTAACATACATATAACATTAACCATTTTTAAGTGTGCAGTTCGATGACATTAAATGCCTTCCTATGGCCGTGGAACAATCACTACCGTCCATCCACAGAACTCTTTCCATCTTCCCAAACTGAAACCGTCCCCATTAAACACCGACTCCCCGTTCCCCACACCCTCACCCCACCCTCCACTCTACCCTCTGTCTCTGTGAGTCCACTCCTCCAGCGACCCCATGTGAGTGGGATCACGTGGTGTTTGTCCTTTCGTGTCTGGTTTATTTCACGCTAGCATAGTGTCCTCAAGGTTCCCCCTGTTGTAGCAGTGTCAGAATTTCCTTCCTTTTTATGGCTGAATGACATTCTGTTGTGTGGATAGACACATTTTGTTGTCCACTGATCTGTCAATAGACACTTGGGCTGCCTCCAGGTTTGCAAACAACGCTGCTACGAACACGGGTCTACAATATCTGTTTGAATCCCTGCTTGCAGTTCATCTGGGGCGGTTCCCAGAAGTGGATTGCTGGATCATAAAGCAGATCTATCTTTCATTTGCTGAGAAACTTTCCTATTATTTTCCACAGCAGCTGCACCGTTTTATGTTCCCACCAACAGTGCACAAAGATTCCAATGTCTCCATGTCCTCACCAACACGTGCTACTTTCTGGTTTTTTGCTAGCAGTCATCTTAATAGGTGTAAGGTGGTATCTCAGTGGGGTTTTGATTTGCGTATCCCTAATGATTTGTGCTGCTGAGCATATTTTCATGTGCAAGATTTTTAAAAATACATTTTGTGTAAAAACTCTTTGTTGGATAGATATATATTGAGACGACACTGTAGAGGAATGTGCTTAAAAGGGACAGAACCACGACTGTCTTCCTCTAAAGGAATTTCAGCAAGTGGCTTCCACTGGCAACTTCATCCACCCACCCATCCACCCATCCACCCAGCGATCCACCCACCCACCCACCCACCTACCCCTCCACCCATTTACTTATCCATTTACTCATCCATCTGTCCAGCCACCCACCACTGAGAGCACCTGCCAGTCCAGAGTCTGTCACTGTGGCTTAGCCCCACCTATTCCCAAGTCTGTTGAGTTGATGCCCAATTCTCCCCTGACCTTTGGATGCCGATTCCCACCGACTCTCCATCAGTGTCCACCTGCTCGTGTGGGCCCTGCCCATCTGCCCTCCCTAGCTCTGACCCTTGGTTGATTCCTGCGCGATTCTGCTCAGAGCTTCCTGGGGCTTCCTGCTGCTGGCACACAGCCCCTGCCATGCCTAGCTCATCCCCTGGTGGCTCTGGTCTTAGACATTGTCAAGACCCAGCAGCACCAGCGTCCATGCCAGGCAGCTTCTGTTCCACGCACCACACATGCCTTCTTCCCAGGGCCTTCCAGGACTTTGTGGCCCAGCACCTGTGGCCAGTCCGTCCCTACTGTGAACTCAATGGCTCCCATGCTTCATGCCTCAGCCTGTGGTGTTCCAGGCTGGGCCTCCTTCCAGCAAATCACCCTCCCCAGCCTGTGAAGCTGTCTCTGCCCCCAGCCCCCTCCCTAGGGAGGGTGAGTCACATATGTCCCTGTGCTCCCACATGCCTTGTCAAAGATCTGCACAAAGGCTTTTCCACAGGGCCTGTTATTATTAATGAAGACAGCGATGGCAGTGACCGATGTTGTCATGCTCTCCCGGAAGCCAGGCCCGGGCTAGGACATTCCGTGCAGAATCTCACTGAATCCTCCCAATGACCCTGTGAGGCAGGTTCTCATCCCCATCTCAGGGGTGAGGACCCTGGAGGCTCACAGAGGCAAAGCAACTTGCCCCAAGTCACACAGCAAGTGGCCGAGCTGATTCCAGGGCCTGGACGTGGAACGGCCGTGAATCCTCAGCCTGAGCTGTATTTACCCCTGAGCTAAAAACAAGAATAAATGAATAAACCAATGGACGATGACTGAATGAGTCTAGGCTCAGGCCAGCAGCACTGATCTCAAAGCCCAGTCGCTCCCGGCAGTCGGGAGCCGTTCAACGAGCACTTTGAACAGCACGCGGAGGCTCGGTACCAGACTTCTCCTTCCTGGAAAGGAACGAGAACAGGGTAAAAGCCAAGAGAAAACCAGTGAGCAGAGGGAAGCAGCCCTGGGAACTTCCCCTGAACGGAGCCTGGCTGCTTTGGATATTTGGAATTTGGGCGCAGCCCGAGGAACATCGGTCGTGATAGGGGTTTGGTTTCACGTGCTGTGGGGATGGAATGAGCCGTCTGGAGCTGCCCCTCGGGGCCCCCGAGAGTGCTGCGTGACAAACAGGCCCACGCAGCCCTGGCCCGAGCTTCTGGCTGTCACGTTTCCCACTCACCCTCCAGGCAGCAGATGGGAATATTCACAGAGCTCACACGGGCCCTTGCGAGCGGTTAACCAAAGCACCCACTCTCGGCTCCCCGCGACAGAGGGAGCCCGAAGGTCTGGGTGCAGGAGCCGACCATGGGGTGGGGGGCAGGCCCAGCCAGCCCTTCCCTCTACCTCCAGGGGCTGGGGGTCCCCAGGCGTGTGCATTTGCCAGAGCTTATACTAGGACCATTAGGATCTGGCATCTCACTGCGTGCACCATTTGCCTGTGAGGAAGAAGAGCCGCTGACAAAGGCCGGCCTCCAGTCAGTCTTCGGGGAGACCGTGCTAATGTCTGCAACTCACTCAGAAACACGGCCACACATAGCGCGGCCCCGGGTCCTGGTTTCTGGAAAACATTCTGCTCTGCAGGAGCCCAGGCGGGGTCCAGGCCCGGGCAGGGGAGGCACAGGACGGGCCTGGAGCATCTTGTGCCGGGAGCCGGGAAGCGCTCAGAGAAGAGGGGGCGCGTGGGTCAGAGCGACCCACGTGCCCGTCGGGAGCATTGGATGACCGACGACAGCCAAGGCTGTGACCCACCTGAGAGAATAAGGACCCACGAGACCACCCTGGTACGAGAACAAACAAGCAAGTGGGGGTGGAGACGGGGCAGTGCCAATCGGTAAATGTAGCGGGAATGATTTAAATGTACCCCGAGTGAGGGGTGGGCGGGGGTGCAGGTGCGCCGAGGGGCAGCCCAGTGTCCACGGCGGGTCCTGGCGGGGGCGGGTGCGGACGCTCCCTGGAGAGAACTTTCTGGAGGTCTGTGTGTTTGAGGAGTTTCAAAGTGGGACACGAGAAAAGATAAAAGTAAAGATGAAGATTGGGAAGAAAAACAGAAAGAACGCAGCAGGGCGTGACAGTCGCCCCGTGGGGACGCCACTTACACCTGCCGCACGTGCCGACCCGGGTGTGGCCTCCTCCTCTGACTTGCAGGTAGAGGAACGAGGGCGCAGAGGGGCTGTGTCCCCGCCGCGGTCCGCATGGGGCAGGGGCAAGAGCCACCCCGGGCCCCGCCGGTGCAAAGGCCCGCGCCTCCGCCTCGGACAAGGGCCTCCGCCTCGGACAAGGGCCTCCGCCTCGGACAAGGGCCGCCGGCGCAGGGAGTCGGGCCTCCGCGCTGACTCAGCAAAACCACAGGGCTGCAGACGGCAGACGCCGCCTTTCGCAGCAGAGGTGGAAACACCCAGAAGGGCACAGAGGGCAGCGTTCCCTCTGAGGAGGCAGGGAGACCCCCGCCCCCAGGTGAATGCTTCGGAATTTTAAAGAAGAGAATGTGTTTATATCAATAAGATACCTTTATACCTTTATGCCAATAAGATAAATTTAAGGTAAATAAAAACAAAAATGTAAAAGGGACCCACGGCCTGCACCCAGCCTAGGTGAGGGCCCCGGAGCCCACACAGGTGACTTGGGGTGGGGTCAACTGGGTTGATGTAGGTGAGCCACTCCCCACCCGAGGGTCCCCACTCCCCAGCCCGGGGTCCCCACCGCCCACTTGTCCCCCCCCCGCCAAGGTGGCCGCTCTCCTCTTGCTGGAACCAGATTGCGCATCGGCTGCTAGTGCCCCAGGACAGCATCTCTGTGACTGTCACAACCGTCCCCCAGCCCTGTCCCCCACACTGATCCCTCCATGGGCTTCAAGTTGACTGCGGCAGACCCTATCCAGCCTGGGGGGGTCCTGGGGAGGGCGTCTGTGCCTTTTCTCCCAGCTTTCTGCCTTGGAGTTCAATGAAACTTGGAACGACGTGAGCTGGGGACACTCGCCCAAACCCTCCTGAGTGGGGACTGACCAGACCTGTGGGGCCCCCCACTCCTCCCGGGAGGCAAGACTGGCAGAGCTGGATAGAGACGGAGCTGTGGACGACCACCCAGCCGCACAGCCGCAGCTCCCAAGATCACGGTGGGTGGGAGGGAGGACGAGAAAGCCCCCCGAGCCCCAGGCAAACAGGCCACGCAGAGGGTCACACTGACCTCTTCTGAGCCACGAGGCGAGCGTGATTCAGACAGTGCGGCGTCGGCACAGGACCAGACACAGACGCCAGGGAGCAGAACAGAGCCGGCAGGGCTGGTCCACTGATTTTTCACAGAGGAGAGAAGTAATTCAAAATGGATCATAAGCCTGAATGTAAAACGCAAAAAATAAAAGGTCTACAAGATAACACAGAGCAAATCCATGTAACCTTGAGTTTGTCGGTGAGTTTTTAGCTACGACACCAAAAGTATGATCCGCGAAAGAAAAAATTAACATATTATATTTTACCAAAAATTTAAGTGTGCTCTGTGAAAGACACTGTTAAGAGAAGGAAAAGATAAGCCACCAGGAGAAAATATCTGCAAATCGTATTTCCGATAAAGGACTTACATCTCGAATATATAAAGAACTCTGAAAACTCAACAACAAACCAATTTAGAAATGAGCAGAAGATCAGAGCAGACACTTTATCGAAGATCTGCAGATAGCAAATGAGCACGTAAAAGATGTCCCACATGATACATTAGCAGGGAAGACAAATTAGAACAACAACGAGACACCACCGCACGCCAACAAACGGTCAAAATGCAGACGCTGGCCACAGCAACGCCTCGAGGACGGGGAGCGACAGGGACGCCACTCCCTGCTGCTGGGAACGCAGAGCGGCGCAGCCACCGGGAAGACAGTTTGGTGGTTTCTTAGAAAACTAAACATACTCTTACCATACGACCTGGCAATTTCACTGCTAGGTATTTACTCCAAGTGAACCAAAAATTTATGTTCACTCAAAAACTTACAGGTGACTATGTCTAGCAGCTGTAAGCATGATCTCCCAAAACCAGAAGCAACCAAGACGTCCTCCAACAGGTTTACAGATGAGCAAGCTGAGGCACATCCAGACGGTGGAATACTAACCGGGGATGAAAAGGAACACGCTATTGACTCACACAACATGGATGAGTCTGGAATGCTGCTAAGTGAAAGAAGCCAGACCCAAAGTGCTACATATTGTGTGATTCTGTTCACATGACATTCTGGAAAAGGCAAAACTATAGGGATGGAAACCAGGTCGGTGATTGCTGGGCCGGGGAGGTGGGGTTGATTACGAGAGAGATGCACAAGGGGAATGTAGGGCGTGGAGCAGTGGGGGGCGGTCGACACACAGCTCCACGCGTTCACCAAACCCTTGGAACTTCATGCCACAAAGAGTAGGCTTGGAAGTGTGCAAATTAAGAGAACAGCAACCAGGCTGTCCGGAGACCCCAGGATGGAACCCAGACAGAGGATGTAATTGTACCACAAGTGTCTACACGGCCTCACTGAGGGGAGGGGGAAGGACAGTGCGGCCTGAGCAGCTTTGGACAACAGGGTTTCGGCTGGACATCGGCGCAGGAGACAAAGGAGCTGCACATCAAGGCTACAGTGGGTACGGTGGCTTCTCACGGGGATATGGGTTAATTTCCAAACTACTTTACATGGTGGGGGGGAATGAATAAGGCCATGGGGGTGGGAGGTGGGAGCCAGCATCTAACCGTTGAAAAAGTGGTGACAGGTAAGCTGGGGGAGGCTAGAATGAACCACGAGGCCCGGAGAGCAGCCAGAGACATCAGCGTGGACTGTGTTCAGCTTCGTTCGGACACGGATGGATAGGGAACAGTCGTTGCTGTGTGTGCGCAGGCCAGTCAGCACACACGTACACTCCTGGCTCTGTCTGCCGAGGGCACCTGGTACCCACCTCTCGGTGTCTAAACATTATTCTCCAACAAAAGGGCCAGGGCTCCTTGGACAAGTGGCTGATTCTGGGCTGGGGCACAGAAGATACAAGAGGAGCCTGGAGCACTTTCTAGTCCAGTAAGGAAGGAAGTGCTCCCAAAATACCAAATCGGGGGGAGTGTCACAGGGACACAAAGAGCAACAACATAAATAACATAGGATTGGAGGAGGCCCAATGTATAAATGTACACGGGTCCATACTGAGATAAAGCATAACTGAATAACTAGATACACAGGAGAGGAGAGGCAACTCTCCTGTACAAAAACACCCCAATAACTTCTATAGAGCCCCTCCCCCGACCAGGGAGTGGCACCTTCGCAGTGGAGAAGCACAGCAGGCACAGCTCAGCCAGGAGATGCCAGCGTCAGCAGTGACAGGTCAGGGTGCTGGTCGGACCCTCGACAGGATGTGGTGCGAGGGGCACCTTCCACTGTGTGTTCTTCCCCAGAGCCCATAATCTCAGTCTGACCATGAGAAAAGCATCAGACAACCCAAGTTAAGGGATGGTCTATAAGATACTTGACCAGAATGCCGCAAAACTGTCAAGGCCATCAAAAATAAGGAAAGTCTGAGGAACTGTCACAGCCAAGAGGCAGCTCAGGAGACAGAATGTCACGTGGGGTCCTGGCTGGGATGCTGGGATGGACCTTGGTGGGAAATCAGAATACGGCCTGGCATTTAGTTCATAGAGCGCCAGTACTGCTTACTATGGACCAACGTCATCTTTGCAGTTTTGACGAACGGGCCGTGGTAGCGTGAGACACTAACAGCGCAGTACAGTGAGTAAGGGGTGCACCAGAACTCTGGGTGCAATTTTTGCAACTTTTCTATAAATCTAAAATTCTTCCAAAATAAAATGTTATTTTTAAAAATAGGCAAAATACTTGCATATATATTTCACCAAAGAAGACATATCGATGGCAAATAAGCATACAGAAAACAGCCCACCCCATTCATTATTAGGGAAATGCAGATAAAGCCACAATGAGATACCACTTCACACCCTCTAGAATAACCCCAACCCCAAAACAGTCAGTATCAGGAACTGGCCAGAACGTGGAGAAACAGGACCCCCTATGCTGCCGGGTGGATGTGTGAAACGGGACATGCTCTGGTACTGTGTGAAAAGGGGAAACGTAGGCTTACTTAGGACCCCAAAATTCCTCCTGGGAAACTACCCACGTGAAGCAGGAGTCCACACAAAGATCCGTGTGCAAATATTCTCAGCTGCATTATTCATAACAGCCCAAACAGAAAAGGACACCAATGTCCATCCCCCGGCGCGTGGACAAACACGTGCGGTGTGTCCATACCATGGGATACTGCTGGCAGCAAACAAACTTGCGACGCACACCGCAGAATGGATGAAAACGCCGTGCTGAGTGAAAGACGCTGGACACGAAGAGCTGCATGCTGTGTGGTTCCATTTGTACAAAATTTTCAGAAAAGGCGAATCTCTGGAAACAGAAAGCAGATCACCGGTTGCCCGCAGCTGGGAGGGCGCTGACCACGCGGGCAGGGTCTCCGGGGCGCTGGAGGGTTTAGTGCTGACGGTGGCGATTGTGCCATGACTTGACGAACGTCCTGAGCGTTGGCTGGCACAGCGACGATGAGCGAGTTTTGTGCTATGTAAATGACACCTCGACAACACTGAGTTTAAAAACAGAAAGGAAGGAAGATGGGTGGTCCCAGGGTGGGGGATTTTTATCTGCAGTGACTTCAGTTGGGTCTACTCCTGAAATGCGTCTTTAACTCCTGAGGGCCCCTCCAAGGACGGGAGTGACACGAAGCCAAACCGCAAGGACTCCTCGCTCCTGAGAAAGCCCACACTGTAAACAACAAGGCAGGCAACATTCAGGAATCAAAACACAGCTGGTCTGTGTCCCTGTCACCCCCAACGGCTCCCCGTGCAGCCGTCCAGGGTAAGCCAACCTGCCGACAAGCACCCCGTCCCCGTCTGTCGCTGCCCTGCTCCCGGGGCGCCGGCTTGGCCACACCCCCAGGGACTCATCCATACCTGGGGTGTCTGTGGCACTTCTAACCACGCCGACGGACCCCAGCGGGAAGAACACAGAACCCGTTCGAAATGGAGAGGGACTCAGCTCTCTGAGGGAGGTGGGAAGTCCTGGGCACCCCGATGTCCAGTTTCATCCCACATTTAACAAGTACTGACCAAGAGGCGCTCTGTGCCCCGAGGTGGGCTGGCCCCAGACACGGGGTGTGAGCACAGCACACCCCCCCAGAGCTTACGCCACGGGCTCCGCATTCACGATACTTCCTCCCGGCCAGGCCCCCCAGAGGGAAGGCCGTGACCTGTGCCCAGGGACCCTGTCCCGCCCTCGGCTGCCACTGCCTGGACCAGGGATGGGTATCGGGCGCCTGGGCAGACAGTTCCAGGGCTGTCACGACTGGCACCAAATCCATGCGCACACAGGAAGGCTCTGGGCCAGATTCTTCCCAAGGGCACTTCAATAGGGGTGTCAGGCAAGAGCGGGGTAATCAGCAGGAAGGACGCACGGTGCAATGGAGGTGGCTCAGAGGTGGCCACAGGCAGGCCCGAGCCCAGGGTGTGCATGTGCAGGAGCAGGAGTGTGACCTGGAGAGGCCACACACAGGGAGCACGGACGCAGAGGATGCCGTGGTGAGTACACCGCAGAGAGAAGGGAGTGAGTGCCAGGGTGTGACCCATGGAAGCCCCTGCTCCCCTCACAGGGGACCCAGAGCGCCTGGAACCCAGTTCCCATGTCCCTGACCAGGGCTGCTGCACCAGAGCTGCTGTGCTCGAGTCCAAGAGAGCCCTCGGTGCCTCGTGGTCGCTGGCTGAACCTACCCCACCCCACCCCCCACCTCCCACCAGAACAGTCAAACTGTACCCCCATCCTCAAGGGTGGGGTGCCCCTCACCCAACTCCACAACCCCAGCACCAGTGGCTGGCAAACAGCAGGTGCTCAATACATGCTCCATGGTTGGGAGGAGTCCCAGAGGATGCTTCCATGGCTCAGCTCAACTGCGCAAGTGAATCACAGGACCTGGGCCGTTCTTTCCACGCCAGCGGACCGGAGTCGAGGGGCGGGGAAAGCCCTCGGGGCACATGACACTGCCCTGGAGTTGTCAGCCTGCCGGTTGGCTGCAGAAGCTGCCTGCTGTGCCCTCACGCTGGGACTGGCTGTGCCCACAGCGTCCCCCACCAGTCGGAGCCTGCCCGCTCCCCAGAACCCTCCTGGTGCCAAGGCGCCTTCTCACAAGCAACGTGCGACATCTCTCCTTTTACGAGACCTCCGGCCTTCCCTTTGTTCTTCAGACACACTGAAGACCACCCGGTCTGCGTGCGTGACCCGGATCACAATTTCTTCCCAAGTGAAATGTTAGCTTTAGAGATTTGTCTGCACGTTTTATTTTGGCTTTGACATACCCCACCAGCTTCGTGGCCTTGGGGACACACATGAACTTCTCTGAGCCCGGCCCCCTCACTCGCACGCTTGGTCGTACCGTCGACCTACAGCGCAGGCGCGGCCCACACGGGCTCAGCTGGAGAAGGTGCGGCCTTCTCTGCTCTGGGCGCCCTTGTCGCCGCAGAGGTGCCGTCTCTTTACGCAGCGTGAACAGTGGCCCCAACAAGGCCACCGCATCGGCTGGGCCGAGCCAATCCCTCCCCCTACACCCCGCTCTACTTACACCCTGCTGACAGCGCGTGGCCGGTTCCGTGCAGGCCGGGGTTTCACGGCAGACGTCGAACCCCTCAGCAGCATACGCCACCATCTCCACCAAACCCGAGGTGGCGCCTCAGTGCAGGACAGATGGCCGGTGGGGCCCACCGGGAGGCCTGGCTGGTAGGAGATGGCGCTCAGGCTGGGCCAAGGGCACTGGCCGGGCAGTCAGGCCCACAGCGGTGACTTTGGGCAGCTCCCAGCCCCTCTGTGTCCCTGTCTGCCACTGCACATCATCCAAATCAGAGAACAGAAGCTGCCTCTGCCAGGCCTGGGCGCAGCCGAGGGGTGGACGGGGGCGGGATGTGCCCACCCACCCCATGTCGCCGAGGTCTGCAGCTCACGGCAGCCCAAGAACCAGGATGGGTGGGTTCCTCTGCCCACTTCACAGATGGGAACGCTGAGGGTGCTGAGCGGTGAGCTCAGGGTCTCCAGCCGCATCACCCGGCTTGAAGCTGTGCTCTGCTGATGTCACCCACACATGGCTCCTTCGCCCTGGTGCGCCCAGCCCTGCCGGGCACTGCTGTGTCCAGCCCAGGGGCGTCCCAGGCCTTCTGTCCACCCTCCACGGACACCAGGAGGAGCAGAGGCCCCTCCAAAACTCACTCCTCCCCGGGCCCTGGGGCCTGACTCACGGGGAGGCCTCCCTCCGCCCTCCCCACGGCACGGGGGCTCCTCCGAGAGGCTGGGCCCTGGCCCTGCTCCTGATTCTTGGATCCTCTTCCTGGTCGCTGTTCTCTTCCTGGAGAGGACATGGGGTCTTGGAGCCAAACCGGGAAAGTCATGCGTGGGGGCTGGTGGAGGCCGGAGCCGGAAAAGCTGGTGACTCACCCGCACGGGACAGTCAGGAGGCGGCCAGTCCAGAGGGCAGCTCCGCATCCTTTGGCTGAAACCCAAACAGCGCCTCGGCCTGAGGTGTGCCGTGACAGGATGAAGGCCCATGACGGCGCCGAAACCCGGTGTCTCCCCACCCTGCTCCCCCACCCTTGACCCCAAGCATGGGATAGGTCCACCTTGGAGGGACCCCCGTGGGAGGGCAGGAGCTTACCTTTTCAGCACAGGAAGACCCTGGTCCACCCTGCCCTCTGCCCAGGACGAGAGAGGAAGGACAGGGCGAGGCCACAGCACACAGCCAGGCCGAGCGGGGCCCCCCTCCCCCTCGGGAGTCCCCAACCCGCCAGAGACGCAGCCGGAGTGTCTGAGACACACCCCATGTGCCAGGCACAAGGGCGCAAGAGCCAGAGCCTGGCGTGGCCAGGTGACTCGGGCTGTGGCCAGCGCTGGCCACTGAGGTCCAGCAGGTGCGAGTGAAGGAGAGCTTGGAGTAGGGCTCCAGGGCGTAGGAGCCGTGTGGGTTTAGGATGTGGCCAGGCCAACAGGCGAGACTCGTTTGCACGGGCTCCGGCCAGGGCAGAGGACAGTGGGGACTTGGGATGGAGGAAGGGGATTTGGAGCAGGAAAGATGGGGCTTGAATAGGGGCCAGGGCTGGACTCACCAGGCGGGGAGGGCACAGATGGGGGAGGGCGGGGAGGGGCAGGTAACAGTCCTGGGGCCAGCGGAGGCCCTGCATCCACCGCACCAGCCGAGGCGATGAGGGCTGGACCCAGGGAGGGCCGTGGCTGGGGAGGGGAGGAGGACATCAGGGCTTGACCGCCCAGTCCCACGGAGCACGTAAGGGTCAAGGGGCATGAGGGGTGACCAGCCAGAGGCAGGGAAGGGGCCATGCAGCGTTCCCTCGCTCTGTTGGCTCCTGTGTGGGGAGGGGAAGGACAAGCTCCTCCTGGAAGCAGAGGGACCCGAGGACCCTGGGGGCAGAGTGACCGGCAGAGCCATCTGGCAAAGACTGCTGGATGCAGAGGAGGTGATCAGTCAGGGCCCGAGCCCTGCGAACACGCGTGGTGCCGACACCGGGCCCCCGTCATAGGGAGGCTGGCCTGGGCAGGTGGCGCCCTGGGAACCTGAGATCTCCAGGTGCCCCCTGGGGCTCCCCTGGCCAGCCCAGCCCGGCCCCTGCCCTCTGTTCCTCCCCTGATTGCAGGGCTCTCCCCTCCCTGCTCACCCTCACCCTGGCTGAGCTGTGCAAAAAGACACGGGCTCTTCATGCTGAGGAACAGACAAAACCCTCAGGGGGACCCGCCACAGGCATAGCCCCAGCTTCCTGCTGGACAGAGGCCCAAGACTTTGCCCCACCCCAAGGTGTCACGGCCATGAGCCGTGCATGCAGTCGGCGGGCAGGAAGGCTGCCTCTACCTAGCCGGTCAGGCTGAGGTCTGAGGGGACGTCCTCCTCCTCGGGTCAGCCTCCCCTGCCTCACAGGCGGCCCTGGGGCAGGAGTAGCTCTGTCTGCAGAACCTCTCCGGACAGCATGTTCTGTCCGTTCCACGCTCCTGCTGGATGGGGTCACAGGCCCCTGAGGGGCCCCAGACCTACTGGAAGGTGAGTTTTGAGCCGTCCACTTTGCTTCATGAAATTGTCGGTGCCGCCCAGCTACCGTCACAGCAAGATCCCAAACCCAACCTCCTTAGGTGGGTCCTGGGGACCCGTCCCATCCGTGCTGCACCAGCCACTCCCCACCATGACCTGCCACACCCGTCTCCTCCCTCTGTGTCCTGGGGGTCCTCCACGCACGGGCCAGGAACGTCTCTGCTCGCTGAGCTCTGACCGAGTAGGGCCAGGCCAGGCACGCCCTTCCGGGAAGGTCCAGGGAGCAGGTTATTCCTGATCCAATATAGGACTCCTCGCAGCACAGTGCAGGGGCCTGGCAGCATCCAGCAGTGAGAGGTGTTCAGCGCGCATCTGTTGACTTTGCCAGCGAATCCTGGTCCACTGTCCACTCCTTGGGCCTGTGGAGCTGCAGGGACAGCAGGGACCCTGGAGCTCTGTGGACCCAGGTAGCAGACCAGCGAGCTTGTCCACGCAGAGGAGTTCAAACACAAGCCCTTTGAAAGATGTTTGGTTCTTACTCAGTCCTGAATTTTTTCTTCCACTTTCAAAGACCAGAGTTTCACAGGTGTGCTTCTCTTGGGGCCACACCTGCATTCCGTGAACGATCCCCAGCTGTTGCTAATGAACTGTGCCCCTGGACCAAGAACTAATCCAGCCCACTCACGTGGGCCAGAGCTCGGGGTGCAAGGCCCTCTGTGTGGGTCACGCCACCCCACGATGCGGATCTGCCAGAAGTCTGTTTTATTGCACTTTGAATGATTCCCAAGCTAAACTGCCGGGAGCTTCCATGTAAGCACTTAGGCCTTTGTTTATGAGGATCTTTGATCCGTTGAGAATGTTTACATCTCACTGAAGCATCTCTGTGCTGCCCACACCCGCCCCTCCGAGATCCGAGAGGGCGGGAAAATCGCTGGCCTGTGCTTGGCCCATGCGGCCCTGGGAGAGGACCCCCAGTGGGGGAGGAGGGGACCCTGACCTTGGGCAAACGTCATGGCTGCCCTCAAGGACTCCTACAGCCCCTTGGGAGGGCCTCTTCCTCCCCCTTATGAGGGACCTCGCAGCCATCATGGACGGGGGCTGCCCCCAAAAGCCCAGGCACCTGCCCGGTCACTTGGTCTTGAGGCAAATGCCCCAAATGGCCCCTCTGCAGCCCCCTAGAATGTGCAACCAGCTCTCAAACGACCCAGCCCTCAGCTCCTTGGAGCACTTCCTGTGATGCTTCCTCCACAAACCTCTGGAGCACGCCCAGCTCCTCCGTCAGCCCAGGCTGTTTTATCCCCAGCACAGATTCCCATTTCTGGTACCCCCAGGGTGGGAAAGGCCTCTTCCCTCTGACTCCCCCGGCCCTTCAACAAAGCTGGGCACAGCCTGGGGCAGGAAGCGCCTGTAGGTCCCAAGAGTGGTGGCCGTGGTGTGTGGCTGGACACTAGCACAGCACGCGGGTCACCGAGCCCATGATCACAGACCAGCCTCGGCAAACCCTCAGAAGCTGGTTCTGGGAGAGTGGCCATCGTCACGCACACGGACCAACATTGATCTATTAATGTGAACTGAAGTCCACACTTTATTCAGATTCCCTCAGTTTCCCCTCCTGTCCTCTCTCTGTCCCAGGCTCCCACGTGGCATTTAGTCATCACGTCTCCTCAGGCTCCTCTGGGCTGTGACGGTTTCTCAGCCTCTCCTTGCCTTTGGTGACCTTGACAGATTTGAGGAGGACGCTCAGGCATCTGTACGACCTCCCTCACTGGGGACTGTCGGCCGCTTCCTCATGACTGGCCTGGGGTGGTGGTTTTGGGGGAGGAAGACCCCAGAGGTGAAGTGCTGTTCTCACGTCCCGTGGAAGGTCCACACCGTCAACGGCTCATCACTGCTGGTGTGGACGCGACCGCCTGGCTGAGGGTGCGTCTGTCGGGTGTCTCCACTGCAGAGTTACTCCTTGTTCTCCCTGCCACTGTGCACAGCCCGTATCACAGGACCTTGGAGTGTCTGCAGACGTTATTTGGATTCTTCTGCTAGAGATTTGTCTCTTCTCCCCCTTGCCTTTATTTGCCCAATCGTATGCTGTGCAAGTATGGACTCCTGGTACTTATTTATATGCTGGGTGGCCGAATGCATCCGACCAACTACTCTGCGCCAGGCAATAGCACAAGAGTCACAGTCGTTGCCTGGTGTGACCTGTGACCTGGGAGAGGCGTTGGACACCAGCTAGGCTTCTCAGGATGCCCGGGGGCGGCCAGTGGCCAGGGCCCCCAGCTCAGGCCGAGACAGCGTCTCTCCCAGGGACAGGCTTGGCAGGCGGAGGAGTTTGGAGAGGGCCTGTCAGGCGGTGGGTGCACTGGAGACCCTGGGAGTTGGTGTGCACACAGGCGGGAGTGAGGAGGGGAGACCGAGATGCTAAGGGGCGGGTGGGGGCATCACTGGGGTTGGGGTCCTGGGGTCACACGGAGGCAGGAAGGGCCCCCAGCTGCTGTGGCCCTGGAGAGTCGGGGTGCTGGGTTGTTCCAAGAGTATTTCCTCACCAAGTGAACAAAAGACTACAACTTTCTGCGTGTGGAGGAGAAAGCAGAACATCTGAATCTATAAAGGCCCCAAAGTGGAAAAACCTGTTGTTTTTCCTGAGCTTGACTGGAAACAACAGCGGTTTTGTTTCTCATGCTCTGGCAATCTGGCTGTTTACTTTCCCCTGGACAGCTTCCTGGACAGCGCAGGAATCGGGCACGCAGGCAGGGGTGCTCTGAGGGCAGGAAGGAGACCCTCCGAGGACACCAATGCCTTGGTCTGAGAGGAAACCCCACGGTTTCCTGCTCACAAGCTGGTGTGTGGCCACGGGGCTGAAAGCACACAGCTTTAGTCTCGAACTCTCTTCTGCTTCGTGGGCATGACTTTTCTTCCCCTGAGGAAAGTTTGCTCAAGGAGAAAGAGACAAAGATGCTGTTCTCCAGTCCTTGCAAGGGTTGAGCTAAGCTGGGTCAAGGTGATATGTGTGCTCCATCACTCCTCAAGAAGGTGGATTCAAATCCAGATGTCACTGTTACCTGCTGTGTGATTTGGGCAAGTTATGGACATCCATGAGCCTCAGTTCCTTGAGTGTAAATAGGCATAAGAATAACACTTGCATCATAGGATTATTGTCAGAAATGCTGTTGGGTTGTACACCCCGCTCTGCCAGAATGCAGGTTCCATGAGGCTGGGACTGTGTTTTCTCCATTTGTTGTTGCAAGCCCCCCGAGACGGAAGCTGTGTTTGTCACTGCGCGGGACCATCACCATCACTATCACCCAAATGCTTCAATCTCCACGTTCCCAAAAGAAACAGTGGGTTCCTGCCAAACGCTACAATGCTTAGCACCCCTAAAGCTAGATCTACCCCTATGAAAGTCTGCCCTCCAACATTATGGCTTTAAATTTCAAGCCCAGACCCTGAATGAACTTGGACTCCTTTCGGGCTGGACCTGCCCCAGCCAATGGCTCCAGGCCATCGGCCATGCCGAGGACGGATCTCCGAGTCGAGGGGAACTGTTCTGCCGTGCTGAGCTGCACTGTCTCGCAGGAGTGACCCCTTCCCTTCCAGGAACCTTCCTTGAGCAAAATCCTTAAACACCAGCCCAATGGTCTGGAAACCCCTTCCTCTGTGACCCAATGATTCAGACATTGTAACGACATTCCCCCAAAGTTAGAACACAGTGGCTGTTCCCCAATCCATACACACACATAAAAATTACCTTTCTCTATTATGTTTGTCTCCCATCATTTTTTCTTTAAACTGTCAATGTCTGTTTCTGTTGCTCTGTACCAGATTCTATTGAAATAATCTATGGTTGGGGCAAAATTGCACATTTAATTATTTTATGAGTGTTTCCTTATATTCCATAGATGGCACCAGAGCCCTTGCAGCATCTGAGAACAGTGGTCAGAGGGTGTGGAGTGAAAAGGAAGCTTCACTCTGTTCTTCTCATCCTGTAGTCAAGGAAGTGATCCCCAGTGCCTCTCATGGATCTCATACATAAGTCAGTTTCCACAAAGCTATGCCCCAGCTTAGCTCTATGGATGGGAGCACAGTTTTGGGTTCCTTTGCTGGCCATCTGGGGAACTTTGTTCAAGTTATTTACCTCCCAAAACCTCCTCTGTAAAATGGGCATAAAAATAGAACTTGCAAACAATGAATCTAGACACAGACCTCACACCCTTCACAAAAATTAATTCAAAATGGATAACAGACCTAAATGTAAAATGCAAAACTATAAAACCCCTAGAAGATAACATAGGAGAAAATTTAGATGACCTAGAGCCAAGCAATGACTTTTTAGATACAACACCAAAGACGTGATCCATGAAAGAAAGAATTGATAAGCTGGACTTCATTAAAATTAAAAACTTTTGTGAAAGACACTGTCAAGAGAATGAAAAGACAAGTCACAGACTGGGGGAAAATATTACAATTAAAAAATGGTCCAAAGACCTTGACACTTCACCAAAGAAGATATACAGTTGGCAAACATGCATATGGAAGGATGCTCAACATAATACATCATCAGGAAAATGCAAATTAAAACAACAGTGAGACACCACTACACACCTATTAGAATGGCCAAAATCTAGAACACTGACAACACCAAACACTGGTGAGAATGTGGAGGGACAGGACCTCTCATCCATTGCTGGTGGGAATGTCAATGGCGTGGCCACTTGGGAAGACAGTCTGGCAGTTTCTTTCAAATGGAAACATACTCTTACTATACAATCCAGAAATCATGCGTTTTGGTATTTACACAAAGGAGTTGAAAACTTACGTCCACATAAAAGCCTGCACATAGTCTTTCTAGCACCTTTATTCACAATTGCCAAAACTTGGGAGACGTCCTTCAGTAGATGAATGGATAACAAAACTGTGGTCCATCCAGACAATATAATATTGTTCAGGGCTAAAAAGAAATGAGCTATCAAACTATGAAAAGACATGGAGGAAGCTTAAATATATCTTACTAAGTGAAAGAAGCTAGTCTTAAAAAGTTACATACTATATGATTCCAGCTATATGATATCCTTAAAAAGGTAAAGCTATGGAGACAGTAAAAATATCAGTGGTTGCCAGGGGGTATGGGGGAGGGAGGGGTAAATAGGAGGAACACAGGAGATTTTTAGGGCAGTGAAACTACAGTGTGATATTACAGTGGTGGATATGTGTCATTATATATTTGTTCAAACCCATAGAACATACAACAACAAGAGTGAACCCTAATGTAAACTATGGACTTTGGGTGATAATGATGTGTCAGTGTGGGTTCATCATTTGTAACAAATATGCCACTCTGGTGCTGGATATTGATAATGGAAGAAGCTGTGTATTTGGTGGCAGGGGGTACATGGGAACTCTGTGTACCTTCTGCTCAAATTTGCTGTGAACTTAAAACTGTTCTAAAAATAAAGTCTATTCTAAGTGTTTGGGCACATAGTTGATGCTTGGTAAATACTTGAGGAATGAATGTGAGGACCCCGCAACATGTACAGCCTGCATCTGCACATTGGCAAGAGCAATCCACGACTCAACTGTGAATGACAACTTGTCTTAAGTTACTTGGGGTCAATGTCCAAGTTTTTTACTCCTCTCCCCATCATATCCTAAGAAACCTGAGAACATAGCCATATCTTATATGTTTAAAATATACAACCATTACATGTATATTTGAAAAAAGAAACTGAACAATTCTACACTGAAAATGACAAAACATTATTGAGAGAAATTAAATAAGACCTAAATAAATGGAGTGGTATACCATGTTCATGGATTTAAAAACTCAATACCATTACAGTGTCAATCTTCCCTAAATTTACCCATAGATTCAAAGCATTCCCAATCAAAATATCAGCAGACTTTTTTTTTAAGAAGTTGATAAGTTGTTTCTAAAAGTTATATGGAGATGCAAAGGATCTAGAATAGCCAATCTTAAAAAAGAAGAACAAATTTGGAAGAATTACATTATCTGACTTCAAGACTTAATATAAATATACAGTAATCAATGAAGTATTGTATTGGAGTGTGGATAGTCACATAGTTCAGTAAAAGCAGAATAGAGAATCCAGACATAGACTACACATATGCAACCAATTGATTTTTAATAAAGATGTCATGGCAACCCAATAGGAAAAGTGAAGATTTTTCCATAAACGGTGCTGGGACAATTGGATATCTAAATGGAAGAAAGCAAACTTCTATCTCTCCCTCAATCTGTACAGAAAATTAATTAATTTGCAATGTACTGTAGCCCTAAACATAAAACCTAGAACAATAATGTTTATGCAAGAAGATATTGGAGAATATCTTCACTATGTTGGGATAGGCAAGCACTTATCAGACAGAAACCAAAAGGTACTAATCATGAAAGAAAAAAGTTAAATTTGGCTTTATCAAAATCAATAATTTCTGCTCATTAAATGATACCATTAGGAAATTGTGAAAGCAAGCCACAAACCAGGGGAAAATATTCACAATGTGCATTTGACAAGAAACTGATAACCAAATAATATAAATAACTACTACAAATCAGTAAGAACAAGACAAATCACCCATTAAAAATGGGCAAAAGATTTGAACAGAACCTTGTACAAGAAAATACACAAATGGCCACTAATCTCAGTAAAAGGTGCTCACTGGACATTAGGAAAATACCAATGCAAATTTCACGATGTGATACCACCTCAGGCCCACTAAAACAGTTAAAATGAAAAAAAAAAAAAGCCAAGTCCAAACGTTGGCAGTGAAGTAGAACAACTGGATCCCTCATTCATTGTCGATGGGTAACTTTGGAAATCTCTATGGTAGTTTCTAACAAAGTAAAATATCATCTTCTCCATGACCAGTCATTCTAATTCCCAGGTATAATCGTAAAACAAATGAAGACATGTGGCCACAAGAAGCCACATATAAGAATGCTGATAGCAACTTTATTCTAAATCCACATATCCATTAAGGGGTTAATAAATAAGTAAATTGTGATATATTCATACAATGGAATATCGCTCAGAAGTTAAAAAGGAATGAGCTACTAAAATACACAACAACGTAAATTAATCTCAAAAACGCCACGTGGAGGAAAGGCTAGGCAGAGAGCACACACACTGTATGATTCCCCTGAGTGAAGCTCAAGAACAGGCAAAACTAACACAGGTTTTAGAAATTGGGAGAGTGGCTGTCTCTGGGGGATACTGATGGCATCAACTAGAAAGGAGTGTGAGAGGAATTTCTGCGGTGAAAAAAATGTTCTTACCTTCATCTGAGTGTTGATTACACAGGGTGTATATGTCCAAATCCATCAAGTCATACACTTAAGATGTGTGCTTTTTACTCTATGTAGTTACACTTCAATAATACGCACATGTACACACATAAATATATACATATGTGTATATATACTTTACTCAAGTGAGGTAACAGCCTATATAGACATCAACATACTTAAGTGTTTAGAAAAGGGGGACTTAAACTTCAGGGAATGGCAGGAGAGCTGAGTGGTTATGTTAACTTCCCTGCAGACAACAACTCCACAAACTTGATAATATGTAAACAGTGACTACTTAAATACCTTAGAAAGAGACTAAAAACTGAGAGAAGCCAGAGAGAGTAGACTGTCAAACAGCTGCAACTGGAAGTGGTAGGAATTATGAGTTTGCAGCTTTCTGGCTTGATAGCACAGCCGTGGGGGTGGAAAACCGTGATGGAAAATCACAGCCTGATGGACTCAGGGTGCCAGGGATGAGAGTCAGGGCTACCAAAGTGGTTGGGAACGTAAAAGGGAAAATCCTGGCAGCAATAAAACTGCATGAGGAGCAAAACCCCATATCTGAGGGTAAGCTCTGCACAAATCCCTGGCTGACATGCAGATTCAGGGGAAGTCCCAGGCAGCCTGTGAAAAAGCAGGCAGGGACCAGAGGGGGACCTACTCTTGAGAGATGGAGCTGCACAGGGCAAAGTCAGTGTGTTGCTGCCTTTTTAAATGAGTGCATTCCCCAACTGTGCACAGCTCAAGTGACAGAAACCTTAAGCCTTATAACATGGAAGAGGGCAGAGCCCAAAGCTGGCAGAACACTTGAAATTAAGGGGTATTCACTAGAAGCAAGGTAGCCACCAGGAGGGTGAGACCCCAAATCTCAGCATAACCTTAGGCTAAGTCCTTGACTGACTGCCAAATTGCATAGGAACAGGGAAAATCTCCAGGAGCCAGGCTTAAAAAGCAGCAGCTAGAAGGCTAAGAACAGATCGGAGATATCAGCTGCTTACCACAGGGACGGCGAGGCTTGCAGTTAAAGTCTAGGCATGTGAACATCCCTAGAACAAAAAAGCAGCGATCCTCAGAAGAACACAACTGATTCCAGAACAGCTGCAATGTATAATCTACAATATCCAAAAAGTAAATGACATTTAACAAGAAAGTGTGACCCATGCTCAGGAACAAAGGGGACCAACGGAAAGTGACTCCTAGTTGTCCAGACGATAGATTTAACAAAAATTTCACATGAGATGTCATAAATACGTTCAAAGAGTTGAAGGAAAATGTGCTATCAATGAACCAGAAAGGTAGGGAAACCTCAACAAAGAAAGAGAAACTGCAACTGACACAGAAAAATCTAGAGCCCAGAAGTACAATTACTAAAATGTAAAAAACTCACTAGGTGAGCTCAAGAATAGAGATAAAAGAAAAAAGAATCAGAGAACTTGAACATAGATCAATAGAAATTGCTTAATTTGAAAAATGGAGGAAAAAACAATGAACAGACTAGAACTTCGGAAACCTACGTGAAAATAGCAAGAGTCTAACGTATGTAAACTGGATCCCAGAGGTGAGGAGAGAGGGAAAGGGGTTGGAAAAATATTTGAAGAATAATAACATAAAACTTCCCAGATTTGGTGGAGAATATTCACTTGCAGGTCTAAGAATCTCAATAAAGCCAAACCAGAATAAACACATCCACCAGCAATGAAACAGACAGATAATATATTTTACAGTCACAAAATGAAATATTACTCAGCAATGAAAACTATATGGATAAATCTTCACAAATAACGTACTGAACAAAAGAAGCCTCATGCACAGGGACGACATTACATGATTCCGTTTATACAAAGTCCAGACAGGGAAGGCTAACTTGCGGCGACAGAAGTCAAGGCGACGGCACCGCTGCCGGAGGGGAGAGGGCGGCTCCCGGGAGGTGCAGGAGGACAGTCCCTGGGGAGCTGGTCTTATTCTGCTCCCTGATGAGACGGGTGGTTTCGTTCTGTGCAAACTCACTGTGTTGTATATTTATAACCTCACTTTTCTGTATACGTTATACTTCAATTACAAAGTTTAAAATGTCTTCAATTTTAAAAAGGGATGCATAGCTAATGATGAGAGGTGAGGGAAGTTTTCTCTGGAACTGACTTTAAGCCGAGTCCTGCCGGTTGAGAGGGAACCGCCGTCTGAGGGCCGGAGGGAGCGCTCCCAGCGGAGGCCACGCGAGCGCGGGGCTTCTGGGCGACGAGGCGCTCTGCCCTGGGAACTGGCCATGGGACTGATGGCATGTTGTGCTCCTGCCCATAACGGGCAGAGCTACTCCCCAGCAGTGGCTTGGGCCACCTGGGCCACGGGGTACTGGCATCCCCGCCGGCTACTCACTGGGGGGCCAGCAACGGATGTGGGGTTAGGAAGAGCACGCAGCCACGCGTGTGCAGGTGTCAGGGATGCGAGAAAGACAGGGACTAAGACACACACACACAGAGGGAGGGAGGGTGGGAGGCTGAGATGCCCTGAGAAAGAGACAGAGCGACAGAGGGGGAGAGACAGAGACAGAGACCACGGCGCGCGTGCACACACGCACACGCACACGCACACACACACACCGAGAAATGAGGCTGGGCGTGGGCAGAAGAAAACAACTTAAGAAGCTTCAATGTGGAGAGAAGGGCTCGACCCCGCTGGCCGATTTGCTTGCACAAGCAGCTGGCCTCTCGGCACCCGTGTGCTCGTCCGTCCCGTGCAGGAGTTGAGATAAACGTGACACTGAGTTCATAGACAGGGTACAGCAACACCCTCTCCTTTATTTGATTTCAGAATGAGCCCATCCCCCATGTAACTATTACCGTTTGCATCAGTTTCATAAATTCTACATATGCTAAAATTAACTGGGGGGAGTCTTTAGAGTATTGCCACTCTGAGAGAGAAACCAGAGCAATATTAGCGATATTCTAAAACCCAAGAACGTCGGCTCAAAGCTTTTCTTGGAGACACAGGTCCGTGGGGCCCCCTTTTCCACATTTGGTCTTACTTAGCTGGACTCACCTGTGAATTTTTTCTTGATAATTTCCACCGTGGCTTCTAAATGCTGTTCCATGTTTGAGGGACACATGCCCCGAGAGTGCTTTCTCTGCTCCCTTAGAAACGGCCAGTTATGTCTCTCCTCTTCGGCCCTGTGGTTGTCTCGTAGCCCCCAGAGCCAGAGCTAATCTCGCCCGTGTCTGCACCTGCCTGCCGAGCTGTCTTCAGCTCCACCTGGGCAGCTTCTTGGGAGTCGCCTCCCACTGGTCAAGGCTGCCGGCTCTGATGGCCTCTGTCCCAGTCACGTCACAGCTTGGGACAGCCATCGGATGATGCCTGTGGACGCTGAGCATCAGCACTTTGGGCGCCTGGGGCCTCAGCTGGGAAAACTCACAGATGGACATGACTCAACCATGCGGGCTCCTTCTCTTACCTGGAGCTGGGCTGGGGCACCCCTGACTAGCATAGCTGCTGGGGCACCCGTACTCCCCATGGGGCCTCTCCGTATGGCCTGGCTTCCTCCAGCCTGGCGGCCATGGAGTGCTCAAGCATCTGATGTGGATGCCAGGCCCCAAGCACAAGAGTCCAGTGAACGGGGAGGAAGGGAGCCCTTTCTGCTCAGTCGTGCTGCATCATTTCCACCCCGCTCAGCTGCCTGAAGAAGACACACCCCTTCCAGCTCTAAGAGGAGAAGACGTAGACATAGGAGACCCATCTCCCAGAGATTTAAACCCACCACAGCCCCCCTCTTCCCTGCCCCCGCCCTGTGGTCTCCACTCAGCAGCCAGGGGGGCATCATCTGGACGCTGCTTTCTGTTTTCCTTCCTGGAAGCTTTTCATGGACTCCCCTGTTTGTGGGGTGAACCCTCACCCTTCCTGCTGGCCCTCCCCACAAACTGCCCAGCCCACGCCACCCACACTTCCTCTCAACCAGAGCCCTGGTTTATTGGGGTGTCGCTCCCTCCCCCAACATTATTCTGGTTGTGCAAATCCTGATAGTCAAACATGGCAACCTTGGCCCCTGGCCAGCGACTGCTTTGGTGGGGACGCCGCACGATTTGGGCCAGTGGGAGGCCGTAGGAATCTGCTGGGGGCACCTGAGAAAGGATTAGAGGTTTCCTCACCGACAGACGCCACCCTGTGTTGGAGGGGCCGGCCTGAGCACAGTGGGCAGGGCAGGACAGGGGGGCACAAGGGCGCGGGGGCGCACAGGCCTGGGTGCGTGCCGCTCACGGAGCCCAGACTGGCAAAGGCATCCTTCTGGCTGTCAGCTTTCTCTTTCTTGCTACTGGAAGGTCCTGATCAATCACCCATGTCCCGTGCCACCCTGCACACACGGCGCCTCCCTGGCCCATGGCCTCCCCCTCTCAGATGTACCAAGCTCCCTGGGGTGCTGCACCCTTTGCCTCCTGCCTTCCACCCAACCGACACCTACACACCTTCCCACTCTCAGCCTAAATATCAAGGTGCCGCCACCCTGGCAGCCTGAACTAGGGCCCTAAATGCTAAATGTCACAGCCCTCAGGGTGATCACCATAGCTGGTAGCACGTGACAGCGGGCTATGGGGGCAAATACGTGTGGACCACGTGCAGAAGGATGAAAAATGCCCCCCTAAACGATGGGGACTCCACAGGTCCTGGGGACCTGGGAGGGGATCAAGGGCCCATTGCAGCAGCTCTGGGATGACCCCCCTGGCGGTGGGGAGGCCAGGGGAACTCTGCCCCCACCTCGCCCAGGCTCCTGCCCACGGTCCTTCCACCTTTGCCATGCTGCGATGGCTGGGGGCCAAGAGGGCAGCTTTGTCGTTCTGGGGAGGCCAGGGTGGGACCATCACATCCCAACAGTTCCGGCACGTTCTTCTGCCTTGGGGTTTCCAAATGAGCGTTTATTTTAGGCCAGTACAGATTTAACATAGGAAATGAGACTCGATTTCCATCATAGTTGAGTGGTCCATTGAGAAATGTGGACTTCAGTGCAGTGAACTGCTTCAGTGGTAGCGGTAGTAGTGGTGGTACCGGTGGTGGTGGTGGTTGCGGTGGTCGTAGAAGTGGTAGTGGTGGTGGTAGTAGTAGTTTCAGCGTCTAGATGAGCGGCTAACAATCTGTGTTGCCAGGACAGAGGAGGGGGGCCCCAACCATCCAGCCCTCCAGAGCCTCTCCTCCTTCACGGGCTCCTGTCTCAGGCGGAGGCGCTCTAGGTAAGACTGCGTGGGAAACTCCAAGGCTCTATTGCTTCAGGGAAATGTGAGCCACCAGGCTCCTCAATGCCCTACCTGGATGGCTGGCGGTAACACTGGTGTGAGCTGGTCCCGCAGAAAGCGGTGACCCGGGAGGGGTGGGTGTCTGCTGACCAGGGGTTGGAGCCAGGCTGAGGAGACTGGGGGGAAGACCATGCGTGTCTGTGGGGGTCCCCCATGCAGTCCTCTTTGGGAGTGTCATATACACACTCTCACATCCACCCCACTACTGCCTGGGGGCTTGCCGGGGTCTGCGGAGTCTGTCCTTCCCACTGTGTGCTTACCCTGGTCCTCAGCCTCAGGCCCTACAGACATGGCCTCATGCACTGGATATGAGAGAGAACTAATCCGCGTAGACCCAGCTCCGACATGGGCTGAGCTCCAAGCACATTCCCTCATTCACACTGTCACCTCTATGTCTCTGAACAGGCTGCTCCCTCTCCCTGGACCTGCAGTATCAGCTTCCTGGAAACTTGCTGGAAACATAAATTTTGGGGCTTCACCTTGGCCTAAAGATCAGAAAGGCTTGGGCAGGGCTGGTGATCTGCGTTTTAACAAGCACTCTGGCAGATTCCAAGGCGAGCCCCAACGTGAGCACCCCTGTGCCAGGACATCCTCCTCCTGCCCCCACCTTTGCTAACTGATGCCTAACTGGTCCTTCGATGTGCCCCTCCTCCAGGGAGCCTTCCTGGACTCGCTCCAAGCTGGAATTCCTTGTGCCCCAGACCCTACGCTCCCCCACTGTGACACTGGTCGCAGTGCTGCTACCCCAGGGGTAAAGTCCCTGCAGATGGAACTAGTCCCTGGCACAGCAGGTGCACAGCAAATGTTGAATGAATGAATGAGCAAGTGAATGAATGAGTGAGTGAATACATGCAGACTTTACTGAGGCTTCCTGGGGTGGGGTTTGGTTACAAATGTGGATGAGGTGGTGCTGCTGCCCTCGGGTGGCTCAGTCCCTCACGGGAAGTGAAGAAGAAATGAACGTGCCCCCCGGGCCTCGGGGCTGCGGCGGGTGGCTACAGGGCGGGCGCTCCTCGAGCAGCAGCTGGCCCTTCTGTGTCAGTGATCTCTGTGCAGCGCCCGGGCAGGCACTGCCCCACGGCCTGTGTTGGAGGAGCCAAAGCCATCGTTCTGGCTGCT
This sequence comes from Daubentonia madagascariensis, assembly GCA_023783475.1. Classification (NCBI taxonomy): domain Eukaryota; kingdom Metazoa; phylum Chordata; class Mammalia; order Primates; family Daubentoniidae; genus Daubentonia; species Daubentonia madagascariensis. Next base: position 5,357,584 of record JAKFHU010001784.1, on the reverse strand, counting down.
GGACCAGGCTGGAGGGCCTGGGGCCGTGCGGCTGCTGCCCTGTGGGCTGGCCAGGCTGCCTTTGTCACCGGGGCACACAGCAGGCACGCTCCGTGTCCGAAACTTCAGTCATCCTCCCGGCTGGGCTTTGTCCCGGAGTCCGGTGGCTGCACGGAGAGTTCCCACAGCAGCTCTGATCCAGGGTAAACAAACCTCGCCTGTTGCAATGATATGAAGAAACGGCCTAAAAATAGGCCAGGGAGCCTTGACTCACGGGCTCCGCAGGCAACGGGGAGAGGGACACTTGGGGACGAGAATTCCCCTCCTCGGGACTGACTTATTTGGGCTCGTGGAGGAGGAGGAAGGTGGCTCTCACGCAGTGACTCATCTGGCAGCGCTGGGTGCTGACTGCTGCCCGTCAGCCTGTGGCTCCTGCTGGGAAGCTGACCTCTGGCCTCAGGAACTGTCTCCAGGACCCACAGAGGGAGATGACAGCGGCGAGCTCCAGCTGCTCATGTGCCTTGCAGGGGCCGTGGGAGGACACAGCCCAGGAGCTGACACACCTTCCCACCCGCTGTTCTGGAGTCGGACTCCAACAAGAAGCAGACCGTGAGCAACACTCCTGCTTCCACAGCCTGCTGTGCGATCCGCTCCCAACTCTTAATCTCCATCCCAAAGTTCTTACTGTGTCGCCCCTAAGTCTTCGTGCTGCATGGCCACGTGACTCAGCATGACTGCTTCTGCTGGCCAAAGAGCCTTCAGGCAAGAGCTCAGTTACCCTCCAAACCACTACTCATAGCGACAGGACCCGTGAACGCCATATGTCTCAGAGACCAACGCCTCTGGCCCCGCCGTGGCTGGCTGCTGCGGGTACCGCAGGCAAAGGCAGTCTTCTGAGAGGTTTTTGGTCATGTCTTCCTTTGCAGTGTAATTGTTAGAGGTCTCTCTGTCATTGTTCAATCCAGGTTCCTGGGACCATAGTTTCATGCCTTGGCAATGCACTGCCTATGTCACAGGGACAACTGCCTAAGTTTCACATACGCCAACTCGTCATAATCCTAATCACACACCCCTCTTCCACACTCAATATACATCCTCCATCCCCACTCTCCATCATCCATCCCTGCCCCCATCTCTCTTCCACAGGTTCATCCCCCACCACCTCCTGTCCAGTCTATCCCCCACTCCACCCACCACTATCCATCCCCCCACTACCACACATTCCTGCCATCCACTGCACCTACGCGGGAACATGAGTTGACAAACCCGTCACTGTTCGCGGGAACACAGTGTTCCATGTGCCCCTCTCCTGACAGGTCAGTCTCTGGACCCTCAGCCTGGACTGCAGCAGCAGGGACGCGAGTGTGAACACAGTTGAGTGGCCCACTCTGCCTGGAAGGTCTGAGGAAACTTCCAGAAGGGGCTGTGTACTTATTGCATCTCAACTGAGGTCAGAAGCCACGTGCAGATGGGGACCAGGTCCTCCTGGGATGCACACAGACGAGCTCGGCAGGACAGGTGCACGTGAGCGAACAGTCTCACACGAGTGTTCTCAGGTCGTGAACCGACTCCGTCGCGCTGGCGTCCGTGGTGCCAGAGCCGACCGCCTCGGGTGGGTACCCGGGTGGTCACGTGGGGAGCCAACACGCCAGTGGCCGCCAGCACATCTCACCGTCCGCAGCCTCCAGAGCCACCTCCTGACCCTGTGCCATGGCCTGCAGGGACAGAGCACCCGCCCCGTGGACGCAGATGGCCAGGGCTGCCGGGCAGTGAGCGGGGGCAGCCGGGCTGGCAAACACTCCCCACCTGGCCAGCGTCGCTGGGGCAGCTCAGCAGGCCACTCAAAAGGCCTTTGTTCCTTTTGTTTTTGCTCTTTCCATAAAGGATGTTACTTGACTCGTGGTTTTCTGACCCGCTCCTTCTGCAGCTTAAGCAAGCAAGAGTGAATAATTGCTCTGGGTTTTTTCCCCCTTCATGACAGGAATGTGTAAACACCCTGGGTTTTTAAGGACGGGATGCCAAATCCTGTGTGCCAGAGACACCTCGTGCTTTTAGGCAACAGCTGGCATCCTCGCCTGTGGGAACCAGGCTGACCCTCTCGGACGTCCGACCCTTACCACGCCGCTGTCCAGGACGCCGAACTTCCTCCCCATCCTGGAACTCCTTCCCCGTCTGTAACGGGCTGAACTGCGTCCCCCCAAGTTCAAGGTTGAAGTCCTCACCCCCCTACCTAAGAGTGTGACTGCACTGTGACGGGGCCTTAAAGGGGTCACTAGGTAACATGAGGTGACACGGGTGGCCCTGACCCAGTCTGCCTGGTGTCCCGACAAGAAGAGATTAGGACACAGACACACGCCGAGGAAAGACCACGTGAGGACACAGGGGAGACGGCCGTCCACAAGCCCAGGAGAAAGTCCTCAGGAGAGACAAACCCTGTCAGCACCTGGATCTCAGACTTCTGGCCTCCATAACTGTGAGAAGTCCAGGGCCCCGGGACGGGTGGCCATGAGCTTCCCGGGCCCCAGCGTGGCCTGCAGCCTCCTCACCTGGGACGGACCAGCGGCAGCTACAGGTGGCCCAGCTCCGAGTGGCCTTTCCTGAGAGCAGGCACCGGGCAGCTCTCCCCGGTGCGGGGCCCCTGGGGGTGACAGGTGGAAAGGCCTCGCCGGCCCCACAGTCCAGCTTTGCTGTGCGAGGCCCACACTGGTCCCATCAAAGGCTCATGAGCTCCTTGGGGAGCTCCCCCTGTCTCTCTCCCTCTTCCTGCCTCTCTCTCCCTCTCCCTCCTCCTCTCTCCGTCCATTACACAACTATCAGAGGAATGACTTGAATCTGTCCTCACGTCCCTCATATGAGTCATTTCTGAATGTCAGGACTGGCAATGACTGGGAGCAGATTGCCTACAACACCTCCCACAGCTGTCGTGGACAGGCCGGGGCAGAGCAGGTGCTGAGAAGCACCCCTTAGATCGCCAGGGGCTGCCCCCACCGCCGACACAGGGCCAGTCGCCAACAGGGGGGCATGCAGGCTCTGGCCCTCTGCACACGGGGCCGACCAGCCCCTCCACTGCCTGGGGGGCAGGGGCAAGGTCCAGCCGACCTGCCTTGCCATGCAAGCAGGTTGTAGTGCCTACCTGTGGGCAACTTCAAGCCTGAAATGATACGAAGGTGAGTGCATCTGAGCCTGCAAGGTGACACTGATGTCCACTGTTAAGAGACCACAGTGGAAATTCACACTCAGATCCAGCCCCGACACGGGCACATTCTGAGTCTCATCCAGGGCAAAACAGCAGATAAAGGAATCCTGTGGTTCCCCGGCACCTTTTGTGTGACTTTCAACAGCCAATATAAAGAACTTTAAGAATATTCTTCATCTTTTTTTTTAACCACATTAGGGTAAAAAAAAATTAAAACAACCGCTTCTCAGCCTATGTACCCAACTTACAATTCTGGACTGTAAAATGAACAGAGCTCAGCAGGACCTGAGAGTGTAGGACTTGCCCCCGACCCCTTCCCCTCGCTACTGCAGACACGTCCAATCTACCCCCGAGTGTGGCCGGGTCCTCTGGGCCCCAGGTGCCGTGACCAGTCAGTCCCAGTGGACTTGCAAGATTGAACCAGTTGCTCATCTTACCATGAATCAGCGAAAATTGGAATGGGGAAGTGAGTTGCTCACCTCACCCGGTCACTGAGCAGGGCTGGACCCTATCTCCCAAAGCCCAGCAGAGGACCACGGCCACGGAAGGGGTGATGCGGCTTCCGTGCAAGGTTAATGGACAAGCGCGCACACACCTGTCCTTCATGCAACCGCTCCACTGCAACGCATGGCTGCTTGCTTTTCTTGACCGAGGACAGCAGGCTCCCAGCGGCTCTGGTAGATGATGACAGGGAAGCCTGCCCTCCACCCCTGCTGAGACCCTTCCTGGGGTCACAGTGGTCATAAGTGGACTGATAGGAAGCTGGCAACTGCATTTCATTGCCTTTGGGTTCTGGTTGGTCTCTGATGTGTACATTTTAAAGAGTTTAAATTAAGTAGTGATTTGCAAACCCCAGTCTCAACCCAGAGAGATCCCAGGTACATGGCCTCCTGGGAGATGGCTCGGACAAGGGGCACCATGCGGCTCTCCACCCCAAAGGATGGAGGGCTCCTACCTGCCCTGTCTCCCAGCAGAACTTCCTGGGCCTCTCTCCTGTTCCTGCCATCCATGTGTTTGTTGAACTGTACAGGCCATAACCCCCTCACAGAGCCCACAGTCTGGGGCCACAGAGAAATAGGTGAAAATTAGCGGGTGGCTTTGTTCATAATCACCAAACACTTGGGAGGAACCAAGACTCCCTTCAGTACGTGAGTAGATGAACAAACTGCGGCACGCCCAGGCGGTGGAATATTACTCAGCACTGAAGAGAAATGAGCTGGCGGCCATGGGAAGACATGGAGGAACCTTCACTGCATACAGCTACATGACAGAAGCCCGTCCAAAAAGACTGGACGTCCTACCACTCTGACTCTGTGACATTCTGGAAAAGGCAAAACTATGGAGACAGTCAAAGGATCAGCAGTTGCTGGGGGCTGGGGGCTGGGGGCTGGGGGCGGGAGGGATGAGCAGGTGGGGCACAGAGGACACTTAAGGCCATGAAGCTACTCTGTGTGACACTGTACTGGTGGGTACACGTCATTTCACATCTGCGCAAACCCGCCAAATGTCCGTGGCGGGGAACTGGGGTGGTTACGGGGAAGGGGGACGCATGGTAATTGCTTGCACTGTTGTGCCCTTTTCTGGAAACCGAAAGCTGTTCTAAAAATAGTCTATCAATTGAGAAAAAAATTAGAGGGATGGTGGTCTGCTCCATGGACACTACTTCTTAAAAGTCTCAGTGGGGAGCAAAGGTTTGCTGTCTTTCTCTCCTCAGAGCTGAGTTATTTGAAACCTTGACCTTCAAATTGCTAACTCGGGTGGTAGAAATTCAAGACGAGGACAGAGCCTCCCTTGGAGGTCTCGCTCCCTACATTGTAAACCTCTGATACAGTTGAAGAAAAAATAGCTTTGCAGTTGGATGGTGCTGGTTTCAAATCCAGCTTTGTATGGTCTGGGGTGGAGACTTCACTCTTGCAAGAACCAGGAGATGTAGACTCCAGCTCCACGCTGGGTGTGGGGAGGAGGTAGGGGCAGTGTCCCTGGGGGGAGGTGAGGGGAGCAGGCAGGGTAGGGGGCCTGGTAGGAGGGAATTGGGAGCCAAGGTCCGCTCTGGAGCCAGGACTGGCACATCTTACGCCCTTCCCAGAGCCGGGAGAACGTGGGGAAAACAACAGCTTCTGCATGAATTCCTGCTTTTTTGCCTTCCTCGGAGGCAGGCGGGATCTGTCTGCTCTGCTGCCGATCGTACCAGCCTTACCGACGGGAGCAAGGCTTCGCTTAGGGTCACGCGGGGTTCGTGTGGCTGCAGGTCACAGGACAGACAAACGCCAGCCGCGAAGCCCTCGGCGGGCTGGGACGAGAACGCCGTGTCCAGCCCGCCCCGCTGGAGACGCCCGGGGCCCCTCTGGAGGGTTCCAGCTCCCGGAGAGCGCGCCCGGCTCCCCCAGGGACTGCGCCCAGGCCCGGCCCCTCGGGCGCCCTGGCAGACCTGCGGGCTGTGCGCAGCCAACCCCGGTGCACACCGCCAGGCCCAGCTGTGGCCCGGGTGCCCTCCCCAGCTGAGGCCTCAGCTCTCCGGCTCCGCTCTGCTCTGAGGAGAAGGCCTTCTCCCTGCCCCAGGTCCCGCACTTTCTCGGCCCTCAGGATGGCTGTTCTGCTGCAGAGGCTAAAGCCCGTCCCCTCCTTCGTGCTGAACGTTGAGGTTCGTCATGATTCAGCTCCCTGGAGGGGGAAGCCAGGCTCCCACATCTGAACGTGAAACTCCGTGGGGCCGTGCTGGGAATGTGCAGCGGCCTCGGATCATCAGAGAAGTCTGTGTTGGGTGAAGGACCACCTCCCTGGAGGTTGAGCCCCCGTGGCCTTTGCTCACGGGGTTTCTCCTCTGGGTTCAGAAGTACGCGGCCCCTCCGGATCACCCAGCGTCTGCAGCCCACACAAAAGCCGGTGAGCTCACTCGGATAGGAGAAAGATAATTTCATGTTTTAAAAAAGCACTTAAGCAGCAAAAGTTCCTGTGGAAACCACATGTGGAAAACCCACTTACAAACGGGCCAAATCCCCAAACCAAGGTTCAAATTGCAGAATGAGACCGTGGGATAAAAGAACAGGGTGCCACGGCTGGATGTGCACCAGCCACGGGGAAGGCAGCTGCACGTCCTCGCCAAGCAGACAGGCACAGGAGGCGCTGGCCAGCCCCCGCGTCCTCCACTTCCCTATCAGGTTTTGAAAAAGTTCCACGCCAAGACGCCCAGCTGAAGGGAGATCTGCCTCCCGAACAGCCGGCACACCCAGGCCATCCATCGCGGCCCCAAAAGATCTGCTCTCCCCTTGGTGAGAAAGTGGGTGAGTCCCCAGCCTAAGGTCTGGGACCCCGTTTCATGCCCAGCAGGTCCTAAAGCCTGATCCAACTCTCACCAACACCAAACTCTTTCAAGTCCAACTGCTGTGCGTCTGGCGCCTACGTGCACAGGCCCTTCCCTCCCATGGAAACCTCCGGAACAAGGCATCCAGGGCCTCCCAACTGCTGCGAGGGGCCCATCCAAGGTGGCTGGACCAAATTTTCAAAAGGAATAACGCAGGGATCCCATGACTCAGGCCAGGGAGACAGCAACGTCATCCAGGTTCCCAGATGGCCCCAAGACTTTGGGGCACAGGCAGGGAAGAAAAGGGAATTAACAAACCACGGCCTCGGTGGGGTTGCCCTGTGCTGAAGGTCAGTGATTTTCTCCCGAGCCACACAATGAAAACAGAAGTAGAAATTGGGCTACAAGTACAAAGAATCGGGGGAGCCCCCTATTTGCACTGTGGGAGGGGTGGACAATCACGGGGCTGCAGCCTGGCGCTCTGAACCCTTCCTCACTGGGCAGCGGGGCACGGCTCGTTCAGTCTCCAGCCACGCAGCCTCGGTCCCCCATGCAGGAAGCCTCGTCCCTGAACGGCTGGGAGGGGCAGGCAGAGGCCCCTGGGCTGTGGCAGCTGAGCAGGCTCCACAGCTCTGGCAGAGGAGGGAGGGACAGAGGTCACTGGCAAGGCCTAGCCAGCCTGTGCCTGGCGGGAGGAGACATGGGCCTTCTCAGCTGCGGACCACACGCCTCACCCACCTCCCTGCTCCTGGCTGCTGCCGACCTAGCAAGGCTTGGGCGCGTGGATGTGATGTGCTCAGAACCCGGAGAAACAGGCCCCGAAGGCCAAATGGTCTTGGCTCTGGAGAGGACAAACACAGTGGCCTCGTTCAAGGACACATGAACTTCAATCTGGGCAATTTTGCCAAATGGGCCTGAACCAGCTGCCAAGCAGCATATACTCAGCACTGACCACTGCGTCCTGTCACTCTGCAGCTGCCCTCGCGCTCCCCAGGAGTATCTGAAAGGCCACAGGCCGATTTTCTCTCGAGTGGGGAGTCACACGTGGACAGTCTGCCAGCTGGGCATCGCCGTACGTAGGGTCACCTCTCATCAGAGCAAGAAGAGTGTTAACCAGGACAGGAGTTATTTTCAGCAAAGGCAAGACCGAATCAGAACTGAGGACAGCGTTGGGGCCACTCTGCTCTTTCCAAATACACCAGGAAGCCCCAGGCCTGGTCCAGCGGCCCAGGAATTGGGAAGCTGGTACTGGAATGCAGCGGCTTCTGGGGAAGGTGAGTTGTTGGTGCAACCTCCTGAAGTGGATATCTCTCATTGACCGGCAATATTCTGCAGGGCAGGGGTGGGGGCGGGGGGTCTTAAAATCTGTGTTGTAAGCAACCAAAATCTCAATACCATCGTCAATAGAACACCAAGGCACCTGGAGCTGGGAAACACAACCCGTGTGAGCCCTTCCAAATGCAGTGCAGACGAGGACAGGAAGGGAGCAGGGCCCTGAGCAAGGGGCTGCGGCACAGGGTTCTCCAGGAGCGAGCGAGCGAGCGAGCCCCGGGGTGGCCGACCTGCCCTGCTCCCCTTGGGAGCCTGCTGGGCACCACAGAGCTGGTCGCTGGGCTCCTTGGGCACCACAGGGCAGTGGGTTGAAAGAAGAAACATGCAGATAGGCCGTGGTGGCGGGAAGCAGTTTGTTGGTGAGGAGGGGGCTGCAGCCCCCCATGTCACATCAGCACACGTGCACATGCACTAATAATTCTAACAGAACTAGGGCAGAAATCGCACCCAACGCCCTCAACAAGGCACCCAGCACAGTGTGTTTGCCGACGGAGCCATCTGTTGAATCGACTCAGCATCGTTCTGCTGGACGCCTGGAAAACAAACTGCCTCCAGCCTCTTTCGGCTTCTTCTCCCTCCAAATCGTTGCTGAATGCGTCTGCCCCTGGTGCGCCACAGACACAGGAGAGCTGCCGAGAACAGTTCGCCGGCTTCACGGTGATCGGTTCCCAGAGATGCTGCCTCAGGCGAGGCTGGTTCAGCACAGACACAATGTCCAGTCAAGACATTTGGTAGAGTCTCTCTGGTTGCTTTTTCTCGAGAAAAATATTGGAAAATTGGTGAAAATATTTACATCAATTTTATCTCTTTATCCTGGTTTGACTTTTTCATTTTCCTTTTGGTTGATTCATTTTAGTGAGATGCAAAATAAATTTGCTTATGTTTGAAGTTTCAGCAAAGACTGAAGTCCTGGGAGAGGCTTGGTTACACGATGCTTGTTGAACGTGGACGGGAGATGGCTCGGCTCTTACCTCGACGAGGACAGCAAACACAGGGTGCCAGGCAGCAGCCGGCCCTCCCAGCCACGTCGCTAACTGACATCACTGACAAGGCAATGATCACACAGCAAATCCAAGTCCCCATGCACCCAGGACTCCAGGAACCCACGGCCAAACTTGTGTGTCTTGCACTAAAAATAAAACTCATTTATGACATCTGACACAGTCAAGCCTCCCAAGAGTTGTATGAAAATTGTTTTCTGGGTCAATCTGAACTATTGAAACAATTCATAGGGGAAAAAAACAAGACCAAAAGTAAATATACAAAAATATGAATAATAGTTGTCTTTGGGTGTCTGTTTCCTCCTTTAACTACTTTTACATGTTTTCCAAATTTCTCATGAGAGTATATTACAATAAAGCAGAAGTTGCCAGGTTTAGAAATTTCAGGATGAGCCTCCCAAATAAGCTACAAAAAATGTCTTCTCCCAGAGAGTGCTCTTCCGCCTGAATCAGCTCAGCCAAAAGTCAGAGTCAGATCACTGCCGCGCCCCGCCTCTGCCCCGACAGGAATTCTGCCTCAGCCCTGGGAGGCAGGTGCCGACACCCCCCTTCACAGACAGGGATGGCGAGGCCGAAGGACTCAGGCGCCAGGGCCCAGACAGCTTGCGCCACACCAAGCGCTATGTGGAACTGTGTGTGCACCGTCTCATCTAACCTGCACGGGGACCTGTGGGGTAGGAGTCTCCACCCGTGCTGTAGCAGCGAGTCAGGTTCACACAGCCGGCAGGTAGAGCCAAGGGATGACCTAGGTCAGGCTGACCCCAGAGCCCACACTTTCTGTAGTGAACTGAACTGTGTCCTCCAAAAATCCATGTCTACCTGCAAGCTCAGAATGTGACCTTATTTGGAAATAGGGTCTTTGCAGACGTAATTAGTTACATTTGGATGAGGTCATATGAGGTTGGAGGGGACCCTAAATTCAATGGCTGGTGTCCCTATGAGCAGAGAAGAAGCCACGTGAGGACAGAGGGAGGGTGCCCATGGCCATGGAGGCAGAGACTGCAGCCAGGGAGCACCAAGGACGGCAGCCCTGGGACCTGGGAGAGGCTGGGGCAGAGCCCCCCAGAGCCCCAGAGCAGCCACCCCCACCGGCACCTTGATTTTGGACTCTTGCCTTCAGAACCATGAGAGAACAAATTTCTGTTGTGTTGAGTCCCCCAGTGTGTGTGCTTTGTTACAGCAGCAACAGGAAACACACGTCTCTGTCACGCTTGGCACGTGGTGAGTGAGGCATTAGCATTAGCGCCTCTTGGAGATGCCAATATGCAGATGCGAGTACTGATGCTGGGGTCAGGGCGGGGACCCGAGGGACATACTGGAGCGTGGGGGTGGCCACCTAGGCCGGGAACAAGGAAGACACAGGAGCGGCAGGAACAGCCCAGAGGCCAGGCAGGCTGAGTGCCACGGGTCCCTCCCTGTCTCCCTCCACGGGTGTCTAGGCAACTCCTGCAGTGTGTCAGGCATTGTTCAGGCCCTGGGGAGACCGTTGGGAACAAGGCCAGCCTGGCGCCTGCCTTTATGGATCCATGTGATTGGCAAGTGGGTTTCAGAAACACCCGTGACAAAGTCTGACCGCGGAGATCTGAGCAGCGATTGCAAAGCGGAGGCTCCAGCTGGAGGGAGAGACGCCGTCCCAAGCTGCACGCGGAGAACTGGGATTTAAGCTCGCGGCCCTGCGGTGTCCTGATTTCCCAAGCGCTTTACCTGGAAATCCACGTGTCTCAACTCCAAGGCGCAGTGAGCAGGGGTGGGAACTGAGCGGGAAGCGACGCAAGGGCAGCAGGCAGAGAGACGGCGGGGAGGAAACGGCCGGGCGGGCAGGGTGGGCCCCGGGGTCTCCGGAGCCTCCACAGCGGGCCGGGCGGCCAGTACCACCCCCGTGAGCCCAGGACACCTGCTTTTCTGAGAGGACCGCGTGCTGCTCTCCTGTGGCTGCCCTAACGAAGGGCCACAGACCGGGGAGCTTAAAATGAGAGAAACGTCGCCCCTCCTAGCGCAGGAGGCCGGCAGTCCAGAATCTAGGTGTCAGCAGGGCTGGCCCCGGGGTTTTGGGGAGGGTCTGCTCTGGGCCTCCAGTGTCTGGGGGCCCAGCTGGTCCCTGGGGTTCCTCTGTGGGGGCCGCATCACGCAGTGTCTGCCCCGCCGTCACGTGGCCATCTCCTCTTCTTGTGAGGACCCCCCCCCATGACCTCAGCCTAACCTGCCTGCTTCTGCAGAGACCCAATTTCCAAACAAGTCACATTCGTAGGTCCTGGGAGTTCAGACTTGAACATATCTTCTGGGGGACACCATTCAACCCAAAACAGGTGTACAAAAAAGGCAGGTCTTTAACAAGGTAGAAGATGTTTAGTGCCCTCCACCCCACAGTCCCCTCCCCCTGTGAAAACCCTCTGGGCTCATGTGTCCTCGCATCTTCTGCAAAGGGCAAAGTCCCCACTCTCAGGACCTATCACCCCTGACACCGTCATTTTGTGGGGGAGGGTTCCCACACAGGAATTCGGGGACACAGACTTTCAGAGCTCAGCAGGGAGCACACCGGCTCCTCCCTCGCCCCTTCATGTTCCCCTCCTCCTCCCAGAGGCAGAGGCCGCTCCACCCTCCCTGCCCCAGCACACGCCGCTCCGCCCTGGAGGGTCTCACCAACCCCTGCCCTCACCCAAACCCTCCCCGATGCCGTGCACTGTGCAAGACATCAGGATAAGTGGTAAAGAATGTGTCTCAGGTTTAAACCTCAGGGAAGTCTAAACTGAGCAAACGCAGGTATCCAGCAAGAATTCAGCCAGCCTCGGGAAATCAGAACCAAACTCTATGGGGGGTGGTAAGGGCAGGCAATAAAACAGGATTTTAAAGAAACTTCAGGAAATTCCAAGAGGGCAACTTGTTTGTAGCTGGCCGGGGGCAAGTGTCCTGAGGAGGCCAGCGAAGGATGGAGGCCAGGGAGGGGGGGCGCTGAGCCACCGAGTCAGGGGTCCTGTGCTGGGTGCCGGGCACTGAGGGGGAGGGGTGCAGGGGCCTCAAGGGGCTGCGGAGCAGGAGGGGGCAGCCCCCTCACACCCCCACGGCCGGGGGCAGAGGGTCAGGGCCCTGCCACCTGCCACCCACCACCAGGTTGAGGCACGAGGGCAGGGCCAAGTGAGCCGAGTCGCCTCTGCTGCCCAGAGCACAGTAGACGCGGTCCTGGCTCCACGCCCAGTGGGGACAGGACCCACGCAGCTAGTGCCTCGGGGGTTCTCAGAGAAGGAACCGAAAGGCCCTGAGCCCAGGACACGCGTGCATGCTCACTCACACTCACACACAGACACCGGCATATGCTCTACAACACACACACACGCACACAAGTACACACGCCCACACTCACACAGACATTGGCACATACTATACAACACACACACCGGTACACACGCTCACACACTCACACTAGTATACATGCTTACACTCACATACACTAGTACACATGCTCACACTCACACACTGGTACCCATGCCCACACACTCACACTAGTACACACGTTCACACTCACACACACTAGTACACACGCTCACACTCACACACTGGTACTCACGCACACTCACACACTGGTACTCATGCACTGACACTGCTTCTCTGCCCTCCACACCCCCATGTGCTGTCATCCTGGTTTTTCCATGGAACACTGCACATTCTTCCTGAAATGCCTTCTTTTTCCACTCTGTGGCACACCCGCAGACCGAGTCCTGTTGCTACAACCAGATGTGCTCTCGGGCAGCCTGCAGAGGCACCGTCCCCCAGGTGGGCTGGCAGCCGCCTCGGTCCAGTCCCAGCCCTTACCCCCGTGCCTTGTTGGGGATGTCGTCCCTGCACCCACCTGGCACCTTGTTCTGCTTTAAAGAAAGGGCACACCTGCACTTGTCCCGTGCCCAGTCTGTGAAGGATGACGCGCTGACCCACCTAATTTCAGGTGTGCCTGGAGCGTCCTGCCGCTCCTGGAGAGGCTTTGCTGGGAAGTGGGCAGCTGCCCTGGGCCTTTCTGCGATGCCAGGGGGTTCGCACTGTTGCCGGGCCTGGCAAGAGCGTCCACAAGGCCCCTCGGTGAAGGTTTGTCCCGCGCTCCCTTCCTCCACAGTTCGTTTTCTGGGTAACCTGTACTGTCTGCCCCGCGAGTCCTGGAACTCCAGAGTGCAGCAGCGCCCAGCACCCCGCCTGGCCCACGTGGTCAGCCCACAAATCCATGCCGAGTGCTTGAGTGCGTGAAGGAACGAGGACGTCCCAGGGGTGCCGTGTCTGGGACCCAGGGGCAGGAGTGATGCCCCCACTCCACTCACGGGAACCGGCCCGGCGAGGTCACACGCCTGCCCTGGCTGGCAGCTGACCTCAATGCCCAGGCTGTGGCTGCTGCACCCCCAGCCCCCGACGCCTGGCACTGGAAACCCTGGGGCTCCCCACACTCCTGAGTTTGGTCAAGATGGGCAGGGGAGGGTGCAAACAGGAAGACGCTGGCAGAGCCAGGGCAGGATTAGGGACAACAGCCAAGCCCCCATCCAGAGAGGCCGGCAGAGCACACGGTGCCAGGCCGTCTGGCTGTGAGAGCCTGGCTTGAGGTCCCAGCCCAGACGCCCTCGTACTGTGCAGCCTCACCACTGCCTTAGCCTGTTTGCACATCAGTCACCTCCTGGGTCTGGTGTTTACTGCTGAGCACCAGACCCAGGCCAGCCCAGGCCACACCCGAGCCACATCCAAGCCACACCCAGGCCACACCTGGCTCACACCCAGGCCACACCCAGGCCAGCCCAGGCCATACCCAGGCCATACCCAGGCCAGCCCAGGCCATACCTGGCTCACACCCAGGCCACACCCAGGCCAGCCCAGTTCTGTCCTGGGTACCATGGGTGCCCAAGTGTTCACCGGGTGCCATGGAGCAGAAAGGAAGGCCCTGTCCTCCAGTGCACATTACATACACCAGACCCTGGTTCATGCAACGTCTGTGCCAACGGCCATACTAAAAAACAGGAAAAAATAACTCACCACTTGCAGGGCTCCACAGTGCCGTGTCCTGAGAGTCCACTTGGCTGGCAACACCGCACCTTGCCCTGCCGGCCCGGGGTCGGGGAGACAGGCCACAGGCTCTCGGGGCGCCAGTCCCGGGGCCAGTGTCTTGCCGCAGGGCCGTGCGTGTTTTCCTCCTGTCCAGGGTGCGTCTCCTTCTCTTCCTTCCAACTCCCTCCCCTGCGCCCTTCAGACACCTGTGTGGGGAGGGAACAGGCGTCTTTTGTTTTATTTTATCTTGTTTTCAAACATAGAAAAACAAACATCACTCTTTTTGTTTAAAGAAAATGATGTACATTGCAAACAATTGGGCAAATAGGGAAAATAATGCCCAAACCAGCATCATTCACTCATTCATTAACGCACTCAGCACACGTTCTCTGCGCCCTGCATACGCTGAGCGCGGGTCTGGCACGAGAGGACGGGTGACATCTGCACACCCTCCGCGTACGTTCTAGTGGAGGAGACAGACGGCCAAAGGAACAGGAAAGGAAGGCAAGTGCCCACAAACTGGGGTGACGCTGTGGAAGAAAGCAGAGGGGAGGAGCCCCCTCCGTGGGGCCTGCGGTGCGCCTCCTTTTGTCTCTGTTCCCTGTGCCGCTCAGTTACCCATCCAGCAAACACCCACGATGCCTCCCGAATGCCCCCCGTGCACCAGGCGGGGCCACGGGCACTGCTCCCAAGGACACACCCCCCTTTACATCCTCCGCTCGGCTCTGTCCCCGCTCTAACCCGTTGCTCACCACGGATGTGAAGGCTGCAGGACATTCAGTGACAACACTCCACAGTTTACTCAGCCCCCCCCCCGGTGGACACTTAGTCTATTTCCAGTTCCTCCCTACTGTAAGCACCACTGCTGTGAACATCTTCATGCTTGTGGCTTCAGCCTCCTTTAAATCAGTACGTGCCGGGTGCTGTAGGGAGAGGCTGACCCTTTGCAGAAAAAATGCTGATGCAGGCTGCAGGCTGTTCGTAGGTCAGGGAATCAGTTTCGTGAGCGTGCAACAGTGCGCAGGAAAAGAGGGAAAAGGGGAACAGAAAACATCCCCGTGCGTCCCACAAAATCAGGGCCAGTACTGTCGTATGAAGCCGTATTTCAGCTGCGGATGCGAGTGTGTGTCTACGTGAAGATGAAAAATGTATTCCTTACTGCGGCTCTCACTCCAGAAAGTTTGGGGGTGTGATGTAGTGGGCTGAATGGTGGCCCCAAAAGACGTGCCCGTGCCCCAGAACCTGTGGAAGTGACCTCATCTGGAAGAAGGGTCTTTGTAGCCATAGTTAAGGATATGGAGATGAGATTATTCTGGATTAGGGTGGGCTCTAAATTCAATGACAGATGTCCTCAGAAGAGAAGGCTGTGGGGACAACAGGAACAGAGGTTGGGTGATGTGTCCACAAGCCCAGGGATGCCCGGAGGCCCCCGACGCCAGGTGAGAGGCCTGGGGCAGATTCTCCCTCAGCGACTCCAGAAGGAACCAGCCCGGCTGACACCTAGATTAAGAATTCTGGCCTCCAGAATTATAAAGCAGGAGAGAATGCTTTTCTGTTGCTTTAAGCCCCCTAGGTTGTGGCCGTTTGTTACAGGAGTCCTAGGACACGAATACCCAGGGCTCTGATGGATCTCAGGGGGTGCACGCGGGACGCAGCAGGCTGGGCCTGGCTCCCACCAGGCCGAGAGCCGGGCTGGGCCCCTTCTCCGCTGCAGCCTGGAAGAAGCGTTTGGAAGGCTTCCGGTCCCTCTGAGACCACCACATTCCTGCCCTTTTGCAAGGCTTGTTTCCTGGCCCCACAACCTCCTCAGGGAGAAATATCCCTGGGACCAGCGGGGCATTCGCTGGAGCGGAGAGGAAACACGGCGGCCAAGCATGATAACGGCCCATGGAGAGGGTTTTACAAGTGACAAAGCATTTCCTCTGCATATCTCACTTGAGCCTCGAGGACCGTGGGAAGCTAGTTTTATAGATCTGGTGATGAGGACACCAAGGCCAGCAGAGGTGACATCCTACGGCCAAGCCAGCCCTGGCTGTCCCTGCCCACAGGTCCTCATTTCTCCACCGAGTCCTGGTTTATCAATGCCATGCAGGATGGCCCCAGGACCGCGTCACTGCATCTGAGCGTCCCCAAGGCCTTCCACGCAGCACTGAGTGGATGCAGCAGGTTGGGCGGCTGGAACTGAGCCCCAGACTAAAGCCTCTGTCTGGGTTCTGGCTGACCTCCCTCCTGAGCCATTTGGGGACCGGTGCCCGGCACAGGCAGGGTGGAGGCAGTGGGTAGATGAGGGAGGTGCCCTGGGCAAGGCCTGTACAAGTCAGCATTTGGGTTTGAGGGGGCAAGCAGGAGCTGAGCCTGTGCAGATGCTGTGAAGAGGCAAGAGCTGGTTTGGGAGCCATTCAAGGATGTGCTCAGGGCCCATGGCCACACCAAGGCCCGTGCTGCGCAGGGGCTCAGAGCTCGGGCCCCAAAGCCAGCACACCCCGAAGCCAGCCAGTTCTGGCCCTGCCACTTAAAATAACGTGACCTGGATGAACAATGTGGCCTCTCCCTTCTGCACTTCCCTCGTCTGTGAGATGGGACCATGACAGTAACCCCCTCATGGCTGTTATGAGGATTACACGAGATGAATCATGTAAATCAATTAGCTCCAGGGGCTCAGTAAGTTCTGGGTGAGAACACCCAACTCACCAAGTTCTATGGTGGGTCCAACTGTGACATCCTCGCACCTGGTTGCCATCTGCTCCCAGCACACTTCCTTGGGACAAGAAAGCTCCCAGCATTGCTGTCTTACAGTGGGAAGCCTGGGGTTCACTACACTCACTGCCTGTGAAATAATCCCCCAACCATCTCTGCAGAACTTGAAATCTCCATTATTTTTTCCATTTACCAGCAATTCTCCAGGTTTTACAGCAGGGTGGGTTGGCACCGGCCATGTGCTGGGTACTTCCCCTGTCTCCTGAAGGATGTGCCCAGCAGAGGGGCCTGCAGAGCTGTCTGTTTCAGGATCCCCACAGTGGACTCCAGGTGGGAAGGAGAGCTGGCATGGGGCCTGGCACTAGCTAAGAACTAGAAAAGCTCTATCAGATGGAGAATCCCCTGGCAAAAGGCATCACGAAGCTGCTGAGGCTGTGTGAACTGGAAGAGGACTCTGGAGCAGCGACAACCAGGAAGATGAACTAACCTCTGCATCTCCTACCCTCCAGGGGCACCTGCCCTTTGGGGGCACTGGCAGGGGCTGAGAATCCTGGCACGCACGCACAGAGGACCACTGCTGGGGACAAAGACGACAGCTGAGCTCGTGAGGGAGAGCTGGGAGGAGTGAAGGACCTGACCGGTTTTCCATTAGGTCAAACGGTCAGTTCTGGGGTTACGTGGAAATGGCACATATGGAAGGCCCCAGAGAAGTAGGTGGGAATCCAACAGAGACACAAGCCCAAGTTTAGACTTTAGGACCCACCAAAGGGAGGGGCCCCAAAGAACACATCAGGCTTTCAACTGAAAATCCTAAAGGATCAGAGGGCAAAAAGAGGGAGACTTAGCTTGCCAGGGCTGCAGCCCAGCTTGACTCAGCTGAGGGCCTGGCTGGGTTAAGGAGATGAGTTATTACTATACCATCCTAGTACAGGGAAGAGTAAACCCTCTGTAGAGGAAAATATCATCAACTGGAGCCTCTATGATGCACTTTATTCACAATGTATTGCATTCAATAAAAAATTACATGTCATGACAAAACACAAGACCAAAGGACCAAAAACCAAGAGAAAATACAGATCTTAGAAACAGACCCAGTGATGATCCAGATAACAGATTTTGCAGGCAAGAACTTTAACCTAACCATGATGAAGACGTTCAATAAAGCAGAGGCAAAGATGGAGAAATTGACCAGAGGGAATTCTAGAATTCCCTGAAGAAAGAAAATACAATATCTGAAAGGAAAAACACAGATTAGACAAAGCAGAAGGTAGAAGTTGTAAACTGGAAAACAGGTTAATAGAACATAACCAAATTGAAGAAAGAAAAAAAAAAAGAGTAAAAAAATATACAAAAATGTTAGCAACAAATGGAACATGGTTAAAAGGTTAACATGCAGTAATTCATACAGGGGCAATAAAATAACATCTTTAAAGTGCTGCAAGATAGTATCCGCCAACCTAGAATTCTATGCCTCGTGAAAATATTCTCAAACATGAAGGTAAAATAAAGACACGTTCAGACAAATAAAAACTGAGAGACTTTGTTGCCAGAAAACCTGTACCAAAGAAATACTGACAGGAATTCTTAGGGCAAAAGGAAAACGAACCCAGAGAAAAATGCGAAATTGCAGGAAGGAATAGAAAGCAAATAGAAAGCAAATATGTGGATAAATACAAATGAATATTTCTTGAATATCGGCTGTACAGAGAAAAGATAGGAGTGGATTGTGGGGTTTAAAGTATATATAGAATTAAAATGCATAACCACAAAAACACAAAAGCAGTAGGGTGCACAGTGAAGCAAGAGTTAAGATTCTGGCATTATCCAGGGGTAGCAAAGGCAGTAATTTGTGTTAGATTAAAAAGTGCTTGTTTTAATCTCTAAGGTAACCACTAAAAGACTAGTAAAAGTTAATAAAGGGAAATGATGGAACAATAAAAAATTTTTATTGATCTAAAAAAAGCAGGACATGAAAGAAGAGAATATAAAAGGGATGGGTCAAATAGAAAACAAAGTATGGTAGCTAAAACACAAATATTTCAGTAATTACATTAAATGCAAATAGACTACTCTAATTTAATGACTAAGATTATTGGAAACTAGCTTTAAAAAAACCCACCAAAATCCACCTATATGCTGATTACAAGAGACATATCTGAATTATAAGACAGAAAATTTGAAAGATAAAAATATAGAATAAAATATCATTTAAACATTAACCAAAAGAAAGCTGGTGTAGCTATATTAACAGCAGCTAAATGAAGCTATAAAACAAGAAGTATTACTAGAGACAAAGAGGGACATTTCCTGAAGATAAAATAGTCAATCCACCAGAAAAAAATTAGAATCCTAAGTTTGTATTTATTCAATAAAAAGTCAAGAGAACTAAAAGAAGAGGTAGACAAATCTAAAATCATAGTGGGGACATTAACACACCTCTTTCAGGATAACCAGAGTTTTCCTGGTTCCTCTCATATGGAAACTATAATTTCTGAAAGAGCTAAGCAAAGAGCTAACCCAGCCCTCCCATGAAGAGCATCCTCTTTATATGAAATCCTTGCTGGGAGCAAACTACATGGGCAATCACTGGAGAGAGGCCCTGGGCATGCTCTTGTCAAGAGACGATGAACAAACCCTTCCTGAAGGAACACGGTCTCTTTACGGAGTAGTGTAGGTTTCAGTGGACATGCTTTCCCTCACATTTAATTCATGTGCCTCGATACTTCCCCAGGGTCACTCATTTCAGGCACAAACACTTCCCTACTAAAAAGATATAAGGCAGGGGTTGGGACTTCTTGGCAGCCAAGATAACAGTGGCCACCTAAATTCAAATCTCTCTAAACATCCTCTAAAAATCATACAGGTCAACAAGAACAAAACCTTACAAATTCCATCCCTTTAGGATGCCTGCATGACAAAGAATACTACAAATTTTAAATTATCTGTAAATAGAAAAATAAACACCAGTTTCGAACAGAGCTATCTCTGGAACTCCCACTGCAAGCCTCTGCAGAAAGCTGGGTGGGGGGAAGGGTGTGGAAAAGCTGCCCAGAAAACAGAGGGGGAGACTGAATTCAAAGCACCCCCAGAAAGAGAAAGTCTACAATAAGTGTGAAAATACTGAGAAAAGAACACTTGGTCCAGGAAAGGCTCTTGGAAGTGCACACAGGAGTGAGGAAGCATCTTAGAAAGGCAACCCTTCTTGGGGAGAAGGAGGTGCCCTTTGGAAATGAATAGTAATGGGAAAAGATCAGGAGAGGAATTTAGGATCTCAGAAGACATGAAAACACGGGGGAGCACACACCTCCTCCTCCAAGCTCACCCCACAGACTTTTCTCTGTGCTAACAAAAGACAATACTCTTGAACTGAGAATCTACAAACCACACCAACATGCCAATCCTGTTCATAAAATGTAGATATGTACGAAGTCTTCATCTATAAAAAGCTATTATGAAAATACAAGGATCAAAACGTTTTAGGTGATTAAAATTACCACCCCCCAAATCAACACGAAGCAGAAGAAAACAGTAACGTAACACTCTAAAGTAAATTAAATATTCTTAAACAAGCATTTGAGTAATATATGAAAATCACCTTGAGATATAAATTCAAAAACTATGAATATAAATGGATGGGAAAAAAAGAAAGAAACGAAGTAAAAATTGATTGAATTCAAGAAAA
This sequence comes from Daubentonia madagascariensis, assembly GCA_023783475.1. Lineage (NCBI taxonomy): Eukaryota > Metazoa > Chordata > Mammalia > Primates > Daubentoniidae > Daubentonia > Daubentonia madagascariensis. The sequence continues at coordinate 5,337,383 of JAKFHU010001784.1, read as the reverse complement.
AAAATAGAAGACAAAAATCACACTGGAAATGACGACTAAATTAAAAGGTACCCAAAGAAGAACAGATCTCAATAACAGTTTAGAGATGCCATTGAAGAGAGCAGAAAATCAGCCAAGGGGACTACAATGAGATAATGGAAAAGAGCCAAAATGTCAGAGAAAAAGCGGCTGAGATGGAAGGCAAAGAAGAGCCCAGTATGAACAACCGTAGCCACAGAAAAGGAAGCTAAAATGTAGTAAAACCTGCAGAAGTAGAAGACCTGCATCTACATACCACAAGGATCCACCAGGGACCTGGGAAAATTCAGTGGGAACAAGTAACTCTGAGATATAGCTCAGCGAAACTATTAGACATTAAATGTAAAGGAAAAAACCCTCAAAGATAAGGGAAAAAATCCTCATGTCCTCTAGACAAAAATATCAAATAACTTTAAAAGGATAAAATAATACAGGGCTACTATCCAGAATCTACAAGGAACTCAAACAACAACAACAAAAAAACCCAAATAATGCCATTAGAAAGTGGGCAAAGGACATGAACAGACATTTTTCAAAAGACAGTATACAAATGGCCAATAAGTATATGAAAGAAACACTCAACATCACTAATCATTAGAGAGTTGCATGGCCCAGATGAGATGTGAAGACAGTGGCCTTGGAGACTATTTAACTAACCTCTAAATTGAAAAAGACCACATCCCTGTAATAAGTCCCTTAATATTTATCTTCCAACGATTCTGCTTCTCCTATTGGGCCCTGACTGATCGAGGGAGCAGAATATGTGATGAACATACAAAAATCAGTAGCCTTCATATACATGATAACCAGAAGAAGGATACGACGATAGGAAACCTCCATTTACAAAAGCAACAAATAAGATAAACATATTTAGGAATAAACTCAACAAAAAATGGGGGGGGGGAGGGAAACTATTTAAAGAAAACTTTAAAATATTCCTGAAAGACACAAAAGTATATCGAGCAAATGAGAAGACATCTCCATTCTTGACTAGGACCCCTCAACGTCACAAAGATGTCAATTCTCCAGAACTTAATTCACACAGTTAAGACAAACAAAACAAACAAACAAAAATACCAATGAGCTTTTTTACAGTGCTAAGGTGATATTAAAATCTATATTTAAAAAATAAGCATGCAAGGACAGTAAGGAAAACACTAAGGAAGAAAATCTATGTGGGGGTTGTGGGGTAGGAGAAGGCTTGGCCTTGCCAGACGTGAAAACGTATTACAAAACCTCTGTAATGAGTCAGTGTGGCACTGACACACGACAGGACAGAACCATGAGAAGAATATGAAGCCCAGAAACAGACCCATGTACAAAGGAACGTTTAGTAGAGAGTAAAAGTGGCATTTCAAGTCCCAGGGGCAAAGATGAACTTTTTAACAAATGGTGCTGGGACAACTGGTTAACCATTTAGAAGATAAAATTAGATCCACACCTCTTATTATACACAAAAAATGAACTCCAAATGGATCGGAGCTCTATATGTAAAAAATTAAAGCACACAAATACAAAACATTGGAAAAGCTTTCTAGGACTCAACATTCAAACACAGTATGAGAGATCGATACATTTGACAATATAAAAACAGAACAACTTTTCCGTGATTTAAAAAAAGGGAAATTCAAACTATAAACTTGAATTTATCAAAGGACAAAAGATAAACTGGGAAAGTACTTATAACATATATTAAAAATAAAGGGAGAGTATCCCTACTATAGAGAGAACTATTAAAAATGAGGGAGGAAAAGACCAAAGACCCAATAGAAAAATGAGCAAAAGATATGAAGAGATAATTCACCCAAAATAGATAAAAGTGGCCCTTATACCTGTGAAAATTGTTTAACCACACTCATAACAGAAATGCAAGTCAGACTCACACCGTGATATCCTCCTCACCTCTCAGACGGTAACAACTCGGAGGCATCACTGCCAACACACTCCGCTGGGAAGCCCTGGGGGCAACAGGCACTCCCACACTTGCTTGGTGGGAACACAAACGGGCGCCACCCTCATGGAGGGAAACTCAGCACTACCTTATAACCCACATGAGAATTCACCTTTGCTTCAGTCATTTCACCACTAGAATTTACTCTGAAGACACACTTCCGATAGTATGAAAATACATATGCACAAGGTCACTGATTACAACATTGCTTTTAACTGCAAAACATTGGAAACAACCAAAATGTTCACATACAGGAGAAAGGTTGGATTAACAATGGTTCCTGCACACCGTGAAGTACTACGCAGGTGTAAAAAAGACTAAGGACACCCTCTATGAACTCATATGGAGTAATTTCCAGGATATGTTGTTAAATGGAAAAAATATAAAAGACAATGTTTCATATGTCATATTCTGAGTAAAAGGAATAGGAAATAAGAAAAAAAATACATGCTTATTTTTGCAAAAAGAAACACTAGAAGAATAATCCAGAGCCAATAAGACTGTTTATCTGCAGGGGTGAGAGACACTGGGATGAAGGAGACATTTCTCTGAATACACTTTCGTGTGGGGCTTTGTTCTGTGGAACAGGCCAACATTTTACATACTGGAAAGAAAAAGAGAGAGGGGAGGTGACTCTAGACGCATTGCAGACAGAAACGAAGGAACCTAACTGCATTTCAAATAAATAACACTTGGGGTGGGGGAAAACTCAGCCGAGTGATTTTTGAACAGCATTTTTATTAAAGACAAAAAAAAATGTCAGAAATATTAAACTGTGGTTAATAGATTTGTTTTTCACAGTGGTGTGGCTTAGCAATTCTAAAACTATTTTCTGTTTATTCTAGGATTGAGCAAATAAGTAAATATATGGAGTATAATGGAAGCCAGGTGCGTTGGAGAAGGAGGTCACAGTGCGCAGAGAGAAAAGGAGAATGAACTAGTGGTTTTGGACTGGAACTGGGGGTGCAGTGGGAACTCACGGCTTGTGGTCATACATATTAATGTGTGTACATAGACCCCAGAGAGGGTATACGTGCAGATGTGTATCTTGCCTTGCCTGTGTCTTCCCTATTTCCCTCCCTCCTTCCTTCCCTCCTTCCTTTATATTTCCTTGCTGAAGCCCCTGAGAAGCCCACCAGCAGTACTGGGCACACTAGCACCCAGATCTTGGTTTCTACATACCTTTTGTCACACAAATCAGGCTTCGTGAAAACACTGCCACGTTGCAGGGCTGTGGCAGGGAAAGCAGAGAGGCGCTTGGAACGTCTGTTTCCGCCAGAAGGAACATATGAGCTCAAAGCATGGTGCGGACACACAAAGGGACAAAGAGTCAGCATGGAGGGGATCCCACTGGCCAAATCTTGGACGGTTTGGGAATCAAATACATAATAAAGCTAATGTATTGTAACCCATTAAATAAAATAAGCCATGAGTCCACACTAATATAAATACAGAAATGAAACACCAACAACAGGAGAGAAAGAAAATGTCCTCCTCACGGTGGAACGCCCACTGGTACGTGTAGAAGAAACGACAGAATTGGAAAACCATAACGCAGCCATCATGGAATATAACGAAGCACAGGACATCCATACATTCTCAAAGCAGCTCACAAAATACTTAGGTAACCACGGCGGGCTAAACACTGGCCCCTGAGACACGTCCACGGCCTCAGCACGGCAGCCTGAGTGTGACCTCCACGGAGGGGAGGCTGCGGGTGGGAGTAAGCGCAGGATCCGCATGAGGAGGTGATGCTGCACGACGGGGCCCTGACAGCCGTCACCTGCATCCCGACACGCGGCCGGAACAGGGACACAGCAAGAAGGCAGAGACGTGTCGTCACCTACAGTGGCAGCTGCGGGACACACGGGAGCATTCGGTCCCCGCCAAGCGCTGCCTCATACAGCGGAGCACTGACTCGCCCTTGTGCACCCCTCCACAGCCCAGTACCCACCCCCCACGCTCCCCTCCCCCAGCCCAGTACCCACCCCCCACACTCCCCTCCACAGCCCAGTACCCACCCCCCACACTCCCCTCCACAGCCCAGTACCCACCCCCCCTGCTCCCCTCCCCCAGCCCAGTACCCACCCCCCACACTCCCCTCCCCAGCCCAGTACCCACCCCCCATGCTCCCCCTCCCCCCACACTCCCCTCCACAGCCCAGTACCCACCCCCCCATGCTCCCCTCCCCCATCCCAGTACCCACCCCCCACACTCCCCTCCCCAGCCCAGTACCCACCCCCCACACTCCCCTCCCCATCCCAGTACCCACCCCCCACACTCCCCTCCCCAGCCCAGTACCCACCCCCCATACTCTCCTCCCACAGCCCAGTACCCACCCCCCACACTCCCCCCCCCACACTCCCGTCCCACAGCCCAGTACCCGCGTCCCCCATACTCTGCCTAGGGCTGCCTGGTCCTCCCCCTGTCCTGCCACCTGCAATTATCTGGAGGAGGAGGAGGCCTGGGACCCTGTGACCTGTGGGTCGGATGTGGCTACGACAGCTGGATCCGGGAGGATGTTCCCTGGGCGCTGGAGGCCCCTGGCTCCGTCTATTCTAATTTCCAGGCCACGGGGCAGTCTCCCCGGTGCCCTGACAGTCCAACACCCCCTGGTGAGGACCGGAAGAGCCAGTGAGGGACCGGGCAAGGTGGTGCTGCAGTTCTGAGAAACTTCCCACCGTTCCCAGAAAGACACGATTCTTCCGCCCCCAGGTTTCAATACCCACCCCGTTCATTAAAAGAAATTCCACAGCTTAGCCCCCACTTTCACAGGTCGAGACGTCGATTTGCGAGCGGTGCTCCTTGGCCAACAGTTAAAGCCCGGCCTGCCTGACACTCTCTTTCGGTTTTGTACATTGCCTTTATGACACCTTTGGGGGGAAACTGCTTATCTTGGTGACAGTGTGACCAGTGAGACAGACATCAGAGTGACGTGGCCACAAGCAGAGGAGGCCAGCGGCTGGCAGAAGCTGGAAGAGGCCGGGAAGACCCCCCAGACGCAGTGTGGCCCCTCCGACGGTCACGGCTGAGTGAGAGCAACTTTGAACTTCTGGCCTCCAGGACTGTCAGAGAATAAGTTTCTGCCCCCAGTTTTAAGCCCCTCGGGTCAGGTTCTTTGTTACGGCAGCCAGTCACCTCACAGCGGGGACCCACTTATGCGTCAGGGGCAGCACAGGTCACCTCCCTGCTGTCCTGTTGGAGATGCCCAACCGGGATCTCATCCCCTGGAACTATGGTCCCCAACCCCCGGGCCACCGACTGGTACCAGTCCGTGGCCTGTTAGGAACTCGGCTGCGTCACCTCCCCACCCTGTCCGTGGAAAAATTGTCCCCTGTGAAACTTAGGAACCCAGCCACACGGCAAGAGGTGAGCGGCAGGTGAGCGGCGGGCGGGCAAGAGAAGCTTCTTGTGTATTGACAGCGGCTCCCCATCACTCGCATCACCGCTGAGCTCTGTGTCCCCCCGGGCCCCACTCCCCGGTCTGTAGAAAAATTGTCTTCCATGAAACCAATCCCTGGTGCCAAAAAGGTTGGGGACCGTTGCCCGGGAGGCCCCAGCCAGGCCCGAACGGAGGGACATCCCACAGGACCACCGGCCTGTACCCTCCAAAGCCGTGACAAGTAAACGCAACTCTGCTCCTGGCTGGACCAGAAACTAGGCTGTTTTTTGTTTTGTTTTGTTTTGTTTTTTGCCGTAAAGCACACGATTGGGCTGATAGGCAGAGTTTGACCAAGGCCTGTAGATCCGATAATAGTAGTGTAATCGTGGTAATGTTCCAATTTCACAAATTCAGCTGTGGCTATGGATGAGAGTTTACCTGTTCTTAGAAAACACACTCAAGCATTTGGGGGTGAAAATAAAGTGAATAAAAGTCCCAGGGGTGCCGCCCGGACCTGCCACCTAGTGTGCTTCGTTTGGGTCAAGTGTCTGTTTGGCCAGCGCCAGGCCCAGCACTCAGGAGGCACGAGCCATCCTGCCCCATCTCCGCGCCCCTCTTGGGGTGTCCACCCGAACAGCAAAGGACCAGTGGCCTCTCCCTGCCCAGCCAGGCACCGTTCGAGGGAGGCCGGTTTCTTCTCCTCCTAGGGTTGGGTGTGCACGTCCAACACACGGCAGTGGCCAGAGCAAGTCTGGGACCTTCAGCCTCCAGCACTGCTGTTGAGGAAAAACAAAAGCTACCTCGGCGGGACTTGTGGGTGTTGTCACCAGGCACGGCTCAGCTTTTCCTAAAGCTGCTGCCCAGCACCGAGTTGGAGATCATGGAAAGCACCGGGGCCAGCACAGTGCTCCCTGCCATGACCAGAAACAGCCTCTCTCCCTTGAGGCTGTGGGACTGGGCGTCCCTCTGCCACCCTGGGCAGGGACTCGGGGTCCTGCTTCAGACCTAGGCCAGGCCCACCCTCCCTCCGGAACCCTCTGCTGCTCCCCAGCCCTCCACCCTCTCTCGGAACATTTCCCAGGTTGGCCTCATTGCCGACTTTCCTTGGTTGTCAGGACTTCTTTCCAGATCCGTGTTAAATCTATCATTCTTTTGGCCTGTGCAAGGCCCTGACACACATCACTTCCCCCTGTCAACTGTTCAGAGAACCCACTTCCCTCCCCGTAGAAAACGTCTGAGGAGACAGCACGTCTCTGACACCTCGTCACTCTGCCAGGGACGGTGAGGTGCCGAGCTTTGGAGACAGGTTACTCGCCCGCGCCTTGGGCTTCACTGGTGTTATTTGTGTGGCTAGCTCTGGGCGTTTGCTTCACTTGTGCGTATTTTTATAGAGAATTCTAGCATCACTCCAAGATCTTTTATTCCACCTTCAGGATTGCCACATTGGCCCTCGGCCCGTTAAACTGAATGTTAAGAAAAAAATTATGAGGTTGAAGTTAGGCTTTTAATGATGTTTGAATACAGGATTAGAATCCTAAAAACATGGCCTTCTCAAAACACAGCCAAAATGGGGAACTCTGCCTAGAATCGAGTTTCTGAGCACCGTCCTACAAAATAGGCCCCTGTGCCCTTTGGGAGACCTCGGGTTCTCCCTTCCCTTGGGGGGGCCCTGACATCCCCTTCGAGCAAGCAGGAAAATCGTCAGGTGATGCCGATACGCTGACTTTCCACTGGGAAACGTCTCCACTGCGGTTTGAGGTTATGTATTCGGATATTATTTTCCTCATTCACCATTTATTTTCTTAAAATAATCAGCTCCCGTGGATTCTTGTGGCAAGAACTTCCAGTAACGTCTGGGACAAAATCAGGGTGCTGGGAAGGTTGCATGTTTTCAGTAAGGACGCTTCACAAAAGGAAAGCCTGAAACATTAAAATAATATACAGCAGGTCTCTGCTCCCTCTGCAATGCCTTTTAATGTCCTCGACTGATTTTTACATTATAAATACGAGAACTGGCACATACTTAGGTTTCTGTTGGATGTCCAGAGCACTTTGCTCTCCAACTTCCTAGACGCTTGGAGTCCGGTTGCCAGCACCCAAATTGGAACTTTCAGAGCAAACTACTCCATTTTCCAAGTCTGGATGGATCCAGGTCTCCGGAGTGACAGCGAAAGCTGCCGACTTCTCAGCAAAAACACAACCAACGCCCCACCAACGACCCTTCAGCTTCCAGAAGGTCACGTCACCTGAGGCAGCAGCAGGGATGCCTTGGCCATCCTGAAACAGCCTGCCCACCCTGCCCCGCGTGCCTCTCGCACCCGATTACCTCTTAAAAGGGTGGTCCTGTGTCCTGGCCAACGTGGTTTTCAACCATCTTAAAAAGTGTCTCTTCCTCCTGCCTGTCGGAGAAAACCCTTTAGCAGCTTGAAGCTGGATATCTTTCCTCTTTTCCCCACCCTGCTCCCTCTGGACGCTTGTCCACAAAGAGGGAAGAGGGGCCTGGAGATGCTGGCCAAGCAGCCTGAGGCCAGCGGGTGAAGCAAAGCAGAGGGGCTTTGCCGAATCACACGGAGGGGAGCTCGCACAAGGCTGGTGGCAGGGTCAGGGAGTTGAGGCAGGTGCGACCCTTCGGCACATGGCCCAGTGGCCCCGGATAGCAGACGCCCTGGTGGTGGAGGAGGAGGAGGGTCTTGGGCTCAGAGGAGGGGAGCAGAAACACCGCCGAGCTGTGAAGACCCCCATTCCTCCTAGTCCGGGCTCTCGGCCATGTCCAGGGCCACAGCCCTGTGGGGCTGAGGACTCCTCCCGCCCTGGAAGCTGCTCACCATCTGCTCGATCACCTGGGCAGGTTGCAGCCCCTCCGGACATGCCCCTCCACACCCAGCCCCTCCTGGTGCCGAGGGTCCCCCTCTTGGCTTCAGCTCGCAGCACCTGCTCTGTCTCCCTGATTTGACGCTCACCCTGTGCTTGTCACCGAGCACTCTACTCGGATTTGGGTGGGGGCCACCTGCCCTGCACAGAGGCTCCGTCACAGTAAAGAAGAGGGGGCGTGTGCCAAGGGTGCACTGCCCAGGACCCTGCCACATCCCCACCCTCAGTGCTGGCCCAGAGCAGCCTCCCGGGAGCTGCCGGCCGAGGCCTGAGGATACCCCCGAGCAGGAGGCAGCGAGGACCCAAGTGCCATCCACCGCCACTGGGGCCCACCTGGAAGTGCAAACACAGTCAAATTTTCCACATTTCTCTTCCAGAACCACCAAGTCCACAATACGCCCCAGAGCCTCAGGTTCTAAGAGAAACAACCTGGACTGGACGTGCTCTGTGTGTTGCCAAAGAAAGCACCTGTCCCGCCCGGGTCTGTCTGGGAAGAGGATGAGGGATGAAGGCAGGAGTCACCTGCCGCAGACACGCCGGGGATGACCCAGAGTCGCCTGCCCGCCTCGCCCAGCTCTACAGGAACGTCCCAGGCGGGGGCCCGCTGCTGGCCGCGGGTGGAAACTGCTCGCCCACAGGGCACCCTGGAACAGCCACAAGAGAACCCCAATGCTAACAGCCCGGAGTCCCACGCCCGGGTCCACTACAGCCTCCCATGGCCTTGGGCAGGCTCCTGGGCTGTTTCCAGCCACTCCCTCAAGTGAAAAATGGGCTGCTGGTGGCCACCTTGCGGCGCAGCTGCACACAGACGGCATGTGGAATGAAGTGTTAGGGTCATTCTCATGGCTGGACAATGGTGACAACGGCCAACACGCGTCAGCAGACGTGAAGTCTCAGGCACCAGCACCGTTAGGAAGGACCCCCCCAGATGCCGAGACCCCAGACTTCGGGCCCACCCCTGGGGTGAGCATGGCCCCCCGGGTGGCTGTGGAGACACAGATACTCCTGGGGGAGCATTTTGGGCAGTCACTAGAATCCTGGAGTTGGCGGAGGGGTCTCCTTCCAGCAGAGAGGAGGAGGCGGCGGCGGCCCTGGACACACCAGGTAGGCCCAGAGGGGAGCGCCCGGCCGGGGCATCTCAGCCCCCACCACCTGGGGGTCAGCATGGTTCACAGCGTGAATGATGGGGTTCAGAGCCCCCACCAACCAGCAGCCGGGGCACCTTGGGGAAGTTCTTACCCTTCCCAGCCTTGGCTTCCTTATCGGTGAAACACGGCTAACGCAAGTAACGTCGGGCACTAAGCTCAGGGCACCGCTCAGTGGGAGCTACAGGCACTTCCTGGGCGACTCCAGGCAGGCTCTGTCCTCCCCCCACTGTCTACTCCAGGGCTGCAAACTGCACCCCCCCCCCTCCCCGCAGCCAGAGCGGCCTGTCTGTGTGTGGCCCTAAGAGTGGTGTTTTAACCCTTTATTGTTACAGAGTTGTTTTCTTTAAAAAGAAGACACAAAGCAAAGAATAAACAGCAATAACATATTTACCATCTGGCCCCTTACAGAAAAGAGTTGCCACCCCTGGTCAGGGTGGGTAAACTGAGGCACAGGGTGGCCCTCTGGGCCAGCTCTAGGTCATAGGGCCGGTGAGGAGGATGCCCCTGGGGTCTGGGTTGGGGAGGGTCCCCTGGGCTCTAGCCCACCTGGCAGTGGCTTGTAAAGACAGACAAGCGTCAGCCGACCCGGCCACCTCGCCCACATGCACAGGGCCCCACAGCAGGCAGGGCTGGAGGTCCCCAAGGCCAGAGCTACCTGTCCACTCCCCTGCGGCTGGAGCGTGACCCTGAGGGCAGGGGCCACCATGTGGGAAAGCAGTAAAGAAGTTGTGGTTGTGCACACACAGCTACTCGGAGGCAGACAGCCCTCGGGAGACTTGGAAACACGTCTTGTTTATTGGAATTCCTCTACAAAGTCACATTTTATGTGTTTCCTCTTCTAATGGCTATAGGAGTGAGACCAGACAAAGGGAATGGCTGCTGGTCACTTGTCCAGGTACCCCACCCGGCTGTGCTTCAGCACCCTGCCCTCGGGCCTCACAGACAGACCCAAGGAGAGACGGGATGTCACCTCCACGCCTCCGTGGGTCCCCCAGTAATCATGCTGGGGGCGGGGGCCACGGTCTACCGGGAAGTACTCTCTTCTCTGAGCCAGTCTCAGTGGCTGATGACAGAAGTCAAGCCTCACCCCCCAATGTCCCTTGGTCCCCTCTGGAATGTGGCTTCTCAGCTACTTCCAGCTTCTGAGGGACGGCTTCGTCCAAGCAACCCAGGCGGTTCCTGGACACGAAAGGTGCCCCCCTCTTCTCAGGCCGGCAGTGAGGAGCCAGGCACGGGCCGACCCTGTCCCCCCTTCACCTGCTGGCTCCTGCTCAGCCTCTGACCTCTCCCCAGGTTCTCGCCACCTCCGTGATGCACGCCAAGGTTTGGCAGTGCCGCCTCTGCCTACCCGTCCCTACCGTGGCTCTCTGGCTGGCTGTACGTGTTCCTCCTGTCCCTCCATCATCCTCCCCACGGGGCGGGAACCCCCCATCCTCACTTGCATGGCTGGAGGCACTAGAATCTGGAGGCATCTAATGGGAGCACTGAACAAGCACTGGGTGCTGAGGTTGGGCATGGCGCCCCAAGTGTGTGCCATCTTGGACCCTGCACAGGGGAGAAGCTCGCTGGAGCTGGCCCGGCCCTTCCCCCCCATCCATGCCCCTTGGGTTTCTCCACCAAAGAGAGATGTGGGCTCAGAGAGGCACCCCGTGCTGCACGGCAGTGTGCTGCCCACTCCCGGGCTCCAGCTCCACCAACTCCCAGGCAGGATACCTGTCCCAGGCCCGTGGTGTGCAAACACGGCCTTACAGAGGGCTGCCATGGCCCAAGGCCCTATCCCCTTCCCAGACCCCCCAACCCAACCACCACTTGTGGAAAGAGGAGCCCGCAGTTAGATCTGCTTTGCATGAAAATGCGTGGGTGGCCCAGGCTGGCTGGTTCTTGAGAGAGAGACATAGGACATTCACCAAAGAATGTGAGAGGACAGCGAGGCGGGGGTGAGGGCACCCTCGGTCAAATGATAGCTGGGGCAGAGGCTGGGATGAGCACAGACCCACATGCCGGCAGTGCCTTTCCTGGCTGGCCTGCTCCCACCCGCAGAAGACCAGGGCACGAGGGCCGGTGGTGCGGGGGGTGACCAGTGAGTCCTGGTTGTCCCTCCTGCCTCGATACCTGCCCCGTGCCAGCAGGACTCCTCTGAAAACACCCTTTTATGGCTAAAAGGTGTCCTCTTTCTCCAGTGAGCTCCCCCGTTTGCTCTGACATACTCCTTGTGTCCTCACAAACACAGCGCTCTCCAGGCAGGCCGTGAGGGCCTCTGGGTGCTCCTGCCCATCTGCAGCTCCCACACCAAGGACCTGCGGGTTTCCAGTGCCACTGGCGCCTGTCGTGCTGGGAGGTGTGCCCAGAGGGGATGCTTCAACCACGAACCCGCGGCTACCAGGCGCCTGCCCTCGGGACTGCAGACGGGCTGTCCTGGGGAAACAGCTGCAGCCTCCTCACAGAGAACCAGCCAAGCCTTCGGAGGCAGTCCGAAATCTCCCACCAGATGACATTGGAATGGGAACCCCGGGAGGTACTTTGGTGGAGGGTCAAGGGCCAGATCTAGAGCCTCAGGTCATAGCCCACCCCAAACGAGGACCGCAAGACCAGGGTGCCCCTATCCAGGTCGCAGAGAGAACTCCAGGAGGCCATGCTGTTCCTGCTCGGAGACAACCACAGACCTCCACGGGGGCTCTTGCCTCTGGCGGCCCGTGGGCTGATGCCTACCAAACCTGAGCCCCATACAGCTTGTCACCGCTGCGTTTGTGCTGCACGGCGTCCCTGAGAGGCCAGCATGGCAAATACCCCTATCTTTAATAAACTGAGACGTGGCGAGGTTCTGGGATCTGACCGAGGCCACAGAACTACTAAACAACAAAGTCAGAGTTCAAGCTCAGATTTCACAACTCTGAGGCCTGACTGATTAAAAACTGGATTAAAAACCCATTCTGCTCATCACCAATCCATCATGAAATCCATCAGCCCTACCCTCGAAATGCAGACAGACTCCGGCCACGTTCCTGCTTCGTCAAGGCCACCTGCGCCTAAGCCACACCGTCCTGCCCTGCCACTGCTAGCCACAGTGGCTATTTATATTTAAAAGCACTAGAATTAAATAAAATTTAAAATCCAGCCCCTCAGTTGCACTAGCCACATTTCAAGAACTCAGTAGCCTCATGTGACTAGCGGCAGCCATGCTGGACGCGTAGATCTAGAACATTCTACAATTGCAGGAAGTTCTGCTGGACGGCGCTGGTCTGGACTATCCAATAGCCTCTATCTGGACCCCCAGCCAGAGGAGCCTTTAAAAACGTCCGTGAGGGATCTGCCCAGCTCACCCACCTCCCTCAGCCTCTGCTCCCGTGTCCCTCACCGGGGAGGACTTGCAGACCTCTCTGTCCAGCACAGACGCCCCCTCCCACTCCCTGTCCTTTAACTGGCTTTTTGTTCAATACACGTGACACAGAATACATCTGCTTATCGTCCACCTCACCCACTATGACCTAAGTTCCATGATGGCAAGAAAGGTCTCTTAGGGCAGGGTGCAGTGGCTCACACCTGTAATCCCAGCACTCTGGGAGGCTGAGGTGGGAGGATTGCTTGAGGTCAGGGGTTTGAGACCAGCCTGGGCAACACAGCAAGACCCCCATCTCTACAAAAAATTTAAAAATTAGCCAAGCATGGTGGTGCCTGCCTGTAGTCCCAGCACTCTGGGAGGCTGAGGCAGGAGGATCGCTTGAGCCCAGGAGTTTGAGGCTGCAGTGAGCTACAATGATGCCACTGCACTCTACCCAGAGCGACAGAGTGAGACTCTGTTTCCAAAAAAAAAAAAAAAGAAAGAAAAAAAGAAAGGTCTCTTATTCTCTGCTCTGTCCCCAGAGCTTGGCACTCAGCAGGTGCTCATGAAATATTTTTTGAGTGAACAAATAAACTAGCTTCATCTAGCTTTGAAGGGTGTGGTGGTTCTAAAATATGCCCCCAAATTCTTTGACACTCCTCACTCAAAAGGTGGAACCTAATTCCCCTCCCCTTGCGTGTGGGCTGGACTTGGTGGAGAGCGTTGTAGACACGCTAGTGTGAGCCTTCCAGGAGAAGCCAAAGGACAGCAGGCTGCGCCTTGCTCCTCCGGGGTCATGTGCTCTAGGGTAGTCGGCCGCCATGCTGTGAGGACGCTCAAGCAGCCCGAGGAGAGGTCCATGTGGTGAACGACTGAGCCCTCCCGCCAACAGCCAGCACAGGCTCTCCAGGCACGAACTCGGAAGCAGCCCTCCCAGCCCCAGGCGGGCCTTCGGGTGCCTGCAGCCCACACCAACACCTTGGCTGACAGACCACGAGGCCAGCCCCAGCCTGCCAAGCAGCTCTCAGACTCCTGACCCACAGAAACCGGGTGAGACAGTGAATGTCGACCGCAGCAGGTGCTAAGTGTTGGGGTAACTCACTATGCAGCAACGGATAACTGGCGTGACAGGTAAGGGCTTTCTCAAAATACAAACCTGGTCATGTCATCCCAAAACTTTGGCCCAAATTCCCTTGGGAAAGGCATCTGCTTTCCTTTGATCCTGCAGGATAAACACTGATTATGTACCTGCTGTATAACCGGCACTGAGAACAAAAAGGTGAACACTCTGGACCAGTGGGTGACTTCGTGTGAAGAAGTCGCCCCTACCAGTTTCTGTTCTCGTGGACAGAGCACCCTCTCCCAGGTCTCTACAAGGAGGCAGGATCCCCCAGAAATGGGACGTGGTCTGTGCCACCACCACTTCCCCTGCATGTGAGCTTCCTGATGTCTTCATACCACTGCAGGGTCAAGGTGGCAGCCCTGCCCCACAAGTGCAGTTTGCTCAAAGGCCTCGTGAGTAGGGACAGCCCAGGTGTGACAGTCTTGGGGATGAAGTCCAAGATTAGTAAATCTGCAATGAGGTGAGCACCAGCCACATGCTTCCCTGAAAACGGTCAGTATAAAAACCAACAGACGAATTACAACAAGCTGACCAAGATGTTCCTGCTCTGGGGAGCCCAGGTTGAACGTGGCCCAGACGAGAGGTGACTGGATTTTCAAGAGCAAGTTGTCCCTTCTGAGACGTCTTGCTCAGGGCACGGGCAGTACTTATCACCCCCAAGAGCAGGGGCAGCCCAGGGGTTCCATGAGGCCACGCAAACCCCTGGAAAGAGCTTTGGTGTCAGACGGAGCCATGCTTAAGTAGGGGCTCCTGTGTGGCCTTGGGCCTTCTCTGAGCCTAACTTCCCATCCGTGGTGGGGGTGAGACCACCAGCGCCAAGGAGCTCCCATGAGGATTTGGGCAGAGCAAGTGCGGGGTCTGGCAGGACTGACCCACAGCAGCCACCCTTGGACATGTTCCCCTCATTGCAACTTCCCAGCTACTTTCCAGGGTTCTTCCTGAGTGGACTCCACTCCACCAAACCTTCCTCTTGCTCTTGTCCAAGCTCAACTTTCCTAGGGAGAGTGGAGCAGGCTGGGTCTCTGACCCTCACAAGAATCACAAACGCATCCCATCCAGAACCAGCCTCCTCCTCTGACCCGGCCCAAGCAGCCTCTGCCCATGGCGCAGGCTCAGACCCCTGGCCAGCCCCACAAAGCTGGCAACCTGTCAGGGTGGGGGGTGTCCAGAAAAATCAAGACCGGGATTCGGGGTGCTCAGCTTCCAAGCCCAACTTCACAGTGTCAGTGTCGCTTTGGGTGAGCCATACCCCTCTTGGCCTCAGTTTCCCCACCTACAAACTGAAAGGGTAGGGCTGGTCCCAGAGGCTCCGACGTTCCAGATGGTGTGAGTCAGAGCACGGATCTCAAGTAAAAATAGAATATTGCTGATTTGGCTGAGACATAAGATGTCTGTGGATCACGACGTAGCCTCCTCCCGGCAGAGTAATTCCCGTTTCCCCAGTTAATCATCATGGGAGCGGTTATCTGGCCATCAAATCATCCTGAGTGTTCTCTTTGGCGCTTCATCCCATCTTCCCAAATCCACAGAGGATGTCCGTGACCCATTTACACGGAGTATAAGTTACTCTGGAACAGATTTCTTTTTAGATAGCTCAGGGTAGGGAAGCCAATAAGAGAGTTGTCAGGGCCTTTCTTAATGTTCTGGGATCTGCTCTTGTTTGCGTCTGTGACACCCCGAAATCTCAGTGCAATGGCCACTTCCACCCTTTCTTTAAGCAAACTTCCACAAGCCATTGTCAGTGGGATTCACCCTCTGCGAGGACTGTACCACCTTCATGCCAGGCCCGACGCTATGCCAGAGACACGCCCTGAGACTGGCCCCACTTCCTTCCAGCACCCCCTCTGCAATGGCATTCCTAGACCAGGGCGCAGGCAGCTGCAGCCCCCAGCCCCTGCCCCTCTCGCCTCTCAGATCTTCTCCTGCTTCCCGGAAAATCCTCACTCAGCAGCCTCATAGCAGATCCTCAGTGTCAACTGAGTCATGGACTTTCAGAAAACTACCCGCCGGGGCCCAGGCAAACTGCGGTGTTTAGTGGCATAGCCCTGGTGCAAAGGCCACACAAGGGCATGCCCAGAAAGGCACGCCCTGCTGCCCACCCTCGGTCTCCTCCTGCTTTAGCTCTCTGGGCTGGGGGATCTTGTCTGTACACCCTGCAAAAATCCTCCCCCATCTGAAAGCATGTCCTGCACACATTACTTGTTTCAAGATCGGTGTGTGATTATAACACAGCCCAGCTATATTCTGAGGGTAGGTGGTTTGTGACCAGAGAGGCTGCCTCGAGGCACATCGCCCTTGTGCCCTGGCACGTCCCATCAGATCTGTGATGACAAGGGAAGACAGACAAGTCCATCGTCAGGCCACACCCTAGGGCCTATAGAACTTGTCTGTGTCCACAGCTCAGCAGTCCCCGGCAGGGCTTAAGTCAGAGAAACGCAATTCCCGACCACCCCCTCGCCTCCCATGGACATCTGTTCATGCTGCAGACTTGGATTCCTCTGACACGAACCTGGCCATGCGTCCCCCGCTGCTGCCTGGGAAAGACAGACTGGCTGACATCTCCCTCTCGGCCAGCACTGTCCCGGCATGGGGAAAGGCAGATGTAGGCAAGTCATCTGACATGTTGACAAACAACTAGATTGGGAAATAAATCTACCCCGATGGAAATGCCAGCAGCAGGGAAGCCCGGCGGCCTCCCACCACACCCAAGACGGGAGCACCGCGCTGTGAGGGGCTCTCTCCAGCAGGCATTAGTTAATTGCTTCGAGACACTGGCCCAGCACCGGGTGCCAAAACCACGAGGCTGGGAGCTGTGAGGGTCCTGTGGGCAGGTGACCCCAGTTAGGGAAGGCCATTCCCTCCAACGCCCCCCTGCATGTTGTGTGCAGAGAAACTACCCTGGGCAGGGAGCAAGTGGCCCTGTGGAGACCTGGGACAACCCTTTGTGGGCCCCAGGCAGACCCCCTGCCCTGAGAAATGCCCACCTCCTCAGATGCTGAAATGACATCAGTGGGCACTGAGGTCACGGGCCGGCATGGCCACAGCAGTGCAGTGCCACCTGCTGGCTGTGTGGCCTGAGAAGTCGGCCCAGCTCCAAGCCTCTAGTTTTCATCTGGAAGGGGATTATCAACACCCCAACCCTGGAGATTTGTGGTAGGAAATAGACCAAGTAATACAGGCCAAGCCCTCGCTCAGCAGGTCTTGGCCCTTGCTGTGGTCTGAATGTCTGTGTCCCCCCAAAATCCATATGTTGAAATCACCACCCTCAGTGTGATGGTGTTGGGGGGGGCCCTTTGGGAGGTGATTAGGTTGTAAGGGCGGAGCCCTCATGAATGAATTTAGTGCCTTATAAAAACAGCCTGAGAAAGCTCCTTCACCCCTTCCACCATGTGAGAACACAGTGAGAAGACAGCCATCTGTGAGGAAACGGCCCTCACCAGATACTGGAGCTACTGGTGCCTTAATCTCTGACTTCCCGACCTTTAGAACTATGAGAAATAAATTTCTGTTGTCTATAAGCCTCCAAATTTATGGTATTTTGTTATAGCAGCTCAAATGGACTATGGTAATCCTCATAATCAATATCATCACTATTGTCACCACCATCACCACCACCATCACCATCACCGCCATTCACCATCATCATCACCATCATCACCATCATAACCATCACCATCATCACCTCCATCTCCACCATCATCACCATCACCATCATCACCATCATCACCATCATCACCATCATCATCACCATCATCACCATCATCACCATCATCACCATTCACCACCATCATCACCATCATCACCACCATTCACCATCACCATCATCATCATTTGATAATTCTCAACATTGACCTAGCCCATGGACAAGCCACCTGGCTCTGCTCAGCTGACCTAAACTCCTGGGCTTCTGGTTCCTGAGAAGCAGGGAGTTTAGACCCAGTAAAATGGACTAGAGACACCTGTGGTCCCAAATTCCATGGACAGATCCAATGCATGAGTCTCCCATCATCTTTTCCCTTTTACAACATGTCATCTTTCTGCACAAAGCAGAAAAGGCCTTGAAATCTGTCTCCATTTCCTAAAAGAGTTACCAAGGAGGTACTTTCAGAACTACCTGGTTCAGACTTCTCCCCATGAGATGGCAAGTGCCAAGGGGAGGAAGCTGAAGCTTCGCCGGCCACCTTGGCACTGACACCCGTTCCCTGTTCCATCTCTGTGCATGGGCCATGCGCACCCAGAAAGCTTTCACCAGAAAAGCTTTGGTGAAGGCTTGGCATCTCAGTGAGCTCACACTGTCGTAACAAAACACCACCGGCTGCGTGGCTCAAACAAGAGAAGTTTATTCCTCATAGTTCATCAAGGTGTTGGTGACTCAGTTCCTGGTGAGGGCTTTTCCTGACTTGCGGGTGGCTTCCTGGCCACCTTCTCACTGTGTCTTCACAAGGTGGAGAGAGAGTGAGTTCCACGCAGTCTCTTCCTCTTCTTATAAGGACACTAATCCCACCACGGGGCCACCCTCATGACCTCATCTAACCCTAATTACCTGCCAAAAGCCCCATCTCCAAATACCATCACACTGGGGTGAGGGCTTGATCATATGAATTTGGGGGGACCAGTTCAGCCCATGGCAAGTGGCCTCAAGAGGGGCACCCGAGCTCCCCATCCCAGCCAGAGTGATCCACAGAAGTATCAGTAACTCTGCAGAGCTATCACCACCATCCACTAAACATAATTGTTTTTTCCTATTTGTCTATTTTTCTGTGAGTGCAGGACTTGTTCACTATTCTGTTTCAAATCCTCAACAGGGCCTATGACCACGTCTTGGTATTTGGTGTCTGAGGAATGAATGAACGAATAAGAATGAATGAATGACACTTGAAGGAACCCCATCAATTGGTTCCCAAGGGAGAATCTGGGGGCTCCTGACTTTGGCCCCCACACACCCCATTTCCTGTCCTCCTGCCCTCGCTGCTGCATCCCTCCTACCCTGGTCTAGTCTCCTCCTCAGCCTGTTCTTATTCTCTTCTGTTACTGAAGGAAGAGAAATAAACACATCAAAAATGTTTCCCGAGCACCTTCAGACGTACCCGGTCAACTCACCTGCCCCAGCCCAGTGGGGTGGGCGATGTCATCACTGTCCCCACGGGCCAGGCGTCAGTCAGTCAAGGCCTCACACTGGCACAGGGCACCTGGTGGACTTAAATCCTGACCTTCAGGCCCCAAAGCCAGCGTCCACCCCACTCCAGGGCGCTGCCTGGTCTGCGCACACCCTGGGAGCACCCTGGCCCAGCCCCAGCTGGAACTTCAGGCACCCTTCACTCTCCCGCCAGAAGCTGGCTGCTTTTCAAGAACAGAAAGAGGAGAAACACAAACTGCATTTGGCTGTGTCGCCTGAGATTCCTGGGAGCAGAGTAACCAACACAAACAAAGTCCACGAAAAGTCCCAAATCGTCACTTCAATCCACTCGGCTCCTCTGCTGGCCCAGAGCCCCAAGCCCCATGTGTGAGCACCCAGTTTCAGCACAAAGCGTCAAGATGAGGAAACAAGACAGGGAAGTAGAGGCAGCAACAGGGCTCTTGGAAGTTCTGTGGAGGCCGCTTCCCTTCTGGTTGGTGACCTTTTTCTATGATCAGCGCAGGAAACAATGACCTCTGTGACAGCATTTCCCCAGTACCCAGCCCTGTGCCTGGCATACAGTAGGAGTACAATAAATGTGTTGACTACATGAATAAATGAGCGCACACAGGGCTTTTCCAAAGAGGAGGTCCCAGGGATGTGCAGGTGTGCATGGCCACGTGTCCGAACATCCCTCCCTGAGCCCATTCAGAAGCCACCACCAGAGACCCCAACTGGGATGAACCATCACATCCCTGCACAGGACCCCTGCTCCCCACTACTGCTTGGGAACGGGCATCCAAGCATTACCATATTCATCCTTCTAGATCTTCTCTCGGGTGCTTTTTGGGACATGCATTTGGAGTTTTGTTGTCAGAATGACAGTAGCAGTTCCGCACTTGGGAAGGTCCAATAAAGGTATAATTGAAGAGGTGCAGCCCTGGTTTTATTTAGGAGAGTTTGCAGGAGCTACATGTCCTCGATAGACCAGAGGTTCTACAAGGGGCTGCTGCATAAGCAAAGCCCTTCCAGTGTTTTTAATAAGACACTTTGCCCCCCCCTTGGAGAACGTTCTATACACGAGGTCTGGGAAAGAAGAATCTCCCTTTTCAAAAGGGAAAAATGGGCAACATTTGGCTTATCGAGCATTTGTTCTCCGAGCATGTTTGCAGCCTCCTGTGTGCAGAAGCTCTTAGTAATACAAGGATGCAGGATGCATGGTGTATGTTCCCTGCACCAGGGACCTCAGGGTCTAAGTCAGTGCTTCTCAAACTCTGACATGCACAGGTACCACCTAGGAGTCTCGTTAAAATGCAAATTCTCACACAGTGGGTCTGGGCAGGTGGAAGGTCTGCATTTCTCACAGGCTCCCAAGGGACACCGAGGCTGCTAGCCTGGGACCAGTGGTGCCAACAACCCCTAAGAGCTTGTTAGAAAGGCAAATTCTGGGGCCCACTGCAGACCTTCTCAATCAGAATCCCAGGGATCCGAGCCAGACGCAGCCTCCGAGTCTTTCTCTGCACGGCAGTCCAGGAACTCGGAATGACAGCTCCGACACCCAGGTCTGCACAGACGCTCAGCAGACAACAGGTGGGCCTCCCAGGATGCAGCAGACATTGCCGTAATGGACACACCAAGTTGCATGGGAGCTTGGGAAAGGAAGCTGCTTGTGGAGTTTTGGGCTGGAGGAAGGATCGGGGTGTCACGAAGAGAAGAAATCGGAACTGGACACCGTAAGGATGGCACTCCCGCAGGGTCACAGCGAGGGCAGAAGCAGGGAGGTGGGAAGGCTCACGGTTTGCTTGGAAACAGTGCATGTGAATCAGCCTAGGCCAGCACCCACGTTCCAGAGTGGAAACGGGGTCGTGGGAGGGGCTGGTGAGCCGGGAGCCAGGAGGCTCGTGTGAGAGGCGGGGCCCAGGGCCGTGCCACAGGCCCCACAGGCGGGCCCTGCAGCCAGAGCGCAGAAGCCCAGGCTCTGGGGGGCCCCCGCCCACCCTCCTCGCCTGTCTTCCCAGGCCCCTGTCCTGAGACCCTGCTGGGGAAAAAGGACAGGCGACAACACGGCAGGAGGAGGGGAGGACTGACGCCATTCGAGACACTCCAAGATAAACACGCAGAGAAACTGACAACATTGAGACCTATTACATTAGCCATGGGAAAAAAATTAGCATTAGGCACTGCATTTTAATAAAGCATTCTGTCTGGTTTTGATTTCACAGATGTAAAAAAAATGCAGGCAATCTGGAATTAAAGTTGGACTACTTCAAGCTGTTGCTACAAACCACATTTGGGATTCTCTCAGCATTTCTGAGACTCAATTTACAGAGATTTCTTCAAGTCCAAAAAAAAAAAAAAGGGGAAAATGAACCTAAATAAACCCTGGGGGGGCGTCGTCAGGGTCCGTGGTTTGTAATATGTTGCCACAAACGGCCCCGTCTGGCGGAGGGAGGCAGACTTTCCTTCACAGTTCTAATTGTGTGCTCTCATTACGGAGATGCTGGGAAATGCTGCCTTTAGATTTCGGGAGATTTTCCCTCCTGCGTTCAATATAATCCGCGTTTTAATCAGAGGGAATTTAGTTATTAATAGGACACGTGTGTTCTCATGTTGAACGTGACACTGCAGTGACACACCCGGGCAGGTGCTGGGAGCCCAGTGCACCACCAGTGACCCAAGCCCAAGGGTGCTGGGCTTTGCTGGGCCTAGCAGGATCCGAAAGGCTCTTGTTGGAGGTGGCTTTCCTAGGCCACATCAGGCAGAGAAGAACTGCCTCAGGGTCCCCACCTGACTCCAGGTGAGCGGGACCCCCCCAGGGACCTCCACAGGGACCTCAGCAAGACCTGACTTGCAGGCCAGACTCTCCACAGCTCCTCCTCACAGAGGGCACCTCCTGCACCCCACCCCCCAGGACCTCCCACACCTTCCCCTCCTGCTGGGTTGCTAAAGTATTGGTCCAGCGTCCCAAGTGCATCCCTGTTTCGTGGGAGTCAGCTCCTCTGGAGCCCAAGCCCCGGCTTCCTCAAACGCTTTGGCCGGCCACATCCCCCAGCCCAACCAGAATCCTGGAGCCCTCCCAGAGACAGCGGTGTTTATTTTACTTTGCATACATTTTTCCAACACAGAGGAGCTTAAATACATGCAGCTTTTACGCCCTGGGTTGCACATTCCAGAAGTCCTGTGTGCTACTTTGACTGCTGCACTATCTATCGTCTGCCGGGAGAATTGGGCCCCCACCATATTTTGGGGTGACCCTCAGCTGGCACTTATTTTTTAGAGCTATCTTCTGACTCTTTACCCTGAGGGCCCTCTCTGCAGCCCAGAGCCCTGGAGCTAAAGTGCGGGCTTGGCGAGGAGCTCTCCGGCGTGTGGTGGACGTCTGGCTCACTTCCCCACACATGACGGAGCCCGGCTGGGCCGGAGCCAGCGGCCCCACAGCCACAGCGCTTGCCTAGGTCGGCCTGGCCTTCTGCTGGGGAGGAGCAGCTCTCGTTTCCAGAGCTTCTGGCAACGAGTATGGTCTCCCATTATTGGCTGATTTGTAAGGAAAGGGGGGAAAGGCCAAGTGCAGATGCCATTAGCATAACCTAATCTAGACCCCGTGATGAACACGGGGTCCCGCAGGGAAACAGCATCCTTGAACACAGAGAAGGACTGGGCTCCGAACTCGTCCTCCCAGAAGAAAGGCCTCTGGGTCTGCCCCACTCCCACGTGGCAGGGACCCCTCCTGGGCACCCCACAACCGTAACGCACTTTAGTAGTAGTGATGGGAAGAACACTGCCCACTGTCAGCAGAGTGGGCTATGACTTAAGAGTGTCAGACACTTACAGTGTTTTACTGACCCCCAGGTCAACATCTGCGAGTGTGAGCATGTAAGCCTGTGTCTATGTGCAGGCCTGTGTGTGTGTGCATGCGCACACACGTGTATCTCAGCACAAGCCCAGCCCGAGACGGGCAGGAACCATGGGCCACTGAGAGGGAGTGTCCCCTGAACAAATGCATCAGCAGCACTTGTTCCACGATGAGGTTATGGGAACGTATGGGGTACCAAGCACCTCATATTTCCTGACACGCGTGAAATAACAGCTCATGAATGCCATCCGCGTGTTCATGAAGTTGGTGGAGTTTTCCTTAATCGCAGGTTGTTTTGCTTTGTGTAAGCGATGGCACTCAATTACACACTCTAGAGGTGACACTAACTGAGACGGGGAGGTGATGCAGGCGTCCACACCTGGAGCCTCACGCAGACCGGCTATAGTGGGCGGGCTGGATGCCGCTGCCTCTCCGTACTGAGAAGAGACAGATAAACCCAATGCCAAGGCAGAAGAAATTAAGACAATGTGGCCAAGAAAAATTGCATTTTCCTTTCCGGTCTCTTGCTAAAACAGCCTTCTCAACAGCCGCATCTTTTGGCGGGAGTGGGGGGGGAAGGAAGAAACTTTATGTTCAATAGCTGATTCCTCCTACTTTCCAAGGGGTTTTTCTAGCAGCAGACAGACTGCAGTGCTGTGCTCTCCGGCCCATGACACTGCCGTGCCGGGGACCACGCCAGGCGGCAGTCACCCCAGGCCATTCTGGGGCGGGTTTGGGATGGGAAGTGGTCGTTCTTAAAATTGAGTGTTAAGAGCACTGGAGCCAGTCACAGCAACGTGTGGCTCTCCCTCTCAGGCAGGGAAAGAGGGTCCCCCCGCTGACAGGAGGGTCTTCTGCCCATCTGCACTATGGCACAGTGTGGATCACAGCCTGCGAGCGTCTATTTCTCCTGCCCCACCTCAAAATAGAGCTTTATGCAGACACTGGCTTGCTAGAGTCAACCCTCCAGCAGACCCTCAGCCGATCCCCTCACGTCACCCCCGAGTCTCCTCCCTGGGCTCTTTTGACCCTTTCTTCTCCCTGGCTCCAGCGATCACTAAGCCTTTTGCTCATCACTGCCCCTGACCAAGTGGTACGTCAGTGTCACGTCCTATTTCTCAGACGCCACCCTGGTGTGCCAAAGAGCCCAGCTGCAGAGTGTGGGAAGGAGGGTGGGGGTCTCTGGGAAAATTACAGTTTGCTTAACAATGGGTGAGCTTTAGGCAGCAAAGTCAGGCAGACACTCAAAAGGTCAGCTCCTTCCCAACGTGGCCGAACCTCCTGTGCTGGAGAACCTCCAGCGAAAGTCTGACAAGCTGCTCAAGCATCGAATTCTAGCACCTCTGTGTAAATTCCCAGGTCAGAGCAGAGTTGGGAGAGGGCAGGTGGGAAGAAAGAGTGGCCCTGGGCGGGCAGGCAGGCCGGAGGAGGTCCTCCAGGGCCTGGGGGTGGCAGGCAGCCGGGCAGGACTGGCCCTTCCATCCTCCCTGCACCCAACCACACACGCTTTCATTTGCCAGGCGGTTCTGACAGGCTTGGAGACCTGCCTTCCTGTCCATGACAAATTCAGTGGAGGGCCCAGAGTGCCTCTGAAGCACCGGCACAGTTGGGGCCTGGGGGGACAAAGCCTTGGCTCCCAGAGAGCCAGTCTGTGTCAGGCTGTTGAGGTGCTGCAAGTCCATCTCTCCAAAGAGAGACCCTGCAGCGTGCCTGAGCACCAAGTGTCGCCTGACAGAACGTAAACTTGGATGGCTCAGGCTGTGGCCAGTGCCTGAGAAGCACCAAATGTTAGCTCTGCCCCAACTCTGAGCACTTCCTACAGACCCCACCTGCACCCCACCCCCACCCCCTGCCACACTGGCCAGAGCTGGGGCCCCTCCACGGACCCTACCTCCCAGCCTGCTCCCCCTGCCCGGAGCACCTCCCTCACCCATGCCTGCGGCCAGGTCCTCCTGGGAAAACCTTTCCTGTTCCACCCCCAGACCAGGTGCACACCAGCAGTAGGGTCTCCTCCCCCTACAGCCAGGTCCTTTACATGCTGTTTTTAAAAGTCAGGTTTATCGAGGCACACTTTTGGAAATTGCACCCCTTTTGGCCATACAGCCCAATGACTTGTGTTTAGAGTGGGGTATCGGCCTCAGTAGAGACTGAAAACATTTTGCCCCTTTGCAGTCAGTCCCCTTTGCGACCCCCACCCCACCCCCACCCTACAACTTCTTCTGTCTTCTCTGCCCTGTGGTTTCACCTTCTCCAGAATGTCCCATGAGTGTGATCCTACAGGATGTAGCCTTGCGGGCCTGGCTTCTGTCGCTTGGCCTAATGCTTTGGGGACACATGTGGTCACATTGGCTCACTGCCCTCTGCTGAGTCCACGGTAGGGATGGACGCACCAGTTGGTTCATGTGCTCAGCAGCTCATGGGCATTTGGGCTGAGTCCAGTCTTGGTCTATTATGAGTAAAGCTGCTATAAACATTGGCCTGCAGGTTGTGTGGGGATGTGCATTTTCCTTTCTCCTGGGAGAGGGATTGCTGGATCCCACGTGGGAAACTCAGCTGTGCCCCGATGTGGCTGCACCATCCCACATCCCCACCGGCAGTGAGACGCCAGGTGCTCCACGTCTTCACCAGCAGGTGACACTGTCTTTATCTTTTTTTGGGGAGGGGGCCATTCTGGTAAATGTGTAGTGGCAGTTCATAATGGTTTTATTTTCCCAAATGGCTAGTGATGTCAAGCATCTTTTTGTGTATTATTTCATGTATTATTTCAAATGTTTTACCTACTTTTTATTGGAGTATTTATCTTCTTAGTATTGAGTTAGAAGAGTTAAATATTGTGGATACAAGTCCTCCATCAGATATGTGTCTTGTAAATACTTTCTCCTACTTGGTGGCTTGTCTTTTCATTTTCTTAAGTCTTTAAAGGGCAGAAACTTTCAATTTTGATAAAGTTCAATTTATCAATTTTTTTCTTTTATGGTCATGTTTTTTGTGTCCTAAGAATCTTTGCCTAGCAAATTATCACAAAGATTTTGTTTTATTATGTTGTCTTCTAGATATTTTGTGGCTTTAAATTTTACCTCTAAGTCTATGACCATTGTGAGTTGGATTTTGTATTTAGTGCAAGATATGGGTAGAGTTCACTTCTCTTTCTGCAGACTGATGTACAGCTGTTTCAGGACCATCTGTTGAATTCATTCCATTGAGTTATGTGGGCACTTCTGTTGAAAAACATCTATTGACTGGCTCTATTTCCAGCCTCTGTTCTGTTCTGTTGACCTGCATATGTACCACATTGTCTTGACTGTAGGGGCATAATAGTACATCTTGCAATTGTGTAGTGCGACTCTTCCAGCTTTGTTTTCTTCGTTCAAAATTGTTTGAGTTATTTAAGTTCCTCTGGATTTTCACATAAGTTTTAGCATTAGCTCACAACTTCTATTTTAAAAAGCCTAGTGAGATTTTGATTGAGATAGCATTGACTCTATAGCTCAGTTTGGGGGGAACTTTGTCTTACCTAAGTCTTAATACTAAGTCTGCAAGTCCATGAACATGGTACATCTCTCCATTTATTTAGGTCTTCTTCTATTTTTTTCTCAATGTCTTATAGTTTTAAGTATATAAATTTGCACATATTTTGTAAGATCACTAAGTATTTCACATTGATGATGTTACTGTGAATATTGCCTTTTAAATTCAATTTCCAATTGTCCATTGCTAGTATATTAATATACTTGATTATTAATATACTAGCAATACTTGAAATATTAATATAATTGATTTTCGGCCGGGAATGGTGGCTCATGCCTGTAACCCTAGCATTCTGGGAGGCTGAGGCAGGAGGATGGCTTGAGCTCGGGAGTTTGAGACCAGCCTGAGCAACAGCAAGATCTTATTTCTACTAAAAATAGAAAAAATTAGCTGGGCGTGGTCTTGCATGCCTGTAGTCCTAGC
This sequence comes from Daubentonia madagascariensis, assembly GCA_023783475.1. Taxonomy (NCBI): domain Eukaryota; kingdom Metazoa; phylum Chordata; class Mammalia; order Primates; family Daubentoniidae; genus Daubentonia; species Daubentonia madagascariensis. Next base: position 5,310,651 of record JAKFHU010001784.1, on the reverse strand, counting down.
TACTGGGGAGGCTGAGGAAGGAGGATTGCTCAAGCCCAGGAGTTTGAGGTTGCAGTGAGCCAGGCTGATGCCACAGCACTCTAGCCTGGGTGACAGAGCAAGACTCTGTCTCAAAAAGAAAAAAAAAAAAAAATATATATATATATATATATATAAAAAATTGATTTTCATACATTGACTTTGTGTCCAGTAACTTGTTAAATTTATCAGCTCTTGTGTTTTTGAGGTTGGGATTTTCTACACAAATGTTCATGCTGAGTGTACATAAAGGCAATTTTATTTCTTATTTCCAATGTGCATGCCTTTTATTTCTTTTTCTGGCCTTATTTTATTGGCTAGAACCTCTAGCACAATGTTAAATAGAAGTGATAAGAGCAGATGTCCCTACCTCATTTCCAATCTTAGGAAGAATGTATTCATCCTTTACCCATGAAGTGTGATGCTGGCTTTTCACAGACACCTATTATGGGGTTGAGATTCTCTTCTATTCCCAATTACCATAGTTTTCTCTTTAAAATTATTAATGGATGTTGAATTTTGCTAAATGCTTTTTCTGTATATATTGAGATTATCATATGATTTTTCTCTTTCAGTCTGTTGATATGGTGAATTACATTCACTCATTTTCAAATGTTGATCCACCTTTTGCATTCCTAGGACAAACAGGACATGGTCATGATATAGTATAGTATCCCTTTTATATATTGCTGGAGTTGGTTTGCTAAAATTTTGTTAAGAATTTCTGAGTCCATGTTTATGAAGGGTATTTGTCTGTAGTCTTTGCTTGTGGTATTTGTCTAGTTCTGGTATAATCCTGGGTAATCCCGAGCCTCATATAATGAGTTGGGAAGTGTTTCCTCATCTTCTATTTTCTGGAAAAGTTTATGTAGAATTGATATTGTTTATTTATCAAATGTTTGGTAGCATTAATAAGTTAAGCCATATGGGTTGGGAGTTTTCTTTGTAGAAAATTTTAAAATATAAATTCAAATTTTATATTAGATATAGAGCTATTCAAGTTATCCAAGTCTTTTTTGATATGCTTTGATAATAGGTATCATTCAAGAAATTTGTTCCTTACATCTATTTTATTAAATGTATCATCAAAAAGGCTAACATTCCCTTATAACGTCACTTACTATTCCATGTTATGTCTGTAGGATCTGTAGCGATGTGTCTTTTTTATTTTGGATATTGGTGATGTGTATATTTGCTTTTCCTTGATTAGTCTGGCTATAGACTTAAAATTCTTTTGTTTTTTTCAAAGAACCTGCTTTTAGTTTTATTTTTTTCTCTATTATCTCTGTTTTCAAGTTCTTGATTTCTGCTCTTATCTTTATTATTTCCTTTCTTCTCCTTACTTTGAATTTATTGTGTTCTTCTCTCTAGGCTGGTAAGGGTGGAAGCTTATTGATTTGAGAACTTTCTTCTTTTCAGATAGACACATTTCATGCTATAAATTTTCCTCTAACTACTGTCTTACCAGCATCTTACAAATTGTCATATATTGCACTTCCTTTTTAGTTCAATTAAATTTTTTTCCTAATTTCTCTTTAGATTTTTTTGATCTATGGATTATTTTAAAGTATGTTGTTTAACTTCCAAATGTCTGGAGATATATATTATTGATTTCTGGTTTAATTCTGTTGTGGCCACATAACATATTTCACATAATTTCACCTCTTTTACATTTGTTGAGATTTGTTTTATGGTCTGGAATATGGCTTATCTTGGTGAATGTTCCATGTGCATTTGTAAAAAAAAAAAAAGTTTATTCTGGCTAATATTGGGAGGATATTCAATAAATGTCAATTAGATCAACTTGGATGATATTGTGATTAGGACTCCTATATCCTTACTAGTTTTCTATCTACTTGTTTTATAGCTTACAGAGAGGAGTACTGAAGTTTCCAACTATACTTGTGGATTTTTCTATTTCTCCTTTATTTTTTGTTTCATGTGTTTTGAAACTCTGCTGTTAGATGCAAGTACATTTACAATTGTTACATCTTCCTGCAGAACAGCACTTTTATTGTTATAAAATGTTCTTCTTTGTCTCTGGTAATATTCGTTGTTCTGATGTCTATTTTATCTGATATTTACATCTCTACCCCAGCTTCCTTTTGATTAGTACTTTTAGAGTATAGCTTTTTCTGTCCTTTTACTTTCAACCCATCTATGTTTTTATGTTTAAAATGGTTTTGTTTTTGTTTTTGTATTTTTGTATTTTCTCATGCTCTGCCCTTCTCTGGCAAACTGACGTGTCCTCATGGTGGCAAGAAGCAGGCGATGTGCTCCTTTTTGCACATCAGTGCCCTGGGGAGGGCCTGGTCCCATTGTGCCCCAGCCCTCAGAGCGCTGGCGCCCAGTCATTACCTGCAGCTCCCCTTCCTCCCCCTCCGTTCTGTGCTTGCGTGATCTCCTCCCGCCACGTCTGTGGGCTGGGCTGCCCTCCTATCTCCAGTTCTGTGTCGCAGGCCGTAGCAGAGGGAAGGGGCCATGAGTTGTCTCCGGGGATTGATCAATGGAATAAGGAGAGAAAAGCCCCAAAACTCCTACACAAGTGAATAAAGCATCAATGTTGCCATTGCCTAAAATTCACACAGGAGATTTTAGAAGCTGTGGACTACAAGAGCCAACGCCACCTTAAAGGGCTGAGCCTGGCTTTCTGGGGAGCAAGTTTCACTTTGCTGCAATAGAAAAGCCGGCTTAGTCTTGGCTATGCCTGATCTTGGCAGGAGGAGCTGAAAGCAGGATCTGCCGGTGTGGACGGTGCATCCCCAGGGCCGAGTTTGGGACGGGAAGTGCCATTGTGGAGAACTGATACCGTTTTCTTTCCGAGTAACTTTAGAACATGTTGCTTCAAATATAACTAATATTCTGACTTCGATGGATTCACATGGAAGGAAAAACAAGTTCATTTGCCAGTGGGGAGGGAGGATGGGGGAGTGGGGAGAGGCATGGGAGAGATGGGGCAGCATCCACAAGTCGCAGGAAGTGGACGCCTCCAGCCCTCAGTAAATAGTATTTTCATTTGCTGTGGCCAATCTAACATTGATCTGTGTTGTAAAAGTTGGGCATATTGTATGTGTAGTTTGGCACATGAGCTCATCTTAGGCCCCTTTAATCTGTCTCTATTTTCTCATTCTCTCTCTCCCTGATGCACCCCACCCCCTTTCCTAATCCAGATGAGTGAAGGAGTGAATTAGTCTGGAAATGTTTCTGCTCCAATAAAACATTATCGCCTGTCAGTCACAGAAGTACAGGGACGCCCTCTCCTTTGCTCTGTGGTTTCTACGACCCCAGGGAAGCTCACACCATTCCGAGACAAGAGCTGCTCAGCCATGTGCCACACACACGCACTACGCCCCGCTCTGCCAGAGCTTTCCAGGCAGTGCAGAATATTGTCATTTCAGCATCCACGCATCAAGTAATGTTCCATGGAACATCTGTTTGGATTGAACTGCCTCTTTTTTCGAAGCTTCTTTTTACCTAAACTTAGTACAGAGCAGATGAGTAAGCAAGACAGCTTGCTGGGAGTTGGTGACTCCTGATAGACGCTTGGGTTGTATTAACATGTGGACTGACAGGTCATGGGACGACCTACCACAGGCAGCTCAGCAACCTGCCAAGGACAATTATGTAGCAATAATGATAAAAAATGTCCCCACCTTCATATCTTCTGTGGCTATTGTTTTGAGTTCCAAGATCAAGACTTTTTGGAGCAGAGCCTGTCTAGGATTTCATGGGAGAGAGGGTGGTGCGTGGAGGCTACCATCGCCCCCCTGTCCAGCACCCCGATGGACAAGCCTCTGGCAAGGTCTGGAGGGGAGGCCTGGCCATGCTCCCTGGCATTGCAAAACACATCTCCTTCTTTGACGCCTCTGAAACCGTGATGGCAAGCACTTGGATGTCCCTTGGAGCCCAGGTCCAATTCATCATGTTCTCTCCACCACACATCACTGGGTCAATGTCCTCAAGGAGAGAGCAACACCAGCGATGTCATTCACTCTGGCATCTCCCAGGGTGGAGCGCATGAGGCCCTGCATGTTGATGGACATGAGGCTGAAGCGCATAAGCGTTTGTGCGTCCAGGGCTAATAACGCAGGATCCCAGCAACTTGGAGTATCTTATGAGCTATGGTTGGTGCGGGGCGCCAGGCGTCCCCCTGCATTGGGCTCAGACTCACTGGGCATCCAGGAGCAGGGGAGCTGCTGGTGTGGCAGGAAGTAGTAGGACTTCCAAAAACAAGAAGGGCTTGTGTTCAAATCCTAGCTCCACCACGTGCTGGCCACCTGGTCTTGGAGAGCTCTGCTGACCTCTGTGTGCTTGTTTCTGTGATTTAGGAAGGAGAATTACCCCAACTTTACAGTTGTTATTAGATCAGAGCAGCATTGCCAGCCAAACTCTGGAATTAAAAGAACCAGTGAAATTGGTTTTCTCTGTGGTTTTCCTGTTTTCTGTTGCACTGACTTCTCTTATTCTCTTCTTCCTTCTGCTTGTTGAGTTTAATTTGCCCTTCTTTTTCTAGTTTCTCAAGATGACAACTGATTTGGGACCTTTCTTCTTTTCTAATATAAGTATTTGATGCTATAAATTTTCCTCTGAAGTACTACTTTAACTGCATCCTGTACATTTTGATGTGTTGCATTTTCATTTTCATGCAACACATGAAAATTTTTCTAATTTCCCCAGTGATTTCTTCCTTGACATGTGACTTATTTAGAAGTGTGTTGCTTAATTTCAAATATTTAGGGAGTTTTCAGTTATCTTTCTGTTATTGATATCTATTTAAATAAATCATCTTGTGTTCAGAAAACATATTTTGTGTGATTTTAATCTTCTTAAATTTGTGGAGATCTATTTTATGTCCAGAATATATAGTCCATCTGGATGAATGCTCCATGTTCATTCTATGGTGGTTGGGTGGAATTTTCTGCAAGTGCCAATTAAGTAAAATTGATCGATAATGTTTTTCAAGTCTTCTATATGGTACTTTCTCTGTACTTATTCTATCGTTGTTGAGAGAAAGTGGTGGTGGCTCTCTGATGTGTCTACTTGGCAAGGCTACAGTCCCAGTTACCTACTTTGTCTGCTACTAATAGAGCTGCTCTACCTCTCTCTATTGATTAGTGTTAGCATGATGTGTTTTCTTCCACTCTCTTACTTTTAACCTATTTGTGCCTTTGTACTTAAAGTGTGTTTCTCATAGGCAACATACACTTGGGTCTTCCTTCTTTATTTATCTTACAATCTGTCTTAATTTTGGATGTTAGATAATTTGCATCTGATGTAATTATAGATAAGGCTCAGTTTAAATCTCTCTTGCTATTTGTTTACTATTTGTCCCATACGTCCTTTGTTTCCTTTCTCTCTTTTTCATGCCTTCTGTTAGATTGAGGGTCTTATTTTAATGGCTCTTTTTTGTCTCTACTATTGGATTATTAGCTATACCTTAATTTTTTATTTTTATAAGACATTCTAGAGTTTATAATACACATTTTTCACCTATCACAGTGTACTTTCAAATGATATTATTCCACCCCACATATGGTGTAATCATCATATACTTCCTTTCCCCCCCATCCTTTGTGTGATTATTGTCATTGATTTTACTTCCACATATAGTACAAACCCCAAAATATATTGTTTTGTTTTAAACAGTAAATTATCATTTAAAGAGATATAAAAACAAGAAAAAAATATTTTGCATTTACCTGTCTAGGTACTCTTCCCTGCTTTGTGTAGATCTAAATTTCTATCTGGAATTATTTTTCTTCTGCTAGAAGAAGAAAAATAAATGTTAAAGAACACCTTTAACATTCTTTGTACAGCAGATTTGCTGACAGTGAAGTCTATCAGTTTTTATTTGTCTAAAATAGTCTTTATCTCCAATTTTGGATGATATTTTTACTGGGCAAAAAAAGTCATTCTTGACAGATTCTGCCCCTTTTAGCACTCTAAAGATGTCTCCCCGTGGCCTTCTGGCTTGCATGGCATCTGTCAATAGATCTGCTGTCTCTCATATTTTTTCCCTCTGTACATAATGTGTCTTTTCTTATCTGGCTGCTTCTAAGATTTCTCTTTATCACTGGTTTTCAGCAATTTTTTAATAATGTGCCTTGATGTGGCTTTCTGAGTGATTATTCTACAGGGCTTATTAAGCTTCTTGGATCTGTGGGTTTACAGTTTCCATCAAATTCAGAATATTTTGGCCATTGTTTCTTCAAAACATTTTTCTGTCCTGCCTCTTTCTCTTCTCTATTAGTGAAACTCCAGTTATACATGGGCCAGATGACTTGATATTATCCCAAAGGTCACAGGTGTCCTGTTATATTTTTTAGATTTTTTCCCTCTGCTTTGATTTGAACAGTCTCTATAGCTATAGTTATAGTTTCCATAGCTTCACACCCAGTGATCTGTTCATTTCTTCTATTCTTCTGTGAATCCTGTCCAGTATATTTTTCATTTTAGATATTAAATTTTCATCTCTGAAAGCTTCATCTGTGACTTTTTATATGTTTCATTTCTCTCCTTACATGATTTTCTTCTCCCTTCTTGGACATGTGGAACACATTTTTAATAGCTGTTTTAGCATCCTTGTCTATAGATTCCATCATCTGTTGCTTCTGATTAGCAACACCCCCACCTCTCAATTACGAATTTTAATTTTCTTCCTGTCTGGTTATTTTTGATGAAGTGCCAGACATTGTCAATGCTCATTGTTGATTTCTGGCTTTTGTTGTACTCCTTTAAATAGTGTTGGATTTTATTCTGGTGTGCAGTTATTTGGAATCAGATCCTTCTGAGGCTTGCTTTTAAGTGTTGTTAGGGTGGGTCCAGAACAGCCTTAGGCTAAGACTAATTTGCTACCACTACTCAGACGATGCTCTTCTGAGGATTCTACTCAATGCCCTGCATATTATGAGGTCTTTCCACTCTAGCTGGTGGGAATACAAATTGTCCCCAGCCCTTGTAAGCTCCAAGTACTGTTCCGCCTGCTCCCCTTGGGTGGTTCTTTCCTCAGCCTTCAACAGTTTCTTCCCACACATGCACAGATCAATGTTCAACCCAAACCTCGGGGGACCTCTCTGCAGATCTCTGGAGCCCCGTCTTGGCAGCTCTTTCCTCTCCAGGTTTCCTGCTTCAGGAAGGTCTTCAGGGGCACCGGGGCAGGCTGGGTCTGGGGGCACAAGTGCTCATCACTAAGCTCCCAGGGTAGCAATCTCCAGAACACGCTCTGCACAGCTCAGGGTGTCCCCAGGTGGGCTCTTGACATCCAAGCCTCACAGTGACCCTGGAGCACAGGCGGCAGGTGGGCCACCACCACACGGGGTGGAGCTGGGGTTGGAACTGGGATCTGCTCAGTGACAGGCCAAGGCATCTTGCACTATTTCAGAGTTTCCCAGACACCAGCCATTCATGTATCACCCTCGTGACTTTTGCCAAATCTCCACAAGGCCTACCTTGTTATTTACTTAACACCTTTCTTTAAAATCAGCTCATTTCTTAAATTCAAATAAACATCTTTTTAAAAGACATTTATGTCAATAAAATGTTGGTCTCCTAGAGATGGGGCAGACCATAATAATAAACAGGTACATGACATGTCAGTTGGTGATGACGCAAGTGGGTAAGGGACAAGCCAGAGGTGTGAGAGGAGGTGGCCTGGGGCACAGCCCCGGGAGGGAGGGAGGAGCCGGGCAGCCTGGGTGGGGCAGGCAGTCCAGAGGGCTGGAGAGGGGAGGACACAGGGCTTTACAGCTAGAAGGCCACACAGCCGCAGTCCCAGGGCTCGGGCAGGGTGGGAGTGACAGAGGGCAGCAGCAACACGGCTGGCATCCCTCCTCAGGACCCGCTGAAGGGCTGGGCTTGGCGTAGGAGGGAGGGAGGGGTCCAGGGTGACCGCAAGGATCTTGGCCTGGGAACATGGACATGTGGACCGGCCGCGGATAGTTTAGGAAGACTTGCAGGAGCAGCAGGGCAGGGGCCGCGGTGGAGGCCTGGAACTGGGGGACAGCGGTGGTAACAGTTCTCCAGAAAGAGTGGCCCCTGTGAACCAGCCTCCTTCCCTCACCTCAGGAAATAAAACAGACACGTGTGAAAGCGATCTGCTAACTGTGGGTGCCGTGGGCATGCTAATCGCATCGTTTTGCTACTCATTCCACTGTGATCGTGATTGCAGGAGACAGGTGAGTAAGGAATGAGGAAATTTGCTAAAGCCACTGGCAAAATGAAGTGTGGGTGACGGTAAACCCCCAGGCCCTGGGTTGGCAGGAAGCGCTGAAGACAGGAGCTGCAGGTGCCAGGACATGCTTGCCTTACTAGACACCCCCAACCACCGTATTAGCTCCTCCAACCACTGCGAAGACCAGGCCCAGAGAGGGTGAGCAATGTGTCCACAGACACACAGCAACTTGGGGGAAAAGCTGGGCCAGGAACCTTTGTGCTTTGTAAGCCAGGCTGGGCTGGTCTTGCTCCAGTGGGCCAGGGACAAGGGTCTGGAGAGAAGGACACCCCACAATGATGTCCCTTAATGGGCACCTCCACACGACACTTCCCTTCTAACACCCTGCAGGGGTGGGAGAGGTGCACGCGGGTCACAGCTGAGGAGCCTGCACCCAGGAGGCAGAGATGCAGCATCTCCCACCCCAGCCCTGGCTCCCCGCGGGAAGCCACTCGGACGGGACTGCGCTGTGGCTGTTCCTAGGAACTGCAACAGTCGTCCTACGGTGAACACGGAGCTGCGATGCGATTTCCCAACTGCACCTTGGCCTGGGAAGGTTGTTATCCCCACACAGCAGTTGTCGAGGGTGTGGAGAAAGGGAAGCCTCGCTCGCTGTTGGTGGGAAAGCACGTTAGTATGGCCGCTAGGGAAGACGGTACGGAGGCTTCGCAGAAACTGGAAGAGCCACCACGTGACGCAGCACCCCCACTGGGGTACAGGTGCAAAGGACAGGCGCCGGCACAGTGCAGCTACCCGCACTCCTGCGTTGGCTGCAGCGGCAATCACAACAGCCGAGACTTGAACACAACGGACAAGTGCATAAAGAAAATGCGGTCCGTGTCCGCAGTGAAATGCTACACAGCCTCAGAAAAGAAGGAAATCTGTCGCTTGCAACAACATGGACAAACCCGCAGCACGTTGTGCTAAGCAAAATAAGGTAGACACAGAAAGACAAATACCGCACGGTCTCACTGATACGTGGAATCCAAGAAGGTTGAACTCAGAAGCAGAGAGTGGAAAGGTGGTTGCGGGGGCTGGGGTGAAGGGAGGGGTGGGAGACACCCCTCGAAGGCTGCAGACGTTCAGCTGTAGGATGAGCACGTCCTGGGGGTCTCCCGCACCGCCTGGCGACCATAGTTAGTGACGCCGTACTGCACACTCGAAATCTGTCAGGAGAGTAGATCTTAAGTGTTCTCACCACACCAAAAAAAAAGTGACTCTGTGCAGTGTTGGATACATTATTAGCTCGATGCGGTAATCATTTCACAACAAATACCAAGTGAACGTATGTCAGAACTCCACGTTGCACACCTTAAGCACATACAAATTTTATTTGCCAATTTACCTCTTTAGATAAAGCTGGAAAAGAAAAACAGGCGCAGGAAGTGAGGCCCGGAGTGACCTGCCCAAGGTCACCGAGCAAGTACGAGACCAGGATGCGGGTCCAGCCCTGCACTCCCCGCACCGCACCTGTGATCAGCACGTTTTACAAACACCTGGAGCTGCGGAAGGACTCGCGACACCATCAGTCATCGGGGACGTGCAGCTCAAGACTCCGAGGAGGCGCCCGCGCCCCACAGAGGGGCTGCCGCCAGGGGGAGCGGCGGCTGGCGCACGCCGTGCTGGGAACGTGGCGCCGCGGCCGTGGGAGAGGGTCGGACAGCGTCCCACGAAGGTCAGCACCCCTACTGACACCCCCGCAGATGCTCCCGGAGCTCCGGCTGGAGGCAGAGGGCAGACCGCCGACCTGAACGCAGAGGCTCACGGCAGCCCTGGGTGAAGGGACAACTGGGAACACGCTCAGAGATCAAAGGGAACTTGCTGGCGGCATGTGCACCACCTGGACTGTGGGATGCGCTATGACAAGGGAAAGGAGATGCACTCAGAGGTCACACACTGGGTGATTCCATTTCCATGACGTTCCAGAACAGGTGAAACTAATCTCTAGTGACGGAATCAGAGGATGCTTCCAGGGGTGGGTGCAGGGGTGGGGCTGACCACAAAGGCTCCAGGGAACTTGGGGGGGGGGGGTGACAGGTCCCACCCCCACCGCGGGTCTTGATTTTGATGTTGGTTATGAAACCTCAGGCGTTTGTCAAAACTCAGAGAACAGAGTGATTAAAAGGGTGAATTTTACTGATGTAGATCGTATTCTAATAAATCCGACCTCGATGAGAGGACCACGCCCCTTCCCGCCACAGCAAGCCAGTGTCTTCTGATCACGCTGGGTGGAAGCAAGCTCCTCTCTGTGGCACGTGGGACGCGCATGACCCGGGCCCGCCTCCTGACCCTCCCACATGACAGCCACTCGCACCCCTGCAGCCTTGGGCGTCTCAAGGACCCTGAACGCTCTGCTCGTTCCTGCCTGGGTGCTCCCCCCCCGCTCCCCTCACCGTCCTGTTCCTCCGTCACTGCACCCAGACCCGCAGCCCCCCGCCCCCCGATGTGTCTGCTCCACAGACAGCCCCACCCAGGTCTCTTTCTGTTCACTGAAGCCGCCACGGTTCGTGTCCCACTCAAGACAAACTGTTAAACGAGCGAGTGAATGAACGGGTGGGTGGACAAACTACACTCGAGGGGAGAAAGGACAAAGTGACTCCTCTAACCCCCATTCTGGGGCAAGAGGAAACGACTGTGGGAAGGAAGTCACACAAGCCCCTCGAGACCCCGTACAAGGTCACAAGCACACGCGGAGCTACCCAGGCCCCCGAGCACAGGTGACAGGGAGCCCCCGGGAGTCCCCACGCAAGGCCTGTGGGCGGCCTAAAATACACGAGGGGAGCAAAACAGTTAATAGCTTTGCCTAGATTCTAGCATCTTTCCCAACTGCCTGGCTTGGCGCAGCCTAAAATCAGTGGGAAACGCTCGGCCAAGTTCAGTGCCCGCTCAGAAGTCTGAGCTTCAGACCAGACTTCAGTCTTTTGAAGTTGAGATTCTGTTAACACTTGGCTCAGAACTAGAGGGTTGGTAAGAGACTTATAAAAAAGATTTGAAAGGCTACCCCGGCGCCAATTAGCTCTTACAAAACTGTGTTTTGATGAGTAAAGTGTAAATGAGTCAGCGACACATGGCTTACATTTCCCCGAAACACACACGTGGGCTTCAGAACGAACGGGGCGTGGGGGGAGGTGAGGTCCACGGGGCCAAACTGCGCTACAGGTTGTGCCAGATTCTAAATGTTGGGGGGGTAGACAGTTTCTGACATCTGGCTGACATGAAAGCACTGCTGGGTTCCTCCTTCCTTGAAGCAAACACTATTCTCGTTAAAACCTAATCAGATCATCTACTGTGAGCAGCGATCCGTCCCGCGTCCCGGGGAGCGGTGCACAGAACCCCTTCTGCTGCACAAGAGCGTCTTTCAGCAGCAGGCTGGAGGGGGAGGCCTTGCCGTCACCCCCACATCCGTGGCTCTGCCCTGGATGGGCGCCCTCCATGCCCTCCAGTCTCCAGTGAGACGACTGAACACTGGGTCAGGACTCCGAGATGGAATAAGGGCCCACTTCCAGGCTGGGTCTCGGGGCCTTCCTCCCTACCCCTGGGAACCGCCTTCCCACGTTCTCCACCAGGCCCGGGATGGGGTCTCAACCCGGAGGCGCCAAACAGAGTTCAGGTTAATTTTATGCATGAGCTCGGCTGGGGCCGGCTGTCTGGTCAAACGCCAGTCCCCACGTTGCCGTGGAGGTGTTTGGTGGACGTGGTTGACTTGAAGCAAAGGGGGTTATTCTTGACAGCGTGGGGGGCCTCACCCAGGTGGTTGCAGGCCTCGAGAACAAAAGCCGAGGCCTTCCAGAGAGGAGGAAATTCTACCCCAGGAGCACGACCCCGCCTGAGTCTCCAGCCTGCCGTGCCCACGGATTTTGGACTTGCTCACCCCCACAACTGCGTGAGGCAATTCCTCAAAATCATATGTAGACATGATTTTGTATGCTTCAAGTGTTATATGTGTTATATGTGATATATAATTTGTATATTATATTTATGTACACTTCTGTGTGGTAAGAGAGCGCCACCGGCCCCCCCAGAGCTAGCCCTTGAAGAACTCCTCACTTGAGTATAGACTGGGGTTTAAAACACAGACTCTGGTTTATGTGAAGTTCTGGAACTGACTAATCCTTGATGAGAAAGTGGGACAGAGGCTGCCCCAAGGGATTGGGGAGGGGACTTTCTGGGGCAGGGGCGGGGCCGCGTCCTGACAGGCGTTTGTGTTTGTCGACACTCAGTGAAGGCTGCATGTAAGGCTTGTGCATTTCACTACGTGGAAATTTTACTTAAAACATAAACAATCATTGAGCTGTAGTTAATGAAATTGCGCTCGAGCGTGTAGGGTGAGCTGTGCCGGTGGCTGCAGTTACCTTCTGAAGTGGATACCAAGTAAGATGAGCCGGTGGATGCAGCTGGCATGGGGTGAACGCAGTTCCGTGTTAATGGTGGGATCTGGGTGGCGGTGTGCGGTGTTGACTGTAAAATGATTTCAACTTTCCTGCGTGTTTAAACTTTTTTTTAATAATAAAATGGGGGAGAGGAGAGCAAATGCGGGCTCTGGGGCCAGCCCCTGTGCTGCGAGTCCTGGCTCCACCCGAGGCAGCCGCGGGACACCAGTCAACTCTCCACCGCCCCGGGCCTCAGGGCCCCCAGCTAAAACTAAGCCATGACCGTGCCCACCCCAGGGCTGTGTGAGGGGTAAAAAGTTCACAATTATTATTCAGCCTCAAAAAGGAAGGAAATGCTGACACATGCTACCCCATGGGTGAACCTTGGGGACACTGTACCAAGTGAAATGAGCCAGTTACCGAAGGACAAATCCTGCGTGAGGCCACTCACAGGAGGTCCCCCAGAGCCCTCGGATTTGCAGAGACAGAAGGTAGGACAGAGGTGCCGGGGGCTGGGAGTTCGTGTTTCACGGGGACGGAGGTTCAGTTTGGGAAGAGGAGAACGTTCTGGAGATGGATGGTGGTGATGGTTGCACAACCTAATGAATGTGCTTAGTCTCGCAGAACTGAACACTTAAAAATGGTTAAGATGATCATGTTGTATGTATTTTACCTTGATTAAAAAATTGAATAGAAAAGCTAACGTGCTAAAGCTCTGGGATCAGTGCTGGCGCCTGGCACGTGCCCAGCGGGCCCAGAGACGCTCACCAGCCATCTCGCACTTGAAACTCCAGGAAGCTGCAGCAGAGCTTCTCCGAGGACAGCCGAACCCCGAACTCCCAGAGCTCCCGAGGCTGGGCCCTGAGCAGGCCCTCCCGGAATAGCGAAGAGAGAGAGGGGCAGACCCCGGCAGCGCCACCTGAGAGCCTCGGGACACCAAGCTGTAGGCGCACAAGGACGCGGGTGAGCAAGACACACCACGGTGGTCAGGGGCAGCAGCGCAAGCCGAGGGCTGGGGCCAGAGCAGGCGGGGGTGCTCCCTATGGAGAGGTGCCCAAGGTGGGCAGGACTCCAGTAAGTGGACCTGGGTCCCCTGAACGTCCACTCACAGAAACCCTTGCTGCTCCCTCCTCCAGGCTGAGGCTTACGCAGCACTAAGAGCCACAGATGGGATAAAAGACACACTGGGCCACGCTGATCCTACCCTCCCTCAGGACCACAGGCCCAGCAGGGCACACCTGGAAACCACTCTTGGTGTGGAATGAGACCTGCCTCACTGAAGTTACCCCCGGCTGGTACTGGCCTCCACGGGCAAAGGCACTGTCCCGTCAAAGAGGACACCGCAGACCCGCCGTCCAGAAACCCGAGGTCCAGCTGTTTCCCTGCAAGGGCTCGGGGAGTACTGTGCCCCAGTCCTGCTTTCCCACCCACTGCCCGATGACCAGGCTCTGTGACCCCCAGCAGAGCCAAACCCCGTGAAATCATCTGGCCAATTAGGGGGACTGTGCTGTCATGAACCAGGACCTGCTTCACACAGAGAAAGGAAGAGACCTCACCTTGAGAACACCAGCAACGCCCTCACGAGCGGCTGAGTTCAGGACACACACCCACCACAGCCCTCCGCCCTCCCTCCCTCCAGCCTCAGAAGGCCTCGCACTGCTCCGCTCTTGCTACATGCCAGGTTTACAAATTTGCAACACTTGGCATGCACTAGGCACTATTTTTTGAATAGCTTGATTGAGTACATAATTAATACAAAAATGATTAAGGTATCATTTGTACCCTTAAGGAGCAAGGGAAACAGGAGTGAACAAAGTAATGAGGCCACAGATGGGACGTATGGTATACTGTCAGGGCGACAACATAACTTGCCAAGTAAACGCTATGAGAGCAATAGGGTCACTAAAGGCAATTGCTAAGATATATACTTTTTTTTGAAATGTCTATTTATTGTCTGAGGTTTTTATTTATTTTTTACTGGTGGACCTATAAAATAGTTCTACTTAAAACCTATTATCAAAAATAAGTTATTTCAAAGATTAAAGTATGTATCTGTATATTAAAGTAAAATTCTAAAAAATTCTCTATACTGATTATCTGGACATTTAAAAAGCAAGCAGAATAATTACTCTTGCTACATATTTACAAACTTTATTTTGTTTTTCAAGCATATCTGGTCCTAAAACTAGGTCACTGGTATTTTCTTTTTTTTTTGAAGAATGTCTTTTTTCATTATTTATTTTTTCATAAAATATCCCCCAATTTTCTTCAATATTGTATTTTATTATTGACAAATTCAAAACTGTTGACACCTTTGACTGACTATACTCTGTAGAGTATAATATTTTATTGAGAAAATATTCTTCCTGCGGGACCCAGTCAGCTCAGGGCAAGTTCAGCTAAATGGGGCATTTTCTCACTTCCGATTTGTCCGTGTGGAAATGTGCAGCTATTTCAGCCCAGCTATTGGCACAGGTGCTGTCTTTTTGTCTCCATTCAGAGAACGTTTCATCAACATTTTACAAGCCAAAAGCATCCAGCAAGTTATCTGTATTTATGATTCTTTTGAATGTCTCACCAAATTTAAATGCTTCAAAATCTTAGGCTGTCTCAACGACGTTCCATTTGAGTACAGACTACAGATATATCCAATTAAATATATGGACTTCGTCAGAAGACTCTTGCTCACGTCCAGGACATTCCACAGCGAAACTGTAACGTTGCACATTGAGTCCCACAAACAAAATCAGTTCATGTCATCTAATTTCCTCCGCTCACCCCTCACTTCTGCAGGGAGACATTTCAGCGTCTTTCTTTGAGAAAGTTATTTTTTTTCTATAATTGCACTTCATAAAAGCTTTACAAACTGAAGTTTTCTGGCACAACACTCATTGAATAATTGAGTTTCTAGCGAAGTTTGTATAAAATGCAACGCAAACTTAGAGACCTCCTTTACAGAATGGGTCGACATTTCTAAACCCTAACTGGTGCAGCAACAGAGAGAAGCGTCGACTGCCGTGCTGATGTTTATCACACAAGCTTTGTGGTTTAGTTACTGTCTTCCTAGTTATACCTTTTGACAACCTCAGCTTCTACTCAGACTGGGGAAACGTTCTGATGTAATTACTGCTTGTTGGCAGGATCGACCATTCTACGCACATTTCTGCCGCACAGATTGTCTTGATTTAGTGAAAACGTTTTTACCGTGATGTTATGCTCCACCAAAATTTGCATGTGTGTTATCACTGCAAAGATAAATTGTTGTACCTTCAATGCTGAACTTTTCAACTGAATTAGCAAATGCTTTTATATCTCCTGAGCTTCTCGGTGCTCCTGCCTGCTGGTGGCCTGGTGGCTCTGTGAGTCCTGCAGGTCACAGGGCAGAAAACGGCACGATGTCTGGGCACCAAAGGCTGGCAGGGCAGCAGGCCCAAGCCTCTCCCACCAGCTGCGGCAGGGGGGGCACAGTTGTGCCCCAGTCCTTGTTTGGGCACACCTGCGTCCTGATGCCCCGGCAGGAAGACTTTAGTTATGTTGGTCTAGAAAGAGTTGAGAAAAGAGAAATGGCTTGACCAGCTGCCTTTCAGGCCTCCTGAGCCCTCTGTTCACTGCCCACGTGCCCCGTGCCCTCTTAGAAAAGACCACAACAGAACCATAATCTCGAAGTCAAAGCACGCAAGCCAGCTCCTCCCAGCACGTGTCAACACAACGATGAACAGCAACGCTTCATTAACAAATAAAAGGTCTAGGACACATGCCAGACCTAAGAAGAAAACCAGCATCGCTTACTGTAAATGGAAGGTAACCTTAAAAATAAATTCATTTCAAAACTCATTAAAGTCTACCGAGACTCTCTTGCCCATCAGTCTCTGGGCCTGACGTTTGCTGGCTCTTTCCTTAAAAGGGAGATTAGCAAGTCGTAGAGATGGCTTGTTAGTGCCACACCGAGTCTTCCTCCTGTCACAAGCACAGGGTTAAGAAGAAATGGGGCAGGAGCGCCTTTCCATGGCAGTCAACGCGAGCGAATGCTACGCGGGTAAGATCCTCTATCGGGATATGGGAAACACCAGCAGAATTCACACTTAAGGAAACTGAGTCAAAAAGAAGGAAAACAAGCTACTCAAGGTCACCCAGGCAGCCTTGGGACCAGGGGCCCAAATGCCTGCTGCCTCGCTCCACCGTCAGATGCGCCGCCAGTGAAGACCGGGCGGGGGGGGTGGGCAGGAGGCACCTGCTGTGTGGGATTCACTGCTGAGCCTGTGCTGTCCAGTCACAACCCCAACCCTCCTGTCCCTGGGAGGGACATCCCTGCTTCAGAGACAGACGGCCTCGCCCCCTTGCTGGTGACAAGGCACAGAGATTACTGGTTTGAGCATCTGTGAAGACAAAAATGCCATTGCACAACAGGAAGCATAACACATCCCCTAGAATATGGCAAATAATTTTAAATTATAGAAAGAATTCTAAGATAAATATTTAGAGGTTTTGATGAAATGCAGCTCTGTTTCAAAGGATAAATGAAAAGTCAGAGAAACACGATCGACTCTTGTCTTCCCTCCGAGAAGCAGAGTGGGACACAAGGGCGTGGGGAGAAGCCGTTCCTTCCAACCCTCTCCCTGTGCCACCCACGCCAGCTCTTGCATATTCACCTGTTCAGCCCTGCCCTTCCCAAGAGCGCTGAAGAGGCTCTGTGCACCACTTGGGCACAAAAGCAACAGACCTGTGGCCTGTGGCCTGTGCCCCAGGACTCAGAGAAGAGGGGCAGACATGGACCAAGGTGGCAATAATGATGCGGCCCAAGACCAAGCTCTGGGAGTACCCGGCGCTGCGCTGGGCACAGCAGACGCCCTGATGCTCGTGAGTCCTGCGTCTGCAGCCTTAAGGATACATCCAGCCTTGCAGGGGGAGAATGTCCCTGCAGCGGCTCCACGGGCAGCTGTAGCCCAGTGAGAAAACCAGGGGCGAAGTGGCCTCTCTAGAAACGACTGTTTGGGGCTGTGTTTTCTCCGAGGCTTTGTTACCAAGGATGGTTTGTTCCAAATCCCTACACCTCACCTGAGATCATCATCCATCTTTGTGAAAAGACAGAGTAATTATTTCCATCCCTGCTGGCCAGGTTGGGTGTTCTCAGGCCAGGCCGTTGTTGGCATGGCAATGAGACACGGCTGGGAGAAGTGAGGCCGCTGCCCACACACCCCAGCGCAGGCCACGCCGCCCTCACCCGCTCCCAGCCTATGCCTCGGCAGCACTGCAAATCCTCCAGGAGAGGATATCCAGTTCCTTCCACATTGCCTTTGTCATTGCCCGATGTGCCAAGTGTTTATTAGGTGCCAGCCCATGCATAAGAAGCTCCTACTGTGAATTATTTTATTTAACCCTTATAATAGCAATATGATGAAAGTTTTAATTTTTATCCTGATTTTAAAGATAAAAATCTGATGCCTCAACCTCTCACATGTAGGGTCAACAGATTTTCAACAAAGATGCCAAGACCATTCAACGCAGAAGGAATAGAATAGTCTTCAACAAATGGTGCTGGAATAACTGGATGTCCCCATGCGAAAGAATGAAGTTGAACCCCTACCTCACACCATGTACAAAAATTAACTCAAAATGGATCAAGTATAAATGTAAGAGCTGTAACTACAAAAGCCTTAGAAGAAAACAAAGGTGTAAATCGTTATGACCTTGGATTAAGCAATAGTTTCTTATTATGTGATATAAAAACACAGCAAGAAAAGAAAAAATAGATAAATTACATTAAAATTTAGACTTTTATGCTAAGGACACCATCAAGAAGGTGAAAAGGGCTGGGCACAGTGGCTCACGCCTATAATCCTAGCACTCCGGGAGGCTGAGGTGGGAGCATTGCTTGAGCTCAGGAGTTTGAGGTTGCAATGAGCTATGATGATGACACTGTACTCCAGCCTGGGTGACAGAGCAAGACTCTGTCTCAAAAAGAAAAGACACACAATGGAAGAAAATACTTTCAAATCATGTATCTGATAAGGGACTTGTGCCTAGAATATATAAAGAACTCCTGCAACTTAATAAAGACAACCTAACGTATGGGCAAAAGGTCTAAACAGACATTTCTCCAAAGAAGATACACAAATGGCCCGTAAGCACATGAAAAGATGCCCAACATCATTAGCCATCACGGAATGCAAATCAAAGCCACAGGAGACACCACCTCACACCCGCTAGGATGGCTGTAAGCAAAAGACAGACAACAATAAATACTGGTGAAGACGCAGAGAGATGGAACCCTCGTGCACGGCTGGCGGGAATGAACGATGGTGCAGCCGCCGTGGGAATAGTCTGGCAGCTCCTCAGATGGTTAAACACAGAGTTACCCTGTGACCCAGCAACTCCACTCATAGGTACATACCCAAGGGAACTGAAAACATATGTCCACACAAAAACGTGTACACCGATGTTTGCAGCATTATTCATAATAGCTAAAAAGTGAAAACCACCCAATGCCTACCAAATTAATGGATAAACTATGGTCCATCCACACAGTGGATTATTATTCTGCCATAAAAAGGGATGAAGCTCTGACACCTGCTACGACACAGATGAATCTTGCAAACATCATGCTAGGTGACAGAAGCCAGTCATAAAGTCCACATGTTATATGATGGCATTTATATGAAATGTCCAGAACAGAGACATCCACAGAGACAGAAAGTGGATTCCTGGTGGCCAGGGAAGGGGGAGGGGCAGGGAGTGACTGCCTGGTGGGTACAGAGTTTCTTTTTGGGGTGATCAAAATGTTCTCAAATGGATTGTGGTGATGGCTGCACAACTCTGTAATCATCATTGACTTGTATAAATAGGTGAATTATATGGTATGAAAATTATATCTCAATAAAGCTGTTATTATAAACAATGGAGGTTCAGGGTGGGAAGCAGCGGGCCACAACCCCATAAACAGCAGAAGCAGGATTCGAACTTGGGCCCTGTGGGTCGACGCTCGTAGCTGTGTGCCCTGGACTGACATCTTCCAAGTCGGCTTCCCCAACTCTGTGTTTCCTCATCTCTGGTGACCTGGCCCCTGCCACGGAACACAGTCCTTGAGCCAGCAGCGCCGGCGTCCCTGGGGCCTGTCAGTGACGCAAAATCTCAAGCCCCTCCCCAGACTTGTGGGTCGAATCTGCATTGCAGCCAGATGCACAGGTGGTTCGTGTCCACATTAAAGTGCTGATTTACACCCCTCTGTCCACATCAAACTGCCTCCAAAGTACTTGCCAACGGGTCCCTGTGTGCAGTACGAGTGAGTCACCGTGGTAGCGAGGGGGAAAGCATGTGATTTGGAATGAGAAGACCTGGTTTCGAGTCCCAGCTGTGGCCCTCACTCATCCATCTGTGTTCACTGGTGTGTTCCACAAGCACTGGCTGACCGCCTACGACATGGCAGGCACTGTCCTAGGGACACGACAGGGACCGACGGACAGACAGAAACACACATCAGCCTCACAGAGCTACCAAATGAAGCTAACCAGCTCCTGCAGACGAGGGCACTGAGCAAGCTGGTCCTCCTGTCGGAGCCTCGGTAAAGTGCTGATAAGACGTTGGCCTTGGACGGCCGTGAGGCTCAGATGAGAAAACACAAGGACTCGGCGACAAGGAAGCTGCCTACAACTGTCCTCTGGCTCTTCCCAAGTGTTTTCTGACAGAGCAAAGGGGGATTCAGACTCGGAAACATCTGAACAATTGCTTTGGTCCTGGATGCCGGGTTTTTGTTACTTTCCCAGGGAACCAGGGGGAGCAGACCAGGCTGGGGCTCCCCAGGAGTAGGGGCAGCTACTGCCCCCATCGTGGGTGCAAGAGCGTTCATCACTGTGGCCCGGGGTCTGCAGACAGGCTGCCTGCCCTGCAGGTGGGCGGAGGAGGGGCAGCCACAGGTCGACCCACTTGGGGGTCCCTGAGGCAGCTTCCCACCTCCCACGGGAGACGCCATCTGAGCCACCCAAACTCCCCCAGACCAGCGCCCCTCCTCCTCTGCCCCCTCGTTGCTTCATTAAGCAGGATCGTGAGTTTTTACAGAAAGCAGGCAAATGTCCCTGAGAAGTTGATTCCACCACGCTGAGGCCACTGAGTCATCACTGTGGCTCGCAGACACCACCCACCCGCACCTGTCCCAGAGCAGCCACCTCAGCCAGGAGCCGCCTGGGTCAGGCGCCCCCGGAGCTCCCCTCGTCATGGCAGGAGGCCACATGGAGGCCCATCCACTAGAAAAGCTGGACAAAATGCAAGAAATAAAAATAAAAAAGGTGTGAAGTTGAGTTTAAAAGGCAGTGAAGACTCATAAGGACAAGATCCAGGGAGCCCAGGCAGGCGGGTGGATCTGGAGTGCCCAGTCCACCCGAGGCACCCAGGCTGAGGGCAGAGGCGGCCCCTGCCAGCCCAGGAGAGGCTGAGGAGCAGCAGACGGCTTGGCAGACCCCAGGTGGAACCGGAGGCCAGTGCGCACGCAGCCCGCGGCCATTTGAGCCACTCTCCTCTGGAAAGGACTGGCCAGGCCCGGAGGACACGGGGGAGCCACGGGGTGGGACATGGATGACAACTTGGCCACACTCCTGCTTGCCAGACCCACCTCAGTCCCACTCCGTCCCTGCCTGTCCTGGAAAAGGAGAGTGGCTAACCAGGTGCGTGCAAAGGCACCTGTCGAGGCCCCCCACACCCCAGAGGCAGGTCCCCCCACTGGCAGCCACACGCAACAGCACAGATGAGGCACCCTGAGGCCCCGTCCTGCCCACAGGGCCTGCCCTCTGCTCCAGGGATATGCACCTTCCCGGTGAATAAACCACGCCAGGGAAGCTCAGGAGTTGCCACAGCAGCTGGGCAGTACCAGACCCCTACCTGGGCACACGCATCGCGGCCCCGGGGCTGAGACCCGGTGGCCACCTAACAGCACACTCTGTCTTCTCTTGGCACCAGAGCTGCACTCAGCAAATTACGGCTGGGAGGGGGGTGGTGTGACACCATCAACCTAACAGAGATACCTAAATTCATACAATAATATTCAAGCGCACAGAAATTTGGATGCAGCCATTGCACTGCCAGGTACATGTGGGTGCAAAGACGTGGGCACAGCATCGTCCAAAACAGCAAACTCTCAGAACCAGCACCCTTGGCATCAGCAGGGAAATCCTTAAATCCTCACTATGGGGTGCGGTGCAGCATTCAAAAGAATGGGGGGGCTGTGCTTATTAAAACAGAACGACAGGGTGAGTTAAACAAGAACAATGGGTGTGTCGAGTTCAACCGTTGGCAGAAGAAACGAAACCCATGTCCCGTGTGTCTGTGCAGGTGCAGACGATCTCCAGCAGACCCTGCACCAGGCGCCGTGGGAAGGCAATGGGGCAGGAGAGCGAGGCTTGGGAAGATGGACTTCCCTTCCCTGAGCTCTGCGTTTGATGTCTTTAGCAAGGCCCTCGAGATGTCACACTAGTGGATTAGAACTTCCTGGTTCTTGCCAAACTGTCTCTCCTTCCACAGATGGGAACAACACCCGATTTCAGTTTGCCCAAACACACCAGGTGGGACGGAGCTGAAACCGAGGCATTTTGTAAGGACACTTAGAATAGCATGAAGTCTGTGCACGGTGCCATCGTGTGAGCCATGGGGACAGGCTGGAGAACCTGGAAATACAAATCCACGCCTGCTGTGGACTGAACCCGAGTCCCCTGGATTCATATTGAGGCCCCCAATGTGGCTGTGGTGAAGGATGGGTCCTTCAAGGAGGTGATTAAGTTTTAAATGAGGCCGAGAGGGTGGGCCCTGAGCTAATAGAACAGTGTCCTCACAAGGACAGGAGGGGACACCAGGGATCTCGATCTCTCTCCTCCCCCCCACGTGCACATAGAGGGGACCACGAGAGGACACGGGGAAAAGGCAGCCTTCTGCAAGCCACAAAGAAACCAAACCTGCCGGCTCCTAGACCTCAGGTTTGCGGCCTCCAGAACCGTGAGAAATAAGCGCCTCTCGTGTGACCTGCAGTCGGTTGCACTTTGTCACAGCAGCCTGAGCAGATGCAGGCATCTCAGACTCTTTGGTTGGTGCCCTTGCGGGCGGTGGCTGTGACCCTCATGCCTACGTGGGCTCCTCACAGCCCAGAAAGACAAAGGCCAGCCTCGCCCTGTGCCAGAGGGCACAGCTTTGTGAGTCTCCAGGGCAACCAGTGAGTCCTCCCTTCTTGCCCATTAACTCTCTTCTTCCAACACACCAGGTGGCCTTGCCGACTCAGACTCAGACGTTTGCGTTGGAAGAAACAGCAGGTCCCATCTAGCACAGCCTCCTGCTGCACATGCAAAGGGGCTCTGGGAGCAGCCGGGGGGTGCACAGTGTGGGGCCCTGCACCTCCACTGGCCCCCTGTGAAGTGAGGGACACCACTGGGATCAGCCCGGCATGGAGCCCATGCTCTGGCACAGCTGGTCTGCCCCTTTGCCTGGATTCAAGGGGGCACAGAAGGAACTAGAATGTGTGGAAATGGGCCCCCCGTCTGCCCGCACCCAGGCTCTGTCCATGCCCCACCCGCGGCGATCTGCCCGGGACAGCTCAAGCTTCAGAAGGAAGAACCTGCTGGTGGGGAGGCACCCCCACACTGTCCCCCCAGCACAGGACTTGAACACAGTGGCAGACACCAGCCCGAGCCGGGGGTGTGGGGCACCTACAGCCCGGGACGCCTTTGCAGCGTTTCAGATGGAGGAAACAGCATTTGGAGCAAATCCCCATGACAGAAACTTGCCCCAGCTCCAAAGCCATTACTGAAAACACAAATGGTTTAAGTCTGCTAAATCACCAGGCCTCGGTCTGTGTGAGACACGTAGAACGAATCGCCGCTGTAACGGCCTCCTTGCCAGATCTGTGCATGGGTCTTTCAGATCTTAATTGCCAGAACGCGATAGTTCCTCTGGAAATGAAGCTGTTTTCAAGGGAGGGGAGGGATTTACCAATTGCTAAGTAATTCTTACATTAAAACAAAATCCATCTGGAGACCCAGGTAGAGATTGATGGCTTTCTCCAATCAGCACAGATGTCAGGATAAACTATTAATATTTCAGGGCTTGCCCGTGAATCCTTTGACTCCACTGTAGCTGGCCCAGGAGAAGACCCAGCTGGGGACAGACTCCAAGCAGAGGTATTTAGTGGGCTAGGCAGAGGGCAGCCAAAATCCACAGCTGCCGAGGCCCCAGCCCTACCAGCACTACGGAGGGAAAAGCAGCTGCGCTCCCCCAGCCCCACAAAAAAACCCTGCTTAGGAACGCTGGAAAACCCAGTGGAAACTGGAGAGCGCCTTCGGTCTGTCCACGGCAGCCGCTGCTTCTCTGACACCAAAGTCCATCTCAGAGGGTTGTGTGCTGCTCTAGAGCAAAGCAGTGCCTGGTGCAGAATCTCAGCCAAATAGTAATTTTTTCAACACATTTAAAATGAAATCTTCCTTTTGCTGAAGTTCTCAGAATTGTTTTTCCATCAACAGTCTGAGACGCCGGCCCTCCTCCGCCCCCAGCCCATGTCCTCCAACGCCAGCCCTCCATCAGTTCGCCCCATGCCGCGCCCCCCGCCCTCCCCGCCACCCAGAGCTGGAGAGGCAGTTTTCATGTTCTACTGTATCAGAGGAGGGAGGAAACCTACTGTCGGTATAGGAAAGTTAGCTCCTCTGCAGAAACGCATCCTTTACAAAAGTACTTATTAATCGAGAAAGCATTTTCCAAGTTTCCACGTTCCCATGACCTTGTCACTCGAAGCAACTTTTCGCTTCGATTGTGATTAACGTATTGACGTCCATACTAAGGTGTTTCAGAAGTTGTTCGATGCTTCCTACCAAACCCTGGGCTCAGTTTCTCGTGAATTGTAGTTTGCAATTCAGAAGTGGCCAGAACAAGGGTTCTTCTCGGCCGGCAGGTCAAGTGTGGGGAACATTCACCAACAGCCAAGTGAGGATGCACAGAAGGATTTGTTTACAAGAGTGATCACAATGCTAAGACTTGGCGCCTACCAATCCACGTGGAAGATACCAGAAGTAGCGATGTGATGCGCATAATTACAGCAGACAACTACGACAGATGCGATTTTAACCGGTGTCACCTCCGCAGGTCCCATCTGGAGCCTGCTGTGTCTGTGGACTTTCTGGTCAAAAGCAGGGGAGTCTGTGGCCAGTTCTGTCTCATCATTCCATTGGGAACACACATATTTTCCAATATCCAACCCCCTCTGTACTCCTGTTTCCATATATTAAGTTGTTGCCAAGTAACTGAATAAACCGGTCTGATCAACCAGGGGCCTTCCCAGGCTGAGCATGTTCCCTGCACCAGTGTGACCTGCTGTCCCCGTCTGACGGTGGGGCCCAGGTGGAGCGTGCCCGCTCAGTCTGACGTTCGGCATTGCCCCAGGCGGCCCCTCGAGTGTTCACGTGACCAGCGTGTCATTTCCAGGGAACAAACTCTCTCTGCAGAGGGGCGGCCCTTGGACTCAGCCAGCAGCATAGCTCTCCGAGATTCCAGAAGGCTGCACCCTACATGGCTTCACCTGGACGCTGGTCCAGGGATAACGTGTCATTTCCAAGCTATTTTAACTAGTGAGTCATAAAATACGTTTAAGCTCTTTTCAGGACTGGACTTTTCAGGACTATGCTCTTAAACCCTGGGGCTCTGACCCCCTCCCGGGGCCTGAGCAATCCGACCCTTTGCCTCTGCCCTCAGTTTCCCCACTGCATCGACTTGAAACTTGGAGAATTCCAGAGCTCACCTCCCAAACCCCACAGCTCTTCTGCAGTAGGGCCACGCTCACGTTCTTACCTAAAAGTTGCTACCGAAATTAGCACGCTCTGTGACCCCTGAGAACCGCCGGCTCACAGCCTGAAAGCACAGAGCTCCCAGACGGCCCGCCCAGGCTTTAACACATTTTGTTCACGTGATGCCTTTAGCAATCTGAGCAGGGATTTCCACCACGTGGTCAGAAGACCACCTGCAGCCCAGTCGCCTGGGGGCTCGTCACAGTGCAGATTCCTGGGCCCCCCAGATCATTCTTGTACCCACTTAAACATAAAAACAGCTCAGAGGGCCAATCTATCTTTTACCCAAGTGCTATGGATTGCCCTTCAAAATACTGATTTGCAAACCAAAAACCAAAAAGCTCTAATTGAATCCCGTAGAGGAAAATGGCTCTAAATTTATTTTCATAGCACATTTTATAATATTTCAAGTCCCCGGATCTCCATACTGTAATAACCTTTTTTAAAAGGTGTTAATCCAGAAGTAACCCCAAACCTGTGGCTAATCATGAGAATTTACAGAAGCATCAGGGTTTCCAGGAGAGACCAGTAAAACCCAGCCCCTCACTTTACGGTCTAAGAAAGGAGCTCTAGGCTTTGCTGTGGCCACCCAGGGAGCGGGCATGGAACTGGAACCCCAGCAGGAAGTCCCAGAAAGTTACAACCCCCACTGGGACCATTTATGGCTCGTGGCCATTCACAGTGGCCCAAAGTCAAAATACTTCCGAGGGGATGTTGCTACCATGCTGCAAAATGTGAACGTTCCCCTCAGACCCAGCAGCTGGTCTCACCTGGCAGCCCACCTGCAAGAAACGGTGGGCAAACGGGGAGAAGTTGACCTCAAGGGTGTGGCTGACAGAGGCACCACACCTGGGGCGCCAACCCTCAGGGACGCTGGCCAGGCAGTCCACTCATCAAGGACTTGCCATTTTCCTTGTCTAACAAGACCCAGAAATCCAAGATCCAGTTAGCAGCAAGTCAAGTCCTCTCCGCACGGCAGGCTGGTGGGTGACAGGGCCAGAACTAAACCCAGAGGAAAGGCAACTTGGAAGAAAAATAAACATAGGAAGGCACATCTGAACCCATGAAACGAGGCCTAGGGCTGGGCCAGGGGGATTCGTGGCCGTCTGTGTGTCCTGGGCATAATCCCCAGGCATTATTCTGCACACAGAGGAAGAATAAGAGCACGTTTAAAATAGGCCCCTTAGACAAGGGTCCCCAAGAAGATCATCGGCTCAGAGACAGTTCACGATCTTGTCTTTCATTGCCTGGATAAGTGATTTTTGAATGCAGCAATGTGCCTGGGGCTGTGCCCCTGACGGGTAGGGGCATGTGACATGTGGCAGGTTTTGTGGGGAGCCAACAAAGCCAGAGGGTGGCAATCCCTCTTCACCTTGAGAGCAGGGGCATGTGAGCAGGGCTTTGAAGGATATGTAGGAGTTTACTGGGTGCAAAAGAGTTTATGGATCAGTCCCACATCCTGTTTTCTGAGGAGGAACCTGAGACCACAAGAGGGGAAAAGCCTGGCCCGTCAGGGCTGAGGCTGGGACTGGGCACGGAGGCCCGATGCCAGGCATTACCATGTCCTGGGAGGTCCCGGGGGCGGGGGGAGTCCTTCAGAGGCGAGACCACCTGACAAATTGGTACTTTTGGATTGAGTGCAAGACACACCCACTTTAGCTGAACTCCACTCCCACCTGAGCTATAGCCCCTCACAGGGCGGGAGCAGAGAGCTGTGAGGGGCGACTTGCCCGTCTCTGCACCCAGAGGCGGCAGTTGCAGGGGGGCGGGCGGGGGGAGAGGCGGGGACGTGACAGACAGCATCTGCCAAGAGACAGGCGCAGCAGCCCAACAGATAGAGGACGGTTGGACGGCTTTGGACTTTTCCGTGAAAGGGAACCCGTGGAATCTCCCCACACCCTGGCAGATGCCAGCGAAGTTATCTCCGGCCGGGTGGAGGCCGGGAGCCCATGGAACAGATCCACTGTGTGGCCCGCACACATCTCTCTCCAGGAACAGCAGAGAGAAACGGGCCTCGCTGTCATCCTCCAAGGGGAACGTTCCCGAACGTTCCTTTGGCGACAGGAAGCAGTAACGTCCAGACCCGTCGGCTGACGTGGCACCGGGAAGGCCTCGTGTGACCTTGGAGAAAAGACTCTGTGAGCTCAGCCCCCATCTCTGAGCAATGACAGATGAATCACGTCCAGCCCCTCCTGACTCCACTGGGGACAAAGAGGGTTTAATTTAATAAGCTGAGCAAGTGCAGAGGAATTTAAAAAGGGCTTGACCTCGCTCTCGAGGGACACGCCACCGTGGCCCTCCCCTCCCCAGGCCACAGCCAGAGCCTTTGGAGCACCTGCCACGAGCCAGGCTTGTCTGAGCCCTGGGCACTTGGGGACACCCAGCACGTCCCACATGGGGGACCCCCTGCTCCGTGCTTGACACGAGCCAACAGCCCAGTGAGAGCAGACTGGCCCCAGCACCGCACCTCCCGCCAGCCCAGCCCCTGCCAGGACAGGGTGACTGTGGACGCCCACCGCGGCAGGGTCCGAGGGGCAGCGGCTCCCAGAGGGAGTGGCCCACCCAAAGCCTGGACCAGCCGACACGTTTCTGGAAGGGCACACCTGCGCCAGGAGCACCAGCAGCCTGGGGGATCGGGGGACAGGGTATTTTGAGCTCTAAAGAGCGGGCGATTCAGAGACACGTCGGCGCCAGGCTGGGCAGAACGCACGGCTCTTCTGGCCAGGTTAGCTCAGCAGGAAAGAGCCTCCCTCCCTTAGGCTTCGGGTTCACTTTAAAGGCCAGAGACAGGTGTGGACAAATGTGCTGTGGTGAGCTGGGAAGGGGGCCCCTGAGGAAATCTCTGACGGAGACCCCAGGTGGGGAAGAGCAAAGTCAGTCGCTCCGTCTGTGCCTCCCGCCTGGGAGAGGGGAGGTGAACTCGATTAATCCACGGGAGGGGATGTGGTAAAGCCCTTCGGGAGTGATAAACAAGGTGCAAAGAAACGTGACAATCAGCTCACACAGGACAACCAAGGGAACCGTGAGGGCCACAGCTGGGGACCTGGGCTGAGGTTGTTCCCCCACCAGCACCGTATTTCTCCACGTGGAAGAATAGAGTTTATCCACGTGGCCAGCTGCGTGTGGTCCGTGGAAGGCAGGGAAGCCTGTGGCAACAGGAAGGTTGGTCATATGTCCAACCTGCTCACGGTCAAGGGTTTGTTGGAACAGATAGGGCCGGGAGCCAGTGCGCCCCAGGGCTCCCCGGCCGGCGGGACCCATCGTCCCACGGCCGTGCCGCACTGGCTCTGGTCCAGAAGCGCCTGCACCCCAGAGCGAAGGCGCCCACGAACCCCCGCCCCCCGCTTTGTCCCCTCCCCACCGGGGGCTGGGGTTCCACCCGCCCAAGTTCACCGCTGACCCTGGGCACCTACCCCTGTGGCCCAGCACCTCCTGCCGCTGCCATGACAAATGACCACAACCTGTGGCTTACAGCACATTTAGTCTCTCACAGTCCTGGAGCCCAGAGCCTGACGCAGATCTCACCGGGCTGAAATCAAGGTGCGGGCAGGGCTGGTTCCTTCTGGAGGATCCAGGGAGAATCGTTTCCTGCCTTCCGCACCTTCTAGGGGCTTCCGCGTCCCTTGCTCCACCAACCCCCCCAGCCTCTGCCTCGGCAGCCATCACGTTCCTCCCGACCCTGTGCCTCCCTCTTGCACGGACCCCGTGATTACGGATAATCCAGGGTAGTCACCTGGCTCGAGATCCCTGACCACACCTGTAGGTCTGTTTGCCACATGAGGTCAGGTCTCTGGGGCTGTTATTCAGCTGACCACTCCTGACATGGGGACAGCCCCTCTGAGTGTGGGACTGTCCCAGGGCCCCAGCTCGCCCAGAACCACAGCCAA
Organism: Daubentonia madagascariensis; assembly: GCA_023783475.1. Taxonomy (NCBI): domain Eukaryota; kingdom Metazoa; phylum Chordata; class Mammalia; order Primates; family Daubentoniidae; genus Daubentonia; species Daubentonia madagascariensis. The sequence continues at coordinate 5,281,364 of JAKFHU010001784.1, read as the reverse complement.
GGCCCTGCTATATCCACTTCCAGCTCGTCCTCCGGCCACGTTAGCTTCAGCCCTGGCCAGGCCCTTCCCTGCTGGTGGCCCTGTGACACCTCACTCCGGCGCTGCCCCTCAGAGCCCTGAGAACTCCCAGGGGTCGTGTGGGCTGGAAGCCACCCCCCATCGTCCTGTGTGGAAGGCGGGGGCAGTAAGGAAATCACCTTCACGAGTGAACAACACAAAAGGCGTGTCCTTGTCCCCTTGCCAGAGAGAAAATCTGTCCCTCCCACCCTGCATCTCTGCTCTAGGCCCCGCTGCCAAATTCTTTCCCAGGGGCCCAGAAAACCCCGTGGGGAGTTGGAAGTGGATGATGCAGGTCTCCCCAAGCCTCATCTGAGCTCTATGTCACACCTGGGAGGAAGCAAGGACCAGATTTATAGCTAAGAAGCCCCAGCCTGCTGCTGCTACAAGACACACACGCACACGCATGCATACAACTCGTGTCCCTGTGACCAGGTGGGGTCGTGCCGCAGCTGGATGCCTGACAGCTGAGGCACCTGGCCTGTGGCCTGAGGAGCTGGCGGCTACAGGCAGCAGGGGAGAGCAGCACCTGTTGACCTCGCCCAGGCGCAGAGGACGGGAAGCCGTGATGGACGCTGCTGCCCCTGTTCTCAAGCACAGAGCGGGCCAATCCCCCAGCGCAGAATCGCAAGGCCGGCTGGGAAAATTCCAGCTTCTCAGGCCGCTTCCCAGAGGCAGGGCAGCCGAGTCCTGCTCTGAAGGCCGTGCCAGGACACTAACTGTTCAGCATCTCACGTCCACAGCTGCCCTCGTGGCCTCTGGGCCACAGGAGGCACCAGCCTTGAGGGGAGCTCTCCAGCTCCCAAGCACCTTCCTATAGAGTGTCGGGGTGAAGAGGCACCCCAGGATCGGGGTGGAGGGTGAGGGGCACAAAGGCCCAGCTGGGGCCGCACACCTCGCCGCTGGCGTGCTGTCCTTGTTGGGCCCCTAGGGGACCCAGTGGTGGGCCTCTCACCAGAGGCAGTTGTGGTTTAGACATTTGGAAGACCAGGCCCTGCAGCGTGAGCCACCGCACTGGGGTCCTCTGCACCGACAGCGGCAGACTCTCAGGGACAGGGGCGTGGTGCACAGAGGGCAGACGGCAGAGCTGGTTCTGAGGATTTCGGTGCATTGTTTTGAGAAGTGTGTCTGGGATTTGCCACCAAATAGCCCACTGGGAGGGGGACAGGGGAACAGAGACAGCACGAGGGGCAGTGATGTTGCACCGGGGCCCAGGGCACATGTGCATTCATGGTGTGTGCACGTCTAAGATGTCCCAAAATGGTTTTTTGCATCCTAGTGGGTTTCACTGCAAAGTCATGCTGTTCCCTCCACGCGATTCATCCCTCCTCCCTGGGACTTAAGGTCACTTAAGGTTTACAAAACGGCAACAATGGCATTTAACTTACGCCTGAGATAAGAGACTCGGATTCAAAACAGAGATACGTCCAGAAGACACCATGAAAACGGCCACACAGCCCAACACGTTGGAATTCTTCTTTCACTATGTGCAGTCGTACAATAAGGGCAGAGCTTTGCCCTCTCGTTGGAATTCAGGATTTTGCCGAGCCACACTGGTGATCACAGAGGAGAACTCAGAAGATGCATATCTTAAAGAATCTTTGGGATCGGAGGCAAAAATTAACCTGAAACATTTCAAATGCATCATGTGCTGCATCTATGATCATATCTGTCTTCGAAAACAGATAGAAAAATGCACCTCAAATAGCAAAACACTTCGATCGTCAGGTGTAGTTGGTCGCAGGGGTGGAGGGACCCGCAGTGCTCCACCCCTCTCACCGGTGCGAAGGCAGCTGGTACTAACTACACCTGCTCCCTTGTCTCCTCTCTGTCTCGGACAGGACATCAGAGAGCTGTGTTGACGCCAAGCAAATATTTAGCAATATTTTATTCTACTTGCAGTATCTCGTGGCCAACACTGTGCATGGTTACCGAAGTTAAACATGACCCAGTCAACAAACAGACGCAGCTGCAGCTGGCAGCTCCCGGGGGGCGGGACTCCTGTCCTGGACCACCCCCGAGAGCTCGCAGGCTGCGGAGGGTGTGCGTCCCTGTGCCACTACTGGAGATGCCAGGCACTGAGGGGTCTGGGTCAGAGCTCAGAGGGGAAACCAGGGGTCCAGTCTTTCCCACCCATAAGGTGCCCAGGCCCAGACACTCAAGCAGAGCCCTGTGGCCCACCCATTGGGGTGCCTTCACACTGGTGATCATCCACCCCACTCTTACTTCCAAATCCAGCATGTCTGGGATCTTTTTAGGGACCACAGAGCTTGCATTCCACATCAGAAACCCAATTTAAAATGCAAATCTACCTTCAGAAAGCAGCACACACGCCCTGCTTACATTCATACTAAAGTGTAAACAACTGACAACAGACTCTTCTGAGCCCAACAGGTAAAGCGTGAGCTTCTTTCCATTAAAACCTTCAAGGGCTTCCCCAGTTTTGTCCCTGCCTGCTCTTTCTCCCTCTCTCCTCTGCTTTCTGTGCAGAAACGCCCCCACTTTCTCCCTCCCCGCTGGGCCTGTGCCTTTGCCGTGCACTCCTCCCACCACTGCCCAGCCCCACCGGCTGGGCCACGCGCGCCTCTGCTGTGCCCCATGACTGCCCAGGCACACCGCCCCCATCTCGCTGCTCGGGGGTGCGCACCTCCCCACGCACCTGTCTCACCGCAGACGGGCTCTGCTTCCAGGCCTTTGCTGTTTTCCCAGAGCCTGGCACGTGGCTGGCTCTTGGGGAACATTTGCAACAGAAGGCAGGCAGGGAGGCCCGGGGCCAGATGCTCTCGGTGGCCTCGGGGAGAGAAAGGCAACTGACACCCACAGATGACAGCTGGTCCTGGCCACCTGCCAGGCATAGGAGCGAAGCGGCTGGAGATGCAGAGCTGGTGCCGTGACCTCAGCAGGCCACGGGGGGGGGGGCGGGGAGAGCACGCGGGGTGGGGCTACTCAGAGGCGGCGACATCCCAGCCAGAACAGCTCCCTCTGGGCCAGGGCTCGTGTTTGGGGTTTCCTTAATTACAGCAAATGCGTGTGACGTGCTTGACGCGCTGTCATCGTTCACCAGCGAGAGCCGTCAGACACGAGGGCAACGTCCTCTCCCGTCGGCCTCCTCTCCGTGGGGTCGGGCGCACCAGCCGCGGGACCGGCGTTCCAGTGCGGGTCTCACTGCGCAGGGAGGAGCGAAGGCCCGGGAGGTGGGTGCCCTCGTGGACACGCAGCTCACGGGGCAGCCCCGGTGGGAGCCGTCTCCTGCCTCCTGCCACGCGGCTCCGGCCGGTGTCACAGGGAGGCGGGTGGGGAGGACATCCTATTCCAACAGCGACACCTGCCCCGTTCTTCCACCCCACACCCTTAGCAGCGGCTCATTAACGCCAGGGCCCACCCTGAGCTCGTTAAGCACATTAACTATCTCATCCTCATACTGTTATCTGGGGGGAACTGTTAAATCCCTGTTTTACACATGTGGAAACTGAGGCACAGAGCAGCTAAGAATGAGGTCCCAGGCAGACATCCTGTGTGCACGGCCTGGCCCCGGGCCTGCACTTGGGCTGCTGTACCTGCTGCCCGCCGCGTGGCCGGCTCTGTAGATGCAGATTTGAGCGTCCACTAGGTGCCAGGTGCGCTTTCTTAAGCTGTTTCCTCCTGTTCTAATCACAAGCCCGTGGGGAGGGTAGTATCTCCGCCCATTTGGCAGATGGGGAGAACGAGGCCGCTCCCTGTCCTCATTCCAGGAATTCCAACTCTGCCCCAGGGGGCTGCTTGGCCAGAGCTCACAGGCCGTGGAAAGGAGGCTAAGGATGCCACACGTTCCACTCTCGTGACTCAGGCTGGTCCCATACGGCATCCCGGAGGGCCCAGGGGTCACAAGCCAGTGTGCAGCATGACCTACATCAGACGCCCAGCGTGAGGACCCAGTGGATCTGACTGCAGCCCAGCTCAGCTTGGCTTGGCTCTGGCAGCTCGGCTGGGCAGGCATGTCTGCTGGGACTTACTTGCATCCACTTCGGAATAAGTGGATTTCTTCTATATTTATATTGTAGAATAAACAGAGATTTTCCTGATCAAAGGCTACCCCGTGCCTGGAGAAGATTACCAAGAGTGTTTTCCCAACGGAGGTCACACTGTATGTGTGGGGACTGGCCCTGGCTGTGCTGAGCCCACGTTTGAGCTTGGTGACCATCAGCATACTCCAGAAAGGAACAAAAAGTCACACCTTTCCAGAGCAGGTGACTCCCTGCTTGAAAAATTAAAAAGAGGCCAGCTGGTGAGACTCAGAGCTGACCTGGCCACTGCCATGCACAGCACGTGGCACTTACAGCAGCAGCTGCGTAGCATGGTGGCCCATCCTGTACGTGGGGACAGAGGCTTGGCCTGGCACCCTCGGTGGTGCAGCCTGAGCGAAGGAGCAGGGACCAAACCATCTCTGGAGATGGCGGGTCCTGCTGGGTGTCACTGGGCATATGGGGACAAACACAGTACCTGGCACAGCATAGGTGCACGATAACCGTGGGGGACCCTAGAGGCCCAGGGGACAGCAGCAGGGAAGGAGGACAGGACCCTGGAAATACAAACCTCTATACAAGCAGGGGAACCCCCCTCAATGGTCAGCCACGACCGAAGGATCCTTGCTCCCGTGCCTCCTTAGTGATGGGATCTGGTCCTTTCCACGCATTTCCCCAGCACATCCCAGGAGCCAGGCCTGCAGCCAGGGAGTCCTCAGGTGCACAACGGACTCTGGCCAGGGCACCCTGGGCCTCCCCCGAGCCTCCTCTGTAAGGTGAGGCCGTAGACGAGCCCCAAGGCCACCCCGGACACAGAACATGTGCTCAGTAAGAGGAAGAAGCTCTTCAGATTCCTGAGACTGAAGATCAGCTTTCGAGACTCACCCTGAGCTGTGTGCTTAACAAGATTGCCCTCGACCCCCCTGTCGTGTCAGGCTTTGCAAATTCCTCCCGCCCCCACTGCCACCTGTGAGTCTCGGGCTAACACGCAGAGGAGGCTGGGCTGTCCACACGGTCCGCCCAGACGAGGCCAGGAGGTAACAGGCCCCGCGGCCCTCAGCCAGGGCAGGGCCGCCCCTCGGTGCTGACGGCACCTGCTCACCCCTGAGGCAGTCTCTCCCGGCCACCTGCCCAGCCCGGCCCTGGCCAGGACAACTGTCCCCTCTCACTTCTCCCCTGCTCCCTGCCGCGTGGCCCCTTGGGTTGCCCCTCAACGCGCCCTCAGACGCTGCTGCACTCGCTCCTGCTGGAAGCTGTCTGCTCAGATCCTTGGCCTGTTGTGGATTATTTTCATGTCATCTATAAAGATCTGGTCTGAATGTGAACATCAGGTACATCCCTAGGTCAGATTTGATCTGAATGTCTGCGTTTCCTGTGGGGCTGAACAAGGGACCGGCCGGCTCTGACCCCCCTGCCCCCTCCTACAAGGACACTGTGATGACGCTGGCCGCCCAGGTAACCCAGAACCGTCCTGCCTCAAGCTCCCTAACTTAGTCATTCTGCAAAGTCCCGGTGCCACATGAGGGAACGTGCCCACAGGTCCCGGGGACTGGGATGGGCACATCTTCCAGGTGGCCATTCCGCCAGTCAGAGGGGCTTTCTCACGTGTTTTTTCTCTCCTAGTCTGGTATTCACCTCTTACCCTGCTTTTTATGTCTTTTGTTACACAACTGTTTTAACTTTTTATGTAACTGAAGGCATCTGTCTTATCATTTTTGGATTTAGACTCTGGGGTAGAAAGTCTTTTCCAACACCAGAAATATGAAAATATTTTTCTTCTAATACTTCTGCATTTTGTTTTGATATTTAGCTATTTAATCCATATAAAATTTATTTGGTACGTGAGGTAGGGCTCTAACTACGTTTTTCCAAAAAGTGTATTAATTGTCCCAACAATACTTTCGAATGATTCTTTCCTCTTTGAGATGTTACCAATGTCCTATATTACTTTCTCAGTTAAAGGGCCATATGCTAGACTCTACTATTTTTCTGATCCCCTTGTCTGTCCCTGCACCACAATCCCTCTGAACCAGTGAGGTTTAGAGTGTATTTGCACAACTAGAAGGGCAAGGCCCCCGGACTTTTTCTCAATATCTAGGAATATCGCCTCCCTCACAGTCCATCTATCCTTTTGTAAATCCTAGTGGTTGCACTGGACTTTCCATTCTGTCCCCGGGTTTCTAAACGGTTCTTTGTCATTCCCGTATACTTGTTTCTCTCTTCTGTGTTGTAATTCCTCAGATCTGTCTTCCGATTGGATATTTATCACCAGCTCCGTTATAGCTTCCACCTAACTTAACCAATGGGTTTTTAATTTTAAGGACTACATTTTTCATTTAAATTAGTTCTGCCAGTTCAATTTCAAATCCCTTTGTCTTGTTCTGGTCTTTCATTAGACTGATTTCATATTAAATAATTTTAAATGAACACATTTATTTCATATTGTTCGATCATTTCTAGCTCAGAGCGCTAATTCTGTTCCCTGTGCTTGGTGATTATTCCTCACGACAATTCATTTCTCAATGTGCTTTTGTATCAGGTGCTCAGATCCAGTAGGAGTTGTATTTTTCTGGGCACATCCTAGGAGCCCTGAGCTGAGAAAATGTGTTTGCATTTGCCAGTTCCCTGGCTCTGGCCTGGGGTCCATGTGAATTTCTTGTATTAGTGATTCTGTACCACACAGACAGTACAAATGCAGTCACCAGACTCATGGATCGAAAAGGCCAAAAGTTTCTATTTTTCATAGCAAACTTCTTGCCTCTACTCAAAGCCTGGACAGACAGCAAGTTTCTTCCTCACTTCCCCAGGCCAAGGGGCAAAGGCTTTTGAATTCACCCTTCATGGCTTACTGGCCGTGTGTAGCTTTGGCTTCATGGCGGGGCTCAGCCCCAGCCCCACACCACGGCACACGGCAATCTCCTCCCTGGCCCTGGCCACGACGCCTGTGGCCTCGGAAATACCCTTTCACTTCACTCTTCATTTCTAGTCCTGAATGGTTTCTCGTCTTTCTTTCAAGCTTGTCTATGGACTTAAAAAGTTTGCTTGTTGCATTTTACCCAGGATTTCTGTGTGTTTTTAGTGGAAGAGGGTCCATGCCCATTTTGCTGCACAACCTGCCATTTTGCTGCGAGCCCCTCTCTCTAGCATTTTCTAGGTGGCCAAATAGCAGCTTTGGGCACCCTTTCCAGCATTTATACTGCTTATTTCTTTTTCCTGTCGTATGACTTTGGCTAGGTCCTCTGATGCAGCACAGAACAGCAGCAGGAATGGCAGACACCCTTGTCTTACTCCTGACCGCAGCGGAAATGCTTTGAATGTGTTTCTAGTTGGAATATCACCTGATGCAGGTTCATAAAGTTAACAAAGTTGCTTTTTATTCCTAGTTTACTAAAGTCAGGAGCAGGTGAATTTTATCAAATGGTGTTTTGAATTAATTGAGAGGTTAATCTAATAATGGATTATTATATTTCCTAATGCAGAAGTAATCTGACATGACCACAAATATTCCTTTTTTTCAGACACCACCATATATAGTACACTAATAGTGTGTCTAGTGGCAGATTCATTTTAAAGATGACTTTTTTGCTACCCAATTAGGTTTATATAGAAGGAAAATGGAAATTAAGGAGGTTTGTGTGCTGTATCATTTCAAGAAGGGAGGAAGCTGGGGCTATCACCTCATATAACAGTTCTGCAACAACCCACCCAGTGATCTTGGGCACATGCACTCCCTGCCAAGACCCCGGTGTTGCTTTTGGAAAAGTGGGATGAGGGTGGGGGAGGGGCTGATCTCATCACTAAGACATGGTTTGGACAGGTTTATAGTGAGAAGAAAAAGAATCACAGTGAACCCTGCCAGCAAGTAATGATTAACCAAGGATTAGAAAATTATGGCCTAGTTTGAAATAGTAAGGTCCCTACTCTTTGGTTCTGAGAGAGTCCATGGAACATTCCAGGATGGCCACACCCTAATTTTTTGTGTTTCTGACCCCAGGGTTCTGCTGCCCAGTGTCACAGACAGTGAGTAGGGCTCTCCCTTGGGCTGGGAGTCGGGTTGATAAGAACAAGGAAAATGCTCCTTGCTACAGGGGCCTCACTGACTCCTCTCTGGGCTCTGTTGTTGCTCTAACTGGCCACATGGTCCTACACAAGACAGCTCCCTGGAGGTTTCCAAGCTCGTCTTCTTCTTCCCACCCTGAGTCTTCTTGGGCTAGCCATGGCCTCCCAACCAAATCTGCAAACCCAGGGCTCTGTCCTGGTGTTGCTCCCTGAGCCTTGAACATGCCTCTCATCAGACACCACTGAGTCCCTCATCTCTTCCCTCCCCACCTGTAGAGAACCCTTCCCCTAAGGACTATCAGAACCCCTTGGGTGTCCTTTCCTCTTGCAGTGAGCTACCTCGTGGCTTGCAGCAGTTATACAGACTCATGGTTATAAGTGTGCATAGTTGTATCATGCATGGTTGTATATATGCATAGTTACACACACACGTCTGCCCAGGAATGCTGAGATCTTTGGTGCAGAGGATAGACCTAATCTTCACATCCTCCTCTCCCAATGGCCAGGCTGAGGACAAAGCTTTGCATATAGTCGTCACTCAGGCACACTCACCAAGTGTCCTGTTCTGCACAGGGCATATTCAGTGCATGAACATCATTTCGTCCTCTCCACGAGGGAAGCAGAGCTGGCAGGGCAGCTGCCAGGGACCAGCTCACAATGGGCATGAAACAATCTCTGGATTAAATGAGCAATCGGGTGTTCATCATTCAGGTCTCTACACCTCCTCTTTGAGTAATTAGCAAAGTGTCAACTGATCTCAAGGGACGGTGCCCACACTCTGTTGGGTTTGTGAAGGGCACCCAGTATAGCAGGTGCTGCTTACCAGGAATGAATAATTTATTTATCTAAATTTTCAACCCTGCATGCTGCAGCCTGTCTGGACCTGGCCTCACGGCCACGCTGGAGATGACTCTGCCCCACGCCATCCCAAGGCTCTAGGGCAGCTGTGTGCCTTGCAAACATCTCTGCTTTATCCCAGAGATCCGAGTTTGTAAAATGAAAATCAGAGTGGTAAGAAGGCTGGGGAGGAGGAGGGGGGTGGGGCCAGGTGGGAAGAGAACAGCAGCAGTGGCTCTGCTCGTCCACGACTCCCCAGTGGCAGAGGAGCACTCTTTGATGACAGCAACTTGCATTTCACAGCACCTCTGGCACTGCCGCCCAGCTATACTTTCTTTGGTCCAGAGATTAGAACATGGACATCCGGTGGGCCATTGTTCAGCTGAACACGTATAATAAAACCTGCCCCAACTACACAGTGACATCCCTGAAGCCAGACCTGTGTCCTGTTGACGGCTGGGTCCCAGCACCCAGCCAGCGTTGCTGAGTAACTGGATAACCAAGAGTTCCCGGTGTGCTATTCCTCACCAGCAGCTGACGGAGCCCACACTGACGCAAAGCCAGCGCCCCAAGCTCCCGCTCCTTCATGTGTCCATGGGATCGATGGCCCACCCCGTCCAGCACCACTCGGACTGGCGTGGCTGGCCCTGGCCCACCCTGTCCACCTGCCCTGGACCCTGTTCCATGCTGTCACGGACAACCAAGTCAATCAGCCCCAAGTCTCCCTGACAGATGGCTTCCCAGTGGGCCTGGAATTCCAAACATTGAGCAACAGAGCAAAGTGGATGACAAGTGACGTGTGCCAGAGAAGATTCTTCAGCAGAGACTGGATTCAGTCTGAGCAGCCTTTAAGAGATAAAGGAGGGAGAGACAAGGACAGGAAAGATCTGCTTCGAAGATTTCTTCACAGCCCCGCCCTGCAGAGTGAACCGGCGAGGCCAGTGGCCTTCCCTGCCAGACACAGCAGGCAGGGGCCTAGAGCCTCCCCCACCGGTGCCTCGCCCTGGCTGCGTCAGCCACACACGCAGCAACTGGACAGACTCCTACGTGAGACCCCAGAGGGAGCATCGCCTGGGCCGTGTATCTGGAAACAAGACAAAGACCCTGAGAAGAAATGAATCCACGAAAGGAGAGAAAAATGGCAACAGGCATGTGGCAAAGGCAAATATCCTCGATATCTAAAGAGCTCTTATAAATCAGCAAGGAAGAGACAAGTACCCTTTAAAAAATTAAAGAATATACACTGGCAATCTGCCAAGGAAGAAATGCAAACAGTTATCAGTCCTACCTTGCGACCAGTGACACACATGCTAACCTGAGGCCTGTGCGGCAGGAAGAGCTCACAAGCGTGGCAACACCCTATAACCAGGGTGAAAGGGGACAGGCACCCTCATACAGGGTTGCAAAAATAGAAACTGGCACAGACTTCTTAGGAGTTACTTGGATATCTGTCCAAATTTTAAATGTGCTTACCATAATTCCACTTCTAGGAACCTAAAGAATAGGACATGTGTGCAAACATGGATAAATAAATATGCTCGTGCAACATGGTTTGTAGTGGGAAAAAAACTAAACCGAATTACCTAAGCCCATCAATAAGAGATTTACGAAATAAATGTTGATGCATCCACGCAGACTTCTCCGTCTTTGTCACTATATCCCCAGCTCCCAGAAAAGGTCTGGCACACAGCACACCATTCATAAATGTTTGCCAAAAGAATGTATACAACAGTATACCATGCAGTCATTAATTAAGAAAAGAAGAACAAAGCATATAGTTATGTCCTGACATAGAATGATGGCCACAGCCCATAGCTAAGTGGAAATAGTTACAAAACAAAATGTGAAGGATGGTCCATTTACATAACAATAAATTCAGGAAAAATATACTCAAAAGTTAACCTCTGGCATCACTGTGAGACTTCTATTTTTTATAAATAGTATATATAATCAGAAAGTCAGGTGAAGGTATTTCCAATATTTGAAACACATCAAGTTCTATAACTTTTACACCCTAGTAACAGCAAAAGAACTAGTTTCCAACTTAGACTCAGGCCACGGCGTGGGTCTGCCGTTTCCCACCATCTGTGTGAGCCACAGTCCTCAACCCTCCGCTGACAGGGCCCTGGGCTGGTTGATGGGGAGGGAAAAAAATCAAAGAGTCAATCATGTGTGCAAAAGAGGTTCTCAAGCTGCCAGACGCTGTGCATGTGAGGGTGAATGGCGGTAACCCTTTGACGCACGGATGCGTCAGAAACAGAAACTACAAGGCAGGCTGAGGAAGCCCTGGCTGCAGGCCTGTCTCAGCATCCAAGCGGCTGAGACGTGGCCGGGTGGTGCTGCCGGCACTCCTGGAGGTGACGCTGGTCAGGAGGCTGCACTTCACTAACAGAAGCCGCATGTGTGGCGAGGGTGGCCTTCCCGGGGTACCCGCGCTGCCCCGACACGTTGGTAACTCTTCTATTGGAGCTGACTTGCCTCTGCCCTGGCGTGCCGACTGCACCATGTCCACACAGAGCTGTGACCTCAGCGCTGTCACCCCTGCAGCTGCGACGGCCAGCTCCGTGTGGCTCTCCAGGGCTCTGCGCTGCCCAAAGCCCTCTGCACTCTGGTTACGAGTCTGAATTCATGTCATCCTCCTTCAGTCAACGCTGTGAGGTGCACTTCCAACTCCCACTTTATGAAAGGGGACACGTAAGCTCAGAGACCGGTGGTCACTTGCCCGAGGACACACCAGTTGCTGTTTCAACCAGTCCCAGGACGAACGGTCGTGTTTCCTTCTGTCCTGAAATTCGAATCCACCCTTGCAGGATGGATGTTTGTCACCACTGAGAATGCTCAAGAGGATGAGCTACAAATTCTGTAAACAATTCCAGAAACATTTTGATGACGGCCGCAGAGCCGGGGGAACGTGCACCCTCACAAGCGCCCACAGCGGCCCCTGGCTGTGTGAGTTCTGACGAGTGTGTGATGCTGGACGGCCACATCCTATTGTTGGGAAAGGCTGAGCCACACACCCAAGGCTGCAGGAGCTGGAGTGACAGGGCGTCGCTGATCCCGGTCCCCTGACCACGTGGATTGCACCACGTGGGCCAGCTCTGTCTTCTGGACAGCTGGCAGTGACCGTGGAGCCCAAGGTCAGGGTGAGGCAAGGACAGAGAGACCACTGGGTCCCTGAGCACCTGGGTGCAGAAAGGCGGGGGCTGGGTGCCAAAAGCTCCCTCCCGTTCTGGGCAGGGCGGGCCGTGGGGCCGTGGGGCCGTGGCATTACCTCAAGTGGAGCGTGAGCCAGCTGAAGTCATCGGCAAGGCCGGGCCGTGGACAGTGATTTCCAAAACATATGGACGAAAGCAATCACGAAGCGTCAGGACTCCAGGCCGTGATTTGAAGCAGATGGAGGCTGGGAGTGTCGTCCTGCAGACGACCAGCTTCCCACGGGCGGAGAGTTGCCGCCTTGTCCTCAGCAACCCAGGGGCCGGGCAGGCTGGGCACGAGCCGCTCTGGGCTGGTGAGGAGGCAGGGACCTGTCAGGGGCACGTGGGCAGCTGGGGCCCAAGCCGCCCCCCAGGAGGGTGCAGGGGTGAGCCCGAGGCACGGGCCATGTCCTAGGGGCACCTCAAGGCCTGGATGGAGCGAGCGCTGCGTCAGCACCTGCCACCTGCAGCCCCACACTGTCCCTGCCATACACACGCTTCCCCCAAACCCGCACCGAGCCCGCCTCGCCTCCCAGCCTGATGTGCCAAGTTAGCAGAACACTCAAGCTCAAGGCCGTTTGGTGTGTTTTTCAGAATTGTGGAAACTGGAACCAGATTTCCTTCTCTGCCACGTGTTAGAAGACCCGGGGAAGGGGAGTCTGGGGGCGGTTTTAACAGGCCGCCCGGCCGCGCCCAGACGGGGCTCATGGCGGCGTGGCCGAAGCCCCAGCCTTTGTTTTGCCTTCTTTTGTTTTGCATTTTTTCCAACAGTCTCTGGCTGAGAAAAGCTGTCATTTTTGAAACTTACTCAATGGGGTATGATTATGCGTGTAAGCTTTCAGATTTACAAGGGCACTCAACACGGGACACCTTAGACAGCCGGTTCCCAGGAAACGTTTGTTTTGAAAACGCCGATTGGTTCCACAGCAATTGATTTAGGAGGAATTATCAGGATTGGAACACTATGCAAATTTGTGTTTGCCTGCGTGCGACGTCCTCCGCCAGACGCTGGGTGAGCACAGCTGCTGCCCCAGCCGGGCCGCCGCACAGGAACGCAGGGGCGCTGCCCCGGCACCCGTCCTCGGGGCTACAGCTGCCCCGTCTCGGCCGATGCTCCTCTGCCACCCGCCAGCTCACCAGCCGAGACCCTCCGCATGGCCACTCCCCCAGGCGAACTTCCTGCGTTTTCAAGCTCAAGGCGCCGTATTTATTGTAGCAGCTACGTGTCTCCTAACCACGTAACAAGTGAGAAGTTGCGCTGCTGTTTTTGTTAGGTTCCTGTCTTTTTTTAATATGTCCCTGATGAGATTTTTGAGTGTTGCACCCCAACCCCATTTCCCACAAGCATAATTGCAATGGCATAATTTTGCATATGGGGTGGTTTTATAGGAACGTGGATGTCGTCTTTCAGCAGAGCTGACTGCACACACCACGTGTGTTGTGCGCTTTTCCCAGAGAATGCTCTCGCCTATGACAAGTCCCAGGGCTTCCTTCCAGCCTCTCTGAAGACCCCCAGGAGCCTCCCCAGCCAGAGTCCTGCTCCTCGGTCCCTGCTTCTGAGGGAGGGTTGGGACAGCTCTGTCTCCCCTCTCCAGAGTACCCCCCCTGGTTACGCAGGCTGCTGCTGTCTGTGAGGTTTGCATTCGGATTATATACGACCAACAGGCCAGGGCCAGAGTGTGACGGATTCTAGAGCAAGACCCCCCAACCTACACACTAAATTTAGTCCTCTTAGTTCACACACAGAAATGTTTTTTGCTAAACAGAAAGCTACAGAAATTTCTCCTGGCTGCAGGACAGGGTTTTGATTACAAATAAGAAGAATTTAGTCCAAAACTGGTAAATTTTTCAAACCAAAGATCAAAGCGTGTAACGGTTCCCTCAGAGGAGCTTCAACAGCTGCTTACGCAACTGCTTCAATTTAACAAAAATATACTTATCACCCGCTGAATTCTAAGCACTCCACTGAAACAGAACACAACTCTAGACAGAAACAGGTATTCGCACAAATTAATACAATGCAATATTGTGCTCATAATCATAAAAAATATTGTGGTGCCAGGTTTCCAGTACGTTGAAGGGTTCTCACATTCTTTATGCCATTTCCTTGAACGAAGCGTGTGCCTCTTCACAAGGGGCAGACGCGGGCAAGCGGGGAGGGACTGCCCTGCACGCTGCAGAGTGGCCACCGCCTGCGGGCCCAGCAGAGGTCCCCCGCGGCCCAGGTGGGCAGAGCTCTGAGCCCCAGAATGTGCCGGCCAGCCAGTCACAGGGACGGGCAGCAGAGACCACCGAGCGGCTCAAGCAGTGTCCCCGCTCTTGCCCTAGCAACTGCGGGAACCTACTCGAGACGGCCGAGGGAGATGGGGCAGGAATCCCAGCCTGTGTGGGGAGGGTCTTCTGTCTGGGCTATGGGTTTGCACAGCCACAAAAGGAGCGCCCACACCCTTGGCCTAGAGCTCAGGTCCTTCCAGGTGGAGAAACCTCCAGAGTGACCTGTGAAGTGGGGCCCGAGCATCCTGAACCACGACAGTGCCACTTCCTGGGCGTCAGTCGTATTCAAGGGTTGGAGGGTGGAAATGGCAAAAAAAAAAAAAAAAAAGTTCAGATGGTCAGTTATTGGCACATTTTCATATTTTTAAAACATATGGCTACATCATGGGATTAAATGTAAACCTTTAGGAGATGACATCCTTGCAGAGACCTGCACCAACCTTTGCCCCCAAATCACCCAGGGTCACCCCTACTTCTGGCTGCTCCCTGGAGAAAGGCCTGCCACCCCCAGCAGCTCAGGCATCTGCGGAAAGTGCCGAGTCTGTCTTCGCCGTCCAGGTCTCCGACAGCTGCTGTCCTCTGCCCTTCTCCCAGGGCACAGGTGGTGACAATTTTATTCCCACAGAATTCCCAAAGATTTGAGTGTGCACTGGGGGTTGGTGGGCTCAGGCTGGAAAAGGAGCCCAGCCCCTCTTGCCCAGCACCCATGTCTCCCGCGAATTGCAATTTACAGACGAGCATCCTGCCTGTGTGGCCGGAGCGTGGTTCTGGGGTAGGTGTTTTGGAAATAAACTCTTTGATCTTCAGAGTTGGGCTGGCCGCTTCAAAATCTCTTTTATCCTGAGTGGAGATAGAAAAACCTTCTGGGAATTTGGGGTAGGGTTGCCTCAAGTAATAAAGTTTTCCTCCTAAACCCAGTTTCAGTTGTCACCACATCTAACCTTCTTCATCTCAAATATAGAATCCAGGTCAAAAGGAGACACCCCCCCCCACCGCCATGTCCCAGCAACAGCCTGAATCCATCTTGAATAGCGACTTCTGAGCTCCGGGAGACAGGGTGCCTGGGGCCTTCCTGCCACCTCCAGGACCGGTGTTTTCAACACTTCAGTCCCTCCACCCTCCAGGAACAGTTTCACCATCTGAACAGATCTTGTACCACTGTTCACTTCTTGTCCTTTAAACAGATTTATTTGTTAGCTTAAATATGTGTATTGAAAAATCAAACTTGACATTTCTACTATAAAGGAAAAAGTCATAATCAATTGACTAAATAGAAAGTAACCATAAAAATAAAAACAATGAAAACAAAGCAATGATATTAAATTCTACCTAGATCCCGGGGACCAGATGGATTCGTTGCTGGATTCTATTAGACATTTAAGGGAAAAAACAACATCAAACTTACACAAACTCATTCAGAAAACAAAGGAGGAGGGAATGTTTTGTTATTCACACTGAGTCCTATTACACGGATACCAAAACCAGATAGACATTACAAGAAAACAGAGCAAAACCCCTCATGAGCGTGCTGCAAACTTCCTTAACAAAATGAGAAAAATAATCCTAGAAACTATGAAAATCATACACATTACCACCAAGTGAGATTTTCCCCAGGAATGCAGAGTTGGTTTAACATTTAAAAAATCAATCGATGTTAAGTCATCACATAAACAGAATAAAGGAGAAAAACACTAAGATCATCTCAAAAGATGCAGTAAAGACTTTTGGGAGAGCCCAGTATCTGATTATGATAAAAACTCCAAGCAAAATTGGGGCAGAGGAAAACTTCCTCAGTCTGATAAATGTAATCCAATCGATGTAAAATCTAGAGCTAACATCATCCTTCATGGTGAAATATCAAACTTGCCCCCTAAGGTCAGTTACAAAGCCAGGATGTCTACTCTTATTACTTCTAATTAACATCAAAGTGGAGGATCCAGCCAGCACAGTAAGGACAAAAACAGACAGTGAAAACCATGCAGATTAGAAAGGAAGAAGGAAAACAGATTTATTTCTAGATGAGGCAAACATCTACTTAGATAATACCAAGGGATAAAAAAAAAAAAGTTACCAGGACTAGCCAGGCATGGTGGCATGCACCTGTAATGCCAGCTACTTAGGAGGCTGGGGAGGTGGAAGGATGGCTTGAGCCCAGGAGTTCAGGGTTACAGTGAGCTATGATGACGCCACTGCACTCCAGCCTGGGCAACAGAGCGAGCCCTTGTCTCTAAAATAAATAAATAAATAATCTAAAAAGGAAGAAAGAAATAGAACAAAGCAGGGTCTTAGGATAAAGGTGAATATGCAAAAATCAACTATTTCTCTGTATAAACACAAGCAATTGGAAATTCAAAATTTTTAAAAATACCATTTAAAATTGAATCAAAGTGCTTAGGGATAAATTTAACAAAATATGAGCTAGACTTGGTGATGAAAACTATAAACCATTACTGAGAGAAATCAGAAGAGACTTCAATAAAAAGAGAGGCAGACTATGTTCATGGATTGGAATAGTCAGCGTAGCTAAGAAGGGAGCCCTTCCCAAATTGGTCAAGAGATTCGACCCGATCCCAGCCAGAGCTAACAGGCTGTTTTTGTAGAAATCGACAGGCTGATTCTAAAATGTATATGGAAATGTAAAGGATCTATAAAAGCCAAAATAATTTTGAAAAGAACAAATTTAGGAGACATACTCTCTTCAGACATACTGTACAGCTACAATAATCAAGACAGTGTATTAGTGTAAAGGCAGATATACAGACCAATGCAGGGAAGTCCAGAAATAGACCCACACAAATGGTCAATTCTCAACAAAGTGCCAAAGTAATTCTGTGGGGAAAGAATAGTCTTTTCAACAAATAGCACTGACACAATTGCACATCTATATGGGAAAATATGATTCTCAGCCCTACCTAACAACACACACAAATTATCTTGAAATGGATCACAGATCTAAGTGTAAAAGCTTCATCTAGAACACCTCTGGAAGAAAACAGGAAAAATCGTTCATGACCTTGGGTAGACAAATATTTCTTGGAAAAGACACAAAAGCATGAATGATAAAAAAATTGATAAATTGAACATCAAAAACTGCTCTTCAAAATACATAATTAAGAAAATATAAAAGACACAGACTAGGAGAAAAAATTCACAAAACACATATCTGATAAAGGACATGCATCCAGACCATTCAAATGCTTTTAAAACTCAATAATAATACAAATGCCCCCCTGAAAAAAAAAACTAAAAGATTTGAATAGATATTTCACCAAAGATTACAAATAGGTACATGAGAAAATGCCCAAAATCATTAGTCACTAGAAAAATGAAAATTAAAACCATAATATGCTACCACTACACACCTATCAGAATGGAACAGTCACCTTGGCAGTTGCTTATAGAGCTAAGCATATACTTACCACATGGCCCAGCAATTCCACTTCTAGGTACAGACCCAAGAGAACTGCAAGCACATGCCCACACAAAGACTTGCATATTAAAATCCACAGTAGCTTATTCCTAACAGCTCAAAATTGGAAATAACCCAAATATCTATCAATAGGGAACACGTGAATAAATTGTAGTTCAAACAGTGGAATACTACTCAGCAATAAAAAGGAATAAACTTCTGACAGACAACACTACATGGATAAACCTTGATGATGTTATGCAGAATGAAAGACACCAAACACAACAACAAGTACATACTATGTGATTCCATCTATAGAAAACTCTGTAAGAGACTGTCTGATCTACAGCGAGAGAAAGCAGACACAGTTGATAGAGTGAACTTCCTAGGACAGGGAGAGTGACCTCAATGTGGTATTGGCTACGCAGTGTATAAATGTGTCCAAACTCATCAGCATGTATAATTCAAATGATCAAAAGTACTTAACATAAAAAATAAAAGAAAATGGCAGCCAAAAAAGGGGCTATTTGAACATTAAAAATATCATTGGTGCAGTTGACGAAAACATACAAATCTACGTACAAATTCGTGAGCTCCTGACCCTGCTGGACATGTGGTTGCCTTTGTGGAGGGTGCTGGTTCACATGGGGCGTGTGCCTGTGGATTAGCAATTGTTCAAATTGTTGTCCTTGTTGCCGCTGAGTGACAGAGTGTGCCTCTACACTATCTGTGTTACTTCTGTGGAAGTTTGGGAAAGGAAGGAAAATATTCACAGCTTTGATGAGGAAAACGAGACGCACCATCTGTGTGCGTTATTGTGAACCTCTGTTCCAGTGGCCAGTAGAATAATGAAAAAGAAGCCTTTTTTGACAAAGTCCCAATTATGAAGAGGGGACAGGACAGCAGCAGGGCCTGGCACGCTGACATTTGCATAGTTACATCAGAACTGTGCAATGTGGTCTTGCAACTCTTTTGCCAATTAGGGATTAGGAAGGCAGGACTTAAAGGTTACTGAACAAGGGACAAGATGATTTATTATTCCTTATGTCATTGGACTAAATTATAGATATGCTTAAATATTTATGGAATTTCACCTACTCAACCCTTGCAGAGGCCCAGGGCCAGATTTAAATATGTGAGCCAGGAGCACAATGTTATAGCCAGACTTTGAGGGCCATCTGGCCAAAGTTGAATTCCCTTCAAGGTCAATTTTGTTTCTTTGCTAATGATGTCATTCTTAGTGTTAAGTGCATCAGCCCGTCCAATGGCCATAATCAATACTGAAATTTTCAGCCATGATATGGCATTGGCTGCATTGGCTTAGTTTCCACTTTCTGTTCAACTTTGAGCAAATTTCTTAAACTCTCTGAAACTATTTTTGTTTGTATTTTGTTTTGCATTTTTACAATAGAGTTAACCCCTTGGAGGGTTTAGACAAGGATCAGAGTCAGTGCAAGGACAGCATGCAGCACAGTACCCAGTTCATGGTACATGAGCACTCACCACAGTACCCAGTGCATGGTACGTGAACACTCAGCACAGTACCCTGTACATGGTACATGAGCACTTAGCACAGTACCCAGCACCTGGTACATGACCACTTGGCACAGTACCCAGTGCATGGTACATAGCAGGTACTAAGTACACACCACAAAAGTGAAGGGAGCAGGAACAAAACCTCCCATACCCCTTAGGTGGCTTTTTCAGGCCCTCCAAAAACAAACTCCCAGGGTAGAAGGCCAAGAAAGACTATAGGCATCCCACTCTAGGATGAGGTGCGGTGGCTCCAGTGGACACAGCTGTGGGCTCAGGCCTGGTTTCCTAATTGCCTCCCCCCCCACACCCTGCATCTCCTCCGGGATCAACACTAGATTCCCGCTCGATGAGCATCCAGCCTCCAAGTTCCGTTTCCAGCCAACATTCAGCACCTTCTGCCCCAGGGGCCAACATGGGGAAGAAGCGGGGCCGTGGTCCTGGCGAGGCAGGGTCCACCCAGGAGCCACAGTGACTCATGGTGTTCTGGCAGGTCCAGACACTCTCTGGCCAGGGGCGGCTCCATCCCTGGGTGGGGGCTCTCACCTCCCCATTGCCGCCCACTGTGGGGCTCAGGCCATGGTCCCGGCAGCCTGGGGACGCCCGCTGCCCAGCCCTGCTGCCTGTGGTCATGAGTGAGCGACTTCCTCCAGCTCCTGTGACTCGGTGGGCACAGCCCTCTCGCCTCGTTCCACGGCCCTCTGGCCCATGTGTCCCTTCACAGCCCGAGGACATCACTCCTGAAAAGGAAAACACAGCTCCGAGGGATAACTTAGTTTATCACCTGCTGTTTCTGCAACGTGCACAGAGCAGGGGAAGGGGCCTGGCACGCGCTTATCGGGGCCTCTGGCTCCACTTCGAAGGTTGTTTCCATTCTCACAAAATGATTCTGGGCTGATTTTGTGCTCTCTGGGAGCAGGGAAGGCTGCAAAATGCTTCCCCACCTCCCACGGGATGCGGCCACCCACCCTGGGACCAGCACATTCCCGCAGGCCGGCTCGCGGCTCCCGCCCGCCCCAGGCAGACCTCGGGGCCTCTTGGCTTCCCCACCTGGTTCTCCCGGAAGACGGCACCTTCCACACGGCCAGTGCTGGCCACAGCAGGCAAACCCAGCAACACTGAGACCCTCCAGGCCCATTCTCGCGTGTGCACATGTGGTCCCACCGAACCATACCGTCACTAACGGTGGTCAGAACAGGGTCCAGATGTCCATATTTCTTCCCCAGTGCCCTCTCTCTCTGACATGTTAACAAGACCGGGGTTCAGGGAGCCCCTTACCCATTGGCCCCCCACTCTCCAGGGACAGCAGTGAGGACAGGGAGCACCCGGGAGCTCCAGAACGGCAGGTGTCTACTGGAGGGGCTGGGCGCCGCCTAGCAGGGGACAGATTCTCCTCCACCCCACCCTCTGTAAAACGCATCCATGCTGGTGGCAGGTATTATTAATCACTGCACCTGGAGTGAGGAATTCCGATGAAAACTTTGGTATTCGGTTGCTTTGAGCGACTGGCTTGGAAAGGAAACTGGTGACCAAGAAGAATGCGGAGTCGTTCCCAGCTGCAGAGCTGTTCTCATCAGAAACATCAGTGACAGATGCCTGGCGCAGAGGGACCCCGGACACGCACAGGAGCTGTCGACACTGGGCTCCTGGCCGTAAGGCAGAGTGTGGGAATGAAGCCAGCGAAAGAGAAAAACCCGTAAGAGGCCAGAGGGTGAATTTTAGACCAGGTTCCCAGTGAGCCAGGACCTGACCCCGAGACCCCCACTCGTACACAAAGGAGCCTCGAGGAGACATTTCCTCACTCAGTGTCTTTCTTTTTAACCTCACAGCAACTCCTTGAAGATTGGAGAAATTTTATTACTGCTCCAGGATTGGCAAAACAAGCTCAAGAGTTTCAAGTGTTAGGAAAAAGTTGTAAAATGCTTTGAAATGGGTAAAAAACAATGACTCTGCCTTTCATTGTCTCAGAGCGATTTCACGGCTTTGTAAATTACGGAAAAGTGATTGCAATGCAAATGCTCTTGTCCACAGAAAAGTAAAGGAACCGCGTATCAGTGCAATGCAATCACAGTTGCCTGTGGATAGGCCAGTTTTGCGTCTATTTGTACGTTCATGTGAGCATTCCTTGTGGCCTCCTTGCGTGGTTCTCTGAATTCCCTTTGACACACTGGCAGTGTCTTACTAGCACCTGCACTGGTTAATGAGTTAAATAAATTCTTTGACATGTGTACATTTTGTATTTGTGTGAGTCAGGCTTTTGTCTTCTTTTAAAAATGATCTTTTTACACGGGGGACACACTGCCAGTAAATGACAGGGTGGGGCTCTGAGCCCAGAAGCAGAAAAGGAAAATCAGCCCACACAGAGCATCGTCACGTGCCAGCACCTGCATGTCATCAGTCCTCATCCTGCAGAGGCGGAAGCTGACGCTCACTTACATAGAGTGAGTAGAAAACCAACCCAGCCTCTGCTCCAACCATCATCCCAGCCCCAACGGGCACCTCCACGTGGGTGAACGAGATTCCCACGTCCTCCCTTGACACGAGCCCCGTCCAAAGGGCTTCCATCCTCAGGGTGGTGCCGCGAACACCCCTGAGAAACTCAAAAGGCTACACCAAAATACTGCCAAGAGTTCCACAGGACAACTTAGGAGAAACATGTAATCTTTGAAAGCTCCAAGGCAAGATTTCAATATAAAGTTGCAGGTGGGTACACTGACCAATTGGCCATGGAATAAAATGTTTCTGTGGGTGTGTAAGTAGGAAGGGACATCTCCAGAGACTATAGGAATTCAACCGACTGGAGCAATCAGCCTGTTTGCAGTCTTTGTTTAGTGCTCCTGGCTACTCCCCGGCTCAAACTAGCCCCCGACTGCTGGAAGCTGTAGATGAACTCAGGTTAACTTTGCTCATTACCACGCTAAAGTCCCCACCCTGAGAGGAGCTATACCTTCATTACTACAGGATACGACCTGGACACTAACCACACGTGCATGACAGGAACTCCGCCCCAGGTGGGACGACATCTTTCTCTCCTACCCCATAAAAACCCCACACCCCTTTCCCTCGGGGAGATGCTGCCTGGGAGAATATTCTGGGTGTTCTCCTCACTTGCAAGTGATTAAAACTCCTACCGACCAAGACCCACATCCTCGGGGAGAGTCATTTGCTACTCGCCAATGGGCAAACAAACCCCAATCTTCTGGGTGACAGGTATGATTGCTTAGAAAAAAGATAAAAATTCTGTGCCTATTTGTCCACGGCCACGTGGAGTCCTGGATTACTTCCCGATTGGTGGCTGAAGCACAGGACGGCTGTCTAACTAAAGTCAGGGAGACACATAGCGACACTTCAGTCAGTGACGGCTGCATCGACAAGGTGGGCCCATGAGGTTATAACGGAGCTGAAGAATTCCTATCACCTGGCGATGTCACAGCCATCCTAACATCAGAGCACAATGCGTCACCTTTTCTGTTTAGACACGTCTGGATACACAAGTCCTTACCACACGTTACAGCTGCCTGCAGTGTGCAGCACACAGGGAGGTGTGCAGGAGGCCACACCGTCTACATTCACGTACACGCACACTATGATTTTCACACGACGACTAAATCACCTAAGGACACATTTCGCAGAACATGTCCCTGTCATTAAGCAATACACGACTGCATTGGAATCCTTCCTATTTCCTTGAAATACTCCCAAACTTTAGTGTATAAACATCACCTAGGGCAGGTGTTTAAATGCAGTTTCCTGAGTTTTTCCTGGCAATCTGTGTTTATGATGAGCAGACTCTGTTTCCCAAACTGTACCCACCTCTGCTGCTCAAGCTGGGGTCCACCCATGGTCTCTCCAGGGGGCACGAGGGGCTCCTGAAGGTCACTGAACTTGGATGTGGAAAAAAATTATTAATACATCTTCACTTTCACCAAGCTTTAGCTGAAATGGAGCATTTCCTTCAAGTATAAGTGTAGGTCCCACAGTGTGGTGTTAGCAGCAGAACCCGAGACTTTGTCACCAGTGGAGCTGCCGACACCTCGAGTGTCCTCCGCACTCACCACTATGCTGCAGCTACAGAAGTTGCAGAGCTGCTCCTAGACCTCGTCAGCAGTGTGTATATGACTGTGACTCTATCTGGTGGTTTATTGGATATCTGCACCGCAGTATAACTGGGTTCCTGTGTATGCCCATGAATGTGGTTTTTATTTTACACATTTAAAAACCTTTACTCCAAGAAGGGGTCCAAGGCTTCCCCAGATTGCTGAGCGTCCCGGGGCTCCATCAGGGTTAGGACCCTCCTCCCTCAGCATGACACCAGGAGCCTCAGTGAGCAGGGCTGCGGGTTTAAACCCCTGGCTAAGCACCCCTCATCTGCTGACACCGGGTGCAGAAACACCTGCCCTTCCTCACGGTACACCCCGTCTTAGACCAGGACCACCCTCCACTTCGTTGGCCCTTCCAGAAGGGGCCGAGGCGAAGCACAGAGAGGCGGGCGTAGGGAGAGCCAGCGCTGCGCGTGGGTCGCTGGGCACACGCTTACAGGTTGGCCACCTCACATCGCAGCCCATTCTCCCTTGACCCTGGTGCCAGCCAGGGGCGACCGCATCCCAGAGGGCTCACCCTCCTGCCAGGGCAGAGAGGGCTCGAGCCTGAGTGGTGGAGGAACTCGCCCCAGATGGCTGGCGCCTGCCAACCCAGGCAGGCAGCACCAGGCCAGAGGCCCCTGCCTGAGTCCCCGCAGGCCCAGTGCACAGCCCGCCAGAGCCTCCAGTCAGGACACTGAGGCCCAGAGGCTCCCCATGGCCTCACAGTAGGAAGTTTCAAAGGCAGGCCCCCAGACAGACGCCAGGACCCAAGTGAGCATCTCTCCCCTCTTTACCAAGCGGCCTGGTCAGCCTTTTCCTCCGTCACAGGGCCCCAGGGGAGCCGGCTCCTCCCTCCAGCTTCTGTCTCGGCTCCAGGCAGAGGGTGCTTCCCAAGGGGGGAGACTTGCTTTGGCTGCCAGGGGATCCCACAGAGGCCAAGCTGGGCCCTCAGGCTAGGCCCGGCTCATGCCTCCCTTGGCCTCCGTGGCCCCAGGACCCGAGCTCTGCTCTGGCCGAGCCCAAACCGCTCAGAGCCTCAGATCCCTTGGTGAGCAGGTGTGTCTGTCCACCTTCCCAGGGCTAGAAAACATCTTCCTAGAGTTGGGTGACCCGAGTCAACCTAGACCAGAAAGGGATTTCAGTGGTGTGCAGCAGCCACGTGGCCTCCAGGACCTGACAGCCACTCTGCCTCTCACGGCTGTGTGACCTGGGGTGAGGTGCTTCATCTCTCTGGGCTTGCGTTTCCCTTCTATGGAAGAGGACTAATAGCAATAGCGTCCGCCCCCTCTAACGTGCTCGGAACAGTGCTCGTCTCTGCCGACCGGATGCTGAGTGTGTATCCGTGGCGGAGCTGCCACATCATCACTACCCGGGACTAACAACCTTCAGAACCTCCTCACAGCTCAGGCTGACAACAGCCCACCTCCTAGGTCCCACACACATCACCGGGGCTCCGAGAAGCTGAGTCCCAGCCAGAGCAGCAGGGTCAAGACCCTCCCTGGGGAAAGCCCCACCTCTCCCCGTGGGCTGTGAGGACACGGGAGCATAGTCTCCGAGGCCCAGCCCTGCCCGGGTCTCCCAGTGAGTGGGTCGCTGAGTATTCAGAGACCCGAGTCGTTGCTCAATTAACCAAGGTCAAGGGACAGAATAAGAACTCAGTTGTTTTTTCCTTTGGTTTTCTCCTTTTAAAAACTTTTAATTTTGAAATTATAGATTCACAGGGAACTGCAGAGAAACGTACAGGGAAATCTCACGTGTGCTCCCCTGGCCCTCATGTCCTCTGTGGTGTCAGCGTCTTGCATAACATCAGTGTGCGACGTCGACGCAGCAGCAGCACCAGGTAGCCAACGGGCACAACCCACAGAGCGTGCTCAGACTCTACCGGTTCTGCACGCACTGGTGTGTGCGTGTACTTAGGTCTCTGCCACCTTATCACACATGTACATTCGTGTAACTCCACCACCGTCAAGACGCTGAACATGTCCTCATCACAAGGCTATCCCGCCCCCGCCCCCGCCCGACCACCCCGACCCTGGCAAAACACCTGTCTGCGCCCGGCCTAATCTTATCACACCAGTGTTACATAAATGGAACCGTGTGATACGTGTCTTCTTTGAGGGTGGCTCTTCCTACTCCATAATCCTCTGGACAGCTGTCCAAGTTGCTGTGTGTATCTGGAGTTCATTTGCTTTTATGGCCGAGTGGTACTCCCTGGTGTGGGTGGACATCACCCAGAGGAGGACGGTTTGGGTTGTGTCCAGGTTTGGGCTGTTACAAATACAGCTGCGATGAAGTTTCTTGTGCAGTTTTTTGAGTGAAGATAAATCTTCATTTCTCTGGGATAAATTCTCCAAGAGCGTGGTTGCTGGGTTGTATGTTAGTTGCATGTTTAGTTTCACATGAAACTGTCAAACTGGTTTTTAGAATACCACTTTGCATTCCCACCAGCAACGTACAAGAAATCCAGTTCCTTCCCGTCCTGGCCAGCCCTTGTGGCATCACTAGCTTTATTGCAGCCGTTCTGCTGGGAGCGCAGTGGTGTCTCGCTGTGGTTTTAACGTGCACTTCCCCGATGGCTCGTGACGTTGAGCATCTTTGCACGTGTTCATTTGCCATCTGTGCATCCTCCTCAGTGAAGTGTCTGTTCATGTCTTTTGCCCATTTTCTAATTGGGTTATTTGGATTTTTACTGTTGAGTTTTGAGAGTTCTCTATATAGTCTAGATCCAAGGGATGTAGTCAGATACGTGTTGCAAATATCTCCTCCCTCTCTGCAGCATGTCTTTTCATCCTCTTAACAGAGCCTGTTACAGAGCAAAAGCCTTTAATTTTGAGAAGGGAGTGATCCTGGATTACCTGAGGGGACCTAAATGCAATCACGAGTGCCTTGTAAGAGAGGCCAGAGGGAGATGGGACACAGAAGAGGAGGCCACGTGAGCACGGAGGCAGAGACGAGGCATGTGGCCACCAGCCACAGAACATCTGCAGCCCCAGGAGCTGGGAGAGAAGAAGAACCCTCCCCGGAGCCTTCGGAGGGAGCGTGGCCCTGCCCACACCTTGATTTTGGAACTCCGGCCTCCAGAGCTAGAGTCAGGAAGTCCAGGGACACGCTGGGCTCCCGAGGCCACCGGGGCCCAGTCCCTCTCTATGCCACTGTCCTTAGCACATGGCTTTTATCCATGTGCCCACGAGATGGCTGCTGCACCCAGCATCACATCTGCCTCCAGCAAGGGGAGGGGGAGGAAAGGCGAATGATGCTCACAGCCCAAGCCTGTCACTTACTTCTCCCTGGTAGCCCCGCACGGCACACTCGACAGACCTCTCACTGGCCTGAGCGGTCACACGCCCTGCCCTGGCTGCAAGGGAGCCTGGACAGTGACATAACTGAGCCTGTTGCCATCCCAAACAAACTGGGGTCACCTAGGGAGGGCAGGAGAGGGCAGGGGCACCGTGGGGGGCTGAGGAGGGGCAGGTGGTGCACCTGCAGGTCACACGGACCATCTCTGAGGAGGGGCCTCTCCTGCACCTGCCACATGCACACTCTTTACATGTTGCGCTTGGCTTCCTAAAGATTTTTATAATTCTTTTGTGATTACGAGAATTATATGTACTTATATAAACTACAGAAATGCACAAAAATAATCCAACCATTTGGAAATAAATGCAGTTACTACTTTTGGTACGCATCCTCCTGTTTTTCCCCTTTGCACACTAAGATTTGGTTTAAGTGTCAATTAAATCAAATCGCACCCTGAATGTACTGAGCATGGTGCAGAAGACAAGGTGGTATGGTCAAAACGTGGTGGGTAGTGGTTGTGAGACCCGGGTTTCCATCCGACAGCTGCCCCTGTGACCTTGGATGGTGGTTGGTTTCTTAATCACCTCCGAGGTTCTGCGTCCTCATCTACAGAATGGGTACAGGGGAGCTGTGAAGATTAAATTGTGCTGGTCAAAGCTCTCAGAACGTGGCGGTGTCTAGTCAGTGAGCTGTGCCACCGAGGGAAGTTTTCGGGGCAGGCTCCCTCTAGCACATGAGCAGGGAACTTGGTCTAAGCACTTTTGTTTGGTAGATTTGATTTTTCAAGTGCTTAAGGGTTGCTGGTGTATTAAGATCCTACCAGAGACCTGCATCCAGATGCACGAGCCTCCCCCAAGGGCAGGAAGGAGTGTCTTCTCAGTCAGAAGTTTGTGCCCCCAAGTTCAGATCGTTCTCAGCAGCCCTGCGCCAGCCCTGCCCTGGACACTGCCCCTGACCCAGGCAGCCTTGAGGGCTCCATGGTCGTCCCCGGAGATAAACTGTCCCAAGTCACTCTAGGAGGGGCCCAGGGAACTGACCTTCTGAGAGGCCTGGCTGGCCCCCCACACCCACCTCCCCAGGGCTGGAGTGTACGATGCCGGCCCCAGATGCACCATCTCCGCGACGGGCCACAGCAAGAGAGAGGCTGGTGACATTCCCGCAGCCTGTCCTGGTGCCCACTTCCTCCTGAAATGACACCTGAGAATTCCCAGCCCAGCCCCCACAAGGAGCTGGGCTCATGGGCTTGGGGGACGAGAGTGGGATACGGAGGCACGGAGCAGGGAGGCGCACCCCAGCAGTCCCTCTGACTGCCCTGCCACCCTCCCTACCCCGCTGTGGCCCAGGAGGCTCACCAGACACACAGGAGCGGCTGGGCACCACCTGGGACGGCAGCCAAGTGCTCCACGTCCCACGACCCGTTTCCCCCGCAGACCACCCTCGAGGACAGCACTGTCACTGCCGTCCTCCCCGTTTACAGAGGCGCAAACTGCGGCACAGCGGGTGGAGGGGATCGCGGAGGGCATGGGGTTGGCCGGGGGCTGGGGGAGCCCACGTCCTCAGCCACGGAGCTAACCCAGACACCCAGGACAGCGGGACACCACAGGGCTCGTAGCCCTGCCTGGCACAGTCCAGCGGGGGCCCGGGACGCATCCCAGCAGCACTTCCAGCTCAGCAAGAAGTTTTCTCACACCGGGGAGCCTTTCCTCTCTGGGGAAGCTGAAGTCTCACCCATGAGACCCCACTGTGAGTTTTTCACAGCAAGAGGCTGCACGTTTCTCCCGTCTCCCGTCTCCCGTCTCCCGTCTCCCGTCTCCCCTCCGGCCCGCACCTGCACCTGGTGGGCGTCAAATCAGTGGCGCTGGTGGAATAGAGCAGAAGGAATGAGGACCTCACAGTGGGGGCCCCCCAACACCTGTGGGGCAACAACTTGTTGACCCTTTGGGACAGGCCAGACTCAATCTACAATGGACCATTTAGCGACAAGACCTTGCTGGGTGCACATGTCATTACAGACACTAGCCCCACTTTACAGAGAAAGCTGAGCCCCAAAATGCAAACTCGCCCCGGCCATAGGTAGACTGTGATGCGATGAGCCAGGCTTCAAAGCCAGGTTCCTAAATCCCAAGCCCCTGTTCCCTGGCCCACAGGATGGCAGCTCATCCCTGCTGACCACAGCTGTCCCACCACCAGGCGTCACAACGCCATGAGCTCTGGGAATTTGCCAGCTGGAAAAGCTGCCCCTCCAGGCAGGCCACTGTGGAAGTGGCTTTAGTTCAAAAGGACCCCCTCAGTGGGCCCCAAGGCAGGGGCATTGCCGCCATCACTGCAGGAAGTAGTTTAACGCAGGGTGGTTCAGGGAACAAAGACAGCAGGGTTTGGGGAGCCCCCATCTAGCCCAGGTGCCTGGAGGCTGAAGGAAGCCAAGGGCCTGTGACCCTGCCTGCTGGGTGCCCCGGGCCTCAGTTTCCCTCTCTGTGAAAGGCAGGCAGACCTCAAGTTCCCCAAGCTCCCCTGCAGCCAACAGCCTTGAGAGCTGGACTCTGCGGTTCCTTGGGTCTCCCAGCATCCTCCCGGGGCACAGCAACCGGTGTCCTTACAGGAGGACGGGGAGATTTGAGACACAGACACAGAGCAGACGGCCTGTGGAGACAGAGGCAGAGACGGAGCCCTGAGGCCCCAAACCACAAATACCTGGAGCCCCAGAAGCCAGAAGAGACAGGAAGGACCTTGCCCTAGAGCCTCCAGAGGGAGCGTGACCCTGCCAACACCTCGATTTCAGACTCCTCCCTCCAGGACCATGAAAGAACACATTATTCAGTCTCAGGAAACTAAGACATTATCCAACACCCCTTTGGCCAATGGGGCAGGTGACAACCCTGCAGGGGCATTCAGGGTACAGACTTCTTAAGGATCGGGAAGCCAGGAAAAGTTGAGGGATGCGCCATGATTCCTTGTAGAGGAACCCGAGGAGCCTGGCAGGTTTGGGATGAAACATGCAAGCCTTGGAAACATTGTTTTCCCGGCGAGTTTTCACAGATAAACAATGATGCAAGCCAATAAAACCAAAGCTTTGTTTGTGGGCTGCTTTATGATGGGGAGGTGCCGCGTTAAGTGTATTTGAGTGTGTCCCCTGTCTCCCCCCTCCCCCAGGGCATGGAGACCCTGCACGCACACACGTTTGTTTGTTTTTACCAATTATCAGTGATATGCTGTCTTTGTGCAACTCAGGTTTTAACAAGGAAGAAGCAAAGTTGTTTTCCTGCCTTAACAGCCACTCACACAGCCACCACTGGGCCCTGCTAAGTGTCCAGAGCGTCTCTGCCCCGGCCCCTCCTCTATCCCCACCACCCCACCCCGATGGTGCTGGAGGAGTTGGCTCATTTCTAAACAGAACCAATGCGGGGACAGAAGGGCAGCTCTGGGGCTCCACGTCGCAGGGACAGAGCCCCACGGACGTCTCTCCTGCCCTGCACACTGGCCAGCTGAGTGTGGATGGTCTGGGGGCCCCCAACCCAACACCCACCTGAAGTGACTCTGTAAGTTGAGGGTAGGGATGGAAGGAGCACTTCCTGAATAAGCAAATAGCCTTGTTTCTTCCAAGAGAAAGGAGAACAAAAATCCTAGAAAAAAGTCCTCTTTGCTCTACCCTGCATCTGTCTGCAAACGACACCTAAGGTCATGCTGAGGAGCTCAGACCCTGGGGCCAGCAAGGCATCCACGCGGAGCCCGCCCTCGCCAGTGGTCTTGGAGGGCCACGTTGGCTGTCTCAGCCTCGGGCTCCGCTAGTCTCCCAGGGCTGCAATAACAAGCTACACAGACAGAAATGTCTCCTCTCAGAGCTCTGGAGGCCAGGAGTCCAACACGGGTCTCATGGAATAAACTAAGGTGTCTGCAGGGCTGTTCTCGGGGGTGGGGGGGGTCCTTCCTGCCTCTCCCAGCGACGGGAGGAGCCAGGTGTCCCATGGCTCGTGGCCGCATCCGCTCCAACATGTCTCTGTCGGCATGTGGCCGCCGCCTCCTCTGTGTTTGTGAAAGCCTCCTCTGCCTCCTTCCCAAAAGGACCTTCATCCTTCCGGGGCCACCCAGCACACTCTCCCCGTCTCATGACCCGTAACCACATCTGCAGCTCTTTGCCACATGCAGTGACAACTGCAGGTTTCGGGGGTTGTTGGGATGTCTTTGGGGGCCCTTTTTCAGCCCGCCACAGTGACCTCATCTGCAGACAGGCCTGAGAGAGCAAAGGCGCACAGGGCCTGCCCGCCTGCCCGCCCACCGCGGCAAACCAGAGGTGGAACATGCGCCCATGACTATTGTTACTTGGTCATCATCGTTGCTCTTTGCAACAAAGCTGAGCTGGTCCCCTCTAGCTTCAGAGGGTCCGTTTCCACCCAAAATCACTCCAGAGAGGCTGGCGTGGCCGCCTTCCCCGGAAGCAGTCAGTGGAGCTCCTCTCCAGACACGGTGGCTTTGAGTAACCCACCTTGTGGTCAATGCAGCAGTGGCAGGTGGTGGCCGAGCTGAGCTCAGTCCCTGCCACACCAAGGGCTGGTGGCCATCCAGCATCCACGCCCTGGGTGGAGCCACTCGCCCAGCCTGCTCACCTGCGATGCCCGTCACTCAGGACCAAGAACAGCCGTGGGCCAGTGCAGCCCATCCTGCCACGTGACGCAGAGCGAGCAAGGGAATGTCTGTCAAGGTCAGAGACAGCAGATGTGGCTCCCGGCGCAGCATAGGTGGAAAAGAGCATCCTGGGCAACCACACATGAAGGGGCTGCCCATCTGCTACTGTCTCCGGCCACACTTGCTGCCTGGTTGGTTTTTAAATGGAAAATCTGACCTTCCAAAAGAAAGGAATTAGGCAGGGGGTTGCAAAAATAAATAAGGTAACACTGGAAGAAAGTTCTAGAACACAAGAAGGTACACAGGGCTCTTCCCTGTTGGGCAGCCAGTCTCGTCTGTGGGAGTTCATTGTACTCAGCTCACTCTCGGGTGGAGAGAAATTCCTCAGGGAGCCCGTCTGCCAAGTTCTGTGCGTCGGTCATGCGCCGGGAGGCAGGCGCGAGAAGGAGGGAGAGGACGGCGCCGCTCCCCTGCAACACGCTGACTTCGGAGGCGAGGGGGCGTGGGTGGAGGCTGGAACGTGGCCTGCTGGCCGCCCGCCACCCCCCTCCCTCCACGGGACCGGCTACCCCAGAAGGAAATGCATCGTGCTGGCCCGAATGTTGCCAGGTGTGGCAAGGCAGCGGAGCCTGGTTTCTAAATCCTCGATTACTCAGGGTAGCTGACCCGGCAGAGGACTTCCTCGTGGGCCTCCTAAAGCAGATCGCTGCCCAGGCTCCCACGGAGCCCCCTGGGCCGGAGCACGGCTGGGCCTGGGGGGCTGCCCTCCCGTCCACACACGCAAGCCGGTGTGGTGCTTGCTTCCGAGCCTGCCAGCCTGGCATCTGGAGTCCGGCGACTCCTCCCCCCGCCGTCCGCACCGGAGGCCACCACACAGCACAGTGCTGTTCACCCCCACCCGGGCCGGGGCAGACATCATGACTCAGCCACTGAAGCCCCAGCAGGGCTGCGGATCCTGCACAACTTAGCACGCCCGGCACTCGGTGCTTCACCCTTCTGACCTGACGCTTGTTTGCCAGTCTTGCCTGGGATCACGACATTTGCTGTCAAATACACACCTCACACACAACTTTAAAAACGTCCCCCATGGTGCGCCTGAAAATGCTGAATGTGTTACGGGGCCTTTTACAGTTTCAAGGATCAAAATTCCTCTTAATCGTCAAGCGTGTCCTCTCCAGGACAGGAATAACCCGAGGTCCACGCATTGACAGTAGAATGCAGGTTAGGCCTGAAGGAAACCTGGCTGGACGCCTCCAGGCGCGCGAGGCCGTCTGTTCGCGGGGGGCAGAGCACGCGGGGGACAGGAAGAACGGGAGGGGGGAAGAGGCAAGCGGCCGCGCTGGATGGGCCGGCCCCAGGGAAGCCGAGGCTTCCTAACGGCTCCTTAAGCGTTTGCGGCTCAGACGAGAACAGCGGAGCCCTCACCCGAGGACACGCCGACGTGGACGGCCGCTCCCAGGGCCCCACGCTGTAGGACGCGCGCGTGTGGAATGTCCGGGACAGACAGGCGCAGAGACGGGCGGTAGAGGGGGCGAGGCCAGGAGCTGGAGAGATGGGGTGGGGGGCTCTTTGGGGTGATAAAAATGTTCCAAAATTGATAGTGGTAATGGGTGCACGACTCTGTCAATATACTAAAAACCACAGAATTGCACTTTAAATGGGTGAATTGTGTGGTATGTGAATATCTCAATAAATCTTTTTTTTTTTTTTTAAAGATACCATCTGGGAGGCCGATGACTTCACAGGACAGGCCCGGGTCGCAGGCAGACCTCAGCAGCTTCCTGGCCAGGTGGCCTTGGCAAATGTCTTAACCTCTCTGAGGTCCAATTTCTTTGGCCATAAAAAGAGATTAATACTGTTTGCCTTGCTGGGCTGTGTGGGGATTAAGAACCACCCAGCAGACAGCACACAGCTAACTCCGGTTTCCTCAAAGAGCAGCCTGGTGCTGTCAGCTGTGCCGAAGCTCAGAGTGACTAACGAGGTGATCGTTGTTTGTGCCACCTGAGCACCCTGGCAGCCGCTGTGAGCAGCTCCTGAGAGCTCATCCCCCCCTTGCCCACTCAGCAGTCAGGCACATGTCCCGAGGCTCCCGCTGGGTGGGGACACGTGCACAGCAGGAGAAATGAAGCCAGCACCCCCATCTCTCTCTCCCCGCTGCCCACTGGGGATGGGGGGAGGCTTCGGGGAGGAGCAGGAGGGCAGCGCCCAAGGCCCGGGAAGTGAGGGCACCCAGCCAGGTGCCCCAACTCGAGGTCTCCAAGCTGGTCCCGAGGGAGGTAGAGCAGAGGCATTTCCGAGCTGGCTCTCACTAGAGGTGGCACCGGCAGCATGCACCCTCCTACCGCCACCTCCTCCCACCTCTACCCGAGGGAGGGGAACCCACCAGGAACCACCAGCTCCAGTGGCTACTGTGAGGCCGGTTTTAGCAGCTGACAACCGTCCCATCCTCAGTGTTGAAGGATCACAGAATTTTACAGGCAGGAGCAGCATAAAACATATACACAAAACATCTACCCAGGTCTGAAAAGTCAGACGGAGGACACTTCTCATTTCTGGAGAGTCTTTGAACACTTTTGAGTCAGGACACCATTTCAAGAGAAATCAAAACCGTGAACACATGCTTTCTGCAACACGTCGTGGTGTAAACCTGTTGGCCACAAAACCGAAGGGACAAATGTGCTCAAGTCCCAGCAGCTAACACGGAGTGAGGGACCCACGGCTCGGCACCTCCCAAGGGAGGGTTTCTGATCTTTCACAGCTTAAACCGAGCACGGGGTTTGGAAGGAGCCTCTCCTCAGAGTCCAGTGCAGGAAGACCACGGTGGCAATCTGTGCCTCACGGGTCAGCATCTGGACACGCTGACCACAGTCGGGACAGACCCGACTGTAGCTGAAGGGCGGTCGGAAAGCCGTGTTCTTAAGCCATCCACACCGGACAGGCACGAGATCCTGCCAATGTTTTTAACAACAAAAAAACCACCGATATGCTCTCTCCTGTTGCTGCCTAGGCGTGAGAAATCACCCCCCAGCCCGTGGGAATTGCTCACCGGTATTTCAGAGCACGCTAGATCTGTGCACAAAACACAGCGACGCTTGGGGAGAGGCGGCCTTTGCGAGGCTCAGCCATTTTTCCTTCCTGTTCCATCGCCCCAGTCCCTTCCCACAGCTGCCATTACCAGCCTAGGCTTACCGTCCGGACAGCTGTCGTGACCAAGCCAAGAGGCACCCACGGGCGGCCCTTCCCTGCGAGGGCTTCCTGGTGGTGCGTGCATGTTACAGGGGACCTTCTAAGGGGGTTTCAGGAAGTTTATGTTTGGAAACCCCGACTGTCACTTTTGTTCATGGGCCGACTTTATAATGGGAAACAGACATATCACAAAGTACCAGGAAGGGGCCTGCTATGAAACTTGTTCAAATAAAAGGATTGTGAAGAGACTAGTACTTGTAAATATCATCAGAGCAGTTTGTTATTGGTTGCGAGTGCCTATGATGGATTGTGTACGATCGCAAGCCATCTGTCCCCAACTGCAGCTCTGTCTCCCGCCCCCACACTTTTTTGGGAAAAAAAAGCTCTAACGAGATGCACATTTAACAAAATGTGTAACTAATCGAGTTTGTCCGTGGCACATCCCAACCCGGTACCGAGGGCTAAGCCTGTCACCTGGAACACATCACAAGGAGGAGAGAAGAAAGCAAGCAGCTAATAGGAAACATTAATTAGGGAGGACGCCCGTGATCACCTCCGATCAAAGATACAGACAGACGCTGTTCCCACCGAATGGATTTGCCTTTTAAGCTCTTGGCATTTGGTTCCGCACTTCCAATTTTCAACAGGAAAACAAAATGCTTTGTTTTGCCTTAAAGATGTCCCCAGATCACGTGTTCACACGACTTGATTGCGAGTCTGAAAGCATTGATAATAATCAATACCGATTGCCCCGATAGCATCAAATCCAAAGTCTTAACGAAGGCACTTCGTTCCTGACGTCCTCCGTGCCCACGGCCGCTCCCAGCCGCCACGGATGCTGCACTTACCCCAGAGCAAGCAGTGGCCTGTCGCCGCGTGCCCTTCCTGTGTGGCGTGTGGCCTCGGAGGGACGGCTACCCCCACCCGGCTCCACGCCCCAGGTGCCCGCCGTGGCCGCAGCGCTGGGGTCTGCAAGTCCTCTCGCCGGCTGGCTCTGGGCTGGGAAGTTTCAATTTCCAGGCGGTCTGCATTCCCTCTCCCCCGCCACACACTTAACCCTACTTTGCCTGGTTAAGAGGGATCTGGACAAAATCAATCTTCCATGTCAGGGGGTGCAGCCCAATGCCCTAGGAGGCACAGGCCCCCTTCTCAGCCTGCACCTGGCTTTCCTTCTCGCTTCCTGCATAAACTAAAACAAGATGCCGGAAGATCCGGCTTTTTAAGGGTGTGTGGGTTTTTATTAACTTGCTGGGCTTTTTCTTCCCTAGACAGCACAGGGGTGCACCTGCTGCAGGGAATTCAGAGTGACTCGCCCTCGGGTATCTGGGGGGCCGCCCTCAGTGGGGGCTTCCCTGGGAGAGTTGAAGGCTCAGACCCCGCTCCAATCTCAGGGAGGCTGGTAGGCGCTGACTGGGGGGAACTCTAGCCCCTCCTCAATTCTCTTTGAGGACCCCTAGCCAGCCTCAGCCCTTTCAGAGCCTCTGTTTCCTCATCTGTAAGGTAGAAATAGTGCCCACCTACCCCAAATTGAGATGAAGCTACTGAGGCAGGTTACTGCCCGCCGGTTGTAGGGTTGGCAAGGCTCGCGCCCGGCTTTCCTCTGTGCTGAGCTGCCCATTCTCTGCAGTTAAGGCATCCTCGGCTCTCATGAGCTGCCAGGGAAACTGAGTCTGATCACAGCCATGACTTATCTTGTATCTATCTACTGAGCTTCTGCTGCATGCTGGACAGGAGATTCGATGGCAGGTGCAGGAAGAGAGGCAGCAAGTGACCCTCCAGGGCCAGACACACCGGATGCTGCTCTTGGTCACGGCAGGATGGCAGAATCACAAGGTACAATGTCTTTACCTTTTTCTACCCTTCTGTATTTCTGAAGTTTTCCACAATAAGCATGTATTACTTTTATAATCAGAAGACAGACATTTAAAAAATTAAAAACCCAGCCCTGACTTCTCCCTCGTCTTTGTGGTCAGTTCTCCCTTTGGAGTGTCCCTTGTTTCCACTTCCCCCTTCAACTCTCACCTCCCAGTCTGGGGGTCTCAGCTCCATGGCATCCACCCACGGCTTCCCAGCAGCTGCCTGCCCCCACCGCCGGGCCAAGCACCTGCAGCAAACTGCACCTTGCGCAGGTGTGGACGGTGAGGATCCGGGAGGGGGTGCACCTGCAGCAAACTGCACCTTGCGCAGGTATAGACAGGGAGGCTCCAGGAGGAGTGTACCCAATTGTCAAGGCTAAAAAGCGGCAGCAGTGGCCCCCCTGAACCTGCAGTCCTTGGGCCTGCATCCCTCACTTCTATGCAAAAACTGTCTCTGGCTTCCAGGAAAATTCTAGAAAGTGACCCAGTGCTGTGGTTGGAACACGGATTCCCTACCTGCCTGATGGTGCACCCTCAGCTGCACCTACGTGAGAGATGTGACCTGGAGGAGAACTTTCAGGTGGAGCACGGCTGAACCGGGCACGCGTGCTCCTGAGCGGGCTGACATGCAGCCCATTCTTTCTTGGGTGTTAACACAGGTCGTTGGCCCCCGCATGGGCAGGAACAACACGTGGCCAGGACATATGTGCCTATATGTAGTATATATCAATATAACATTTATAATGTGCATATGTAACACACACATATATAAAACAATACTTATTCTCGGATATTTTCCTTCCTATTTTTTAATTGAGGTGAAATTAACTTAACATAAAATTAATATTTTAAAGTATAAATCAGTAGTAATTTAGTACATGTTGTACTATTACCTCTATTTGGCACCAAGCATTTTCATCACCCCCAGAGGAGACGCTGTAACCCAGTAAGCAGTCTCTCCCGGCCCTGGCACCAGCCTGCTTGCTTTCTGTCTCTATGCACGCCCCTGTTCGGGACGTTTCACATAAACGGAATTAAGCAGTATGTGGCCTTTTGTGTCCAGCTTCCTCCACTCAGTATGATGTTTCCAAGGTTCACGCACATTGCAGCGTGTGTCAGCTTCATTCTTACGGCTGGACAATATTCCCCCGTGTGGTGGAGACCACGTTTTGTTTATCCACACGTCAGTCCACCCGTGGACGTCTGGGCTGGTTCCACCTTTTGGCCATTTGTGGAACTCTAGGATGGAAGCGCCGTTTTCATTTCTACCCTCAGGCCCCCCCCCGAAGTGTGAACTGAAGCTCGTGTCTCTTGACACGCTCCAGACAGTTCTACGGTTCCAGTGTTTGTTTCTGTGGCTCCCGAGAGAACTCACCCGGCACACGCCCTCACCTGGTCCCGTTTCCAGGTAGGGACCCAAGGGCTGTTTTTAATTGTCGGTGAACTTGCATGCTCTCTGCGCAGCGTGTTGGAAGGGGCTGGGTGGGGAGGAGGGGCCCATCTCACCCACCCTCTGAGGGGCTGGGTCGCCTTGGGCTCGCGGGGCCCAGTGCCGGTAAACGCTGGTGGACTCCAATTTCTGGAGCCCCGGGCGGCTCAGACAGCATGTGTGGAATTGGTACAATGGAACCACCTTTGGGATGGACTCCCACCGTCATAAGGAAAGCCAGGACATTTTGGGCAGTGGGGAGGCGTCTGCTCTCGTCCTGGGATGCCTGACGCTTCTGACCTTTGTGCAGAATTGTCTGCATACGATAGAACAAAGTTTCCTGCACGTCTCTTACAAACTTAAACCAGGGACAGAGGGGTCCTACAGAATTCAGGTGCTCACTGTCCTCTTCAGGTGAAGGGAATTCTACTTCGATTTGTTTACTATCTCAGAAGGTTGGATTTGAGAGCGCTGCAAAACATGGATGAAAATGACGGAGGAAGTGCACAGCGATGCAGAGAAGACAGGAAAAGGAGAAAGCCTGGGCTTCTGGGTCCTGGCTGCCCTGCCCACAGATCCCCACGGGCACCTGCTGAGGCACAGGTGTCTCCGTGTGTGGCCTCACAGCAAGGAAGCAGCCGCGCCCGTTAACACACAGGGCTCCCACTTGCAGGTGGTACCTGCACAATCTCTTGGTGACAGCAGTGGCATGTGGCCATCCCTCTGCAGTGACCACATGGCCATCCCCCAGTGACCATGTGGCTGTCCGTCCCCCAAGTGACCATGTGGCTGTCCGTCCCCCAAGTGACCATGTGGCTGGCTTTCTCTTTTTTCCATCCTTGGGGCGGGAGGAGGCAGAAACGGTAAATCTTGCCCTTCTTTTGAGAAGCCCTGAAATTTTTTAATAGGATAACAAAAGTTGCAGCCAATAGAAACAACAGGGCTGGTGCGTGGAATTCCTGCATTTTCGACATCAAATGTGTGGGAGAAGGAGCTAATCATTTCTCTCCCGGGAAACACGGAGCAAGGAGGAAGGGCTGTGGGACCATAGGCCTGTTCCACCTCATGCCCACTCCCCGGGGCTGCGCACAAAGCACCACAAACCGGGTGGGTTAAAGCCACAGAATTTCTTCCTCACGGTCTGGAGGGAGGAGTCAGGAATGCAGGCGTCAGCAGGGCCGAGATCCCTCTGGGGGCCCCGGGGGCACCCTCCTGCCTCTCCCAGCTCCTGGGGGCTCCAGGCGTCCCTGTGCTCCGTGGCTGTGGCCGCTCACTCCAGTCTCTGCGTCTGTCGTCACGTGGCATCTTCTCGTGTCTGTGTCCACTTCTTATGAGGACACCAGTCACTGGATTAGGGCCCACGACCCTAGTATGACCTAATCTCTCATCTTCACTTGATGACATCTGCAAAAACCCGATGTCCGAGTAAGGTCACGTTCACAGGCACCAGGGGTCAGGACTTGAACAACTTTTGGGGGGACACAACTTGACCCATAACACATTGCACTCACCTTCCCAACAACCTGGGGAACGCTGAGGCTCAGAGAGGTTAAGTAACTAGCTCAAGTCGCCCAGCCAACAGGTGGCAGAGCTAGGACCTGACCAAAGCCACTTTTCACCAGGCCGTCCTAACAGGGGAGAGATCCCGGACCGTAGGGCCTAGCGGGAGAGACGCCACGTCTCACCTGGTGCCTCCCTTTAAGGTCTGTCTAGGTGTCACCCTTGGATGTACCCGACTCACGTCTCACATCACCATGAGGAAGGGATTAAACACCATCCTCGTCCCCAGTCAGCATCTGGAGGGCAGCTGGGGCGTGCAGGGCACCACACCTGGACGGCTGCACAGATTCGTTCACGCAACACACACTTTGGGCACTCGCTGTGCACCAGGTGCTGTTGTGAGCACTGGGGACTCGGCCGTGCGGGGCCTGGGGTGACCTGGGTGTGGCTGTGAGGGCACCTGGTAGACGTGGTCAACGTCTAGTCCCGTGGCTTGAAGGAAAGGAGATTATCCACGATAGCGCGGACGGGCCTCACCTGCTGGGGTGAAAGTCGCAGAGAAAAACCGAGGTTTCCCTGAGGAAGAGGAAACGCGCCTGTGACAGCGCTGGCCCAACCGTCGGGGAGCCTGGGCCTTCCGATCAGTCGCGTCATACGTGTGGCGTCTGTTCCCCAAGGGAACCGCAAAAGCTAGTGAAGCCGGATTTCTCTGCTGTGTGTCCCCGCATAGCTGAGATGCAGGTGGAGGCCGTGTGGCGTTTATATCGCTGGCCAACGGCTTGTCTGTGGAGGTTTCTAGTTAAAAAGCCAAGCTGGGCTTCCTGCCCTCTGCAAGATTGTAACACTTTCTCCTGTGGCAAAATGCAATTAAACATTAACCATTTCAGGTTAGACCACTGTTTCCAGAAAAACAGCTTCCTAAGGTTGTGAACTGGCTGTACTTGTTGGATTCTACTTTTTAACCAAGAGCCCTGTTTTATAAACAAGGCCTAAAAAAATTACAAGCATAAGAGTGGTGGATTTAAACCAAATGGTTCTCAACCTTGCCTATGCGTTGGACTCCCCCAGGGAGGTTCTCACGTCACGGGTCGCTGCAGAACAACTAAAGCAGGGCCTCCTGCAGTGGGCATCAGGTGTTCACAGCTGCCCAGGGGTCTCCAATGCCCCGCTGAGGTGATGGCCCTGATTTAGGCACAGGTGCTCTGATTTATGTATTTCAGACAAAGCACTTCCTAGGTGGGGCGGACAGAGCAAACCCCCGGGGAACAGTGCGCCTGGTTTTGGGGAAGAGTCGAGAATCAAGCACTAGCTTCCCAAGTGAGTACCAGTGAGGCGGCAAGGTGGCTGTTGTTGAGCGAGGGTGTCACATGGCCTGGCGTGTACAATAACCAAAAGCTGGAAACAGCTGAGAAAGTCCTCCTCCTGCCCTGCATGTTGGAGTGGACACTCTGGCGCTAAAGTTGAAAACTCAGAGTAAGTTCTGCTCAGAGTGCCGTTGCCCCAGGACCATTAAGAAGGGTCTTGGGGAGGAAGGATAGATGTTAGTGTATGACCATGGTCCCAAAACATGGTGTATTCTCACTTTTACATTTTGTGCAGGCCTGGGTGCCTGTTTCAGTAGTCTATTGCTGTATTGTTACACACTCCAAAACTTAGTGGCTTAAGAGGGCAAAAATCACTTCTTATCCCTCCCAGTTTCTGGTGGCCAGGAATTTGGGAAAGGCTCAGCTGGGTGGTTCTTACTCAGGGTCTGTTGTGCAGTTGTAGTCTTACGTCAGCTGGGCTGTGTCATCTGAAGGCTGGACTGGGGCTGGCTGTTGTCATGGAGACTCGGGCCCACTTGTGTGTCCTCGTGACATGGCACCTGGCTTCTCCAAGAGTGAGTGACCCAGTAGACCAAGTGGAAGCTGCAATGCCTGACTTATAACCTGGCCTCGGGGGAAGCCACGTATTTCAGCTCCCACTGCACTCTGTATTGGCCACACTAGACCAGCCCCTCTTCCGTGTGGGAGGGGAGCGCACAAGGGCACACATACCAGGAGACAGGGGTCCCTGGGGCCATCTTGGAGGACGGCCACCATCATCTGTGTGATTCCCTAAACAATCCACATGTCTCCCATGTCTTATTCTGGCCTCATGCGCCATCCCAAGGGGCTGGGAATGAGGAAATGCCCAAACACAGAAAATGTCTCCTTTATATTTAACAGTCCTTCCTTTAGTGTACCTCTCCCCTCTGTCGTTGTGTTACAAGTACTGAGCCACCTTCAACACTCTCCTTACAAAGCTTACTGGCTTGATCACTCAGATCATCAGGTGCACACACTACCAGCCATATCGCTGCAGGCAACAGTATTGCTGAACTGTGGGATAAGAACCCCCTTTCTCTGGACGGGGCTTGGCTAAGCATTCTTGCCTGGGGTCTCTGGTGCAGTTGTAGTCATGTGGCAGCCATGGCCGTGGTCACATATGGACGCTCAACTGGGGCCGGAGGGGCCACTTCCCCAGTGGCTGTATCACACGCTGGCCAGTGGTGCTGTTGGCGAGAGACCTCAGTCCTCTCCAAAGGGACCCCTCCATGGGCTGCCTGCATGTCACGGCATGGCAGCTGGCTTTTCCGAGACCAAGGCAGAAGAGGCGGTGCCTTGTACAGCTCAGGCTCAGAAGTCACACACGGTCAGTTCTGCCATACTCCGTGGTCACACGTACCAGCCCTGATTTGTCGTAAGACGGTCATGAACACCAGGAGGCACGGGGCAGAGGGGTGCCGTGGAGGCTGTCTGCCACAGAGCCGTGCTAGAGAGAGATTCAGTGACAGGTCCAGAGGGACGTGGACCCCCCAACCCGAGAGTGAGCAAACTAGACAGGGCTGGTCAGGCGAACATCAGGGAAGGCTAATGGCGAATGCAGAAAGGGCCCAGGACAAAGTCTATGCATTGAAGTCTCAGCCCTCACGCTTCCTATCCGGGGTCCAGGCCACGTCCCATAACTGCCCATCAGCAAGATGGAGAAGATGGTGAGGTCCCTCCCTGCCCCCGTCTGCTGGACAATCAAAGCCACAAATAGAAAAAACAGGTAGGTGCCCCACCTCGGTGGTGCTGAGGGCCAGCAGGACACCCCCGAGGCGCCTGCCACGTGGACCGTGGCTGCACTTCCTGCATGGTCCACAGGCGCTCTGCCCTTGGCATAGACTGCTGTTTCTCTACCTGTCCCCTCACCTCCGAGGGCGTCTCAGCCAGGCCCCCGGTGTGGGGGGCCACCCACCACTGGCCTCCCCTGCATGAGCTGCACCCCCCCACCAGGCGCTGCCCGCTCTGCTGCCGCTGCCTGAGCCCACCCCAGGAGGGCACAGGCTGGAGAGAACCTCGCAGGTGGATGGGGCAGGTAAGGAGGGCCCCGTGGACCTGTGAGCCACCCCTACACCCCCACAAAGGGGGGAAGCAAGGCCTCTCCTGGGGTGAGCACTTCGGTGCTTCCTTCTCTCCTTCCATCCCTCCCCCCTCTGGCACCCAGAGTCCTGGGACCTGCCTCCACCCACTGGCTGCCGGCAGCACCCCCTCCCCAGCTGTGACGACCCAAGACATCTTCAGATATTGACCCATGTCGCTTGGGTGGGGGCAGATTCACCCCAAGGGCAGGGACCCGTCCTTTTCCCTCCTTTGTTAGCCCGCAAGGCTCTGGCACCCTCGGCTTGTTGGCGAAATGACGCCACAGCTGCGCCGCAGAGCCGGGGAGGAGGAAGCAGCCGGGAAAGCAGCCCAGCCTGGGAGCCCCCACGGCCTCCAGGGCCCCGGCCTGGCTGGACAGAGAAGCATGAGAATAAAACCGACTTTGCTGCAGGGCTTGTGATGAACTCCGACAGAGCGACAGGCTCTCCTCTGCGGGTCAGCAGCGGGGCCTGGAGCCAGCCACGCCTACTGCACTGAGATCATTCTCGAAAACCCCCCAGTCGCAGACACGGGGCAAAGGCCAGAGGAAGCTGGAAGCCGTGCTGGAGCTGCTTTGCTGCAATAAGCCCCATCTGGGGCACCCTTGGGGATTCCCGGGGCGCCCGGCCTCCGGGCCTGCTGGCCAGCGCAAGGCCCTCGCTCAGGCACACCGGCACCGTGGAGTGCTGGGGGTGCAGAGGGCCTGGGACTCCACAGAGAGGGCGTGCCCTGCACCCACTCAGCCTGGACGCCAGCCTGGACGCCTCCTGTGTGGTCACACCCGGAGGTCCTCACGGGTGGCGAGGGGGCCAGACCCCGGGGGGCACCTCCTCCTGACGCCTGGCTGGCCCGGCTGCGAGAGCACGCAGTGGAAAGGGGCAGCCTGGCGGGCAGGCAAGTGCCAGAGGAGGTGCTGCCTCGCTTACTGAGGGACAGTGGCCACGGAACAGACTGTCCACCACATCTCTGTCTGCCACCTGCGCCTGTCCTCCCCTCTGGTCCCTTGCCACAACGAGGAGTCAGCGCCCAGAACCTCTTTGCCCAGGAAATCAGGGAATTAATGACAAGATTAAGGAAATCCAGGTTTTGTGAGCTCCAGATTAGTATCCTGGGGAGT
This sequence comes from Daubentonia madagascariensis, assembly GCA_023783475.1. Lineage (NCBI taxonomy): Eukaryota > Metazoa > Chordata > Mammalia > Primates > Daubentoniidae > Daubentonia > Daubentonia madagascariensis. Next base: position 5,237,488 of record JAKFHU010001784.1, on the reverse strand, counting down.
CCTTTTCAAGAAAGGAACCTCGGTTAGGCTCTGCCGGGTGCCAGGGCACTGGCCATCCCCTGCCAGGTGAGCAGGCCCCGCCGGGGGTGGGCATCGTCTGGGAGCCGTCCCTACACCCAGGATGGCAAGCGATGGCTTCACTCTGCTGGAAGAGCCAGCAGACCCTGTAACACATCCCACCAAACCCAAACACATGTGTCCCCCTCACCAGGGCCCGGACCGGCCAGCAGGTGCTGGGGGCAGTCAGAGCAAGACAGAGGGATGCAGGCCTGGGCAGGCGCCACCCTGCAGACCTTCTGTGGGTTTTGAGCGGTTTTCACTTGCCTGCCAGAAGGTGCCCACCTCCCCAGCCCTGAGGACCCTGGCTCTGGTCAGGAGGAAACAAACGCAGGGGGTGTCTTTGACGCTGCGGGGTTGGGAGCTGGGAGCCCAACCCCATCTCTGAATTTTACAGAAAAGGAAATGTGCTTTGAGCGCAGGTGAGGTTCACCCGAGGCCCCGCAGCCCTTGCCACAGGAGCCGGGCTCAAACCTTCCTGGCCCCAGCTCAGTTTCCTGCTGCTTTGGAAAATGTCTCCTCCATCCATCTGGCAATGCAGGGTGACACCACCTTCCTCCCAGCCGCTGGCCCACCCCCTTCCCACCCTCTGCAGGAGGCTGGCTGGTCTCCTCCAGAAGCCCCCGGTGACTTGCACGCAGCCAGGGTTGTGCCCCAGGGAGGTGGCCTTGGGCTGTGGGCAACACCAAAGAAGCCGTGCGTCTGCGCCCGGCCTACCCAAGGCCGGGGGGCGCTGAGGCCTGTGTGCCAGGCCAGACCTCCTCCCGCTCATCCCCTGGGAGAAGTGCACGGTCAGGGCAGAAAGCGCGTCCTGCTTAGCCTCCTCCCAGCAGCCGGGAAAAAGGTTCCCTTCGGTTTCCAAACGGCCCTGGCCTGGGCTGTTGGCTCCTGGTCACCCGTCTGCCTCGCACAGACTGGACAGCAGCATAGGCACCAGGGTCGCTGCTCAGTGACTGCACAGCCCGGGCCTCGCGGACAGCAGGGGATGAAACCCTCCTGAGGAGGAGGTAAGGGGGGCTGAGCTCAGCTCACCCAGCCCAGGGCAGAGCGGCAGCCTCAGAATTTCCTGGCATCCACTCGGGGTGTGTGTGCATGTGTGTGCATGTGTGTGTGTGTGAGCGTGCACACATGCACGCCTGAGGGAGGGGATGCTTTCATGGAAGATTATGTAAGAGACTTTCCTCCTGAGCCACATGGCTCTCTTGGGCACACTGAGACCAGACCATGTGCAAAAACACTTCAGGAGACTAGCAGGGGCTGAGCATCCACCAGAGGGATTAACTCCTTCTCGGACATGGGCAGCTTGGATGGGGGAATATGGTGATTGGAGACACCAGCCAGCTGGTCGGGTTTGTGGGACAAGGAGGGGGCAGAGTGTGGATTTTGAGGTGGCAGTGCTGTGTGATTTTCACAAGTTGCCCAACCTCTCTGTGCCTTTACTTCCTCACTCAGCTGGTTAGAATGGGGGTGATTCTAATGCACATCTGACTCGTGAGCCCACAGTCAGGGTTCCGGAGGGGATGAGCAGAGGCTCGTAGCACAATATGTAGCTCTGAGCAAGTCTTAATAAACAGCAGCTGAAAACAGCAACTTCAGCTACAAAGCCCTGCACCCTGCACCTCCCAGAAGAGGGTGGGTGTCTAGCTTTGCTCTGACTGCAACCACTGGGTCTGGACCTCGGAAAAAGTCCATTTGCCTTGAGGTGGAAATGGCCAGCTCTGGGGCCACCTGAGGCCTGGCAGGGACCCCTGCTTAGCCAGTGCAGGACCTGGGGACACACCAGGTGGAACCACTGTTCCTAGCAGGGAGGCAGCTGCCACTGGGTCCCTGGCAAATGCTCAGACAGTCACCCCCAGCAGGGACCCCAACATCCCTGAACAGGCATCAAATTAGAGCAATCCAACAAGGTAACTGTCCGCTGTCAAAGACTCCCTCTTCTTTAAAAGGATGCAGTGGAGCCCAGAGTCAGGAGGAACCAGCCTTCACAGCAGGGACACTTGACTTCTTTATCCCCTCAGTATGAACTTTTTGGCCAAGTGAGAGTCCAAAAGTGAAGCTGCAGCTGAAAATAATTTTTTTTCTTTTACAGCCAAAATGAATAATGGTATAAGAGATTTTTCCACCTGTTTTTGGCAGGCCCCAGGGGTCGCGTGCTAGCGGTTGGGCACCAGAGCCCAGAGGAGAGCCCACTCTGGCATCTTAATAAAACAGCACTGTGAATGCCGGAGGAGGCTGGCAGGGCAGGGAGACAGCAGACTATGGGGTACAAGCCTGAGTCCTGTCCTAGCTCCAGATGACAAAACTGTCACCTCGGGGGCTGCTTATGACTCCAAGAGACCCCCCATCAGGCCCAGGCCCCAGCAGGCCATTCGTGCTACCAGACACGAACGTCCTGCCCATCTCTGGCCCAGCGAACCCACCAGCTCTATCGGGAGGCCGTGCTGCACCGTGCATCTCTCAGGACGGGCACTGGGGTGCCAATGTGGGAGAGGCGGCCTCTCCTCCACAGGGCTTGCTACCTTCCATTCTACCACGGTACCAAAGTTTAAAGTTGGGATGACTTCTCTCCCCGCTGTGTAGAAGTGACCCGATGTCACTTTCCTGGTTGGGTAACTGGTCTGGCTCACCTGCATCGCAGCTGCCACCGCGGCCCATCCGTCACGCTTAGGGCTGCCCAGCGAGCCCCACCCGTCTGGGCCTCCTTGGGTGCCAGACTCAGAGAAGGTCAAGTGTGACTCCAGGGACCTGAGATGGGGCCGCCACACCCCACGCATTCTGCTGGCCAGGTACCCTGTCCCCAGCCCCTGCGCAACTGGGCCAGGACACCCACACCACCCCGCTCCATCGCCATGTCCCGCCGTGTGCCCGGGGGCTCACTTGTGTCCATCTTCCTGCGGCGCTGCCTGCCGGGGGGAGCCAGGCAGGCCGGCCCCTGTCCTGAGCCAGCGATGGTGGGCCTTGGGGAGCAGGGGAGGCAGCACGAGCGGGTGAGTGGGCTTGTGGAACTTCTCCGACTGCTGCAGTCGGTGAGCAGGAGCCATCGCTGTTGGGGTAGGAGGTGAAGTAACAGGTGAAAGGCGAGGGCAGGGACAGGGACCGCCAGGCAGAACCAAGGGTCCCCTGGGGGTCACGTGACCGCACAGTGAATTAGCACGTTGCTTTCCGCCCAGCCTGCAGGTGCAGGGCAGGCGATGGCAGGATCATCTGTGTTTCGTGCGAGGCAGTGGGGACAAGGGCACTGAGAGCGTACCAAGGGGGAGGGCGGCAGTGGTGCAGCCTGGCTTGGCTGGGGCCACGCTCAGAGGCCAGGGCCGTGGGCTTCGCAGGAGCGGCCCGGGCAGGGCATCCATGCGGCACGTGCTGTGCACCTACACTTGGCAGGTCTCCCGTGATGTGGGTTCTTTAACCTCTTCAGTAAAGTTTGATTGTTCCCCATAAATATCTTCTGCATCTCTCACTGGATTTATTTCTTGGTACTTTATATATTTCAAGCCTCTTTTAACGGTAGCTTTTCAAAGTTTCCTTTTTAAATGCTGATGGTAGATAAAAAATGCAGTAACATCTTCTGTATTGGTTTTGATCCCCAAAACCTTGCTGAGATCTCTTAATGTTTCTAACAATTTATCTTTAGAAATTATTTTGGATTTTATCTTTGGAAATTATTCGGGATTTTCTAGAACATAATGACGTCATCTACAAGTAACGACAGCTCGGTCTCTTCCTCTCCACGACGCAGGCCCCACGTTTCCTCCTCCTCCCCTGCTCCCAAGACCCCGGCCCGCTGGACAGCGGTGAGAACGGGGCCCGCCGGCCTTGCCCCTGACGCCAGGGCATGTGCTGCAGCTGCAAGCCTCTGTGGGAGCCCGTGGCCAGGGAGTCCCATTTATTTCTAGAATGCTAAGTCTTTTTTTTCCCTTAACATTTCCAACGGACACTGAATTGCATCAAAAGCTGCTTCTGTTCTGCCGAGATGGTCGTGTGATTTTCTCCCTCCTTTACTCTGTCAGTGTGTTGAGTTACAAGGAATGACATTCTAAGGTCAAACCAAGCTGCACTCATGGGCTAAACACAGTGTGGTCACGGTGAAAATCTAAAGGATTTAGCTTAGTACTGTAAATTATTATAATTAATAAAAGAGCTCAGCAAGGGTACTGGACACAAAATAAAATATGAAACCTGATTGCATTTCTAGCAGCAACAGCTACAAATGATACTCTCTGTACATGGCTAGATTTGATTTGCTAATGTTTTGCTTAGCATTTGTCAATGTCTGAGTAAGACTGCTCCGTAATTTTCTTCTCTGCCGACCTGTTCAGGTTCTGATGGCGAAGAAATGCTAGCCTCACAAGGTGAGTTGGGGGACCTCCCATCTTTTCCGTTTTCTGGAAGAGGCTGTGAAAGAATGCAGTCATTTCCTTGAGCGTTTGGTAGAACATGCTTCATTTTGGATATCTTCTTCCACTATTTTTGAGTTCACCAGTTACCTCCTCAGATATGTCTAATCTGTTATTATACCTATATACTGAATTCCTAATTTTGATTATTCTATTTTCTAGTTGTAAAACTACCATTTGGTACTTCAAAAAAAAAAAGTTTCCAGTTCACTGTTTAAACTCCCCTTTTATCTCTCTGAAAACTATAAGCGGACAAGATGGGGCGCATCCAGGGTGGTGTGGCTGTGTGGGAACAATATACGTTGTTAGGGTGACGGATTCACTAAAAGCCCTGACTTCACCACTATGCAATCTATGCATGCAACAAAATTACACTTGCACCCCATAAATTTATACAAATAAAAAATAAATAAGGCAAAACAAGGTAAATGTACACATGCTTTAAAGAAAGAAAGAAAACTGTAAGCAGAGTTATTTCTAAGTCTGTGGGTTAACTCCAACATCTGGTGCTGCTGAGGGTCTGTTTCTATCGTCTATTGTGTTTGCAGGTTTTCATTTGTGTTGCTTTCTCTCGTTTGCCTGATTATTTCTGATTGTGTCTTGGATACCGTATTTGCAAAATTGCTCGTGGACCTAATTTGATATTATCTTCCTCCCAGAGGATCAGTGTGTGCCTCCACCTGGCAGCTGGGGACACCAGCCATCCCAGACCACGTCAGTGCACGGTAAGTGACTGAGACAACATGCAGCTGAGTGGCAGCCCTGAGAGGCCCAGATGCAGCCCTCCCTGGACCCAACCCAAAGGGAAGGGTGCCCTGGGGCCTGCGTCCTCTGTGGCCCTGGTTCCAGTGCCCATCCATCCAGCTGCTGCATCAGCAGCCATCCCAGGAGGAAAGTGACCCCAAGGGCCATCCCAACTCCCAGGCGCTCTCTCCTCATGTGGACTCTTGACTAGGAACCCTGCACTCTTCTGTGAGCTTCCCCTGAGATGCCAGGTGCATTCTGCACGTTTTAGCTTTGCTACTGCCCTTGTGGGATGGCCATCTGTACCGCCAAGTGGACACCCCCCATGCTGGGCCCTTGCCTTTCTTGCCTTCTTTGGGATTACCTGACTAATTTTTCTAATTGTAACTTCCCTTCTACTAATTTGGAAGTTGCATACTCTGGGGGTAGACTTTTACAGCTCAATGGACCAAAGTCCAAATGTATGTTTCCTGCCCTCTTCCTGAACTTTCCCCTCATCCTATGCTAATTCTTTTTCTTTTTAAGCCCTGTGGATATCTTCGGTTCCACAGCCAGTGTCCAGACTGCCTGCACACTCACCTTCCTCTGCTGTTCCATCTGGGTCACGTTCCTTCTGCCTAAAGTACCATCTTCAAAACGCCTTTCAGTGCAGGTCTGCTGGTGGCCAACTTTTGCCCTTTGTGTTTTTGAATTTTCTTAAATTGAAGGCCGACCTTGAAAACTGTGCAAATCATAGCACACTTTCTCACAAATGGAGGTGTCCAGAGCGAGGACCCCAGTGCCAGCCTCCCAGAAGCCCCTAGCCCCCTCCCTGTCACCATTGCCCTGTCCTCCGCAGAGAATTTCTAACCCAGTGAGGACTTTGCTTGTTTTTGAAATGGGCAAAGACAGGATCATAGTGTGTCTGTTTCGTTCCACACCACACGTGTGGGAGCCGCTGGCATGACTTTGAGGGTGGTAATACCTTCCTTCTCCTGTTGTTAAGTGCCCCATGGGATGAGCAGCAACCATGCTGTTGGTGATGGGCATCTGAGGGTTTCCTGTCTTGGGCTGACCACGGGCTGCTGTGGCCACCCTGGCGCATCTCCTGAAGCTCACCTGCCAGGCACCCATTGGGCAGAGCCTGGGGGTTACTGGGGCGACGGCGTGCCTGTGCTCGCTTTAGTAGAAAGCACTGCACCATCCTCCACAGTGGTTTTACCAATCGCCACTGTGCCCAGGGTACGTGGGAGGCCTAGCTGTTCACATCCCTCCTAGCTTTAGTCTTTTAACCCTTAGGATCATGGAGGCCTCTCATGGCAGGCTTACTTTGAGGCTGAGCAATGTTCACATTTATTGGGCATTTGGAGATCTTCTCTTATTAGGCGTCTGTTCACGCTTTTTGCCTTTTTTCTTTTTGGTAGGGGAGCAAAATTCAAAGGAAGGAAGGAAGGAGGGAGGGAGGGAGGAAGGAAAGAAGGAATATCGCCCTGTTTCTGAGACCGACCAGGCCTGTGTCTGCTCTCGGTTTGCCCCTCAACCCCCACGCCGCCTCTGCTGGCTGTCCAGCCGCACCCCCGTGCGTGGTCCGTTGTAAACGTGCAGCCGGCTGTCTTTCACATGACCTCATCGGAGTCTTTGTCCATCCTGGACACGAGTCCTCTACCAGCTAAAAGGATGACACATGTCCCCTCCTGCTCTGTGCCTTGGTCTTCTTTTCTCAATTTGAACTCCCGTTGGTCAATCTTTTCCCATAAAGGGCTTTTGTGTCCAGTTTAAGACAACTTAGCTTACCGCAAGGTCATAAAGAGTTCTCCCTTGTGATCTCCTAGAAGTTTTCTCGTATTTCTTGCACAACTGGCTCCACAATTGATTTCTGTACAATCTGTGAGATGGGGTCAATTGTCACTCTCCATGAATATCCAAGTGGCGCAGCATCATTTACTGACAACAGTGACTTTCTCCCTGCTATTCCTGGACTGTCTACTCTGTTGCAGTGCTCTGTCTGTCCACTCACACGGTGCTCCACGCCGCCCTGCGCTGCTGTCTGTCCACTCGCACGGTGCTCCATGCCGCCCTGCTTTCTGATAGCACTTACGTCCTCCGAAGCTGTCCTTCAAGACTGTCTTTGCTATTTTTGGCCTTTTGCATTTTTAAATACATTCTAGAAGCAGCATGTCAATTTCCACAAAACACTCTGCTTGGATTTTGGTTGAAATTGCACTGCATTTACCATTTAGAGAAAAGTGGGCATCTTTACAATATTGAGGCTTCCAGTCCACGAACAGGCCACACCCCTCCATTTTTTGAGGTTTTCCTCACTTTCCTTCGATAATATTTTACAACTTTTTGCCCCAGACATCATTTGTTATATTAATTTCTACATAGTCGAAGTTTCTTAGAGTCTGTAATAAATAACATTTATAAGTGATCATTATTATTTCTGGTATTTAGAATTATAATTGATTCCTGTATGTTGGTCTCGTGGTCAGCGACCTTGCTAAACTCACTCACTGCTTTTAATGGTTTGCTTATGGGTCCCTTTCCACTTTTCTCCATATACAGCCATATCACCTGCAAATACCGACAGCTTCATGCCTGGCTTCCAAACCTTTCAATCTCCTCTTGCCCTAGTGCGCCGGCTCGTTTCTGCTGTTCTGCGTTGAACATCAGTGGTGCTGGGCTCTCTGCTGTCACACTCCACAGGTGACGGGGCTGTTGTAGATTCCTTATAGATACCTTTGATCATTTTAAGGAAGTTCCTTTCTATTCTTAGTTTGCTAAAGGTTCTCTTAATCATGAACAGGTGTTGAATTTTTCAAATTATTTTTCTGCATTTGTTAAGATAAATGTGTTCTGTCGCTTTATTTTGTTAATGTGATGAATTATATTGATTGATTTTTAAAATATTATTATCAGCCTTGTGTTTTTGAACCCAATCCAACCTGGTCATGATGTACCACCATTAGTATCACTGAATCAACCTTGTTCATATATTGTCTAGGAGTGCTGAGGCTGTGCAGGAGAAACACTGGCCTGGATTTTTTCTTTCTTTCTTTTTTATTTTTAATTATTATGGGTACATAATAGTTGTCTGTCTTTATAGGGTCCATGGGATATTTTGATTTTTCTTTCTTTTTTTGAAACATCCTTGTTAGGCTTTGGTGTTAAGGTTATGCTGCCTCAAAAAACAAGATGGGAACTGCGTCCATGTCTGTCTGTCTCTCTCTTTGGTTCTTTGGAAGAGTTTATAAAAGACTATTCTTTACAACACTGGGGTGCTGGGCTCAGAGTTTTTTTGTGTGTGAAAAGATTTTAGGTTCTAGACAAGATTCCGTAAAGACAGAAGCTATTAAGATGCTCCAGTTTTAGAAAATGGTGTTTTCCTAGTAATTTGTCCATTTCATCTAACTTTTCCAACTGATTGACATGCAGTTTTTAGGACAGCCTCATCTTTTTCACGTCCGGAGAGTGTGTGGTGATCCTAATGCTGGCAATCTGTGCCTGCTCTCTTTTTGTACCAGGGGTTTATCAATTAATCTTTTTAAAGAATCAACTCTGGTTTTGTTGGTTGTATCTACTATACATTTTGTTCCCCATTAATTTTTACTTGTTTCTAAATTTTTCTCTAAGCACAAGTTTTGATGTATTCCACAAGTTTTGATATGTTGTTATATTTGTCATTAAATTTAAAATACCTTCGCATGTCATTTTTATTTATTTGACCTATAGACTATTTAAAGTATATGACTTAATTTCCAAACATTCATGGATTTTCTACTCCTTTTTCCTTAGGAACTTTCTCCTTAGCTGCATCTGGCTGGAGAACGCAGTCTGTGTGATCCCATCCTGCGACACTCGCTGCAACCTGCCACGTGGCCAGGCGCGATGTTCTGCACACACGTGTCAGGTTTGTCAAACAGCTTTACAGACTTTCATACGTCGTGTTCTTAAGCATTTGCCATATGTCGCATTGAACTCAAGGTCTTAAAATTGGACAGTACCTGGAGCCTTTTTCTCCAGAGCAATAAAAAAGCTTTGAAACAATTTACCTTCATTCTTGCCTGTCCCGAATCACACAGTAACGTTTTCCAGTATTTTTAGTTTTTAAAATTTTCAATATGAGACAATTTATATGCTTACTATTCCTGTTGTTCTCTATCCCTTCTTGCTCTAAGAATGTCCTTCTGGGTTCATATTCTTGCTCTCGAAAAAAATTCCTCAGAATGCTCCTTGAAAGGAGACCACCTCAATCACACCGCCAGTGACAGCCTCAATTTCTGTTCATAAATTATTTTCAAAGGTTATCCAATTCTTTATTTTAATAAATTTGAGATATAATTTATCTACCCAAAAATTCACCCTTTTGAGTAAATCGACGACTTTTAGTGTATGTACAGAGTTGTGCAAACATCTCCACTATCTGATTCCGGAACATTTTCAGCACCCCAGAAAGAAACCTTGCACCATGAGCAGTGATTCCCAATCTCCCTCGCCCCAGCCCTGGCAACCACTAGGGATGTGTCTTTCTGGACATCTCATACAAGCGGAATCACGCGGCAGTGGTCTTCTGTATCTCTCACTCAGCACAGCTCTGAATTCTGTCCAAGGGGCAGCACGTGTCACAGCGTCCTTCCTTTTTGTGGCTGAGTCACACTCCACTCTATGGACAGACCGTATGTCGTTCATCCACTCACCTGTGGGGGACACTTGGGCTGTTTCTACCTGTTGGCTACTGTGAATCGTGCTGCTGTGAACACTCGCATTTGCGTGCGTGTGTGAACAGATGTTTTCCGTGCTCTTGGGGAGACAGCTAGGAGGGGAATGTGGGGTCAGTTGGGGATTTGTCACCAGCTTCTTGCACAACAGTTTCACTGAGACCCAGCTCCGTGCTGACAGCCCTCTTCTCTCCACGCGCTGTCGGGCTCAGCCCTGCTCCAGCATCCACAGGTGGTGAGCACCCGCTTCCCCCATCCCTCGGGGTGGCCTGCTCTTTCGCTCTGGCTGCCTTCGGCGTTACCTTTGTCTTTAATGTTCTGCGTGTGTCTGGGCATGGATTTATTTTTATTTCTCCTACTTGGGATATGTGCTACTTCCTGAATCCTTTAAATGCCATCTTCCTCCTGTTCTCTCTGCTCTCGGACCCCAATCAGACATGTGTTGTTGAGATTTTCTACCTCCAGCCTCCCAACTCGGTCCTTTTCCACACTTCCATGTCCCGCAGACTGTCCTGGGGGCCTCAGCTTCTTGCAGTGCCGGCCCTCGGGGGGGCGGCCTCCCCTGGGACGAAGACGCAGCACGTGAACGCTGCTCGTCCACGAGACCCAGCCCAGGACCCCAGCGGGGTGGAGCGGGGCATAGGTATGACTGGATGGCGACGTGGGGCACTTCCCAGAAAAGCCGGAGCCATCAGGGAGCGCGGCTTCCCCGCGGCGGGGTTTCACGAGCCCCACTGGGTGGACGCAGCCCAGGCTCTGCCGCTCACGTGGGATCCAAGCCACCTGGGCGCTTCCATTTGCAGCTGTTTTCCCTGCCTTTTAAAAAAACGTGAGATGTTAAGCCATGCCCCTTGGACACGCCGTCCTCTGGGGACCCCCAGAGCTGTACCTTCTGGAGCGGGTAAAGGTCTGTCTCACTCAACAGCGTGGCTCATGAAGAGAACGGGACGTACGTGGCTGTGTTCTGAAGTCAGGCTACTTCTGCGAGCTCCTGCCACCCTGAAGCGGGACTCAGACTGCCACGAGGTTGCCCACGCCTTCCGTCGGCGCAGCTGAACAGGCCGAGGGGCGGTTCCGGAGCAGCCGGCGGAAGGCAGGCGAGCCGAGGAAGCCCCCGCCCCCAGGGACGGGGCGCCGAGCCTCAGAGGAAACAGCAGTAAAGCCACTGTGGTCATAAATACATTTTATTTCATTAGAAATGCATAATTACAGTGTTTGAGAGCATTTGCCCCTAGAAAAGTAGGTCAGCAGTATCTCCACCAAACTCACTAGCTTTCGCAAACACCTGTTTTCGTGACACTGAACAGAGCGCACAGCAAAAGGCGTCTGCTACACCACTGTTTTTTTCAATTTTCTTTTTTGTTATAAACACCATAGCAAATTAAAAAAAGCTGTTTAAACAGAAAAATATCATAGTTCTTGATTTCCCACGTACACTCGACACGCTCCGCACCCCGTCTCCCTCATCCTCCAGACACCAACGGTTGGACTCAAAAGAAAGGGGGTCTTCCGGGAGAGCGCGGCGGTTTGTTGTCATCTTTTTAGTTTATTAGGACACTCCCCCGCGGAGGAGGCAGCTTTCAGATGCACTTAGCAGAACACGCGCAGCTGCCGCCCATGCTGGAAGCTGTGACAACAGGGCGCGGGGACCAGGTCGTCAGCTGGAGCCGGCGCTGGGCTCGGCGCAGTCCCGGTGGCAACGGGCCCGTCTGCCTCACTGGATCTGGATGGCTCCGTGCTCAAGCTGCATTTCGGGCTGCAGCGTGGGCTGCAGGGTCTCAGCTGTCTGCAAGAGGGGAGAAAGGAGGGCTTTTCTAGAAAAACACCCACCACTACACAATCAGGCCACTCACCTGTCATAAAACAGCCCACGACTTTCATGCAGCACAGGGTAGGAAACCCACACACCAGAGCTCGGAGGAGCTCCAAGGGTCACGGGTTTACCCCACTTGATAAAAAACACCTGGGTCATGGGGGCACCAGCTGGCCCAGGGCCTCAGTGGCAATAGCTGCTCTGGCAAATCCAGCCCCCCGCCCCACCACCACCCTCCTTGGCCGGCATGGCAGCTGCTTCTGATTTTCCATCCCTACCCCTTTGACTCATCGGTAATAACCTGAAGTAGTTAACAACACATCCTTCACCTAATATACTGACCTAGAATTTCAGTTATCATTTTGCCTTCCTATAAAAACTGTTCCAATGTTCCAAAAAGTATTTTAGGGGCAGCAACTTTGCTTCCTTTAAAGATGTAAGTTCTAATCAATGAGTTACAGATTTAAAAGGACTTTAAATACACATTCACAGCTCTATTTTAAGACAAGTTGAAGGAAAAATATCTAATCTCAGAGTAAGTCCCTGATCATCCATCTCACCATCCAGAACCTGCACCAGGTGGAGGAAGCTGTGCCGGGGCTTGTGTTCAGACAGGGCCCGCAAGAGGAACAGCAAGAAGACATGGAGCCCACGGTGGAGCCACCAGAGGCAGAAGTCCTACCTGGGGACTGCAGCCTGGCTGGTCCTGCCCCACAGAGGTGGGACCCTCGACAGCAGGGCAGCACGTGCTCAGGTAAAAGGGGACCCTGGCACTCCACAGTCCCCAGGAGCGGGCTCTGAGGAGGGGAGGATAGGGCGGAACTTCATTTTTGCCTCTGAATTTATAAACATTTCCACAAGACAGAGTAACTCAAGAATCTGTTGAAATTTGAAATTGAGAGGACCTAACCTCTCACCTTCGTGTTTTCAGGTGCTTATAAAAAATAAGATCCTCAAATGAGTGTCTATGTCCAAATCACGTGCCTTTTAATGACAATTCACCTTCCTCTTCCTCACAGGATAAAGTCATGAACAGAAAGGCCCAAAGCCAGGTGTGAACATCGGCTGCAGCAGGGGACCCGGAGCCTGTGCACGGACAGGGTGTCCATGTCTAGAGGGGACGGAGCACTCACCTGTGCTCCGGCCGTGTGGTCACTCACCGGCGCCAGCTGGACGTACTGGACCTGGATGTCGCTGCCCTGGAGAGGCGACCCGTCCACTCCTGCTGCAGCAGGGTCCGAGGAGGCCACGGCTATCAGCTGGGCCCCCTGCAGCACCTGGAGAGACAAGCCAGAGGTCACGTCAGTGGCGCACAGACCACTCTGCTCAGACACCAGCACAGCGGGCAGCACCAGGAAAGCAGTGGGTACCCCGTCATCTCCTGAACAAGCAGCAGGGAAATGGCCCCAGGACCACATGGAGGACTCTGGGGTCCACCTCTCCCAGATCACTTTAGGGCAACGCCTGACTTGGTGTGTGTGAGAGAGTAATCTAGACTTTCTGCTCCGTCTCTAGCAGAGAGCGGGGAGGGGAGAGGGAATCAAGAGGGGCCAGCAGTGCCCACCGCTACCTGACCCACTCGCAACAGTTGTTGAAAGGAGAAAGAGAGAGCACGTTCATACAACTGGGTTCCAGGCAAGTTCAAAACGCAACAAAAACATCTGCCTGGTAGCTCCATCCAAAAACGTCTAAGCCGCTGTGATGAGCCCGGCTGACAGCTGTGGCCCCCGCCGGGTGAATCGCAGCGTCTGGCATAGCCACTGGCACAGCGCTGCGCACCCCTCCCTGGAAGACCCGCGGGCTCCCCAAGAGCACAGGCCAGGGAACATGGACACCGACCCCTGCACTGCATTTTGAAAGGCTGATAATAAATACACACGTATGCATTTTAGATAAAGTTTGGCACCGTTCTAGAAAAAAAACTGAACGAAACAAAATGATTCAGTGTTTTAATTACGTTTTTCAAGAATCCATCAGCAGAAATTTCTAGTTCCCTCCCTTGATTTATGGGGCAGGATTTTCTTATTTCTGCCTCAAAACTAAATTTTTCCAGGTAACGTGGCTTTGCTTTAACTAAAGCTCAGTTTAAACTAAAACTGAGAATTTTAGGAAAAAGTAGCAGGAGATTCTTGTTTTTAGGAGCAGAGGCCTCGGCATCACAGACTTGGTTGACGTGCTGGTTCCTTCCAGCTTTCTGGCTGTGCGGGCGTGACCAAGCCCCCTCACCTGGCTCCAGGCCCATAGCACCCCAGTGTCAGAGCGGTCTCTGCTTCTGAAAGCCAGGGGGGCGGGGCCCCTCTGTGGGGCACGGTGGGGCCCAGGGGGCCAGGGATGCCGATCTCTCTGCAAACACTTGCTACGGCCAGGGAGGGAAACCACACCAAACTCCTGAGTTTTGTTTAAAGGAAAACCATTGCCCATTGCTAACATCAACCTCACAGGTCAGGCATGTTCCCTGAACATTCACTTCCCATTAATAAATTTATTAGACAGTTCTGTGATTCACGAATTTTATCTCAGATTTTTAAAGGTATGTGTGTATTCTGTCGGGATCCTCATACGTGGGGAGCATTTCATAAGGGAATGCTCTTTTCAGTGTCCCCATCTGATATCCTCATGGCTCTGAAAGTCCCATCCGTCCTGCCCATGGCCAGCCCCTCACGGTCATGCACCCGCCACAGCAGGGGACCCACAGGCACAGGTCATGCCCTCTCGAGCAGGCACGGACACCCTCTGAGCAGGGGGGTGCTGCACAAGGCCCTGCCCGGGAGGAGGACGGAGGTGGTGGACACACTCTGGGGCTGAGGGGGCCACTCGGGAAGCCTCTCTGAGGGGAGCCACTCCCCCAAGGACACCATACATGGTAAGGATGGCTGCCAGGGCATCTGCAGGGTGATGCCTAGGAGGCAAGTCTGGCCAGACCCCAGGCTCTGTGAGGGGAACCGGCAGGAGGACGGGGCCACAGGAGGGAGGGACAGCAAGTCTCCAGGGTGCTGAGAGCCAGGAGCAAAGGTGCAGGCCTGGAGGCCAGCAGGGCCCTGGCTGCAGAAGGGTCTTAGGCATGGCCATGCAGAAGCCGTGTCCTCTGCACAACGCAGTGATGTGGCCAGCGCTTCAGTGGCTGGTGACCCCATCCACACCCCCCCTGTAGGTCAAGGGTTCAAACTAGGCCCTGGTCTCCTGGCCTCTCCCTCGGCCGTGTCAGCCTCAGTGAACAATACCCATTTTGCCATCAATTTTTAGAAGATGGCAGAAAATTCTTAACTGCTTTTCCTTTTGTGTCTTCACAAACCATTTGCAAGCACAGTGCACATTCTAATTCCAGGCTGTTACTCTCCCTGACATATCCCGTGCCAGGTAAAGTAACAGCCCCCAACGATGCCCACATCCTAATCCCCAGGCCCTGGGAATATATAGCTTTGCAAGGGCAAAGGGACCTCGAGGGTGTGACAAAACTGACGATCCTGGGCTGTCTGGGTGGCATAGTGTCACCACAGGGGCCTCTAAGAGCAGAGACTCTTTCCCAGCCACAGGGGTCAGAAACTTGGGACCCTCCACCCCTGCCCATTGCTGGCTTTGAAGATGGATGGGGCAGGCGGCAAGAAAAGGGATTTTCCCTGGAGGCTCCAGAAGGAACCAGCCCTGCCCACACCTTGATTGCTGCCCGGGGAGACCCAGTCTGGACTTCTGCCCTCCAGAACTGTGCGAGGTTGCAGTGCATCAAGTCACCAAGTCTGGGGTCCTTTGTTAGGGTTAGAGTTAGGGTTAGAGTTATGGTTAGGGTTAGGGTTAGTGGCAGCCACAAGAACTGCCTTCAGTGCCCAGCCATGTCCCCAAATGGCTCTTTATTAAAACACAAAACTCCCAAACAGAACAAAAGCAACAGAAGAAACATGTAAAAGACCTGGCACTCCCTTCCTCCAGGAGCGGGGAGGCCACCTTTCTATTATAAACCATTTGCACTAAGGGAGTTTGCGAAAGGTCTAAAAGAATCAGAGGGAAAAGATGAAGTCTCCTCCACATTCACAGTTCCCTGTCGCCAGCACCGATTCTCCAGCACATTGTGCGGGATCAGCAAATCAGACGTCCTCCTGGCCAGCAGCCATGGGGGGCAAGCGGCCTCCTGGGGAGCCGCAGCTGTGGCCCCCAGAGGAGCTGAGGGAGGGGCTGTCCCAGCCTGGGGGTCCCCTCGGGCAGCCGAGGGGCAGTGCCCTGCCTGCACTCAGGCGCCAGGCTCCACACCTGGCACTGCCAGCTGTGCAGGCCTCTGCTGACGTCTCCCTCTATGCCCTGCAAAAGCAAAACACGTCCCAGGAGGGCCCCCCAGGCCTCCCCAGTGAGGGACGTGAGAAGCCACCCAGGGCCCCAGCCTGGGTTGCCCTCTGCTCGATGAACTCCCTGAGTGGACGAAAGTGAAGGGGATGACCCTGGCCTGGTTCTCCAGGGCCTGCAGGAAGCTGCGCTTAATCCTCTAACACGTCTCAAGAGCAGCTGTCCACCCAAGGGGCAGGGAAGGTTGTTTTTATTTTTTATTTTTGGCATGAAGAGCAAAAATGTCAAAAGCCCATTCAAAGTAACATGCCGAGTTTCCTGAAACCTGAGTAAACTGAACTGATATATCTGTTCTCCAGAACAAGAGCTGCTTTCACAAATCCACATACTCTGCCAATGCTGGAAAGGGCATTAGGAAGATGAAGCCTGCTGTCCGTGACCACAGGTGACACAGGACGAGGATGGGAGTGACACAGGGGGGCGGTGGGAACAGAGCCACGCGGCTGGTCGCGCCTCAGCTGTGTACCCAACCGCACCATCCACCCTCCCCAACACGCCCCCTCCAGCTCCCAGCACCTCTCAAGCCTCCGACAGCCTCGCCCAGCCTCGCACCCTGCTGCCCTCTGAAGACAGCCCACGGCCCCAGCACAGGGTGTCTGCTCACGGCCTCCCCCCACTGGAACACGCACTCCCAGGCGGCATCGGCGTCTCTGTTTTGCCGGCACGCACGCCTATGCTAATCCAGTGAAAACAGAGACCGGACTGGCCGCGGGCTGAGTGTGAGGTGCAGCAAGGCCACGGGGCGCCTCGGGCATCACACGCAAAGGAGAACGGAGAGGGACCTGTCCGTGCACACAGCCGTGCGCACTTCCCTGGGCTCCGCCAGGGAGCGCGGGGTGGCTGGCCCTGAGCCAGGAGTTCCACGGAAAAGCTTAAGAGACTCAAGTGAGGTTTTTAAAAGAAAATGTGAAGTAGAGTCTCTGAGAGTCAAGGAGACACCTCGAGGTACACTAGAAAGCCGAGGTACACTACAGGTACCTTTTCTAGGTACACTAGAAAGTACAGGGATCTGTCAGGGGCATCCCTGTCACACATGACATGCCCCGAAGCACAAGTGGAGGGGACGCAGGGCAGAGAGGCCACTGTCACACCCACCTCCACCCTGGACCCTCTCCGAGCTCCACGCGACGCACTCCTTCCTTGCTCACTCCGAGCACAGCTGAGCGGTGGATGCGTCTGGATGGACAGTGGCACCTCTACGATTCTCAGTGACAGAAAAACCCAGATTCCTAAAAGTGCCCACGAAAAGGCTTCTTTAGACCGAGAGAAATCACAAGGGGGGGTTCTCTCCATCCAGATGCCACTTTAAATCAGAGCCAGGCACTGATAAGCTAATGAGAATGTCCAACATGTGCTTAATAAACCCGACAGCGCTACTGAAAGATCACACACAAACGAACCCCAAGTACCATGATGAAACTGTTAATTTGGTTCAACCGCAGACAGATTAAATTGTGAGATTACAGTGAGCGTCTGAGGGCAGTGAGCAAATGGGACTTAGCATCTCAAATCAACTCAACTGTCTCCCGACATCGAGCATCAGCAAGCTCCTGGGCACGCGCTGGCCGAGTGCTGGGAGGCCGGGAGGGCTGCTCTGCCGGCCTCAGCCACACCCTCAGCCTATCTGGGCTGCACCCCTGTACCCACATCTCCTTCACCAACTCCCCTCCATGGAGCCCCTGGTAATCCCCGTGGTAAGACCTTCTCTCCAGAACTAAACTCACATGTCTACGAAGGGCCTGCTGCTCGCAGAACACCTTGGGGTGCAAGTAGAACCCACGAGCGCTGCTCACAGGAGCCTACGTTCCAGAGCAAACAGACCTGTGATGACGCGGGCTGTGTCCTGGCAAGGAACAAGAACCTCGCGACATCCAGTGTCCTCTAGCTGTGGCGCCTCGGCAAGTGCTGCGGATCGGGGGTGGGGGGGTGTCAGGACTTGGAGGAGAGGGAACTCGGGCAGCAAGAGCCGGGGGTGGGCAAGGGAGGCACCAGAGAGAACAGTGAGCTTGGCATCATGTGGCGCTTCTGGGCCTTGAAGACAGCAGGGCCGAGGGCGCCCGTCAGCTACGTCTGGCCTCCGTGACCAGGACGTTTAACCAGCTAGGAAGGACGGGCCAGGAGGCCGTGAGAGACCCCGGCCACTCAGGGGCATCCGCGCCTCAGGACCCCACTGTGTCTGCCTGGCTGCCTCCTTTGGAGCGGCTGAGTGTGGGGCCTCGCCGGCTCGGGCAGGGACACACCGTCCGCTCCGTGCCAAGGCTGCGGACTCAGGCTCGGGACTCGGTGTTCTCGCCCGCCGTCCACAGGGCTGAGCAGCCTGTCTGCGGCACAGTGGGGCCGTGAGCTTTATCTTCCCTCCGCGAGCACTGCTGCTTCTTCCTGGCCTGTAAGTCTGGCGTTCATCAAGAGACCCCTGTGGTTCAAGGGTCCTGCTCTCTGTCCTACACCCCATCTTCACGACGTTGTGCAAATTGTCACTTCAACTTTTCGTGATATTTGAGCGTGTAGCTAGAGATTTAAAAGTAGCTAGTACAGTGTAGGAATCATCTCAGAGAAGTACGGACAGTGAGCAATTTGCTGGCTTCGCACCCCTAAGACCCTACTCAAGTCTGAGACCAAGCCCCCCGCAGTGCGGAGCGGGAGAAAGCTGCCCTCATGCCTGCCGCAGCGTCCTGGGCGCCTGCACCGCGTCTGCCAGCAGATGGCTGCCCCCAGCCCTCACCACTTGCCAGGGCTCCAGTCCTGGGCGCGAATGTCCACGTGGCCTTTGTGCTGCCGACCCCAGTCTCGCCCAGCCCCTTGGCTGACAGAGGGGTCTTTCCACTCACTTCCTTGCCTCAAGGTCCTCTCAGGACGAAGGCCCCTCTTGCAGCTCATGACGCCCGGGCACCTGGCACCTGTGTCTTCCCAGCCCCTCCGGGCCACCCTGCGCTCGCTCAGAAGCCCGCCCCCCCAACCCCCCCAACACTTCCCCCCCATCCCCCACCCCCCCACCCCCCGGTTCTGAGCTGGCCCAACCCTCACGCCGCCCCACTCCTGTGCCCACCCTCCCACCGACCAGGGCCGCGCTCCATGGGGCATGAGCTGCTCACAGGTCCACGTCGGCCACCCCCGCTGCCACTGCCCAGCATCTTATGGAGTCTGTCCAGGTGGGGGGCAGGGACCTGAACAGACGCCCTGGCAACTGTCCTCCCCTCCACCTGCACCGGATCATCCGCCGGGCAGGCCCCCTGCTGAGGACCAGGGCACATGGTCTTGGCCTGAGGGCTCACTGGGGACGGTGGGCCCAGGGGTCCCCACCACGTGCACTGCTGAGGCCGAGTACCTTGAGGAGCAGAGGGGAGGCGCAGACGTCACAGAAGGAAAGAGACAGAATGTGAGTATCAGAAACTGGGTGCTCCTGACTGCTGTGGAGCAAAAGGCTCTGGGGGTGGTGAAGGTTCTGACCCCATAGATGGGTCTTTCTTACTAGTCGTTAACCAAATTAACCTTTACACACTGGCTCACAACGTTTCACACACATACACATATACATGCATGTGCACACGTACATGTATACACATGCACATGCCTCATGCGCACACACATGCACACGTATGAACACACACACCTCAGCTCTCCTAACCCCTGTACCCCACACTCCTCTGACACATCTCTGGTTCCAGCCCAAGGCAAGTGCTCATTCCTCAGGTGTTTTTAGAGCCCCTGGGCACCAACAAGTGGACCCCTGCAGTGGCTTCTGTGAGGCTGCACTCTGGAGTGTGTGCTGTCACTTAGCTCGCCTCGGGTTCTGTGAGGGTGGGGCCTGTCCCTCTGACCTGGCACTTCCTCATGAAGGGCAAACGGCAGGTCCCTGAAGGACCCTGTCCAGGGCCACCCCCTCTAGGCAGCCCGTGCTCTGACAGTGGACACCTGAAAAACCTGGGTCCACTCATTTCTAATTGGCAGAATCAAGTGGTTTATTCCCAATGGCAAAAGCTGGAGGGAAATGATACGGGCCACCAAGTCACAACTGATGGCACATGTGCCGGGGCAGCCATACTAGGAAAGGCCAGAAAGGGGAAGGGACGGTCACAGACTCAGTGGCGGGGACGGCAGGAAGAGGGGCCGCCTGCACGCAGCACTGCTGTGCTAAATCCTGGACTGAACTTTGAAAAAAACCTACACAACGTTTTGAAATTCTAAATTAAAATGTCAGGTATTATACCGTACTCATATTTTTGTAATCATTTTACATTTTAAAAGATCACTTACTAAGTGAGTTTATAATGAGTCAAATCATAACTATTTTTTAATGAAACTTATGAAATCAGGGAATGTATTTCCGAGAAGGTTTTGCCTGTACTCTGGTTTTGGCGAACAGCCACTACCCCCACAAGTGTAAGGCATTATATGTATTCTAATGGTGATTTTTTTTTCCTGTCAGCATGGCCAATAAAATGACTTTTCACATGATCTACGCAGTTGATTATACCTTAAGAATTACCACGTCAGAATCCTCAGAACCTAAATTTGCAGCATTACAATAACAAAGGTAGACATTACCAGCCCAACTGGTAAATGAAAGTAAAAACAAAAAAAAGTTCTCAACTAGGAATTCATTCAAAAGAGTCATGACTTTTAAACATTTCCACATTGGTTTGGATTTGATAAGTGTTTTAGAAATGAGTTAAACACTTCATGTGCACTTAAGATGGGAAGAACAGGTCTTTCAGCCACTGAATTATTACTCCTCCCCTGCCCTGCTCAGCCAGAGGACAGAGAAAACCCACTCGTCCTTGGAGAAGCAGCCCAGGGGGACAACCGGGGCAGGGGCGGGGGCGGGGGGGCCGCCATTCTCTGGTGGGAACAGCCTGCACTTTGCTGCAGAGAGAGGCGTTTAAGTGAGAAAATGGCTTTACAGGAAGGAAAGGTCTGGCTTTTCAGATGGAAAAAAAAAGTCCCAACTCAGAGGGATTTGGGCTAGAACCAAAGTAAGGCAAGTTTCACATTCTCCTTTAAGTAACTTAAAAGAGGGAACAGATGCTCACTCAGATGTGCCGCTGCCTGAAGTTGGAGAGCCGCACTCATGCCGTTGTGAGGCTCTTTTCTCCACACACACAATGAAAACTGCCTTATTGAAATTTTTCTAATTATATAAATACATAGTTATTATCAAAACCATCTGAAAAACACTGACAAATATACAGAAAGTTCAAAAACCACCTAGACCCCACGCCTTTAAGATAATCACCATTCATACCGGGACCAGCTAGCTGCTGGTGCTCCGTGCAGTCACGCCCCGGCCCGTGGCCCTCACGCAGCCTCTCGGGGCTGCTGCCTGTCCTGAGTGACCGGCCCTCCCCACAGCAGTGGCGACAGGTGCCCAGCTGTGTCCCGGCCAGGGCAAGCCCTGCTCGGTGGACGGGGAAAGAGGCCCCACCCGCCCCGACAGAAGACCACGCGCCGGGACTCCAGCCCAGGACACAGCTCTGCAGACAAAGCGAATTCCGGACGCTTTTCAGGTAGTCCTCAAACCGGGCACGTTTTCATTTGGAAATGTTGTTCTAAGGTGAGATTAACATTTTATTAAAGAATACATTTCTCAAAACTTCTCACATCTCTCCAGTTGTAGAGAGAGAAGGCACAGGCAGAGGGCTCAAAAGGCCACTCTGCCCACGGCTCACTCATTGTGGCCCACTGGCACTCTCGGCAGGTGCCGCCAAGCGGGACTGACTGAAAGCAAACGGGGAGAACAGTCCCGTCTGCCTCACGCATTTCCCACTAAACAGCAGCAGCAGCGGCAGTAACAGGGCTGAGGATGGCGCCCAGGACACGTGAGCCTGTTTCCTCTGGCTGCTCACCGCTCGGGCCGGGCACCCTCCACGCCAGCTGGAGCCACCCGCGAAGGGGGAGGAGGTTTACTGAGGGTTCTAAAGTACCGGCAGGAGGAGGCCCAAGTTATAAACAACAGACGTGTCAGTCCGTTGATATGTACTTAGTGCGAGAAGGTTATAAACACTTGGCTGAAGATGCTCCAATTTGTGTTTCAAACGGATCTATGTGAACTTGAGCACGGAAGGCCACACCAGAAATGACCAGTGGGCGCCCCACGGAGGGTAAGAGTCCAGGCTAGGAGGAGGCTCAACTCCACCACAGACCTTGTATATTATTTCATATTTTTACCCTGTGTGGTTTTCATAATGGATTAACGAATTCCCGTTAACTAAGCCAGGACGCCAAGCCAGTTGATGTGGAAGGGCTCTGAGCACTGTGAAGACAGCGTCTCCTCCCAGGACACAGCCACCGGCCAGGGTGGAAGGAACCCATGCGGGGCAGGGGAGGGCCCGGGGACGGCTGAGAGGTGGGAGCAGAGCAGGCCTGCACCCCCGGGCACATGTTAGTGGGCACTGTGCACAGAAACGGGTGGGCATTCCAGGCCGAGTGCGTCTCCTCTGTCTTTAATAACCACATTCCCAGGAGGCAGGATCTTCTGCGAGGGTAGTACAAGTGAAACGAGTAGAAATAAAGACATAAAGTGCTCCGCAGCTCAATTACACAGAAGACTGATTTGCCTCCTTCTTGGCTGTGGGCACCTCAAAGCACTATGCAGCCTCCTGAAATATATTAATACAGTAGGTTGAGATATAATTTATTGATTTGGACTTGATTTTAAATTGGTAATGAGCAAACCCACAGAGGTCCAACCTTAAATGCAGAGCAGAAAAATGAGGTCCCCTGCCAGGGTCCCCCCCAGGGCACCGCGGCACCCTGAGATGAGCCACGGGAATCTGTTCAGTTGATCCCTGCTGTTGGCAGACGGGGCACCACCCCTGAGCCCGTTTCCCACTACGAAATGAACACAACGTCTGGCGCAGGCCACCAGAGGTAAAATGCACTGGGATGAGCTTCCACTTCTCTCCCAACAACCAACTTTCAACTCTGTCTTCATTCTTCCTGCTTATTTTATGTCTGGAGCAGAGCCCCGATCTGCAGGCTTCTCCAAACAGGCTCTGGAATGCAGAAATATCTAAGTGGAATGCAGTGTGCCTCCTGGCTCCCGGGCCAGGAGCCAGGGCCAGCACCTCCAGGCCTCAGCCACGGCTGGCCTGCTGCTGAACTTGCAGCGGGACTTCCCCAAGGACAGCACATCCTCACCTCGTGAGACACCTGCGGCAGGGGTGTAGGCATGTGCTATTTTCCCAGCTCCATTTGGAGTGCTTTCCCTCTGCACCTTTCTGAAACAGAGCCAATTATTTGCAGATAAAAGAAAAACGGCAGGGGGTATGAATCTGAAGCGCCTGCTAAGGGAATCCTGGTCTATAAGTACTGTGTTTGGAGCACACACATCTGACTTTCCTCTACCTACTGCCAACTCCCAAACTGTCTAATACCCAACTGAGATAGTGCAAAACTGGTGCAACACCTAAAATAAATGCAAGAAGCCCAAGGACTTTTTGGTAATATTTAGATATAAAATTCTGAATTCAACCAACAATCCACCCAGATTGGGGGGGGGGAATAGTTTATGGCCAGGAACAAGGTTGAGACCACTAATCCACAGGCCCACTGGAAAAGCCAAGGGACCATCTACTTATTTTTGTCATTTAGTCTTGATCCAGCCTGTTAAGGTAAAAGTCCACTTAACCTGGACGACTTCTTCAAATCTAGAGGTCAATTCAAAGAGTTCTTTCCTCATAACAGAAAAATAAGGTGCTCAGAAAAAGACCCTCATCCCAGTGATGCCCCCAAACCACCAACTGGCCAGCAGATCCACTGGCCTAAAATCTTTTTCATACAATTCACACAGCAGATGCCAAAAAGCCAAATCATCATTTTAAGCCTTTAACCCCACTGACGGGAATACTAATACATTTCCTTGAATTCCATTTTTAATGCTTTCATCAACCAAATCACCCCGTGGTGGACGGTCACAGAGAGGGTGCCAACAGCCCAAGCCACATGCAGATGCAGAAACCTCCTCCTGCCAGGTCTCTCCTCCAGCCTGGGGAACAGGAAACTGTACAGAGACCTCCTGCAGACCAGCACCTTCGGGCCAGCAAGTCTGCATTTCAGAGCTAACAGGATAGCAGTTACGAGCCAGATGCACAGCGAGATGGTGAGATGCCCCCAGGATACCTACGACAGAAGATGCCGTATGGCAAGCGGCAATGAACAGCAGTTTCTGCTTGTGTGCTCTGTGGCTTATTCCAGCATCTGAGCATAAACCTCAAACAGAACCCGGAAGGAAAGCAAAACAAAACCTAAAAAAACATAATAAAGCCGAAGTGGAAGTCTGGAGATACTTGCTGTTCACCCCATCATTCCAAATAGGGCAGTGCTGCCACCAGTCCTAGCCACAGCTTCAACCCTTGCAGCTGAGTGGGGCAGGGTGGGGTGGGTTAAATAACTCAACCAGAGTCAAGGCCCTTCACGTTTTCTCCTGCACCGCAGGCCGCCAGCTTCCAGATGGGTGAGCGAGGGTGGGCAGGAGTGGGCAAGGAAGGGGAGGAAGAAAGAAGATTTATCCCAAGGTGGCGCGTGGCAGCCTCCTATTGCCGCGGCACCATCCAGGCGTCCCTGGGGAAGAGAGAGGGCCCAGGCAGGGAGCCTGGCCAGTCAACCTCGAGGGCTGAGATGCCCCTTCACTACCTGGTACTGGAGGGGCCCCCGGGGGGTGCGGGGCCGCTGCTCCCTGTCCGATGGCAGTGTTCTCCTGGCTCTGGTGACTTCTTTAATTTGGAAAACTTACTGCACAGCGCAAAAATGATTGTTGCATTCAACACAAAAGAAAGTTCTAAAAAGAGGTGATCCGGTTTCTTGCCGAGTTCACAAAATTCTGCTCATGTGTGCGGGTTCCATCGAGCGGTGTGAAGGGATCATATTCTCTCCTCACTGTCATGGGGAAAGTGGTTTATAAAAACAGGGTACCCCAGCCCTCACATCGTCCACCCCAGTGGAGGGTGATGAGCAGCCAGGCTGGCAAGGCCAAGAGAGGCATCTGTGCCGGTGGTCGTGCCCAGAGGCGACACTCTGCAGTCCTTACGTAAATTTAAAAATTCATTATGTCTTCAAAATACACAGCCTCACCATTCACGCCGACAGGTAATCTCTTCTGAGATGCTGACAGACGTTTGCACATCCTCGGGCTGGGTGCCAATAACCATGTGCAGCTGACGCATCTGCACCTTCGCTGCTGCAGCACCACACTGGGTGCTGACGAGACAGAGTGCCTGCCGCCTCCAGAGAGATGCTCCGAGACACACATCTGTGCCGAGGAAGACTGACTACACCCTAAATAGGGGAAAACCATGTCATGTACTGACCTGGGACCTCCCTGGTGACAAGTGTGTATGAGAGGTCCTTACCGGCTTAGCAGGAAGACTTCCCTGAGCTCCCAGCCCCAGCGGGTTCCAGCCCCACTGCCTCAGCTCAAAGTGCATCTTGATTTAGGTGCACGCAGGGAGGGGCACACAAAAGGGCCCCAGGCCTGTGCGGCCTCGCACGCGGAGTGAACAAAGGGGCCTGGCCTGTGTGCACGTCAGAGACCCTGATGGGACCCAAGAAGCAGAGCACATGTATGTCCCCACCAGGCAGCTCCACAGCACCCAAAACCTGACCAAACACATCTTCTACGGTGTACAGCCGGGCTCACCACTCGTGTCTGCAGGAGTGCGGGTCTGAGGCAGGGACCATGGCCAACGTTCTGCTAAAGATGGGGTATGGGGTCCTATGGGTTGAACTGTGCCCCTTAAAAATCCCAATAGCCTCCAGCATCTGTGACCGTAACCTTATTTGGACAAAGAGTCTCTGCAGACACAAGCTGAGGCTGCACTGCACTAGGGAGGGCCCTGCCCCAACGTCCTTGTAAGAAAGGGGAAACCTGAACACAGAGGCACACAGAGGCAGCCACGTGATGACAGCAGTGGGGTGGGGGGCTGGACCAATGTAGCCTCAAGCCGAGGACCACCCAGGACCACCAGAAGCAGCAGGAAGGATCCCCCCTAGCGCCTTCTCAAGGGGCAAGGCCTGCTGACACCTTGGAACTTCTGGCCTCTAGAACTGTGAGAGAAAAAATTCCTGCTGTTTTTAAGCCCCCTGTGGGGATCGATTTTGGGGGTCCCAGCCCAGAAATAGTTTTCCCACCTCCAGACCTGGAGATGGAATGCAGTAACCCGGGCCCTGTGGCCACCTGGTCAACTCTCTTTAGTTGCCAAAGCTTCTGGCCTTTGGCTTCCCAAGAACACCCTGGGGCTCCTGACTTCTCACGTGCAGCTCCCTCCAGGCAAGTTCGAAGGGCAGCTTGCTCCCTGCCCTTTTAGAAGAGCACCCAAGGGTCTTCTCCCAAACACTTCCCAGACATACTGTCCAACCCCCTGCAGCTCCCTCCCAGGCAGGTGTGGGAGCAGGTCTGCCTGGGTCCAGCACAGGCGGCCCTGGGCACAGCCACAGGACCGCTGCGTTCCAGAACAGCAGCTCAACGCCAGCATGGATCTTACGCTACTCACGTTGCTTAAAGGTGATCACAGAAGAGCTGCCAATGTTCAGGAAAAAAACAGGCAATGGTGTTTTAAAAGCCAAATTCCAATTTTCAACTGAGAAGAACCAGCCCTTTGGACTGATTTCTAACTAACTGACTCAGCTGCAGAGGAGCAAAGACCCTCCCCTACCTGCCAATGGGTATGGCCCAAGTCCCAGCTCGGCACAGGCAGGGGCAGTTCTAGCAGCTGCTCAGCCCCGCCAGACTCACAGGCAAGTGGCCAACCCACCCTCCGGGCACCACAAAGCCTTGGGGCCTCCTCACTATCTGAGACGATGTCCCAGAAAACTCCTCGTTTAGGCAAGGACTACAGTGAGAGTACTGTCTGGTCAAAAAAGTATCTGGGGACTAAGTAGCCGAAAATATTTTCAAGCCCAAATCCCCTTTCTGTATCCACAGTAGAGGTGCCTGATCATTCCCAGCAACTTTGAGGTCACTCCCGGTGCCGGGTCACATCAGCAGTGTGTCTGTGCCTGGGCGGAGCTGGACATATGTCGGGTTCTCCTGGAATGAGTGGAGCTCTGAGTCGCCCAGAGAGGCCCATCACAGATGAGGTTCACAAGCACCATCTCTCACAGACTCAACAGGGAGGCAAGGTACAGGCCTCTGCTCTGCAGGAAGAAGCTCCCTCTGGCATCTCGCCTGAGCATGGGCCCTGTTTGTGGCGGGAGGCACAGACGGTGGCCCCTCACTCCTTGGGCATGCAGGGGGCCCCCACTGGCTAGCTGAGAAAAATAAGTGTGCCCTCCAGGACCCCTCCACCCCTCGCAGCGCTGCCCGCTTGGGGCTCCTCGAGCACTGTCGGGGAGGCTCAGCTCTGAAGGGCTGACTGGGGTCTCCCGGCTGCGGTGAGGACCGCCTGCAGAGCCCAGTGGACGGGGGCTCTCTCAAGGAGGCTTCCACACTCTGCTGTGCCCTGAGCTGGGCTTCTCAGGGGCGCTCCTGACACCATAGTAGAACCGCCTCGGGCACACAAGCCACCAACCACAGCCAATCTCTCCTATCAGGAGAAGCACCGGTCCTCTGAAGACCAGATCCACCTTTGTTTATTCTGAAAAGAAAAGCCAACACCCGTCTTGCTTTGCCTGGCAGAGGCCCCTGAGCTGGACTTAATGCTTGGCACTTGTATCCTAAACTTCCCAAGTCCTCTCCAGAAATGGAGACATGACAGAAGATAAATATCACCTTCCCTCTGGTTAGGTGGGAAAGACAGCCTGGAGGAAATAAGGTTTTAAGAATTCTTTAATTGGCAAAAGGGCCCAGCTTGGGGAGAGGAGAGCTGACGTGCTCTGGCCAAGCCTGGAGATGGCTGGAAGGACAGATGGCCATGGGGAGCCCCGCCAATGCCCCGCGGGATCTCTCACACACCAGCCGTGGCTTTGCATCCGCTGCCGCAGCTGCTTTTCCAGGACTCCTGTAAATTGTCACTGGGAAGTAGTGGAAGGGGCGTTCTCAGACACTCGCTGTGTGCCTTTGGTGGTTCTCCAAGACCCAGCTCCCACACACCCCAAGTTCAACCGACGGATGATCCCTCAGACAGAGCCTGGGCCCGGTGTCGTGAAGCATTTCCCTGGGAGCATTTCGAACCGAGGGACTCTACTGTGCCAAGGAGGAGCGCGGCGTGGGCACAGCCCCTTGCTGTGAAAAGACCACACGTCTCGCCTCCAGAGTTCACACAATGAAAAACGAAAGACAGGGAGGATGGCGGCACTTTTATAAGCCTCAGCTGTGGGGGTTCCCCGGCCTTGACTTCCCAGACCCCAGAGCTGGCCCTGGCCTCCCGCTGCACGGCCCCCGCAGAGGCCCCAGCCCTTCAGACAGAAACGCCGGCCTGCTTTACTGTTTAAGCATCGTGTGCAATTTTCAAATACACTCACATGGAGAAGTAATAGCTTGGTTTAAATGTGACAATTGCTAGTCTTTACTTCTGGTCTGTTCTTGGCAAGTAATTTTGAGGTCAACAAGATGCCATTATCAAATTAACTAGCACCAAAAGTCAGAAATGCCCACACACGTTTAACTTCAGGTGTAAAGAATTTCTTCAAACTTTCTCCAAGTGAAAAACACCCGAGAAGCAACACTTAGAGCTTGCCGGGGGAGCACTGACTGGAGGGCAGGTGCACGGCACCCCACCGTCTGTGCCCACCCTGGACATATGTGTGCTGTCTTCATGGCACTACTCATGCATGAAAACAAGAAACCACCACAAGTAACTCTACAGGAGAAAGGGGGGTGGGGGGAGATTCTCCATCAAGGTGATTCCACGTCAGAAACAGCTTATTCCAGATACCGAGTTCAAGCTAAAATAAAGGTGTATGTTGACACATTTGCACTTAGCTTATTTTTTTAAATGCTTTAAGTAAAGACTGTAACTATTCATAACATAACCAGGACCATAGGATGAATTCCTACAGACGATGCCTACCCGTGTGCTGTGCTCCAGAGACCCCACTGGACGCTGCCCTGCCCCACAGCTCTGGCTGAGTGAGATCCCCGTCCTCCCTCTGCAGAGGCCCCTCAGCCAGCACAACCAGGCTCACCTGCTCTCCTCGGCTCCAGAGAAGGAGGGTGGAGCCCTCCTCGGGGTGGGCAGGGGCAGCCCTCCCCCCGCTCGGTCTTCAGACTATGAGGTGAGGGCAGGGTGCTGACTACACAGTCAAGGTGCCCCTCAGGGCAGGTCCCTGGGGCTTGCAGGAGCCACATGGCACCAAGGCCCTGAGAGGGCTGCAGAGCCAGGTAGACCAGGGCCAGGTGCTCTCACCTCTGCTGCCCACCACCCCTGTGGGCCCCACAGGTGACCCAAATGCTTAGGCATCCTCTGTCAAGTGGGGACACTGAGCACACACCTGCACAAGGAAGCCTGAAGAGAGTCGATATGGTGCTGTTTACAGTGGTGTGGACAGGCCCAGGGGAGCCGAGGGCTGGGGTCCAGCATGAGGCCTGAAGAGCGGGGTGAGCCCTGCAGGGCACGGGCACGTGGGGAGGCTGCAGGACTGTGGCCCAGAGGGCCAGGGCTGAGGGGAGCAAGTGTTCACTGTCAGAGGGACCTGAGTCCCATGTGGATGGCATGCCCCTCCCGGGCGCTGTCAAACGCCAATGGCTGAAGTGTCAGGATCGTACAGGCAGTATCTTAATCATCAGAAGAGACACCGTGGGTGGAAGGTGAGCAGGTAAGGGCCCCGGCGCCCAGACAGCATGGGGGACCAGTGGGGCTCCCCGGGGCTCAGCCCAGTGCCGCCCAGGCATGTGCACTGCCAGCCCCACTCCGGCACCGGGTACCTGGCGCAGACCTTATCTTGTTTATTATTATTGGCTCCATTTTTGCCAGCAAAGAAGCGGAGACCCAGAGCCTGACTTATTTGCCCAAGATCACACAGCCAGTAAAAATAAAACACAACAGAAGAGGCTCTGAGAGGAGCCCCCGGGCTTACCCAGGCCGCCCGCCGCACACGCTGCCTGGGGCCGGGGCCCGTTCCTCGTCCGCGACAGATTTGTTAGAAAAAAGGGGAAAGAATGATGGAACAGCAACCACATCGCTAAGAAACCCCAAAAGTCTCACGTGACTTTAAAAATAGTTTCCCTTTAAAACAAGAAGGAAAATTATTTAAGCTGAATTCTTTCTCCTTCAGCGTTGGTTACGAGGAAGCAGCTTCCAGGCTGTCACTCAATCTCGTTTTTGCCGACGTGTCTCTCGCTGGACACCTGCTGGACAGGAGTCCCTTCCCCGCGGCTGTCCTGGGGCTGTGGGGACAGCGCAGGTGCCGAGGGAGCGTCCCCCCAGCAGCAGGCTCAGAAGAACGTGCGCCTGCTTGTGCTGTCAGGCCAGCTTGCGAGGCACCAGCTTCCTCCTCCCTACATCAGTTCACGGCCCAGCTACCGGCACCCTCCTTGCACACGCAGAACCCCACGAAGACAGCGGAGGGCTGCGGACCGACCCAGGCCCTGGCAGCTGCTGTCCTGTCTCTGGGCGTGTGGCCTCCAGAGGGTTCCAGTGCTCACGGCTGCCGCCGCCGCCTCCCTCTTGGTGAGGTCACGCGCCCGTCAGCAGGCGTGGGTAACTGCTACGGGACTGGGGGCCCACAGCACTGCTGTCCTAAAGGTCTCCATTGTAAAGTCATCTCTATGCGTTGACCTTTCACCGGCTGGAGCGCTGTCCCCAGAGCCGACGCACAGGGGTTCCACGTGTGGAACGTCCCTGACACACACTGAGTGTGGCCAACACATCCGATGACACGGGGACAGAAATGAGAAGAGCTGTCAAAAGCAAGAAGAGCAGCCCTGGGGCCGGCAAAGGGGCAGAGTGATGATCGTCTGCGGCCACTTCACGTGCTTTCTGTGTCTATTTTATTTTGGGAGTCAACGTGAAACAATGGCCTCTATCTTATAAATAAGGGACTATGTGTGTCTACAGGTGAAAATAATTCCTAGGTTACCTTTCTGCCCTCAGTGCCTGTTGTGTGAAAAGCCAGTCCCACGGGGCAGCTGTCAGTGCAGCGTGTTCTTAATCTCTCGCACACACAGCCCCCCACGGGCTCAGATACTACACTGGCTCTCTGAACCCAGTGGCATGTCATACACATTTCATTTTGGGGCTGCAAATCCTTAGAGAAAATGTAAAGAATGACGGTAGTGGATTTTATCAAACATTTACAAAAGTTCACCTTGACTACCTGTGTGAGAGGGAACACAGCACCTTTCCAGCTCTCAGAATAAAGGGGAAATCACCCTGATTCTTTGGTATGTTACTTGGTCAGAAATAGACTTCTCTTGAAGTGAGGAAGAAGTCATAATATTAGCACTTGAACTGGGTTCTGCTATGGACTGTGCCAAATTTCTAGACGTAAACCTTTAAGGACCCAGAACGGGGCTCAGCCGACGAAGGTGCACGTGGGCATGAGCCCCGTGTGGTCCTGAGGCCTGCTGGCGTGAAAGCCACCACCACAGGCCCACGTTGGAGGAAGAAAGGGATCTTTGTTCTCACTGCCCCAGCTTCCCAACGGCCAGTGAGTTAAGAGACACAAGCGTCTCTTTCAATCATTTCAACACACTGTTAGCACCAGCTTTAACATTCTAACCAGGCACCCAGTTCAGTGCTGCATCTACGATTTCTAGATGAAAGATCCCTCATAAATACACAATGAATTTAACAGTCACTCGGTGGTTCACCCTCAGAGTGAGTTTAAAAAAAAAAAAAAAAGTGGAAAATTATATTACACTTGAAACATTTCTTCCTCCTCAGTAATCCTGTCCTCTAACAATTCAAGGACACAGCAGAGCGACTTTAATCAGACTCACTGGTCCACACAAAGCCTCTGTGTCCCACCCGTCAGAACGAAGCCGCACCACTCACTGCCCTCGCGCCACACTGTCCAGCCAGCGGTTCCTCTGACGCCTCCACTTCCTCACTGCCCAGCGTCTGGCCAGCAGCGCCGGTGCAAAGTCAGGGCAGATCCCCGTGCCACCCCCCGGCCCGGACTCCCCCGGTGTTTCCTCCACTTGAAAGTCAGATCACTTTGCACAGCACAGCAACTCCCCTCTGGAACACAACAGCCAGCGCCCGAACACTACCACGCGAAGGGTATGGAGAACATCCTCCCAATTTTATACAACTTGGGCCTTTCAGAGCTCCTAGATTTTTCATGAGGGAAACTCCGGGGCCTGCACAGAAGGAGTTAAATGTCCTGGTGGGTATTCTCACCTTCTCATGTCTTTGACTATGAAGAGGTCACTTATCTGGAGATACCCACAGAGAGTCCAGGGCCATCCTCCTCGAGAGGCTCAGCTTCCACCCACCTTCATTCCTCCAAAAGCCAGAAATTCAGAAATTAAGCAACTGACGCAGGAGTAACGACTAGGTCTCCCTTCACCAGCACCTACTCTAACAGCCTTCCAGGATAGAGCCCTTGGGGGAAAAGCTGCTCTGCACTGCGCTACCCAAAGCGAGAGGCACACTGGGCCCAGCAGGGGTGGGGTACACCCTCCCATTGAAACCAGGCCATACCAGCTAACAGGAAAAACAGAGGCACATTTAAAAGATGGTGACAGAAAAGCTTCAGAATAGCCCAAAGAATCACCAAACCTTCCCTATACAGAGAAAGTTCTAACACTAGATCCTACTAAAAGGAAACTTGTAATTGCTCAGAAGTAACGATTTTCAGCTTATTGTGTTAGGAATTTTTTTAAATGAGTACTGTTCTATACATTTTCATGATTAGAGAATTAGTGAATATATGTCATATTTTTAAATGACTTAAAAATAGGAGAGTGTTTCCAAATGTCTTTAATTTGTGCATCTTACAATTAACTAAGTGCTAATTTGGAATAATTACTACTGTATTAATTCACTCAGCAAATAATCACTAAGTGTTGACAAGGTACTATATATGCTGCACTGGGTACTATGAGGAAAATCTGGCTTTAATATTGTTAAAACTCTAACTTAACCTTTCAAATGTATATTTGAAAATGATGACACTGATGAGAAACAGTCCTGCCCCCACCTGCCCGACCGCAGTTGCAGGGTCGATGAGGTACAGAAAGGGCGCTGGGCACAGAGACAGCGGGAAGTTAGGCCAGGGCCAAGCAGGCTAGGGGTTCCTCACACAGTGACTCCAGCTTAGCTAATGTGAGCCCCTTCAAAGGCACCATTGTTTCAACGAACTAAAATACTGAATATGCAAATTTAAGTAATCGTTTCATCCAAGTTCTCTCTCTAAAAAAATTATAATATCCTTCCCAGCCAAAAACTTTGTCCAGCTTTTCCTGGGCCCTTGCCCAACTTGAAAGATTCTTCTGTGTTGCAACTACTAGGACAGCGTCCCAAGAAATTCAATAGGGACAAAAATGATAGCCCCAAAAATATCACACCTATTTCACTGAATAATCATCATTCAAGCCTCAAACTACCTTCCTTGCTGCTCAAAAAACCAGACCAAGAAACCACAGCACAGCAAGTTCTCGTGTATTCCGCACCCACTCTGCACAGAGTCCGTCCTACCTCATACAAGCCTCTGCTGGGGCCACACAGATCCCTGAGGAAGCAGAGCCAGGGGCAGGGAATGTCTCGGCCCCCTGTCCAGTCAGGGCCCAGCCTCCTCGGACAGAGTGAGGACCTGCAGAGACGCTGTCCAGGGCGGCCTCCCAAGCAGGAGGCAGGAGACACACAGGCGGTTCTGTGACTTTCCCAGGGTGCTTTTTGGGACTAGTCAACACCAAACTCACTCTATTTCTGACCTTCTATGGCTTAAATTACATTTTCCACCATTTCTAGTAGGGAAGGCTTTTCCATGAGGGATTAATTCCCTGAGCCACCCAGAGTCTCCAAACCTCTGTCTGTGTTTTGGCATGCAATGCAGGGACGTATTTTCTTGATGGGAACGTTTTCATTACAAGTGGAGTGACATGGGCACACTGCCTGTGAAGGTGAGGCGATCCTCCCTCTGTGACAAACCGTTCCAAGTGGCCCAAAGCCTCCTGGAAATACCAGAGGCCATTTTTCTGCTACAGATAAACACACCCTACACACACAAGCCTCTTCTCACCCTATCCAAAAAAATCTTATACATAAAATGTTGGACATTTCCCAGCTCTTCTAATATTTTTCCCAGCTGGGTTTAGAAGGCCTCATTTCAAGGAAAAGATTCTGAAAGCTACTGAAATTTACTCTTAAGCAAAGTATAAGAAGAGACGCTAATGCCAAAGAGGGGAGAGGAGTTTAAAAATTTCAAGAATGCCAACACCGCTATCTGCTAGGTACCAGCAAAGTTACCTCAGAAATACACGGTGAGGTGGCCTAGGTCACTCACTGATTTGCTTAACTTTGCTTAATATATATGCATTGTGTGTGTATGTATTCATTTGTTTGTGTGTGTGTGTTCATTATTAGTGATGGGTTTACCAGACCACATACAAAAAATCTAGGTTTTCAAGTGATTTGATATAAGCTTTTTTCATATACATCTTAGATGACATTAGCTACAACTATAAAAAAAGATATTAAATACTATCAGTATCAAAATACACATGTACTTGAAACAGCACTAAATAATTTCATGATTCGTGATCTAAGCAGCAAGATCAAATCTCAAGCCTTTAAAGGTTTCCTATGTGACTGAAAATCTTCCAAATACAGAGAAATAATTGACCCAGGTTTGAACATCTCAATAGATATAACATCACCTAGCAACAGAGTTTGGTACAAAGTAAGTGTTCAAAGCTCACTGAACATGAATATACTGAATCCAAACTCTGTACTGTGAAGCTTGTGTCTGGAAGCGGCACCGAGCCCCTCTGCATTCCTGCGCCACGCCCAGGCAACCACTCAAGGCACACGTGGTAAGGCCAGAAACAGGCCCCTTCATTCATCCCTGACTTTTCTTACACACTTTTCTGTCTTCAGTTACCTCACCCTCCACAAAAACTCCTATATGCACTGGGCAAAGGAAGCACTGTCACTGCAGTCTCAACAGCAAAGAGGCTGAGAAGGCAGTAAGTGGAGAGACAGATCAGAACACAGGTCGTGATAATGAAAAAATTCACTTGACCCCTTGGTAGTAACGGTGGTGGATGGTGGTGGTAGTACTGGGAGTGGTTGTAGTGTTATTGTTGTTGTTGTTGCTGGTGGGGGATATGTTATTTCTGGTGATGGATATGTTGTTGCTGGTGGTGTTGCTGGTGGGGAATGTGTTGCTGCCGGTGTTGTTGCTGGCTGGGGAGGTGTTGCTGCCAGTGGTGTTGCTGGTGGGGCAGGTGTTGTTGCTGGTGGTGGTGGTAATGGTGGTCTGGAGAATGGAGCCAGTCATGATGGTGCTCTGTTCCAGATGGACTAGGAATGCACTCTTACTGTTCCCATTTAGATTATCGGACTAGAACACTGTCACACGCCCTGAAACACTGCTATCCAGTACGTCTTCAGGAAGGTAGAGTTTGGATTTGAATAAGGAGGATGCCCACCTGTGGCCAAATCCTGACTCACAGCCATGGGGGACTCATCTTTGAGCTCCAGCAAGGGCTGAAAGAATAGAGACAAGTACAGCATTCTATTTTACCAAGACTGACCAACATGTCCCACAGGGGAAGTGGGAAGAATCCAGCTCTTTGAAAGACCTTCCCTACTGCCTCCCTTTCTCAAAAGCAGAGCAAAGTCAGGAGCAGCCCAGACCCTGGTGCCGCCCACCAGGCTTCCTCTGAGGGGAGTGCATGTCTAGTTTTCCCTTCCTCACTGAAAAAGCTCCGCTGGCCCACTGCAGGGTCTTGGAGTATCAGGCAATCAAAGCTCCTTCCGGTTCACCCACCAGGCTTAAGGATCGCTTGAGTTCAAAGTTAAGACACTAACTAGCTGTACTCTGTAGAGAACTGTCTGTGACAGCCCCCACTTCTGAGGCTCAAAGTCAACTCTTAAAGTTGAAGGGGGTTCACAGATCTTCTTGGTCCAATTATCCCTCCTTCCCAGGGAAGAGCTGAATTAGGAAATGTTATGAACACAAGCTTCTTGGGGCTCTTGCTCTCCACACTTATGAAACCAGGAAGCAAAGACTAGCACTGTCAGTCCACCCCACGGGCCTTTCTGCTTCCTAGGGCATCTGCTAACAGGAAAAGCAATAATTGTAGAAAACAAATGTTTCCTCTCATCTTTAAGAATATCATGTTTTTGCTGGAATGCAACGGCCAGTACATGCTCTCCTTCCTGCAAAGGCCAACCAGTGTTTCCAGGTGCAGGGGACCCTCAGGGCACCACCCCGTAGGTGACAAGACCCCCAACGGGGACGCAGACAGTCATGTGACTTAAGTCTAGAATCCACGGGCCCTGCCAGAAGAAGGAAGCTTCAGTAAAAGGACAGACACTATACATTAGAGAAACACAAGGCACGATCTGTTGGATATTAAGAGTTGCTGCCAAAACATATTTTGAACTGCATTAATCTTAACACACAAAAACTGGGCCAAATTCTAATCCTGTATTATTAATTTAAAAGTTTCTAAAACAAGGTCTTACCAAGGTTCAAACGTCCATATCATTTCACAAGTGTTTTCTGGGTGTAAAGGGGAAGGCTGAGAACATGCGTTGCCAAAGCCCCAGGTCCCCACCTCCTCGGAGCCTGCGGGACTGCGTTCTGTGGATGCAGGGCCACGCTCAACATCCTGGCTCAGGGGAAGGAACAAGACTCACTCACTGAAGTGCGTGAAAAGGCGCCCTGACTGATACTTTGATTCTACTTGGTGGATATTTGGTAAGAAATGTGACTGGCAGTTTTGTCCCAGCAGTGAGGACACGCGTCCTCGGCCTTGCCCCTACTTGGGGGAAGCACCCACTGAGCCCAAATGCTTGGCAGTGCTGGGAAGTCCAGCCTGGGGTTTTAAATAACACAAACAAGATGCCTCATACCATCCAATATTTCATTTGCTTATAGTTCCCTAAGATTACTAAAACATGTTTTACATTACATTTGGTATTTCTTTAACAAATAATTTTAATTCACTCTAAAGAACTAAATTTCTGATCTAAGTTGCTTAACAGTGACCAGGCTCAGATGATCTGCTTCCTTCAAAAGGCTCAGTCCTGGTGATAATTCCAACATGAAAGGGAACACTTCCTAATTAACTAACTAATGCTTTAAGCATTTAGCTTTTTGAGTAACATCTCTAATAATCACACCCTGCCCAAGATAAAACTAAAGGGACTGGGTTCTGCATCACAGTCTCAAGGGCTGCAGTCCAGTGACATCACTCAGGCGTGGAATGGATGTTACTCTTTCTGTGTGTACACAGTAAAAACTCCTTTCTTCTGGCCACAGCCTGCTGTTGTCCACTCATCACTTGAAAGCCAGTGCCTGTGTGGTCAGCTTTTGAGGATTTGCACCCATGAGTGTGAGCAAAAGGCAGCGACCCTCCCTGAGTGCTGTTGTGTAGACGGCACCCGCAGGGTTGCCCTGAGCCTGAGTATGTGCTGGGCAGGCCACGTGCTCTCAGTGAAGCACTGCGACTATCTGGGCAAGTGCTGCTGCCACCCGCCCCCCCAACCCAGCAAAGAGGACACCAAAGCACAAGAAAGTGAAGTCACATCCCCAAGACAACACACTGACAGAGCGGCCACTCCCAGACTCAGAGCCCAGTTACGACTCTCCCTCCACCCACCCAGTTCTTTCCCAGAAGATCTGCTACCCACAAGCTGGCCTCATCTGTGGCCAAGATGAGTACTTTAAAAGGACAGAGGCGCTGTGGAGCGGGTGCCTGCCACACCCCCAACTCTCCTGGTATTGCTCACAGGCTTCAGGGCTTAGCACCACAGGGCCTATGTGGGGGCAGAGTGGCTGCTTCTCTGACAGCAGTGAATGATTTGGACACGTTAGGTCCAGTAGAAGCTCCAGAGGCTCTATGAAGAAAGGCCCTTCCTGTTGCTGGAAGCTCTGACATCCCAGGGCTGCTCCCGCCAGGGCCCCTTGGCACAGACCTGCGCAACTGAAGCCCCCCAGGACCAGGACTCCTTTGCTTCTCAGACCTCCCTGCAAGAAAGCCTTAAACAAACACAGGAGCAACACTGCCTGGAGGCTTGCAGCCAGCGTGGGGGTCTTGCCTTCCCCTGCACACTGGTCACATGCAGCCCTACCACGCTCATGACCAAGGAAGGCTCAGGAGGGCCCAGGGAAGCTGCAAGTTATTGCTGAAGTGACAGAGATAATCCTAATTTTCCTGACCTAGATTAAAAGCTCTGAGAAGTACGCTAAAAAAGAATTTTTAACTAATGTGTTTATAATCATTTTTCTTAAGCTTGAATGTGACTTTTTTCAGAAGAAAGTCATTTATTGTATAAACTTCATTATTAAAAAAAGTGCCCATATACAAGTGTTCAACTCATTTATATGAGTTAAATACATATATAAAATACAACTTTATATATCTATACAACTTTATTTTATAGGAAAACCAATGTCTCTTCGACATATTGCTATTTCTAAGGCTCTTTTCCTTTTTTTTTTACTTCAGTAAAAACCCTTAACGAACTAGGCATAGACAAACACGCCTCAAGATGATAAAAGCCGTAAATGACAAGCCCACAGCCCACATCACGCTGGATGGAGAAGACTGGAGAGCAGCCCCAAGAACCGGAGCAGGGCAGGGTGCCCAGTCACACTCCTAGCCAACACGCTACCCAAGTCCCAGCCAGAGCAACCGGGCAAGACAAGGAAATAAATGGCATCTAAACAAAAGGAAGTCAAATTATCTGTCCACTGACATACGATCTCATGCCTAGAACACCCTAAAGACTCTTCCAAAAGACTCCTGGATTTCATAAACGAATTCGGTAAAGTCTCAGGTTACAAAAATCAACGTACACAAATCAGTAGCACACCAATAACAACCAAGTTGAATGTGATTTTTTAAAAAGCTTTCTAATATAATTCAAGAACAGTATCTTTTGATTTATCAAAATATGAGTGGAAAAATGTATTAATATTTACAGTGTAAGTTCCGCACGGTTGTAAATGTTTTGAAAATTACTTAATTACAACTGAGAACTACAAACTCTTATGAAAGAGACACCAGCAATCATCTATTTCAGTATTTTTCAAACTGTGAGTCACAAAAAATCAGTGCAATGTGTTGCAATCAGTCACAGGGGATAAAAAGAAAAGTAGAACAAAAAACAGAACGAAAACTATTAACACGATGAGCATGCAGTAAGGCTAAACATTGTTCTGTGAAGCTGTTCCTGTCACACGTGCATGTGAGTCACAACGAACAAGTGTCTTCTCACTGTAGTCCAGCCACGCAGCACGCATGCATGCTCGTCACCCCACAGGCATGCTGGCATCTGCGACAGAACACAGGTCGACCTTCACAAGGGAGCCTGCCCGGGAGCCGGGGCGCCCCAACCGTCTGCAGCCCCGCGGTGAGGAGGAGCCGCAGGGCAGAGCCGTCCGGGCAAATGGACTGCTCCAGGCGCAGGTGTGGCCAGCAGGGGCCTCCCTGGTGGCCAACTGGTCTACCTGCCTCAGGTACAAAAGCCCCCCAGGACCTCATAAAAAAGGCCATTATTTATCATTTGAAATGCACCCAGAAATAATGCCATCTGCCTCACCACAAATTTCAATCCTCATGGCTCTTAATTTTTAAGGGCTTGTTATGTTTTTCAGAATCTTGTGAAAATCCAAACCAAATTAAAAATTCTATTAATCTAACACTCTAAAATCTGAAATCCCACAGACAAGAAATTATTGTACACAGTTGGCACAGTGTGTCTAAACCTGCACCTCTCATTCTGTGAATCACTGTCACGTGGGACCACCTCTCACTAGCTTCAGAGTCCTCCCCGGGAACCCTGGACTCCCCTGGCCCGCTCTGATTTACTACACAAAGCCTATTCTCTATTTAAACAGGGTCTGCAATTCCTTAAGTTAACCAGGGTGCAGTGACACTTCTACCTAAGCCATGCCAAATTTATGGTGTCCTTATTTGATCTTCACTTCTAGGACAGCAACGATTAATTTAAAAATATTCACTGAGTAACAAAGGAGATACTAAGTGGAATGTGAAGCAGCATAAGAAATCACCTGTATTTCTTGTACCTACTGTTAGATGGGGACAAGTACAGTTTTAATTGGTTTAATAATGTGCCAATTTTCCAGAGCTCAACTCTAAACAAGAACTGTCTGGAATAAAGCCACAAACACACCTGAACAGCGGAAGGCCAGGCCTCAGGTACATGCCCCTTACCCCAAGGAGCTGCCCTCACCCAGGGCAGGAACCAGGCTTAGTGACTAACTTTTAAATTCAACTTCCAACAACTCTGGTCATCCGGCTTCCCCAAAAAAGAGCAGTTTGGATGAAACATGAGGAATGATCACTCCACGGCCAAAAGCACGGAGGGAAGAGAACAGCACACGTTTGAACATACAGAGGCTCTACCACATGAAGCCCGACACTAGACTCTCTAAACACGCTTAACCACCTCCCAAAAGGAGCCTGAGCTTCGATTCTTATGTAAAGTTTTTATTCAGGAGGCAAGATAACGCACAACTTTTACAAACCAGCCAAAATGGTTCAAAATAACTTTTAAAAAGATTTATTTAGCTGCAGTTTAAATTTCTGTGTTCAAGGTATCCCTTCACCGCCTTCTCCCTCTTCCAGCCAGCAATAGTGTATATTGGAGTTTACACACACACAAAAGTCAAAATGAGCAAGAGACACAGATATGACCTCAGAGTGGTCGACCGGCAAAACGCAGAGGTCATGAAGCCAGGGAGGCCGGACGGGGGGCCGACAGCAAGCGCTCCTGCTGGGAAGGCTGCCCCTTCGGAGCAGGAGGAGAAGTTCAGGGAGAGGCGGTGGGCACCATGCAGCCCGGCGCATCCCCACGCCTGTCCACCCTCGACCATCCCTTGAAACTCTTCTTCCCAAATGGCTCTTTCTAAAGCCTCCGATTCTCTGCTGACCTTTACCAATCCTTCTTGTCCACGTCTGGGATGCACTGGGCACTAAAGCTGCCCCTAAGCACTGGGCACGTGAGACTGAGCCCAGGTGGCTCCCTCCAACCTCACCAGACTGCTGTGGACTCCAGCCTCCAGCCTCCTGCGACAGTCTCCCACATGTGGCGGTGCAACCCTTTGTCCTGTGGCCTCAGCATGGGTCTCCCCAGGCCCCGCCTCCCACACTGTCTCTGGCTCTGGCTCTGTAGTTTCCAAGCTCTCCCAGGGCCTGGAGCTCACAGGGCACACACCTGCAATCTCCCCTTCCCGTAGCCATCCTCACCAGCATCGTGGAGCAAAGTGGGCCCTCCTCAGTGAGGTCACGCTGACCCATAAAGCACCTACGCGCAAACAGCCTCAGCCAGAGGAGCATTCACACAGTCAGAGCCACGAAGGGAAGGCTCGCAGCTCTGCCAACAAACGGCCGTGCGTCCCACCGCATCTGCGATCCAGCACCAGGAGTGACCGCACATACCAGGATTGTCGGCACAGAGGCCACCCCGACATGGGGTGTCGTGAGCTATGGGCGAAGGAGGCCAAGGAGCCCTCCTGGAGCATTCGGTGTCAGTCAACAGAGACATGACGTAAGAGGGATGTGAGAAAAGGCATTCACCCTCTCAGCAAAGGAGAGCAAGACCCCTCAGACAGCAAACTGAACCACACTGTTACAAATCATGCTGTTGTTCTTATTTTTTACTCAGATTGCAAATGACAACTGTGGGATGTGACCAGGATATCCTGATGTTTAATTTGAAGAAAATATAGACTCAAAAAGGATGGTCCACTGGCAGAAGGTGTTACAGGTAAATGCAGCACAATAAACCTTAACCTCACGGCAGCAGGACGCAGCATAAGGAGATGCGATCCCTCCTGGAAGCTGCCCTCGCTGCTCGCGCAGACTTGGCCTCATAAACCCGCCACCGGCCGCCCCAGCAGCAGCTCACACACAGCACCATCTTCCCTGTCCACGTCACAGAGAACAGCTTTCTCACAGAAGCTGTGCACTGATAGGAGAAAATACTCCATAACCAGGCAGCAACAGCAACAGCCACCTCAGAAGGAGAATGGGAGGGAAACACCCCTCAATGTCACGTTAGCACTAGGGAAGGCCAAGTGGGAACGGGGTTCAGGCCCTGACCCAGCCGTCAGGAAGCAGGTAGTCAGAAAAGGGGCAAGGGCTGGGCCATTCGCGCCTGGAGCAGTTTTAGCTGCTCTAGAGGGTTCTGCGTTTGCAACACATACCATTCTTGAACGGCAGTTAAAACTATGGCGTGAGAATACCAAACTGATGAAACAGTCCGTGGATCCATGAATTTAAAGAAAGCAATCCTATAAATTTCTTTATGCTATTTTACTCGGGGTTGAGGTGGCATGTGACACCTTCCCTCCACACACCAGGAACGAGCCTCATGTTGTCAAGTCTCCGGTGAGTCAAACGCCAGCACTTACACCGGCAGTGCAGGGGCTGGGCTGTCGGCAGCATCATGCAAAGGAGGACTGAGGTGGTGTCTGGCTGAGGGGAAAGAGCCTGGACCCACGCACACCATCCTCCCGTGGGCGGGGTGGGGCCGGGCTGGGGGAGAATGGGGCCGTGTGCCCCCCCGCATGGGCCTGTCAGTGACAGCGAGGTCAGTAGGGTATTCAGCTCCTTTTGAAACCCATTCTGTTTCCCAAATGTCTGGTCAGTCTGGAAGTCAAAGCCTTTATGAGCAGCAGGAATGAGAACTGGCCAAATGATAAAATGAAAGTAGAATTTCCCCAAATGGAAAACAAGAAAGGATTAGCCAAATAGATTTTCCAGGAAAAGGCAGCTTCATGAACACATACTATTTACTTAAATCAGAAAGCAGTTTCCTTTAAAGAAGGTGTCAGATACTAAAATTCTGCTAGCTGCCATCAGTATTAGCATAGGCCTTTATTCAGGCTCTGTCTTTCATTTGAGGTCCCACAAATATGACTGATAATGGGAACCAGGAGATGCGAAGAAAGTATGAGATTTCATAGGGAAAAAAAATCAGATGGTTTATAAATTATTACTCATTTAATATAAAAAGTGATCCGTATGGTGCTTTATTTTGTAGTGAAGCTGCATGGAGGGTCAGACCACTTGAAAAGCCACAAGTGGGTGGTGGACCTCGGCTCTGCTGCAGAGGAGCTGCCCCCAGGCAGCTGCAGTGAGAGGGAAGAGCAAGTGGCATCAGGACAAGTCTCTGGAGGATCCCAGACAGTGGCTCTTCTGGTGTCAGCCCTGAGGGTCCTGAATTCAAACCTGCACTGGAGCCCATGCACCTGCCGTGCCTGTTCATAAAAGCTGAAATCTTTGCCTCCATGATAGGGTAGGACAGTTTTGTCCATAATCACAAACATTACACTAATATAGTATAAAAACCTGGCTGTGTCTTTAAAATTCCAAGGGGATTTTGTTCAGGAATAGAGACAGAAACAAAGGCAATGTCGAAGGTAACATACCTTACTTTCCAGCAGCATTTTAACTATGATAAAATTCCACTACCAGTATAAACACAAACCATCGAATCGTCAAAAACTGAGACAACCTCCTAACTGGGAGGCCTGCCCCTGCTGTCCCAGCCCCAGCTGGCTGAGAGCACCATGTGAGAACGGTAAGGAGAGCCGCTTCTGCCAGGCTGGCCCCTGCGCATCACCAAGACAGTTGCAAGCACGGAGGCAACAACTGTGAAGTTCTCTAAACTTTGCATTCCTTTGGCTTTGGCGCTTTTCCAAAGCAGCTATTTTATATTTATATACAAACAGTGCTACAGGACTATCTGATTAAAACCTCATGTTTATCTTTAACATGAAACTTCCAAACTAAGAAACTCTGATTTAAACAAATTCTGGAGGGTCTGCAGCCCTGCTCCCAAGGTGCGTCCGAGGGGTCAGGAGAAAACCCAGGGATGCGTCTGCCCTTTCGTTTCCTTGACCCTGTGAATGGTGTCACCCCTGGGGTGCCTCTAGCTCCGTCACAGCAGGTATCAGCAGGGTCCTGGCCAGTGACAAAGGGGACACGCACACCGTTTTCAAAGGAGAATGTGCACTTGGCTTTGAAAACTAACAAGTATTATTATCTTGATATTAAGTGACCTCTATCTTTATGGTTCTCACTAGCAATTTCTCAAGTTATGTTTTATAGAACAGGAAGATCATCACACTCTTCTTAATAAAGACTCAGAAGTGATGATCTCTTCAGTATAAACTATCTTTGAAATGGAAATGCAAATCCACAAAACCACCAGCAACTTCACGCGACCCGGGACAGCAAACCCCTCGAGGACCCTCCTGGCCAGGCACCTCACTTTGTAAAGACAGTTCCCGCTGCGTGTGTTCAATTTGTATTCTTTTTGTCTCAGATTAGAAAACAGGCAAGTGGTTTGAGTTCGACGGCAATACGCAGGAACAAAACCTACCTGGTTCGAACAGGCAGCTATCAGTGCAAACACAAGCATCAACAACATTCATGTAAATGTACAGAAAACACGGATCAACTGGGGGAAGTTTCCTCCGTAAGGCAAAAGCCTCAAAGCAGCACATGTGAAGCCCCACCCTGCTTGCTCTGGGAACCTGTGTGGTTGGCACCGGCGTGGGCACCTCGAGGCCATCGTGAGGCCCTCTGGCTCCCAGCCCCTCCTGTGAGAGCCGCCACCCCTGCCAGTGGGAGCCCCGTGTGTGAGAGAAGGCGAGGTGAGGGGTGAGACGGGGACACTCACCTGCCCGTCCTGCCCGACGTGATGGATCTGGAGGTTGCCCTGCAAAGG
Source organism: Daubentonia madagascariensis (assembly GCA_023783475.1). Lineage (NCBI taxonomy): Eukaryota > Metazoa > Chordata > Mammalia > Primates > Daubentoniidae > Daubentonia > Daubentonia madagascariensis. Next base: position 5,192,694 of record JAKFHU010001784.1, on the reverse strand, counting down.
ATGAGAGGAGACAGTCAGGGACAAACACGCCGAGACACGTTCAGACAGAGGCTGGGGTCACCATGCCACCAGGGATGGCTACAGAAACGCTTCCACAAAAACTTGACCCCAAAACAAAATATTTAAGCTGAGTTTCTAGGGACTATCTTTCTTAAAAAGACAAACAAAGCAACTCAAAAAAACATTGCACCCATTCCCTGCACCCTGACCCCAAATGAAAATGTCATATTTTGTTTACTTTTTATTTTGAAACAATTTTAGATTCATAAGAAGTACATAAAGTAGAACAGAGAGGTGCTGTGCACACTCTGCCCAGCTCCCCCAGTGAGATGACTTGCACAGCTACGCTGTAGCGTCATGACCCACAAATGGACGTGACACAGACAACCCATGCACTGGACCAAAGAGCCGTGAAGATATCACCAGGTAGAAATCCACTGCCACTTATTGCAAGAAAGATCTGTTTTAAGCCCGGCAGACTGCTAAATGTCTCTCCGCAGCTATCCTCGCTTTAACAAAATAACTACGTGCCATTTCTTCTAATTTATTGCATTCAATTTCTAATAAAAACAAAAAAAAAGACTGAATTATATATATAAGATGGATTCAGTTTTGAAAACTGGAAAAAAAGGGCAAAACTAACAATTAAAAAATTGAAATTCAAGAAGTAAAGATTTCTTTTAGCATAAACAATAAAAATAAATGTATGTTGACTTTTACTTTGACTACTATATCAGTTTTCCTTCATTTCAAGTGACAACAAGCAAATTAAGAATTCTGACTAAAGGAACCTGACCTCTAAGTACTAAGAATCTTGGCTGAGATCCCCACTGGTCAGTTTGTCCTCCACCAGCACCCGCACTCGGGGCTGAACTTCTGACAACTGCTGTGCTCTTCCTGACTAACATCATATCCATGGAACAAAAGCAGCCTAGGTTGCCGGTGGAATGTAACAAAACTCTCCAAAAGTAGCTCTGAAAAGCCAGCGGCACCACTGAACTGGTCAAACACTTCCTTCGAGAGAACTCCCGAGAGGCTCTGTGACAAGCCACCACTTCCCTGTCACGGCTGGTGCTGTCTGCCTCCGCGTCCAGCATGTGGGACACCCAGGATCTTTGCAACAGACACTATAGTGTGAGTCCAGCAAAAGCTGGTGCCACTGTCACCACCTAGAAATGGGCACGTCCATTGTCTCCCAGGGCACACTCTGAGGGAGCCCACAACTACACAGCACGTCACATAGTGCGAGGCCCGTGCACTGCTAGGTGGCCACGGGCAAGATCCAGGGAGGCCCACTGCCCTGCATCTGCTGCCACTGCCTGTGCTGTAGGAAACGGCCAGCAGAGCCCCTTCGACAGATGGTCACCACCGCCCGGAAGGAGATGTCCCCGCCCTGAGGGCTCACAGGATGTCAGGCCAGGCACGTAAACAAGGGCTACCATGACCAGCAGGCCTCAACTCTCCAACAGCTCAGACTGTTGCCCAGACCTTCATAGGCGGGATACCCACAGCAGCTAAGAAATTCACACTTCTGAGCATGTAGCCGAGCCTGACAGCCAACGATCCCACGGCCACAACACAGTCGCACGCATGTGCTTACAGTATTTGTGCAGTGGGAAAGGACTTGCTGCATTCTGTCCTTATCATTGATTAAAATTAATGAAAAGAGGAACAACAAAGTACCAAGGCCAGTACTAAGAAGCCTAGATCTCACGCACTTGAGACAGCGAGACAAGCACAGACGCGGCAGGTGTGTTGAGAACCACGACCAGATCCTGGGACTCGCGTGTGTCACCTCACAGGATTCCCCTAGTCCCAGGGAATGGGCATTAGTCCCGCAGTGCTGAAGAGGAAGCGGGGCCGGCGGAGGGGAGAGAAGTGCGTGAGGCCACCTGTGTGGACCCCACCTCTGCTATGCACGGGTCCTCCCCAGGTAAGGATGGGGCCAGATGGGGAGAGGAGGGTGCTCTGAGGGCACCGCCAGCCAGGAGTAGAAATGTCGACACAGAAAGTCTTCACAAAACAAAACAGACGAGAGGCTGTGGAGACAAGTGGTCAGGACAGGGAGCGCCGCAGGCTGCAGACACTGTGGGCCTGGCACCCATGCCCTAGGAGGCGGGAGTCCTGTGACCACAGCCCGTGTAGCACGTTCTCCGGGGACTCCCAGCTGCCTACCACGCTGTGGCACAGACAGAAGCCCGGGGCACAGGGCACGGTGCCTGCCGACGGCAGCCCCAGCAACAAGGGCCCACTCACCTCACTGTCCTGCGTGATCTGCACCTGCTCCCCTTGAGGCACCTGGGCAATGTGGAGGTGTCCCTGTGGGATCCGCAGCAAGAAAAACACAAAGGAGCATCAGAAGACAATCAAAACCAAAGGAAACAAGAAACATTTTCCGGAATGTTTGTTCTCGATTATCGGCTCACAATTCAAATAAAGACAACTACACGCTGAATTGTGCAATATAATATGTGCATGGTATAAGCTTATTAAATTACCTCTCTAAATTAAACTACCTCTCTAAATTTTCGTACATAGCCATGTTCCCTTATCCACAGGGAATACATTCCAAGAACCTCCCAACCAATGGATGCCCGAAGCCTTGGATGGTACCAAACCCTGTACACACTCTGCCTCTGCCTCCACGTGTGCACCATGCAGGGGGGACATGCTCGACAAAGGGATGCATCATGTCCCAGGAGGGACAGAGCAGGATGATGGGTGACTGCATCACACTACTCACAACAGTGTGCCATTTACAACTTATAAACTGTTTACTTCTGGAATTTTCCATTTAGTTACCACAGGTAACTAAAAGCTCGAAAAGTGAAACCGTGGATATGGGGGGCTACTGTGTAGCATATATAGAACATTCTACAGTAATTCTTAAAGGAGCAAAGGGTCCCAGGAAAAATGGGTTAAATCTTTAAATGTACTAAACACATAAATTTAAGAATGTGAATGACATATAGAAAAGGGGAAACAGCAAATCAGAATGAAAACTTTTTTTAAAATTATACTTTCAACTTGGAGGGACTAGGAACCTGGTGGGAATACCAGGGAGAGTCTCCTAGTGACCTGGGAAGGCTTAAAAGACTCCACAAGCAGCGTGTGACTGCGGGCTGTATATGCGTGTCTACACTGACAACAGGTCAGGCAACTTATCAAGGAAATACTTACATGACTATTTAAATAGCTTGAGTAAACACTAATAAATGTGGTTCCAAAAAAATCAAAGAACCCAATTAAAATGCATTTATGTTTATAGATATAGGCAGACAAATAATCCCTATAAACCTTAACTTAGCTAAATGAAATACTTATCTTATTTGAAATCTTAGTCAAAATGGATCTTGAAATAAACTCCGGTAGAATGTTCTATGTAAACCCCATGGCAAAGTTATCTATTCTGGAATTCTTTCAAAGAACTTTCCTACTAACAAGATGAGAGTAACTGCCTTTGTGAACGTCAATGAAACAAATTTAATAAGCTTATTCAATTCATTATTCAAAACTGTCTCATCTCTTTTGGAAGAAGGAAAAAACCCATCTAAAAGTATCTGCATTTTCTGTAAGCCTTCCCTTTTCCAGGCAACGTGCTAAGGCCACACTGAGATGAGAACCAACACTTCCTTCTCAACAGAGAAGGGTCTTGTTTCCAGGAGGAAGCCCCGGCAACATGGAGGTACAGCGACAAGCGCCACCTTCAAAGGCCCCAAGGAGCCTGGTGTGATTAAAACATCAGCAACATCCCAGGGGACACTTAAAATTTCTGGTTCCCCAGCAAAGTTTCTGGTTTTGCCCTCATCTATGAAATGTAAGCACTCACAGCCATGTGACTTCCGTGTTAAGTGAGGTATATGCACTGCATCCCTGCTGTCAATGTGCTCCAGAAACGTGGTGAAAGCTGTCCGCCCCCTCCCAAACCTCCCCTCGTGGACCACCCCCACAAGCTCAGCCTCCCATCTCCCCGAGACACGATTGAGAAGGGTACATACTACTTGGACCTGCCCGTCCTCTCCGATCTGGTGGATCTGCACCTGCTGCGCGTTGGCCAGGGTGTAGTGCAAGGCCTGCGGCTGCGGCTGCTGGAGCTCACTGGCAGGGGACGGGGTGCCCATCATCGGCTCTGTGGAGTGGAGGCAGGGGTGGGCATTAGGCCTTCTCAGGAACCAGCCCACATGGAACAACGCGAGGATCGCAGTGCTCTGTCTCCTCCCCTGCCCTCAACCCCCACGGGAAAGGAAAAGAAACATTTCGTTTCTAGACTCGAGTCAGCATGTCCCCACTTTTCTGTAGAGATCATTAATGATTAGTTTTAGGTAACTGAGATTTCTGACACAGAAACCAGAAGGGTCTAAAGAACTGAGTGGCACTGCTGTAACACGCTCCTGTTCCCACTGACTTATTTAAATGAACCAAGTTCCTCAGGATGTATCTGCAAAAGTGAAAAATAGGCTAAAGTTGATACTGAAACCTGTTTCAGACCAGCAATAAGCAGCATCTGTCCCTGGATAATTAAATAAACTAGGAGGAAGGCTCCATACACTCACTTGAAGATCCATTTCCAAAAGATTTTACTTTCTATGTTTAATCAAAATGAGATGCATACATCTGAGGGATTGTGCATTAACTTTAATTGTAATGATAATCAGTTTTCTTGAACACTTAGAACACTAACAGTTCAGAAAAAATTTTCAGTTTTCAATGTACACATACATTTTTGTTGCAGATAATTATGATCAATAAAAGAACTTTTAAGTATTAATATATATTGTACACTTTGGGAGGCCAAGGTGGGAGGATCGCTTGAGACTAAGAGTCCGAAACAAGCCTGGACAATATAGCAAGACCCCATCTCTACAAATAGTTTTAAAAATTAGGTGGGTGTGGTGGCACACATCTGTAGTTCCAGCTCCTGAGGACACTGAGGCAGGAGGATTGCTTGAGCTCAGGAGTTTGAGGTTGTAGTGAGCTGTGATTGTGCCACTGTACCCTAGCCCAGGCAACACAGTGAGACCCTGTCTCTCCGCCACAAAAAAAATATAGATAGACAGATATAGCATTAAGGTGAAATTACATGAGAGAATTAGAATATTAATATGAATGAGGCCGGATATGGTGGCTCACACCTGTAAACCCAGGACTTTCGGAGGCTGAGTGGGGAGGATCACTCGAGCTCAGGAGTTCAAGGTTACAGTGAGCTATGATCACTCAACTACACTCCAGCCTGGGTGACAGAGTGAGACCCTGTCTCTAAAAAAAAATTAAAATTAAAAAAAAAATTAATGGAAGGAGAAAATGAAAGCTACAAAATTTCTAATTGTTAAATAAAAGCTTTTCATGTATTTTCTAAAAGCTAATGTTAAGTGTCAAATTGCCACGGCATATAGATTCCACTGAATACACTTTTTAAAGTAATATAACAATAAAATGTTAATACTTGCAATTACATCCTTTTCACTTACTTCAAACTATACTGAAAAATTTTAGGTATCAACTTTTTAAAATGTCAGCTTAAAAATATACAAGGAAGAATACACATTTCCAAACTTCGTTAAGAGGCCATGTAAACAAAACATTTAAAGGCCACTCTGCTAGCTAACAAGAACTATATAAATAACAGATTCCCAAGTAATTTCTGCTCCAGTGTTAATAAAAATCAACTGATTTTGACAGTTCTCAAATCGTTCAAAAATATAACCAAGAAGAATGCCCAGGGTTCTAAAAAAATCACAGAAGATATGATTTGTAGGTATGATATAAATGGTTTCCAAATGTGAGATTCAAATTATCAAAATTACCATGTATTCAATAGCTCGCTACAACTGTATAATGTGAAGACTGATTTAAGTCCATATTTTATAATTTACACTGATACTAAAGTCTAGTGCAAAAAACTGCATTGGTTACTTGTCCACGATCAAGAATACTCCAAGAGCCACAGCAAGGCACTGGAGACGAGGGTGCCCACACTGATGTAAGTCCAGGGGAGAGCCCCAAGAAGGCGCTAGACCGTCCCAGTGGGCAGAGATCCAAAGACACAGCTACGGGAGGGCCTCGCCCCTCACTGGCCTGGCTCTCCCAGAGCCCACAGGACTTGCACCAGGTGAAGTACAGATGTGCAGGCAGCAGTTTCTAAGAGCTGGCTCTCTGCAACCCTAAAACACTGGCCATTGCCTAAATTCCTACCTAAGGGTTTCAACTCGCCCATGAGACTTGTGGGGAAAAAGGCTGAATTATATTTCAAACAATAAAATCCATCCATCTTAAACTCAAGCACATATAAAATTTTACTCAGTGCTGCAAGACAGGAGAGCACAATACAGACGATTTCATAGGTTGATTTTTAAAATCGCTTGAAACTCCTGCTTTTACAGTTTGTATTCAAATGGGCTGTACTGACTTAACTAACTAGACCAGCCGTGGCTCAGGATCCCATTCAAGCACTTACCTGGAAGTTCCTTTTCTGTCTGCTGATAACTGAAAAGTAAACAAGACAACCCCAGCTGGAGTTACCACCAATTCCAAATTTACACAATTCTGGCATAATTACATTTTACTGGAACATTTCTGTCACCAAAACTGCCTTAAATATCAGATTAGCTTTGTTAGGCCAAGAGTAGTTGCAAAAAGAACAATGATTGCAGAAGAAAAATTCCAGAAGTCCCTTTACGTACCTATCTACTATGCTGTGTCTAACTTTAGCCAAGTATGAAGTATATTAAAATAGAGAACATTTAAATCAATGGAGGTTTACAAAACGGGGTACTTTTATTAATAAAAGAACATGTTCTACATTTCTCTCAAAATTCATCCCACCCCAGTGCTGTGAAGACGGCCCCAGACGGGCGTGCTGGCTGCCAAGGGACTCTGCGGGAAAGCGGCACTTGCCCGAGTTTCCTAGCAGTAGCATGAAACTGGATATAATAGCTCAGAAACTCATTCTTGCTTCTTCCTAGACAAATAAACACCCAAAGCCACAGGAATACAGTTATGCTAATCACCGTCACAGGGTCTTTTAAAAGCCCCACTTTAAACTTGTCTCTCATTCCCGACCACGCCTGTGTGTGCTCACTCCTACTCTAAGCACCTGGCGCACAGAGTCCATCTTCAGAGAGCCAGAAAACAGCTGCTTACACAGGAAAGCAAGGAGACCCCTGCCACCTGGCACCAACAGGACATGCTACTGAGAAAACAGCCCATTTCTCACACGATGAAAGGTTATGCTGGACTCTTACTGTTCAGAGGCTGAAACCTCAGGGTTCCTCAGACACCCACACGCAGGGACCTGCCCCGGGCTCCCAGACACTGAAGACACACACACACACGGTGGCTGTTCACAACCCACAAGAGGCCAACAGCACCTGGGTTACACAAACCCATAGCATCTTAGAAGAACCCTGACATGTTTATGAACAAACAAAATAAGCTAAAGAAACACAACTATCGTTGAACTGAATTACTGTCATTCAGTTGAAAGAAACACTCATAACTGGAAGAGAAACAAGCACTAGTAAGTAAATAAATGTAAAAATAAATGATAAAATCACAAGCCACATTAAAACAGAGATAAAACAACCTGAGCTGGAGGTAGAGTACCTGAATTTCCAATTGCAAAGTCCAAAGGTCAGCCAGCCAATCAGCCCAACCCTGATTTAATGTACTCAACACCTCCACACCTCAAATGTGGCCTTGGGCTGGCACAACCACAGGGGGCATCTCCCCTCACCTGGCCTGGCACAGCCATGGGAGGGTCAGCATCACACAGGTGCTTATCAGAAACGTGGAATTCTGGGTCACTCCCCAGATCTACTAAACAGAATCCGAATTTAACATAATTCCAAGGGGGTTCACCTGCATGTTGAACTTGAAGACGCTGTCCTCTGTGCCGTCTCCAGCCAAGAGACCCTGACTCCACCTACAGAGATGGGAAGGCACCACATCCCAAAGCAACCATCCCATGGATGCAAGTGCCACGTGTTCTGCAACACTGCCACGTTCGCTCAGAACACACGTGGAGTGCTAACCATGTGTCTAGCCCTGTGCTAGGCCATGTGGACCCTGAGAGGAAAATGACAAAATCCCAGATGGGCTGAAGTCTACCTTCTGGAACCTGCTGCTCCTATACCCACCCTCTCAGGGCCCACGAAGACTCTAATTCTCCATTGATGTGCCACTTCCTCAGGCATTTAATGGACCTAGTTGTCAGACCTTGTGAAATCTGAATTTTTAGTCATTTCCTGTAACCATTCCCCAAAACGCAATGATTTCAAGTCCCACTACTACCATGAAAGCCTGTCTCTGAACAGGTCTTTTAAGTGGCTCCAAAACGTTACCATTGTAACCCCGGGTCAGATGAGCCCTGCGCACAGAGCTGCAGCCACACTGACTCTGAGGGAGCTACATCGCAGCAGCTCAGCTCGCTATGTCCCCACCTCTGCAAACGCTTCGAGGCTTCAATCTCATTACATTTACCCCTTCAAGATCTTATAGTGCACTAAGAACGTAGACCAACATACACAGTAGTTGTCAGGTCATAATGAGAGCTTCTTGCTCACTATAGTCCCTGGCAAGCAATTTAACGCGGGTTTTGATTCCCTACTGGATGAAATAAACCACTAATCTTACCAAAGGAACACAGCTCGACAACCACCCCCTCGTTTTTCTTCTCTGAAATTTCCACGTGCTCCCTCTACATCTTCTGTTGCTCTCCTTGCTATGTTCCTTTTCCCCTTAAATCCTTCAGTATAATTTTAATAGAGGTTTTCATGTCCTGGTCTGTTAACTCCAGACTAGGTTTCTTTCTATTGACTGGTTTTTCTGGTCTTGGGTCACACTTTCCTGCCTCTTGTTCTTTTTGATTGGATACTGGACATTGTGAATTTTACTTTTTTGGGTGTCTAGATCTTGCCGTCTTTTGTCTTAAAAGTGTTATTACTTGTGATTCAGTGTGATCTTTCCAAGGCTACTGTTAAACTTTGCCTTTACTCTGGGGACAGTGTAGCCCCGCTAGGAGGCTCTGCCTTCTGGTGTCTCTCCTGAAAGCCTTCACTGATCACTGAGGACCCCCTCACCCCAGCTGGTGGGAATCTGAGGACCCCTCACCCCAGAGCAAGCTTAGGAGCATTCGGTTCAGACACCTGGCCGCCCCGTGCCTGGGGCACGCGTGTCTTCGGATCCAGCAAACACCCGAGGGGACCCCTGTGCAGACTTTGGAGCTCATTTTTATGTAACTCTCTCCAGAACTTGATTCCACAACTGTCAGCTGCCTCAGCCTCTCTGAACTCCAACCTGTCTCCTCAACCCGGTGGCACAGCTGTGCTATGCGTGGAACCTCCCTCCGCCCCGTGGTCCAAACTGTGTCTCCTGAAAGAAACCCGGGGTGACGGCAGGGTCACCTCTCTTGGAGGGTCACGGTCCTGAGCTGGTTGCTGCCCAATGTCTTAAAACAGCTGTTCACAGATTTTTGTCCTGATTCCTTCTGATTCCTGTGACAATGTCATGACTAAAAACAGAAATCCTCTCCCCCTGAATTTTAAACAGCACTTTTTAAAAATATATAAAACTAATGTAGTGTTTATTGGAAATAATTTTGGTAAAATACAAAGTAAATACAAAGTAAAATACAAAGAGAAAAATACAAATGATAATCCTACTACCCAGAGATAGCCACTGTTAAAATTACCATATATAGATCTTTAATCACCATCCACATGGAGCCCTATATTTTTAATAAAAATGAGATCATACCATAACTGTAGTTTTCATGTCTGCTCCCCCCTGCCCAGTTAATAATATTCAGTAGCATATCTCAAGTCATGGACTCCATTTCTATAATTCCATTTCGATAGCCAAAGGCTACTGTGCCATACGGTATTCCAGCACATGCATTTGACCCACACCCCAGAACTGCCACCTCTCCAAATTCCCCAAACAGCATTCCTAATTGCAACAGAAAGCCCTAGATTCCTCACGACGAGCTTTCTCAATACATGCCACTCAAAAGAGCACTGCTTTAGGGGCACAACTTGGGTGGCCTGCCATAGCCAGCCACCTCCCATCTTCAAGAACCCTTGGCAACAGCTACGGCTAAGTATCTGATAACTACCAAAACAGGAGAAAACTGACTTCCTGGAGCATGGTTCAGAAGGACTCAGAGCACTGCAGGAGACCTGGTCTGTAACTTGCAACGCTTCCAGAACAAAGAGTTCTGTCCAACAAAGACCCCACTCAGAAGAGCTGGCCCTGCCCACGGCTGCCCCCGGGTCCTGACCCCAGCCCCAGCCGAAGCTTGAGTTCCAGGAGCCACCGCCAAGGGAGCTACTGTGGGAGTTTAAAAAGAATTGTTTTAATTCAAATATTTATTCAAATATTTTGAGATGTCTTAGGTGAAAGGCAATATAAAGTCACATTGTCATTCCTAGTAAAAATTTTCCCGGGGAAAAACAATCCTTCCAGCAATGCCTGAGAGGTAACTCTAAGAGGATCGTTTCCCATTATCTTGCGGGTAAGTCTAACTGAGGCCAAAAATTCAAAATAAGAATAAAGAGTACAAACTTTAGAATCTTCCCAACCCTTCCTCTGTGGTCACCATGCAAATAACAATACTACAATAACGTTCTTGTTACTATTGTTCCACTATGAGCTGAGCAGACAGCAGAGGGAGGAAGGTGAGCAGTGCTTCACACGCACCTGTCCAGGTCCTGACCAAGCCCCTCTCTCTGCTTCAGACCTACATCAGCAGGCAAGACCTTGACTCCCACTGTCTAGGAAACCTCCAGGGAGGCCCAGTGGGTCCTCTGTCCAGCAAGCTTGACCTCCACGGGGTCTGGCTGAGGTTTTCTGCCCCGAAGAGGAGCACACAGAACAAAGGCTTCCCATCACTGGGCCCCAAGTTTCACTGTAGCTTCTGCAAGGCATGCCAGCCTCACTCTGGACCGTGCCCCTCAGAGCACCACCAGACTGCACTCAAGCTGGAGGAGAGAGTGGCCCAGTTCCCACCAAGCGTAAGGCATACCTGAGGCACTGTAGGAGGATGAGGATGGCGTTCTCCGCGAGAAGCTCTTGACGGCCAGGCTCTGGCCCCGCTGTTTCCGCCGCCACGCTGTCCGACATTTGGAGTCAATGCTCTGCTTGATTCGATACCAGTCAGATTCCGTGATTCCAAATTTATAGAAAAGGTGGCCTACAAGAACACACAGCAAATAAAAGCTGTGAGATAAAGGCCTTCTTCTCGGGCCCAGCTGTTTTGGCGCAACCTGGACACAGAGCAGGGTGCTGCTGGGGCCACACTCCCAGGCGCACCTACAGGGCTTGGCCCCTTGGCTCCTTGCAAAGGATCCAGAAAATCACATCTCACAGAGAAGGTAGTCAGCCAGTTAATAAATGATCTCCCAAGATCAGGGATAAATACTTACTAAAATATAATCCCATGTTCTTCTAATTCACCTAACTTTTAAATATCTGTGACATGAGGAGCAGGGCACTAAGTGTTCTCACACACTGTCTCTGCACGCTCCAGCTTCTCTCTCAGCCCTAAATGCACAGACAGCACCTAACGTCCAGAGAACAAAATCAAGGATCTCAACAACTTAATCAAAACTGTTTTTCTGAAACGCCAGCTCATTACCCTGTATTTGTTCATGTGTACGTGGCGACCTCCCTCACTTCCTTCAAGTCTTGGCTGGAATGTCAGCTCAATAACGCACCCTCACCCCCAGCCGTGTCCCCACACCCCACACCCCACCCCGCACGCCTGGGACTGGCTGCCGTCTTCTTGTTTTTTCAGAGCACTGATCACTTTCTAACATTTGGATAATTCATCTATTTAGGAATTTGTGTTTGCTCTTTGCTTCCCTCGCAAACACGGGATCTCTGTTTTGTTCACCTACGCACGTCAACCACCCGAACGTCTCGGCACATAGTGAATGCTTAAATATTTGTTGGATAAATAAGGATTACAACTGACCTGAAGACCTTCTTCCATAGCTATTTACGTCTGCTGTGTGCTTACGTAACTTACTGAGATCCTTCCCCAGTAGAACACACTCTCCGAACCAGCAGGGACTATGCGTTCTACCGTTGCTTTTACCCCCGGAGCACCCCACACACCTAGCTGAATGGGCACTGCCTACACCCCATTGTGGGGCCACAGAAGGCGCACACAGTCCTGCACTCCTCCAGGGGCTCACCCTGCACACAGGAGAGCACCTCGCTGGTACCTACAGTTATTAACCACTCACATTTACAGAGAGCTCTCAAAACATTACTGAATGGGCATCCAGAGACCCTCCATTCAACAAGGAGGAAACTGAGGATCCAGGAGCCACTGTGGAGCAGAGGACAGAGTGCAGCCAGCCCCTGCTGGAGGCCCAGCACACTTCTCACCAGACCACGAGACCCCTTCTTTGTACCAAATGGCGACAGGAATTAGTGATTACGAATGTGGGAATCCTAAGAAATTCCCTTCCACACAGTGGCCTCTCAGGCTCACGCAACCCCACTGACAAACAGGAAAATAAAGGGACAGAATTCAAAATTGTAAAAACAAAAGGATTAATCTGAAAAACTTCCTGTTTTGACTACTAAGAGCACTGAGTTTGGACCATTGACTGAGAGTTATATTACTGCTCAAGGCCTAAAAACCTGTTTTTATTGAGACCAAAATACTAGAAATAATCCAAACAGAGGAAGTGTTTGTTTTAAGTACTATATTAAGTATCAAAAGTATCTTGGATTCTGGAAAGACACTTCCTGACTTTTTCTATGAGCACATGCTTAAGACATATTTGACTCATTTAACAGAATGACAGCCAAAGTTTCTGTCCTCTAGACAAAAACAAATCAGGTTCAGGAGGGGTAGGATTTATAGGATCAGAAAGAACAATAACCTAAAGTAGTTTCAGCAGCACTTTTTCATCCTCATGCACAAAAGGAAATTCATAAATGAAGCGTCAACTCTGGTTTCTGATGTTCTTCAGGTCATCTCTAAAATAATCACAGAATCACCATTCAGTAAATATTTACTGAGTGATTGCCATGTGCTGGGGATGGCCTCATGAAGTCTGGGCTAGTTACCAACTTTAGTGAGAGAAGAACCCAACTACTGACCACAGTTACAATAAAACCCAACTACAGACCACAGCTACAGGAGAACCCAACTGCCGACTGCTATTACAATAGAAACCAAGTATTAAAATTACAATTAAATAATTACAGGTGAACCCAACTACTGACTATGGTTTCAGAAGAACCCAACTGCTAACCATAGTTACAACAGAACCCAACTATTAAAACTACCGTTAAATAGTCACAGGAGAACCCAACTGCTGACTGTGGTTACAATGGAGCCCACCTACAACTGTGGTCTTCAAGGCAAGAAAAGAAACAATAATCACACCCAGTATGGAAACACCTTTGGAGACTCACCAATAACAAGAAACATGCTCAAAACCAACCTCCTGCTGTCCTCATATCTTCACACTCAAGGGAAAAACTTCTCAATACCTCCAGGAATTAATGAAATTATACAAAATTTTAAAACTTCTTAGTTTTATATTCTTTTCCATATATATTCTTTTCCATTACCAACAAGTATATATACACTATATAAATATATATTTTAATATATATTAAACATTATTATATGTTTTATATATTATATGTAAATACAACATATAAATAACATGGGTGTATAAATACAAGAAATGAGCAAAAACATTAACATTTAAAATTCGACTTTGTAAAAATCAATTTGCCAGATCAAAACCTGGTTTATATCCTTTAAAGAAAAAATAAACATGCATATAGTTACACACTATCCCTTTTTAGGTTCTCGTGAGACATTGGGTTACATAATTCCTTCCAACAGCAACTCACGGCTCCAAATGATGGCCGTGCCACCCTGGTGACCACCAAGAAAAAGCAACTAACGAATCGGCAGCAAAACGTCTCCGCCACCCCAAGAGCTGTGGGTCTGGGAAGGAAGGTCTGATGGGGTCTGAACAGGGCACAGGATTCAGACTCTGCCCCCAGAAACCCGCTGTCAGACCCCAGCCGTGGGCCGGCACACCAGCCTCTGAGCAACTCCCCGGGAAGCCCTGACCTCCGCGCGCCCTGGCGTTGCTGCTTCCACTGGCTTTTCAGAAGCTTTCTGTGCCTTTTCTGACAGCACTGAGCAACCTCAGCCCAATAAATGGTGTAGGGAAAATCTTACAATGATTATGATCAAACGATTACCTTGAACCTAACTGCTATTTTACACTTGTAGAAGCATTTTATCTCTTGACATACATTTAAAAAAAGAAAAAAACTCATGAAAACAAGAATGTCATTACCCTCACTCCAATTTTGAGGCAAAAGCCAGAGAAAGGAGAAGTAATTTGTCCACGTCAGGTTACCAGTTAGGAGTGAGAACCAGCCTTGAAATTCAGGCTTCCCAGTGCCCACCAAGTGGGGAAGAGGCGGCCACACTGTGTGGTCCTCACCAGCACCCCAGGAGCCCCATGAGGCAGAGGCAGGGGCACCCCGATCGCACACCGCGTGCCTCTGCTCTCGGGGCTTCCCTTAGCCCGAGCACGCTGGCTCCTCGGGGCAGGAGACGTGCTGGAACTCAAGGTGAGAATGACACCTGCAGCAGTTTCCAGGACACAGAGAACAGAAGGCACCCGGCCTCTGGTGGTTGAGACACATGATGCCTACAGAGCTGTGGCATCCATCCCATCTGGGGAGCACAGCGTTCCATCGCGCCTTAGTCCATGCCTTCAGCAGGCCTGTCCCTGCCACCTCCGCCAGGGGCCCTGGGAGCAGCGAGGGTGTGCCTGGCTCAGAGCGGCAGCCCTGGCCATACCACACTCCTGTCTTTTCCTGGGGCAGGCTCTATGACAGTCCCCGCCATTGTGAATTGCCTTGCCACTTTCCAGAGCGCCCATGACTGACACTACTGGTTCAAACCATAAAACCAGATTCCCGGCTCTCAACTAATAAGCCTCACAGAGGCTGTCCGAGGCTCTGTGGGAGCAGAGACAGACAAAGGCAAACCAGCAGAGTTCGCCGTGCGCATCTCGGTGGCTGGCGGGAGGTTTATCAGTCGCAAAGGAATGAAAACACTACCACTGCTCACGTAATCTCAAGTTCAAAGAGAGAATAAAGCAGGAAGTGAGTGCCAACAATTTATTTCTTGAAATTACAGACTTGACTTGATAGTGCTGGCCTAAAAAACAAAAGTAATCTGTGACCCTCTGCCCAAGGGAAGCAGCAGATCTAATCACTCCCGAGGAGCCAGCGTGGCTGGACTCACGCTGCACCCCCAACACCCAGAGCCTCCCAGCCTCCCAGCCACCTTAGCTACTTCCTCCCAGTGTGGCGACTGATTCCTTCATGGGGAAAATGATGGGGCCACACCTGTTCCCCATCTGTAGAGAGCCCTGAGGGCCATTCTCAGACTACCCCCCCCCGCCCCCACGCAGGGCAGAGCACCCGGGTCACCTGCTGAGCAGGGGCCTCTAGCTGGTCTCCATCGCTCACAGGTGCCTTCTCTGCCTGAGCCCAAGCTGACCAGACCTTCCTCCCAGTCTCCAGACTGGTGCACTCACTGTCCCCTACAGACACACACCTGCAAACGGCATTGCCTGCAGTCCGCCCGCAAGGGCACACACAAAGTAGCCTCACCACTCTGCCCCATGGAGAACCTGGATAAGACACAGCAGTGATTACCAACGTTCAAAAGAGCCTACGCCTGTGTACTGGGTTGAACAGTGTCCCTGCAAAATTCATGTCCTTCCTAAGACCTCAGAATGTGACCTTACTTGGAACTAGGGTCTTTGCAGATGTGATTAAGTAGGTCAAGATGAGGTCACACTAAAGTACAGTGGGCTCTAAATCCAATGTGACTGGTGTCCTTATAAGGAGACGAGAGAGACTCGACACAGACACACAGAGAGATGGCCCTGTGTCAGCGGAGGCAGAGATTAGGGTGATGCACCCACAAGACGGAGAATGGCACAGACTGCCAGCCACCACCAGAAGCTGGGAGAGGGAAAACTCTTCAGAGGAAGAGTGGCCCTGCCACACCCTGACCCCAGGCGTCTGGCCCCCAGGCCTGCGAGAGAACTGGCGTCTGTGTGCTGAGCCACCCAGGCTGTGGCCTACAGCTGCCCCAGGCACCTGGCACGTGGGCTGAGAACCATCCCCGGGCGCACAGAGACAAGAGCGAATGACGCTGCCATGCCATCCGCTGCTTTCTGCTGGGAAACACCACCTTCGCTTGGCGCGACAACAGGCATCCGACAGGTCGTCCTCGAATGCATGACTTCCTACTTTGTGCAAATGAATCAGACTTCTCCCTGCCTGCTAGGGGGCCTCATGGGTACCTCTGGCTCACACCAGCATTCTCCACAATGTCTGCAAAGATCTGGGGCCACCTGGTCTGACATGTATTTTCACTTCACTTCTAGTAACTCACAAATTAATGACTTGCTCTACTGCATGGTTCACAGAGAGGCTTGTATGATCCATTAGTAAAAATCATAAGAACTAAGTCTATATTCTCAATTCCAAAAAAGGGGGGGAACCACTTATATTCTTAGATCATATTTCTTATGAAAATGTTTTAAGTTTTTTTAAGTTACAAAAATGTGCTACTTTTGCATATAGCACACAAACTATTTGGTTAGCTGCCCAAATTCTGGGGGGCCCATCAATCCTTGGGAACCCTAAGAAAGCCAACACCCTGAAAAGCAAATTGCTGTATTTCCCCCTCTCTCAATAAACTTGTTCCTTCATTTCAAGAAAGTAGTACTTAGAAATAAATATTACCTTTGTTATGTTTCAAAATGCAGATTTTTTTCCTTCAGAAAAAGGGAAAAAATATTTCTGCTGACAAATGGAAAGGAGAAACTGAAACTCTTCTCCCTAGTGAGCTAGCCTCAGCGCACCAGGATGTGGCTGCGAGCTCTGCGGAAGCGGCAGGCAGAGGCAGGGCAGCGCGGCCGAGGCCGCTCTCGCTGAGGCCTGGGTGGTTTAGTCCATGTGTTC
Source organism: Daubentonia madagascariensis (assembly GCA_023783475.1). Classification (NCBI taxonomy): domain Eukaryota; kingdom Metazoa; phylum Chordata; class Mammalia; order Primates; family Daubentoniidae; genus Daubentonia; species Daubentonia madagascariensis. The sequence goes on along the minus strand of JAKFHU010001784.1, from coordinate 5,175,657 downwards.
ATTCGGTTTGTTTTGCTTTTTGAGCAACAACTAGCAATAAGGACTAAACCGGGCCATAGGGAGAAAGGGTAAACAAATACTTTTAACATTTCAACAATTCCACGTGAACTCAAGCAACAGAACTTGAGCCTTCACAAGGCTTCGCCGACACAGATGCACCCGGCCTGGGATGGCAGGGTAAGGAAGGGCTCCCGTCCATGATCTCCGCTGAGATTTCACACCAGAGGAAGGAGCCTGTGCATGTGTCACCTGCACCCTCAGAAGAGCCTGGCACGGTGGCAGGCAGGCCTTGCTGTTACAAACGCGAGGATTCTCTCCATTTGAAACTCAAGAGCCAGACACAGGGTGCACATCGAGGGGCTGGAGCCGCGGGGCCAGGGTGTACAGCGTAGGTCCCAGCCCAGTCTGCCTGCGCTCTCCCCAGACCTGCCTCCAGTGTGAGCGCCGAGTATCTCACAAATTTGAGATACAGGCACAGGGGCCTGTAAGCTGAGCCGTGAGTGCTGAGAAGGCTCCACACTGCCGCCCACCTAGGCAGGCAGACGGGCAGGCTCACACTCCTTCCTCCTTGCTCCTGGCCCTGGTCCCCCACACTGTGTAAATGCAGGGCCACCCCAGGGCAGGTCCTCAACACACAAAGATCTGGAAAATCCACCCACTTGGAATATTGTGGTAGGCAGAGATGTGGTTCTTGGGCACTTCCTGCCCCCTCCGGGGACCCCTGGACCTGCCTGCGTGGCACTCTGTTCATCAAGGACACAGCAGCCACATCCACACCACAGCTGCCCACCCTCTCCAACGACAGGGATCTTACAGCCAATGTGCAACACGCCCAGGCCCGGCACCTATCACCTCCTGCTGGAGACACTAAGCAGGCAGGGCTGCAGCCCAGGAGCAGGGGGTGTTGCCAGCTCAGAGCCACAGCTTGGCTGCAGGAGAGAGTCTGCACTGCGCCAACCCCTGTCCTCCTGACAGCCCCTCAACCCACTCTCCAAACAGTGGCTTTACTGTGTGCTAATGGCGGAGCCACGTGGGCAGCATGTAAGGGGCATGTCACAGTTCTCCCAGTGACCCCCTGAGAATGAGCATGGTATCTCAAATTTGTGAGATACTTATTCGTTCTTTGTGAAATTACATGTAACAAACATGACAAATATACATACACTGAGTCAGGAATTCCTCTAAGAAAACGCACAGGTCTCCCCTGCTTGAAAAAAAAAACAATGAGCTACATGTGTGACATAACCACAGCTGTGACACAAAGTGCTGTCCTGTCTGCAGTGCTCTGTCCACCCCACTCAGCACCCACAAGAATCCACGGGGGCTACCCACAGGCTCCCACCCAAACCCTCACAAGCCCTGCCACGTGGGCTTCGATGTGAACACAATTTTTTTGCTTGTAATTCAGAAGTTGATGATAGTAAGTTAGTCACCTAAGACAAAGAAATGGGCTATCTACCACAACACGGAGCAGTGACAGTGGGTGTTCAAACTTCTGTTAAGCAAACCTCACTCATGTTTGCAGAGTCCGCGGCCTCTCCACACGGCCCTGTTAACAGGCCTGCCTCTTTCATACGAAGCCGCCCTGAAGGCCAGCCCAGCCCCCAATCCGGCCCGGCGCTCTGCTCTGAATCCCAGCCCTCACTGGGCACCTCCACAGTGCCCAGCACCAAGAGCACAGAGGTGGGCACGATGTGGGTGAGCCTCCGTCCTACAGGAGCTCACAACCCAGGGGCACTTCTAGCAGAACTATGGTGCCAGCGGGACGCCCACTGTTGGGGACGGCGCCCGGGGAACAGAGCTCCCAAGCTTGGTCCAGGAGTGCAAGGAGGCAGGCCTAGGGCACCAGGGTGTGCGGTCCCATAGCCTGGTGGGCACAGCCAACAACCTGGACTGCCTGGGAGGGCACCCCTGAATCCAGCGGGCCCTGGGGAGAGGGTGGCAGCAGGCACCAGATTCAACACTCCTCTCAAGCCTCCTGACGGTGAGAAGAAGCTTGGTGGGCACATCAAGTCATGGCCAAGAGGCACAGGGGGACCAGGGCCTGCCCCTGCTCTGTCCCATGCAGCACCTTCCACCACCCCCGCAGACTCCCTGGGCACAGGCATGCCCACCCCACCACCCCGCCATGCCTCCATCACCTCTCCAGAATGTCCTCTGTGCCCCTGCGAGGAAATCACAACCTGCACCAGCGAACAAATCACAGCCTGCACCCAGAAGGCTCTCATTCCAAGGCACTGCTCCCAATCAGGCCGACCACCTGCAGCTTCAGCCTAGAGGAAGGCCTCCTTCCCCGGAACGCCACTGCACCCAAAGCACAGCACACCTAAAACGGCTGCTCCCGAGACCCAGCTCATATGCTGCTGCCCCCCCACAAAGCGCCCTCTGGTCCAGGCTGCACCCTCCACCTGCCACAGGGCAGCACAACGTCCCTGCGGGGCCCCCGAAATGCTATCTTCTGTATTACAAACGCTCATGTATATCTGACTATGCGCTCAGTGGCTGGGGGCCATTTCCCACTCATCTGTGTATCCCAACAGCACCCCACACTGTGGTCTACCAAACACCAGCACAAGGCTGCTTGTTACCAAGCAACCCTGTGTTTTAAGGCTGGAAGCTCATCACGTGGTCATGTGCACCGATCTAAGCAGTACCAATGCCCTGGGAGGGTCCCGGCCACATCATGCTCTAAAGCAGGGTGTGGCAGAGGGGTGGCACACAGCCACCACTATTGGCTTACAACTGTCTGTGGCTGCATCAGAGCTGAGTAGGTTGGCCCACAAAGCCTGGAATATCTACTATGTGGCCTTAAGGAAAAGGCTGGGCCCTGCTCTGAACCTCCCCTGCGACACCCTATTCGTCCGTGAACTGCTTTGCTCCCCATCTGAGAAACCGGTGTCCACTGCCCACATGGGTGGTCTTCCAGTAAGTTATGTGAAATGACTCCAGGGTCCACGACAGGTGCCCACTAGAGTCAGACAGCAGTGGCACAAAGCCTGGGCTAAGACACGGGCATGTCGGGAAGACAAGCCACCCACCCACTCTCAGATGTGAGCAGGGAACTGGGCTCCACTTCACAGCAACTTTGTGAAATTCTGCAGTCAGTATGACACTCTCGGTCTTAATCAAAGGTCAGTGTAAGCAGCCATATAAAAAGTATCCCCACCAGTTTTGCAATAGTTACTAAAAAAGTTGGCCCTCATATTTCTCACTGTTCCTAACAGAAAGGTTCACAGGCCAGCATCAGGCAACTTCACCCAAAGAGCCAGGCTCTGTCCTGGGGGAGGGCAGGTCTCCACCGGGAGAGCATGGACACCCGGTAACTTGTCTTGCTCTCTTTTTCTGCTAAATTAGGTTTAAATTTCACACTCGACTGCAGCGACTCTCCACAGCTGGGTTTTCTGACGGGGGCCTCAGTCTCCTGTGTTTGCTCCTTTTATCTCACGTGTTATTAGAAGCCACGTCGAATGGCTTCTGGGATGAGGTGGACCCTGTGGAACAAGTGAACCAGTGCGCGAGTGTCGGGCCAGAGGGTGCTGAGAAGGACCTGAACGGGCTGCATCATTTCCAAATGTCAGCGGAAGGATAACGCAGCGATAACCAAGTGCCGCTCTTCAAAGAGGAGGAAAACTTCACAGGCCGTGTTGGGTATTAGAATTTCTCAGGAGATCTCCTGGCTCCCATCGCACACGGCTCGGCTGCCAAGGCCGAGCCTGTCTGGAAGGAAGGAGGCAGGCGGCATCCTGCGGACAGCACCGGGAAGCTCCTGCGAGCCTAGATCGGTGCACCAGCGGGAGGACAAGGAAGACCCTGTTCCTCCTCCTCCTGCTCAAGAACGGCCTGAGGACACAAGGCTTGGTTTTTAAAGTCCCTGGAGAAACACATCCCACTGTCTCTCTCCTCCGCAGGGTGCCAGACAACAGCTACTACAGGGATGCTCAATTCGGAACCCCCACTGCCTGCATCTGTCACAACCCCGACACCAGCGTCCTCCCCACACCAGAGATGGGTCCCAACTCAGCCGCCCGCCCGCTCGCCCGCCCCAGGCCTGCGTGTGGACGCAAGCCCCGCTTACAGCGGATGCCATAGATGGTGAGCGGGTCCAGCTGCTTCTTGCCATGCTTGCCCTGGCCCGAGAGGTTGGACACGGCCTGCACCTCCCGGTGGAAGAGGTAGTCCAGCAGCGTCAGGGCCATCTTCTCGGCGGTGCGGCAGTTGGTGCTGATGTGCAGCATGTCGGAGGGGATGATGGCGCAGCGCACCCGCATCTCGGGGTTGTTCTCATCGCCCAGCCAGGTCCCGTTGGGGTAGTCCTCTGGAAGAGAGAAGAGAGAGTCCGCAGGCAGCCATGGCTCGGGGCACGTGCCGTACAAGCCCACACTGCCAGGACGCCGAAGCGCTCAGCTCAAACACGCCCGAGAGAGACGCTCCAGCTTCCACAGTAGCTGCCAAGAGTGCTAGGGCAGCTCCTACCGTAACATGAGAAAGCACCATGGGGGTGCTGAAACCTGACAAAGAACAGGAACTATTCTATCGCTCCTGAAAAGGCAGCCTAGGTTTCTTCCAATCCATTTCAGAAAGATGAGTGTGACAGATCACACTGTGTAAACATTCTTTGTTCTGCACTAGAGGCCGGCCGCTGTCGGAGCCAGACCTGCCTGGTCAGCTCAGTGAGAGCACACAGAATGCAGAGCGCTCAGCGCCGTTCACACAACTGAGCCCGCCCAGAGGGGCCCTCCTGCAGCTCTCAGAGGCTGACCAGGCGTGGCCGCTGGTGTGTGCCCAGTGGCGGGGCCTCCACAGTGCAGGGGAGACCCAAGACCCGAGCAGGGACACAGACCCAAGTTCATCCTCAGGTCTGGAAGAGGCAACATCATATGTTCTAGTCTCAGACACCAGATTCTCTTTACAGCCCCATCAGGGTAAAGAGCTTTAAAAAGAAAAACATTAAGAATTGTGTTTGTTTCAAGCTTTGCTCACACGTGGAAGAGAATCAGAGCAGGGGGCCACTTGGCACACCTGTCTCCAGGACAACTGAGAACGATGCCTGTCCCTATGCCTAGAGGGCCCAGGACACCGACACGAGGCCACCTGGGAGCTCAACAACAGCCCAAGTGAGACCAAGGAGCCCTACGGTCACCCTCCGCACGGCAGAGGGCAGGTCTGGTGTGGCAGGGGCGTGTTTACCCCCAAGGGCCCCTCTGCCCTCCCCACTGAGTCCTGCCCACCACAGTGCTCTGGACTTTTCTTTCCTGTCACCCTTTCCTGTTTGGGGGCCTCGCTCTCCCTTCCCCTCTCTGACGGCTTAGCAGTGAACATGGGTCTCTGCAGGGGAAGCACCTGCTCTGACCTCCTTTCCTCCTCTTGGGGCCAGACTTACTTCCTTGCCACACATGCACCACTTGTGGTTTTATATCATTTTATATCCCAAAAGCAGCTAATAACAGAAGGAAGACAACGCCGAGTCTTGCATCGGGGGCAGGTCTGGGGGAGGTGGGGAGATGCAGGAGGAGCGGGGCCTCCGGGACCCCACAGTCAATAAGGCCACGTGCTCTGCCTGCCCTGCCCTGTGACTCCTGCGGACCTGCTGTCCTCCCATACCGCTGGACACGCCCCTGCTACCTGCAGAACTGACTTTCCTTCCGGATCTCCTCACACTGTGCCCAGCCACCGAATCTGACCTCCACCTGCCAGCTGTTTCCTGCAGGAAAGACACTGAGACAGCGGCTCCAGCACGAGTAGCCGGGCTTGCCACAGCCCCGGTGCCTGAGTCCCAGTCTTTGCCTTTGCACCCTGAAAGTCACCGCACACCCCAGACTCTGGCTTTCTCAGGGGCAGTTAAAACACAAACGCTCAGAGCTCAGCGTTCCAGCGTGGTAAGCACTGACACCGTCTCCACCTTCAGCAAGGCCGCGAAGCTGCTGGTGGGAAGCACGGTGCCCAAGCTGGAGCAGAGAAGGGCCAGGCCACGGAGGAGAAGACAGAGCCAGGCTGGAAAAGAGATTCCCACAACGGGGAGTGGGAGCTCCCGCCGCCTGCCTGGGAGTGCCGCCCGCCCGCCCCTCCAGCACCCTCTGGGACCCAGGGAAGGGCGCCTCCGAGCGGGTGCTGGCTCTCGGCTTCCGAGATGGACTCTTTGTGAGAGGGGTTTGTTTCTCTCAACCAAGACTACGCCTCTGCAAACAGCCTCTCCGGGTCACCGTAAGATTGACCAAGTGAGGGATGTGAAAGGCTTGTTGACTTGTCAAACATCACCTTCAGAAAGCCTCCCTGTCGGGCAGAAGAAAACTCCTTACGTGGTCACAAACCAAGAGAACTCCTGCTCCTGCTTGGAAACTCAGCAGCTTCCAAACAATCTCTTCCGACCCCAAAGCGGAGCCAAGTGAAGGTGTGTGCGAGGAGAGTCCCCTCCCCGAGGCACAGGTGCCCTGTGGAAGGGTAGAGATCTAACTAAGGTCACAAGCAAGGAAGAGGCAGAGCCTGAACCAGAAGCAAGTGCTCTAGACCGTGGCAAGTTCCTGCCTACTAAAAACCGGTGATTTGGGCGTTTCTAGTGTCTCTTCCTAAAAAGCTGATCCCCAAACACTTTCAGATATTAAATGATACCTTTTCTGTACTGAAACAAAAGGCATTCTTTCTTACAGGCTTCCTGATAAAATTTGCTGGATTATTCGACTTCCTACATATACAAAATTCTCTATTAGGAAAAGAGAAAAGAAAGGAAAAAAAAAAAAAAAGCAATTAAAAATCCCAGCCTGGAATTTGCACTGTCTGACCACAGAGAAGTGTTATAAATTTATATGTACTTTTCTAAGAAGTCAGTCTGTTGGAAAGAATTAACCAAAAGTTTAAATACAAACTGTTTAAGAATCCTCTCTTCTGACTTCCTTTGAGTACTAACTTCCCAGAACCATATTAAAAAACGACCTGTGTCGTTTTGTATGTTGTCTAGACCTCTACCGTGAGTTTACATTCACCACTAAATCCCTACCTCACAAATGCCACGTGAATCGTGCAAGAAGTCCGAGCCAGGCGAACCAAAGACACAGGCTGCGGCAGCTCAGACCAACAGAGGTGAAGCGTCACCACCATGGGATCAGGGAAGAAACCGTCCCAGTGTCATCGTCTGTGAGACAGGCCGGAGACAGCACCCTCCAAGCTCCCGGGAAAGAAGAGAGGACCCCCAGGAACCCAGACCCCGACTGGCCCCACCTGGCACTCAGAGTGAACATCGCCCTGGAGACGCTCAGCCTTAACTCACTGCTGACCTTGGGAGACAGACGCAGCCTGGCCCCCAGCTTCTCACTGCTACACGAATCACGTCTTTTACACAGAAAACGAGACGCGAGCACCTGCCCACATAAATACCTGAGAAATTCCCCTTTGACAATTCAGAAAGGATATATTTAGTTTGCTATAATGTCTTGGTCCAATTTTGGCATTTGAAACAATAGATTCTAGTAGCACTCTTTTAAAAGTACAAGTCAGATCATAATAAAAATAAACTTGCTTTCTATTTTAGTCATTTAAATCCTCAGTGAAATTGTCACTGCTGAAAAACCTATTAAAATGGAAAACTTTCAGCAGTAATTTGAGCTTTCTTGCCATTAAAGCAGATCAGAGTACAAACCTTTGCTTTGAGAGTCTACGTTAAGCTCCAGAAAAATGCAACACACGGGAGAAAACACAGAGGTGAGAAGAACAACTGTGTCCTTGTGACCCTCAGGTTTCAGTGCAGAGAAGCGGCCGCCTGGCCCGTGCCTCCTCTCTCCACGTGTGAGGAAGAAAGGACGCTCGCTCCTCCGACTGCCAGTCGGCTCTGTCCGAGTCCTCTGCGGTCAGGGCCCAGGCTTGAGCAGCGCTCCCTTCCCACGGATGAGAGGCAACTGCGTGGGGCAAAGACGAGACAGTACTCATCAGCGCCTGCCACGCGCCCGGACCTCACGTGCACAACCGCACCCCGGGACTCTCCCGAGGAAGCGCGGGCAGCCAAGTTGACTGGCACCAACACGTCCTCACTCCTCCCAAGCCAGCAGCCAGGCCCCGAGCCAACTGATGGGACTGCACACACCTTGTGCGCGAAGGACCTCATGAGCCACCGAAGAAGGACGCCCAGTCACCAGTCACAACAAACACCGCCAGACCCCAAGCCAGCCAAGCTCACCCCCTCGGCCCCTTCCAGAGACAGCATGGTCCATGCCCGCCTGCCACAACTGCCTCAACCTGCTGCAGGTCTCAGGGCCCCAGCGGCAGGTGATGGGGGAAGGCAGGCAGCAGTTCCCACTCCCCAGGAGGGTGCAGCCTGCACAAAGGTAGGTTCCACTAGGCTGCCCCCACCCCCTCCAGACATCCCTGGGGTGATCTGAGAGCTGCCTCACCTGCTGGTTTTCCTGAGCTATTCCTGAGATATTCTGTTTTGTTTTGTTTTGTTTGTTTTCTTTCAGAGAGGATCTCATTCTGTCACCCCGGCTAGAACACAGTGGCATCACCACAGCTCACTGCAACCTCAAACTCCTGGGCTCAAGTGACCCTCCTGCCTCAGCCTCCCGAGTAGCTGGGACCACAGGCACCCACCATGACACCCAGCTAATTTTTCTATTTTTTATAGAGATGGGGGTCTCGCTCTTGCTCAGGCTGGTCTCCAACTCCTGGCCTCAGCGATCCTCCCGCCTCGGCCTCCCCGAATGCTCGGATTGCAGACGTGACCACTGTGCACGGCCTTCGTGAGCTATTCTGAGACTCACACATTCAGTACTTCACGGTCAGGGAGTTGACTGATAACGTATTCCCGTCTCTGCCAAAAGGACAGTGAACAAACCAAAAGAAGGCAATACTACATCAGCTGAATGCTACGAGTTGCTGAAGACTGGAACGTTGGAACAACTGCACAAAATTCTCACATCAATGCAAATTTCCTCAAGTAGCCTCACCCAGTCCCTCGCACGTTGCAAAGAACAGATTCATGGTCAGGAGCTGGTACCAGGCTAGATTTTCCATCCACATTGAAAATTAATTTTCATCTGGCTTTTGTAAAGGCCTGTTCAAATTGCTTGTGAATCTCAAAAGCAACAGAGTGCACAGAATGAAAGAAATAGTTCCAATAATGAATAGTAACCCAAGAAATCCCAATCACAAGCACAAGAACAAAGTAATGTCAAGCGGCTACCTTTCTTCTGTGTATGTGTACTAATCAGTCAAATTTCGCCTAGAGCACGTTAATCATTACTGAAAAATTCATTTCTCAAAAAATATTTCTCGACCTAAGAACTCAAGTGAATGTATGATGAATATTTTATTACTGTGCTACTTATAATTATTTGCACCATAAAAAATATGTGTTGGGATATCCCAGGATCCTGGGGGCAGGAACACCCTCTAAAAATAAAGCCGCATTTGTCTCAACGTGTCCACTCTGGCCACCTGCTACCTAAACTTCTACGTGTCACAGGCAGAGCTTCAAAAAAATCTCCATCCCTACCATGTACCAGTGGATACTCAATGAATATTTGGGTTTGGCATGGGAAGGGGGCCAGAAAGATTAATGACATGGGGGGAAATACCCCGACCTGTGCGAAGGCTGCGTGCCTGGAGGACAACCGTGAACTCCAGGTGGCCTTCCCATGGGCAGCCTTTCTATAAAGTCCAGGATTTCATAATTAAGTGACACGGAGTTTGAGAATTTTAGAATTCTGTAGCACTGACATTCCACAAACTACAAACTATAGAAATTTCTATCTAGAAATGGTACATTGTACCATTTTCTGTTTTGTCTGACTTTGGTAAACAATTCTATGATAGAGATTTCATCTATAATGCTCAAACATTTCTTCAAGTGTAAACAACTGTTTAACCATTAGAGAAAGGATCCTGTGACTCTGGGCCATGCGGTCACTCCAGCCATCTGCCAACACTCTGCATGGACTCTGCATGGCTCAGCTCCTCTAGTGTCCGGGGACCCAACACCAGTGTGAGCACAGTGGACAAGGTCAAACGACAACCCAACTGTACCATGATCCAGAACTCATATCCTGCCCAGCCTCCCCCCTCCACCACCCTGCACGCAGGGGTGCAGATCACATGCACGACTCTCCTGCACGCACGTGCGTCCGCGTCAGGATTTCATCAGAATTACAATCGCTCCCCTCTCTGGAATACTCCTGTGCCAGATCTCAAAAGTCCTGAGCAGAGGCATGAGACTGCACCAAGTGGAAAAACAGCCTCTGCTGGAAATCACAGGGGATGAACAACACCGCAGGTTACCCGGCATGCCAGAAACACCACCAAACGTTCTCAAATCCAGCATCCTCTTGCAGGGCTGCAGGCCCTGAGCCTGTCCCAGCCACGTCTGGGGAAGGAAGGAGCCCAGCCAGCCTCCTTCCAGAGAGTCCCTCGAGAGCAGCATTGTCACCAGGTGAGGGTGGGAGCAGGAGTTGGGGACAGGACATCTCGTGTCCAGAGACGATGACTGCGGCCTGGAGAGGCACAGATCAGTGTGACACTTAGCTCTGCACCTGAGAAGCTCGCTCTCCGAGGGTCTCCTCTCAAAGGGCGTCTTTCTGCGGAGGGCCCCAGGTAAACTCCAACCGTTGAGCGCCGAGTGTCGCTGTGGGCTCAACTGTGCCTGCAGCGGGTATCCCAGGACCTCCGTCCTCTGGCCCGAGGAGTGTGCCCCACTGGGCACAGGCTGCGCATCCTGAATCTCACCCTGAGCCGCCAACGTGCTGTGGCCCTCTTGCCTCCCTGGACCGCCCTTCTGACCGCCCTGACGCCTCAGGGAAACAGTGCACTGTCCTGCGTGGCCCACGCCCGCTCTCACTCTGGTTTGTCTCCACTAACCTACCCGCCGTCCTACTCTTCTCTGCAGCCAAATTATGACTGCCATGAAAATGTGCTCTCACGTTACCTCACATACAGCACTTATGTCAGAAACACCCATGTAAAATAAACTGTGTAAATAAATTTTCAAGGAGTATTTTTGGCTAAGTTTTCTTCTTTACATATGTGTGGCTGATGTTTTGTGAACACGGCAATTTTTACTAACCTGACTTCACAGCACAGGCGCCCTCAACGTCCTGCAGGGCAGGCCTCGGCGCTCCACGCGACGTCTCTCACAGACGACCTGGCCTGCCGGCGGCCTCACACCCCCCCTCACATCAGAGTCGCCACATAGGTCATCCCACTAACTGGGCTTTGGCGCACTCATGAGACCAACTCCTGACAATAATTCACTCATGATGGAAGTACAGCCCTTCCCCATTAAAATTAAGTGCCCGACATTTTATATGTACAATTTGTCAAGTTTTGTAAGAATTATCAAATGTTTACACAGCAGGAATCCAAACCCTTTCTTAAGAATCTTAACAAAATCCTTTCACCCATTAAGAGATCCCACGCTAGGCCCTTTTAGCTCATTTATTTCTCTCACTCAGCAGCAGCTGATCCTGGGGTGATGAGCCCGGCACACTTGCAGCACTCACCAAAGGTGAGCGTGCCAGGACCAAAGCCACCAACGGAACACAGCACAAGAACTAAGAAATAAGTTTACTGTTCACTGCTTCGAACCACCAGGAGTTACCTTCCTTCTTACTCAAATGGAGTTTATGTCATGACAAACGGAATTACCTAAGTAAAAAACTAGGATAAGATGATACGGTACCTTTGCAGTATAATAAATTGGTTCCGAATTTGACATAAAACAGCATGTCAATTCAAACAAGCCATTTGGAATTCTTAGGAAATAACCATTTTGAAATCTGTGGTTCTCTAAAACTCCAGGCACTTAAATACTAATATAAGAAGATAAGAACAATCTGTCTACTTGCAGCTCTTGGCTCTTCTCAGGACTAAAATGACTAAATACGAAGACAAGCCCATCACCCCTTAGCACTTCCCACATTAATAACGGCTTCTCGTGTATGACTCGCTGACTCACACTCCTCCCCGGTCGCACAAGTTGCTCCGGGCTCAAGGGAGGCCACAGGCAGGGGAACAGCTCATCCCACCCTCAGCGCGTTCATGAATCTCACAGAAATGCTTAACACACGACGCCACCACAGGTCGACAGTACATCTGATGCAAGAGACATTGATGGATCAGCTTTTTTCCAACATTTACACATAGCACAATCACTTAAAGACGACTTCATTTGTCTCCGTACAATCTTCACCAAACCACTGTGTCAAATAAGGCGGCCCAAACAGATCGTTTCGTAACACTGATGCTCTGCTGGGACATACATTCCCCTGGACAGAGCCAGTGAGATAGATTTATTATAAAAATGTTTTTTCCTGATGGAATGAGAAAATAGAATGGCTCTGAATTATGACCTCTTCTTCAAAATAAAGTAAAATTTTAATTTTGGAAAAATTTCTCCAATTTGCCCCAATCCTAACAACTGTATTGTATGTCAAAGTCACATTTGGTGGAAACAATTAGTGTTTAAAAGTGGTTATAGAACTTTGCTCAAAGTCTTTGCTAAAGAAGAATGTCTTACACAAAGCCTGTCATCTCATATTTAAGGAACTTAAACTCATATACAAAGAAAATTTGTATTTTTTCCTTGTAGATATTAATACTAAGTAACTCCACATCTGATTCCTTTTGGTAAGTTCATTTTAGGGTCAGTTTGCTGTTTCTCCCAACCTAAATATATTTTACATTAATCATATCACATTAAGAAACATAAATTTTTAAACACTTAAAATTTTTAAGGCTTAAAAAATTAATTTTTAAAAATGAAATTAAAAATTTAAATTTTTAAATTTTATATTTTTGAGGTTTTATGATAACCCCAGATTCTCCAAAATTATCAAGTTTTTTCTTCTTCAGCTGTCACAGATTTTTTTCTTTAATTAACTAGTCTATTTTTTAAAGACAGGGTCTCACTCTGTCGCCCAGGCTGGAGTGCAGCAGTGCAATCACAGCTCACTACAGCCTCGAACTCCTGCACTCAAGCATCCTCCTGCCTCAGCCTCCCGAGTTGCTCAGACTACAGGCGTGCACCACCACACCCGGCTAATTTTTTCTATTTTTGGTAGAGACAGGGTCTCGCTCTTGCCCAGGCTGGTCTCGAGCTCCTGAGCTCAAGCGATCCTCCCCCTCGGCCTCCCAGACTGCTGGGATCACAGGCTGAGCCACCAGGCTCGGCCCTAGCTAACAACTTAAACCAAACATCTGGCCAGACCTACGTGGGCATTTACACAAAATCCACATAAAAAAAGAATAAGAACAATCAGTCTTATCTGCAATTTTATGATGTGATTTTCAATTTCCATGCAAATGAAATCAGTAGCATCTCTCTTTTCCCCAAATTTAATGTGTAAAAGAGCCAGTTGCCTTGACCTTGCAATTCATACATAGACAAAAACCTACACACAAACATTCATAGCAGCATTATTTAGAATATCCAAAAAGTGGAAACAATCCGAATGCCCATCAGCTGCTGAGTGGATAAACAAAACAAAATGGGCCGTCCACCCACATGATGGAATATTGTTTGGCCACAGAAGGAAGGAAGCTCTGAGACACGCTACGATGTATATGACACCACTGGATTCCATCTCTGTAAAATGTCCCTGGCAGGGAAATCCAGAGACAGAAAGCAGACCACTGAGCGCCAGGGGCTGGGGGGGAAGGAGGAGGATGGGGGGTGACTGCTATCGGGGACAGGGTTTCTTTTTGTGTTTTAGAATTTCGCAAACAGGTGATAACTGCACAACCTTGTGAATGGACTGAAACCTACTGAAATGTGTGCTTTAAAATGGTCAATTTTATGGTATATAAATTAGATTTCAATGTTTAAAAAGTCTCCCCTGCCTCTTTCTCTCTCTCTCTCTCTCTCTCTTCCCTATTCTGCCATTTCAATCCTAGCAATTTGTATTAGGGGTAAAAGCAATTTTTGAGAAAAACATTGTTTTCAATGTTTTAGATATGGTGATGAATCTTTCTAACAGGAAAACTTTGTTCAGTAGAAAAATCTACATCAAGTTTTTAGGAAAAATCAGCAACTCAGATGTAGAAGCAGAAAAGCCTCAAGTTCTTAATAGTAAACAAAATGAAGGCTTTGGAACCATAAAAAGCTAAATCTGTCTCCTTTCCCTCTCCACTCTGTAGTGACTGCAGTGACCAAGTCACTCATGGGGACTGGCGTTAGTCAGTCCTGAAGTCACACAGGCTCCAGCATGTGGGCTGACCACAGGCAAGGGCCAGGTGAGAGGGCACGTCAAACCCTTGCAGGAGAAAGGAAGTGCCTTCCCCACCTTGGGGACTCTTACAAAACCCCCACCGGGAGTCCAGGTAGGACGGACAGATTCCCCTACAGGCCAACGCCCACTCACTTCCTGCTAGATCTCAGTCAGAAGAGGCAGTGCCACTGGTGCCACAGACCCAATTTAAACTATGTTCTTTAGCCCAGCAGCCCACCTGACAGCCTCGGTCTAGACACCAATCAGAGAGATGCAAAAAGACAGCATCAAAGACAGCCGACCGCTAGGTAAAATGATGAAAGGTCACAACTGTCCATCCTAGAAAGCAGCCAGAAGTTGATGAAATAAGTGAAAAGGATTGAAAACAACTATGCAAATCTGCATTAACATGGAAAAATTCCTACCGTGTGAGGGAAAAAGTCAGTTTTTAAAAAGCAATAAACATATATTACGTTTCTAAAAAGCGAAAAGAGAAAAAAAATTTGTCCCTACGGCTGCTCCAGCCAAGGGAAGAAGAAACTCTCTGGGACGCACCTTCTGAGTTCAAGGTGATCAGGGTGACGTTGCTCCCGATGCTCTGGCTCCCGGACTGCCCACAGTTGGAGACGGAGTCGCTGGCCTCTGACCCACTCTCCCCGTCCTCGTGGTGGCCCTCCTCTTGGCCCGGCACCTTCACCACGATGGTGTTCTGCCGACGCCCGGGAACAGCGCTGGACAGGAGAGAAACATACCAGCCCCATGTCGTGAGCGCAACACAGCAAGCAGGCACGGTCAGGGCGGCCTCACGGGGAGCTCCTCTTCCCTGACCTACCACAGGCTGACTACGCATGGATCAATGAATCACAGTCTTCCAGACAGCTCTTTCTACGAAGATTATCAGCAATTTAATAGTAGAAAACAGTCTGGGGGGGGGGGCGGGGGAAGAAACTGTATAAGATAAAACTTAAACATTTAAAGAAAACATTTCCATCATAAGAGAAGTATCGTAACTCACTGTGACTCAGGCCTAGAATGTTGCTTTCTGATTTCAGAGGTTATCCTATCAAATGCTGACACTTGAACAAGAGTCACGTTACAGCTATGTTAAAGGAAAGACCGAGTCAAGAGCAAGTGTGCCTAGAGACCCGATCCAGCCAATCCATGCTGTTAAGACTCCCTAAAGAAGGCTCCGCCTCCAGAAATGCAATCATCACGCCCAGTTATTCCCACGGACAAAACATACTCAAACGGCCTTAAAAAGACATTCAAGGATCCCCTATGAGCTACTCTCATCACATGGGCTCCTGACGAGGAACAACAAAATACTGCCAGCAAAACAGGACAAGGTCAGCCCCAGAAAGTGCTCGAAAAACACATTTGTTGACTTGTTACTCGCCTTTTTCATGACACTTTCAACGTCCTTAAAGTGAACTGCTACACACCAAGAAAAGGGAAACAAGCATAATTTCTCTTTGTGCAAAGTCAAAAAAAGGTGTTTACAATACTGGCCATACCCAGAGGAGGGAGCTGCACTTTGCGCTTGCTGGACTTGATTCTATAGACAACTGTCCAAGCTGAACTTGCTCCTAAACACTCAAATCTGCCCGCTGACCTCGGTATGAGCCCCAAGAGAGTTGGGACGGACAGACCCTCGCGCCTTCTCACCAGGCGGCTAGGCCTCCAGCCACCCGTGCCCCACCTACCACCTTCACCCCACGTAGCAGACCCTCGCACCCAGAGCTGCCAGCCTAGAAAACAGAGCTAAGACAACAGAGAAACAGGACAAAGCTGGAGGAGGAACAATCTGCAGAAGAAATGGAGAAAAAAAAGCAAAACAGAATTTTGTGAAGACACAGATAGGAAACAGAAAGCAACAACACCCTCGTAGGGGTGTGTCACTGGGCGAGCAGACCCCCAACCGCCAGGCAGAGGCTATCTACATGGCCTTCACCTTCACACAGGGTGGTGACCATGTCTTCTGTCCACTCCCATTTCCAACCAAGGTTCCATTCAAAATGTCTCAAAAGTAAAGGAGTAAGAAAAAAAGCCATAAACTCAACACGCCTACTTCCTTCAGCCAACACACACGGGGGTGTCTGTTTACCTGACGTGCTTTTGCATAGACACACAGACATGAGTGACCAATGAGCTCAGCTGGAGGACGAACACCTTCACGGACTGCTGTGAAGAGACAAAGCCATCTCCCTCCACGACCCCGTCAGCAAGAGACACAGAGTCCCCCCAAGCCACTGCCCCTGCGCAGCCCACGCGAAGCACCGCGCGGGCCCTCCCCGACCTCCTGCCAGGCTCAACCCTGTGACCAGAGATGAGCCACGTGCTCAACTGTGCCCTGGCTGGGGATGCTGACTTATTCCCACGGGACACATCGCAGGGGGTGGGAAAGGTGAGGTTGGTGCCATGCTACTGACTTGCTAATGACATTTTCCAGGGAATCCGGTGCCCTGTTGCTCAAGGGGTCGTCCATCTTGGCTACAATGGCGTTCTGCCGATCATTGTTGAGTATTACTGTAGTCTGGGGGACGACGCTATGGAACAAAAGAATCACAAAGAAAAAGAAGACCTTAAAACAACGACATTCATTGAGTACATAAGAGTAATTCAACACAGTCAAGTCCCGGTGACCTGCACTAAGGGAGGGAAGTAGCCCCCAAACAGGAATCACTTACTTTTGCGAGGTAAGAATAAACTGGAGATTGGGACCTTTTAATAGAGTTTAACTTTCCCAATTGTTGGTATTCTCGGTCTGCACAACTGGATAACACAGGGAAGCTGCGCTAAAGATATTCAAATACGTGATACAGAATAGATGGTAATTTCGCAAGTTGTTATCGTGCACAGTTCAGAAAGCTTCTGAGGCAGTACGTCTGCATGAAAACCAGCTTGGCGTTTTTGCTCGTTCCCCCCCCCCCCCCGATTCCTGCGAGACAGGTGTAAACTCTCATAACTGGTAAGTACTGATGTCATTGCAGAACGTCAGCACTCTGGAAAGAAAGGGGCAAACATGACATCGGACCGGGAACAGAAGGACACAACGCGTACTCCCTGAGGGTCCTACGGGGAAGTGGGTCAACTGCAACCAAGGGGCCTCTCGGGGTTTTGCTTGGAAGAAAAATGATTCTACAAAAGAACAGGCCCTAACCCAGAAACCGTAAGAGCCGGCAACATTCTAGATGAAGCACTAGTGTGTTTAAACAGGCGTAGCTAACACGGCTTAATCCTAAGGCATTTACTCATTCGTGTTTTTCAATCATTAATTTTTTAACCCATAGCACTTTATGGTCACAAGAAATTTCTGAAGTGTGCCTTCCTGTGGAAGGCTGGGGAGCAGGAAGAACTAGCGCTTGAAATACAAATGGTGTCACCTGAGAGTGAAATGCCATTCTCGGATTCCACTCTCCAAAGTCCCACTTCGGGAAGACTGCCTTTCTGCGATCTGCACACGTGAAAATCCAGCCTGGTGTCGAGGCCACACGACTGTGCCACCTCATCAGGCATGAGAACAGACGCCCCAGAGTGAGGGCACAGTCCACCGCATTTCACGCAAAGGCATTGTTCTTCCAATCATTCTACTTGTTCTGGTGACACCCAAAGCAACCCACCAAGCCCTGACAAATTATCTACAGGTGACCCCAGTGACTTCACTCGGTTACCGCAGTCACTTACAGGCTTTGACAACCTCACGCTTCCCACATATGCAGAAGAGGAGACTGAAATGCTTTGTGTGCATCGGGTATCATCCCAAAGCGTGTTCTATAAGGCCAGTGTCTGCAGGGTCCTGCGCACACCTCTCTCTGTGAGCAACTGAACAAGGACAACGCTGTTGGGCGGACAGTAGTTCTCTGATGTCCATTCACAATGGCCATTAGCAAATTAAAGGTGTGAGAAGAAATTTTAATAGTGTAAAATTCATTCATGCCACCATCTGGCAAGGTCATTTGACAAAATGTGCCTTTGTTCCTTGGAGATTCCTACTGAGATGAAGGAAATCATGTTCTGGGGCACCAGCTTCGGGCTGAAATAATGCACCCCAGGGGTCCCCCAAGACTGTCCAGGGGGCTTGTGGACGTGGGTCACTCTCAGCCACTCAGTGTCCAGATCCTCACCTTCCAGGAGGTACTATTTCCTAAAAGTGATCCTCCTCAAGAGAGCACCCCGATGTGTGTGCTCCCTGTCACAAAGCCTCTTTCCCACTTAAAGAAAGAAAATTACCTCCTGTGACTCCAAGTATCCTAAAGTTCACTGTCCACCCAGGACAAGACCCAAGATGCGAGGACAAACACAGGGTCTCCGAGCACTGGCCCACACGCAGCAGTGCAGACGCCTCAGGACTGACCGGACACTCCTGGCAAACTGGTGGGTTTATGATCCTTTGCTTTCGACAAAACTCATGGAAGGATCTAGTTGAAATTTTAGCTCACAGATCATCAAAAATAATTTCTGATGATAGACCACTAAGGTTTTTGGCACGTAACTCAAGGAAATGAAGGACCCCTTCCTCTCACACATTCACTGACATGAACAAAGTTTCTTACTCTTTAGAACTATGAAAACCAAAACCAGAAATAGAACCAATGCTGAATCCTGCCTCATACGCGACAAATCATAACCATCCATGGATTCAGGAATTAAGTAAAACAAAAGCCCCATCTCCTCAAAAATACATTCACAGCCAGGGACAGTGGCTCACGCTTGTTACGCCAGCACTTCGGGAGGCCAAGGCTGGAGGACTGCTTGAGCCAGGAGTTCAAGGCCCGTCTGGGCCACTCAGACCCAAAGCAGGTGCGGTGGCGCACACCTGCAGTCCCAGCTACTCGGGAGGCTGAGGTGAGAGGACCCCGAGCCCAGGACTTGGAGGCTGCAGTGGGCTGTGATCGCGCCACCTCACTCCAGCCTGGGCGGCAGAGAGAGACCCTGTCTCAAAAAAAAGTACATGCGCAATGTTTTATTACTCAGAACGAGTTATAAGTGGGTAATACGTTTATGCCGTTTTCTTCAACTGTGTACTATTAATTTTTTTAACCCTAGGGCCTTATGGTTACAGGACATAAATTTTTTTAGCTTCAATCTATATCCCTATTTCTGCGCAAAGGAGCGTGACGCCCGGTTAACAGCACCAAGTTCCGTGAGGGAAATGAAAGGGAAACGGGAGTTCAAAGAGCAGAAGGAACGACGTGAGACACGACTGCCAGGAGCTGACTCGTGAGGGTTCAAAACGGACAGTGGTGTTCAGATTACAGGGGACAGTTAAGAAAATAAGTCAGTGTTGCTTTTAAAGATCAGTATTACAATATGCCAGAAACAAACCCTTGCAACTAATGCAATCTATTTCAACCTCAGATTGTACAAAAGAAGAGTTTTTCAAAAATTATGGAACGTCTCTATCACACTAAGCATGAAGCAGCCACCTACAGGTCAGCGCAGAGAAACTGCAACATTAAGTGGCAAAAAAATAAAATGAGCGTAGATGTGTGTGCACGTGCACGAACGTGTATCTGGCAGGATTTTCAAGAAACTGGGATGGGAAGTTATGAAGCAGCTTTCGCTTCCCTGTATTATTTGAATTTTCTGAACATGCTGGTATTTTCTGTCCATGTCACAGGTGTGCCATTCCAGGCCACTCATCCCTACTACTGACTTTGTGGGACAGCCTGAGGTGTGCCCTGGCCTGGGCTGAGTCTCGCCACCAAGATCACTCAACAGGATGCTGCTGGGGAGACTAGAAATCCTAATTAATCCACTTCACGTCCATCGAAAGGCCAGTGCCCACCCTGGGTGAGCCCTTTGGAAGGTCTGTGCTTTCCCGGCCTTGGAGCCTCCACACAGCTCCTGCCCCCCGGAGCCCCGCCTGCCACCTCCCCTCCCTGCCCACCTGCCCTACACACCTCTCTTGGCTCAGTGGCCCCAGGATCGTGTGAGCCAGTCCCTGGTGATAAATCCCTATGGGGGCTCTGTCTCACACACACGCACACACGTGTGCACACACGCCCCTCCAACTGGTCTGCTTCTGTGGTTGAACCCTGACTCCTATGTTTTAAAATAATTATGGATTCACAGGAAGTTATAAAAATAGCACATAAACTCCCGGGAGGCCTTCATCCAGGCTCCCCCCATGGTGACATCCTATGGAGCCTGGGGTACCACAGCAAGTGCAGGAAAGTGGCACTGGGACAGCACTGTGAACAAGCCCTGGCAGAGCTCACCCGTGTCTGCGTGTGTGCACATGCGTGCGCATGTGCACACGGCTCTATGTGGTGTGGTCCTATGCGTGGCTCCCTGCACCCACCACCCCACGATGCAGAACTGCCCCAACCCCCGAGGAGCGCTGGGGCTCCCCTCTCCAGTAGCACCTGCTCTCCCTCCCTGCCCTCACCAGAGCCACTCGTGTGACAGCTGTGACACCTCGAGAACGTCCTATCCGTGGAGTCAAAGTACCCAACCGCTGCACTCAGCAGAACTCCCCTACATCCGTCCAAGTGGGGGCGTCTGCCCGTAGCTCATCCTACCTGCTGCCCAACAGCGTTTCATGGCAGGGTGCACTGGTTCACTAACCATTCGCCCACTGGCAGGCAGCAGGCACTGGGTGGTCACAGGTTTGGCTACTGCAAATAAAACTGCCATTAACATTTATGTACAGGCTTTGTGTGAACATAAGTTTTCAATTCCCTGAGACAAATGCCCAAGAATGCAACTGCTGGGCCACATGGTAGGCAAGTTTGCATTTAGCTTCACCAGACACTGTCACGCTGTTTTCCAGGGCAGTTGCGCCATCTTCCATCCCCACCAGTGATGGACATGCGACCCGGCTTCCCCACATCCTTGCCAGCATTTGGTGCTATCACTGCTTTTGTTCCAGCCATTCCGCCAGGCGTGCAGCGGCATCTCCCCGTGGTTTTAATGTGTGCCTCCCTGATGGCAAACAGAGCTCGGCACCCTTCCCTGCCCTCACTTGCCGTCTAAGCACCCTCTTGGCAAAACACCTGTTCACACGCGTTGCCCTTTCTCTGGCTGGCGTGTTATTTTCTTGCTGTTGAGCTTCGCGGTTCTTTATTCTGGACACGTGTCCTTGTTGCATATGTGGTTGGCAAACATTTTCTCCCCGCCTGTACCTCGTCATCCTCTGAACAGGTCTCTCACAGAGCAAAAGTTGGGAGTTTTCATCAAGTACAACTTAATCATGTTTCATTCACTGTCCCTTTAGTGTCAAATCTAAGAATTCTTTGCCAAGTCCTAGGTCCCAAAAATCTTCTCCTATGTTTTCATCTAAAAGTTTCATAGTTTCACATTTTACACTTAAATCTATGATCCCTTGTAAATCAGTTTTGGTGCAAGATGTGAGGTTCACACCAGGTTCGTTCCTTTAGTCTTGCCTGTGGATATCTAACTGCTCCAGCATCATTGTTGAAAAGGCTGCCCTTCCTCCACTAAACTGCTTCCGTGCTTGTGTCACAAGTCCATTGTAGGCCGGGCGCGGTGGCTCACGCCTGTAATCCCAGCACTCTGGGAGGCCGAGGCAGGAGGATCGCTTGAGTCGGAGACCAGCCTGAGCAAGAGTGAGACCCATCCATACAAAAAGTAGAAAAATTAGCCAGGTGTGGTAGTGCCCACGCCTGTAGTCCCAGCTACTCGGGAGGCCGAGGCAGGAGGATGCTTGAGCCCAGGAGTTGGAGGCTGCAGTGAGCTGTGATGATGCCACTGCACTCCAGCCTGGGTGACAGAGCAAGACTCTGTCTCAAAAAAAAAAAACCCCTGTTGGACACGTCTGTGTGGGTTGGTTTCTGGGTCTCTATTGTGTTCCACTGTTCAATTATCTATCCCCGTCATTTTGGTTTTTTAATGATTTCTTATGTTTTCTATGTATTCTTTCACAATCTTAAATGAACCTATCTATACCCCTACCTATAACTGTATGTTTATTTTTTAAGTTCCTATTAAATAAAAACTTAATAAAAATTAAGGAAAAGAAAAACAGACCCACAGACTGTCATGGTTGTTTTAATACTAAGATGATGCTACCTCATGTGGTTAAGTCACACAAGCTCAATATTCTTGCATAAACATACTACTATTCAGAAGTAAAACACACACTCTAGTGTGACCCAGTGTCCTGTGACAGGGTGTGAACAAGGACTCAGGGACCTTCACAAGCAGGGACGGCACTCGCAGGCCCCCCAGCAGGGACGCTCCCTGATCACCAGCCGCTCACCCTGGCAGGACCACCCCGAGGGCTGCATGTGAGACGAGCCGCCAAGCCCAGCAGTATGAGGCGGGCACTGCAGTGCCTTCAGCGTGCCGACAGCAGCCCACGCACAGAGAGGCAGACAGCCTGTCCAAGAGCAGTGAGTGGCAAAGTTAGACTTGAGCCCAAAGTCCTCCTCTGACAGACAGAGCTGACACTCTTAACCAAAATTAACAGAGCAAGAATCTACACTCCACCACTTCTCACACACCAGAATCTCCTAGGGAAGCCAAGGCCCATCCCCAAAGAGAGCCTGGAACTTGTTTTTTTCCTAACAATTCCCCCAGGTAATTTTGATGGGTACCCCTGGTTTATAAAACAAAACAATGACAAAATTACACACATGCACACGACACCGTGTGAGAGACACAGCTGTTCCGATCACTCTTCCCCTCACAGCACTTGGTACCTTCCAATCTATTACATAGGTGACTTATTATATCTTGTGTGGTCTTCTCCTGTACAGGGACCTTCTTCTCTGTGTTGTTCAATGACGCATCCCAAGCGCCTAGGCAGGACCCAGTCAAAGACTGTCTACGTGAACTCAGGAATGAGCCTCGCGTCAGCGTTGACTGCCTCCAGATTCACCGGCTCTCACACTGCTGTCTGCTCACTCAGAGAAAAATGACTGAGAATCACAACACCAGGGCAGAACCCTAAAAGCACGATGCCCAGAGGCAGCCTAGAATGTTCTCATCCACTACACCAAGGAGGACTTGAACTTCTGGGGGCTTGCCGCTGTGAGCATCGGGCATCAGTGAATGGCAGGCATCGGCACCACTAACTTTCCAAACCTCACAGGGGCGCTGAGGCTCAAGGACCCCGAGCGCTTCACACACAGCACCTCACCCACCGCGATCCTGGCTCGCCGTCCCTACCCCATTTCAGTGATGAGGGCCTGGTGCTTGGAAAGCTTTCGGGGACGGGGCCTGTGTTCAAAGCCCAGCACCTCTCATGCTCTCGGCCACTCTGGTCAGGGATAGTCATAATCCTATTTCGATACTGCTACAACTTGCCCTTTCAGTGTTTGAGTACTTTAATTGTTTTACTTCGATGGATTTAAAACAAAACATCTTCAGCTTTCAGGACTGTCCTGGCACACGCTTTCCAGCATGAGGCAGACTTGCACCTGTCCTCCGGCTCAGGGCCTGCCCTGTCGCGCCACAGCCCCTGCGGCCTAGAAACCAGCTCTGCCGCCCCGCTGCTCACGGCCCACACAAGTGGAGCACCAAGGGGCTCTGCTCAAGCACATGCAAAGCAAGCCACCGAAATAAGACATAAAAACATCTCCTTGCAAAATGCAGATTTATACTATCTTCACAAGCTTGTGTTTGCCATGTTTTACTACAAAAGGAATACTAAAAATAAGTTGCTTAGAACCAGAGAACTTGGAAAACCACACAATGGTCAACTGCAGACAAGGACACAGGGAGGGGGCAGGGAAAGGAGGGCAACACCCCGGACAAGGTCCAGCCATCACTCAGAGGGGGCAAACATCTGACCAGAGTCAGCAACACACACACACAGACCTGGAGCAAGACAGAAAAGAACCTAATCTACCAAATCAAGTGGATCCAGAGACGGCACCACTTGCTGTGGGGAAGGACGGCATGTATCAGATCTGCACAGACTCAGAACTTGCTTTATAACTTTTATACAAAGATTGCAGAGGCTCTTAACTGGATGCTGAACACACGTACTCCTGCAAGTGCATGGACACATACCCCTACCCCTCCCACTGGGGCCTAACACAGAGAACCCCCGAGGAGCAGGACAGCAAAGAGTTTAACATCTGCAGCCATCTCCAGCCGCTGGCAGGGGCAGCCAGAAACACCACGCTGGTTCCAGCTTGACGCTGTTGCTAGGCTGGGAGGAGGGGTCGCCATCGGTTACCCGTGTCTGCCATGGAAACAGGGCGAGGGTGTCTGTGATCTGCAGGGGTGACACTGGACATACATCTCTCTGCCTGGGACAAGTCATCGCAGGGTAGGGAAGACTGTACACAACTCTGTCCTCTGCCTGAATCTCTGTGCACACTAGAGATGCTGAGAGGACAGTCACCCTCAGGAGAAGGTAAGCACTAACCTCCCAAAGATCAACTAGCTTAAATACGGCCAAAGGCCAAACCCCCTAAATGCTCATCCTACAAACACGTACACAATGCTCTGTGAGTGACAAAAAGCCCTGCCCCCGGGGTCCCACTGCAGGCCATCTGCACAGACACAGGCTAGGAGTGGCCCTTCCCTTCACTAAGAT
The DNA here is from genome assembly GCA_023783475.1 of Daubentonia madagascariensis. NCBI lineage: Eukaryota > Metazoa > Chordata > Mammalia > Primates > Daubentoniidae > Daubentonia > Daubentonia madagascariensis. The sequence goes on along the minus strand of JAKFHU010001784.1, from coordinate 5,150,961 downwards.
CTTCCCGCAGCACCGCGGGACGGGCGACACCTTCCCACTCACTCCCTGTTCCTTCCATGAACTGTTCTCCAGGGCAGGGACAGGAGGAATTCCCTCAGAATAGCTGACATCTACCTGAAAAGGTTTTTGCCTCCTTCCCACCCAAAGTTGAGTCTCACTATGTCATATGCTGCTAATAACTTGCGGTCATTCCTTTTACAGTTCAAAACAATTATTCATCAAGTTCAGTTTAGGAAATCCCATATTATATTAATTTTTTAATTTTTATTAATCATCTCAAAGAAAAAATCTCAACAAAAGCAAGTTAACAAGAATCTCAAGTAATTTTTTCTGCTTTCTACTTATTAGAAAACAAGGTGACAGATTTCTTTTAAAACTCCACAGATATTTGTTCCCTAAGTACATTTTCCCCCATGGACATTCACATGCACACTCCTGCATGACACACAAGAACCTGGTCCTAATGAAAGAAGAACCCGTGTCCAGTGCGAGGAGGAGGAACTGTCTACCAGTCTCAAGGTTCCAGCAAGAAGGAAAAGGAGGGAGCAGGCAAACAACACAAACAGACGCCCCGAGAACAGCAGGTGGCCAGCCCCACAGCCCGCCTCCCATTCCACCAAGCGGTGCTGTCCCCGTGCGCCACGGTGCGGCCGCCTGCCTTTCCAGGCCCTTTTGTGCACACACAGCCTGTGGCTGGTGCTCATGGATGGCACACAGCAGGGAACAGCTGTCATCCAGGCCGGGGATTTTTAGAACATGTGTCTGTTCCAGTCTCTCCCCTTCCCAGATGGAGGACTCCGAGGCCTCGGGGGTCAGCAGAGCCATGTGACTGAAGACAGAGCATCCGAGCTGCTGGGGCAGCTGGGGGAAGACCAGATCCACCCACTCTGTGCCTCAAGCAGAAGACGCACTGACCACAAGGCTGGGGCCTCCGGTACGCAGCTCATGTCACCCAATCAACACAATCAGCATTCAGATTAATCAAACTTTTACTAAAAGTTGTCTTAAACATTTATTTCTATTGCTTGCAGGTTAAAGATTAAAAAGACATAAAAAAGCAGGATCCACAAAGATATTCTTAGGGATAAGAATAAATTACCATTAAAAACTTCTTTCCAATATCGAGATGAACAAATATAAAACCAACCCCCCAAATAACCAACTGCACTAGAGAAACAAGAATAACCTAAGTGTTAAAAGCTTCAAAAACTAGTTTCCCAAGAGAGAAAGAAGCTTCTGGAGCCGACCATCCTTGGAAGGCTCGAGATCTAACTTCCCCATCAAGAAGCCACATTTGTGCATCAACAGAATTCTGTGAATTCGAAGCAACAGCCCCAAATCAGGACGAGAGCAAGTCCGTTAGGAATGTTCACATTTTCTTCTGTCCTAGGAGCAGAAACGACTACTAATGAAAGAGAAAAACTCAACGTCAGGCCAGATGCAGGCGGAGGGTAGCACGCTGTGGACGCGTGCGCCGGCCTTGGGGGATGAGCCTCCCGCAGGACATGCCGCGCCAGGACACGCCTCGCTAGTACCATTTTTTTTCAATTAAAGGAGAGCGGCTGATTCTAGGACTGCGGCAGGGGATGCATAACGAGCTTGGAGAAGCGCCAGGCGGTATCTTGTAAGGAAGTGCTCAAAACAAAAGACAAAAAACCTACAGTGATGGGGGCACATCACAGGGCACAGGAGCCAACTGAGAGAGCTGCTGGTGGCCAAAGCTGGAACAATTTGAGCAACAAAATAAAGTAGTGTTGGATTCTAACCCAAAGTGTAAAACAACTATTTGTGAGTCCAGCTAATACACATAAATGATTGAATACGTTAACAAATGGGAAGGAAGACACGAATCTCCTGTGTAGAACAACAAATAACGTCTGCGGATTCCTGGAGGAGAATCCACCCACTCCTTCCATGGAGGCTGGGCCAGCAACTTCCTTCCAAAGAGTACAGCATGGGAAGGGAGAAGAGTGACTTCACTGTGGAAAAACCTGACGACTGTACCCCAGCCGGGTGATCCGCGTCACCATCCACATGATGCCTCGTGCCACAGTGTGCAGCCTGGAAACAATGTGATGGGGGTCCTCCTCCCCAAAACCACCACCCCAGGCTAATCAGAAGGAAAGCATGGGACAAATTCCAACAGAGGGGCAGCATACAAAATACCTGACCCAGTACTTCTCAGAAAGCCATCAAGAACAAGGAGAGTTTGAGAAAGTGTCATAGAGCTGAGGAGCCCGGGGAGACACAGCAACTAACGCCATGTGGACCCACAGATATTTGAAGGATACCGTGGGAATATTACAAAGAGTATTATGCTAATAAGTTCCAGAATTTAGATGAAAGGAAAAATCCCTTGGGAGACACAAACTAAACAACACTAACTCAAGAAATTCTACATTCATTAAAGTTCCATATTTACTAAAGTAATTGAACTCATGATTAAAAACTTAGGCCCAGATGGCTTCACTGGCAAATTCTATCAAATATTTAAGGGAGAAATAAAACCAATCCTACAGCAATACTTAGACAATGAAAGCCAACTTTCCAGCTCATTTTTCGAGGCCAGCATTATCCTGATAACAAAACAGATAAGGACACACCAAAAAGGAAAACTACAGAACACAGATGCAAAAACTCTTAACTAAATATTAGCAAATCAATCCAAGACTATATAAAAAGGGCAATACACTATGATCACGTCAGGTTTAATTATAACAGAAATGCAAGGTTGGTTTAGCATTCAGAGTCAGTGTAATTCACTGTAGCAACAGAATCAAGAAGAAAAACCATACAATCATCCCAGGAAAATACATAAAAAGCATGTGAAAATTCACTGCCTACTCATGACAAAAACACTTACAAGACAAGGAATAGGAGGGAACTTCTTCAACCTAATAAAAAGCATCTATGAAAAATTTACAGCTAACACCATACTTAATGGTGGAAGTCTAGATGCTTTCACCCAAAGATCAGGAACAAGGCAGAAACACGAAAAAAGAAAAAACATGGAAATGGACACCATAGCCAGTGCAGTGAAGTAAGAAAAGGTATAAAAATTTGGTAGCAAGGTGTAAAACTCTCTTTATAAAGACAACATAATTATGCACATTAAAAAAATACTACAGAAAAGCTACTAAAACAAGTGAATTTAGAAATGATGCAAAATAAAGGTCAGTATAGAAAAATCTATTGTACTTCCTTCTACATGCTACCAACAAACTGGAAGTTGAAACTTAAAACACAATACCATTTATGACAGCATCGATAAATATGAAGTACTCAGGGATAAATTTAACAAAATATGTATAGGAGCTGTACACCGAAAACGGCACAACAGCAAGAGAGACTAAGGATGTGCATAAATGGAGACATACCACGCTCACAAATCAGAACACTCGATACTGTTAAGACAGCAATTCCTCTCCAGCTGATCCACAGATCAAACAATCCCAATCAAGGAGTTTTTCAGTTATTCTAAAACTAGAGAAGCATTCCAAATTATTAGAATGGGTATGATCTACTAAAACATTTAAATATATGTTTATTATTAGCTTTGGTTACTAGATCATGTCTCTGAATCATCAGATTATGTTAACAATTCCCTGAGCTGCATATGTTTAAACTGTTTTCTTTGGTTAGTACTTAGCCCTGGCATGTACAGGGTATCACAATTAGGTCAGAAAAAGTGTGCAGTTGTGCAAGACAGTGTAGACAAGTCAGGAAGGGAAATCATATGTATACAAAATGGAAGCTACCAAAATTCAAAATGAAATAAGGAAAGTTCAACAAGTCCATCTTGGCTAAGACAAAACCATTTCTTCACAAGTCAAATAGCACTACCTTGAGTTTGTCACGCTCTAAAGCCTGTGAAATGTTATAATTCTGCCTGAGAATGTCAACAACCTCAAACCAGAAGCACTCTGAACACTGGCTCACCCTGGTCAAGACATCTCGCGCTCACGTGCCAGAGCAGAGATGCTGAGAACAAGACCCATCTCTACCAACAGCTACAAGAGCTACGGAACATCAGAACAGCCTCTCTGCAAACATCCATCAACATTTAAAATAAAAGAACCTCTGGAAAATAAAAACAGAGGGAACTTAAACCATTTCTTGATCAAAAATTTCAATTCTCTGTCGGTTAATAGTCAGTTTTGAGGGAAAGAAGGAAAACAACTTCCCCCTCCATAAGTTGTACATGATACATCTTTCTGAAAGAAGAACTTCAAAAGAGATCACTTTTATTTTTAATTTTGAGAACTAGTATTATAAAGAAGCCTCTAATTTATTACAATTGTTATAAAATTGTACAAACATGCTAAAGCTTTCAAAAATAAAAAACACCAGCATTTTTCTTATTAGTCAATATGTTCCGTTAACGAAAACAAAGCAGAAACACCGGGTTTTGAGTTGCTATCTGGGCTATCAGGTAGTCTGGCTCCACAGCGTACTGCTGGCCAAGCAGATGCCCCCAGCCAGATCCTGGCACTTGTGCACACAGCCATGCTGGCCTGCACCCACGTCAGCCAACACACGCTCAGCTACGTCCGACTTGCACTGCTGTCTCTGTGTCTAACCTCAAAGAAGTATAATAAAAGGATTTTCACATTTACCTGTATAAATGTACCTGTCCATGCCTTAATCCCTCAGGCCATGTAGTAAAATGCCTACCCTTACTGAAACGTTCACAACCCAGCATTCAAAGGATGGGCCTACACAACAAAGACTTCATGACTGAACACGGTGCTTCAGCGGCTACCACTCCCAGTGCACCCTCCTAAGGTCTTTAAAGTTAAAACCACACGTCACTATGCCTAAAATTACAATCAAGCAAAATCCAAATGTATGGCACACCTACAGGAAGAAAAAACACACCCACCTAAAAGAGCTAAAAGTCCATTTCTCTTGTCCCCACGTAGACAACTGCTGTTGGAGGAAACCCATCCAAGTAATCACACAAACATTTTAATTACAATGATTTAACTTCAGCTTCAAAGAAAAAAAGGATTTCTTTTTTCTTTTCTTTTCTCTTGAATTTATTTAAAGAATCTCATTCAGGTGGAGAATCTGAAAATCTAGATCCAAAATGCCAAGTGAGTTGGCAGTAGTCCACTGCCTTCTCTGTTCCAGGCAGTAAGAAGAATAAATCTCAGCGTTGACAGCACAGACTAGTCCGGTCAGTTTTAATTAGAAACAGCCGACAGGTGGGGTAGATTTCGACGAGCAGAGAGAGGGCCTTAGCGGTGTGTCCTTGCAGGCAGGGCTGGCTCTGCGCAGGTGCAGCCTCTCTACAGGAAGGGTGAGTGGCACACTTCAGTGGACGCTTCTCCCCGACTCTCCAGAAGCCTCATTGCCACTGACAGACACTTAAGGAGCCTGCATTTGTCCTGTGAGATTACACGCAGATTCCCAACAAGTCATTCACAACCAACGAAGAGTGGACCTAGGGAATCTTTAGTTATTTTTAAGAGCATATGATTTGGACATAAGACAATCTGTAACTTACATACTTCTAAACTTTATTTTAAACATCTGAGGCCCAAAATAAATAATTCATAGAAGTACTAACTTATTACTCAGAATGCTAACCTATTTTTAACTTTTTTGGGAGACTTTTCCTTTTCTATGTTCCAATGCTCATATTTTAGACACTTATTCACTCATATGTGTTTACAAATCAGTAACTTTCTAATTTAAATATACATACTTTTCCTTGATATACTGGGATTAAGTTCTTATCCAGTATTTCTCCCTACAATTTCTTGTAACAGCTTTCAACTGTTGGCAATTTTTATTTCTCATTTTTAGAACTTATGTGGAAAGAGATGCCAGATTTAGTACCTTAAGTCATTTAAATATATCATATTTAAAACTTTGCTATGAAAAAATACATATTAGTATTTAAAACTATGACAAAATAGAGAAGTGGCTCTTCCATTAATCTTTCATTAATTTTTATAAGTAATGGTTTTATTAGCAATATTAATAAACTCCATGCTGATATACAATAAACGTATTCTATAATAGGTTGATTTTGACCTTGCCAAAATGATTCTTTAAGACCGGAAAAACTAATTTGGGTTAACAAGATTATACATCTGGGTCAATATTATAAAATTTTACTTTTATTTTACCACTTGTTAACACAGAGAAAACCACGGCAGGTCTCTAGGTGATAAGATCTCCTCCCTGGCAGAGGGAAGTGTGGTGGAATTTCTGACCCTGAGAGCTGCTCCTGATGTCGCCAGCTGGCCCTGCGATCCCTGCTGACAATGAAGGGTGGCAGCTCCCTGCAGCCTGGAAATACCAACACCCGAGTCATCAGACAGGAACATGGTACTGCAGTCAGAAGCGACACACACAGCCTCCATGGTGCCACACTCTGTCCCCAGTGATCAGAGGCAGGAGAAGCCTGGCACCAAGGCAGCTCCAGTGCAGACCCAGGGCCTCCTCTGCTCGTCCTCTCTTTAAAGGTGACGAAGCTGGAAACTCAGACTGAAACAAATGCACGACCCGCCTATGTCACCCGACAGTGCCAGTCATGGGAGCCGTGATGCCTGAGGGCTGAGTGCCTTTCCGTGCAGATGGAATCCCAAACGGGGCCTTCCCTAGGCCCACACCACCCTGAAGCCCCACTCCCCAGTCTCTGGAGTTCCTCCCCGCCCACAGCAAATTCTCTCTCCTGGCCATGAAACTGTCACAAACTATCAGTGGTAGAACCTAAACGGATAGATTGTATCAACACTTGCCCTAACTCACAAAGATGGCCTGTCCAGCACAAGCACAGAAGTGACAAGTGACAGGTGGCCATCCTCAGGAACACATGGCTCCCGTGGGCAGGAAGGGTCCTTTCATTTTATCCCTCAGAGCAAGGGTTCTCAATAGAGGTGCCTGGGGTGCCTTGAGACCCAGTGGGACATTTGTGGCAGAGTCTGGTGGGTACAGGCTGCAGAGGTTGGCACCTCCTTCATTGAAGGAGTTGGCCTTGCCTAACAAAAAATCTTCCCGTACAAACTTCCAATGTCCCAGACATTCCTGAGTGGAAGACATGCTTCCAACTCTCTGAACCCAGAATCTTACTCCATGCAACATTTATACACAAAACAGTTTTGCATACTTCTAATATGACTTGAATTTTCCAGGAATTCAACTATTATATAAGTCTAGAAAAATTATACTTTGCTTTATTTGAAACTTCCTTAGGAATTGCTCATCATTTTGTAATAGTCTGTCACCAACTGGTATCTGAATCCCCAGTGTGATGCCCAGGTCAGTCTGCAGGGACTGTCCTCCCAGGCGGGGCACCTGCTTGTCACTGCCGACTGTCCGAATGTAGAAATGCATATCTCATTAAGCACTATCATATTTCTCTACTACAGTACAGTTGGGGCAGTCTATTAATTTTAAATTATAAATTATATTTTTTAAACATTGCATTTTAGGATAAAGAGGCATTACAAAAAGAAGTTACCCTTAAAAAAAGGCATTGAGTCTGACAGGTTTGCACACCACTACCTGGGAGCCTAACGGAGAACATGATCAACAAATACCTGCTGGGAGAAAGCACCCTGGTGACAGTATAAATGCAGTGCAAAGGCCCATCCCAGAGGAACACCATGAACAACCCCACCTCCCCTCTGGGAACTGCCAGATTTCAATACCACCAGCCAGAGATCAGGGAGGAGCCAGGGGTGTTTCAAACATACCAGGGCACTTCTGGGAGTCAAAGGAGCACCAGTGATCACACCAGCATGGCAAGCATCACCTGGAGCTGTCCCAGGCAAACCAGGTCATGCAGTCACAGTGATGTTGGGGCATGTTCCTGAGCACCCCAAAACCAACCAGCAAAGGAACCTACCTCTCCCTTCCCACATTCCCCGGTAAAGTCCACAAAGCACCTAACACTGCTCCAGCCAGCAGCACACACAGGCAGGTGGCACCCAGCAGCCTCAGATGGTGGCGGCCAGGCCACGGCGCTCCTTCTGGGCTTGCTGTGGCTCCTACTCCACTGCACCCCCAGACTCCTGCTGCCCACCATCCTCACTCCCCACAGACACAAGAACAGGAGGCGGCAGTCAGGCCAGGGAACCCGAGGGAACAGCCCTCAGTAAAAAGGCTTCAGGCTCTCATCAAACACAAAGACACATTTGTCTACTGCCATAAGTGGGACTTCTCTTGGGCCAGTTGTGGGAACAGCAAAAAGGCCAACAGGACTGATGGTAACTGCACCAGAGCCCGCGCTTCAGCTGACCTGTGAGCTAGAGGCGCTGACTTGATGCCTTGGACAAGTGACACATGAGCAGGTCAAAATTCCAATCAACTAACTATTCATAAAGTTTCCACTCAAACAGTACATAAACTACTACTACACATCTCTCTGAGGTTGGACTCTTAAATCAGCGGTCCCCAACCACGGACCGGTTTCATGGAAGACAATCTTTCCACAAACTGGTACCGGTCCACAGCCCAGGGGTTGGGGACCGCCGCCCTAAATGTTTTTTCAAAAAATAAGCACAACAAAACTGCAGACTTGAATGGAAAGTCTGATACACGCAAGTGACATTCATAAACACCACATATGAAGAAAATATACCTAAAGACTAGCCAGATAGAGTAGGAAAAAGAAAAGAAGCAAAGTACATCTTCAGAAATTCGGTGGGTTAGTTCCAAGATGCATCAGTCTGGTTCACGTCAAAAAGAAAATTTGAGAATGACTGTAAGTCACTCTGGCAGGAGGTCATGCGTTTAGTTTCGGTCTAACTAAAATCAGCGCCGTGAAACTGCTGAGGCAGATACCCTCGTGCCTGCAGCACGCTGAGCAACTAAGCCGGCCGGCCTGGGCGGAGACGTGAAACGTTCTTCCAAAGCGACTTTACAGGGCACCACTGCCCCGGTCTGTTCTTACCATCGCACTTTGTTGCACGTCTGGGTGGCGCCGAGGGGGGAGCCTGCCACCATGGGAACCTGGATGGGACTGTGCTGCTTGTTCGCGACCAGATCCAGCTTTTCTTCTAATGATTTACAAGTAGCCTCCAGAGCTTGCAGCTTGGCTTCAATGCTATCCAATCGCAAGCAGATTGTCTGGTTAATGGAATACAGGAATGACTGGAAGTGAAAAAAAGAAAAACTTTAGAAAGGATATCTTGAACTTGAAGGAGATAATTCCAAGAAACCCCAAGTAGCTATTTCCTAATTTTAATTGTATCTATTCTAATAGAACAATCCCTACACTGTAACTAGCTGTTTTGTTATAAGCCAGAAACATTTGCGTAAACAAGTGCACATTTTAAATACAAGTCACATTTTGTATTTAAAATGTGACTACTTAATCATGGTTTTACTTGTATGCGCCATTGTGATTTTTAGTTAAGCCCATGTAATAAACTTATGTCATCTTTAATATGTTATATTAATCAGTAAATTTACACATAAAACTAGTCACATCTTTCTAATGATGAAAACAGATTACACCTCACATCAAAACAGCCTAAACCCACACTGGCCACGCACATTCACATCCTACCCAACGCCTTGCAAAGATGGTTAGATCACACGTGTGTCCTGATTATGACACCTGGTTCCCGTGGAGTTCCCGAACAGCAAGCTTGCCACCTAGCGGCCGAGCAGCTTCACGTCTGATGACTGGCTGCGTCCAGTCCCCATTCCTAACCCCAAGTAATCACAGTGAGTAGTGAGCAGTACACAGGGCTCCTAACCCAAGAAACAGAGCAAACACGCAAACCACACACGCAAGTACTTTACTTCCCCAACTGCTGTCCCTGCCAGGAGCACACATGGAAGTGGATCAATCATGTAGGAATTCTACTGCACAACAGAGACACCCTACCCCAGGTCCCACCAGCTGACAGATGGCCTTGGGTGCTGGTGAGTAGCAGGTCAGGGAAGCACCCACCCGCCCTGCTGGGCAGAAGCAAGCCCAGCACCTGACTCCAGAGTCAATATCTGAAAACAACGAAGAAAGCGTGTGCTGTCTTTTCCTTCTGCTTTTCTGCCCTTGACTTAAAGAGTACAATGCCCAAGGTGGACACATCAGAAGGAAGCAGACAGGCCCAGGAAAGCAGACATGGCACACGGGAGCTACCAAGAGCTGACTGGTGCTCAGAGCACAGGGAGGAGCGATGCCAGCCCACATTTGTGCTGGAAGGACTCTCCCGCTGACTATAGCCAACCTACAGTGCTGGTTATGGCCTGCTCTCCTTCCTGATCTGAAGGAAATCCGCAGAACACCAAAACCACAGCAATATCATGCACCACATCACGTAGCTGGCATCAAAATCTGGGTGAAGAAGAAAATGAATACTCTTCTGCACGCATTCTCACACAGAGCTCATCTTATGAAGAACTTAAACACATCTGTCCACCTTCCTGGTGTGTAGGGCAGTAGGGCCACAAGGTGGTAAAGAAAATCCACACCCATCCAAACAACTCACTTTTGCCTCAGGCAATCCATTCTCTTGACAAGGCTCTCCACAGAGTGCTAATATATAAAGGAGAGGGCTAAAGAAACTAATTTAAATTTACCCTCCTTTGCTAACTACTGTCTATCAGAACTCAACTTTGAAGCAGTAAGAAAGGAAAACATGACACAGTGTTAGGTGGACCCACATCCACACGCTGGTGCTCGGTCACCTCTAGGCTATAAGAGGCCGTGTCCACAGTGCAGCTGAATGTACTCACCTGGGAAGCCTGAAATTTGTTTATAGCTTGAAAATATCAAATATTTGGCTCTTGAATTCTTTAAACACAGTAAAACAACATTATTTTAATTCTGAATTAGAAATAATTCTGCCTGGGGTTTGGGTGAAAATCACTATTATATACTAATAAAACAACTCACCAAGGAAATTAATAATGAAGAAGAAAGAGTGGAGAATAATATTTTTATTTTTATTTTTTTATTGGTCCCTTAAAATTCAACTTGATTTTTTTTTTAGAGACAGGGTCTGGCTCTGTTGCCCAGCGCAGTGGTACGATCATAGCCCACTGTAACCTCGAATTCCTGGGCTCAAGCGATCCTCCCACCTCAGCCTCCCAAGTAGCTAGGACTACAGGCCTGTGCTACCACACTCGGCTATTTTTTTTTTTTTTTGGTAGAGATGGGGTCTCACTACGTTGCTCAGGCTGGTCTTGAACTCCTGGCCTCAAGCGATCCTCCCACCTCGGCCTCCCAAAGTCCTGGGGTTATTGGCACGAGCCACCGCGCTCAGCCTAGTATTTTTATATAAGTCTTTTATATATAAGTGATATTAACCATAAACCACTCACATCTACTTTTTAAAGAGGTCTTGGCAATTTGGTAAGTAAATGTTTTAAGCCATGCACATGACTATACATGTGCAGCAAGGTTCAAACCAAAGCCCAATCTCTACCAACAGTAGGACTGGAACTGGGGCAGGGCCACTTTCATTTTTACTTTCTACATTTCTGTGTTGTTTATAATGAATGTGTCTTTTGTGATAAAATTATAATTGCATTTTATTTTAAGATATGATAATGTGCTGTTTACTAATGCAACCACCTTCTATCTATCCTTTGGTCTGAAATAGAAATTTTAGTGAGAATATAGTTTTAAATCACCCATGCATATTTACATGGCTTCTCTTTGCTAACAAAATGAATTGACTATTTCTAAACAGCCTGTATAAATAGAGGAATTATATGAAAAGTGACTTTGATTTTCATTTGTATTGCTCTCATAAACTTTTCACATGTGCTGATATTTACCTCTATGACTCTGCAAACATCGGAACCAAACAAGCAAATTCAAAGATCCAAAAATAATTGACTGACTGACTGGTTTCCAAGAAGCACATCTAGTAAACTTTAGAATTCAGGTGACTTAAATGACAGGCACAGAAGTAATTCATCACTAGTGGAAAATACAGCCATAGTAATTGTTCACTTTCCTGCCGTCCAAAATAGACCTGTAGGTCTGTAGGAAGATGCCTCACATTTGGCAACAAAATCAATCTAAACCATGTTTATTCTTCATAATCTTCAAGGGGAAAAAATGGCTTATGCTCTTATGTTGACTAGTGATTCACAAAAATGATATTATATAACCACATCCTAACCCCTAGAACTTATAAATATGGCCTTATTTGGAAAAAGGGTCTTTGCAGATGTAAATAAGTCAATGAGATCATCCCAGATTAGGGTGGGCCCTAAATCCAATGGCAAGTCCTTATAAGAGAGTGGGGGCTGGGTGCTGTGGCTCACGCCTGTAATCCCAGCACTCTGGGAGGCTGAGGCAGGAGGATCGCTTGAGGCCAGGAGTTCGAAACCAGCCTGAGCAAGAGCAAGACCCTATCTCTACAAAAAAATAGAAAAAAATTAGCTGGGTGTGGCAGCGCCTGTGGTCCAGCTACTCAAGAGGCTGAGGTGGGAGGACGCTCGAGCCCAGGAGTTGGAGGCTGCAGTGAGCTGTGATGAGGCCACTGCACTCCAGCCTGGGCGACAGACTGAGATCCTGTCTCAGGGGGAAAAAACAAAAGCGAGAGAGAGAAGGGGAAAGAAAGACAGACGCGAGGAGGAGGAGGAGGCCACGTGAGGGTGAGACAGAGACCGGGGCACTGCAGCCACAAGCCGGGGAGCACCCGGAGCCACCAGAGCTGGAAGAGCAGGAAGGATCCTCCCCTGGAACCTCTGGAGAGCGCGAAGCCCTGCCGCCACGTTGATTTCGGGCTTCTGGCCTCCAGAGTCGTGAGAGTAAATTTTTGCGTTAAGCCGCCCCATCTACGGTGACTTGTTGCAGCAGCCCTGGAAAAGGAAGACACCCTACGCACGTGAAAGCCAGTGCGACGCCTACCTTTATGGAGGGGTCCTGGCAGCTGATTTCCAGCCGCTGGCGTTTCAAAGAGGGTTCGTCCTCATCTGTCACCACGTGATTCTCCAGAACAACTGAAATCAATGACAGAGACAAAAACTTGAACTTCCACATGAAAAGCTTTATAGAATTCTTTTAACATAAAGATAGTGAACGGCACTGACACCTCAAGGTAAAATGAGAACTGGCACAACCCGTTTCATATTTTGCCTTTTTACAGTTTAAACTTAAAACTCTCAGGCAGAAAATAGGATTATGTCCTTAATACCAAGAAAAACCGAGATACCAGATCAATCATTTCACCCATGTGCCACTGAGTCCACCCGGACCCCAAAACTGCAGGCTTCTCACTCGCTGCTCTCTGAGGCTGCCCCGTTTGATTTCAGTGTGATAAGCCCAACCAGTAATACTGATTTCTTCCCAGCTTTAAAACAAAGTCCTGGCTATCACATTTCAAAATCAAAACTACTTTCTGAATGTTCCGTTTTCGTAGGTGTTGATAATCGCAAAATTAACACGCTAAGTTGTGCGGAAGCCCATTCCCCTCCCACCCCCCGCAGCCGACGTCAGGTGCCCACCCCAGCAGCTACTTCAGGGCTTCCCCGAGGACGAGCTCCTCGGCCCAGATCCAAGGCCTGCCACAATACAGCCCTCACCTCCTTTCTTTTGTCTAAAATTGACTACAAAAACAATATTAAAGATAACCACAAAATCAAAGACAAAACTGTCCTTGATCACCTCATCTCTGTAAACCACATTCCTATTTGCCCGTGACACTTCCAGCCCTCTTCCCTAGACCTAATTAACTGTAAAAATGTACATACTGGCAATTATAGAGGGAATTTTATAGTCAAGGATTTTTGCTGAACATTATGCCATGAGTATTTTTTCATTTCACTACAGTATTTTTTCTCATCTCCTTGCCTGAAATAACCGACGTGAACTGTCCGGCATGTTCCTACCTCTTTCCACAGGCTCACACATGAGCTCATGACATCTACGTGGGAGGGGCAGGAGCATCTCATCGACAGCTTTGTCCGCATCCTTCCTCCTCCCTTAGCAGCGAACATGGACAGCGCCAAGCTGGCAGCTTTTGTTGTTGTCATGCTTTCTAGAGCTGGAGTTTCCCTATGTTGCCCAGGCTGGTCTCGAACTCCTGGACTCAAGGGATCACCCTGCCTCGGCTTCCCAAGTAGCTGAGACTATGCAGGTCAATAGCTTTAACTCACTTTTTAATAGTAATACCAGGCTGTGACTCTATTCTACAGAAATGAGTGCAGCATATAAGAGTATATATGATATGTGTGTACATATACAACATACATATACATGAGCATGTTTACCATAGCACTTTTGGTAGGAAAAAATCAGAAATCTGAACATTCACTAACGGGGAATAACCTATGGTACATGAACACCTTGGCACACTGTACATTGCGCTTCCAAGCGCACCCCACGCTACAGCCAAGCAGGATGAACTGGCTGTGCCCAGAGGACATCTGCCTTTCTACAGGCAGTGGGACCGCAAGCAACACTTATTTTCTTCTTTGTACTTTGCTACACTTTGTACACATTGCTTTTTATAATTTTGCGTGCATTACTTTTAGAATTAGACAAAAGAACTCCCTGTTCATTTAAAAGCCATGGCAATCAACTGGAATGCTAGGGCAGATGACAGTTACAATCTTACATGTGTTCAAAAAGCAAAGTAAGCACAGCCACACGGGAATAAGAAAGACCTGGATGGACATACATGCCAAAAATTTAAAAGCAGCTACACCACTAGGACTATGGGAAATGTTTATTTCTTCTACTTTCTTGACTATACTGTTAAATTTTATAAAATACCTAAGCCAGCTATGAATGCAGACACGTGTGATGCACCATGGTATTTGCCAGGTGTCAGTGTCCTTTGGGTCAGAGATCATAAGCTTTGTATCTGGGCAGGCCTCAAAGAGCTCTGCACACAAGAGGTTTTTAGTAAACAGTCAAGAAATTGTAATTCCCAGGCATTTAAGGAACAGAGATGGAACAAAATAAAGATTAGAAATGTTTCCTTGTTTGGACTATAGTCTACAAAGAGAGAATTCATTTGGGAAGTAGGCTATTAGAATTTTAACAGTTCTAAAATGGCTTAAAATGTATGTAAGTGGAACATCTTCCTTCTATAACAATGCAGTGTGTGTGTTTTCTAAAGAAATTGTCACTCACCTTCCAAAATATAAACAGATACTTTTTAAATTGTTATACGCAGCGACAGTGCCTCTTATAAACGAATCAGAAGCACACGAGGTGGAAGACTGAGTATAGGACAGCATTCCTGCAACACTCCCTTCATATTTCTGTGATTGTTCATTCAACTCCAAAATTATTCATATCACTCCCCCTTCCATATCACAACTAATCTCCAAATGTAGTTTTTCAATTAACATACCAAATAGATCATAAAAATAAGACTAACTTTCTTATGAGATTTCTGAAAATTCCCTTTTCTGAGGGGAAAAATAGTCAGCATTTCAATCTAATGTTCCTGACAGAATAACCAGGCCCCCAAAACACTCAGTGACTTAACCGTGTGCACTTGTTACTTCAAACTTAACAGAACTATAATACACATACAACTTTAAGGCAAAAAAAAGGAAATCTTTTTAAAATAATAAGTGTAACCACTAAGCAGGTGTTTTCATAGATCAAATTCCTGAAATTTAGGTTTTCATTTCTAAAGGGTCTCCTTAAAACAAATGCTTAGTTAAGGTTTCAACGTAGATTTGTGCCTTTAACATCACTAAAGAAAATTACCAGCCTTAGTAAAAGTGGAGAAAAAAACTTATTCTCAACCACTGTTGGTGGAAGAATAAATTAATAAAACATTTCTGGAAAATGTCAGTGTCCTATCAAAATTTTAAGCACATACAGCGATTCTACTTCTGGGAACTTACCCTACAAAAATATTTGCCAGTATATATGTGCAAGGATCTTTCCTACAGGGTTGCATATAAAAGAAAAGCAATACAAACTGTGTAAACGATCATCTAAAAAGGGAAGACTTCAACAAGTTAGGGTACACCTATGAATGGAATACCATGCAACTGTTGAAAAAATAAAGTAGATTCACACACACCAACACGGTAAGATTTCCATGACACGTTACAATATTAAGTTTGCGCAGGGGACGTGGTGGGGAAGAAAGCTGTGGGATCCCGCAGTGGGTGCGCGTGCGCATGTGATGCACACGTCAGGGAGTGAGGGCAGGGACAGCCCTCAGGAGAGAAAGTGCAAGAGGCGCCACACCTGGGGCTGCCGGAGAAAAGGGGGGTCTGACAGCATTCATATCTCTCGGATTTGAATTTTTCATACAGAGCACACATCACCTTTTCTTCTGCGTAATTTAAAGGAAAGAAAACTATTAGAGCTGCTTTTGGTTTTTCAAGAATAAAGAGAGTAATGTTTCACCTACTGTCCCACAGCTCTGTACCTGGGTGGTCAGGGCTCAGGTCTTCCACTGCGATCTGGACCACATCCGCCAGGTCGTGCTCCGACATCATCCAGAGCGGGAGGAGAGTGGCGGCCCACACACACGTCCGATTCACAGCGGGGCTAGGCGTCCGTCACCTTCCAAACAGAAGCCGGGAAAAAGGAGAGGAAAATTAATGATCATGACACATGCAATGACATAAACTACTAACCATGTATGTATATGCAAGATGACATCAATGTCTGTGGATTTTTTAATATAGGGGTCCTCTTGTCCCAAACCTCTTGTCCTTTGAGAATTAAGAAACAGTTCATAAGCATTACTTGCTACTTCCTTCCTTGACCACTGAACTGGCCCTGCCTGGCAGCCTCTCACTGTCCACGCCTCATGCCACCTCCAACGCTACCCTCAAAAAACGGGCTTGGAAATGGCATCCACGAGCCAAAAGTCCCCAGTGAGCTCTGATGCCTGCAGCAAAGTCCTGTGATTTCCTGCTCCCCGCAGGGTCTTAGTCCCCTACTACGCTCACCACACCGTAGAAAGCCATCACCCCAGACGCATCACACCGCTACCTCCATAGCAACACACCATCCCTCCTCCCAAATTTCTCCCAAGTGGACCTGCCACCTGAGCCAGGTCATACTCCACTCCTGTTATGCTACAGCCCAGGCGGCCTGGCAGCTTCTCTACTCTGCTTTCTTTCCACTGTCAGGGTCAGCCCTGAACTGCAGCACCACCCCAGCACCATGGCTAAGGGAGGACTGTCTGTCCTGTCCACGGCTGTGCCGTCCACACAGGGCTGTTCCCAAGCCTAGCACAGTATCTAGAACACAGTCAGTGACTTTCTTCCAGCTCCTGTGACACTTTGATTAGGCATCAAGAGATCTTACTTTGCAAAATAAAAATAAGGCTGCACCATTCAGACTATGGTCTATCAACGCACAGATCTAAATGTAGTACTTGAAAACAGGATGTCTTGGAGAATTCAGGAATCGATGTCACCATAATATTTTTATTATATTATACTTTATATCTTAATTATTTATAAATAAATTTTATAAAATAATTTTTTTTTTTGAGACAGAGTCTTGCTCTGTTGCCCTGGGTAGAGTGCAGTGGTGTCATCACAGCTCACTGCAGCCTCCAACTCCTGGGCTCAAGCGATCCTCCTGCCTCAGCCTCCTGAGTAAAATAAACTATTTATTTGTCTTTCCCGAACTA
Source organism: Daubentonia madagascariensis (assembly GCA_023783475.1). Classification (NCBI taxonomy): domain Eukaryota; kingdom Metazoa; phylum Chordata; class Mammalia; order Primates; family Daubentoniidae; genus Daubentonia; species Daubentonia madagascariensis. The sequence goes on along the minus strand of JAKFHU010001784.1, from coordinate 5,133,415 downwards.
TACTACACACGCTAGAGGGCGGAAACCACGCGCCTGGCTCTACACAGCACAGTTCCTCTCGTCCCTGAACACAATTCCAAAGCAGGGGAAAAAGTGGAATTTTCAGGTCATATAGTTTCAACTATGAGTCTACTGACAACTGCTGTTAATGGATACCAACATAAAATTAAATTAGTAGGCTTCACACATGTTCTTAAACCCCATAAATAATGTGGTTCCTCCTCTGCTTTGTCTATATTTAAATTCTACAGCTTAAATGGTAGCAGCTCCAGAATTTCTTGAGGACAATAATTTAGGGAAGAGGGAGCCAAGCACTCTCTTAAATCTTCCTTCATAAAGACAATATTTTTACATAAACATATGATCAAACGTATGATCAACAAAATGGCAAAGATGTTGTTATTCCCACTTTGTAACTTTATATAAGATTAGGTTAATTGAGAAAAAAACATCGATTGTCCTGAACAAAGCAGAGAGCTGACCACGAATGGCAGAGGTAACAGGACCTCAGAGGTGCCAAGACTGAAGCTTTTAAAAGCCCAGCTGTGGAAAGACGGCAGTGACAGATTTTTAATCTCCCTAAATCCTTCCATAAAAACACACAGAGCCACTAGGATAGCAAAACCAAAGTGCAGGTCAACATCTACAACATAACTGGGTGATGAGATATTCTTAATCAACCCCCAAACACCAGCAAGTGGGGACAAACCACTGAAAGCTCCGAGGCCATCGCAGTACGAGTGCGTGTGAAGGAGAAAGCCCAGGGCAACGGCCGCTGAGCTGGAGGGGCACGCACAGGCCAGCAGCGGGCAGACGCAAGGAGAGCTCTACTAGAGCCCAAAACACCTGGGATACTCTGAACCCCAAGAACTCCCGATACTAACCATCCGAAGCTCCCTTCAAGGCCAAATACATAGCAAGCAAAACATACCGGGTATGGAAATTAGAAACAAAGGAAAATAAAAGCTAATTAAACATGGGAGAGAAAAACAGAGCCAGGAGAGCACAGAAAATAAGATGCTACATTTTTAACACTTCGTTTAAAAAAAAACACAAGATTGAACCCCAAAACACTGAAATTAGAAAACCATTCCAAGCCAAGCGTCTCTTCTGAACATTTGAGAAACTAAATTCACATAAAAATGAGCAATAGAGAGTACTGAGGCCAAATCTCACGCAAAGATAATATATTATTAAAAGAGAATAAGAACCCAGGCACAGTGGCTCACACCTGCAGTCCCAGCAACTCTGGAAGTCAAGGCAGAAGGATCGCTCAAGCCCAGGAGTTTGAGACTAGCCTGAGCAACACAGCAAGACCCCATCTCTAAAAAATGAAAAATAATTAGCCCAGCAGGGCGCACCTGTAGTGTCAGCTACGTGGGAGACTGAGGCGGGAGGACGCTTGAGCCCAGGAGTGTGAGGCTGCAGGGAGCTATGATGACGCCACTGCGCTCCCGCCTGGGCTACAGAGCAAGAATCTTTCTCTAAAAAACAGAGAGACTAGGGAGCCAGATAGCATCACTACAGACAACGCAAGCACGCCAGAAAAACAATTCCCCCCAAAAAGATGAAAACTATAGCCAGTATTTCAAAGCAAGTTGAACTATATTAAAGATACAACATACCATTAATCATAAATCGGTATTAGAAAAACTCAAAAATGAGATGACAGAATTCATAAAATATTGGAAATCAAAGAAAAATAATTTCAGAAATGCAGGCTAACCTACAAGAACCGTAGAGCAAATAAACACAATAGATAGTGCCTTGAGAAAAACAAGATGAGAAAAATTTTAAGACTTTTAAAAATGAAAAGATGAAAAGAGTTGAAGAAAAAGCGACAGGTAAGACAGGCAGGGATCCCACACATGTACAACAGCAGGCTCTAAGGACGACAACCAGAGCAGTGAAACGAGGTACTGAAAACTGTAATTCAAGAAAAACCTCCAAAAGGAAGGGAGGCTTGAAATGACTTATTAAAAGGGTATACCACAAACCTAGCGGAAAAAGAAAAAACAAAAAACAGAACAACCAACACCAAGACACATTATAACAAAATTATTATTTCAATAAAAAAGAAAAATTCCTTTAGATATCCAGGCAAAAGACTAGGTGACCTATAATGGAAAGAAAATTATATTATCAAACTGCAACAGAAAAGATGGATTAACATATTTAAGATACTCAAGGAAAGAAACGTGCGCCCAAGACACAGGATGCCGTGAGCATGGACAGGCAGAGCAATGTGTGTAACTCTCTGTTTTTAAGATATATGCAAGATACACACAGAATAATTCTGGGTTAAGATATACAAGATGGTCAATACATAGGAGTGAAAAGGAAATTATTGCTCACTTTTCACCCTTTTATAATATTTGCATTTTTATCATGTGTATTTATCGCCTTTCAACAATAAAAAAACATAAACTTTTAAAAAATAATCGGACAAGTAAATACATAGGTATAAACTGTGAGTAAAGTCTCAACCTTCAGCCCTTGGGACTGCTCCAGGGAATGGAGCCCAGCAGAAGCTACCTTAGCTGACGTGGGAGAACCCGTGAGGCCTAGCAAGTGTGATGGGATTGTGTGGTCACACTAAACCCGTGTCCTCTGAAGAGGCCCTCTCAGTACAGCTTAACTGGTGGTCAGTTTGAAGATCAAAGCGACCCATGCCATAAACTCAGTCCTCTCCTTTCCAAATTAAGAACCAGAAGCAAAGTTATTAGAAGGATAAGCCAAACTTCCTAAGGAAAGCAGTAGTCCTCAGTTAGATAATACCACCCAACCGACCTCCGCCTTTGGGGTCACAGACTGCTTTCAAAACCAAAAAAAAAACTATAGACCCTTGTCCAGGAAAAAGCACAGACAGTTCCAGAGGCTTCACTAATACCAGAGACCACTGGCCGCCTGTCCCAGTGTCTGTCCTCCCTGCCAGCCTCTCCCGCAGCACACTGTGAGACAGGACAGAAGCGGGGTGACACAGAAGTGGCCGTGGCCTGGTCCCTTCTTCTGCATGCCCTCCCGCTGGATTCCGGACCGGGAGGACAAGGGCCAAAGGAGCAGGTTGTGCAGCACAGCCCTGCAAGGAAGGAGCCCCAGCCTCCCGTCCAAGGAGCTGCCATACCGGCCCAGGCTGCCTGCCTCAGACTTCCTCATAAGAAAGGAAAATAATCAACCACCTGGTTAAAAACGACATATTTTGGAGTCTGTCACACACAGTTACACTGAACCTAAGGACAGGCCCTGCGTCCACAGGTTCCAGGTTAAACACCTGCCTCTCAGAAGGGGCTGGTGGAAACTGTGCTTAAATGCTCAATTCAAGCTTTTTCCTAGTTTCTAAAAGCTCTGAGAGTGGCTTAAGAAAATATTCCAAACTCGCCACAAAATCCTGAATCCTGACTTCTTCCAAATCAGGACGCTACATGTTACCCAAGTTGTTTACTCAAAAACCACTCTGTTGCCAGGATAAAGAGTCATTTAAAATTCTGCTAACAGTAAAGGTTTCAATAGGAAAAACTAGGGCAACAAGCCCAAGAAAACTGGAACAGAGCAATGCATGTGGTTGCTATTTTGGCAAATTAAATTTGCCATTTCTCAGAAGTCCTGGGGATAGTCCAGTCTTTATATTATAAAACAGCTGGAAAAAGACTAATGTTCACTAAAGTCTCTTACTGAAACTACTACTCAGAACCCCACCAACTCTACGAAGAGAGGCCTCTTTCGGGGTACATGTGAAAAAGAAGGGCCTACCAAATCAAAGTAGCACCCCAAACGCACAATAGCAGGGCGGGTCCCAGCACTGCGCAGCATCAATATGCATGAGAGTGAGTTAATCACACGAGCCACAACAGAAAGATCTCCAGAACATGGTATCAGCAGAAAGGAATAAACAGAAAGTTGCAGAATAGTATGTATAATATGATCCCAACTCTTTTCCTAAAAATTGCATATATGTGTAGCCATACGTCCACGTGTGAACACACGCAGGGTGGTTGGGAATGACACGTACCAGGCATGAGGTTACCTGCTGGGGAAGGGGTGCGCAGACAGCACGAGCTCAGCCTCACCTTTCACTCCAGCCTGCTGAGTTGTTGAGTTTTCCATCAGCACCTGCTATTCATGTATTACCTATGAAACCCTTTCTAAAATAAAGTAAGGAGTCCACAGATGAGGTCAGTGACACCAACTCTTGATAAATGTGACAGCACCTTCTCTAACCCTGCCTTAAAGGCATCTTCCAGCCTACAAGGTTCAGGCAGGGCTGCAGAGGAAGAGCCCACTCTCCACCCATGGCCATCCACCTCGGGTGTGCCCTGCCCTGCCCTGCCAACCCCCCATTCTCCTAGCACCATGTTACACCTTCTCCCCACTCCCTTCCCTGGGCTCAGCTCCACCCTGGGCATCACCTGACTGTCTTCCTCCTCCCCTCAGGCTCCAGATCACAACTCCTCGGAGAGCTGCCTGCACCGCTGCCCCACTCCCTGTGCTCATGTCCCCTCCAGAACCCACCCGGGGGTCTCCACCCAGCTGCTCCACCAGAACTGCCCCAGCCCTGATGCTGCCCGGCTCCCGCATGCTGGCCTCCCTCTCCCGGCCTGGCCTGGCCCATCTCCCTGCCGTGGCTGCCCAGGCCAGGCTGGGGCCCCTGCTCAGCGGGCACCAAACACACCTCTCTGCTGATGACAGCGCCCTGCCCACCCGGATCTCTCAATGAGCTCCAGGTCCGGAGAGCAAACTGCCCCCAAGGCAACTCCCTCAGGATTCTAGTCTGCATTTTAATGTGTTCAAACGGAACTGGCACCCTCCCCAAACCAGCCTGTCCCCACACACTTCCCATCTCAATTCAAGGCAAAGCCCACTTCCCAGCTGCTCAGGCCAAACCCGCTGCCCTTGTTGGCTCTTCTCCCGTGTGTGATCCTCTCCCTGCACCAGACCTGGCCCCATCCCCAGCCCGCCACCCCTCACAGTGGCGCAGGAGGCTTCCTCGCCGTGGCCTGCTTCTGCCTCTGCCCGTGACCCAGCTCAGTGGCAGCTGGAGGGACCACAGCAAAGCACGGTCAGACCGTGCCCCTCCAAGGCTTCCTATCTTAGTCAAAGCCCTGGCGACGGCTTACGGATCCTCTGCAGCTGGCTACACACTGCCAACGCCCCAGTGTCCCCCGGGCTCTCCTGCTCACTCACATGCCATCCACTCGGGGCTCACTGGGGACACGCCAGCTCAGGGCCACAGCCAGCCGCGGCCCACCCCTCACCACCTCCCGTCTCCTCAGGGACACTGAACCACACCCATAAGAACCCACCACCAGCACCCCCTCCCAACTCTTCCCACTTCACTGCCTGGCACCCCTCACCTGACTATACATCTTAAATACATATCCACCTTGCTCAGCATCTGTCTCCCTGCCAGAAGGGAAGCTCCATTAGGGCAGGAATTTCCATCATTTTGCACACTGCCCAGCACAGGGCCTGGCCTGCACTGCACTCAGTCAACACGCCGTGATGAACCCAGTAAAAGAATGTACCACTAAAGCCAACCACAAATGCAGAATTACAAATGCCAGCATTTCTACCTAAAACCCAGAGATTAAGGTCTTCAAAGTTCGTTGTGTCTACGTTTTGATTTCCCAAAGGACTGTACTATAATTAACTTACAACTCTAACTATTTAGTTCACAAACGTGAATGACACATTCAGTACACAGTGAAAATGTAACAAGCTGCTCACCAATTGTCAGCAATGGGTAACAGCAGCTGTTCATCAGCTGAAATATGTGACTGCAAATACATTTTAATTTTGCAATTTTTTAAATATTCTGGACACCCATAAAACAAAATCACAAAACCATTACAATAGGAATAAAAGAAAAGTTATTGTAATTGACTATACAGTTTAGCATTAGCAGTAAAGATTAAAAAAGAAAATGCTATAGATTATCAGCTCTCATTACATGAAAAAAGGTAGAAAGGAAAAAAAATTAAATAAAGGATTCCTGTGTTCACCACTGGGACTTCCTTCACCACTGGGATCTTCCCAGTCACCAGGTAAACCACATCACACAAGTCGTTTCATTAGTGATGTTGCAACAATGGATTTTTTCTCACCAATATTCTCAGGGCAGACATTCTTCATAGAGCTGTTTCTCATATCAGCCCTCAATGAAAGCCCTAATTCTGCATCTGGTTTGGACGAGATTATTTCCACAGGAAGCAGAGCGATGCAGTCCAGATGGGTGACCTCCGGGTAGGGGTCTGACTTAGCTTGACTAGAACCACAGTACTGACCAGTCATCAGGCACACACACAGCCTCCAGGCTAAAAGACGCATCCCACGAGCCACAGATAAAAACCTGGCATGTTCCTTACGTATCTTGAAGGGGCCTACTTCACTTTGTAGATGCCAAAATATGAACTGAATGTATTCCCTGCTGGCAAAGGCCTCAGGGTCAGGAATGTCCCTTAACAAGCACAAGCAAGATGCAATCCTAAATACGAGGCATGGTGTGTGAGATTACCATCGGCAACGGAACAAAACAGAGGGGAAGGGCCCCCTGCCACCCAGCTCCCACGGCCCTTCATCGCGTCCTGCTGCCATCTTGAGACTCTCAGCCCCTCAGAGTCAGAACCAAGTCCACAATGCCAGGCGCGGCGGCTCCCAGCACCTTGGGAGGCCAAGGCGGGAGGATCGCTTGAGGACAGGAGTTTAAGGCCAGTCTGGGCAATAACAAGACCCAATCTCTACAAAAAAATTTTTTAAATCAGCCAGGCACAAAAAAAAAAAAAAATCAGCCAGGTGCGGTGGCATATACCTGTAGTCCCAGCTACTTGGGAGGCTGAGGCTCAAGCCCAGGAGCTGGAGGCTGCTGTGAGCTGTGATCGCGCCACCGCGCTCCAGCCTCGGCAACAGAGTGAGACCCTGCCTCTAAAAATAAATAAATAAATAAATAAGAAGTGGCTAAGTTGTACCTAGTTAAAAAGCTAAATCTCCGGAAACAAGAAAACTGCTGAGAAATTAAAGATCATTCCATTTAGTCCTTCTGAGATACAAGTGCACTAAAAAAATAAAGAAATAACGAGAAAGCCAGTATGAAGTACACGAAGAAATCAATTTTTATTAAAACGAGATATGTGAAAGAGGCTCCGCTTACCTTCCTCCTAATCAGTCTGGGCTGCGACATGCAAAGCTTGGAGCAAGCACGGAAAAGAAATAGGACCATGAATGACTGGCCCAGTACAGGCAAGCTAGGAAGTCAGAAAGAAGCAAGAAACACCTCTTCCTACGGCTTCTACTTATTGTTGGGAAAATTCAGACAACACTGTTTTTTTCTTTAAGACAACCTCCCGAAAAATGTTTAAATTAACAATTAGGAAAAGAAGGTCAAACTAGCTGCAGATGTCAGGTCCTTCCCCCTTACGGTATGACAACATATTTGATTAAATTTGCCACTTTTATTCATGCTTTCTAAAACATACAGACCTCCTCAAACATACACCACAATCACAGGAGAGGGAAGTGGCTGAGCTGAAGCTGACACACACACACACACACCTGTCCTGGTTCCCAGACCTAACTGAAGCCTAAAGGTGCTTCAGGGCGGCAAACACTGCCTGTCTGGCCTGCACCACCAATGTCACTCCCCAAACAGCAAAGGGCAGAGCGCTGCAGCGAGGCCTTCACATCTTTCTGGGCAAATGAACACAGCTCTCGTTTCTAAGAGTTCAAGTGAATAACTTAAAAATCATAATAAGAAATCCAAATACTTGGGGGGAAAGGGGGAAAAGTTCAAATTTTTGAGTGGTCACAATCAAAACCTAAGCACCTTAACACGCACAATTTCTAGGGGAACATCTTAAAAGGCGTGTAGACTTTCAAGCAGTGGTTCTCTGACTTTCTGGTCTTAGGAAATCCTCCACCATCTTAAAGTTAGTGAGGCCCCCAAAGAGCTTGTGTTCATATGGATTATGCCTATCAACATTTACCATATTTGAAATTAGAAAATGTTCAAATATTTATTAGTTCATTTTAAAATTAAAAAAATCAACACATTACATGTTAACATTCTATCTTAGTCCATTTCATGCTGCTATAACTGAATACCACAGACAAGTAATTTATAAAGAAATTTATTTCTTACAGTTCAGGAGGCTGGGATGTCCAAGGTGCAGGAGCCACATGTGGCGAGGGCCAACTTGCTTCCGGGTACGTGAGAGATGGCCAGACTGGCTCTTGATAACAGACCCACTCTCATGATAACCAAACCCACTCCCGCGATAACGCCTTACTCCATTAGTCTATGAGTGGATTAATCCACTCAGGAGGGCACAGCTCTCATGATCCAATCAGCTATTAAAGGTCCCTCTTCCACTGGGGATTAAGTTTCAACGTGAGTTTCAAAGGGGACAAACATTCAAACCATAGCACATACAAAACATTTTTTATGAAAAATAATGAAAGTTTCCAAAATAACAACGACAAATCCTTAGTGAGCAGAGGGACACTGTTTTATATTATATAAACCTCTGATGCCAGGTTTAATGAACACTGCACCCCCACATCTGCTTCTGCTTCCGGGCCACTGCAATAGTCTTTGGTGGGTGCACAGGATGCAAACCCAGCCTCACGGGAGGTGCAAGTGGAAAAGGGGAAGTGTTTTGATAGCCTTCTCAGATAACTGTGGATATCCTTCCTTGATATGACACCAAAACTCAACAAGTGTTTTGTTTTTCCCTAAAGGCTAGTTGCAACATGGGATCTGAAACCGTATCAGTGAACTTTTTGTACTGCAATCATTTGAAAGATACTGGTTCACTGAGCTATGCGGATCTTCCGTTCACTGAGCTATGCGGATCTTCCAAATGTTGTTCATTATATAATATCGAAAGCATCATGTTCGTTAATATTAGCACCAACATCCTCTTTATTGGGAGCTGTCTGGCTCACAGTGGCAGACACAAGCTTTCCAAAATTCCAACTTCACTTGATAGCTCAAATTTTATCACTGGCAACAAACACTGTTAGTTGCTGTCTTTGAAGTGACAGGCTTTGTTCATTTAGTAAGAAATATCAACAATTTGTCAATTATTCTTTTATAGTATTCTATGAAAAAAGCAGCTAGTTGAGCTAGCAACTCAAACCATCCTCCAACAATCATCCAGCCTTGAAACACAGTAGAAGTGCTTTCCATGTACGTTCTGTTTTATCCCACAGGGTATTAAGAAGAGGTGTACTCAGGGTTGAGATTTAATAAAATGAATGATTTTTATTGCATGGCAGTAAAGAATGTGGCTACACAAATATAGTTTGGGGCCTCATCCTTGATTCATACTACAGTGAATTTCAGATGACTTTGCTATAAAATATAAGCCATAAGTGCAATTAAAAGCAACTTTCACTTGATTTACCAACTGCCAAAGATAAACATTAATACACTATATAAACTTGCATATGTCTTGTAATAAAAGTTTTGATTTTTACATATATAACACTCATACTTTATTTCTTCCTGGTAGCTACTAAATTGCTTATACCATGAAATATTTATTCAGATACCATAAAATACTTCATCTGCCAAAAATGCAAGGGTAAAAAATGTACAACAGACTGTAGGCTTCAATACCTTAACCTCACTTCTTAGTTCTATGAGAAACTCTCAGGGGCCTCTGTGAGCTCTTTTACGTAATTAAGTGATCTTATTGCATTAATTCATACATTCCTTCAAAACATAATTACCGGGCACCACACTAAACACAGCACACAAGGCAGGAGACAGTGCCCCTGCCCTTAGGAGCGTATTAATGTGGGGGGTACCGCAAAGAAGCGCAAGACACTCATCATCTTCTGCTTAGAGGGCTGAGCATAGGCGCTGGGGGAACATGGCCCCAAGCGGCCACCTTGGTCCTGGACGGGCGTCCGGGCAGAGCTCTGGGAAGTGGGGAGGGGCACACAGAGGCACAAGTGTACCAGCTGGGGATCATGAAAGTCAGCGGCACAGAACAAGCCAGCAGAGGCCAGGCTGGACCCACAGAGACTAAGGAGACAGTGGGGGGGGGGGGGGGGGGGCTATCAAAAATTCCAGGGGACATGTTAAATATGGACAGTGTCTTCGGTGACACTGAATTACTGTTCATTTAGAATGTCCTTCCTCTCAGGACACGAGTGCCCAATCACTGAGGGTGAAATAAGCAGACCTCTGCCGCTAAAGTGCACACACCTACGAGCGGCACACCCAGGGCTGGCCTTCTATGAGCCTAAATGAATACGCACCTAGATTCGTGTTCTTCCAGCAACTTCCCTCAAGGCTTTAAATGAGGCGGCGGCACAGAATCACTGACTTAGGAAAACACACTCGCTGATGTGTCGGTGGGACACATCCATACCGCGCCACACACTGCAGGGGCAGAACAGGGAGTTCTGGCGTATCCCACACCCAGTCTCTGCCACTGTTAACAGGCCCCTGACCTCGGCACGTGGCCATGTCTATTGCCACTTGGATCAGCCACCCAGTGCTTGTTTCCCCATTAACTCGCCCCCCCCCAAGGATACTGCTTAGGGAGATGCCCCCACTGCAGCCCTTCTCTAACTCTCCCCGCTCCGCCACCAAACCCCAGGGCCCTGCGCGTTCACTGCGCCTCTCTGATGCCCTTCTCCGCTGCAGACCTCATCATCCAGGAACCGGCCTCTCACCAGGTCCCCTGGCAGCAACTGCTCCAAAGGGCAGGCGGCATCCCTCTGCGACACACCACGCTGTCTGGCAGGCTGCTGGCTCCCTCGTCCCTCTGCGCTCCATGTGCCCCTCCCAAAACCACACGCGGCTGAAGCAGGAAGCCAATCCCCACCAAACCACGTGGACGAGCTCCAGGGTGCGGTTCTTCCAAGGACTTCCCTCCCCGCAGAGCCCAGCTCGAGCGTCTGTGACAGCCTTCCTCTACTCACAGCATCACACCCAAACTCCTCTGGCCAGGGGTCAAGCTGTCCAGTCCAGCTCTGCTGCCTGCCTACAGATGGCCTTGCTTTATCCCTTCACTTGACAAACGCGCTCTAGGCCGGGGTAACCATGCACTACTGTCTTAAGCACTCAATAATCATAACAACGACAATAACATAATGGCTGTGTATCGTGTGCCAAGCTCCTTGATAAGCAACCTAGGACATCTCATTTAAGCCTTTCAGTAACCTGAGGAGGTAATTTTCAGTCTACAGATGAGGAACGTGAGGCTCAGAGAGAGGTTAGCAGACTTGCCCGAGGCCAGCTGAGAGAAGAGCCAGGTTTCCCACCCAGGACGAGTGCCACTGAAGCCGCACTCCAGCCACCTTCCCACACAGCCTACAGGACAGGGTGAGAGCCCCGCAGCATGAGTCCCCGGCCCTGTCCACTCTGGCCCCAGCCTTGTCTTCCACCACAACCCAACACAAGCCTTCCACCCAGGCCACGTGTTCGGACTTGCCGGGGCCAGGCCCACCGTGGATGGACGGTCCCTAAACACTTCCCTTATTTGCAAATCTGCAAGAGGCATCATGAATATTTACTTATGACCAGAAAGGAGTGAAGAAATGGGGGAGGGTGTCGCGCATGCTCCTGCTCCTACAATAACCGAGTGGGGAGAGCTAACTAAGCCCAAGCTGCGGCCTGCCCTTCTCTTTCCCTCCCTGGAGTGTGGGCCTCTGCCTCCACCCACCTCCCCGGTCCCTCCAGAACTGAAATCCCTTTAGCCCCCACTCAACCCCCTTTTTATTCCCATGTTCTGCAAAATCCCAGGGGTAAGGGCACCAAAGTGTCCTAATCTCCTCTTTCCACCTCGAAATTTCACACAAACCAAACAACACAACTAGCATATACCAAAAATTTAAGGGAATTTGTAACCCCAACCAGGCAACATAAAAACAAAAGAAAATTAACTTCCAACTAGAACAGTCAATCAAAACAAGCAATGGTGACAGTGGCAAATGCAGACTTCGGGAGTCAACTGGGCCGGCATGCTGGGCTGTTCGTCCCACCACCCCAGTGACTCCCAAGCTACACGGCACATGCCAGGCAACAGTGCAGGTAAGGGAGGAGAACCAGCTAAGCTAATGTGGCCTAGAGCAGCAGTCCCCAACCTTTTTGGCACCAGGGACCAGCTTCACGGAAGACAATGTTTCCACGGGGGTGTGGGGCGCGGAGCTCAGGCGGTGATGTGAGCAGCTAGCAATTACAGCATTAATCATCTGCCGCTCACCTCCTGCCATGTGGCCCTGTTCCTAAGTTCCATGGAAGACAATTTTTCCATGATGGGGGAGAAGGCAGAGCTCAGGCAGTGATGCAAGGCCCGGTTCCCAACAGGTCACGGAACAGTACCGGGCCATGGCCCAGGGGTTAGGGACCACAGGTCTAGAGCAGAGAAACAGACACAAGTCTAAGGAGGTCCTTTAGAGTCTAGTAACAGACTAAAAGAATGTGTTGCAGATGCTGGCGACCCGCACACGGCCCTCGAGCTGGCCTCTGCGGTACAAGTACATCCGCTCCAGCTGCCATCGTAGGAGCCAGTGATCCAAGTTTATGATCTTGGTACTAGATATAGCTTCTTGGCAGTTCTATGCAAGATCATAATTCTCAACGTACAAAGTTCAGCCATGGAAAAAATACCCAGATTAGAAGATGCCCTTGGAACCCAAAAATTACTGGACGAGATCGGACCTCAATGAAAAGTTCAAACCATCAAAAGGCCCATGTAGAGCATATAAATATAAAAGACATTTTAATTTTTTTAAAGCTACATTAATAAATTGCCTTAACAAAACAAGAACACCTTCTTACTACTGTTTAAGAATACCAGGAAGCCTGTTTGAAACTCGATGAGCAACCCCTAACCTTATGCCGCAAATTGGCCACATCCGCAGCAGGGCAACAGCAGTGGCAGCCCAAGTTTGACAGACTCTGTCCTCGGGCTCCACGCACATCCCGATGAGACTTCCCAGCCCATGAGCAAGAAGCCCCGACTGCCTTTCGGTCCTCTGAGGAGTCACCGCAAAGTCTGCCCAAAGCCCAACAGCCACACCGTCCTCCCCACCCCTCACAGAGAGCAGGGGGCTTCCAGAAGCCTCACTCAGAGGGGACCTGAAGTCAGAACAAAGATGTCTGGAGAGCGAGTGGCTGCCTGGAGTGTGGAGCTCTGATCAAGACCAAAGTCGGGGAGCAAAACACGTCGTGCCACGCCAAGTAGAATTCCCATCAAAATTCAGACTGTGCCAGCAATGGAGGGGCAAGAAACTGTTTGGTACACTTTAAGATAATTACCAAGTGCATGCTGCATTTAAAAAAATTACTCTGACTAAAGATACATGACTCATACGTTAATTTATCCACCTTTCAGAATGTTTTTACCTTAATCCAGTAACAACCTGACTTTCAGGGTGAACAAAGTTTAATTTAGTAACCCAAAACATTTAGACTATTTTGATAAATAAATGGGTCCAGCCCTGAACAGGAGACACCTCCTGGAAAATAATCTTTACCTAGCCTACTAGGAATATGTTTGCTAGAGGGAGTTTAGATCATCTCACATTCCTGTCTCGCCTAGCAGACGACACCACATCAAGCTGGGTCCGTTTCTGGCCTGTTTTAATCACCAGCGCTGCAGTTACACCCACAAAAACACTTGGGCATTCTGCCTCTGGACTTCACTGATTCCAGGTCTTTCCCATACCTCTCCCAAATATAATGGCAAAAGGAAATGGTTATTCAAAGTAATTTTTGTCAAAAATAAATTTGCAGACTTTTGATTCTACTGCACTTGTAGTTTATAAGGCGTATGATACCTAATTTATGATTCTGCGAGTCACAGCAAATATTCATGAGGAAAAAAATGTACCTACCAAATTGCATAAAGGAGTCTCTTTTCTTCTGCAAAAAAGAATATTATTGGGATAATTAGTAAAATCCGAATAAGACTTATTGTTTAAATAGAGATGCATCGAAGATAAATCGCTGGTTTCAATAACTGTACTGTGGTTATATGAGAGAATGCCCTTGTTTTTAGAAAACAGCCACTTACTCATTTAAGGGTCAGAGGACTTCATGGCTTAAGCTGTTTAGGGAAGAAACAAGAAATATACACAGAGAGAAAGGGAGAGAGAGAAATATACGGAGGGGGGTGCATTGTAGAGACAGGATAAAGAAAGTGTGATAAAATATTATGTGGGAGAAGCCTATACCACAATTCTTTGTATTTTTCTTGCAACTTCTCTGTAAGCCTGAAGTTAATAAGCAAAAAACCCAACTCCTATTAAAAGATCTTGGGGGTTTTTCTCCAAAGAGAGGCAATGATACAACGCATAGAAGCCTTCTCCACGTTTAAAGATGACTTTGCCGATGCTAATTGTACTACTGAAAGGCTGCCGCTGACATCTTCAAGGAGATTTTCCCAGATACACTTAAAAGTTTCTACACACCCAGTGCCTTCGCCAGATCAATGAGATGATGCAGTGGATTCCTCCAGACGGCCCCAAGTCCCCCACGTCAGCGGCTAAGCACCTGGATGCTGGGGGCACCTGGCAGCCACCTGTACGGTGGGGACCACAGAGGCCGGGAGAGGACAGTGGGCCGAGCTCTGCACGGCACTCGGCACCAGAACTGCTCCTCACTGTCCTCAGAATGTTACTCAACCGCCAACCTTGATCTTTGCCCAACTCGCATCACTATTTTCCATCTAGAATGCGGGATCCACACACTGCAGCCCTCGGGCCGAAGATGGCCGGCTGCCTGCCTCCGTGGACACCTCACGGGAAGGTAGCCTGCCCCTCCCGCTCCACTTTCCAAGGGCAGAGCCAGCAGAGGGGACGGAGACTGTCTTCTCATCCGGCCCTTTGCAGTTTCTCAACACCATCTGCTCCGGAGCTCCCAGGTATTTAATGATGCTCATGGCATTTTTTTTTTTAAGCTAGTCAAATTTAGCAGTGGGGGGTTGTACACCAACTTTAGTGACACTAATGTTAATAAGTTCTGATAACGCACCACCATCGGACAAGCCACTCATGGCATCTTTAGGATCTTGAAACTGCCTCCAAAGGAAGGACAAAGAAACCAGGCTCCATTACCGGGGGGCAGTCATCCTGACTCTGGAGACCCGGCCTGCAGGGCTGGGCCGGCTCCTTCTTCCCCCTCTCCAGGTGGCAGTGGAGGACAGTGGGTCAGGAGAGCTCCCTGTGAGGCCAGGAAGCAGGCTGACTGGGCTCCTGCACGGGCCCGCGAGAGCTCATGAGGCCAGTGCGGCTGAATCTGCTACCAACAGCCATGCCGGGGAGAAGCCCCAAGGAGAGATCTGCTTTCTTCTAATTTCGCTCCTATCACTTGTCTCCTCCCTGACATAGCATGGCTGCATTTTATATAAACTTGAATTATACAAATTCAAAATAACACATTACAAATATAAAATAAATATTAAGCCCTCCTTTGCAAAAAATGTGAAATTATTTGAATTCTGCAAATCTTAAAAACCTATGAAATGCTGGCTTTTAAAACTGGAAGGCCAATTGTTGCCAACTGCATTTGCCCACTGACACTGCAACAGCTGAGAGCTGGCAAACAGGAGCCCGGCCCTCTGTCGGATCCAGTCTAAAAGCACGTGCAGCGTGAACTACTTGATGTC
Source organism: Daubentonia madagascariensis (assembly GCA_023783475.1). Taxonomy (NCBI): domain Eukaryota; kingdom Metazoa; phylum Chordata; class Mammalia; order Primates; family Daubentoniidae; genus Daubentonia; species Daubentonia madagascariensis. Next base: position 5,117,795 of record JAKFHU010001784.1, on the reverse strand, counting down.
TTTGGGGAAGCATTCGGGGCACAAAATGCAGCCTGCCGGGTGGTGTCCTGACGGGTGGCACTCTGCTCCCAAGGCCTGTCCCTAGCTCCCACCTTTGAAAGACTCAAGCTCTAAGGAGGACGGCAGGGCAGCAGCACCATTCCCACCCTGGCCACCTACTGCCCGCGGGACTTGCAGGGCTGCGCTTTGTGGTGACAGCAGGGATGGGGCCTCATTCCCTCCCTGCATCATTTGCTAAGGTTGAGATAGATGCCTTGAGATTTTGCTGCATTTGAGGGAAATTTAGTTCACACCATTAGCAAGGAAATGCCAACAGCGCACACACCAAGTTTTCACTTCCAGTTTTATCCACACCCATTTCTAATTTCAGAAAGGTTAAACCTGGCTTCAAGTTATTTGACTTTCCGTCTTGAGGAAAAAGGGGGAAGAAATCACTAGAGGCCGCAGCAGCATCCCTTAGCACGTGGCACAAACCTTTATTACTGTAAGGGCTGCCGGTACAGGGCCCCGCCGCAGGCCACCGAAGCCCTCGCGTGGGACAGGGCTCCCCAGCCCCTCCCGCCAACTCTCAGCACTTTGTTTTCAACTCTTCTGAAAAGTGATACAGAGCGACTGAGGGAAAGGCAAGGTCAGACAGCTTCCACGCGCTCATTGCCCTCCACCATCTGCTTCTGCATGATTTAATTAGAACCTACTCTCATCTCTTCACCTTCTCTGGCCTTTTCTGCCGGATTCTATTCTTGCACAGCTTATCGCTGTGTGCAATCGACCCGTGGGTCCCCCGTCTGGGACACTCCGCCACCTCTGCCACCACCATCTCCCTTCCCCAGCGTTAAGACTTCTCACGTGGAAGCAAATCTTGGTGTCCGCTCCACCTTGGAGGTAGACGACCTTAAACACAGTTAATCAAATTGGACAGTGCCTGACTACGTGCAGTAGTGAGAGCTGCAGAGAAGTTAATTCAATGTAGGAATCAATTTCATGAGACTTCACAATATTTTAGGCATACTATCTGCTTGTGGCTTAATAAGTTAATGTCTCCATCATATTGTAAGTCGAGAGACCATGGGTATCCAGCAACGGGGGCCCCAGCACTGACCCCAAGCCCACTACGAGACCTATTTCCAAGCACTGCCAGGAAGGTGCACACAGGACGGCACTTCATCCTTCACACCAGAGGGTCGCGCCCACGGGGTCACAAGGGTGCTTCTCTACTCCCTGAGAACAGACATCCTCTCCTCCCAGGGGCAGGCAGAGCAGGCAAGGCCAAGAGGGACAAAAGTGAGGTCTCCAGCTGCACAAGATAAACTGGGAAACCGAGGCTTAAGTGTGTTTCAAACTTTAAAGCAGAAGGCTCGCCTGCTGGGGAACTGTGCACTATTGCTCACTCCATCCTCCTGCGGTGGACTAATGGCCCTGGGCACTGCTGACAGACAAAACACTGGTAGCTTTTTAAGAGCAAACTGCAACCATGTGACCCACCCCAACACCTGTTCTCAAATTCCCTAAAACTCCTCCCACACCTGCAGGAAACAGAACATTCCAGAAGGGTTCCAGAAGGGTTCAGAGCAGTTCTGCCGAACGATCCAGGATGTAGTTTTTTTATGACCATCACACAAGCAAAGGGAAAACAATAAAGATCTTTATTTACGTCAGGCATGGGGAGGACTTTCTAAAACTTTCATCTGGGACATTCTCATTGAGACCCTCAATATTTATTTCCCCCCCAAGTCTTTTTTTCAAAATGAGGAAATGTTTTTTTCTAGATTTAAGTAGTTAAAGTGGTCTTTAAGTTACATGGACGTGTCAATGTCAGCCTTGCATTCTCACGTAGTTCATTTATTGCACGACTGAAGTTTTCGGCATTTCTATCATATAGATGAAGATTATAAGAAAAACCGAAGGCTAAAAGGCCATGCCGGGTGGTGCCACAAGACCACTAACACAAACTCATCTGTGACGGGAGCCTGAAGCCCCACTTCTCTCAAGCACTATTCCCTGATCCACACACGGCCCACGCGCAGGGTGCACAAGCTCGCCTGGCCGCCTTGGTGCATGCAAATTCTGAGTCTCCCTGTCTCTCAAAATTTGCACACTCTTGGGGTGCACTGGTCTGGATCTTGGTAAATGTCTCCCAATTTGGGTCTGACGTTTTGTCGTGATTCGACTGCACGTCTGGCTACACCACCAGAGAAGTGATGTGTCCTTCTCAGCATATCTCGTAGGGGGTACTGGTATTAATGTCTTATTACTGGTGATGTTACCTTGATCACTTGCTTCAGGTAGTATCTGCTGGGTTTTTCCATTGTGAAGTTACTATTTTTCCCTTTGTGATTTATAAACATTTTGGGGAAGATACTTTGGAACTATATTACTATCGCAGACAGGTGGAGACTAAAGGCAGTAAGACGCGGTGCGGGAACCTGAAACAGCAAGAGGATGTTAGTGGAAGACGGAAGTTCAAACAAGGTCTGTAATTTAGTTAACAGTGCTGTGCCGATGTTAACTTTCTGGTTTTTACATGGATATTTGGTTATATAAGTTGTCAACATTAGGGGAGGTAGGTGAAGAGAACAGGGAAGCTTGCTGAAGTATTTTTTCAACTTTTCTTTTGAAGTCTAAAATTACCCGAAAATGAAAATTTGACCAAGTTGCAGATTCTGATTCCGTAGGTCTAGGTGGGGCCTGAAAGTCTGCATTTCTCACAAACTCCCAAGTGATGCTAATTGAGGCTGCTGGCCCTGTCAACTCTGCTAGCAGGGCTCTGCCAGACGGAAATAATTTCACTAAGCACAACTTTCAAGTGTGACAATCGGATAAAATGCATCAAGATTATGCTCCCAGTGCAGTAACCACCACTTCACTCCATGGTGAACTGCTACTTTGGCACACCGACCCAGTGAGAAGCCAACTCAAGAGTCTATGACCAAGGCCTTTGCTACCACACGTCTCACTGGCCCTACCCAGCTGAGCCTGGCGCCCCTCCAAGGCTGCAGAGCCGGACCACCTGCCAGCACTGCAACTCAGAAGCAGCCATGGGAACGGTGACTTGGCACTTGTCACCAAGGCCATAGGAAGCAGGAGAGCAGAGTGAAGGGGAGAACAGGCTTTGGAATTCCCACTCAAGGTGAGTGACTGACCACACAGGTGATCTCCACTCACCCCATTAAAATGATTTCTAATGGAGTACAATAAACCCCCAAGCAAGAGAACAGAGGCAGGTGAGAGACTTCACAACTTCTGACAGATGGAGAAGACCCACTCAGGGCAAAGGCAGGGCAACCCGGAGCTCACGGGAGCTGGGCTCTACGCCACGCACAGCCCTGCCAGGGCAGGGACCAAACCCAGGACCTGCAGCAGGGGGGCTGGGCCTGGGAAGTCGGTCCCTGTACAGAAGAGCTGTCTCTGCCACAGCCCCTACAGAGAGGAAACGGAGCAGCACCCGAGCAAAGGGGTCTTCCTTAAAGAAGCTGAATAGCCCAGAGAAAATCTCTGCGACTTGGCATTGCAGGTCCCATGTGACAAGTTCCCAAGCACCCAAGGAGAATCTGCACTTTTTAAAACCAGCCCTGCAGACCCAGGGCTCTCTTCCAGCTTCTGCTTGTCTTAGACAGCAGTAACTATCAACATTTGAGGACTTCCCCAACCAAGCAAGTAGCCAACATTTAAAAAAAACAGCGACACTAGAGGGAACAAATCAGAACAAAAGAGAACTGAAAAGAGTCCTTTTTAGTTTCCTCGGAGTCAAGAAGATAAGGCATTGATGAAACAATAAGCTACCATGAAAAAGGAACAAGACAAACACGCTCTGGGAAATTAAAAATTTGATTGTTGAAACAAAAAATTTAAAATGGGATCAGAAGATACACTGAAGCCCTGTCCCAGAAGCGAGAACAAAGATGACGCAGGAAGGATAAAGGAGAGACTCCAGGGCGGGTCTGGCTGCCCAGCACAAGCCAACAGCAAGTCCAGGAGGGGCGGGCAAAGGCTCCAGTGCTGCCCGAGTCCAGGAGACGCGGAGCGAGAACCCACATGCTCTAGCACACTGTAAAATGTCCTAACACCAAAGAGACGATCCAAAAAACTTCCAGGGAGGGCAAAAGTTATCCAAAAGGAGTAAGAATACTTGGCAGAGGTTCTCATTGAAAGGAAGAAAGCCAAGATTAAAACACGGGGTCCTCAACAAACCCCACGGTGTAATAAAGGAAGACACCAGGACACCTGCGCAGGCTGAAGAGTGATCAACCCAGATCAGGAAAAGGAAAAGGCGGGGGAGGGGGCGGGAGGCTGGAGGGATCTGACACTATTCCTGAGAATTTAAAACAATGTAAGGAGTCAGCGGTAGCAGAAAATGCAAAGAAAAAGGGTCAACAGGCTGTACAGGAAGGGACATGTGCACCTGGCTGTGCGGGGAACAACACTTGCATAGTCCAAACATAAACAACTTGAATGACTCAACACAGTGGGTACAGAGAGCAGAAGAGGTGGGACACGCTGGGGGGCAAAATCCCCCTATGGTGACCCAAAGTCAAGAGTGCGGAGAACGACAGACGCCTGCTTGTTCAGAGCTAGGGAGGACCACCCCAAGGAGCCACCAGACAGGCAGGCGTCCTTCAGCGGAGCGGGACCAAGAGGTGGGGCAGGGGACTGCGGCTTTCCATCGTAAGTCTTTCAGTGACATTTGTTATTTTGATTAAAATACTTAAAATACGTTTTTTTTTGAGGAGCAGACTTCAGACAGACGGAACGCAAACCCTGGCTGTGTCGAGGCCAAGTCACTCAGGGCGGGGGCCTCGGCGGCCCCCACCTCCTGGGTCACTGTGACGGGAACTCGGCTCGTGCTCAGCAGGCCAGCACGGTGGGCTCCGTAAATGGCAGCCGTCTCCTAAAAATTAAAGCCAATGACGACAGAATCCAACATCACAGGGATATATTCTCATTTTAATTGCAAGACAAGGGTAAGTGGAAGGAAATATATGGAATTTTACGGGCAGTTTGGGCGTCTTCCTTTGCCACTGGGTGTGGGTATTGGTACCAGGTCGTCCTAGCAGCCGAACGCCAACGGCCAGATCGGCTATTCCTGATCTGAGGTCCGGGGCTTACTCAGCACCGCTCAACTCTCCCAGGTTGTTTTTCTGTCCCCCGGGACTCCCAGTTACAATTCTTCCCCAGGAAGTCCGCCTCCTCTCCTCAACTGCTGGTCGCAGCGCTCGTTCTACCAACGCCACCAGGCCTTGGAGCACGTTCCCGGGCGGGCAGGGACGCCAGGTGGGGCACCGGCGGCCGCAGCGCGCTCGCTACCCCGAAAGCCCGCGCCGCTTGCACCTGCGCACGGTTCTCCGCGCACACCTCCTCCTCCAGTCCCAAGACCGCCTGCCGTCTCCCCACGAGGAGCAACTCCGTCCTCTCTTCAGGCAGCGTCTCCCATACGCTCACGCAGAGCGCTCGGAGTGTCACCTGCTACCGCATCCAAGGAGAACAACGGCCACGTGTCGCAAGGACTAACTCACAGAAACAGCAAACACGGCCGGGGGCGTGGGGCTAAAGGCCGCGCCAGGCAAGGCCGTCGGGGAACCGGCTCGGCCCGCGCCGCACTCGGCTGAGCGGGGCCGCGGCTGCGAGCTCCGGGCTACCGGGCTGCGGCCCACGCCAGCGGCTCAGGAGGCACAAAAAGGCGCCGTCGAGTCAAAAGTCCGACTCGACGAGCCCAGGCGTCACCTCCGCGCGCAGAGCGGGGTCCTCGGCCGCCCCGGAGGGCAGCGCCGCCGCCAGCCGCGGCCGAGCGCACGCGGGCCCGCTCCCCGGCCTGGACGCGGGCCGGCCGGCGCGGGCCAACGCACGCGGCGCCCAGGGCCGGCGGCGGGGCCGGGGCGCGGCGCAGGACACCCGGGGACGAGGCCCTGCGGCGCGGCCCCCCGGGGCTGGGCCCGAGCCCGGCGGGCCGGGCCGGGCCGGGGGCGGCGGCCGGGCGGGCGGAGGCCGCGGGGAGGAGGGGAGATCTCGCTCTCGCTCTCGCTCTCGCCCCGCGGGAAGGGGGAGGTGGAGACGCGACCGGCTGCGGGAGCTGCAATTACCGTGTGGGCTGCGGAATTCTCGTGGTGTTTGTCGGGGAGATGCGATAATGGCGTCCGTCCTCGCGAGAGAAGCCGCCGCTCTGCGCAGGCGCCGCGAGCCCCTCCCCGCGTCGCGCTGCCCCCACCCTCCGCGCAGGCTCACTGGGCGCGGGGCGCAGCGGGCGGAGCGGGGCGCAGCGGGCGGAGCGGGGCGGGGCCTGAGGGCGCCGAGGCCTGCTGCGCGCGCTTCCGTCGCTCGGACTCCCGGCGGGCATGCGCGGGCGGTCTTCACCCGCGCCGGGGCGTCGGCTCCCCGAGGCTCTTACTTCCCCACTGTACGCCCAGGCTCCTTGCCGTCCCGGGAGCAATCGCTCCGGTGGACCGTTTGCGGAATCGGCCTCGCCTTGGAGACAGAATGACTGGGAATTAGCGCCCCTCACGACTACACATCCCAGAGTGCCCTGCGCAGGCCGCGCGCGGTGCACCCTGGGGCCCGTAGTGCCTTCGTCCGCGCCGTGCCTGCCGGGACTCGTAGTCTCTCCGGACTCGGGCCGCCCGCCCGGTCCCCGCGCCGAGCGCTGCTGGGACTTGTAGTGCGGCTGTGCGCGCGCCGCGGGTCGTACCTGCTGCCGCGGCGGCGCCGGCTCTGGGGTTCCGGAACCTCGCAGAGCTTCCGGGGAGAGAGCGGTGCCGCCGCGGCCCGCGGCGTCCGTGCGGGGTCCCGGGTGCGCCCGCGGCTGTCGTGGGCGACGGGTGTGCCGCCTGCGGGACGCGTGGGACCCTGCGGCGTGCACAGCGGGCGGCGCCCGGGCCTGCGGCTCTCGCTGTCGTCCCGACTGGCCGCTGCCGTCCGGGCGGGAAGGAGGGCTGTGCTCGCCCGACGTGGGGACGGGGAACAGCTGCCGCCGCGACCGGGCGCCCGCCGGGAGAGGCGCGGGCGGGCTTCGGAGTCCGGAGCGGCCCGTCCTCTGCCGCCGCGGGAAGGGGCTGGACGTTAGCCACAAAGGCCCCCAGGAGCAGCGGGGCGAGACCAGTTCTAGGGACACGTGCCTGCCGTCCCCACCCCCTCGGAAACGGCCGGATTCGAACGCGTCCTGTGCGGGAGTTCCTGGCGGGGGCGCCGGCATAGCTGACCGGAGCGCGGATAAACTGAGGACGGGGCTCTCCTGCTGTTTCAAAACCTCGCACAGTCGGAGTAGAAGCCTCCGAGCCTGTTCCTCGTCCCAGGCCCTGCGCGGTGCTTGGTCCCCGTCGCAAGCAGGCGGGAACGAACGAATGAATGAATGAATGGAGGGTGAATACGTTTAAAACCACCCGCCAGACTGCAACGAGGGCTTATTGAAGGCCCCCAAACCCCCAGCCACTTTGGATTAAGTCAAAATCAGAAATTAAGCCGATCAAAACTATAATTGCGATTATGCTGGAGTTGTTGGCTTTTTTGTTTTTGATGTTTTAGATTTTCTTTTTATTTTGTTGCTCAGGAAGCTAAGATAGAGGAAGGTGTTCAGCAGTGCCGTCTACCTGATTCACCATGGTTTAAAAAGAAATGTAGCTGGGCGTCAGGGGTCACTCGCCTCCCACACGGGGACCCTTCCCTTCGCCAGTCAATTAATGCAGGAATCCAGCCCAGTCTCCTGGAGTTAATTAAGGTAAAGTCACGTTAGGGGCATTGTGACAGGAGAGGGAGGTGCACGCTGGCCTGGGTGGCACCAGAAATGGGGGAACCCCTTAGATGTGTGTGCGCTGGCCGCTAGTAAAGACCACGAAGGCCCCCTTGCCAGCGCCTCAGAGTGCCCACTGCAAGAACACCCTGCAGTCCTTCGGGAGGTCCCTCTTTCTGAAGATGCCACTAGGATGGAGAAGGATTATTCCCGGTGCTCCCAGTTGCCTGGGGAAAGCCTGGAAGACTGAGTGACAGGCGAGAACGCCGAGCCCGACGGTTGCCCAGGCCAGGCTTGGAAGCCGAGCCTTCCTTCAGCAAGCTGCTGAGGCCTCAAGTCGTTGCCTCCTCTGGGAGCTCGTGTGGAGAGCGCACAGCTCACGGGGCTCTTGGGAGGAGTCAGTGAAGTACCGTTTGTGAAGGGTTTAGCAGAGGGTGCGACTCAGAACAGGATCATATTACTGTGTGTTGAGTGACTACACACTGAGCCTGTGATCCCTATTCTTTGTGAATAACATGAAGTTCAGAGAGGTTAAGCAATGCACCTGGGGGCGCACAGCTACGACAGGCGTACAGACTTGAGGAAGGTTGTGAGATGTGACGGGAAAAGTGGTTAAGACCTGGCCACGTTCTTGTCAGCCAAGGGAAGGGTTTTGTCTTGATCCTAAAGCAATGGGAAGCCTTTACAAGGTTTAGGGACAGGGAGGATATGGTCAAATTTGTGTTTTAGAAAGATACTCTGGCTGGAGAATTGGAAATAAATTGGGGGGGAAAGAATTGTCCTGCATGGATCTGGGGGAAGCAACTGAGGTGGCTGTGGCAGGGCTCCGGGGAGAGGTGATGGAGGCTCAGAGTGGGGAGGTCACAGTGCAGATGGGTACAGAGAAGTGGGCAGATTGGAGAGATCCCAAGGGTGAAATCTACAGGACTTGGCCATGAACGCGATACCAGGGGCAGGGCAAGGAGAGGGGGTGTCTGGATGCCATCTGGGCCTGCAGACCTATCATACTGGATGGATGGACGCGCCGTTCACTGAGACAGGAACTCCGGACATAGGGACCCCTGGAGACTGTCCGTCAATGGGCCCCTTTGCAGTGGGTCCACCAAGGAGGCCTTCTGTAATTCATCGTCACTCTCCCCTCCTCCTCCGCTTCACACAAGGGCACTGTGAGGGTTTGAAGCTCCTGCTGGGAAGAGATCAGGTTTGGGGGTGAACTAGAGTCCTGGAGGTCGATCCCACTGGGAAACAGGATGACAATTCAGGGGTGATGGGAGGATGCAGCAGCCAGCACTGTTGCAGCCCACCTCTGCCTGGGGAAGCTGCGCAGGCTTCCTGCACCTTGGTTTCCTCACCCGTATGATGGGACAGTGAGACCCCCGGAGGTAACCAGTGAAATGTCGTGACTCGTTCCCCGCTGCTGTGACCTCTGTGCAGCTCCGGGCCTCAAACATCCCTGGCCTCACTGGCATGTGTAAACCTGACAAGGAAGCCTACCTCACACGGGTGTTACTAAGTTTAGAAATTGACTACGGGAAGTGCTGGCGGCAGTATTTAGCACAAAGGGGATATTTACTCCTTTGATATTTTTTGTAAAAATTTGTGTCTGTACAAAAGACTTTGATAATAATAGTGCTACTAAGGAAATGTAGGTAGTGACCACAATTGACTGCTCCCTACGTCCCAAGCGCTATCCCTTTGCCTAAACCATGTAATAACCAGCTAGTCTTTCTGGATATTGCCAAACATGCTTGACGGCTTTTTTTCTCTTTTTTCATTGTGATTAAATACACATAACATAAAATTTAACATTTTAGCCATAGTAGTATGTATAATTCGGTGGCACTGAGTACACATGATGTTGTCTCTGTCCAGTTCTGGAACTTTTTCATCACCCCAAAAAGGAAACCCCACACCCATGAGCATTCACTCCCCCATCTACCCCCGTCTTTGTGGATCACCTGTTCTGGACATTTCGTATACGTGGGTCATGCAATATTTGTCCTTTTGTGTCTGACCGCTTTCATTTAGCGTCATGTTTTCAAGGTTCATCCACGTGGGAGCACGGAGCAGTGCTTCATCCCTTTGTGTGGCTGAATGATACTGCACTGTGTGGACAGACCACATTTTCCCTATCCATTCCTCTGTTCGTGAAACTTTGGGTTTTTTCCACCTTTGAGCTGCCGTGAACACGGCTGATGTGAACATCTGTGTACCAGTTTTGTTTGGATGTGTGTTTTCATTTCTCTTGGATCGATACGTAGGAGTAGAAAGGCCGGTGACTCTGCATTTCACTCGTTGAGGAACATGTTTGACTTCTTAAATGACGGTTCATTATTCTGGGTAAGCACATGCTGACTCCCTGATTGATCTGTGATCTCTCTGTGCCTGGAACTTGCCATCATTGTACCTCCACGTTACCTGGGACAGTGGCTCTCGGCTGTGACTGTGCAGAGGACTCCGGGAGAGTTTCTGAATGGCCGGCGCCTGGCTCCACTCCTGGAGGTGCTGGCCTTGGTGTCCTCAGAGGATTCCATTATCAGTCCAGGTGGAGAACCGACCGAGAAGGCTGCTTGGCCATACGTTTATCTTAATTTTCTGTTCAATTTTAAGTTCAGTCTCCTTGAAGCAGCTGGTCATTTAAGAGGACAGGGAGCACAATTACCCACATAATATGGCTGGGAACAAGAATCTCCAGGTTGCCTTAAGGCAGATGTGGCAGTTTTCAAACATGACCCCGGTTTAACCATGTTCCCAGTGAGGGGTGGGCATCTATGACCCTTCCCCTTGAATCTGACCTCTGAGCCTGCGTAACACATAGAACTCAGTGGGGCAGCGTTTTGCTAGTCACCGGGCCTAGGCCTTGAGAAATTGGCAGTCTCTACTTACTGACTCTTGAAACCCAACCACAGGGAGAGGAGCCCGCAGCCAGCACCACCTGGTCAGCATCGTGGGCGTGCCCTCTCCAAGTGGACCCTCCAGCCCCAGGTGGGCCACCCCAGCTGATGCCCGTGGAGCAGAAGTGAGCCGTTCCCACTGAGCTCTGCCCGTGTTGCAGCCGTGGGCACTCAATAAATGATTGGTTTCTTTCTAGCCACTAAGTTTTAGGGTGGTTTGTTAGGCAGCAATAGATAACTGAAGTGTACGCTTCCACAAACACTTTCTGTTTCAACCAAAAATCCCCTTGCCCCAGGTCAGAAGTTGGGAGACATGATTGGTCGCTGCCCTGCTGTTTCAACGTGTGGTGACTGTGCACCCTCTGGCCGTGCCCGTGGGGTTGCAGAACGGTGGTGCCCTGAGCACAGTGAGGCCCTGGGCTCAAGGACAGTGTCTTTGAGTCCTGCCTCTGGCATTTTCTAGCTCGGAGCTTTGGTACCTTCGTCTGTAAAATGGAAATTAGAATGTCTACTAAGTTAGACCCCTTTCGAATACAGGGAAGTTTAAACTAGCTTAAGCGAGTGAAAGGAACTTAGTGATTCACAAAGCTGGAAAGACTGGAGGTGGACCTCAGGATATGGGAGTAGGAACTGCTTGGCTGAAGCAATGTCCTGTCCTCTCTGTCTCTCAGTCTCCCACCACCCCTCCCTTCCCATCTTTGGGCTCGGTTTTTTCTCCGTGATTGGGCAAAATCTCAAGGAGAGTTCCCAACACCTACAAACAGATTTTACCCGTTTAATAATCCCCATGGAGAGAGTGCCTCTTCCCCCATAATGTGGGCAAAACTCCCAGGGCTAACGCTCACTGGTCAGCTCGTGGTGCCTGGTGACGGCTGTCACTCCGGCCAGTCCTGAAACATGCCAGGGAGGGGTCAGGCCACTGACTTGGTTAAGGAGGACCTGGAAACCTGAGGAAGCTTTGTTCTGGGGTGTGTCTGTGAGGCTGTTTCCAGAGGAGGTTGGCGTGAGTCTGAGTGGACCAGGTGGGGAAGATGTGCGCTCAGTGCAGGCAGCACCGTCCACCCTGCGGGGGGCCCAGAGAGGATCCACACAGAGAAAAGGCCTCTCCTGTCCTTGGACAACAACTCTGAGCTCCCCGCCCTCGGGGCTCCAGGACCTGTGCAACGCACAGTTCTCAGGCCTGTGGCCCCGGACAGAGGTACACCATCGGCTCCCTGGTTCTGAGGCCTTCAGGCTCAGACAGCTGTGCCAACAGCGTCCCAGGGCTCCAGCGTGCAGACAGCCTGGCGTGGGACTTCGCAGCCTCCATCACCACATGAGCCAGTTCCCCTAATAAATCCCATCTCATCTGTCTCCACGTGCCGTTGGCTGTCTCCAGAGAACCCCGACCAATACACTGGGCTAGTAAGAGTTTCCAGCTACAGCAGAGCCCTGCCTTGGAGACCCCAGACCCACGGCCACTGTATCCGTGTGGTCTGCCTGGAAGGGGCAGGCAGAAGACGGCAGGATGGCCAAGGACAGCAGCCACGGACATGCCCCAAGGGCCCGTGGAGTGTCAGCTGACCGGGGTGGGGGGGATTTGTCAGGGCTCGGCGGTGCCTGGGGTGTGGGGCGTGGTGTACAGTCATGGAAGTGCTGTTCTCAGGCCTTGTATCAACTCATTAAACCACAACAGCGCTGCCAAGTGTCACTGTCCCCACTTTACAGATGAGGAAACTGAGGCAAAAGTCAACGAGTGAATGAATAAGTGAGTGAATGAGTCAGGCTACCCACGGGTGGGTGCGCTTCCAAAATGACTCTGTGGAAAGAAAAGCACATAGAATCCAGACTTGGTTTTTGTTGCTCAAAACCAAGGTGGCCAAACTTACGGGCCCATCACAGCAATGATGAAAGCTGCAGACCATGTTGTGCACATGATTTCAGGGGGGTTCTTGGGTTCTCAGGAGTCCACACGTGGACTCGTGCTTCAGAACCCACGTTCTGTAGGGTTTCCCAGATCTAAGAGTCTATGATTCTATGATAAGGTGTGATATCCCTGCCCTCTAAAATATTGTAAGTTTAAACCAAAAAAAATTACAAACTTGTCCATCCCAACCCCGTAGGGTCCCTTTCACGGTAAAAGGTATCTGGGAGCAAAGTGCTGTGCAGTCCAGAGCAGGTTTCTTCGAGGGTTGGCATCTGCAGATATGACAGATTGGCTGGTTAGGGTGACCATCTCACTGTCCAAATGTGGACACTTGTGTGCATGAAAGGGGGCACTATTAATATTTATGCCAAGACAATAGGCATGAGCTGGGAGTGTCTCAGTCCACGGGGCATCTGACTTCAGGCAGCGTGAATTCAGATCAAATCATGCTTTTTGTGGAGAATGAGGACTCGCTGCATCGCCAGGAGCGCTGGGCACATGGGCCTCCTGCTGCATGCCCACCCACCCCCAGCACTTTGGCGACTCCCGACCCTGCACTTCTGAGACTGCCGTTCCCTCTCCTGCACACAACACGGCTCTGTGCCTGGTCTTGAGGGTCCCACGGCTCCAAGCCACAGGGCCAACACCACCAGAACGGGGACTTTGCTCTCACCCACTCGCCTCCCACGTCCTCCCCGGTGCTCCCAGCACGCTCTCTGTGAAGTTTCCCTAACTCCCGGGCAGATTCACCCCTCTGTTTACCAGATCAAAGCCCAGTGACCTTTGTGGCCTGTCTCCAGTGAAGGCCACTTGTCCCCATGCACCCACCTGATGCCCAAACTGATCATCATCTGACAAGCGGGGACAGGCCTGGGTTGAACTTCAACCATGAGGCTCAGGGGTTTGGGTGAGTTTCCACAAAAAGAGGAGGGAGCACTCCACTCCACAGTGGTCCTGACCAAAGTGAGGACAGGAAGCGGGAACAGCCACCTTCTGACTGGGGTCCGTAGAGCAGACCCAAGATGCTGGGGAGGGGCCATCGGAAAGCCTTGGGTTTCTCCTTCCTGGTGAAGCAGGTGTGGGGGCCTCTCCGACATCATCCGCCGAGGCCAGAGCGACGGTGTTCTCAGCATTCCTGTGCACAGAGAAACAGGACTAGCACTTGTAAGTAGGTCCTCGCGTTTCCCAAGATGCGATTTGACGTGTGTCTGTGTGGTGCCTTTCGAGATGAGAGCCAGTCCCTAGCCGGACGGCTTGCGTTCAGAGTTCCACTCTTTCTTTTGCATTTGGTGACCGTGGGTGTCCTTGGACGAATCGTTTAACCTCAGTTTCACAGGGTCGTCAGCAGGGCGAGATGCTCAGGACGAGGCGGGTAGTAAGTGACCCGCCAAGGTGAGCTGTCAGTGCTCCACACGCAGTCCAGGCGGCACGGGCCGTGCTGGTCGCACTTCCTCCAACGCCCCTTCCTCAGAGAACGTTCTCCAGCCAGCATGTAACAAACAGATCACTTGACCGGCCTCGCCCTGGCTGCGCTGTTGGCGCTCCGGGCCTTGGGCTGGGCCGCTGCTCTTTCTGGGCCTCAGACGCCGCCTCTGTAAAGTAAGGGCCTGCATCGAGGGCTGCTGCGTTCTCTCCTAACGCAGACATTCCACACTGTCTGTGTTCTGGCAGCTGAAAGAGCACGGGCCTTGAAGCCACAGCCCTGGGTGTGGGCACTGGTGCCGCTGTCAGAGGTGGAGCTCGGGCAGGTCACCTCACCTCCCTGAGCCTCCATTTCCTCATCTGCAAACCGGGGGTGACGTTGTCTCCTGGGGCCGCGCAGGGATGGCACGATGTGTGCAGAAAGCTGCACACACCAGTTCTCCCCATTAACCCGCTGGGCCACGCCAGCCTGTGCCTCGAGCCCATAGGGCCATCTCTGGGGGCACTTTGGGCTCTGCCCGGTTCCTGCCCCGGGGGAACTCAGGCCTGTGGAGATGAGGGCAGGAGTGGCGGGCATGCTGGAACCCTGTGGTGGAGCTGCCCTGAGGCTCAGGGAGTCTCAGCAATCAGCAAGGACATGGAAAACCAAAGTGGCTGGGGACCCACATTTTAAACCCCCTACCCAGAGGGGTCTGGGGCAGAAACCTTGTCACCTTCTCCACGCTATCCTGTCCCTAACCATCATTCCAGTGACCCTCACTCTAAGTGGGGTCTGGGACCAGCAGCACAGGGTGCCTGCCAGGAAACTGGCCCTTTGGGCCCCACCCCAGACCTGCCTGTAGATCTGGAGCAGTGCAGGAGGGCCTGCGCCAAGGCACGAAGTCCCCCCACTGCCCAAACCCTTGCGCCCAGAGGCAACTGCCAGGAATGGTTCTGGGCGCAGCCTTCTGACACCTTCCCCCATGCATGTAGAACATGTGTCCACGCACACACAAGACTTTTCAACATACAAGAAGTATTGTGCTATACATGTAGATCTGCGTGTTGGTTTTCTTCACTTAACTGCAGACGTCTTCGTAATCGTCTCTCAGTACTGTGCCCTTTTTTATTCTTAGTATGGCCATTAAGAGCACCAGGCCTCCTAGACTGGCATCCCGGCCCCACCACTTTGTAGCTGTGTGCCCCTTGGCAAGTTTCTTAATTTCACCATCTGTAAAAGGTGGTTAATGATAGCACTTAGGTGGAATAAGGAGACACAGGGAAGGACATAGACCAGCGCTCTGTAGGTGTCAGCTGCTGCTGCTGTTCCCATCCGGCAGCATGTGGATATCCCTGTGTGTTATTTAAGCATCGCCCTGTCGGCGGGCATCAGGTGGCATCCACTTTTTTTACTATTGCAAAGTGTATTCTTACACTGTGCATGCAACTTTGCATGCTTGTGCCGGAGAGAGTCACTTTCTGTATCAAGTGCCTAAATCAGTTTATGCTGCGGTCCGCAAACTGCTCCCGGCCGAACCCTGGAGCTCTGCCGAGGCATTTCAGAGTTTCACAACAAACAGAAAATATTCTGCCAAACAGGGAAGATTTGAACTTACTAAGGAGTTCACTCCTTTATTTTGGTGTTTTACTTACTGGTATCCTGCAGAATACTTCATTTGGGGAAAAAATTTTGGTACTAAAAGTGATTGAAAATCACCGGTAGTTTGGCCCTGAGAGAAAAGTAAAACAGTTACAAAATGTTCAGAAATAATTTTAGGGATCATTTTAATTACACATTCTGTGGTCACGTTTCAGTGGGTGCCAGGGCCACCTTGTACTGACGGTGCATGTCTGTTCCTCAGTCTGACCCGCGACATCATGCTGGTAACTTGAACTCAGCCAAGGTGGGAGTGTTTACACCATGGTAATTAGCAAACACTAGAAATCAAAGGTTTTTACTCCCTGGGAGAGCTGCTAATTAAACATTTACCAGCATGTTCTTGAACATTTCAATAGGTATTTCTTGCTCACGTGTCTGCGGGTCTTCTTGCGTTTGGCTTGCCCAGGCTGAGCTCGGCTAGGCTGGGTTCCCAGCTGCGCGGCGGGTCCAGGCTTGTTCAACGTGTTTCCCTCCTCCCAGGTCCAGCACCTGCCTATGCGTGTCCTTCTCGGGACAAAGGGCAGGCACTCAGAGGGCGAGTCCAACACTGCAAACCATCCAAAGCCGCTGCTCACTCACATCTGCTAACAACCCGTTTGTCAAAACAGGTCACCTGGTGGCCAAGCCCAGGAACCTCCCATAGAGGTCGAGGGAAAGGGGGTGAAGGTTGCTGAACGATCACCCAGCCTGGAGCATGGGAGTGTCAAGGGAAGGGGGTCTCCTTCCAGATCACACCCATGTGAACCAGAAGCGCACGTGTGAGCTCCTGAGGGCACGGACCTGGCTTGTTGCTCCAGGCCGTGTCCCCTGAGATCGGGCCAGGGCTTCATCCACAGGAGGAGCTCTGTAAATACTTGTTGGATGATTGAGAAGGATAATATTTTACTTTCATTACTTCCTGTCACACACCTACTTTAATTAGCACACGACTTCCCTCGCTGTGCGGGCATCAGCCGTGGAGACCCACGGCCAACATGAGTAAATATTTGAAGTCTGTTCAATATTCAAGTGGCGTCACCTCTTTGCATGCGGCGATGAGCCACATGCACTCATGTGGTGGCAGACGCTGTGTTCAACGCAGATGTTTCATTGTTGGTGGCCCCATTTGTGCAGCTCAGCAAAGGGGACCTAAAAATATCCCCTCTTCCCACACCTTGCGTCTGTGTGAATCAGGAAGTCTGAATCTCCCAGTCAGATGAGGCCTCCTCTGTGGCCCTGGCTACTCCGCGTCCCATCTAAATTCAGGTCTGTGCCGCGTGTTAAATGCCCGTTGCAAGGTAGGAAGGATGGGATGCAACAGAGTTTGTGAGGACTGTCCAGTGTGCTAAATCTCACCTCCCCGTGGATGCATGCGAGATTCGTGCTGGCTCAGAGGGGCTCTTTCGAGAAAACAGACAATGCAAGCCCAGGGCTGCTGGTATAATTATGAATTAACGCTGGAACAAAGGACACACAAGCAAAGGACCCTGTTGTGATCCCAGACCAATTATGCCAGCTCCCAAGTCTGTTGCCATCCTGAGGAGGAGAGCGCCCGGGCTGGACTAGGATGTAGCTGCAGAACGCCCCAGGGCCAGCGATGTCCCCGAGCATATTTAGTCATTGTTTTAGGGCACTTTGAGTTCTGTGTGGACTGAAGCGTCTTGGCCAGGCTGTAAGGCAAGGGAGGGCATGTGTGTTCCGTGTCTATTGTACATGGGAAACTATTCCAGGTGCTTCTCAGGTGCAAACTAGCTTATCTTCTCAGCAAATCTGCTCTTATCATACACCATCATTCTCGTGTCTATGGATGAAGAAACGGGCTGAGGGGAAGGTGGTGAATAACCTGCCCAATAACTCAGATAGTGAGTGGGCACACCTGGGTTATTTGGCCCACAAACATGTCTTTCCCTCTGCACAATGTTTAAAACCTAAAAAAAAAAAATTATCTGGCAACACTTAAATATTGGAAGACTTCCCACGAATATCTATTTTAATTTCTCTTGAAAAATCTGAAGATCTGGTAGCAGAGGGCTCACTCTCCCATCCTTCTGGGCAGCAGCAGCCCCTGTAGGTGCCCCGAGGTCTCCAGGTTGCCACAGTCCCCTGCTGCCTCCCAGCCCGAGGTGGGGGGTCCGTGGCCCACAGCAGCCCTGCTCACTTGCGCTGCCTGCCTCAGCAACACATCCACTCGAGTAGGGAAGCCAGACACACAGATCTAATCATGGGATTTCTGGCCTCGGGAGACCACTGGGGAAGGGTTTAGGGGTGTCCTCCTCCCCGGTCTACAAAGAAGAGAAAAACTGTGGAGACCTGGGTGACAGCCCAGAGCAGGGGGATGCCCTAGTTGGAGGCTCCGGGAGACAGGATCTCAGTTCAGACCCTGTGGTGACTTGCTGGAGATCTTGGGAAAATGACTTGGCTCCGGGCCCCCTGTTTTCTCGTCTGTAAGGTCATTAACCCACACCAGGGGTTATTCATTCAACGAACGTGCATTGCGTCAGACACCGTTTAAGCACGGGAACACACAGGTGAGCAGAATGGTCGAGGGTAAGGGAGATGGTGAAGCACCAGCAGATGTGGTTAGCACGCACGTCAACTGGGGTGAGAAAAACCAAGACAGAAAATCAAAACAAACAAGCAACCAACCAACCCACTGTCTGCCATAACCACTGTTTCCTATCAGAAAGGACTTTTTAACACTGAAAAGCAGAAAAGATGTAATCTTAGAATAAACATTCTGTGATTATGCCATCTTTTCATTTTAATTTTGAAATGTATTATACATTCTACTGACCTCTGATAGTTTACTAATTAAATAACATCTCCTAAAAACAATTTATCAAGTTCATTAGACAACAAAACACAACGTGTTAGCCATTAGCCTCAGGGTGGGAGAAAAACTTCCAACAGGCCTATACATCTTTCTCCTTGTTTTCCAGAATTCTGCTGGACACGCCCTTTGACCCAGCAATTCTGTGGTTAGTTCATAAGAAAGAGAATAACCCAGATAAGAATACAGAGAAGTAATAGAAACTTCATCACAGCTTTGTTTAAAATTGGAAAAAGTTGGAAATAATGTAAATATCGTCACCAATGAGTTGATTTTAACAATTGCAGCATAACTGTGCGATGGAAATGCACCACTGTTAAAAAGAACTGTATTTTTTTTTCACTGACAAAATGAGCTCATGATGTTAAATGACAAAGGCAGCTTACAAGATAATATACAGAATAGGATCCTTGTTCATTAAAAAAACCCAGATCTCTCCTCCTATGAGGGTGTTTGCACAGAGAGCTGCCTGGGCAGATACACCGAGGATTTGTTTATGGGCCGGCTGCTGCTTCTCCTGTAAACTTCTCTGCATTTTCTGAAATGTTTTTGATTAACGTATCTTACTTTAAAAATCACACTCAGGCTGGGCACTTTGGGAGGCTGAGGCGGGAGGATCCCTTGAGTTCAGGAGTTCGAGACTAGCCTGAGCAAGAGTGAGACGCGCCCCCCCCGCCCCCCCCCGCCATCTCTACCAAATATAGAAAAATTAGCAGCATGGTGATATGCACCTGTGGTCCCAGCTACTTGGGAGGCTGAGGCAGGAGGATCACTTGAGCGCAGGAATCTGAGGCTGCAGTGAGCTGTGATGATGCCACTGCACACTCAGAAGATTTTGAAATGAACCTCAGGGAAAGCGGGCAGAGGGCCTACCCTGCTTAGTTCTCTTGTTGCTGGGGTTTTATTTCCTCCGTGTGGACGGGCATGGCGGATAAGACTTCGGAGTAGCGTCCGAGGTTTCATTCAGGCAGGATTCATGTGGCTGGGAAGGGAGGTTCCAAACCCTTCCCAAGGGCAGCAGCCGCTGCGCTCCGCCCGTCCTCCCGCCAGCAGACCTCCTGCCCTCCCCGGGCCTCGGCTGGACTTCCCGTGGCCACGCTCTGTGACAGTGACCACACAGAAGTCAAAAGCCCATCAGCAGGCCAAGGGGGTTGCTGTTCTGGGCGGGAAGGGAAATCCGTGTCTCGGCGTGGTCCAGAGGAGGGGAACAGCGCCCGCGAGGGTGCAGGTTTACTGCTGAGAGGCCGGTGGCCTGGGCTGCACACCACCTGGGTCCTGAGGGGCTCACGTGGCTGTTTCTGCCACATCCATCTGTGTGACACACGGGACAGAGCCGGTGCCTCAGTCATGGTCTCCCTCTCTGCCCACAGTGCACCCCCTCTGGACGGGTCCGGTCCCCATGTCCGGGGGCACTCGGCAGTCTCCTATCAACATCCGGGGAAGGGACAGCATCTTTGACCCCCAGCTGAAGCCACTTCGGGTTGCCTACAACGCGGCGTCCTGCCTGTATGTCTGGAACACCGGCTACCTCTTCCAGGTGGAATTTGACACTGCCACCGAGGGGTCAGGTGAGCTCGAGGCGGGGTTTGAGGCCTTTCCGTTCTCCTGTCACCCAGGAGTGGGGTCAGAACACGAAATGCTGCTTTCCTTATGCTGTTTGGGTGCAGGGGATAGAGACTTGCTCACAGGAGACCAGGGGGACAGCACAAAGGTTCACAAGGGGACAGGAGAGAGGCACTCACTTTAAAGGGGGGAATGCCCTCACCTGCATCACACAGGTTTCTGGAGCAAAGGAAAACCCCTTCCCTCACAGGCTTGCATTCCAGGGTGTGGGGAACGTGAAGCAGAGTGGGGTAGAGGGCAGGAGGGCGTAGTGGCTGTGACCCCCACACTGGCCTTGCTTGGAAGGAGGCTGGGCCCATAGCGGGGCATCGGGAGCCTGGTTCTTACACAGGGTGAGGCGAGACCACTGTGGGTTTGAGCAGGCAATGACCCGGCTGCCATGAGGAAAGACTGTGGAGGGGTGGGGAGCAGGGACCAGAGAGGAGGCTGTCTGGGGGTGCAGGCGGGGTGGGAGGCAGTACTGGAAGGACGGTGGGACTGGGTCCCAGCGCTTGTCAAGGGCTTGTGGCATCATCTCATCAAATCCAGCTGCTCTATCAGGTTTGGGAAGTTCCTTTCTATTCCTATTTTATTCATAGTTTTATCAGCTAGATCGGCACCTATTGATACTGCTGTAAGCCTTGTTTATGCTGAACGCCTGCTTTCCTGCTGGGCGTCTGCAATTTTGGTGCATACCACGCCAAAATTCAAGACCCTGGGCGCTGAGTCTCTAGCATGCTGCCCTGGTAGCCCGTTGCTGGGGCAATTAGTGTGTCCTGTGTGACTGCACTGGGGAGGCCCTTGGAAACCCAAGCCTGGTTTCCTCCAGGCACTGCCCCGAGCACCTTTCCCATTGCTGATTCTGCTTTTCATCCTTTTGCTGTAATAAGCCTTAGCCATGAAGATGATGATATGCCAGCCCTGCAAGTCCTCCCAGCAAGTCACCAGGCCTGGGGGCCCTGACACAGCCCCATCCCCTCTCCAGGCCAGCCCTCAGTCCCAGAACCTCCCATGTGCCCAGTGACCTTGTCCACTGGCGTTGCTACCACCAGGATGTAAACTCCACCAGGGCAGGTCTTTGTCTTGTTCCATATTTTATACCAGGCATCACAGGTGCTCAGTAAATTGATGGAAGAACAAAGAGTTAAAGAATCAAATGAGCCTCCATTTCTTCCTATGGCTGGGGAGAGACAGGGTGCCCACTTCCAAGGCTGTGGGGAAATAAGGGAGGCCACCCCGAGCCACCACCCAGCACCGGGTCTGCACAGATAAACACCCAATGTGGCTGCCAGCGCCTGCTTGGGCCGCTGACTCTGGGTCCACTCACTCTGCATCCACTCCACTACATTATCAAAACAGGACAGTCAAGTGGGAACTTGCTTCCACACCTGACTTTGCATCCATCCCACAAGCAAGTGCAGAGGCACAGGCCGCCTCCCTTAGCGCCAAACACATACCTAGGGCCTTCTAGCACCCCTATTGTCAAAGGAAGTTCAGCCCAGCTGTGTCCTGGCTTTGTCATGACATCTGTGCTTGTATTTCTACCATGAAAGACTGCATACTCCTAGAAATTCTCCACCACCCAACACAGGGGACCTCCACAGCAGGCATGGTGCCTGCCGATGAACCCCTGACCGTGTGTGCCGGCCTTCCTGGAGCCCAGGGAGGGGGACCCTATGGCGCATGGAGGCCCAGCCTGAGCCTGCTCCCCCCTCCAATGGATGGGGCCTCGGGGCAGGGCGTGGAGAGTTTCTTTCCCTGGGCCAGGCCCTGTGCACTGCATCACCCACACCATGGCTCAGCCCTGCCAGGCGTCTCCTTCCTCATCTCAAAGGTGAGAATCCACAGCGTTTCCTGAGCAGCGGCCTGTGCCTGGTCCCAATCATGGTTGATCTTGGTCAGGCTTCACAGTAAAGCTCAGGGACACTTCTCACGTAGGGCTCACTGAATGCCAGCGACAGAAAGCCCCAGTCTGGCCAACGTAAGCAAAATGGAACTTCATGGAAGGACAAAACCAGCTCAGAGAAGGGAAAGTGGGACAACCAGACCTTGGGTAGCACAGGGATGGGGCCAGCCTCAGGGGTCTGGGGAGCAGGGATTTATGCATCTATTTATTTAGTTGCCAACTTTTTTCTTGCCCTGTTGATCTAAGTCCAAATTCCCAAGGAACAACTGAAATTGGCTTTTCAGGTTTAATGTGGTTATATTATTTTAAAAATTTTCATGCAGCAACTTTAAAAGATTAAATAAAGAATAATAGCTCCTGAACATTTAATTGTTTGGGTTAATGGTTGTGTGAATATATTAAGATTCGAGAAGAACAGATATCATGGAAGTAGATGAGTTACTACAGAATACATTTTACAAAATAATTCAGATTCCCAAGGCAAAGGGTCTGGTGGCTGACCTTGGGCCCAGTGGAGCATTGGGCACCCTGGCTAATATCCTCGCCAGGACCACAAGCCATGCGGAAGGGGTGGGCCCAGGGGAAATCCTGGTACCATTTCTAGAAGGAGGAAGCTGTGCTGGACAGACCCCTTAAGTACTACCATGCAGTGACAGCGTGGCGCAACGCAGAACCCACCGTAGAAAGTGTCAGCATCCTCATTTGATGGAAGGAGAAAGGGAGGCTGGCAGGTGGGAAGACTCACTGGAGGTTGTGTGAACACGAGTGGAGGAGTCGGCTTCCATCCCAACTCCTGGTGATCGTAATGCCCGCTTACCGACCCGGTTCTCCTTGCCAAGGGCTCCACTTGCACGCACTTGGGTACTCCTGTAACGATCACATGTGACACAAATTATTCCCCATCTTACAGATGAGAAAAATGAGGCTCAGAGAGCTTCTTGGCCTGAGGCCACAGAGCCCTCACCACAGGATTCCCTGCTCTCTAAGGAAGGGAATCTGGGGAGTGTGTGCCCGCTTTGGACAGAATCTGCACTCGACATCACAGGGCATCGGCCCGAGGCCACTGGGAGCTGACCTCCATGTGGAGGAAGGACGCACTAGCAAGTGTGGCCACGCTCACGGCCGGGCCCCCGGAGAGCCCGCAGCCAGCCCAGGGCCCGGCCAGTGTGCACGCCCCGCGGCAGGGCCAGTGGGCAGTGAGGCCTGCGTGCGGTGCCCCCTGCCTCACCCACCAGGGCAAGAAGCAGCCCACTCCTCAGCCCTCTCGGCAGGGGAGCAGTGACAGGTTGGCCGTGCTTTCAGGCACACTGTTGCTGTTACTTTTTGTTCAGCAGGTTTACAGCACGTGTGCCTTGGAATCTAGATGCTTCTGTATCCCAAGGGAGTTCGAGCTCAGGTTTTAGGCTGGAAAACAAGACAACTGCAGGTGGTTAAGCATCCCCAGAATCACAAGTCGAAGCCTCCTTTCGGTCAAGAACGTCAGCCCGCTTGTCATCCGTCCAGCACAGCGTCCTCCTTCTGGAAACACCGTCACCGTTTCTCTCGACCGCGCCGGCGCTAGCGCGGGGCGGGCCCGGGGCCGCGGGCCTCGCGCCCGGGAAGGCCTGACTCCGCAGGTGCCAGGCGGGGCAGAGGATCCCGCTCCCGGGGGCGCCCGCCGCTTGGGGGCATGCGCCGTGCAGCGGGCTCCGCACCCCGCGATCCGTGGGCGCCCCGGACCCCCCTCACCCCCACGTGGTGCGCACCGGCGGCCCCCCCTGCCCGGAAGTGGGCGTGGTCGCCCAGCGCCTTTTCACTGGCGGCAGCGATTGGGCCAGGGATGGGCACGTGACTCCCGCCTGGCCAGTGAGAGCCGAAGCGTGATTTCCGGGGACTATATAAAGAGCGTCTTCGGCGCCCTGGGGCGGGCTCTGAGCCGGGGTGGGGGGCGGCGAGCACCCGCCCAGCCGGTCGGGCCGTGGACCAGCGAACCTTGTGGGTCTTTTTGGTAAATTCGTTTGATTTACGTTTCTGTCCCTTGCTTCCAAGAGTCCTAAGCACAAGCAGAGGAGTGAGAAGCGGCCAAGCCGAGAGAGAAGAAACGCACGGAGGGGCCGCAGGGCGCCCGTGTCGTCCTCGGCCCTCCCGCGAGAGCCGTCGCGCGGGCGGCGCCCTGGGGGGCGGAAGGCCGCGATGTCGGCGCCTCGTGCCGCGCTGGCGCTCGGCGAGGCCGGGCCTGCCGACCTTTCGAAAGGGGCCCCAGGGAGGAGCGGCCTGGGCCGGGTGCGCGGGAGCGCCGCCTTCCCGCTCCGGGCTGGCCTTCCGGGCTTGGTTAGGGACAAGAGCGTGGTCTGTGGCGTTCGCCGCTTCCCATGGTGTGAACGCGCCCACTGGCCGGGCTTCAGCTTCCAAGGCGAAGCCGGGAAGAGATTTGCACGGAGGCTCCCCGGAGCCGGTGCGAGCCGGCTCCCACCCGTGTGTCCCTGTCCCCTCCGTCTCGTCCCTGCAGCCTGCGTTCGCATTTTTGCTCTCCAAGTGAGGAATTCACTGTGTTCACTAAGGCTTCTTTTTGGTTGCACGCGGCAGAATCCCAAATCAAACTGGCTTGACAAAGAAGAGGGAGATATGTTGGCTCAGCTCCTAAAATGTCCAGGATATGGCTGGGTCCCGCGGGGCGAACCACACTGCCGGGAATCTGAATGCTCCCTCTCGGGCCTCTGCTTTTTCCTGGGCTGATCCTCTCTAGTTTGGGAATTCCCAAGTGGTGCCAAAGAGGGCAGCCGGGGCTCTGGCTCAGCCTCCCAACCCGGTGTCGCCAAAAGAGCCTCCTTCCCAGAATCCCAGAGACAGTCCCAGGGCTGACCGTCAGGGGCGCAGCTTTGGTCACTTGTCTGGCCAGCCTGAGGCTGACCCCCCGGAGCAAGGTGCAGACGAGAGTGGAGGAAAGTGACTTCCCAGGGGACACCAGGGAGGCACTGCTCCCAGAAGTGAGCATGTGGGCTGGGGGGAAGGGCCAGGCACAGAGCTCCCTGCCCTGGGCACTCGGCTTTGCTGTTGCCCTGAACAGACCTTGGCCCGTCCCTGACTTGGTCACTCTAACTTCCGAGGCTCTTGCGCCCCGTCTGTAGCCAGGCCTTCAGCATCTGGCCTGGCCCTGACCCCCTTCTGGCTTCCTCACCTTCCCATCTGGTTCAAAGGGACTCACCCCACCCTGCCACAGACCGAAAGAATTATCTGGGTGTCTCTCTCTGGCCTATAAATTAGTTGGGTAATTCCTCCTGTGGCTTGTGTCCACACAGGCCAATCTGGTTTCACTTTATTTGTCATTTTCCCAAAGACCCAATTTCCTTTTCCTTCCTCTCCTACTCAGCTTCACGTGATCCGTCCCAGCCCATTGCTACAGCTTGTTTCCCAGGATCCTGTCCCCCTCTTTCCGGGTTTCCTGTCCTCTTCGTTCACCTCCACTGGGAATCGGGAGCAAAGGGAATGGAAAACACAGCCGAAGGAAAGGCAGGGCTGGAAAAAGTTTCCTGCAAGAAAATGAGAATAATGAGGCTCTCCCATAAATTTAAAAAAAAAAAAAAACCTGGATAGAGGGAGAGGAAGCGCCTCATGAGCAAGAAGGGGAGTGGGCGGGGCAGGTCCCTGGCAGGAGCCATTCTGCATGAAACACGGTGGCTTAGGTCTGGGCCACGCCGACCGGTGAGCGCCAGAACCTCAAAGTGAAACAAAAGTGGGAGGCCAGGACGTTTCCGCCAGCAGCTTTGCTGGGAGGTGAGGGGTGCCAGTACTGGGACACCGAGCGGCCAGTGGCAAAGGGAGGGGGGGGCAGGGGCTCTTCCCAAGGGTGTGAGGGGCCTGAGGGCAGAGGGAAGAAGGGCTGGTGGAGGCCCAGAGGCAGGGAGAGGAGGAAGTCACCATGGAAAATGGCAGCCCATCCACACGGACGGCCACCGTCACGCTCCACACGCAAACCACCGCGCTTTGTGAAACCCAGCGTGCGCCCGCGTGGCAGCTCGTCTGAGTCCTTACAGGCACAGGAGGGTCCAGCATAAGGGTGAGGGCCTTGGTTCTGGGGCCAGAGAGAGCAGGGTGTGAGTCCCTGTTCCTCTGCTTACCGTTGGGATGGCACAAGCAAGCTAGCTAACTTCTCTGACCCTCAGTCTCCTCTCTGCTTACCGAAGATCTGACACTGGCCCCACAGGGTTGGGGGCAGGAGTAGAAGAGGGCCCATGTGAAGTGCTTGGCCCCGTGCCCCGAGAGTTAGCCTTCCAAATATGACAGCCTCGCCAACTGTGCTTCCTTCACAATAAAATAATCCCAATGAGGCACTGGCCATGTGCTCTTTGTAATGTTTTCCACTAGAGGGAACAAGGAGAAGGCAGAGAAACAGCTGCTGGCCAGGCTGCAGCCTGGCTTTCTCCGATGGTGGAGGACTCAGTTTGTTTGCATGACCTGGTCAAGCAGCTAAAGAAGGAGAAACGGGAGCCCCACACCCGGTGACACTATTGTGACTCATAAGCAGCCTTCCCAAAAGGCCACTCACGAGCAGGGACAGTGATGGGCAGTTAAGGTGCCACGTGCCTGCTAACGCCCCTTCCAGCATTGAGGTGAACTTTAAGTCATGTAAATTTATGAACTGGATCCCATAACAGCCTTCTATCCTCTAAGTGATAATTGATAGTTACCCCAGCACCAAGAGACCCTGACAGGGGGTCTGTTCCTGCAAGCCCAAGTCCAAGAGTGCCGTTCACCATCATAGAATCGGCTCCCTGCACAGCACCGGCATACAGCAGGAGCTCAATGAGCATTTGCTCATGGAGGGAATGAATGACCTGCAATTCGTGTGATTTTGTAGTTTACAGGCTTCACTTCTATCAGTTGAGGATCTTCAGTTGCAAGTCAAAGAAACACACTCCAGCAACATGAGTCAAAAGGGAAGTGTCCAAAAAAATGTGGGGCCCCCACCTGAATAGGTGGGCTGGAGACAGGGCAGGAACCACTGCATCAAGGACTCCTTCACCATCTCTCTGGCCCCTGCACCATCCCAGGCAAGATCCACGTCCCAGGGGAGACTTCCTGTGACTGGGCTAGGCAAGGTGCCTTCTGGGGCTGTCCCCATGCAAGAGGAGGAGGCTCAGGACTCCTTAGCTTCTCTAGTGGGGCATGATTGGAAGTTCCAAGAAGAAACACAGTTGAAAGAGGGAATTCCTCAGACGGGAATCCTCACGTCAGGAAGGGGACAGTGGCTATGCAGTCCAAGGATGACCCCTTGACTAAGATGAAAGAATGAGGCCATCACACTTTTATCCCGGGGCAGTTATTTTTCATTGCAAATTCATAAATCAGCAGTCCAGATTCTCTATCCCTTATTTAGCTACTGTTTCTTCCCTCGGGCCCTGGGTGTGGCTATTTTGGGGGGGGTGTTATTTGGGGGGTTAGGTGGAAGTCAGCATCCTTCTTTCTCTCTCTGAACATGCTTTCTCTGGTCTTCTGGTTCTCAAGACTGAAAAACAAAAATGTACTAAAGAGCTCCCAGAGTTCACCTGTTACAGGTTTGGCCACCAGGGAGCCACTGCTCCTGTTCTTGTTCAATTCTGATTCCAAATTTTCAGGGCAGTGACTCTGTTTGGCTCAGCCCTGTGCTAATCAGGAGCAGGGCTCAGGAAAGGACTCTGATTGGTCCAGCATGGTTTGAGTGCCCATCCTTGTCCAATCAACTGTGGCCAAGGATGGTCTCACTTTGGACAAAATGGCAGCTGGTATTGTAACAACTTGGATCAACTTTGTTACAGTTTGGATCAAAAAGGAAGGTTCTAATCATCCAACCATAGCTGCTCCCCACAGTGCAGGGTTACCCCCTGTGTGCTGTGTAATCTTTTGTACGGATAAAGGATTGATCAAGGCAGTGAAGTCTCTGCTCCCAAAGAGCTTGTGTTCCAGTGGGATAAGTAAATAAATAAACATTAATTAATAAATATGTACTTCTCTACCCAAGTCCACAGAAAAATAAATAAATAAACACATAAGAAAGAAAGAAGATAATTTTGGGTAGTGGTAAGTGCTATCAGGAAAATAAAACCAGGAGATGGGCCAGAGGTGACTCAAGATGAGGGAGGCTGTCAGTATTGTATAGAATGAGCAGGCAAGACCCCGCTTGACCTGAGTCCTGAATAAGAAAGAGCCAGCCCTGTGAGGGTAGGAGAAAGTATTCGAGGTGTAGGGTGGGATTGCCGGATTTAGCAAATTAAAATACAGGCTGGCCAGTTAAGTTCGAATTTCAGACAACGAATCATTTTAAAATATAAGTGTGTCCTAAATATTCCACCAGACATACTTACACTAAATATTTGGGACATACGCTAAAAATTTGTTGCTTTATTTGAAATTCAAATTTAACTGGGTGTCCTGTATTTTCTCTGGAAATTCTAATTCAGAAGCTGCAAATTCAAGGGCCCTGGGGCAGGAACAAGCCTGGCAGGGTCAGGGAACAGGCAGACTGGCCAAATGCAGGAGAGAATGAGGAGGGAGTGGACCTAGAGGAGCCCACCGCTTGGGTCGGGGAAACTGCTTTATTATAGAGATTCAGTCTTTGTGATAATATTCACAGGCCAGGGGCATAATTTAACAGGTAGCTCTTGTTAATTTTTAAACGTTATTGACTTATTTTGGAAAGAAGCTTACCAAATGTGTGCACTTATGGGAAGGGACCAGAAAACAGACTTCATGCAAACATATCAATAACTATTGTTATCACGTGGTCAGGGCATAAACAATAGTTTTTTCCTTTTTTTTAAAGTCATTCTACAATGCTATGGGTACATCACTTTTTCAATATTGAGTTTTCCTTGGAAGTTCATCAGCCCAGCTCTTGGCTTTAGAAGAATGCCCCAAGTGATAGAAATTTATTAACCATGAGTGAGTTTGGTGGAGCTTCATACTGTAGATTGTTTCTCAGGGACTGTCACAGACACAAACCCCTGAATGTGGGAAACCAGGTTATAAAGGCCTATGTGATCTAAAATGCGCTATAATGAGATTTGGGGTTTCCTCAAACCTCATTCAGTTGCCAACCCATAATGTCTCATCCCCCAGGGCGATCGTGCAGGTGAAGGAGGCGGTGTCTGTTAAGTGCTCAGGGCGCTGCAGGCCATGTGGCACACACGCCCCTTACCCATTTTCCTCCATGGCCCCTAGGGTCTTCCTTTGCTCCGATGTGGATTAATCATTGTTCTGCAGACCGGAGAGACCCCATGTTCGGTCAGCTCTGTTCCTTGCAGACCACAGTGCTGCTCTGAGCCTGTTGCCTCACCTGGTGGCGGGGACTAAGAATCCCACCTGGAGGGACCCTCTGCTCAACGTAGGAATCCGCGTCCATCCCTCCCACCACCAACGCCAGCCAGGCTGAAGTCCCCGCCCCCGGCTCTCGCCCCTTATGTCTCCCCTTCCCTGTCTGTCCCTCTGTCCCTTACCCCTCCCCTCCTGGCCAGTCCCTCAGCCTTGGAAACAGACGGAGTGGGTGAGGCTGACCAGCTCGAGCGTGTGTGGCAAGTCTGCATCTGCGCCCCGGTTGCCGGCACCCCCACCAGTCCTGTCGACCAGCATCCCCTCTCCACCCCTTGGTGTCGTGGCAGCTGTCTGATGACACCCCCCACGTAATAGGAATCCATTTGGAAATGGAACACGGATCCTATGAGTCGCTCAGGACCCTCCAAAAACCCTATCAGATCGTAATGCCTGGTGTGGTGGCAGCTGTGCTCCGTCGCGGCTGCTCGGGCTCCTGCAGAACCGCCCGGGAATGAAACACCCTCGCTCTGTGCAAGAAGCGCGGTTGCAAATCTGCAGCACAGCTCGCGTGGTTCTCTCTCGGCGAGTATTTAGTAAGCACGGACCGAGCACGGTCCCGCACGGGTCACAAAGCTTCCCAGACGCAGTCCTTGCTCGCACGGAGCTCTCCAGCTAGGAAACACGCGGAAATGGGAATTTACACCAGGCCAAGGACTGCGAAGACATCACTTAGGGAGCCTGGCACCCTCGCAGACAACCCCGCGTGGGTCCCCGCACGCTGCGCGCTCGCTCGGGGCGCCGCAAGGACGTCTCCTACCCGGGCGTGCGAGGCCCACGAGGCCCACGTGCGGAACCGGCCAGCCCCGCCTCCCCGGGGTGCGGACGTCCGCGTGGGGGCCTGGGCGCTCGGACGCGCGGAGGGCCCGCGTGTGGCCAGGGAGGAGGGCGGGCCTGGGGAGCTCTGGAGGAGACCTGCAGGAGGTGAATGCTAGGACTTTCCTGTTTGAGATCCTGAATAGACGCTAAAATGTTCAGGAGAGCCTGCCACAGAGAGCTCTATTATTCTTCAGGGCTTTTAATGTGGTCTTGTGACTTTAAAAAAAGAAATGTTGGTGGGCCATGGCAAGCCTTGAGTCACCCGGCTGCACTTGGATTGCGTGCTGTCCCGTGGAAATCTGCCCTGGCCAGCTCCTGCCCCGGCACAGAAAGGCCAAGCCCACACCATAGGACATCTCCCCAGCGGCCCTCCCCCGAGCTGAGTCTGGGGTGGCGGGGGAGAGTTGAGGGATCAAATGGTTGGTGCCATCGGGTGAGTCTTGCATCATGTATCCACTCTTTAAAGACTGGAACATTCAAAACCTGTCGATGAAGGCCCCCTTCTTTGGCCACTTCAGGCAACGACCCCTCTGCCCCCCGGCCCCGCTGCTCCTGCACAGGCCCTGTGCTCTGGCCGTCTGGGACTTCCACCTGTTCCCAGTGACTGCTCTTACCCCTGTCCTCCCCACCTACTCTCCCTCTGTGCCCAGAACCCGCTTCATCCTTACCTGACAAATAGAAACTCATTCCCAGGGCTCAGCTGAAACATCACTCCCACAGGGGGCCTCTCTGGAGTCCTTCTCCAGGTTAGGCTCCCCCAAAGCACCCCATCCTCACCTGCCATGACACTTGTACCCCTTTATGTTCATTACTTATTCACAGGTTGCCTGTCCCTGTTGGATTCCAAACTCCACAAGGGCCAGATTGAGTCTGCATCCTTCTCTCTCTGTCCCCAGTACCCAGTATAGTAGGACACATACTACAGACATGGTAGGAATGAATAAATGATTTTTCTTCTTTTATGCTTCGATGGCTGGCCAAGCCCCAATGGATATTTTCTTAAGATGTATTTATCTTTCCGTGACTTTACATGCAAGGCCTGTCTTGGGGCTAGTAGTGGCTGTTTCATGTGCCTGCAAACCTCTGCTGTGATGCGATGATGGTGATGGTGATAATAACAACATCGTCATAATAAGAGCCAGTGGCCACCATCATTCGAGCTCTTACTACCTGCCAGGGGCTGTGTTAGGAAAGCACTTTGTAAGCATTACAGTATTAGATCCTTGCCATGTTCCCAGGAAGTGGGCATTGTTATCTCTGTACAAATGTCAAGTCTGATCTGCAGAGAGATAAAACAACGTGTGCAAAGCTGCACTGTGTGGAACCAGGATGTGAAACCAGGATGTGAGCCCAGGTTTGCCTGGCTTTCAAACCAGAGCCAGCGTGTGATGAGCTTAGAAATTAACTCCCAGGAAACAATCTAGGTTCCCTCCTTTCCAAGTCCTGAGGGTGGGGGCTCGCAGTGGCCCTTCAGCAGGGGCACTTGCTGGCCACTCGCTGTGGCTCCTACTTGTCTGGAGAAAATTACAACGACCTTCCTGGTCCAGGGAACACACAGAAACCCTTCACCCTTGTACTTGAGAGCTTTGTAATGTTAGTTAAATCCCAGAGTGGCGCCAAGAACAGGCTGATCCTTCGTGACATCGTGTTATTTGCAGTTTCAACTAATTAGAACATTTCAAACTTCTCTTGTACTAATTTTAAGCCTTAAGACAACTCGTGCCTGCCAAAAGCCTGCTTATCTTGGTAAAAGCCCCGGACTACAAATAGATGGCTATTAATGGTGTCTGTTGTATTAATAATAGCAGAGACAATATTATCTGGGGCCAGCACATTGCAACACAGAGTCAGCCTCGAACATCATCTGTCATTGTGTTTGGAGAGTCTGGCACTCGCTGATGCAATTGCCTGATGATGTCTCAATGAGCCGGTTCAGGTGCACTTGCTCATGGACAATGCTGAGGCAATGGATGGCTGTGGACAAACCCTGCTAATAGTGGGGTCTGGGGCCTGGCAAGCTAAAGTCTCCCTTGTCATGAATTGGGCTTGCTTTTTTCTTTAATTAAAGAGAATTACTGTGACATTGTATTGTCAATATGAAAAGTCATTTTGAAATTATTTTATCTGGGTCTGCAGCCATAAATTGTGTTCCTAACTTTCCTGGCAAGACAAGTAGCAGAATTTGGCCTAAGCCCTCTGAGAGTTGAGGGCTTGACCATCACACCTGGGTTGCAGTCGCCGGTCACCCAGGGCAGGGGACTTCACTTCTCTGCATCCCAGTCTCCTCATCTCAAAGTCGGGCTCACAGTACCTGCTCTGCAGGGTTGCTGTGCAGAACCGATCCCGAGGGGACCACACAATGTCCAGCAGGTAGCAGGTGCTCAGTAAACACTAGCCTGCCAGCCAGTCACACTCATAGCACACACCAGGTGCTCTCCACCACGAGCAGCTACGTGAGCTGATGGATGGGATGCACAGTGCCCCGGACTTGTGAGACGCTGACCAGTGAGAGCCTTTGTTCCCTGTCAGCTAGTTTATCCCATACGGACACTCCAGTGGCTACTGTTTGTTTTCTCTGAGCGCTTCCTACATACCGGATGTTGTGCTAAGAACTCTGCATTTTCATGTCACTTAATCCTAACAACAGCCCTGTGGAGTAGGTTCTAGGATCATCCCCATCTGTAAAGTGGGAGCTGGGAAACTGAGGCTGGGGGTGGCAAAATAACTCGACCAAGATCACACAGTTTGGAAAAGGTGGCTCCAGCCTCTGGACTCGGGTCAGACTCCAGAAGGCGCTCCTGGCTGCCATGCTGCGTTGTCTACAGAAAGAGCAGCAACGCACCGCTTTCCAGTTTTTGAATGAATACACTCGGCATTTTGCCGGCGAGCTGTCTTTGCCAGTCAGGCCTAATTTTGGAATTCGCAGTGAGATTATAAATTTACGAGGAGATTTGTCTGTTCCAACTTGAAAGGGGCTCAAGATGTGTAGATCTGATGCCTGATTTGATACTGAAGAGGCTCCTGTGCAATCAATGCCCACTGGCATTTCTGAACTAAAAGACTGTGCTTTTTAGCATGCCGAGGCTTCAAGCCCTGCGGCCACATTGCAGATCCTAGTGTATCTCCACAGATTGCCACTGGGGGCCGCTCCAGCCCAGCCCAAGTGGGACCTCAGCCACCTGCGCCTGCCTGTCCAGAAGACCCAGCTAGACCCCGCCTTCCTTTTCACTTACC
This sequence comes from Daubentonia madagascariensis, assembly GCA_023783475.1. Taxonomy (NCBI): domain Eukaryota; kingdom Metazoa; phylum Chordata; class Mammalia; order Primates; family Daubentoniidae; genus Daubentonia; species Daubentonia madagascariensis. Next base: position 5,084,527 of record JAKFHU010001784.1, on the reverse strand, counting down.
CTCCTAGAAAGGCTAATGTTTTGCTTCTCCCTTTATTTTTCCTTGCATATTGCAAAGCTAGTGAGATGCAATAGCCTTTTTGGGGTGTGCCGTGAGCTTGCTTGGTCCCCGGCCCCAGATAGCTGCTGTTTCAAGCAGGTACTTCATTCAGATACGAACGACCAGAGGCCTGGACCAGCCTGAGAAGGATTCGTGTGTCCTGAAGGCCCCATTGAAAGGGAACATTCTTTCCTGCAGTGGGCGAGTGTCCCAGGACTCGAAAGGACTGACTTCCGTGTATCCCGTGGTTTCTTAAACAGGCTACTGTGTTTTTTAACAGCGTATATGCGAGGAGTCCAGCTGGCCAGAGGCTGCTTCAGTAGAGAATTCTGGGGACAGTTTGGTGTCGGGGAAGAGCAGAGAGCCCTGCTCTGGGGGCTCCGGTCCTGCTTGGGGTGGGGGCTGGGCGGTCGTCTAGCCTCCAGGCTTGGCTCAGCTCTTCACCCGCCAGAGGAAGGGGCGAGGCTCAGTGCTCCAGAGCCCCTCAGATCCCAACAGGTCCCCGTTCTTGGCTCTCTGGTGCTTGGCAGCAGTTTCCTATGAAGTTTTTGTCAGCAGGGGTCTGGCAGACATCCAGCTAGACATGGATTTATGCCTCATGCAGTTGGCATCGTTCTTCCTAGAGACCCTATTTATGTGCCTGCATAGACTCGTAGGATGCTTAAGCTGGGACCTCAAGAAACATTTATCTTGTAATCCTTTTTTTTTTTTAAATAGTTGGAGTAGCTGAATCCCTGAAAGGTTACGTGATATATAATTTTCACCATCATCATCTGATGACACTTTACAAAATACTTTTCCTTCCCTTATCTCAGTTTATCCTGCTAACTCTCCTCATAGTACAGGTGGAGAGGCTTAGGTTCAGAGAGGCTAAGCTACTTGCCCAGGGTCACACAGCAAGTTAGAGGCAGAGCTAAGCTGCAAATCCAGGTCCTTAAATATTCTTTGGACTTTCCTAGAAATCCCAGACAGTTCCCAAGCTGCCACAGGAAAGGCTGAATTCCACTGTAACACACAGGCCTGCTTACTGATGAAGTGATTACTTGAACAAATCAATGAACTGACTAATCCCATTTATTCATTCACCCAGCAAGGATTCGTGGGGTGCCGAGGTCCCTTTCCTACACTAAGTGCTGTTGATACAATGATGAACCAGACAGAAATGGTCCCTGTCCTGGGAATGCAACTGGATGGTACTGAACTCAGATTGTGTCCAGTCCAGTTTGTCTGTGGCTTAAATGAGACATCCCTTGTTCCTGCCTTGCAGGCACTTCATTCTAGAAGAGAAGACACAGACATGCATGGGTGAACGTGTCGTGAGTGAGCACATCTCCAGTCTGAGAGGCAGGCTCACCCTCACACTCGCCCCTGGGTCACTAATTGGTGCGTTTTGGCACCACTGGGGCTGGCCAGTGCTGGAGCCCCCTTTCCACCATGGATACAGGGCGCCAGGCAGAAGCAAGCACAGAGCTAACCATGCCGGCGATCTGTGGTCCTCTAATTTCCTTCAATTATGTTTTGTACTTTGAAGGATAAAGTAGAAAAGGCGTGCGTTTTGGTGTCAGACCTGGATTTGAATCCTGGTTCCCACCGTTGTACCTCAGCAACCTACGTAACCTCTCCTAATAAATTAAACACAGCACAAAACCACAAGGGCTGATTGGCTTGCATATCCCTCAAAGGAAAAAGTGGCCCCTCTTGTATTTTTAGCCCTAGAAAATCACCATGAAAGTCTTGCAGTTTGACCCCAGCTGGAGGCTCTCCGTGCTGCCTCAGCTGCCCCATCTGTAGAATGGCTCTTTCATGTTCACAGCCGGTAGAAGGACACCTTACTGTTCACAATGTTTTTATGTGCTTTCTGGGGGGAAGGGATATTTCTGGGTATTTTTAAAAATTGAGATATAATTCATCTGTGTCCATATAAGGAGAATAGAAGATTACCTCGTAAAGTCATAGAATTTTAAAACCAGACGAGACCCTGACGATGGTCCAGACCAACATCCTCGTCTCCGAGTGGGGGAAGGTGGCGAGAGGCTTTGTGGCTTGGTCAAGTGCGTGTTTAGTCCTTGGCCAAATCGTGGGCCGAGTCTGTTTGCTCATTTGTAGTTCAGTGCCTCCAGCTGCGAGTACTTTTTACAGAGTAAAAGCACTGCTAGCCAGCAGGGTTGGCATTCAGCACCTCCAGATATTCCCCTGCTCCTGCCGCAACTGGGGGTCGTGTAAGCAAGGCCGAGGGAGCCGAGGCCACCCCTCGAATTCCCTCCACAGCTCTGCCAGTGCCTTCAGACTCACCCCAGCCATCCCAGCAGCACACTGTGCTCATTCCAATTAAACACAGTCACTGTCCAACAGTCACTGCATTTGTAGCGATTGTTGGTGGAACTCTGTTGGCGACAGAGCGCAGCTAGAGGTAGGAGAAGCCGCGTGCAGCGGGATCCCCAGGAGCACCTGACCTGGGCCTGTCTGAGGCTGGCAGCCACGAATCCGCGGCTTAGAGCCAGATTCCTCAATGACAGACGCGCGTGTGCTGGCGTGCAGCAGGCGACTGGGCTCTTGGGGGCCGCACCAGGCCTGCTGGTAGAGGGGGTGACTCCAGGGTGAGTGTTTAGGGTGACTTGGAAAGGATTGTGCAAGAAAACCTGGGCATATAGTGGGGCCAGATTAAGCAGAGGCCGCCCAGAGATCAGGACTGGCGGAAAAGGTAGCAGGTTGCAGCTCAGAATTTGTTTATTTGAAAACCGTGCTCATTATGTATTTTACAAAATTATTTGGTGATAGGATTTAAGCTACTTAATTTTTTTTCAATTCAAAATACATTGGTTTTTTATCATCCCCAACCTCTTTAGTAAGACAGCTTTTTTTAAATTACAGAAAAGTCTGGAAATCTTGTAGGACTGGTATACACCCCAGAAACGTGCCTTTGCAGTGCTTCTGCAGGCAGGGAGGCGGGGCCCGTACCGCCACCTGGTGGCCGCGCTCGGGACCTGCATCCGTTCCGGCGTTGACCGTGAACCTGCTATGGCTGCGCTGGGCGGGGCGCTGGGGACAGAGCAGCAAAGATCCCGCCCTTCACGGAGCCCCTTGAGCAATACCTCAGTCCCTTGTGAGTGGAAGCGTGTAACCTAATGCAGCCAGCGCCGCAGGCGACACCACAGCTCAGCGAGCGGGCAAAAGAGCACACAAGTCCTACTGCTTTGGTTTCCAGGAATTAGCGGTGGGCCCTTGGAAAACCACTACAGACTAAAGCAGTTCCACTTCCACTGGGGAGCCGTGAACGAGTGGGGCTCGGAGCACACGGTGGACGACCACGTGTACCCAGCAGAGGTTCGTAGACGGCATCCTAATGGCACACATTCGGGTGCTTTCTGTGTCCCAGGCTCTATTAGGAGACCAGCCGTCCCAGTTGCTCGGATGTGAATGATTTCCCGGGACCTGGGACTTTCAGTGCTCAAACCAGAACAGGTGGCCACCCTACCCACTTACTCACACCACTAAGAGGAGGGTACTATAAACATGCTCATTTAACAGAAGAAGAGACTGAGGTTCTGAGTGTAACTTGCTAAAGTCAGACAGCTGAGGTTCAAGAACAGAGCCTGAGCTCTTAACAGCCTCTTCTTACTCAGCTGTGTGCTTGCAGCAATACAGACTAGCAGCTTCATGAGGTCCTCTACTGAGAATCTGAAACCTTTACAATAGAGATCATCTTCTTAAAGGAAAGTCACATTTTCAACAGTCCAAAATGGGAGTCGGGAAAGAAAATGAGTAGGGATAAATGTTAGGAACTGGCTTTTGTAGTTATGTTGGGTGATGAGTATAACTTTAATACATTTTCTCCAGCATCTTATTATGAAATTTTTCCAACATGCAAAAAAATGGAAAGAACTGTACCATGAGAACCCACGTGGTTGCCACCTCCACACTGTGGTTATCATTTTGCTGTATCCACTTGATTACACCTCTGTTCACCCACCAACCCACCTGACTTTTTGAGGCATTTTGAGTTGTGGACTGTTTTTCAATTTTGTTGTTGTTGTTGTGAAAGTAATACTATAGTTTTGTTTTTGTTTTTTATTTTTAGAGACAGGGTCTGGCTTTATTGCCCAGGCTGGAGGGCAGTGGGTTGATCATAGCTCACTGCAACCTTAAACTCCTAGGCTCAAGGGTCCTCCTGAGTAGCTGGGGGACCACACCCAGCTAGTTTTTCTTTATTTTTTGTAAAGACAGGGTGTCACTATGTTGCCCAGTGGGGTCTCAAACTCCTGGCCTTAAGTGATCCTCCTGCCTTGGCCTCCCAAAGTGCTGGGATTACAGGTGTGAGCCACCGTGCCCGGCAATACCTTAGTTAAAATAGAACTAGAGTCCACCCAAACCAAAAAAAGAAAAAAAAAAAAACCGAAACCGAAAATCACACCCAGAGGTGACATCTGGGGACATATTGTTAACTAGGGAATTATAGCTATTGTTACAATTATACACATATTTATAAATAGTTACAAAAACAAATGTTGTACTGGCTTCAGACATGCTCCTTTTCACTGACACCTCTTACCTTAGTAACCTTCCTCACTCCAGGTGGGCCACAGGTGGCAGGAAGAGGCCACACACCCCTGGTGGGCCTAGCTGGTGGTGAGGGGCCACGCCACGCTCACTGCCCCCGTGCCCTCTGCAGGCCCCAGGCCCCGAATCCCAGCACGATGGGGGCCTATTGACAAGAAGCCCAAGGGTTTGCTGCACCCCGTCCTTGTGGACTTGGGGCTTGGGTCACTCTTTAGAAGACCCTCCACCACAGCCCATGTGCTTAGAAGGAAATATGTAGACACCCAGGTCCTTCCTAGGTGAGACCCGCTCTCACCACAGAATGCCCGGCCAGGGCCCAGGCACCAGGACGATGGTCCTGCCTCCTGCTCACCAAGGACTCAGAAAGCCCCCTCCCTAGCCAGCTCCGATTTGAGTTTGGACTGAAGAACACACTCCCAGACCTATCCTGCTACAACAGCAAAACTGAAGGAGGAGTGTAAAATAAAGACACCAATGAAGTTGAAGGTCACACACCAGATTTAGGAAAATATACAATATTTAGGACATACTTACCCCCCCCAAAAAATCATTGCTTATCTGAAATTCAAATTTAACTAAGAGTCCTGTGTTTTATGTGGTAATCCTTGTTCAATGGTAAACAAGAAGCAGCAAATGATCAAACCACCCATTTCTGTTTTACGAAGTTAAAACAACCCTCTCCCTTTTCTGCTGCCAGGAAGACTGAGGTCCCTACTGCTGTGGTTTTTTCAAGCGTTCAGGAGCCCCAGAGTTGCTGGCAGTGCTGGGATTGTGCACACCAGGCTGAAACGACTTAATTCATTAAAATTATTAAGTGGGCACATAGGTCTGCCATATGGAAGGGGAAATGACTGTTTTATTTCTTGCATCATGATCAACTTAAATTCTCTTTCTACTGTGTTTCAGCTGCATTTGGTTCACTGGAATTCTGTGAAATACCAAAATTATCAGGAAGCTGTAATGGGAGAGAATGGCTTGGCTGTGATAGGCGTGTTTTTAAAGGTAATCACCTGCTAGGGTATAGCTCTCCTAAGGAAGAAAGCAGTAAGTGATAATTAGGAGTTGCTTTTTAAATACGGTCTATTTACGGCGAAGTATGCTTTCCATCCTGTCTCCTGCCTTTTCAAATTAACATTTTGTGTGTCTGTGCTGTGCAGCTGGGAGCCCAGCACCAGGCGCTGCAGAAGTTGGTGGACGTGTTGCCGGAAATAAAGCATAAGGTGAGCTGCATACGTTGAAATCAGCATAATTTGACATGCAAATTTGTTTAGAGTAATGACTCATTTGCAAGGAAAAATAAACAGCTTAGTGGAAAGAGCGTTGCAGAGGGAAGGCCAGGCCAGTCCTGGAAATGGAATTCGATGGGGCCAATTCTAGCTGTGCCCCCAGGTGGCTCACTCAGATTCGAATGCGTTTCCTCCTCAGTAAAGTAAGGGTGTTGGACTCGACCTGGGTTTCCCAAAATTCAGCCATTCAGGCAGCATCTTGAAGGTTTTTGACATATCTGCTTGTCACTGGGACTACTGTTTACTTTAAATTGATTAACCTTGTCCCAGGCAATGACATCCACTGGTGATAGAGTTTGTTCTAAAACAGATTGAAATCAATACCTATTAACACTTAAGAATGTTGACCATGTACCACCCAGCTCACTCCCTGGGTGAGAACTTGAGACCATCCCTGTCCAAGGAGAACGTGGGGCCGGGGAAAGAGAGAAAGCTGCCCCGACCCGCCCAGCCGGCCAGGGCAGGGCTGAAGCCCACGCTGCACATCTTCGTCCAGGTCTTTGCTTCACCGCATTAAGCGCAGCTCAGAAAGATGGCAAGGATATGACAAGGATAATAATGTCGCTTTTCTCCAGGATGGGCCGAGAAAGGACTTTGATGCAGAAGTGGAAATTCCAAAGAATGTAGTTTATTTATTCGGTACCAAACAAAAGAATTCCAAGGCAGGAGTCGTCCTGACCCTCAGAGGTGGGGACGGATGAGGCTGCAACCTGTCTTAACAATGGTCCGAGCGGGCCAGATGGAAGCTGGGGCCAGCCCTTCCTCGGGCCGGTCCACGGAGCTGTTTGATCTGCGCCTGTGTTCCCCTTGATGCCGGCCTCTTGGGACTGAGACCACATCACCCCCTGTGCTCTGTCTGCCAGCTCAGGAACTCCTCACGGCGCCCCGTCCTCCTCCTCCGCGCTGGTCCACGGCCAGAGTAAACCTGGGCTGTGGGATGTTTTCCCAGCCAGCATCCAGCTCCCGTGTGGGGAGTCCCGCCTCTCGGTGGGGGAGAAAGGAGCTGGCAGTGAAGAGCTATGTACTCAGGGGCTGTTCCTCCCTGGAAGGCTCTGTACCTTTCTGCCCTGTGGGCTAACGCGGAGTTTTCTGGCAAACCACACGGGAGAGACAGCGTCGGGGGACAGAGGAAGCACTGCCCGGGACGCAGTTCTCGTCCTGATGCTGTTCCCTGGGCCTCGGCCTCCCCACTGAAGAGTAAGAGAGTTAGACCCTTAAGAGGTGACAGCAGAGAGGGATAGTCTGAACCACAGCTGTGTGCTCGCTAGAGCCGCCTTGCAGCCAGCAGGGCTGGCCACACATGCAGGAGGCGCCCCCACTTGCTCTGGGGGCCCCGAGGGAGAGTAGCTTTCTGTAGCCACGAGGCTGCTCGGACCCTCACGCATCTTAGGGACGGGACACAGAGCTCCCGGGGACGATGCTGGCAATGCATAGATGTCCTCTTCCTGGCCGCAGGCCGGAGAGCCTCACTGGAAAGAGGGTGGCTCTGAGCGGAGGGTGGGGCCCCGCTGCCCCTGTGATGCCCGCAGCCCTGGGGAAGGAGGGGCACCAAGCTCGGAACGCGCCCGACTCCCGAGTGCCCGGGTTCTGCCTCGTCTGGTGACGTGGCTCTGGGCGAGTCATTTATATCTGTCTCACGTTCTCCGTCAGTGAAGTAGAAACACTTCCACAGCGCTTTGCCCTGGCCACGTCCTCCGGCTCCTCTGCCTTCCCTCAGACGTCACCTCTCAGTGAGGCCTTCGGGACCACGCTGTTTATTTTCTTCTTCATTGTTTGCTTTCTGGGATCACCTCCCAGACCACCCTTTGGAACTCCCACCACGCACCCCCCGCCCCTCTCCCACCAGGCACCCCCGCACCCCTCTCCCACCAGGCACCCCCCGCCCCTCTCCCCCACCATGCACCCCCCCTTACCCCTCTCCCACTACGCAACCCCCCCGCCCCACTCCCACCACGCAACCCCCCCGCCCCACTCCCACCACGCAACCCCCCCACCCCTCTCCCACCACCCACCCCCCCGCCCCACTCCCACCACGCACCCCCCCTACCCCTCTCCCACCACCCACCACCCGCCCCTCTCCCACCACGCACCCCCCACCCCTCTCCCACCACGCACCCCCCCGCCCCTCTCCCCCACCACGCACCCCCCCCACCCCCTCCCACCACACACCCCCGCACCCCACCCCCTACTCTATTTCTCCTCATCACTCTCATCACGGTGGAACCTGCTGGGTATCTTGCGTATTTATTTTGTGTGCTCTCTGCTCCCCGCCAGTAAAGGGCGAGCTCCGTGAGGCCAGGCAGTCGTTAAGGCAGGGTCGGGTTTATCGGCTGCTCGGCGAGCAGCTGTGAATGAATGATGGAGGGTGAATGAATGAGTGCTGGCATCCCACTGGGCTCAGGGAGGCAGGTTTCACCCTGTCCTTCTACAAAACACCGGGAGCACGCAAACGTGAATTCCGAACAAAGCGCTGCCGGGCAGGGTGTGCTCACGTGGCTTGTCTTGGGAGGAGCACAGAAAGCGTGGCACACGGTGGTCGAGGACAATTGTTGGGCATCAGTCCCACCTGCTCCCTGTGGGAAGGGACATCCTGGCATGACAGTCAGGGTGTCCCCCTGAGTGCCCAGGAACTGCCACGTTTCTACATCAGGGCACTGCTTGACAGACAGCATAAGCTGTCCTAAAAGTGTAATGTTTTCTGGTGCAGCCACCGTGGAAAACCGTATGGTGGCTCCTTAAAAAATTAAAAATAGAATTACCATACTATTCAGCAGTCCCACTTCTTGGTATATACCCAAAAAATTGAAAAAAGGGTCTCAAGGAGATATTTGTACATGCATGTTCATAGCAGCATTACTCACCATAGCCAAAGGGTGGACCCAACCCGAGTGTCTGTCCACAGATGAGTGGATAAACAGAATGTGGCCCATCCATACAGGGGAATATGATTCAGCCTCAAAAGGAAGGAAACTCTGACACACGCTACAACATGGAACCTTGAGGACATTATGCTCAGTGAAATAAGCCAGTCACAAAAAGACCATTACTATATGATTCCACCCATATGAGTCACCCACATGAGTCAAATTCATAGAGACAGAAAGTGGAGTGGAGGGTGCCAGGGGCTGGGGCGGAGGATGGGCAGTGAAGGTTTAATGGGGACAGGGTGTCAGTTTGGGATGATGGAAAAGTTCTGGACATGGACGGTGGTGATGGCTGCACAACTGTGTAAATGTACTTAATGCCACTACACTGTTCACTTACATATGGTTAAGATGTTAAATTTTATGTTACGTATATTTTAATACAAGAGAAAGTGTAATTTTTTACAGATAAAGTATACAAAAATGAATGACTTTAAAAGGAAAAATATAAGCATTTGGTGGGAATTCCTGCTCTATATATAGGGGTCACATTTTCTGGTTACTGCTTCCAAATGTGACAACAGCAGCCTCACAGGTGGCCTCACAGCCTTTGCTGTCCAAGCGCTGTGAAGATGGAGCACTGCCTCTGTCCCTTCCCGCAGCTCCTCAGCCTCGCCTGAGAACTGATGGCCTGTGGTTCTCGGTTTCTCAGGATGCGCGGGCGGCCGTGGGCCCCTTCGACCCCTCCTGTCTGCTGCCCGCCTGCCGGGACTACTGGACCTACGCGGGCTCCCTCACCACCCCCCCACTGACCGAGTCTGTCACCTGGATCATCCAGAAGCAGCCCATCGAAGTGGCTCAGAGCCAGGTAACCGGCATGACAGGACTTTGTGGGCGACATTCTTCTGGTCTGGCAGTTTCACTAAGATATTGTGACAGATCATCATAGAGTGTTATTCTTTGGTGCGTTTTGGATGCTCCTGCAAAAGAAGAATTTTCCAATTGAAATAGGAGTTTGCTGAGATTGAGCAGAGGTTCCAATTATCCTAGCTCTTCTTCTGACATTGAGATCTGGGGGGACCTGATGTGGGGGACACAGTTACGTGGTAGCACTACTACTCTCTTGTGGTTCAGCATCCAGGCGTGGCAGGTGACCTGACACACGGTTGAACTAAGTCAGTTGCTCTCCTGTCTTTGTCCAGGTAAAGTTGCTGTAAAAAGTAGAAGAGAAATGATCATTGGCACATGAGTCCTTGCCCATAAGGGGAACTCAATAGGTATTTGTAAATGAATTCATTAACCAAGAGAGGGACGTCATAGATGCATGTTGGAAATCGGTTAAAGAAGTAGGACGATTGAGGGAGAAGATATTTTAGATTTTGTTCCACTTCTTTGGGTGATGGAACAGTAAGAAATTTAGATGGCAGAGGATTTTCTCACATGCTGTGTTAAAAAGTTATAGAACTACCTAGGCCTAGAGAAAATCCAGGTGGACTGTATTAGTCAGCTATTGCTGCAATGATGCTGCATAACAAAACACCCCAAACACGATGGCTCACAGTAAGCATTTATTGTCTTGCTCACGGGTCCATGCATCAGCTGGGAGGCTCTTGGGCTCTGGATGGTGGAGCTTTACGGAAGGCTGTAGTTGGGGCTGGGTTGGGTCCAGGGTCTCCTATGCTTCCTGGACCAGTGGCTACCAGGGCAGATTCTCGTGGGCAGTGACAGAGATGCCAATGGCACACACACTCGAAGGCCCTGCTGGCCTCACGTGTACACGCATCCTGTTGGGCAAAGCAAGTCTCCATGGTAAGGTCAAAGTCAGGGGCAGGGAGGAAGTGGGTGACAGGACAGCGCCCTAACCTCTCACATACATGTGCGCAAGAAGCTGAGAGCCATTGTGCTGGGGCCATGGGTCTGCAGCGGTTTTTATTTTCTTTCTTTTTCTTATCTAAATATTCTAATTTTTTTCTGAAATGAGTATATAATACTTACATGCTTTTTAAAAAGTCATACTGTCTTCTCTCTGGAAATCTGAAGAATCTGCAGGAATTCTGTCTGTCTAAGGCACTCTCGAGTTTAGGGATGACAGATACACAACAGCATGCTTCCACTCCCCACACCCACCCAGGGCAGGCAGTTCTCAGCAATCACAGTGGGGTTTATCATCCTGGTTCAGACACGCTGTTTCTGAGGGCTCCAGGTGAGCTCTTAGAGGGCCTTCCAGGCTCATGATTCTGTTAAAACATTTCTGTATTTCAAAGCCATGGCATGATGTTACCTGCTTTGAGAGGCGGCACTTTGAGATGTGCGGTGCAGGTCACCTGCCCTGCCTCCAGACCAGGGCTGTAAGAGACACGAGGAAGGCCTTGGCTGAGAAGTGGCCCCTAGTCACCAAGACCCTCTGCCACTCAACAAGCATGACGTGACGAGAATCCATTCCTCCGTGTCGGTGTTGTGCCAGGAGAGGGTGGGAGGCACAGGAATGATGGCATCAGTCTCTGCACATTGATGTCCGGCAGGAACGCAGAAACATAAGCTGACAGCTTTCAGACAGCGCGGGCAGTGCCACACAGAAACGCAGAGCAGAAGCCCCTTGTCCTGACCAGGGAAGCCAGGGAGGGGGCACGCACCCCGGAAGGTGGGGAGGAGCGTGCCAGGGCAGGAGAAAGGTTGCCTTCCTGAGTCAACACGCGTGCAGACCAAGACCGGGGATGAGCACACTGCGCTCAGTGCCCGGGAGAATGAGGGCAGCACGCACGGCACAGCGCTAGGGCTGGTCACCAGCCCGGCAGCTCTAGCCCGCCCGGTACGTGCCCCTGAGGTGCACACAGTCTCAGTTCCGGATTTAAACGTGTGTCTCCCCACAGAGTTCACAAGTGTGTTCTGAGAACATACGAGACGACACATAACAAATAGCCTCTCAGTCCTTGGAGTAAAGAGTCGACTCAAACGTCACTTTAGCATGTACATTATACGTGCTATTTATTTATTGCTGTGTGGCCAATAGCTCCGAAACACAGTAGCTTAAGACAACAACACTCATTTCTTATCTCTCAAAAGTTCCTGTGGGTTGGGGATCTGGGTGGTTCTGCCTTGAGATCTTTCACAGAGTCGTAGTCACACGTCAGCTGGGACTGCAGTTATCTGAGCGCCTGACTGGGGCGGGAGGGTCCATTCCCCACGTTGGCCCCCGAGTGGCTGGCAAGTCAGCGCTGGCCGTTGGCCGGGGCCGCAGTTCCTCTCCACACGGGCCTCTCCACGGGCTGCCTGAGCACCCTCGCGGCACGGCGACCGGCTCCCCCCGGCACGAGTGGTCCCGAAGACCCGGGTGGCAGCCGCGATGCTTTTACGACCTGGCCTTGGCAGTGACACACCGTCGCTTCCTCCGTGTTCACACGGAGCCGTCCTGAGTCAAAGTGGGAGAGGACCGCACGGGCACGAGGGTGCCCGGGGCTGGCTCGCTCCACACCTGCACCAGCTCACTCGGGTGCTTTGTCTTCCAGCTGTCAGCGTTCCGCACTCTCCTGTCTTCTGCGGTTGGTGAAGAAGAGAAGGTGATGGTGAACAACTATCGTGCGCTGCAACCCCTGCTGAACCGGAAGGTCCGTGCGTCCTTCCAGGCCACTAAAGAGGGTCCGCGTGAGTAGGCAGGACTGGCTTTGAGGAGAGGAAGTGTCATTTCCCAAGTTTCACAGTCTGATCATATGTGACTTTTGAAATCAAAAAGAAGGAGGTTGTTGTTTTAGCCAATGTGCTTTTCAGCTGCAAGTAAAAGAAATCACTTCAAAGGAACTTAAGTACCGCAGGGAACACAATGCTGGGACACAGGGGCATGTCACGGGACACAGGCAGGGGCCTGGCGGCCTCGGGGAAGCCACCGCTGACCAAGGTCATCAGGCTCAGCCACTCTCCACTCGCTCTTCTCTCCCCACGGGTGTCCTCTGTCCCTCCACGCTCACAGCCACCCCCCAGTCCCCAGGCAACACAGAGACAGAAACTAACATCCTTCTTTCCCCATTTCAAATTCCTGGGTGTATCAGTGTCCTAGGGCCGCTGTAACAAAGTACCACAAACTTGGTGGCTTAAAACGACAGAAACTGACTGTCTCATGATTGAGGAGGCCAGAGCTGAGGTCCAGGCGTCTGCAGGCTGGTTCCCTCTGAAGGCTCCGGGAGGACCCTTTTCCCTGCCTTTCCAGCTCTGCCTCCCCCTCTGCGAACCCTAGTGATGGCATCCGACCCACCTGCACAGCCTGGGGACTCTCCCAACTCAAGACCCTTAGCTTAATCACACCTGCAAAGTCCATTCTGCCATGGGAGGTCACATAGCCACAGGCTCTACAATTAGGGTGTGGACATCTTGGGGACCACTATACTGCTGACCACAGTCCCCAACCGTGAGACCCCTGGTGCTGGGGAAGGGGTGGGGTGTTAGGTGAGAGGGCCCAGGGCAGGACCGAGACAGGCGGGCCCACACCCACACTATCTTTGCTGAGGTGCCTCTGAGGGCTGTGCTTGAACTCAGCTCCAAGCTCGGCCCCACTGCACTGAGGAAAGGCCAACAGGCCACTTGGCAACTCAGGCCCCTTACAGACCTGCACTGGAAGCTCCACCCGGCTTTGTCCACGCCGTCAGCTAGGGAGGTGGGAAACGTTGTCTTTAGCGGGGTGTACCGCCTCTCCCCACCACACTGACCTTCAGTTCTTGGACCACGCTTTGGGCTTCTGCAATGTACATCCCTACAAAAAGGCCACCTCAAGCATCCTCTTGCTCAGCTGACTTGTCCTGTTCCAATGGGGCTCAGCCCCGTGCCATGCGCTCTCCCGGCTCCCTTCCCTCTCTGCAGCTGTCTCAAGCCCCAATGGGCACCCACCAAATCTGTCTCCTCACAGTATATCCCCAGGGGTGTCTAGCCCTGAACCTGGCATACAGTAGGTATCCAATACATGTAAGTAATGACAACAAAACGACATGAGTATGTTTGTAGAAAATCCCAAACATCTGCAGACAAATTACCGGAATAAGTGAATTTAACAAGGCCGATACAAGACTGATATACAGAAGTCAATTGTGGCCAGGTGCAGTGGCTCACACCTGTAATCCCAGCACTTTGGGAGGCTGAGGTGGGAGGATCACTTGAGGTCAGGAATTTGAGACCAGCCTGGGCAACAGAGTGAGACCCCATCTCTACAAAAAATAAAACACACCAGCTAGGCATAGTGGTACACACCTGTAGTCCCAGCTACCCAGGAGGCTGAGGCAGGAGGATCTATTGAGCCCAGGAGTTTAAGGTTACAGTGAGCTATGATGACACCACTGTACTCCAGCCTGGGCAACAGAGCAAGACCCAGTCTCAAAAAAAAAAACAACAAAAAAAAAAACTTAGAAATACATCATTAACAATAGCATGAGGAAATCAAAACCATAGGCACAAACCTAGCAAAAGATATGCAAGACTTCTACAGCGGAAACTTCAAAACACTGCCCAGGGGAATTACAGAAGATTTAAACAATGGAAGCTATACCACATTCATAGATTGGTATCCTCGGTATTATGAAGGCATCGATTCTCCCCAAAGTTATCTACAGATTAGATGCAATCCCAGTAAAAACCCCATCAGGTTTGTGTGTGTGTTTGTGTGTGCAAATCATCCTGATTCTAGATTTGCATGGAAATGCAAGAGAACCAAAAATAACCTGGCAGAACAAAACCAGAAGACACCCAGGACTGGATGTCAACCTACTTCTAAAGCTATAGTGATTAAGACAGCGTGGCGCTCGTCAGGGAAGGACGGGACAGAGTGACCAGAAGCGCCCGTTCAGCTGCGACTCCTGACTCACGCGTGCTGCCGTGGGGAAAGGACAGTCTTCTCAATACATGGTCTTGGGTCAGCTGGATATCCACATGGGAGAAACGAATGTTTCCTCGCCCTACCTCACGCCATACACAAAAGCCAAGTCCTGACAGACTCTGGGTCTGAACAGGAAAGGCAAAACAACAGCAAAGCCTCCAGAAAATAGGAGGAAAATATCTTCCAGCCCTTGATGAAGGGAAACATTTCTTAAACTGGACGCTAAAAGCATAACATGAAAGATAGATCAGTCAGACTACATTAGTATTAAGTACTTCTACTCACCAATAGTCACCATCAAGAGGGTAAAAGGTGAGCCCCAGGGTGGGAGAAGACATTTATGATAAGGACAAAGGACTTATACTTGGAATATATAAAGAACTCCTAAAATCTATGAGAAAGCCACAGACAACCCAATAGAAAAATGGGCAAATGACTCAAATCGGCATTTTGTGAAATAGGATACTCAGCAGGCAGTGACTCTACCGAGAAATGCTCAACATCATTCATCACTAGGGAAATGCGAACTGAAACCCCAGTGAGAGTCCTCCGCACACCCCCCGCAACGCACGCAAGTATGTGGCGGCAAGGACACGAGCAGCCACGCCGGCAGTGAAGCCAGGCCCAAGCATCCCCACTCGACGATGCCCCTGTGTTCAGGACACCCCAGCGGCTCCCAAAGTCCCTCCTCCCGGCCTGCAGGACCCACTACCTCCCGACCCCGCCTCCTCTGCGGTCTCCTCGCCCCGCACTTGCCTAGGACTCATCACCACCCCGCGTTCTGCGTTCATCTGTTCACGGTCTGCCTCCTTCCACAGAGCACAAGCTCCGTGGGGCAGCGACCACCCCAAGACAGACTAGGCTGCATCCCCAGAGTCTGGAATTGAGCCTGGCACACAACTGGCACAGAATAAATACTCACTACACGAATGAATGGAAGTAGCCTTGCGCTGCTCATAGCGTTCTTGCCACCAAAGGGATGAGCTCGCCACAAAGGAGATGACATCGTGAAACAGAGAAAAGAGCCCGGCTCGGGGCCCATCCTTGGAGTTCTGGATCAAGTTTACCTCTTGATCAACTGTTCCGATTGATCAACTACACAAGCCGATAAGTGCCCTTTCACCTAAGCACATTTGGGTTTCTTTTCAGTTGCTTGGAAAAAATCCTCATCAGTGTGGCATTTTTATTTTCATAGCATTAAAAAATTTTCCCTCCAGTAGAGACATAGTTCTGCAAACAACCTAATCATGTTGTCTTCCGACTTCATCTTACTGTCGAATAAACAGAACAAGAAGCAGGCGCTCATCTGTCTCCCGAGGTGCAGTGATAAACTCCATTTCATTTGGGGGAGATAAAGAATCAATAGCCTTAGTGTGCCCACAAATAGCATCTAAAATCAAAGAAGAAAACCTATCTGATGAGTGTGGTTTGTTTTGGCAGAGGTTTACATTTGTTTTCCAATCGCAGGACTTCCCGCGGTATCGACAATTCACAGCCTGACTTTGTGCTATTCTGAGTTCTGGTAGCGACTCCTTAACTTCCTGGCACACATTCCTCCCTGAAGAAGTGCTCCTGCTCACCAGCGCCCATCAGACGCAACGCTCGCTCGGGCGTCAGCACAGAGGGGCAACAGAGTCACTTTTGCTTCCCGGCCATCCGATGCTGGGCGGCACGGTGACCGCAGTGGGCTGCCAGGCACTGGAGGGGCGGCTGGCTCTGGCCCCTGCAGACAGATGGTAGCCACGAGGGAAGGAGATATTTTTAAGTTTAGTTTGGGCCCCAAAATATTTCTTGTCATTTGGGAAAACACAGCCATTCCTGAGTCTCTAGTGAAGTGGGCTTTCGTCCTTATGCATCTCCGGGGGCTGCTGTAACAAATGACCACACACGTAGAGGTGTCTGAGAACACGTTTATTGCCTTACAGCTCTGGAGGCCAGAAGTCCAGAATCTCCCACCAAGCTAAAGTCAAGCTATTGGTGGCAGGTTCCTTCTGGAGGCTCCAGGGGAGGATCTGTTTCCTGCCTTTCCAGCTCCTGAGGCCGCCCGAGTTGCTTGGCTCGGGGCCTCTCCCCATCTCCACAGTTCACAGCCGGCAGCGCAGCATCTTCCACTCCCCCCGCCACTCCGGCCTCCAGCCTCGCTCTCGTAAGGGCCCTGTGATGACACTGGCCCCTGCATACTGCAGGATAATCTCCCCATCTCAAGGTCCCTTTGCCATGTCAGGTCACACACTTCCAGGTTCCAGGGACTAGGACGTGGATGTCTTGGGCCATTCTTCAGCCCCAACACTGTATATGCAAAACCAAGCTTGTAACTTCAGCCGAGCAGCCACGACAGCCCTGAGGTTGGTCTCCTCTAGGGTGCATGGGGAGGGGCAGCCTGGGAATGGCACGGGGGAGCCACCCGGGGCTGTGGGGAATGTTGAAAATGCTCTAGACTGGGGTTGTACAATGGCACTTCCTGTGACGATGCAATGTTCCAGAGCTGCACAGCAAGCCCCAGGCACATGTGGCCCTTTAGCACTCAAAATGTGGGCAGCACAATGGAGGAAGTGAATTTTAATTGCACTTAATTTTAATTAGTTAAGATGTACATAGCCACACGTGGCCAGTGGCCGCTGCATGGATGGCATAGCTCTCTGTCTTGTCCTGGGCAACGGTCACATGGGTTTGCATATATGGAAACCATCGAGGTGCACACTTGAGATTCATGCATTTTGCACATTTTACTGTGTATATATTACACGTCAATTTAAAGAAAACACTTTGCTGCCCTCCAGAGAGCTGGGGTTTTGGAGCCTCTGCAGATGGGCCTGGAGCTGCCTGGCACTTCTGTGACTCGGGGCAGCAAGCAAGCCACGAGAGGACAGGCGGAGGGATGAATTGCAGTCGTCAGCATGGTCACTTACACAGAGCACAGACGCACACAGCCCTGCTTGTCGCCTTAGCTCCTGAGGGCATCATGGAACACACTTCCCCTGGCTGCCAGCGTCACCAGGAAATGTCTACCCTGTTTGCTGAGGCACACGCAGGCAATTCATTCTCCAAAAAAATGTTTAAAGGAAAAAGCGTCTTGGCTTTTAAGAGATCACGTTTGGTGACGACACTGGGTGAAGGGATCGGCTGGAACGAATCACAGCAGACGTTGAGGAAGTGACAGGTCAGAAACCGATGCCCTCCTGCGCCGCTTCTAAGCACGTGTGCCTCACTTACAGTCGGTCGCTGAGCAGGAGTCGACTGAATGGCAGGGCGCGCTGACACCAGCAACCGTCACACTGCCGCGTCCTGCTCCCGTCCCAGGCACAGGGCCAAGTGTTCTCGTGCACCTGGGGCAATTCACCCTGCTGTGGGGCAGAACCACACAGAGGCCCAGCCTCGCCCCCAGAGCTTGCGGTGCCTTTGGTCCGGTGAACGGTGTTTCACGAAGCTCCCCAAGTGACTGGGTTGTGTAGCCAGGGATGAGCCACGGCAACCCCACAGGGTTGTCACAAGTTCTGTGAAATCATCCCCCAGCTTTTAATGGGGAAACTGAGCTCACTTGAGAAGTTGAGAAACTTGTCAGTGACCCTCCTAGGCTTAGGGACAGGCAGCATTTTGCTCTTGCCTGTGATTTGTTCAACAAATAAAGGGGAAAATGCAGCATCAAAGCAATAAGACAGAGTCCTGAACTTTAGAATTCAGCAAGAAAGCTCATTCCACGATCGCCGGAAGCTGCGCTTGGATGGAAACTCTGGCCACAGAGAGGCCCCTGCTCAGAGCTCTCACAGCTCCGTGGGAACTGCACTTTGTGCCAGTGTGCAAGGAATGAGGGCTGCCAGAGGGCAGGGTCTCTGCGTGCGGAGCTCAGGATTGGGGCAGAGCGGCCACGCAACCATTCTCCACGTGCCACCCATTTCCACAGGGACGCGGGGACAGAGGCCCAAGATCCAGAGGGGCTCTCAGGCCCTTGGAGGAAAGAAGGACGGGAGTGCCCTGGGCCCTGGTTCCGCCGACCACACGGTGATGTCAGGTCCAACGGGAGCACCAAGCGGAGCTGGGAGAGACCGACTGTCTTCATATTGACATAGGGACTGTCCTCTGAGTGCATGAACATCTTTGTCTCCCGAAAAAATGTTGCCAGTTATTTTTAAAAACTGTTGTTAACCCTGAGACACGGCGATACTCCTGGGAAGTGGACCAAGCCTGGACACCTTGCTATGAAACCACAAACACACCAACAGGAAAAGGCATTGACTTCAGCCCTCAAAGCAACAGGACAAAAAACAAACAGAAAGAGCCTCCCCCACCCTGAATGGCAGCCAGGCGAGTGCTCAAGGCCTTCGGTCTGCAGGATGGGCCCTCATTGTGTCCAGCCTGGGGCTTACAATTGTGTTGTAGAATTTCTGGCCCAACTTTTAAGGTTCAAGGCTTCCTCCCTTTGCTTTTATGTTATTTTCTCGTTTTGTAAAGATGCAGATGTGTGAGAAGCGTTCCTGTCCCTGGCAAGCTGCCACTCCCCCTCCTGCCTTCCCCAACCAACCAGAGAACTAAGCCGGTTCCCAGTGGGCCACAAACCAACTCGGTCCCCTCGACGCTGCCCCCTGAGGACAAAGTCCACAATTCTTACCAGTCCCCATTGCCGCCAGTCTGTGCCTCTGGGACATTGGCCTCTTGCCACCCCAGGGCTCACGCAGTCCCCACGCCCACTCCCTCCACCTGCCTGACACCTGCTCCTGTCTGGCATCACCTGGAGCACCTGCCTGATGCTGTCCTCCAGCAGTGACTGGGGACTTCCATCTTTGGAACTTGTGCCTTCTGCCAAAAGGTGGGCTGTCTGCTCGCAGCTGTGTCCCCAGCTTGGCGCCCATCGACTCTCTCTCCACCCACCCAGTGCCAAGGCCAGACTCAGGGGTCTCCCTCAGGTCTTCCTCACCCCTGAATTCAAGGCGTCATCAGGCTCTACTGGTGGCACCCCCAAACTATCGCATATCCCAAATCCGTTGGCGCTTGTCTGGCTCTTCTGCTGCGGCTGAACGACATCATTAGCTTTCTGATTTAGCAACTTCCTTTCCAGCCTCTCCCCCTGTTCCCGCCAAATCCATTCTTAACAGTGGGTCTTTTTTGAGAAACGTATGCCTGGCCAGTCTGCTCCCTGCTCACACGAGGCTTCTCGTGGCACTTGGGACTAAGCACACGCTTCCCCGTGAGGTCCAGAGCCCCGACCCCCTTCCACGTCCACTTGCGTGCGTGTGGTGCCCTCTGCCTGGCTTGCCGGCTCCATGGCTACTGGCACAGGTCGCTCCTCCCGTCCCCAATGTCCTCCCCAGCCATCTGCCTGGCCACAGGCCTCCCGTGTCCCCTCCTGCCCACCCCACCCCCCCGCATATGTCCCTGAGCGTGGCCCTCCTGTGTACTTGCTCCTTTCCCCTCTGGGGTGTACGGCTCCCGGGCCCACCCTTCCCTCCCACGTGGGGCCATCCTCCTCCTCTCTCCCAAGGCCCAGCCCCAGAGCCTGCTCCCACAACACCTCCCGGTACCAACGCCAGGCACAGTATCCCCTCTGCGCTGGGCTCCTGCACTCTGCTGGCGTTTGCTCTTCAGACAGTTCACGTCTCCACAGGTGTGTGCTCACGGGAACCCACAGGCCAGGCTGTCCTCGTGGACGTCTTGTTCTTCCAAAGCCAGGCATGTGTTTAGCCATCGTTACATATTTGATGAATGGCAAGGTATTAGATGCTTTTGGTTACAAATATAAAACTTCCTTAAATCAGGGGATCTGCTGACTCTCACCCCTGAGAAGCCCAGGGCAAACAAGGGGGAGCAGGTGTGATCGCGTGGAGCACACGGTCAGTCGCGGGGCAGCCTGGTTTTCCCGGCCCACGTGGCAGAAGGCACCGTGTAGGGTGGTAAACAATATCCACCTGGACATTTTCTGAAATAAAGAGTTGAAGCATAAGCTCCAACACCCCGCCTTTGCAGCTCTGAGCTCCCCGCCCCCGACCTGGCTGCAGGGCATCTGCCCCGTGGCCCCTGTGCCCGAAGCTGTGAGGTGGGCAAAGTAGCCCAGGTGGGCGGCGCTGAAAATCGCAGCTGCAAAGAGCTCAGGTCCCTTCAGACTACAGAATTCAGCCGCTTCAGACGGCACGTGCATCAGTCCTGGCACCGCTCGGCACCAGGGTGCGGGGTGAGCGACGGGTTCTCCTTGCAATCCAGGGCAGGGTAGAAGAAAGAAAGTTCAGTGTGAGATTCAGCTCATTCAAACATTTACTAATACTCAGGTGTGGCGTACAGTGCTGAAGCCAAGCAGCAGAGACAGCTCTGGAAATGTTAAAATGTATGTCAACAGGAAAAAAAGAGCTTCTGTTTCCGCCATACTTAAGATACGTTCACAGACTACAGCATTGAAGATTCAGGCTGTATATTTTTCAATGCTGAGATTATTCCCTTTGTCAGAATTTCCTGTGTCAGCTTGGGAATCATTTTTAGTAGCACTGAAATGTTTCTGAATGCAAGGAGTTATTTTTAAGCAAAGTGAAATCTGCTGATCCTTTTTACTGAATTCTGGAAATTCAGAGAGGGCTGCCCTACACATTGTTGTAAGTTCTGAACACATAAACAGAGGTGTAGACATCAAACAACAGGCATCCCATACAGGTGGGCTTTGCCTCCAGTAAGATAAGCTTTTCCTGCACATCCACATGATATAATCCTTTGTTTCATTCCATAGTTAAACACACAATTCACTCCAGTTTGACACCAACAGTTATTTACGCAGCACCTCCTACCAATCTGTGCAGTCGCATGCAAGGCCACTGGGACACATCAGTGGAAGGACAAGACAGACCTAGGCCTGGCCCTGGCAGGGGTTATGCCCATTGGGGGGACCCGCAGAGGTGATGAGCAAGTGTAGAATACACCAGACGTGGCCAGTGGAGAAGTTCACACCTGAGCAGAGGTATCAAGGGGGTGAGGAGGCGTGGTCCTGGAAGTTCAGGGAGCAGCAGTGAGAGCAGGGCAGCCGGGGTGCAGGGCAGAGAGATTGGAGGGGCCCAGATCCAATCAGGCCTTGGGGGCCGCGGTAAAGACAGGGGCTTCACTCAGAGGAGTGTGAGGAGCTGCTGCAGAGGAGAGCAGCCTCCCACTGCAGTTCCTGAGGTCGGGAGAAGTGGGGCAGCTGGCAACACCCCCCCGACTTGTCCTGCCAGGCATGTGGCCTGGGGCTGCCCTTGGCTGACCTGGCCAGGCTGCAGGGGGGGATGGAGAATTCTGGTCCAGGTGAAACAATCCCCACTTGGCCCCTACTCTGTACACCTTGGCTTTATTTCAGTCATTTCGGGTTCGACAGCTGCAGTTCTGGCCAGGCTTAGCCTTGCTCTTCCTCCATTTGCCACTCACTTCCATGACATAAACACAGCAAAATGCAGTGAAACGGCCAGTGCGTGCATCTGCCACAGGCAGTGGTGATGGAAAGGACAGCAGTCAGCCCTGGGGGCCTCGAAGGCCAGGCCTGGCAGACGGAGCCACTTTGGGGGACCATGCAACAGCCCCAAGCAGAGCACCCGGCTGTGGGACACACGGGAGCAGGTCCTGAGCCCTCCTGGGTTTTCTCCTGAGCAGCTCCCCAGCCACGCAGGGCAGGCGTAGGGGTCAGAGCAGCCGGGGCGCACGCCCGCTGCTGTGCCAGCTGCCTTCCTGCCCACCCAGAGCAGCCCCCGGGCTCCAGAGCCAGGTCCTCCTCACACCACTTCCCCAACAAGGTACAGAAGGGCCAGGTGTGGACAGGCCGAGGGGAGGCTCAGAGCGGATAACCTGCAAACGGACAGCAGCCTCTGCACAATCCGGGCGTGGACTGCACCTGGCTCCAGAAACTCCCGTTTCTCTGCAGTAACTGTCCTGTCTGTTCTCACCTCTCCCTCTGGCCGGCAGCTGAGTGTGGGGGTGCCCTCCCCCACCGCCCACTAGCCTCGGAGGCAGGTGGCTCTCTGCGGGGTGCGTGGCATCCAGCAGACAGGTGTTCAGCGGAAGGAGAGCATCAGGGAATACTGAGTGAGCAGGCTGTGCGGGCCCCCCACACGGTGCCTGTGACAGACCAGCGTGTATAGGGCACGCCAAGAGGGGTCTAAAACACAAAGATTTCTGTGCATTTAAAACATCTTGAGAACTGATTTGGTGATTACTGGCATGGGACAGGCTTCAGTCTGGGGTGCTGGTCCACTGCCACACCCCCATGGCACCCTCTCAGCTGGAGCATGTCCCTGCATGTCCTCTGTCTTGAGAAACAGAGAGGGCGGGTGTATTGGTTTGCTGGGGCTGTGGTAACAAAGAACCCCAAAGCGGGTGGCTCAAAACAGAAATGTCCTCTTCCACAGCTCTGGAGGCCAGAAGTCCCCAATCAGGGTGTATGCAGGGCTGTGCACCAGGGAGGGTTCCCCTACCTTCCCCAGCTCCTGGTGGCTCCAGACGGCCTCAGTTCATGGCCACTCACTCCAGTCCCTGCCTTGGCCTCCACGTGGCTGTCTCCCCTGCCACTTAGGCCACGCCCAGACACAGTAAGCCTTGGCTGCTGGGATCACGGTTCGTGCCACGTTTCCCCTGCACAGGTCTTCCAGCCTCGGCCCACGCTGGGAGAGAAAGTCAGAGGGCAGAAGGCCCAGCAGCCTGGAAGGCACGTGTCTGGAGGTCACAGTAATACTGGCAGCAGCCAGGCGGCGGGAGTCTTCCTCGGGCTCTTCCCACCCACCTGGGGTTGATGCCTCCGACTTCACAGGAGAGGAAACCGCAACTCTGGAAGCTGAGTGGAGTCTCTCGCCTGGCGCCACGTTGACTAGAAGTAGCAGAGGCAGGATTTGAACCCAGGACGGTGTGAATCTAGGCCAGCACTCTTTCTGTGTTTTTGACATAAAATTCACATAACATAAATTAACCGTTAACCATTTAAAAGTGTACAATTCAGTGGCATTTAGTACATTCACGATGTTGGGCAACCATCACCACTATCCAGTTCCAAGACAGTTCGTTACCCCAAAGAGAAAGGCTGTCCCCGTCAGCAGTCACTCCCCATCCCTCCCCGCCAGCCCTGACAGCCACTGATGCACTGTCTGTCCCTACAGACTGCCTATTCTGGACATTTCACACACATGGAATCATGGAATCATACCACATGTGGCCTTTGTGTCTGGCTTCTGTCACTCAGCATCATGTTCTCAAGCTTCATCCATGTTGCAGCAGGTGTCAGCGCTTTGCTGGTCTCTGGCTGAGTAATGTCCACCGTGTGGCTTGACTGCATTTTGTTTACACATTTCATCTGCTGACAAATGAACTCTTAGCCCTGTTTCCTACCGTTGACTCCGCGTCATCTGTGATGGCAGAGCACTATTCTGAGAGTGGCAACAAGGCTATGGTTGGGGACAAAGCTGGGAAGTGGGACACAGCCCCCCACGGTGGCCAGCCAGTCATCAGCCCAGGCAAATTCAACTTTTATTTTAACTAGGTGAACCCAAGCACAAAACCTAACCCTATAATCTCTAACTTTGCTTCTAACTGTTACTCAGCAATTCCAGGGCTTTGGGTTTTGCCTGCAGTTATGGATACTGTTTACCATCCCACCCAAGTGAACATCAGAAAACTGGGTGAACCTGCTGAGTGTTTGAACAGAAGCTAAAAGTTTTCTGTGAAGGAAAGTTGTGGGTCTGTTTTCTCTACAAGGATGGTGGACAAATCCCATGAAGAGGCAACAAAGCTCGCAAGGAGCTGCCAGCAGCAGCAGAAATAAAATTCTCTTTTGATGAGACAAATCCACGTGCGAGTTAATGTGGTGCCTATGAAAGGGGAGCAAGTGTGGCCGCGGTATCGCACTATGACTAAAGGCCAGCCCTGGGTCTGAAGCCGTGCTTGGCCACTTACTGAATTTACTTACTGAACTGCTTTATTTCTCCAACCACAAGTAAGCACTAACTATTGTTGTCGCAAAAATGAAATGGCATAAAGTATCTTCAAGGCCTGGCCCAGGATAAACACTCAACATGTGGTCGCCCTACACACACACCTGCTCGGAAACAGGAGGGAATATTGCTAAGGCAGCCCCACCTTTCCCAGCACTCAAACAGGAAAAACTGACTGCTGGGCATAATAAAAGCATGGCTTTCAAAAACAAATCTCCAGAAGAAGAAAGGACACTGCTATGTTAAAAGAACCCAGACATTTCTCCCCTACAACTGAGAACAAGCCTAGCAGAGGAATCGCACGAGGCAGGTGGCCAAAGCATGCCCCCATGTCAGCTAAGGGTTGGTCAGGTAAGTTATTTTCCTGGGACAAAGAGTGAGTGCCAGAGAAGAGCAAGGGCCTGCCTTTTGCTGAGCAATGAAAACTGGAACCCTCAAGCAGCAAAAAGATGCCCCACAGTTAGAAACAAAGAATCGTCTAGTTCCCTCCCTTTCCCTTGGCAATAACACAAGAGAGTTCAGATTCAGGGAGCAGGAAAAGCTCCCTGGCAGGTAATACGTTTGCCCAGGTCCAACCTGTTTTCCTGAAGCAGCAGGGCCTGTGACATGTTCTTTCCCAAAACTGGCCTCTGAGACCCCCGACCAGGCGAGAGCAGCTTCCTAAAAGGGGTTGTAATCCAGAGATGGACCTCTGACCTGGCGGCAGCCGGCTGTGGACATTACCCTCCACGATGGCTCAGGCCAGTCTTCCCTTTCCCAGGAGGCCTGGGAAAACATTTCCCCCAAAAGATGAGATTTTGAGGCCAAGTCACCCACCTGAGGGACAGAAATTGCTTGTTGCTCCAAAACAGCAGCTTTCCCAGACCTCAAAAAATGGACGTGGGGTCCCATCTCAGCCAGAGCACCCCAACAGTCACCCCATGGTTCCACTCATTGATATATCACAGACGTGTCCGTAAAGACTCTTTTATGTCGTGATTTTTAATGGTGACTTACGCTGTGTTCCACCACATCGTAGTGATTACCAAAGCAAATCTTCTGGACATTTTGTTTACTTCCAATATCGGCTATTGATGTTGTAAAGTTGTGATAAACAACGATGCGGCCAAAACACAGAGCATAACCTTATCTCCTTAGAGAAATTCCCAGAAGTGGAGTTACTGGGTCAAAGAGATGCACCATTTAAAGGCTTTTGATAGAAATTCCCCAATTTCCCTCCATAGACTCTATGCTCCCCACCAGTGCAAGTGAGAACAAGTGACACACTTAATAAATCACCGACTAGAGCCAAAAAGACCACTATCAAGGACGGGTGTGCGCCGCTGACCCGCGCGTGGACGTGGGTCCGGACCCCTCCAGCAGATGGCGCTCCCTGCTAAGAGTCCAGACTCGGCTCCCGGGCAAGGCGCCTCAGCCCCTGGGAGGCTTGCATCAGGCCAGTCCCGGACACACAGCAGGGTTGCTCTGCAGGAGAAGTCCAGGACGCTATCGTATGAAAACCAAGTAAAGACCAATAGCGGGGCAGAACAGCCCTGGGACTTAAAATGGCCCTTTCTGCTGGAGCCCTGCGCGCCTCCCGGGGCCCGCTGCAGAGGCACCCAGCTCCTAGCAGCGCCCGGCCCTCGGTGCAGGTGCCGCTCCCTCCGCTCCCTGGGTGATCCCCACTGCCCCGGGTCTCAGCTCCACGCACCACCCCAGACAGCCGACGTGGACCTGCCTGGTCCCTGCGACCGGCTCTCTCGGCCCCTTCCAGTGTTCTTGGCTTATCCTGGTTGTAACTTTACACTTCCGTGTACGATTGTTGGTCACCTCCCTCTGTCCTTGAAGAAGGGTGGCAGAATACGTAAAAGTGCCATATAAGTTTGGGGCCAAAAGGGCAGGTTTCCAGTCACTCGCTGCTGGACAAGTTACATAACCCTGCTAAGCCTTAGTTTCCGCATCTACAAAATGGCTCTAAGAAGTGACCCCTGCACTATTAAATAAGAAGCTGCACACTGGAGGACTTGGCAAGGGCTCCCTAAGTCTGCCCCGCCATAGTAGAGTGTTCTCTAGGCAGCACCCTCTGAAAGCACAGAGGGAGGAACCAGCGCAGAGAGCTCTCTTTATCACTCTTAAGCCACCAACGTAGATGATACGTCGCAAGTTAATATTTTTGTCACCTTTCGGGTCCTCTGCCTCTGGCTGTTTGGGCTGCTGAGATTTTAGACAGTTTTATCACTGCAGATGAATGACCAGCATACGGGGGGGACAAAGGTCCAGAGTGACATGGCTCGGCAGTCCTCAGCTGGACACCCCTGAGGTGGGGCTCCGAGGACAGCCTGGACATTCCCGGCAGCAGCTGGCAGTCCACAGACGACTCGGGTGTCTGACCTCCTTCCACCACGGTTACTCATCAGAATTCTGTGGATTCTAGGGGCAGACACGCAGCACACTGTTGTGCTGGGAACACTGGGCTGTGCAACCTCGTAAAGTCCCCGCCCCAGGGCCCACTGGGACAGATGCCAAGGGCACTGGGGGAGGGTACCGAGGAGCTCCCGCCTGCCCCCCCCTGACTAGGGTCTTCCCCGCTCACCTGTCTCTTCAAGCAATGCCAAGTGTTTATGATTCTTTCCCCAAGAATAACCGGCCGGAGCCCCTGCGCCCTGAAGCCTGCCTGTGAATTCCCCGGCTGGATTTGGAGGTGGGAGTTCTCATTCTTGCCCCTCTGGGGAACCCTCCCGTTTCGCTGCTTTAACGGAGCCCGCGTGCCTGCTTCTCAAAGCTGCGCGCCCCGGACCGCGGCCCCGGCTCCTCGGCAAGCTTCCCCCGGGATGAAACGGGAATTTCTGAGCCCAGCCATGGGCTCAGGCCGCGGCCTCGGCTCCTCCTTCCTCTCGGCCTGGGGTTCAGCCCCCGAGGCCCACGGGACCACCAGCTCCCCGCGGGCCATCTTCCCGCACCTCCCGGGTCCCCCGGGTGAACAGACGCGGGCCGGGGTGGGGGCGGTCGCACCACCTCGGTCCCCCCAGCCCGGGGCAGGAGCCTGGGCTCCCTTGGGCGGGGGGTGGGCACCCCTCTCCTCGGCCTCAGACCGCCCTTGGGCACCGCCCGCTCCCAGGCCGGACTGGGAGGGGCGAGGGGGGGTCGCAGGGCCTGGGCCTCCGGGGACCCAGCGGACCTAGCGCCACGTGCCGCGAGCGGGCCCGAGAGGGCGGGCGGTGGGCGGGGCCTCGGGCGGGCGCCGGCGGGGCGGGGCCTCGGGCGGGGGCGGGGCCGGGGGCGGGGCCGGCCGGCGGGCGCGGTTAAAAGGCGGCGCGAGGGGCGACGGCGTAGCGAGGGGCGGAGGCGGCGGAGGCGGCGGCGGCGGCGCGGTCGGTCCTCGCTGGCGCTCGCTCGGCCCCGCGCGCCTCGTGTCCCGGCCCCGGCCCCGGCGGCGGGCATGGCGGGCATGGCGGGCGCGGGCCCGAAGCGGCGCGCGCAGGCGGCCCCGGCGGCCGCGGAGGAGGAGCGGCAGGCGCGGGAGAGGATGCTGGAGGCGCGGCGCGCGGAGGGCGCGGCCCCGGCGGGCGCGGGCGCGGGCGCGGGCGAGGGCGTGACCCTGCAGCGCAGCATCACGCTGCTCAACGGCGTGGCCATCATCGTGGGCACCATCATCGGCTCGGGCATCTTCGTGACGCCCACCGGCGTGCTCAAGGAGGCGGGCTCGCCGGGGCTGGCGCTCGTGGTGTGGGCCGCGTGCGGCGTCTTCTCCATCGTGGGCGCGCTCTGCTACGCCGAGCTGGGCACCACCATCTCCAAGTCGGGCGGCGACTACGCCTACATGCTGGAGGTCTACGGCTCGCTGCCCGCCTTCCTCAAGCTCTGGATCGAGCTGCTCATCATCCGGCCGTCCTCGCAGTACATCGTGGCGTTCGTCTTCGCCACCTACCTGCTCAAGCCGCTCTTCCCCACCTGCCCGGTGCCCGAGGAGGCCGCCAAGCTCGTGGCCTGCCTCTGCGTGCGTGAGTAGGGGCCCGGGCCGCGGGCGGGGGGTCGTGGTGCCCGGGCCACCCCGCGTCCCCGGACCATCTCCCGCAGTTCCAGGCGAAGGTCACCGGCCCCAGGCCACATGCATTTCATTCATTCATTTACACCTCTCCCTGCAGCTCTGGGAGTACCTCTGTGAGAGGACAGCAGGGGCCCTGTCCTGACCCTCACCCTCGGTGGGCAGTCCCCTGACCCACTTAACCCATTAAGACTGAGCAGTTCCAGCAAATGCCAGCCTCCCTTTGGCCCCTGCTGAGCAATATTGCCAGCCTCTTGCATGGCACCCACGTGGGGTGACCAAGCAAGCATCCGGCTTCCTGTCTGAGCCCCACCTGCTGACTGTTTGAGGAGAGGGAAATTGTAGCTTAAAAAAACCCATTCATTTCTGCTCTCCACACTGGCTTGCCACAGTCAGTGTCACGGCTGACTCACAGGAAAACAGTAGTGATAAAATCGCGTGTGGGTAGCGGGCGCTACGGGTTCAGGGTAAGCACCAGTGCTGAATTCTCCAAAGGTTGCCCAGTGCTGAGAGGGGGGCTTGGCCGCAGATTAAATCTGTGTGTGTGTTGGGGGTGCCTGGGCTTGGGGACCCTGAGTTGTGCTGAGAAACAGCCATTGGGCGTAGTCCTAATTTGGTGGGCATGGTGCTAGTATGTTCTTCACCAAGCCAGAGAGAACTGCTGCTTTGCAAAACAGTTTTCTTGTGGGATTTCAGGGGAAAAAATTAGTTTGTATCAAATGCCATGTGATTTTTTTTTTCTTCTTCTTTTTTGGGCGCTTGGCAATTTCCAAGCTCATCCTGTGGCCTTGGAAGTGTCCTGCTTTCAGAGTTCATGATGGAGCCCTGGCCATCCCAGACTTAGATTTAGTTATTTGCGTTAAGAGCTGCCGGCTGATTTAAGGATCGGTCTGGATCTTGATAGCGCAATACAGATACAGGGCTAGAAGGGTAAATTTGTGATTTTGGGTCATGAGCCCTGGAACCCAGGGGGCTGTGTAATTACTTGGAGTGGCTTGTGAATGTAGTACCTGTTGGTGCTGTTGAGGTTTTGGAGCCTGTAGACTGTTTCCTGTCTGTGCCACTCTGTGCATTGTAGGGGAAGGTGTCCCAGCACTTTGAGGCATGCTCCAAAAATGTGAGCATGTGGAGGGCAAAACTCAACAGGGTTCTGTTTGGCTGCCTAAGGTCAGAAGCTTTCCTGAGGCTCTGAACAGAGTAACCACACCACCATGAAGGGGGACATTATTTGCCCTTCTAGGGAGTCTCAGTGATGTGGGTCTCAGCTTTAAAAATACTTTCTTTGGTCCAAATCTAGGAATAGTCACAGCAGTAATTGCTCCGCCTAAGGCCAGGAGTTGGGAAAACCCCTGGCTCTTGGCTGGGCATTGGAGATGCAGATTTTGGGGGTGATGTGCAAGGCCCCTGCCACGAAGGAAAAGGCCTCTGAGAGAGAGATTACTTTGTTTGCCTGTTTTGTTACTAGGAGAATTCGACTCGTACAGTTTTCACTGTTTCTAGGTACTGCTTAATGTTCTGGCCCGGCTTGTAACAACGTGGATGATATCTTTAAAGGGCTTGCGAAGCTTATCTTTAGAAATGGGTCCCTGGGTACTGAGTCTCTGACTTCCTGCTGGTGCTGGGAGAAAGTCATGGAAAATGCTACTTTGGTAAACAGGAGGGAGATTTAGGGTGGCGGGTTTTCTAATTTTCTCTCTCTGATAAAACAAGTAATACATGACTACATTATTTAAAAATTCAAACAATACAGATGTGTATCGAGTAAAACATGAGATGCACAGTCCTCCTACTTCACCCCCTCAGCCCCAACCTGGAGTTACCGTGGCTGACAGTGTATACCTCCAGCACTTTCTCTGCTACAAATGTACGGTTGGCTTATTCCTTTAAAATATCAATTGGATCATAATGTACAACTTGTTCTCTACCTTTTTTTTTAAAGGCTAAAACGATACTGCCATGTTTCTACATTAGTGCACAGAGGGGCACCTCTGGCTTTTTAGCTGCTGAGGAACACTTCATTGTATCAGCATGAACAACCTGCCCCCACGGACCCCCATGGAAGGCATTTGGGGTTAGGGTGTATGGATTCTGATTTGGTAGCTAAAGTGCCTTCCAAAGAGTCTGTGCCAAGTCACACATTCATGGATTTCTTTTGTGATAATAGGGCTTTTAAAAATATTTTAAATAGCTTTCAAACAGTTCTTTTTGGTCAAGCGGGTAAAGCTTTGGGATAGGTTCTAGAATAGATACCTTGCCCTTGCCAACACTCCTGGACCTAGGGTGAGGGTTAGTGTTAACTAAGGTCCCTTTCGGTGTGAGTGAGGACAGTGCTTCTCGTGTGTTTTTCTCTGACCCACCTGTGTGCATATGGTGGGGGAGGTGTTCATTGCTTTTTTTTGTTGGAAAGAGGATTTTCAGTTTCCATAGGAGGTGCTGTCTGCAAGAGTGAGTCTAGTCTAGGGCCCGTGTGTAGGACTAGAAGGAGAAGCCGCGTTCCAGACTCTCAGACTGGGTGGAGAGAGGGAGATGGGCTTGTCTGGGGCTGGTAGAGGCCGTCACTCACAAGGTGCTCTGACTCAGGTCCGAGAAAGGTACTGGGACGGGGACACCCCCTCCCTGGTAGGGGGTATCTGAGAAGTGCTGCAGTAGGTGTGCGCCGCAGCAGCACAGGTGGAGGGAGACAGCTGCATTCCCAGTGCAGGGGGTGGCCTGAAGTCCTGCCTGGGCAGGATGGGCACTCCGGGGTGCGCCTTGGACACCATCCTAAGACTTGTGGACATTGTTCCTGAGGCAGTGAAAAGCCATAGAAAGTTGTGGTTTTTTATTTTTATTTTTTTTGAGACAGGATCTTGCTCTGTTGCACGGGCTAGAGTGCAGTGGTGTCATCGTAGCTCACTGCAAGCTCAAATTCCTGGGCTCAATCGACCCTCCTGCCTCAGCCTCCTGAGTAGCTGGACTACAGGTGCACGTCACCACGCCCAGCTAGTTTTTCTATTTTTAGTAGAGACGGGATCTCACTCTTGTTCACGCTGGTCTTGAACTTCTGAGCTCAAGCGATCCTCCTGCCTTGGCCTCCCGAAGTGCTTGGAATTACAGGTGAGAGCCACCACGCCCAGCCGAAAGTTGTGTTTTTTAATGATCATACATGAAGCTGGGTTCCAGAATTCCTTTTTAGGAAGAGAAAGGGCACTCTGTACCCATCTGCCTTGAGCCTAGTCCTACAGAAGGTGCCATGCAGTGGCTCTCGGGTCTGTCCCCCAGCACACGTGCCTCTGAGGCCGCCTTGGGAGGGGGCCCATGACACCACCAAAGGTGTGGACTTGAGAGCAAAGTTCTGTTTTGCTGGTGATCTTTTCATTCCTGTGGGTGTGTCACACAGAAGGTTTCCTTCTGCTTGTTATGTTGTATTGTGAAACGGTTGGCTTCAGTGCTTAGAATGACCCCACGGACAGGAAAGATGGAGAAATCCCTGTAGGTCTGGCATCCCAAGCTACGAGAGGAAGGCCTTTCATGGCATGTCTCAGCAATGTTGTTTTTCATCAGCTAGCTCCGTAAATCTCTTTCTTGATGGTTGTATGGAATTTGGTATGAGAATAGGCTTATGTGGGTTATTTATTGCTTAATTAAATCTTGGTAGTGTTTACTTGAAATTCAGGTGATGCTGGGTTTTATCTTACCAGCAGAAGTCACAGGCTGGAGTTGAGGTTCTCACTGGGCCTGGGTTTGATTCAGACAGTTTATCGACGTACCCAGGCCACAGCTTTCTCTGCATAGTGAGCACAGTAGCATCTGCTCAGTCATGTGGGGTGTGGGGTGCAAGGTCATGGGCAGCACGGCCCGCCCAGGGCAAGTTCTCAGTGAGTGGAGCTCTCGTGGTTCAGAAAGATGGTAGTGGCGCTGTGGGGCTCAGGCCCTTCCTCTCCGGGGAGAAGGGTCTGCAGGGGCTCATTGCTCCCTCTGCCGAGTCTCCTCGACTCGCCTGTCTGAGTCTGGGCCACTCACCCAAGCCCGTGGGTGTCAGGGAAGTGGCCTGCAGGCAGCTTTGCTGTGAGGCTAAAAGCAGAGGCTGTGCGCCCTCCTCTCTTGCCTCCCTAGTGGGAGCCGCCTGCAGGGACGGCCCAGCTGCTGCTGTCATGGGGGGGGGGGTCATCCATCATTCTTGCAGAGCCCTGGTCTGCTGGTGGCTAAGGACACGTCTTGCCTTCCACGGGAGACGGTGATGGGCTTGTATGGCTCCCTAGAACGCGTGGATGCACCACCTGGCTGTCACTCGAGCAGGGTCTCCCGAGTTCTCGGCTGGTGCACATCTGGGGACCCATGGCCTGACATAACTTTGCCTAGTAGGGAGCAATCCGGGTTATGTTTCCAAGAATCCCCCAGGGCCCTGCAAGCCTGTTTCCAACGGTAAAATGGGATCCGTCCCAGCCCTGCCTGGGTGCCTGTGAGGAGTCTAGGCTTCGTGTGTTAATGTGCGCGGCACACGCCGATCGCACAGCACTGTCGCTGTTACTGTCAACACGGCCTCCTCTTCTGTTCACTCTGGATGTTGAGCAGCCTGGGACGTGCTCTCTTCTCATTTAGCAAGAAGAAGGAAGGAGAACGGGAAGAGGGAGAGAAAAGCCAGCGGGGAGTGCTGGGGACTGACCCCCCCAGGGGCACGCGTCAGCGCCAGCCCAGCCCTGCCGTGGCCATGAGCACAGTGGGGGTTGCTGCGCCAGCCCCTCCGCTCCTGGAGGGAGGGTAAGAGGGTGGGTTTTGGTGGGGCCGACTGGAAGGCAGTCGGTCAGTGGGGGGGTGACAGTGGGGGGGTGCGTTTCACCCCAAGGTCATCAAGCCACCTGGCCCTCTCTGTCCAGCCCAGGGTGTCCGCCGCCATTACCCCGCTCCTCAGCCCAGGCCCAGTCTGGGTTTTGGGACCCTCGCTGAGCCGGGTACAGGTTCTGGGTGTTTGAGTGGCTGGGTGGGACCCGGAGTCTGAGCTCTGAGCTCAGTGCAGACGGCAGCCGGGTGATTAGCGCTGAAATCCGACTTTCCCAGCCAGACATGAAAGTGCCGCTGCCGCCTGAGCAGGTCACGCCGAGTCACAGGATTTGGGGCTGAGGCCAGTGGGGGGAGTTCACAGAAGCACATGACCCCAGAGCAGACAGGAGATACCAGCGGGTATTTCTAACCCTTTTGTCCTGGGTCACAGACCCCTTTGATAATCCAGTACAATGTGTGGAATCTCTGTCTAGAAATGTGCGCCAGGCGCCGTCACACCAGCCTCTACAGACCAGTGGGGCGCTCAGGCCCCCCAGGGCCCTGGGGCCAGGGTGAGGGCTGCCCCCTGGAGAGTGGCGCCCCCAGCAGGGCACACCTTTGGACCCACATTTCTCATCACATACTCTGCACCCCAGCCTTTGAAATTCTCTTTCACAGCTGGGGAAACTGAGGCAGGAGTGAGCCAGGAGCCCACGCCTCCATTCTGACCACCATTTGTC
Source organism: Daubentonia madagascariensis (assembly GCA_023783475.1). Classification (NCBI taxonomy): domain Eukaryota; kingdom Metazoa; phylum Chordata; class Mammalia; order Primates; family Daubentoniidae; genus Daubentonia; species Daubentonia madagascariensis. The sequence goes on along the minus strand of JAKFHU010001784.1, from coordinate 5,050,503 downwards.
ATCAGGCATGTGGAGCCGTGTCTTTGGGCAGGGTGGTGGGTGCCAGGGGGTGGTGTCTCTTACCACATCCAGGCAGCCTGGTTGGCCGGGGCAAGGACGCAGGTGGATCAGAGGTTCATCTGTGTTCCGGACTCCTTAGGAAGCTCCTCTCCCTGACTGTGGAGCGCTGGACTTCTCGTAACGAACCCTAGGCAGCCCGCAAACCTTTCGTCTTTCTGTCCAAGGCTTCACTTTGCAAACGAGCTTCTGGGGCGCGTTTGGCTGACCCCACTCCAGCCGCCCTTGCACGCCCACCTCCCTTCTCTGTCCTTCGGGGACTCCGCACCCCAGTAAGCCCGAGCTTCCCCCAGCCTCTCCTGTGGGGCTGACCAGAGTGCCCATCCCTGGCCCCAGGCGTTGTCTGCAGGACACCCAGCAGCCCCTTCCTCCATCCCAGCAGCGTCCTGAACCCCTGCTCTGGAGGGTGGGCTTCCCCAGGTGGCCTCAGCCCCTGTATGCCCTAAGGAGCTGGTGTGGGAAGGGCCACTAGGAGTCCAACACGCCTTCCATCAGACCTGCCCCAGCAGAGCCTGGGACAGTTCTGGAGCACTGCCCACCTGTCCCCTGTACCGGGAATTGCCCACTATGTGAAGAATTAGCACTGATTTCCCATCTGGGCTCTTGGAGTGTGATGCATGCAGCCTGATCCGTGCTGAGTCACCCTGTCCTTGGGGAGGGCCAGCAGCTGTCACCGCTGAGACCATATCGGGTATAAGCTGCTCACACTGGAGCCGGGACAGAACCGAGGCCACAGAGACTAACCCACGTAAGCCTTTTTCTTGTTAGCATAACTGTTGAGGTACAGAGGGCTTGGAGTGGGGTGGGGGTTTCCAGGCACAGATGTGCGAAGCTCTGTGTTCAGCCAGCAAGGGAGCCTCCTTGTCACTGCACACACAGCTTCATCTGTCCTCTGAAGGTGTTCCCACTGCAGTGACAGTCAGATTAATAATACTTTTGTAGGGTGCCATAAAACATGTTTTGTGTTATTTTGCTGCTAAAGCAGGCAGCAGTAATTCTTGTTTTTGGAGGGGAAAGGGAAGCTCAGTCCTGTTTGGTACCTTGACCAGGGTCACACAGCATTTCAGAACAGGGTGGTCTGGTTTCAAAGCACGGGGTGGAGGGGCTCCCCTTCCTGTCTGGCCAGGCTGTTTCTTGGAACTAGGACCCTTAGGAGACCTTTGTCCACCAGGACACTTTCATCAGAAGCTGGTAAAATGAGAAGTTGCCTTTCGCAGGTTTTCCTGCTCAGTCCAGAACTTGGTGTGTCAGAGTGAACTCAATCTGCCTCTTTCTGGCCTGTTTTGACATGAATATGACAGCCGCATTCTGGGTAGCCGCTGATACCTCCACCCCTGCCAGCGAGAACTGTGTGCGGTCGGGTGTAACTCAGCCTTGGCTAAAAATGGAAAAAAAATATGGAAGCATGTGTTCAAGGGCTGATTAGAGGGAATTTGAAAGTGTGACACCAGCCTATTAGTAATTTGTTTTCACAGAAAATTGGTGTATTGACAGAAGTGGGGAGGTGGGCGAGGGCCAGGCCTTGGGTGCCTCTGGACAGAGCTTCCACGTCTGGCCTGGCAGGGCCACGGTGCAGGCTGTGTTCTCTGCAGAGACTGGACGATGTGTGCTTCGCTTCCAGGGAGCCTTTGGGTCCCATCTGAACAACTAACTCCCTCCCCTGGAATTGCTTCATTTTCCTCTGGTTTTCCAGACCTTTGAGGTTCTGAGCTCTCTTGGTGGGGAAGCGGGTAGGCCTGGAGCTGGGGATGTCAGGAGCACTGGTGCAGTGTTCCTGCCCCTCCTGGAGGTGAGGTTGGCCTTGCAGGGCGGGGGCAGGAGTCATTGGATCCCACGCATTCATTTTCTAGAGCCCAGTAAAGGTGAATTCTATTATCAGGAAGTCAACCCCGCTTCTCCAGGTGGTATCGGTGGGCCACCAGCTTCAGCATCCCTGGGAACTTGTGAGATTTGCAGCCCCACCTGGCTACCTGCTTGATCAGGAGCTCTGGGGTGTCCCCCCAGGGCCCTCTGTCTGCTTCTGCAAACCTCCTAGGGGATTCTAACTCGTTCAGCAACAGGGGGTTGATTGACAACTGGGGTGTCTCCTGGAGGAAGTGTGGGACCCCATCTGTTGCTAGCAGTGATGAGAGAGTTCAAGGCAGGAAGTGAACCACTGCTGGGGGGCGGGGGCTGGCACCTAGCCCAGACTTAAAGGGGCCGGGGAGGAAGGCACTGATTTTGATAAACCCCGTGTGCATTGGGTGCCCACTAAATTCGGGGTCCCTGTGTTTGCCGGATGGATTTGTACGAAGCCGTTCTCAGGAGCCCCGGTCAGCTGCAGATGGGGCTCCCGGGTGCAGTGCCAAGTGTCACGCTGGACAAGTGCCGGGCTGGCTGGCTGCCTGGGCCGGGTCTCGGGCCAGCTGTGGTTGCAGTGGTCAGCTGGTGCTCTCTGGCCCAGTGCCAGATGCTGTTCTGGGTGTATCCTTGGGGACCGAGCCCGCCGAGCTTCCTGGAACCAGGGAAGCCCGCCGGCCACTTCCTCTGTCCTGTCTCCAGGCCTGCCGGGGAGCAGTGGTGCTGCTAGCAGTTCTGGGTAAAATGATCTAATTTGCCTGGTGAGTTTCCAACAGCCAAGCCACACCTGTGTGAGGCAGCCTCAGACCGTCTCCCCCCAAGTATTGGCCCTTTGTTGAGACACCCTGAAACCATGTGCAGAAATCACCTTTTTACAAAAGACTGCTTTGAGGAAGTCCCTGGTGGCATGTTAGCAGCACCTGTGCCCATACTGCATCTGAAAGGGATGGAAGGCTATATCCCGTGGCTGACACCCCGCCTGGGCACTTGGTGTGGCGTCAAGCCCCCCTGCATGCAGCATCCCACCCCACATAGACAGAAGCCCCAGGCACTGAGCACTGGGGTGGGGTGTGCAAAGCCGGATCCACAGTTCTGTCCAGCCAGGGACTGGGCGGGCAGGATAGGCCACCCAGGGAGAGGAATTCATCATGGGCAAGGCAGGGCTTTCTGCATGGCATTCCTGTTCCTTGCACGTTTGTCACCAGAAAGAATCAGGCATTAGTGCGTGTAGGGAGGGGGTGCCTTGAGCCTGTTGGGTCTCCCGCCCAACTGTGGCCAATGGGTCATGCCCTTGCTGCCTGTGGACACGGTTGGGGAACCTTTGTGGGGCTGACAGACGAGAGGTTCCCAGCTCTGGGGCTTTGCCCCATGTCCTGAACTGAACACGCTTCTACCTGCCCCTCCAGCACCCCCCTTCCGTCCCCGGGGCTCACTTTTCATCTAAGACGTGGGGCCGTTGATGTATTTCCTGATGGTTCTGCCGGGTTTGCCCACAGCCTTCCCTGGCGAGAGTTGGGAGTTGGCATGGGAGGTCTCGGGCTCCTGTGCTCTGAAGCCGCTGCGTGGCAGTGGGCGCCTGTGGACAGTGGGTGCCCACGCGCTGCTCTTGCTGCCGTCCCCGCTGCTGACCGTGGCCAGCACCCACAGGATCCTTGGGGCTGCGGCCCTCGTGGCCAGGCCGGCCTGGTGAATCCCACCAGGTTTTACCCTGAGATGGGGGGAAGAGGATTTCGTTTATGTTTGGGGAGTTTTTTTGAATGAAAACAGGCTTCCTCTCACTTCCTGGCCTCCCTCGCAAAGGAGGCAGCCAGACGGGCTGTGGCTGCGTCTGACGGGAGGCTGTGAGACAGGCACAAGACAGCCCGAAGCCGGGCCGCCCGTGGGGAAGGATGTCAGGAGCTGGACGGGGTGGGGGCTGGGAGACTGAGATGCCAGCCTCAGGGGAGGTGGGCAGGGCTCTGATGCTGCAGAGGTCAGAGGTGAGAGTTCACATGGGGTCAGGCGGGGTAAGGGCCTCAGAATCCAGAATCCGGAGCCTTTGGATGCTACTCAGGTAATCACCTCCCCCGGGGAGAGGCCGAGGGCCAGGAGAAGGCACGTGGGATTGTCTGTGTGTGCTGCCTCTGAAGTAGCTGTTGCTAGGGGCCCCCAGCCCTCCCGTGGGACCCTCGGGGGCTGTTGCTGTTGCTGTCTGCTCTCTGCCGTCGCTGCTGAGTCAGGGCCAGAGCTGAAGCTGCACTGTTGACAGGTGTCCCAGGGCGTGGGGCTGGGTGTGGCGGGGACTTTCCTGCCTTCATCAAGCACTGGGACCCGCTGTCAGGGCACACCCGGAAAGTGAAGATGTTTTTGTGGCTCAGATGCCCGACTCTGGTGGGGCTGGGAGCGGAGGCTGCAGGGGGGCCCCCGGGGTGGCGACGAGGGCAGCGAGGCTCTCGGCAGGGGCCTGGCCAGGCAGGGTCCCTCCAGCACACAGCCCCCAGGAGCCCCTGCCAGCCAGCAAGGTGGGCAGCAGCAGGACAAGGGTGGGGAAGACACACCCAGGACTGGAGAGGCCCCCAGTGTGGGGAGGGCCGGCCTGCCCTGGCTATCTGCACGCCGTGAGGGTGCTGGGCTTTATCTCCTGGCCCCAGCTGTCGCCGTGGGCCAGCACAGCAGCACTTCCCAGGGGTGCAGGCTTGGGGAACCCGGGGAGGGGCTGCTTCCTGCCACCATGTTGGCTGCCGACCTGGCAGTGCCCGTTCCCCACCCACCCAGTCTGGCCAGCGCAGCTGCTCCTTCCTTGGCCCCTTCTGTGGGGGCTGCAGGTTAACAGTGATGGCGGCACATGGGGTCTGTGCTTCCAGCGCATCGCCCCCCTCTGCAGGAGGAGAGACCGAGGCCGGGAAGTCAGGCAGCCTCCCGGGCCGCCTCCCATCACCGACTAGTCTTGTTCGGGCTAAAAGGCACTGGATCCAGGTGAATTCATTTATTTAAGATTATATTCCGTTTTGAAATTTTAAAAAAGGGGCATGGGGGGATAATAAAGCCCTTGTTTAGTCATCATCCAAAGTCAGTGAACATTAAAATCTAATCATATAAATATGTTTTCTAATAGAAGAAGTATTGTCAAGTCCCCTTTGTTCTGTGATCCGTCATGTTCCCCTCCTGACGGCTGAGACTGCAGCCCCACCCGCCTGCCCATGATCTGTGGTTATTTTTAATGTCCTGAGACGGATCTGTATTAGCCTAAAGAGGGGCTCAGTCCAGAGTGGCAGTGGCTTTGGCACCTGCTGGCTCTCTTCCGTCTGCCTGGCCTGTGGCCAGGGCTGCTTTTGGCCAGGCAGCAGCTGGGTTGGATCTAGGCGGGGGCAGGGTGTTGAGGTGGTGCCTGGCCTCTGTCCTGCCCACGGGGACAACTGTGATAGTGTCATTGCCAAGCGCAGGACGTCAGCACAGTGAGACAGCCCACGGCTGGGGGCCTCTGGGCAAGTCCCTGTCTTTCCTGGAACCCCCGTGGCTTCCTCTGTGAAATGCAGAGGGATGGGGGCTGTGCCCAGCGATGCCCACCTCTCTGGTTGCTGGAGCCCCGCGGCTGTGTGCCCGCTTTCCCTTTGGGAAATTGGAGATGGCCAGCCTGACGCAACATGGAGAGCCAGGCGAGCCAGGCGGGCAGCGGGAAAGGCTCGGCCGTGCCTCCCCCACCAGCCTGGGGCATGAATGGGCGGTGATGCAATCGCTGGCCTCTTGTGAATAGGAAGAAGGCTGGAGGCCTGGGGAGGCCCAGGCACTGAGTCTTTGTTGTCACCCTCACCTGTGGGCAAAGTCCAGGCTGCCCCCCAGGCAGCAGGGAGGAGGGAACCCTTCTCCTGTGCCCGTGCCCTCTTCACTCTGGGGGCACGGATTGCAGGGGGATTTCAAGTATTTCATTTTAGGAATAGCAGCTAAGATAACTACTTTCAGACATTTTCAGCCAAACGTCAGTGCGTAGTAGATGGCCAGGCATGGCAAGGCAGGGTGCAGATGTAGTGAACACCCAGCCCAGTATCCCACCCAAGCACAGCAGGGACAATTCCTGGTTTTCTTCTTCCCGAGATGTCAGATCTCATCAGTTAATTATCATGGATTTATTTCTCTGGGGCCTATTCCTCAAATTGCAAAATTACATGTAATTAGTTTAGCTGGGGAAAAAGGCCTTTTTGAGTGTTATTTCCATCAAGAAAAGGGGAGCCGGGACCTTTTCGGATGCTCGTACCTTCCTGCAGCCTCTGGGAGGCTCCGTGTGTCTTGGAGGACCACAAGGGCTGTGCCTTGCACATGGCCGCGCTGTGCTGTGCTGTGCTGGCGTTTCCAGGGTGTAAACACTCCCTGCGCGGTCGCCAGTGGGAGCGGGGAAGAGACACAGCCGCTCACCTCACCCCTGGGGAGTGTTCGCACCACAGCGATTCAGGAGCCCCACGTGCCCTCAGGAGCACAGATGGGCTAAGAGCAGTCAAACAGGAAGTGAGGGGCGTTGCGGGGTCGTTGCCTGTTTTGGTGTGATTGCATTCGTGTGAAGTCGTGCGGGGGCTGCGTTCCACCAGCCCGCCAGAGCCCCGGCTCCGCACACGCACGCACAGCTCGGGGCCGCGGCCGACAGGGCCAGGGGACTTGCTGGTGTGTGGAGCCGTCTTGGCTGCCCGACCCGCCACCTCCACACCTTCCAGGGCAGGGGTCTCAAGCCATCTGTGTGGAGTCGCTCAGGCCGCTGTGAGACATTCGGTGCCACTTTCGGTTTTCAACATACGCCCTTCAGACAGCGGCAGGCTCGGGGCTTGCCTGTTGTTTCCTGCGCAGCGCACCCACCTGCAGCCCCTTCGGGCCGCGTCAACACGGCGCGTTGTTGTCCTGCTTGACTCCTCGAGTAGGTTCACACTAGCAGGACACCTCATTCACCTGTTTCATCTGTTGGATTCCATGGAAGGTCCTCCTTGAAGAAGGAGTCCCCACCTTCACAGAGTCTGAGAAGTCAGGCTGCGATGTTAGGCAGGTGGACAGCCGTCCCCAGGTGGCAGACTGCACTCCACTCAGAACCCCGACTTTGCAGGTGGGACCTCAGGTGTGCGACAGGTCAGTGGGGAGGGAGGGAGGTGGTTTCCATAGAGTCCCTTAGGAGACAGGAATTTTCTGTGACACTTGCAAGCTCACTCTTTTGTGAGTTTGATTTTCCAACCTTTGATCTTGGACCTAGGGAACTGTCAAGTTCATTAAAACAGGTCTCAGAAAATCAGAAACCACCTCGGGGGCTGGTGTAGGATGGGAGTTCAGTTCTGTTTCCGTTGGACCCAGGCCCTGGCCCCCAGCCAACTGTCCCCACTGCCCCCACAGGGAGTTCGTTTCCCGTCTCAGCCTCCCCCTGGGGCTGATGACTGTTTCTCCATGATCACTGCCTGTGAGACTCACTGCCACCCTCTGTCCCCACAGTGCTGCTCACAGCCGTGAACTGCTACAGCGTGAAGGCTGCCACCCGGGTCCAGGACGCCTTCGCCGCTGCCAAGCTCCTGGCGCTGGCCCTGATCATCCTGCTGGGCTTCGTGCAGATCGGGAAGGGTGAGTGTGGGGTCCCCGTCCCCTGTGCCTCTGGCCCACAGCTCTGGCGCTGCACAGCAACAAGTCGCCTGGCGTGTCAAGTCAGGCCTGGGAGGGACCAAGAGCCCAGCCTGGAGAGTAGCTCTTGCTGTTTCCAGGTTTTCTGCCTGGGTAAAGTTCATAAGCTTTAAGTGCCCAGTCAATGAATTGTAGCCGCACCTGGGGGTGATACAGAACATTCTAGCCCCACAGGGGCCTCACCAGCCATGCTGACCTCCCGCGTGCCGTCTCATCCTGGGTCTGCCTTGCTGTCAGCGCTTGTGTGACCTCACCCTGTGCAGGGCGCTCTCCTGTGGCTGGGCCGTGCTCCTTGTCATGCGACAGTTTATTCTTCGTTCTGTGGGTGGTGTGTGGTTGTCTCTGTTTCTAGCTATTGTGGAAAATACCTCCAGGAATGCTTTTGTTCCGTTTCTTGGCTGTATGTCTGGAGGGGTCAGCATGTCCTGGGGCTCTGGCTATGATGCAGGCCTGGCCTCTGCGTGTTCCCATCCCTTCTGGCCACACGGGGCCCCTCACTTTATGGACGGTGCACAGCCCTCCCGGAGCTTGGGGGGTGCTCACCGTTACACAGGTACTTGGAGCCTGCACTCCTGGCCCTCCCTTGGGGTGGAGAGAGCTGCAGGGCTGCTCTACACTGAGCTCGTAAACAGGAGGCGAGTGTCCAGAGGATTTGGGCCAGACCATCTTTATCAAGTACATTATCCTATGCAAAGCTGTTAGGATGGCACCTGGCACCTAGTTAAGTGTCCAGTAGGCATTAGTTACTGTCAAGGTCTGCGTTGTAGAAGGAAAAATCCTACCTCATTCCCAGATAACTCAGGAGTCATGACCACCTGTTTGGGCAGGTGGTCGGGGCTGAGTAACTCCCACACTTCGTGGAGAGCTCGGCTGGTTAAGACCCGTATTATGGGCAGAAGAAAAAGAATCCACCCTGCGCCTACCAGACTTTGTCCAGCCAGGAGACCCGCTGCTCAGGAGGTGGTTTGTTGGTGAAGGCATTCGCTTGCCTGCTCTGATTAGACAAAGACAGGAGGGGTTTAGGAGAGGAACCTGATTTTTGTAAAAGCAAACTTCAGTAGGAACAGCAAAGAGCTTTTGTTCAACATGAATACATAATGTGTTTGTCCTTCTGTTTGCTGTTGAAAACATCCTGCCCCAGCGGTTCCCTTCTGAGCTTTGGGATACAGTGCAGCGTCTGCAAAATTTGTCTCCTGTTTTTCTTCGAGAGATTTATTTTGTTCCCAGATGAATGCCTTTCCTTCCAGAGGACACATTGTTGAAATGTTGACCCCTTTCTCCCAAAACAGTTGTCCAGTTTTATTTTCCCATTGGGCACAGAGCCCTTGGGCAGCCTGCCCCGGGCCCCCACACTGATAGCTGGTGGCAGGGCCCGGGATCCTTCGAGGCAGAAACTGGCTCTAATTGTGCGCAGACTGGCCGCCGGCCTGCTCTGGGTCTGAAGACTGTGTCCAAAGTCTGGCAGAGCAGGCCAGGCCCACGCACCTGTGTCTGTCTTTCACCCTGGGCGCCCTGCTCCACTGGCATTGAAACAGGCTCCTCCTCACCTGCCCTGGGCACCCAGGTGGACCCTGGTGCAGCAGAAAGGGTGCTGGCCGTGGGGTACAGCAGGCCGGGAGGAAGGTCATGAGACCTGTGAGCTGCCCTTGCCCTTCCCACGTGACCCTCCACGAAACTTTCTGTGGCCCCTGTATGCCAGCTCTGTCGAGTTCCAACAAGGACACGGCTCTGCCATCCAGAGCTCGTCTGTGTGGGACCTCAGCCAGCCACCGGCACGTGAACAGGAGAGTCTTCATGGGTGAGGGACAGGAGGCGGCAGCTGGGTGACGGGCACAGAGAGGGTGTGACAGAGGGCAGCCCTGCCACACCTCCTGGGGAGTTGGAGGAGCCATGGCTGCCCTGGGCTGAGATGTCGGGGGCGTGTGGGTTGGGGGTTCACTTGAGGTGTCAGGATTTAGTCCCAGCATTTTCAGAAGGGGAGACCACTCAAATTGGCATTTCAGATCCAAACAGCCGTCCCACATGTCGTGGGTGGGGGCAGGAGAGGTGAGGGTGTTTGGACAGGGTGGCTATAGGGAGAAGGTGCAGAGGCAGAGCCCAGGGAACCCGGGGCAAATGAGATGGGGGAGGGGGGTCGATGCACCCCCAGTCCGGCCTCACCCCGCTGTGTCCTGTTTCTGTCGACAGGCCCCTCACCTACAACAGCCTGCAGAGGCCCGTAGAGGCCGCAGCCCCAAGGCCGGGCCGTTCCCAAAGGCCAGTGGGTGGCCAGGCCTTTGTTTCTGAGGCCAGAGGGTGGGAGTGGGGTGCGCAGGCTCACCTCTCTCTGCCCAGTGACGGTGGCCAGGGCCCCCGGGGGATGCACAATGGGACCCGTTGTGGTTTTGCTCAGGCTGCAGCGCCCAGTGGTGGGAGAAACTAATCTCTCCTTGAGCAGGAACAGATTGGACTGGATAGTTGTGCAGATGAAACAGTCTCCATGAAAACTCCTGTTCTTTTTCTTCTACTCCCACATTGCATCACGGGGGTCATTGTTCCCCTGGAGTGAGATTTGCCCTTTTGCTCTGTCCACAAAAGGGAAAGAAAGTCCTGGTTTACCTGGGCGCCTTTGGACCCTTCATTGCCCAGGGCTCGTGGGAGGAGAAGGTGCCTGTGAGCTGCTGGCCCTGGGTGTGGCCTGTAGCTTGTGAGTGGAACTCTGCTTGGTTGTGCTGTGCTGCGGGCAGCAAATGACAACGTGCCACCAGGACAGAGCAGGAGACCAGGTCTGCGCTTCACGTTGGAGTTTTCAAGATGATTGTTTTCATTTGGTTCTTAGGTTAGTGGGGTGGCCTGCCCCAGGTCCCGCAGCCTGACCCCACCGGGCCTGTGGCCATGGGCACAGTATGCGGGGGTGGGAGCTCCTGAGGAGACAGGCCCACACCTCCATCCTCAGCGTGCGTTTGGGTAGACGGCGCTGCAGGGCCGGGCAGCCATTCTGCTCACAGGAGGTTCCTTGTGGCATCAGAGGCACCGGGGGAGAGACCAGCAGGACAGTTCTGAGTAGCCGGGCTCACAGCCCAGACACCAGGCCTGGGAGGACACATTTGTCCTGGGAGGGTATAGGTCACAAGGACATCTTGGGCAGGTCTCTGAGCTTCTCTGAGCCTCAGTTGCCCCATCTGTAAAATGGCAGCAACAGCCACAGCACCTGCAGGGCCTCTGGACAGGCCAAGTGGGAGGGTGGGGCCGCCAGCACGGTCTGTTTCACAAAAGCCCCAAGACCCCGACCCCCCAAGCAGACAGAGGCAGCCACGCCCCTCGGTGTCCCCACTTACATCCCCCTGCTGAGTCCCCTTTCACCTTTATGGACGGTGCACAGCCCTCCCGGGCTGAGGATCTTGCTGGAGGAGGAGGCTCTGCCCCGGCCTCCATGGTGGACGTCCAGCCCTCGGCCCCCATCTCAGCCTCGAGGACCCACCAGGAGGCTGGGCTGGTTGGGGAGGGGGTGGGGGAGGAACCAGCCTCATCCTGTCCCTCCTTCCTGGGGGTGGGGGGCATCCGCCCAGGGCCATGGTTTCTGACACAGGCCCCTTTCAGGCCACAGACCGGGAAGCGAGCGTGTGCTGATGGGAGAGTGCTTCACCCGTGGCTTGGCCATCTGTGGCTCTGGGGCACGGAGTGGCGCCCTTGGGGGTGGGTCGAGGAGCCCACTGGACCTGGGCAGGTCCCACCTGTTCTGCTGGCCTGGCTGCCCTGGAGCATGTGTACATGGGCCCTGAGCCAGCCCTCCAGGGCCCCCAGACTGGGCTGAGGCTTCCGGGGGACCATAGGACTCTCCCCAAGAGAGAGGGCAGGGCGGGAGCTTCAATATCCTCCCCTGTAAAATGGGCTGCCGTCCCGAAGGGAGGAGACAGGCACACTGGGTGCCCAGCACTGGGAAGCCATTACCATGGAAGGTTCCAGAGAGAACCTGAAGAGGTGCCCCCAGAAGCCCAATTCTGCCCTCCCTGTGCTTCACACCCTGGCTCTTTCTGCGTCTCCAGGGCAGTCTCAGGGTGAAATGCATTTCAGCCTCAGAGGGGTCGGTGCTGGGGTCCTGGGTGCCCACTGCCCACAGGGCCTATGGGATCTGAGGCTTGGGGCCTCTCGGCCAGCTCAGGCCATAAGGAACCGCAGACTGGGGGACTTGGACAGCGGGCACTTGTGGCCGCACAGCTCCGGAGGCTGCCAGTCCCAGACCAGGGTGCCGGCAGGGCTGGACTCCCGGGAGGGTTGGCTTCCTGGTGCTCACATGGGGAGAGGGGCTCTCTGGGGTCTCCTCTCATAAGGACCCTAATCCTGTTGGATCAGGGGCCCACCCTCCAGACCTCACTTATATTAATTGCTTCCTTAGAAGCCCAAATACAGCCACATGGGGGGTTAGAGCATCGACATCTGAATTTGGGGGGACGTAGTTCCAGCACCACTCTGCTGGAAATAGGGCAAACCTTGGAGCCTCAGCGAATCCCACGTGAGTCCAAGGTGTATTTAACCGGCAGAGAGACCAGCCACAACTCGCCTCCAGCTGCCAAATCAAACCTGCAATGGGAGCTCCCATGCCAGCCTCCCCTTTATGGGGCATCAGGGCACCTGTCTGTGAGTGAGGCATCCCAACCAGCCTTGGGGTCACACCAGGACAACGGGATGCCATGCACAGAAGCGTCTGCACACCCCCTGGACTCATGCCAGGCTCGAGTTCAGCCCTCTCTCCAGATAGCCCGTGCCCAGAGGCAGGGCAGCCAGGGCTGCCCCACGGGCAGGAGTGCTCCTTGCCCAGTATCCACGGAGCGTGTGGCACTTGTTTTGGGCCTGCAGGAACCTCCTCTGCACCTTGAAGGAGGCAGGGCCACTTGTTTTCTCGTCTGAGTATCCCTTGGTAATTACTCATTGGGCCTGCCACAGCTCTGCTAATTCAGCATCTGGGAGAATCACAGATTGGAAATCACATGCCTTGGTTGTGCTGTGCTCCGGGATGGAATCAAAGGACAGGAAGTGGGACTTTTCCATACCGCCGCCCTCAGCACCTGATGCCGTGGTCAGGCTCATGGACAGAGGCCCTCGAGGGCAGAGTGGCAGCAGGTGGAGTGGGGTGGAGGGTGGCACCTCGAGCCCTGTGCTGGGGGTACTTCTCAGGGGTCTTTACACCCTGTGGGGTTGTGGAATTGGGAAGGGGCCCTTTCCAACCCAGATTTGAGATTCAAAGTTAATCTTGAAGCAAAGGGGTCAACTTCTCCAGGAGTTTAAAAGACTTGACACTGGCCGTGGTGAACAAGTAGTACTGTCTGGTCTCAGCCAGATTCCCCTAATCTGAGATTCCTGCCCCATAACAGTTCCCAGATATCAGACAGAGCCAGAGGGAAGTGGGCATCTGGGACGCAGTGCCAGAGCCCAGGGTGGGGGCCCCAGGAGAGAGGGAGCCCGGGTGCTCTAAGGGGAGCCAGCGTGGTGCTCGCTACCCCTGCTCCCTGAGTCCGCAGTGGGCGGTGGTCCAGAGCGCTGACCTAGTACTGGCCGCCGTCAGCCCGTTGCACAGACTGGGCACTGCTCCCTTGGCCCCTGACTGAGCAGCAGGGGCAGAGGCTGCGGCTGCTCTGTCTTCCAACTGTGTGAGACAGAGTAGAGCCAGGGCGGGCGGCGGGGTGGCTGAGGCAGGCTTGGTCTCTGCTTGTGTCATCCCGTGGCTGCTGCGACTTTCACGGTGCTGCCTACCTCTTGCAGCTCCAGGACTCCACACTCCGTGGCTTGTGGCCACAGCCCTCCAGTCTCTGCCTCCAGTGTCACGTGGCTGCCTTTCCTGTGTCTTACAGGGGCGCTTGTCATTGGATTCAGGGCCCACTCTGATCCACAATGACCTCATCTCAAGATCCTTGACTTAATTGCATCTGCCAAGACGCCTTTCCAGATAAGGACATGTTCTGCAGTTCTGGCTGGACATGAATTTTGGGGGATGCTGTTCAACATAGTCCATGACTTAAATGACCACCGTGTGGAACCCCCCCCAAGGTTGAAGTTGGGTAGAAGGCAGAGGCTCGGCACATCAGGTGGTCCCCAGTGTGAGGAGTGACTTTCTTTCCTCGGGGTGTCCTTATCCCCGTCCCCAGAGGTGTGTCTGTGGCTGGGGCAAGCCCAGGCCCATCAGCCCTGAGGTTCTGAGATTCCTCCAGCTGCCTCCCAGCCCTGGGGCTGGCTTAGTCCACCGCCATCACCAGACTGCGGGTTTTTCCCATGGCTGGGGCCCAGGAGAGGTCCTGACAGGCATTTGACCATGCCTTTCCCTCCAGATACACAGAGAGCCTTGCAGGCCATGGGGAGCCTTTGTCCTCTGAGTCAGAAGCCAAAGGGCTGGCTCTGTCAGCGGGTGGGAAGAAGTTCGGCTCTCCACCCCACTCCCACGCACGGTCACCAATTGTGGGCACCCTCCCAGGCCTCTGTCCGTGAGGGAGGCTTTGGCCCAGGGTGGGAGTGTCCCCTCCCTCTCGGGTGGATGGTTGCCTTGGCTGCGTCCATGTGACGCAGGCATAGGGGCTGGTTTTCCCCGACATCATCTCCCCGGGGCCTTTTGAACGCTCCCACCCCAATTACCCCAGTTCTGGAGGGAATCCTGGCTGACAGGCTGGCTCTGCCCGGTCCCCAGGGCTGCCGTGGCATCTGTGTCCTGCTGGCGCTCTCGGCATCTGGTTGTGTGTTAGCCTTCGTGGCGATCCCACCGGCCCACCGAGGAAGATGCATCTTGGGGACAAACAACGGGAGACTCAGGGATGAAGGGGCTTAAGGGTCTTGCCAGGGCTGTGCCGATCTGCCCTGTCACGGGATTGGCGGGAGAGGAGGCATTTGCGGTGTGCAGAAAAGCCCAAGAGGGTGCGGCGGTGGTGTAGGGTCGGGCCACTGGCTTTGTGCATGTCCTCACGGCTCCACAGACTCCTGTGCTCTCGCGTCTGTCTGCGGCGACTATCGTCCCACCTGCCCCCTGTTCACTGTCAGCCCCACGAGGGTGGAGGAGGCCGGCGGGATGGCACAGAGCTGCACCAGGCGTGGAGGCCGGGCAGCTGTCGTGCGACGGGGTCTCGCAGCCTTTCGTCCTAACCTTGCAGTGCCGGGAGCTCCGTGTGGAAGTGAGGACCAAGCCCGGGCCGGGCTACGGAGAGAAGGCCGGGAGGGGCTGGCGCGCTGTCCCTGCCTGGGGAGCGGTGGCCCGTGGCCGACACTGTCCTCTGGAGCAGGGTCTCGGCTGGCACTGCTGCTAGCTTGCGCCACCTGTCATGGGGGACGGGCTCCTGCGCAGAGCAGGACGTGGGGCCGCCACTCGATGCCGGTAGCACTGTCACCCCCACCCCGTTGTGACACCGTGTTTCCAGGCATGCCGTGCCCCTGGTGGGGGTCGGGGTTGGGGGCAGGCCCCCCAGGGTTGAAATCACTCTTCTATCCCAGAAAGGCGTCTCCTGCCCATTTTCCTGCCCAGCGTGCAGCACAGAGTGCTTGCCGGGCCCATGGGGGGAGTGTACACGTGTGGCAGCTGCCCTGGGGACCCCAGGCAGGCCCCTCTGCAGCTTCCCCAGCCACCGGAGACAGAGCTGCTGTCAGACCAGGACGGCCGGGGCAGGTAGAGTCCCGGCTGCTACATAGGGACAGCTCGGGAGGGTCCAGACCTAGTTGCTGTCCTGGGCCAGCAGACCTGGCACCTACTCTGTGGCGCCCGTGGAGAGATGGGGCGGTCTGGGTTTGGTCGGGCACCCAGCAAAGCTGCCTCCCATCCTGGGCTGGCATCCCACACCAATGCCAAGCCCACAGGCTCTGTCACAGGAGTGTGCTCACACCCCACCAGGTTCCTGCCTGCGCTCTCCCGTCCCCCTCTGCCTCCAGTCAGCAGTTGGGTGGGGGGGAGCGGGCAGCCTAGAGGGTATTGGGGTGGGTTGAGTGGGGGCCCTCAAGCAGCTGAACCCGTGGCACAGTGTTGCCTGCCGAGGGACATCGACCCTGGCCTCCCGCCACCCCTGCCCACGGTGGGTGAGGAGCAGGAGGTCTGCCAGCCACGCCCAAGGCTCCAAGGTCTAGGGGTGCTGTCCCTCCACACGCCTGCACAGCCGCTTTCCTCCAAGGGACTTGCGGCACTTTGCCGTGAGGTCTGCGGACAACCCACAGCCTAGGGAGGTTCTGCAGGATGGCCTCAGCCACACCTGTCCAAGGAACAGAAGCCACATGGGCTGCTGAGAAGGGTCCGGCCAAGCCTCTCCCAGCCCGAGCCTGGGGAAATTCTTAAATCTGTGCTTGGTCAGGGCACCTAGTGTTTCCCTGGGAGTTTCAGAGGCTGCAAAATCGAGCTGTGAATCCCAGGAAATGCCATCATACAATAGCAGGCATCCCGTCCCCAGTCCTGCGGCCTTGAGAGGTTACTGCAGCCACAGGGTGACGTGGGCCCGAGGAAAGCAAAGGTCTGGTTCCTGCCTGAAGACCTCACACTGTGTCTTAAGCCTTGTGTTTTGTCCTCAGCAGAGGCAGCTGGCCACCCCTCTGTGGTAACTAGACGCCAGCTGTGGGGATCAGTGTGTCTGGCAGGTTCTGTGGTCCACGGCGTTCTGTCCATCGGCCCAGGCTGGGTCTAGGGTCACTATGAACGAGGCGCGTGTCCCTGGCCTCCAGGGACTCGCCTCCCCTGAGTAAGTGTCAGGACAAGGTGGGAAGCAGGGCCTCAGATCTCGAGCAGCCTGGCAGATCCTGGTGTTCCTGGGTGGGTGGGAGGGGCCTGGGACATAGTAGGGCTCTGTAGACACAAAGGAGCCGTGCTTTCCAGTGCTTTCCAGAACATTCCATCGGAGAGCAGGTAGAAGGGAGGCCAGAGAGGCTGTGAGCCTCTTGGCTGAGGCGCTGTTGAACATGGCAGCCTCTGGCTACCCTGGGAGCGGGACCTGTTGGCCCGTCCCTCCCCTCAGGAAACCAGGGCTTCTCGGGGGCTGGTGGGGGGCAGACAGGTCTCAGGGAACCCGCACGCATGCTCAGCTCTGGCTGGAGATCAAAGGCCTGAGCACACCCAGAACACGTAAGGAAGCAGACCCAAAACAGGAATCGGGTCCCCCTCTCTCAGAGGGACCCACCGTGGCGTTGCCGTGGGAAATCTTGTGCCGCCTTTGATGTGCAGGCTTCCTTTGGGGAATGCCAGGGATTTATGGGAGCCTCACCGTCCACCACAAGGACCCTGTTAGAGACAGTCCCCAGCTTAACGAGCATTTCGAGGCCTGACCAGGACTTCAAACTTGTGTTCCTGGTGGGGTGGGTGGGAGGCGACCCGGCTCCTTCGTTTCCATTGATGTCTTTGGTCTTACTTCCAAATCTTCTTTCCTGAAATGCAATCATCTGTGAGACGTATGTCTGTGCTGTGGCCATTCCTGGTGACCAAGAGCCAGGGAGCCAGGGACTAAAAACCCACAGTCCGCCAAGAGCCAGTAGCCAGAGCCCCACCGTGTCCCGTGGCACCTGGCTGTCAGGCCAGCTCCCCGTTAAGCAGCTGGTCTTTTCCGGGCTTGAACGCACGGGGCCATCTTACAGGTGGTGCACATGAGTCTTAGGGGTGGCTGGGCACTGCTGTAGCAGCCGGGTGACAGGTGTCTGTTTCCTGGGCAGAATGGTGGCCCCATCCGGAACCCGTAAATGAGAATGGCCTTATTTGGGAAAAGGTCATCCTAGACCAGGGCAGGCCCCAAGTCCAGTGCCCCATGTCCTTAGTGGAGCAGGGAGAGAGGTTTCCACACAGGGACACAGCAGAGGCCTCTGTAGACCAGTATCCTCAGTGGTGGGCGGGGCCTGCACAGCTGCCTGCCCCTCTCTGGGGCCACATTCCTCCAGGCCGAGCCCCCTCCACCTGCTGCGCCCAGCCTCGTGTGGATCAGAGGGCTCCATGGGTACATTCAGTTTGTTGTAGTGAAAAGCCTTTACCCCAAGGTTTTTGTGTATGATGGTATTTTGCTCCAGGAACATTCCAGAACTTGTTCAGCACTCTAATCCAGCATTTCTTTCTTTGCCAGGTGATGCATCTAATCTAGATCCCAAGTTCTCATTTGAAGGCACCAATTTGGATGTGGGGAACATCGTGTTGGCATTATACAGTGGCCTCTTTGCCTACGGAGGATGGTACGTTCTGGAATGTCTGAGTCCTTTGGCCTGGGGACACACGGGCCTTGAAGCACCCAGAAATTCCAAATCTAGCCATCAAGGAGTTGAAGGGAGCGGATGGCATAGGGTGGCAGGTGACCTCTCTCATGGAGCCACTCGGAGCTACACGCATCCAAAGAAGCAGGGAGAGGACCCCCTGGCAGCCTTCGCACAATTTCCAGCCCTACGTCCAGCCACTGTGGAGGTGGCCGTGCGTGGAAACTTCAGTTGGCAGGAGGAAGGATCTGGGCCTCCCCCACCGAGCTTTGCAGCAGGCCTCCTCCAAGTCCCTAGCCTGGCCCTGCTCTCAGGCCAGCTGGACAGGGACACAAGAATCACTGCCGTGTGGCACATGGACAGGGAAGGTGCTAGAAGGCAGGCGGGGGCGGACGGGGCACCCTGGAGCAGGGACGGCAGGGCACTGAACTAGCACATCCAGGTCTGCTTTCGAGTCCAGCTGAGCAGACTGGCAGTAAGGGCCGCCCTTGGAGGCTCTCCCCAGGTGACTTCTGACCCCCGGGGTCTGGAAACCAGACACCACCTTTAGTGCTCTCGGGACGTTCGAGCTGCGCATGACACAGATCTCCTAGGGCTGGGGTCTCCTGCTCAGGCTGGGGCCCTTTGCATCAGGGACAAACTGGCTGTGCCTGTGGAGGGCAGAGCAGAGCAAGCTGGGCAGCCTCCGCCTGGGATGTGGGACAGTCACTATCCCAGGAGACCAACAGTGAGAGTCCTCAGGGCATGCAGAGGGGTCTTTTTCCCCCTACCCAGAGCTGCCAGGAGGGGTTTCCCTATTGAATTCTGTATTTTTTTCCTAATGATTTCCTGTGTTCTAATAAGGAACATATAATTAAACTCTGTTCTCTAAATTCTAGGAACTACTTGAATTTTGTCACAGAGGAGATGATCAACCCCTACAGGTACGTGCAAGAACAGGTGGAGATGTCTCTGCATTATTCTGACAGGACAGGAAGAGGCCACGTTCCACCCAAAACCTGGTGGTGGCTCTGCCCGGCCTCACAGTGGAGAAGTGATGTGGGGGCTGCGGGGTCAGCATGACACAGGCAGGGCTGGCTTCTGTCTGGCTGTGTGACCTTGACCTTGAGCAAGGCTTCCCTGAGGATGGGCAGCAGGTATCCCTGAGGCCCCCGTGCTGCTGCCAGCTGACGCCCGCAGCAGCCCCAGCACACGAGGGCTGGACCTGCACCCGAGCATTTGAGGTCCCCCACACAGGGTGGGGTGGCCAGGGGAGCCACTGTGCTCTCAGGCCTGGTTCCTGGCTGTGGGAGCTCGGGCCGGGCAGCCTGCCTTAGCTCTGCTGAGCCCTCGGGTCACCCGGGGGAGTCCCTGTTTCTCAGGTGGGGAAGCCCAGGCCAGTGGCGAGTCACCGGCCTGGGTGCACACGGCTCCTAAAGCAGCCCCTGCCTGTGCTGGTGGCGTTCTTGATGTTAGCTGCTTTCCCCTGGGCGCAGCGCAGGCAGGAGCTGCCGAGTGCCGGGCAGGGCGCCTGGCTCTGGCCGCCAGGGTGTGGCCTCACCAGGCGGCATCTGACCATGCTTCCTGCCCCCCAGAAACCTGCCTCTGGCCATCATGATCTCACTCCCCATTGTCACCCTGGTGTACGTGCTGACGAACCTGGCGTACTTCACCACCCTGACCACCGAGCAGATGCTGACGTCGGAGGCCGTGGCCGTGGTGAGACGAGACGTGTGGCTCCGGCCCAGGGCCCCAGAACCCCTGGTCTCCAAGCCTCCTGCCGCAAGGGCTGAGTCGTTGTCCTGGGTCTCTACTGGCGGGGGCCGCAGAGGCTTTGCCAAGCTACCTGAAGTGTTGGGGTGGTCCTCCACCTCAGCTGCTTACAGAGTCACAGGGGGCTTTAAAACTCCCAATGCCCGGGCCTCACACTGAGCCGGTTATAAGTCAGCAAGTCCGGGGTGGTCCCGGGCTCCGGTCGTTTAAAATCTGAGTAGAGAAGGACTGGAGTCTGTGACGGGCCATGTGAGTTGGAAGGTACTGCTCCTGCTGACTAGGCTGGCAGGGGGTAGGCCAGGGCGGTGTCCTCAGGCGGCACGGCTGGGCCAGCCCGCCCCACAGCTCCCAGGCCCCTGCTGCTGCCCTCGCAGGGCTGGTGAGAGCAGGGAATCAGCATTGTGGCCGGTTTCTTATTTGCCAACGTTGACTAAGAACCCATTGCTTGCAAAGCACTGTGCTAGACCTTGTGGAGGATCCAAAGTGAGGAAGGCAGAATGCCCACCTCCTGCAGATGTGGGTGCAGCAGGCCCCAACCAGGTGTCCCAAAGGAGGGAGATCAGATCAGGGCTGGGGAGGGCCCACTGTGATGCCCTGTCCCTGGGACGTGCCCCATAGAGTCTGTAGTCCAGCCTGAGAGGTCACTGCCTCCAGCGGGTTGGGGAGGGTCTCAGGTCAGCACGAGCCCCAGCCATGTTCCAGGTGGGGAGGTCAGGGCCTCGGGCGGGTCATCAGCTCCAAGGGAGGTCACAGATTGAGCTACTTAAATGGGGAGAAGTGGGGACCCTGCCTGGTGCCCAGCCCCAGGCTCACTGGCTGTGTCTGTTCAGGACTTTGGGAACTACCACCTGGGGGTCATGTCCTGGATCATCCCTGTCTTCGTGGGCTTGTCCTGCTTCGGCTCGGTCAATGGGTCCCTGTTCACGTCCTCGAGGTGAGCATGTCCCCCCAGGCACAGGTGCGGGAGGTGTGGGACACGCGGCCAGGCACAGGCAGCCTCTGCTTGCCACGTCTCAGCATGTACTTTAAAAGTTTTGTGTCCATGATAAAGAGTTTTATGTACTTGCTAAAAAGATAATGTAGAAATGAAGGGAGCATGAGCTTTGGGCTCACCCACCCCGCCCTTGCCCAGAGGAGACTTGACCCTCTGCGTCCTGGTCTCTCCTGGCCGCTCTCGAGCACTGGGGCTAGAGCTAGCAGTGGCTCCCGAGCTGCCTCAGTGAGGACCGGGCTGACCACCCACTCCCTCTGTCCACAGGCTGTTCTTCGTGGGGTCCCGGGAGGGCCACCTGCCCTCTATCCTGTCCATGATCCACCCGCATCTCCTGACGCCCGTGCCATCCCTCGTGTTCACAGTAAGCTGCGGCACAGCCCCGCGCCCTGGGCCCTGGGGACTGTCTGCAGGAGCTCCCCAGAGGGAAGCTGTGTCCGTCTGCACACCGCGCCTCCCACAGCTTCACCTGGAGTGTGGCCTGGGCGTTACCTGGTGTTGCGCACTTCACTGCGTGCCCTGCTGAACGCCAAAGTGCGCTAGAGGGTTTTTTGGTTTTTAACTCCTAAAATAATACATAGTTGTAACAAACAGTTTGAACAATCCAGAAATGGTGTGAAGCAAAAGCTCCCCCCAAGGGAGCCAGCGTCAGCAGCCTGCTTCATTTGCTGTGCGTCCCTTGGGGCTCCAGCAGGCATTTCCAGATGTGTGGGCACGTGGTGTTTTTGTTTAATGGAATGACATCATACATATTTTTCTTCGGCTTGTGTTACATCTTCAGTATGTATGATGATATTAGCTCCCCATTGCTGTGTAACAATCACCCCAAAACTTAGTGGTCTAAAGGGAAAAACATTTATCATCTCACAGTTTCGGTGAGTCAGGAACTCGGGGTGGCTCGGCCGGTGGTTCTGGCTCAGGTTCTCTCAGGAGGTTTAAGCAAGGTGGCGGTTGGGGCCGCGGTCTCATCTGAGAGCTCGACCGGGGCTGGCTGGGCCCTGCCGAGGGAGCTCCCTCTCACGGCTGCACATGGGCCCTTCCATGGCGCTGCAGGAGTGTCCTCGTGGCATGGCGGCCGGCCTCCCCCTCAGAGCGAGTGATCCAAGGCGCGGCCAGGGGACAGCCATGGAGTTTGTCATGGGCCAGCCTCAGAAGGCACGCTCAGGAGTCACAAACGTCTCCTTCCGTCTGTTAGAAGCCAGTCAGTAAGTGCAACGTCAGTCGAGGACAGAGTTGAATGGAGAAGTGTCCAGTGGGTGCTGGACGTGCTCTAGAACTGCCACACAGTTTGGTCGCGGTTTGGAGACGGCTCCCTGTGCCCAGTAGTTGGGTGTGCCGAGGTTGGTTTCAGCGGCCCCATCCTGCTCTTGCGTGTAGCGCTGTGGGGTGTTGGGTTCAGGCATGTTCACGGTCCACTCAGCGGAGCCTTCGCCTCATCCTTGAAGCCCAGATGCTGCCATTTCCTCGTTTGCACCTTTCCCTGCTGTCTGGGACCTTGCGTGTGGCCCAGACCAGTTTCCTCCCTGAAAACCAGAGCAGGCAAGATCGACAGCCAGATGCCAGCCAAGCTGGGTGGTGCCCGGTGTCAGGGTGGCCGCCATCGTCCCCCAGAGCAGCTGCGGGCCTGCCCAGGGCTCAGCAGGCGCATCTCTCTTCCAGTGTGTCATGACGCTGCTCTATGCGTTCTCCAAGGACATCTTCTCTGTCATCAACTTCTTCAGCTTCTTCAACTGGCTGTGTGTGGCCCTGGCCATCATTGGCATGATCTGGCTGCGCTACAGGAAGCCTGAGCTGGAGCGGCCCATCAAGGTGAGGCCACGCCCGGCACGGAGAGCAGCAGGGTCTGAGGGGCCTGAGGAGCCCTGGGTCAGGAGCTGGTGGCCTGACACTGCCTCTTGGTCCTGTCCCCTCCATCCCCCGCATGTGCCTCGGCCACATCACGCCCCCCAGTCTGCGCCTCTCCAGAGGGTTCTGGTGAGAATCGAGCAAGAGCATGTGTGACATGCTTCCGAGTGGGCACGGCAGGGTCAGTCAGTATAGCCCGTGTTTGTGACCGTGGGCCTGCCAAGCGTGACTCCAGGCACTGAAGTTCATCAAAGGACGACAGGCCTAAACACGGTCCTGCCTCCCAGAGCCGGCACTCTAGCAAGAGGAGAGGCAGCAAGTACGGGAGGGGCCGGGGCCCGGCCTGGCACAGCACTGGGAGGGTGGATGGGGCAGGGGAGAGGCAGGGTGAGTTCCAGTGCTGGGCAGGGGCAAGTGGGCACAAGTTGGTCTCCTAGCTCGTGGGGCTGTGGCGGGCTGGCCTCAACCCAAGTGAAATGGAGGGTTGGGGACTGACAGCAGAGCCCCATGGTGTCCACTGGCCAGACGCCAGGCCCAGGAGCATGGAAAGGGTACCGGCAGGGAACAGGGAACCTCCATGCGCAGGACCATCTTGCTCCCTGTTTGCTCTCAAAGTCTGGGGGCCCTGGGCTGTGTATGCTTTAAAATACGGTCTGTGAGCCCCAAACTGAAGCCCCGAGACCAGGCTGTGGAGGGGATGTCTAGGCAGGGCACCCCACCCTTCACAGGGCACCAGCTTATGCCAGCCTGGCCACAAAGACCTTGGGGGACAGGTGTCAGCAGAGAGTCCAGCCAAGGCCCAGACTGTGGGGAGTTGGTGCAGAGCAGCCACTGGGCACATGGCAGGCCCTGCCCCGTTTGGACTGATTGCAGTGGTGGGCATCTATTCTTGGGGCCAGGGCAGCATGCAGTCTGCACTGACCTTGGGGAGACTTCCGTCTCCAAGGGTGGCTTGTCCGTCTGTAGACTCAGGATGGCTGTGTTCTGTGGGTGGGGCCCATCCCGCACAACCCCAGGGCACAAGCAGCGGAAAGCGACTCTGCCTGCCACCTCATCAGCCCGCCTTGTTTCCATGCCGGGTGGAGTCGTCTGCTCAAGATGACTGTTCAGCTGTGGACTCAGGGTGGGCCCTTGCTCGGCCCTGTCCACAAAGGGCTCTCTGAGAAGGATGCCCTCCTCGCTTGTCAGTGGGTGTGCACAGCCTTCCCCGAAGTGCCAGGCCCTGCTCCTCCTCGGGGCAGCTGGGGTGGGTGTTGCAGCCAGGGGCTTTCCGTGCCTGTGATGTGGGAACCAGGGAGGCTGACCTTCCCTGCCCTTGGGAAGCCTCAGGAGACAGAGCTGGCTGTTTCCATCCCTCAGTCAACAGCTGGCTGAGCTTTGGGTAATTATATGCCTGGCTCTGTGTGCTGGGTCAAGGGCAGAACGGTACAGGACATGGCCTCAGTTCTGCATAGGCCTGGGCCCAGCCTGACGGGCCGCCACAGAGAAGCGCAGGTCAGATCCGGGCGATGGCTCGAGTTTAGCAGCAGGTGGGCGTGAAGGGCGCAGGAGGGCAAGGGGGCCGGGGCTCAGGGGAGGGAGGCTGCATGGACCCGAGGCCGAAGGTGGCTCCACCAAGGGCACGAGGCCGGCCGAGGGGCCGTGGGTGGTGTCTCAGGTGGGAGGCAAGGGGAGGAGGAGTGAAGCCGCAGGCTCCCACCTCCCGGGTCCCTGGCCGCCTCTGCATGGCACCTGTCCCCTGTCCACAGGTGAACCTGGCCCTGCCTGTGTTCTTCATCCTGGCCTGCCTGTTCCTGATTGCCGTCTCCTTCTGGAAGACCCCTGTGGAGTGTGGCATCGGCTTCGTCATCATCTTCAGTGGGCTGCCCATCTACTTCGTCGGGGTCTGGTGGAAAAACAAGCCAAAGTGGCTCCTGCAGGGCATCTGTGAGTGTCTTGCTGGCCTCCCTCCACCCACCCCAGGGTCAGCCGGCACAGGTGGGGTGCGTCGTGCCCTCGGGGCCCAGGCAGTGAAGGGAGTTGAGCAGGGCCAGCTGTCTCCACCTACAGGGCTTAGTGTGTCCTGTTGGGTGGCGGGATCAGGATCGTACAGCACCCGTGGAGGGTTCAAGTTGCTGTGATGTGTCTGGCGGTGACGTGTGGCCCACATATTTCAGGGATAAGACAGTCAGCTCGGTACCACCTAATCTCTCAGAGCAAGAGATTCCAGAAAACCAGGCTGCTTTTGCCAAGTACCAAAATCCCACCTTCTGTGGCGCTGTGTGCAACAGTGGCCCCGGGAGTGGTTTGCACGTGAAATCCATCCAGTACCCTGTACTCACCCACTGTAAGCATGGCCAGGCTCCTAGAAAAAGGCATTGGTGCCTATAGGCCTAGACCCTGACCACCACATCACTGTGTGGCTTTTAAAATTCCCAGTATGAGGCCGGCATGGTGGCTCGCACCTGTAATCCCAGCACTCTGGGAAGCCGAGGCGGGAGGATCGCTTGAGCCCAGGTGTTTGAAACCGACCAACCTTGGGCGATGGCAAGACCCTGTCTCTACAAAAAATAAAAAACTAGCTGGGTGTCGTGGCGGGCGCACACCTGTAGTCCCAGCTACTCAGGAGGCTGAGGCAGGAGGATCGCTGGAGCCCAGGAGTTGGAGGCTGCAGTGAGCTGTGATCGCACGGCTACACTCCAGCCCAGACAACAGAGTGAGACCCTGTCTCAAAAAATGAGTGAATAAATAGAATTCCTAGGGCAGCCAGGAGATGCCCCACCCAGATTCTGATCCCCTACTGGTGACTGGGACGTTGTCGGTCATTCAAGTAGCACAATTTGCCTCCACCCTGGACTGTAGGATCCCTGTTAACTGTCATTCAGGATCACGAAAAAGGCCTAGATCAGGAAAAAACCCTCTGTCCGGAAACCAAACTCCCTCCCCACTGCGATTTCTTTGTAGAAAGTCCAAAGTGTGACCTGTCTTCACGGGGACCCCTTGGCTGACGACAGGCTGGTTCTGCTTGGCTCCCGGAGCCCTGTCTGTGGGGCGGTGCGGCTGTTGTGAGCAGTGGTGCTCGCTGCCTGCCGAGCCCTAAGCTCAGGCTGGGGCCCGAGTGTGGACCCGAGGGAAGGGCCCATCATCACCCCAGGCTTTGCTGGAGACCTGCGTCCTGGGGATATGTGTGTGCTCCATGGGCCTTGCTCACCGTGGTCACAGGGTTCTGAAACGGGTGAGGGGTGGACCCAGCACCCTGCCCGTTGGCACGTTCCTCGGCCACACCAAAATGTGCAGCACTTCTCTGCGTCTAACCAGGCGTTGCAGACCATGCTGCCAGCGGGGAGGCCCAGGGTACCCAGTGTCCATGTGCACAAAGCAGGAGGTTTCCCATAACATTCCGGTTTCTGACTTCTCTTACAGCTTGGGGAGGTGTGATGCTGGGCTTGGTGAGAGCAGGGCTGCTTCCCTTCCAAAGGAGGGGATGGCTCGCCTGGTGCCCCAGCTGACTCGGTTCTCCTCTCTCCTGACAGTTTCCATGACTGTCCTTTGCCAGAAGCTCATGCAGGTCGTCCCACAGGAGATATAAGCCAGGAGAGCCGAGAAGCTGCCGGAAAGAAAATGCGGAGAGATTTTAAAGCAACTCACCCCCTCAAAAAGCAACTCCACTTCCCCATTGTTCAGACAGGTCAGCTGAGCACCGCCAGCCGCCTTTGTCCCTTACTGTCCCGCCCGCAGGTGGGGCAGCCAAGGCTGCTATGAAAACTGGTACGAATTTAGTCCCGGACAACGAACTCCCTGGATACCTCCCTCAAAGGAGGCGTGAGCTGTGAACTAAGAAACGGCCAGTGTTCCCAACGACAGCGGGCTTTGTGTTTCGTTGGGTCCTTCTCCCTTCCCACTTTGGTTTATTTCTGGTTTTTTTGAACTTAAATTTTGGGTCAATGCCACCAAGATGATTATTTTTTCAAGAACTAGGGCAGGGCGAAGTGGGAGGAGACGGTCTTTTCCCCTGACCCTGCCCGCAGCACGTTGTGCCTGGAGGGACCAGGTCGTCTCACTGAGCAGACAGAACTACTGAGACTGGGCCCTGCTGTCCTGACCTCTGACCTGCACTGACGCGGACAGCTGGCCCGGGTGTGTGTGCTTGGCTTTCTTGTTTTTTTTATTGTTATAAATGTAGTGACATTCGTGAAAACTAACCCTGTGGGCTTATGTCTCTTTGCCTTAAAGACCTGAGGTAGGCCCCCCCACCCCCCCCGCCAGCCCCAAAAGAGAAAGAAGTTTCAGTGACACGGCCACCATACCCATCCCAGTATTGACTGCAGCACGTGCTGCCCACTGGGAGGTGCTCAGCCAGGCCTGGGTCCATGCTTGAGGACTTGGTTGGACTCCCAACCGTACATCCCACCCGAGACACCATCCTGAGCAAAGGCACAGGCCCAGGGGACTCCAGCCTCTCCGCCAGTAGCCCCCAGGCCTGGGCCCTGTGACCTTGGGTCGTTCTGCATCCAGTTTGGGGGGCTGAGCTCTAGGTCATGCAGAGAAAGTTCTATTCTTCAATCTCATAGAAACAGACAAGAAAGGCAGACTCACTGTGGCCAGGCACCCTAGTGGGCTTCCATCCCAGGCTCCGCTCAGCAGTGTCCCCTCCCCGCTGTGGGGGGCTGACTCCCACCCTCGTCCCTCCCCTCCTGATCACCCCACAGCCTGTCCCCGTCTTGACTCCTACTGTCTAGAAGACAGAACCTAGTGTTCCTCACCTCTCTGCCACCTGCTTTCGGGGGCCACTCTGACTCTATGGGGGTCATTTTGGCAACTCCCCGAGTGAGGAAGTTGCCATGTCACATGCACCCCCTGCAGAGGCTGCATTAGCGGGTTTTGTCTTCTGTCTTCGTTGTTCTGTGGTGTGTTTTCCCTGGACGGTGGGGGGCGGCTGAGGTCAGTCCGTGGTCAGCCTTCCTGAGCTGTCACTACCTCCAGGAGCCAGCTGAGAGGAGAGGTGATCTGGGTCAGGTTGCCAGGGACATAAAGAACAAGAAGTCTCCCTCCAGGCCCCGTCTGTGCTCCAGGTGGTCCACCTTCTCCTCATGGAGGAGGGTGAGCCAAGTCCTCCAGCATCATCAGGCGGAATTATGGCCAGAGGAACTGCCAGTGTGGCAACCACACTGCGCACAGCCCTGGAGCCCCTCGGCCGGGAGCCACGTGAGCAGGGGTTGGGCTCTGCTGATCCCAGCTGTTCTCGCACCCTGAGCTGAGTAGCCAGTCGAGCCTGCTGCTGCTCCCTGGGCTCTGGGACCCCCACACCGTCTGATGGGCCCAGAGAAACCTGGTGAGCAACTTGGGGGTCCTGGGACAGGTGCTAAAGCCAAAAAGGAGTGGACCAGGCCTGCATCACTCCTACTTGAGAAAGACCTTTGTGCCAGAGGCCCATCTGCCCCCAGCCCATCCCCAGCCACGGGGACCAACTTCCACAGTCTTCATGTGAACCAAGTCATTCCCAGGCCTGAACTCCACCCACAGAAGACCTGATTGTAGAGTGTGTTGGGGGGGTCCCCTGCCCTCAGGGCCTGTTTTCTCATCTGCATATGGGGACAGCAGCTAGTGCCCCACCTGCCTGGTGGGTTGATGTGTCTCCACGGCAGGTGACTGTAGCCCCGGCACAGGACGGGTGCTCCCGGGGTGTACCGACCGCGCCTTTTCCACCAGGGTCTGGCAGGGCCTGAGCAGGCTGTCGTCCTCCCCCCTCCTCAGTGGGGGCCCTTGGGATGCTGTTGTGTTCCAGCCACCAGCTCTGGGAGGGTGAGCACAGCCAGGCAGCCCCGCCCAGACCACAGTGGCTTCTCCATGGGGAATGGGTGCGGGGAACCCCTCGCAGGCCACGTCTGTTGTGGGTGTGGTGGAATTGCTGTGGGTCGCCCTGTAGGGCTGGACCCTGCTCCTGGGGTCCCTTTCACACTGGGGCTGGGGTGGGGGCACCATGAGGTCACACCGACATGTGGGAGGCAAGCAAGAGGCTCAGTGTGTGATCCTTGGTGCTGGATCCCCCAACCCAGCCTGGAGACCCCACTTCAGAAAGTCGGGACCACTCGGAGGCTGTGTCCTGTCATGCTGAGTCAGGGCCCCTGGGGCTCTGCTGTGTTGCATTTCCAGGGGGAGGGCAGGTGGGACCACAGGGCCTGTCTGAGAAGAGTTTCCTTTTTCTGACCATGCTTTACTGGCACATGTCCTGGGGTTCCCATTTATGGGTTTTAATTTTTTCTAAAGCACATCCTGGCGTAACAAGCATTTTGTTGAGTCCTTTTGCTTTTCTATTTCGTCTTAACGTCTTACTAATTTAAAAGGATGCTGTTGGCACTGTATTTATTTATTTCCAGTGGTCAGTGTTCAGCCTTGCTGTTGCTTGTGGCGTACGGCTGCACTTGTGTCCCCATCTGCTCCCAGCCGTGCTGGGGCCATCCACTGTGACACCAGCCAACCAGGCTGGGACATCTTCCGCCAAGGAAATGACAAAAGGCGTGTGTGGCTGGGGCATCTTTTTTACTCTTGTGTTAATGGCTAACCTGTTACACTGGGCTGGTTCGGGTGGGAAGTTGGGTTTTTTTGGTGGGTTTTTTGTTTGTTTTTAAAGAAAAACAATCAGAATTTTAAGTACTTCTGATGTTCTGTGTTTTGTTCTGCGCCAAATTCTGGGTGTAGGAATGTTCTAGGGCTCCTTGGCCCACCCCATGCCTCCACGTAGTCGTGCATTCACCACACGGCCGCCAGAGGCCCATGGGGGCTGGAGACTGGGCAGGCAGAGGCAGCCCATGTGCCGCAACCTGCCTCGCGCTGGGCCCAGGGATGTTAGACAGAGCGTTTCCCCGGGGCCAGCCCAGGCTGAGGGGGTCCAAGTTCAGGGCCTGGGGAAGGAGAGATGCTGAGCCAGCGTTTGCTCAACATGCATTTTGTTGAGATTGATCTGCAGGGGTAAAGCAGTTCGGGGATCATTGGTGAGGCCAAGAAAGGACGTTTGGGGCTCTGGCCTTGTCCTGGGTAGACCCAGGTGACCCCACACACACCCTGCCCTCCAATTCCCCTGCGGAGCTCCGATTGGTGCTTTGATGCTGGAAGGAGCATTTTGGGAGCTGGCAGTCCATAAATGAATGGTGCCAAAGGCTGTGGCAACTTCCTCCCAAAGAAGAGGGCGGTGTGGGGGGCCGGGAGCCCCATGCTTTGGACACCGCTTTCCTCCAGAGGGGAACAGGGCTTCCTAAAGGCATCATGACTAACCCTCACCCGCTGGCCCCCACCAGGTGCAGAAAGCCCAGGGGCTCCCAGGCCCACCCTCCCCTGCTACCTAAGCCTCATGCCTCAGCCCCCCACCCCATGCAGCC
This sequence comes from Daubentonia madagascariensis, assembly GCA_023783475.1. NCBI lineage: Eukaryota > Metazoa > Chordata > Mammalia > Primates > Daubentoniidae > Daubentonia > Daubentonia madagascariensis. The sequence continues at coordinate 5,020,881 of JAKFHU010001784.1, read as the reverse complement.
GGGCTGAACAGCTCCCAGGCCAGCTGGCTCTGACCCTACCGACCTGCAGGTGGTAATGCATCAAGACATGCATTGGAGCCCCACTGTCACTGGTGTGCAGGGGGGTGGGAAGCACCGCGCTGGCGGGAAGAAAGGGGAACCCCTGCTCTGTGTCCTGGGCCTGCCCCAGCCTGGGCAGCTCCTTCACCTCCACTGATGTAAAAGGGTTTTGACACCTGAGAAGACCGTCCTGACAGCAAGCTGGATGAGCTGTGTGTCCCCGTTGTGCTCAGAGCAGCATGGCCTGATCCTACTCTTCCCAAAGCGGGAGTGGGGTGGGGAGAGAAAGGGAGACAGAGGGCAGAGAATGTTCCTTACTAGGAGGGGGTGTGCAGGCAGGTTCCAGCAGGAACTCAGCCACCAGGAATGGGGAGGGATTTGCCTACAGCGAGGGCCGAGGAGAAGGAGTTGGGAAGATAGGGATGTGGGTGTGACCCCGGTGCCTTAGACGATTGTCCTGAGCTCACCACGCTCTTGTGTGCCTGGGGTGTGCGTGCACTGAGCCAGAGCAGGGACCTCTGAGGGGCCTTCCTGGTCCCCAAGCGTAGAAATAAAGAAAAATCTGGAGTCCCTTCAGGGGACGTTCTGGGCCCAGGCTGGCCCTGAAAAGTGACCGGCAACCTGATGAGAACAGTGGCCCCCGAGTGAGCCAGAGTCTCCAGGTGTTTTGGTTTCCTGTGGAAACTAAAAGGTGGCATCTCAACTGTGTCCTGGACTTGTCTTTCAGAAACGCCCCAGGTGGAAGCTGCAGATAGGGGAACTGGGGACTGAACTCTGACCGCGTTCCTACCCTTCTGCTAACCCCAGAATCTCTGAGTCCATCCCTGCTACCCTCTTCAGGATATCCCACCTTTTAAGGCCAGGCCAACGGATAACCTCCATGTCTAGATTTGCAATTCTGCCTGCCTGAAGTGTACCCCTGACTTGGAAAACCCCAACTTGTGGGTCTGAAGCATTAGCTGCCCCTGCTCCTTGCCTGGCGCCCTGCAATGAAGCCTCTTTCTCCGCCGTAGCTCCTGCCCTCACGCCGCTGGGCAAGCAGACCCCAGTTTGGCTCAGTAATGGTGTGAACTTCACACCTTGGACAGGAGGAAGCCACCCCTTAGCCATGGAATCTGCCAAAACCAACTTAGCAGGCTGTGGGCGAGGTGAACTGGGGTCCCAGCGGGGGGTGGGGGTGGGGGCTGACATCTGGGCCGAGTGGGAGGACCCCACTTCGCCCAGCTTTGCCCACCCGACGCCCTCCTCTCTCCCCTGCCTGGGGCAGGGTCCCCTTCAAGTGTCTAACACAGGAGCCTCTTTGGCCTCTAAAGAGTTTGCAAGTTCTTGATCTTGCTCAGAAAACCCTGCAGAGATGGTGAAGGTGGGGGCACCGAGGGAGCAGCAGCTAGAGGTGGTGCCTCCAGGCCCGACTAGGGCTCAGGGCCACTTTCAGCCCCGGACAGCCTGCACCTGCCCCTTCCCATGGTGACCTGGGAGGCGAGTGTTACTCTGGAGCAGAGAGTTCAAGGTGCCTTTGGAGCATCCACACCTAAACGACCTACAGCCCCTCAGTCAGAGTTCCTGGGGGTGGTCCCTGGACTCCCCAGGCGGTCCCTGGTTCTATGCTCTGCGAGGCTGGACCTCTCTGGTCCAACGTGGGAAAGTGACTGGCCCCACAGCAGCCAGATGAGACGGATGTGTGTTATGCCTCTCAGGGAGGAGGAAATGGCACCCAGAGGTTCCTTCCCTGGCCCAGGGTGATCCAGGGGAGCCAAGAGGTAGGACTGGGTCCATTTGCATTGGATGCAAAATGGTAGGGAGTGTGCAGTGTGCGGGTCACAAACCTCTACACCCGGGGGTGCACCCGAGGACCTGCACACCTGGAGGGCGCCTGGCCCTCCCCCTGTGGGACTGGCCATCCCTTCCAACCGCTGTCCTTCTGGGCCTGGCCTCAGTCCCTCGAGGTGCAACCCACATCCAGCCTATCTGGTCTCCTCTCCAGTGAAAACAGGCAAACCTTCGCCCTGAAGGCAATTACACCTCTGCCCAAGGCTTTACCCTCCTGCCAGAAACTTCTCCTAAATTCCTGTGAGTGTGACCACACCAAATAGGCCCCGTGCAGGCCTGTTCGCGTCTTGGGGTCCAGTTCCAACAAGACCCGGTTCTCTCCCTTGTAGCCAAAGGGTGACTAAATTCTGCAAGTAGGAACTCAACTGCACGATTGAAGTCAACCACTTAAGACACACACAGCGCCCTGGGTAAACAGATCCTTCACAAAACTAGTCTCTACGAGTTTCGTTTGAGATTAAATCCTCTCTGTGTCACAGAGGGTGATGGAAGGTTCCAGAAGTTCCCTCCCCCTTGCTGACCTCTGCAAAGGATAGCTGGAGAATGGGCATGTGGCCCCAGGCTTCGCTCCCAGGGGAGGGATCTCGCCCCTTACAAGGAGACCCAAAGTCAAGGCCTTGGTGTCCGAACCGGCCTCCAGTGGTCGCGAGCTCTCTGACGGCCTGGGCTGCCCCGAAACCACCCTTGTCCTCACAGGAGGCTCCAGCTAATCCCCCGTTCCCATGAACTTCTCAGAGAATCCCCTTAATCCCCTGGACGACTCCTGACGAGTTGGGAAAGAGGCGTGGGCAGGCCCGGGGGAGGCCACAGCCAGGCTTGGACCTGGGCTCTCTCCCACGAGACCGCACGCTGAGCGCCCTCACCCCACGGAGTTTCACCACATTCTGTGGTTGCACAACTACGAAGCCGATTTCACTAGCTAATGACCGTTTTCAAACCCTTCCAAGGGCAACGCTTTGTCCTTCTGGGTGGGCGCAAGGGGAGCAGGAAGGTGCCCTGGGTACGCCTGCTGGCCCTCTCCCCCCTAGCTGCTGGGGCATTTTCTCCAAGCTTCTGCCGCCCCTGTGGGATGGCCGTGCCCAGTTCTCAGAACGCACCCTGCAGAAACCGAGTTCCCACTCCTGTTGTCTTCCGTTGAAGCTGCTCCTGTTTTATTTCTAAGCTTAGCTCGGTCCCTACAGTTGGGCTGAGAATTCCACAGAGAAGAAATTGTCAAATAAAAAATAAACCCAGGCTTAGGAAGGAGAGCTGTATCCTAATAGCAGTGGGGGTACATTCACTCTGAACGTGTGGTCTACTGAGGATCTCGAGGGTTAGGCAAAGATGTCTCCTTCATGAGGGGGGTGAACAAGGCTGGAAAGAATCTGTAGGGCAGTGGGTGGAGGGGGCCCCGAGGGGACAGTGGACGGAGCGGTTTCCCCGGGGCCAGCCCAGGCTCGGGAGGGGTCCTGGGCCGGCTCAGGCTGAGGGAGTCCAAGTTCAGGGCCTGGGGAAGGAGAGAGGCTGAGCCAGTGTTTGGTCAACAAGCATTTTGTTGGGATTGATCTGCGGGGGTAAAGCAGTTCGGGGGTCATTGGTGAGGCCAAGAAAGGGCGTTCGGGGCTCTGGTCTTGTCCTGGGCAGACCCCAGGGGGTGGGGGCGTCCATGAGTCCCATCTGGGTCACATGGGGAATGGGGTTCTCTGCAGTGAGCTGCTTCTGGAACACCAGGGCGGGCGTTTCCTAACTGGCGGCTTTCGTGTGTCTGGGTAGAGGTCAACGTCGTGGAGATGAAGGTCGCGTTCCCTGTTCAGCTGCACCTGGGTGCGCCCTCCCTCCCTCGGCCACCAGCAGCCTCTGCCCAGCCCTGCTGCTGGACTCGCCCTCGGGACTTTCAACGTGGAGATGCTGCACACGCCTTGCTCTCCTTTCTTCCTCGCTGAGCGCCTGCTGGTTAGACACTGTGGTGACAGTGAGCGCCCCGTTCCGGGCTTACGCTGGACACACACCCTCTGGCGGGAGGCGGGGGTGGGTATGGAGGTCCCTCAGCCTCATCTTCTGGGTGTCTGAAAAGTGTCAGCGCATCAGTAGGAGCCCGGGTAAGGACACCTGGCTCTTCCCCACAGTGGGATACAACGTGGCCGTGAGGACAGACCGAGGTGAGAGACGTTCTCAAATTGACTGCGGTGAGGGTTGCACGACACCGAATGTACCAGAAAGCATTGTGTTGTGCACTTCAAATGTGTGTGGGAGTCGGGCCTCATGAACGTTTGCTGTTAACTAGAAACAGCCGGGTGCAGAACGGTGCATGCAGCACGCTGCCACTTTTATAAAAGGGTGGAAAGGATACAGCAATGTACTTCCTTGTCTACACAGGGAAAACCTCTGGGAGAGTCACACAGACATAGATAACCTCAGGTACAACCAGGCAGGTGACCTTGAGTCCCTGGGGTCAGGGCAGGAAAATGTATTTCACCGGCATCATGTTGTTCCTTTTGGAGTTTGAATCTCATGAAATTCACCTGTTCTCCAAAACACTGCTTTTTAAATGTGGTTTTAAACATCAGCAGGCTCTCTGAGGTGCTGGGGATGTTCTGTGCTTTGATCTAAGTGGGCTCTGTGGGCACACAGGTGGACCTTCCCGAGCTGTGCACAGCACTGCGTCGCTGTCCTCAAGTGTACACTGGAGTCTGAGCTTGGCCTTTGTCGTGACCTCGCTGTGCAATCTCCACGTGCCCTGCAGACCCCCGGACCCCACCCAGGGATGCCTGGCATCTCTTCCTCCCCAGCTCTGGTGTCTGACCTTGACCCTGGACCCCTGGCTCCTTGGAGGCTTGTCAACGGTGACAGGCATAGCAGGGACAGGAGGGAGAAGGGACCCTCCCCTGCCCGGGGGTGTGCGGGTTGCTCCTGTCTCCGCAGGTCCTGGGTTGGCAGGAAACACGAGGGCAGCATTTCTGGCACTCACTTGTCCCCGACTTACTTGCCCAAGCTGTTCTCCTGCCTGCTGTAGTTTAGGGCCTCTGGCACGAACTTCAGAGCACTTAGGGACCAGGTGCCCTTCAGACCCCCAACAAGCCCTATTCCTTACCTTCACTGATTCTCTGCTGGCTTCCTCTGCGCTGCCTGTGGGGGGGGCGACCCCTGGTGACCCCGTTACTGCCCCAGGGAGCTTCCCCTGGGATTTCGGCTGAGCCAGTGGGGCTCGCCCCTGCGGCTCCCGCTCACCGGGATTAGCACGCCCATGAGCAAGTCAGAGCCACAGAGCGGATGCCTACACCAAGGTCATCAGGGCCCAGGGCTTCGTTTTATAGACAGAGGAACTGAGGCAGAGAGAGAGAGAGAGACGGGGTTGGTGGTATTCCAGCGAGGGGTGAAACGCAGAAGTAGACTGCCTGAACTCCTGCTAGGATTTTACCTTTTTCATCAAAGAGAACGATCTCATTGTTTTAATTAATGACTTACTTTGACTAGGTAGTTATGCAAAGGATACAAAATTCACAGATTCAAAGAACTGTGCTGGCAAGCAGGCTTTGTGCCCACCATCCCAGTGCCTGTGGTCCCCTCAGAGGGACACTCCCTCGCAGAGGACAATGAGGACATGGCTAGAATGAGCTTGAGTCCCTGGGCTTGGGCCAGATGCATCCCAGGGGACAGACAGAAAGAACCGGGAAACGCCCTCCCCAAACTAGTTCCGGAGAACCAGGAGCACTGGCCGAAGGGGAGGCTGCCCTAGGCGTGCCACAGGGTGTTTCGCGGAGGATGTTTCGCGGAGGACAACCGCGAGCCTGGCCAGTGGCTCCAGGAAGTGACTGCCAGGCGGCCGGGATTGGGGCTGTGGACGGTAGGATTTGCTAGATGCTGAGGATGCGGCAGGCGTGGGCATTCGGGCTTCAGGAAGGCGACTGATGAGGTTTCATGGGATCCTTGGGCCCAGAAGACAGAAAGCACAGCTGCAGGTGGACCTGTCGGGTTGGCCCTCGAGCCCTGGAACTGGCACCCCCCAAAGCAGCTCCCGTGGGACTTGTCCTCCGCTACGGGTGCGTAGGGAGAGACCAGGGGTTTCTGTCCTGAGCCGGCTTGGTCACCATGTCCATCCCCGACGTGGGTAAGTCTGTGGAGGGCGCCAAGAGCACACAGCTGGAGGACGTGCCAGGGCCTGCTGCTTTCGAGATAAAGATGCCACTCCCGAGGGGTCCTAGGCTTTGCGTCTGCCCCAGCACACGGCCCCCTCTTCTAAGCCGCTCTCCCCTTCCCACAACAGCCTTCCCTCAGTTGCTGGAACGTTCCGTGCCTGGGACATGCCTCAGGAGATGTCACCAGAAACACGCCCTCCCTCCGGACATCCAGCTGCAGAAACCAGCGTGTGTCCTCGCAGGTTGCCCGATTGACTCGGGTTTCCTGTCCGGTGGGCAAGTCCAACACGGCCCCAAAACAGCCTGCAGCTTCCAGCACCAGGCCTGGTACATGGGGCGCCTCCAACAGCTGTGAACACCTGTGAGCTGAGCTAAGTGCTAGTTTTGTGACTGTCACAGCTCCATCCCCTCCAAGAGCTGCTGGGGTGAGAGTTGCCTGTCCCCTGATGGCCACTGATGGCTCTCAGCCGAGCCCTCCTGACTGGCCCAAGGCTGTCCCCCTCTGCCAGCGGCCAGCATCCAGCAACGGGTGGACGTGTGCATCCCTAGGGCTGCAGGGACAGATCCCACAAATAGGGTGGCTCAGACAACAGATTGCGTGGCCCCTCAGTGCTGCCTCTCCCGGCTCCTGGCCACCGCCGGCTGTCCTCCGCGCTCGTGGGCCTGTGGCCGCGTTGCTCCCATCTCCACTGTGTCTCCGCGCGGCCACGTCCCCCGTGTCTCCGTCTCTCTCCCTCTCCTTTCTGGACACCAATCACAGGACCAGGCCCACCCTCCTCCCACGTGACCTCGCCTCGACTCGCCACATCTGCGAGGGCCCTGCTTCCAAACAAGGCCACACGCTGAGGTTTCGTGTAGATGTGCATTTGGGGGCTGCTCTTCTCCGCAGGACGTGACTGAGGAGGGCCAGGACGGAGGGTGTCTGCCTGCTGCTCTCATTCTGATTCTCCACCACAGCGCCAGTCATGTGGCAGTGGTCCCTTCGTGAAAATCCATCAAGCTCTGGACACTTGGGGCATGGGCTCTGCTGTTTGTATGTTACACTTCATTACAAAGTACACATTAAAATCCAAGTTGATACAAATCTACTCATCCCACAAATATGTATTCGGGGCTGACCATGTGACTGGGTTTCCCGGGGCTGCTGGAACAAATAAATGCCCACTAGCCTGGTGGCTTAAAGCAGGGAACATGTACCATGTCATGGTCCTGGGGCCAGAAGTCTGACACGGGTCTCTCTGGGCTAAAATCAAGGTGTCTCAGGGCTGGTTCCTTCTTGAGGCTCCAGGTAGGGTCTGTTTCCCGACCTCTTCCAGCTCCCATGGCTCGTGGCCTTCCCCCAAAAGCCAGCAGGGCAGCATCTGTCTCCTGTCTGTCTCGGTCTCCCTTTTTTAAGGACCCTATGATGACATTGGCCCTGCCTGGATAATCCAGAATGATCTCCCATCTGGAGATCCTTCACTTAATCACATCTGCAAAGTCTCTCCTGCCATGGAGAAGATGTGTCCCTGGTTCTGGGCATCAGGAGAGGACATCTCGGGGCTGCATTCTGCCAGCCACATGTGGGTTAGTGCCATGGGGATCAGTCTGCCTCAGGCACTGCGTCCTCACCCACCCCAGGCCTGGGAGAGGGAGGGGATGGACAGGTGAGCTGCCCGCTAGCCTGGCAGGTCTTGGGGTTGGGGAGTGGGGACAGGTGCTACTGAGTTAGCCTGGAGGGGCAGGGCCACGAGGGCCTGTAGGAGCTGGGTGCAGACCCCTGGGTGAGAGCTGAGGGACACTGCCCCTCCCCGTTGCTGACAGCACCTACACCAGGCACCGCCGGGACCCAGGCTGCCAAGCTGCCCTAACTCGGTGTGTCCCTGCTCTGCCCATGCTGGCGTCTGTGCCACCAGCGACACAGGGAGGAGCTCCAGGCCCCGGCCCTGTCCGTGAGGCTCGGGGGTGCTGACCTCCTGGGAGTCACATCTGGAGAGGCATGGCTGAGCTCCCACTCCAGGGAAAGGTTGCCAGGACTGTCTCGGGCACACCTGTGGGCATCCCTGAGATGTCCATGGAATGTTCTAGAAGGATGTAGGAACAGCCCCAAACCAGGATGGATACCCATCAGGCAGAAGCAGGTCCAGTCGCACCACACTCTGACGGCCTCCCCTGGCCTCTCGGCCTTTCCAGACTCTTCCGTCCTCCTTCCCCAGCCTGCCCAGGCCCCAGCACTCATTGACTCCTGACAATCCAGACCTTGGATTTGTCTCCCTCCACGGTGTCGATGAGGATGGAAAAGCAGGGCCCTGAGTAGGTGAGGACAGTGAGGCAGTGTCCCGGCACACACTCTGCAGAGGTGCTCTCGGGGTTTCGGGAGGTAGGGTGGCGCCCGAGAGTGAGTGCCACCCTAATTTTTTAAAATGCTTTTTTATTTTAGAACAGTCTTAGACTTGCAGAAAGATTGTGAAGATGATGCAGCAAGTTCCCACAGATACACCCGGATCTCTAATGCTCACATTTGACAGCAGCGTGGACACTTGCCAGGCCCATGGCCAACGTGCGTGTGTTACTGATAATAAACTCCACACTTCATGCAGATTCCTCTGGGCGCGTCCCCGGCGCCCATGTGGGACACCGTGGTACCTTCAGTCCTCCTGCCTCCTCAGCGCCTGGAAATCTGCTCCCTGGGCGCCTTGCTTCTCACCCCAGGGCTGACCCTGTTTAAAAGGCAGCCAGAGAGACATCCATAGGACAAACAAGCCTCTCTCTTCCTTCTGCTGGGATGGACCACCCGTGGCATCACTGGGGGTTACGTCATCTGTCCAGGAGGCGCAAAGACGGAAGGAGAGCCCGGGGCCACTGCTGGGCTTGGGACTACTACAGAACAAAACCGAAGTCCCACACAGGACACACGTGTTGGTTAGGCTTCTGAAATTTGCAATCTGGGATTCTAGGAGGCCGGGAGGAAGAGAGGTTAGAGTTAGGGTTAGGGTTAGGGTGGTGATATTCAAAGCCTCAGGGCCTAGAAAACTCTCTGGCCCCGTGACTTTCACCAGCGATGGCTGAAGTTCAGATGTTTCCCATCTTGACAGACGTCTGGCAACTTCCCCAGGTCACAGGTGGAGATACTGCAACAAAAGTGTAATCTCCTGCCAGCCCGCAGGCCCCGACAGGCTGAGCTGGCGTGGGTTTGCTGTGGGAAAGTTTCCTCCTGGATTCATCCGTTCTTTTCCCCCTGTTTTCCCAACTCGTTCATCTCCTGGTTTCTGCTGCTTCTTGCTTTGCAGGCTCCAGTCATATGTTGGCAACTAACCACCCCTGGCGGGTTCGTCAGCCCTCAGCCGAGCTGCCCAGCCAGGCAAGCGTGGAGGGCTCAGAGAACAGGCTCTGAGAACCTGGTGGACATTTGCTTGCTTCCCCGGTGAGGCTGGGAACGCCCACGGTGCTTTCAGTGCACAAAGGCCAGGGACTGAGGAAAGCTGTAAGTTTGGATTCAAGCTATTGCAAAAGTTTAAATGTCCTGTGAAAAGATGTAAAGATAATGCAATGTGTGATGTGACAGTATCAATGTGCTCATAAACAACCTCTTTATTGGAATCGGGCCTTGGACACATCTCGACCTAGGATGTGAGGGCCCCTCAGCACCACTGGGGTGCAGTTGGTCTGTTGGAAAATGCAGGCAATGTCTCCATTGTAAATACATTATATCCTTGAAAGGGAGGTTGGGGGGTGGAATTTGTACCCCGTGTGCACCAGGCCCTCCAGGGACAAGCTCTGGGCAGACAAACGCTGGCCCCAAAGAGTTGGTTCCTTTCAGGAGTTGCCTTTAGGGTGGGCCCACATGATCTGGCCCTGTCACCTTAAGGCCATCTTAAGAGGCGTTTTCTGCTGTCACTGAAGAAAACATGCAGGTCCCAAAGGTCTCTGCATTAGTGTCCTGGAGCTGCCCTAACAAATGATCACACACTTAAACAACACACATTTATCCTCTCACAGTTCTGGAGTCCAGAAATCCAAAATCAAGGTGTCTCAGGGCTGTGCTCCCTCCAGAGGCTCCAGGGGAGGCTCCTTCCTGCCTCTTCCAGCTCCTGGGGCTCCAGGTGTCCTTGGCTTGTGGCTGCATCGCCCTGATCTCTGCCTCCATCTCCACATGGCCGTGTTCTCCCTGTGTCTGTGTCCTCTTCTCATCTCGCACAAGGACACTCTCGTTGGATTTAGGGCCCACCCTGACCCAGGATGACCTCATCCCCATCTCTGCCTTAATTACATCTGCAAAGTTCCTATTTACAAATAAGGCTGCATTCTGAGGTTCCAGGTAGACATGAATTTTTTTGGGGGGGCAACACTATGTAGCCCGCTTTAGACCCCAGAGGACCCTTTGCCAGCATCATCTTCTTCCCCTCCCCCAGTGGGAACATTTCCAGTCTTGGTCCATGTAGAAATCCTTGGCTACTGGTGAAAAGTCCACCAGTGGGACGGCTGGGCCCACCCCAGGTTGGACCAAGACTGTCGTGCGTGTGTGTTGGGCAGGGGTGTGCTGGGACAGTCAGGAACTTGGCAATGATGTCATTCTAGACCAAAGCTCCTTAAACTTTGCAGCCACACGACCCCCTCTGCAGGCAACAGTTAATGGGGAACCCTGCACCCCATGTGATCTTCCAGTTGCCACCATTTCAGGGTTAGCAGCAAGTAAGGACTTAACAGGGCACTAGTAAGGACCCAGCACTAGAGCTGCGCTGAGCACAGACATTGATAAATGGACCAGACTTTCTTCTGTGGTCATCTGAGGTCCGGCCGCCAAGTCCTGAGCCTGGGATTCCTCCCTGACCACGCAGGGCCATCCAGCCCCACCCACCCTTCTGTCCTGCTTTGCCCCCCACCCCAAGTGCCCAGCTCCCTGGCAGAATCACTTCCCCACTCGGGCAGCTTTGTTGCAAAGGACTCAAACCGCTGGGGAACTGAGACATTTTGCTGTGGCCAGGCAGAGCTGAGGGTGCCAGCTGGCAGAAGACTGGTCTCCAGGCGCACCACCTTCCAGGCAACCAAACCACGGCCTGAGTCTCCCGCACACAGCGTCTGCGGCATCACAGCTGCTTCTAGGACCCTGAGTGGGAGGAGACAGTGGCACTCCCGGGCCAAGGGGGGTGGGTATGGGGGGCAGGGGAGGCTCGCAGCCAGCCTGTCTCTCTCTGGCCCAGGGGCTGAGCCCTACAGCCTGCTTCTTGGGCTCTCCATAGGAGAAAGAGGGGTTCTGTCTGCACCCCACTGCCCTGACAGGTTTTGAGGGTGGTGCTTCTCTACAGCTGGCACAGGTCCTCACCCCCAGTACCTGGGAGCGTGACTTTATGGAAATAGGGTCTTTGCAGATGTGATTAGTTACAATGAGGTTGTATGGATTACGGGGCCCTAAATCCCATGGCTGGTGTCCTTACAAGAGAAGGGAAATGTGGACACAGACACATGGAGAAGCCACGTGAAGACAGAGGCAGCGACTGGAGCAATGCAGCCACAAGCCAGGAGCACGTGGCGCCCCCAGAAGCTGGAAAAGGCAGGAAGGATCCTCTCCTTGAGCCTCCGCAAGGAGCACGGCCCTGCCCACACCTTGACTGTGGACGTCCACCCTCCAGGACAGTGAGAGACAGAATGTCTGCTGTTACGGCAGCCCCAGGACGCAACGCAGCAGTTCCCACTTGCTGTGTTCTGGAAACACTGTTGCTGCTGCCATGCAGCCCCAGAAGGCGAGACGACACCCTGTGTGTTGTGGGGGCTCCTGTGCCTCCCTGCAGCCCTGCACCTGTTCACTCTGTAACTGGATCTCCTGCAGGGACCCCGCTGACAAGGGCGCCTGTGGCCTGCAGGCAGGCGCGAGGTGCTGCCTGAGAGCTGAGTGCCCGGCTTGGGTGCAGGTGGGTTGAGAGGCCCAGCAGTGTGGTGACCAATTCCCCCGGGGGGGACAGAGACGGAGACAGAGAGCAGAGACGCTGCAGAGGCCTCAGAGTATTGGGAAAGTGGGGATGGGATGGGCCTAAGGCGGACATGCTGGCTTTGACCCCTGGAGTCATTTGGAGCAAAAGAAGAGAGTGGGGCTGTTTCTTGTAGAGCCTGCAGCTCCGTGAGTCATGGTGTGTGGGGACGTGAGGAGGGTGGGGGTGTCCGGCCGCCGTCGGGTGTGGGGAGGCACCTGCCAGCCCAGCGGGGATGTGTCCTGGGCTGGAGGAAGCTTGGACGAGCCCTGAGCCGAGGTCTCACACTGTGGGTGCCCCTGCCCTCTGCTAGCGCGAAGCCAGGAGTCTCAGGTCGGGCTGCAACGTGACCGCACAAGGAGGCTCTATCCTTTTGCAGCTTTGGAGGCCAGGACTTCACGGTCAGGTGTGGGCATGACCACGGTCCCTGAGAAGGCTCTCAGGAGGACCCTCCTGCCTCTTCTGGTTCCTGGAGGCTCCGGGAGGTCCCTGGCTTGTGGCTGCATCACTCTGACCTCTGCCTCTGTCTTCACGTGGCTTCTTCTCTTCTTCTAAGGACACCAGTCATTGGATCCAGGGCCCGCCCTACTCCAGTGTGACCCCATCTTAACTACACCTGCAAAGACCCTACTTCCAAATAAGGCTACATGGGAGGTTCCCGGTCGACGTGGGTTTTGGGGGGATGCTAGTCCACCCACAGCAGGGGCTGCAGCTCAGCCTTGGTGACCAGCTTCTGTGTCTCTGCTGCGGTGGCCCCGGCAGCTCTCTGGAAGCACCATGTCGTCTTAAGCAAAGCAAATCTCCGTCTGAACTCAGCCCATGGAGGGCACAGGCCCCTGGGCCTCACTGAGCCTCAGGTTCCTGGTTTCCCTGAGCAGGACCTTCTCCAGTGGAGTGGAAACTCCTGTGTGGTAGGAGGACGGAGCCAGCCCTTGTGTCAGATGAGGCCACTCGAGGGCTGTCTTCTCACCGACCACAGGCAGTTTTTGCAACAGTCTGCGTGTCTCTGTAGAGCACGGATGATGTCAGGGCTCCCTCTGCCGCTGTTTCCTACCCGTGCAGACACACAGCCTGGGCTGGTGAGCCCCGGCGGGCTGAGAAGGGGGGGAAGCTGCAGGCCCAGGGCTGGGGGAGTGGCCAGAGCAGGTGCTAGGCCAGAGGGGCTTTCTCCACCAAGGCAGCCCCCTGTGCCTCCAGTGGGGGGGGCCTGGGCACCGGCTGTGCCACTTCCTGCGTCTTCCTGACCCGCCAGGCACAGGTGCCTCTGGTCGAGGCAGGGATTCTGGGGCACCTGCTCCTCAGAGCTGCAGTTTGGCGCCACCGGGTTTCCTGGGTTCTGCCTCAGGCATTCAAGCATCTCAGCGCCTTCTCTCCCAGAGTTTCCTTTTCTTAAAAAACTTAATTTACTTTTAAAGGACTTTTAAACTTTTATGTGTGATTCACGTAATATAACATTAACCATTTCACAGTGCACAATTCAGTGACATTTAGCACATCCACAATGTTGTGCAACCATGACTTCTGTCTGGTTCCAAAACATTTTCATCATCCCAAAAGGAAACCTCACCCCCGTGAGCAGTCGCTCCCTGTTCCCCTCCCAGCCCCAGCAACAACTCGTCTTCATTCCATCCTGGTGCATCCACCTCTTTGCGTGTTTCATGTAAATGAATGGTACAATATGTGGCCTTCTGTGTCTGGCTTCTCCCACTTAGCACAGTTTCTTCCCAGTTCACCCATGTTGTAGCAGGTGTCAGAACTTCTTTCCTTTTATGGCTGAATAGTGTTCCGTTGTATGGACACACACGTTTTGTTTGTCCATTCACCTTTTGATGGGCATTTGGGTTGTTTCCACCTTCTGGCTATTGTGAGTAGTGCTGCTATGAATATTTGTATACAGGTATTTGTTTACACATCTGTTTTCGATTCTTTGGGTACCTACCTGGGAATGGACTGGCCGGGTCGCTGGAGCTTCCTTTGGCCTGGCCCCACCTTTCAGTCCTAGCGGACCCCACCTGTGTCAAGCCTCCCCGGCCTGCGGGCTCGGAGAGAAAGAAGGCCCCTCCACGCACTCTGCCCGCCAGTGAGCCGTGCAGCTGGGCCTAGGGCAGGGATCCCAAAGCATGGGTGGGTGCTTGGAGGTGACTCCCAGAGGGGGCTCAGGTGGTCGAGACCCCAGAATCAAACAGCACCGAATGGGATGTTGGGAAACTTGGGTCCTCATCAGTCTCTTCTCAGCCTTTCTGACTACATTGGGAAGTTCCAGGTGCCACATGCCTTTGACACCTCTCAACACTTGTGAATTTCCTTCTCAGCAAACCTTGGCAAGCAACCAAAGCCTCCTGAAATTTAATGCTGATATTTTGTTTACTTTGGGTTTTGGGAGGGTTTTTTTCCATCACTGGATCACAAACCATTTTTTTTTTTTTTTTGAGACCGGGTCTCACTCTGTGGCTCAGGCTGGAGCACAGTGGTGCGATCATAGCTCACTCTAACCTTGAACTCCTGGGCTCAAGGGATCCTCCTGCCTCAGCCTCCCCAGTAGCTGGGACTATAGGCGCCCACCACCATGCCTGGCTAATTTTTTTTTTTTTTGGTAAAGACGAGGTCTTGCTATGTTGCCCAGGCTGGTCTCAAACTCCTGGGCTCAAGCGATCCTCCCGCCTCAGCCTCCCAAAGTGCTGGGATTACAGGTGTGAGCCACTGCACCCAGCTTATTTTGTTTACTTTGTATTTGTTTCTATATTTACCATCTATTTATGAAAACCGATGCTGGTTTTCGATTTAAGTAAATAAAGTGTGTTGGTTTAAAGAAAAATATTAAGTGAAAAAGAACACAAGTGGTAGAGGATGTGGCAAATTATCTAATCGAGTCATGGGATGGTGGATGTTCAGGAAACCCCTAGGAGCTCTTATTGGATCTGGGCTCCGACTTGTGTTCAGTACTGGTTTAGGGTGCTCTCTCTCTCTTCCTCCCCTCCCTCCTTCCCTCCTTTCCTTCTTTCTTGTTTTTGTAAAATTTCATACAATGAAGTGCATGATCTTCAGCACACCACTCGATGTGTTTTGACAAACACACACACCTGGTAACTTAAACCCCTATCAAGATAAAGAACATTGTTAAAAAGCATTTTCAGGCTGAGCGCGGTGCCTCACGCCTATAATGCTAGCACTCTGGGAGGCCGAGGAGGAAGGATCCCTTAAGGCCAGGAGTTGGAGGCTGCAGTAAGCTGTGGTGACACCACTGCACTCTAGCCCGGGTGACAGAGCGAGACCCTGTCTCAAAAAAAAAAACAAAAACTTTTTAAAAGACAGATTCCTGGTCAAACCCATGAAGAGTCAGGTTCAACATGTCTTGGGCGAGCCCAGGGGTCATGGTGTCAGGGGTTCTGAAGGACACTGGGGCAGGCCAGTTCGGGGCTCAGGATCCCACAGCCCACCATGGCCTCCTTCTGTGTCTCCTTCCTCCTCCTACACGCTCCTTGCTCTCTCCTGCACAGAGCCCCTCGAGTGGGAGGCCTCCTGCAGCACACGTCCACTGGGCCTGAGCGTGTGGGGATGCGCCATCCCGTGAGCTGGAGCTGCAGGGAGCCGGGACCTGCCTGAGAACCACCTGGACCCAGTGCACATGGGCCCACAGACTCCTTTCTCCCCTGCATATTTTCAAATAATTTGCACTAAAATTTACAAATCGGGAAATTTCACATTTTAAAAAAAACCAAATGTTTGACTTTCTTAAAAGAAAAATCAAAGTTCTAGTAATTCGGGACTCGCCACCCCTGGAGCCTGGAAGTGGCGGGAGCACTCGTCTTTCTTCTGGGTCTGGTTCCCGTAGGCGTTTGAGATTTCAACTCCTGGCTTGTGTAAAAACCATCCTCCAGAAAACACCATCCAAGTTAGGCCACCACACTGTGGAACCCCTGGAGTTGTGCAACATGGCCGCCCAGGTCCCAACACCTCTCCTCAACCCGGGGCCCGCCTGGAGCTGGTGGAGCAAAGGAGACACAGGTGTAAAGGTCCCAGGGAGAAAAGTGGGAGGTGACATGGATTATCCACTCCAGACAGTCTGCCAGGAGGGACTGGGGCTGCAGATCACAGCTCGGCCATTGCCACCGCCCAGCCTGTGCTGGTGGCAGACATGACCCATCCAGGACAGCACTCTCCCTCCAAGCTGGGTTTTCCAGCTCAGCTACTGGCATTTGGGGCTGGATAATTCTCTGTTGTGGAGCTAATTATTTGTTGTGTCCTGTGCATTGTAGGATGTTTGGGCCTCTACTCACTAGAGGCCAGTAGCACACTCCCCTTTAACTGTGACAACCAACTAAAAGGTGTCCCCTGGTTGAGAACTAAGCCCAGATGCATCAACTGCTTAGGGCTGGCCCTTGTAGCCTCTTTGCCCACCTGTGGGGTGTGGAGTGAGCTGGTTGCTTCTCTGTGCTCTGCTCCATTGGGGAGAGCCCCCCTCCCAGAACCTCCCCCATGTCATATCGAAGTGCAGACAGCCACCCTGGCTCCTGGCATCCCTGTGAGGATTAAAGGGCACACCGGCTCCTTACAGGTGCCCGCCAACCTCCCCAGGTCCCCGTCCCTCCTTCCAGGAGCTGCCTCCCAGGGATGACTCACCACCTGCCCGCTTCCAGGTGAGGGTGGGCGCGACTCAGAGCAGCTCAGGGAGCAACCAGCATCTCCAATGGCACAAAGGCAAAGCCACATGCAAAAGGTGGAGCCCCAGGGGCCTCCATTCCCACCCCACCCATGAACCCAGCAGCCAGGTGGAGCACGCGCTGGGATTAGTGCCCTTGCACCAACAGCCCCTCTGTCCCCCAGCCCCTCCCTCCCACTCAGGGCTGGCGGCTGATGCAAGAGACAGGACAAATCAAGCGGGAAGTGTGAGTTACAACCCTAAGGGGCAGCTCTGACTTGGAGGGTGGCAGCCTCGGTGCCAGGTCAGCAATTAGAGCAATTAGCGGGGCCTTGCTGGAGCTCTGTGGAAGGAGAACCTGAAAGAGACCCTCAGAAAAGGGAAGTGCCCTCTTCCCGGAGCCCCTGCGAACGGATGTGGGTACAGAAGGGAGAAAGAGAAACAAGGACAAGCCTGCACGCATCTGCCCCAAACAGGCCCTGCCGAGCTGGGGAGGGCGCGGGTGCTGGCCGCAGCAACGTGTTGTGGTCAACTATGTATCCCCAGGCCCCCAAAAAGCCTCCTCTGTGTGGGAGGCTCGCAGCAGCTCTTGGCTGGAAGGACGAGTTCTGGGCAGGGGCGAGGCAGGTGGGGGCAAGGGACGTCCTGTGCCCCCGGCCCTTGGCGCTGACGTGGCCCACCACGCCCACCTCGCTCTGCCGTGGCTTCTGGTCCTGGCCCTGAGGACGCTGCTGCTCCCTCCCTTGGCTTCCATTGCCCTCCTCTGGGCCGGGGTCCCGGGGAAGGGCTCCCACCCCAAAGTCCTCAGGAGCCGGGAAAAGCAGCGCCCCACTCATCCTGTGCGAACACAGAATCTGAACGCCAGTGGCCTCGTCTTGGCCTTCTCGGAGCTCTTCTGCGAGGACCTTGGGTCCAGTTAAAGCCAGAGCCAGGGGAGAAGCACCTTCTCAGGCGCCAGAACACAGAGACCAGCCCTCGGAAGTCGAGGAACCCATGCACATGAGACAGGGAGGGGGCGACACCGTGCTGGGGGCATGCGCGTGAGCCACAGAAAGGTTGGCACTGTGTTGGCATCAGCATCATTACTGTTATTCTAGCTATTGCACATGAGGGAGTGGGGACGGGGGCGGGGGGGCCTGGTCCCTTGCCCGAGGCCCACAGCAACGTGGCTGGGCAGGCACTGGAGGCCCCAAGGCCACGCTGGGCCCAGACACGCTGGGAAGAAACGTCGGTGTCTGGTGAGGGGGCTGACGGGTGCGTTTCTCCCTGTCTGCTGCCAAGTCACCTCATCAGCCCCCAAGACGTGGGATGAAGTCATTTGACAGTGCTTTCTGGAAGGATGGAGAGCCATTGCAGTTGTCAAAGCCACGTTGTTTTCCCTTTAATTCCCCACCAGCCAGGGTCTTGCGGGAACAGGCAGACCCCTAGGGTGGTGACCAAGGAGGTGACTTCAGGGCCTGCTCCCAGGAGGGGGACAGGGTCTGGAGACCCAGTGAGACACTGAAGCCCAACAAGGGCAGAGGCAGGACCCCCAACCCAGGCCAAGGCACAGAGGGTCAAGAGGGGCCGTGGACAGGCCTGCCCTGGAGGAATGCACTCCCGGGTGAGCTGTGGAGGGAACTGGGGGAGGCATCCCCACTGCCCAGCCCAGGTGGAAGCAGCCCATGCGAGGTGACTCCCAGAGCTCAGAACCGAGTGGGAACAGGAGGGGGGATCTGAAGGCCCAGGAGGCAGATCCTGGAAGGGCAGAGCAGGGCAGGGTGGGGCTGACTGACAACGCCAGGTGGCTCTAGTAGGCCGGGAGCACTGGGGAGGAGATGGGGAGGGCACATCCGCTTCCTGCAGAAGCAGCCAGAGATCAGAGGGACAGCAGATCTGCACGGGTTCTGCATCACCACACTTGTTAATAGTCCCGGTATTGAACTTCAAAAGAGTTTGCCTTGGGCAAAAGGGCAGCAAACCACGCAGGGACAAGCTGTGACTGCAGACCTGTGCCCGGTAGGCAGAGTCAGGTCCTGATATGTGAGTTGCTGGCACCCTCCTCCACACTCTCCTGGCACTGGGACCTGCCTTCATTGTCAGAGTGTTCTGCCAGGTCCCTGCTCAGCTGGGTTTCCGCGCATAAGCAAGGAGCCCCTCTGTAGACTGACTGAGCTGGTGGAAGTCAGTGGAGATGTTAGGAAGGACAATATTGGAGCACTCACCAGAAACAGACTCCTCCTACCTCCTACTCTCAGCAGTGAGGCCTCTAGCTAGGGCCACCACACAGTTGCACAGTTTGTACACTGCACAAAGGCACTGGAACCAGCCCATGCTCCACGTGCAGCCTGTGCACCCTGGTGTGGGCCTACTCCAGCTCAAGGATGGGGCATCTGCTTCTTTGCACTGAGATGGTGTCCACTAGCCAAGCCTCCTGTGGGACTGTGTCCACCCAGAAGGGTTGCTTTTTAACAATGTGTCCCCCCAGAGGGGAGTATGTTTTAGTTCTCACCAAGTCTCTTCCTCTAGTTATCTATTACCACATAACAAATCAGCCCAAAACTTAATGGCTTAGGACAACAATTTATCATAACAGCTCATGAGTCTGGGACAGGCTGGGCTCAGCTGGGTGGTTCTCGCTCAGGGTCATGCATACAGTTGCAGTCAAGTGGTAGCTGAGCCTAGAGTCATCTCATGACTTCGTCCACATGTCTGGCCCTGTGTGGAGAGGGCTGGAGCCCCTGGGGCTGGCCGGGAAGCCCTCCCTCCATGCAGCCTCTCTGTGGGGCTTGCTTGGGGCTTCCCACAGCCAGGCAGTCTCAGGGTGGTCAGATTTCATACATGGGTGCTCCTGGTTCCAGAGTGACTGTTCCAAGAGACAGGAAGCAGAAGCTGGCAGCCTCCTGGGAACTGGCCTGGAATGGGCAGTGTCACTACTACCAGATTCTACTGGTGCAGTAGCCATGGGGTCTACTAGACTTCATCTGGTAGGTTGAAGGGGAGGAAAGGAGATCCCACCCCACAACACAAGGAGGGTCAAAGAGCATGTATGGTGGTCTCTGCTCCACCTGTGCTGCATCGGCTTGGTGGTGACCCGATGCAGGACCCTGCACTAGGAACCGGAGGGTCCCAGAATGAACAAAGTCCCCCCTGCTTTCCAGAGCTTCCATCCTCATCGGGCAGATGAAGTTTCACAGAGTAACAACACAGACCACTGTCCCACACCCCTCACCCACTTTGTTCCTTCTCCCTCACTCCTGGTGGAGGCACAATTTTTAAAAAGAAATAAAAAGAAAAGAGACTTTGCAGGTATTACAGCACATTGTAGTTTTGCCTCAAGAGGTGGTCGATGTCCACAGAAAAACCAGCATTGGCCGGGCGCGGTGGCTCACACCTGTAATCCCAGCACTCCGGGAGGCTGAGGCAGGAGGATCCCTTGAGCTCAGGAGTTCGAGATCAGCCTGAACAAGAGCGAGACCCCCGTCTCTACTAAAAATAGGAAAAAAAAATTAGCTGGCCATGGTGGTGCACACCTGTAGTCCCACCTACTCGGGAGGCTGAGACAGGAGGATCGCTTGAGCCCAGGAGTGTGAGGTTGCAGTGAGCCGTGATGATGCCACTACACTCTAGCCGGAGCGACAGAGTGAGACTCTGTCTCAAACAAAAAAAAAAAAGAAAGAACCAGTGTTGGCGTTGTTGGTACTCTGCCCCAAACGTCGGGAGGGTCCAGGGCTCTCGGGGAATCATGGAGCGGAGAGGCCCTTCTGGCACTGAGCCGGAACCAGAGAGGAGGGCAGGGGCACGGGACCAAGGGATGGTGGGGAGGAAGGGGCGGGAGGCCAGAGGGATGCCTGCTGTGCAGGTTCAGGGTGGGTGGGTGGTGAGGGACTCCGGGGAAACACCAGGGGAGTTTCGACCCGAGGCCAGGCCCCCAGGCCTGTGATCAGCTGTAGCAAGAGCTGCTGTCTGGTAGTGGATCGAGGGTCGTGCCTCTGCAGGCCACAAAGGTGTGACTGCCAAGGTGCCTTTGTGGGGAGGTGGAGTCGAGGGCATCAGGCTGGCTCCACAGTGGAAGTGGTGTTGGGCAGGAGCCGTGGGCATGGTAGAACGTCGACATGTGCCAACGGGGGTGTGCGGAGGGGCCTGAGGCATTGTGTGGTGAGGGAAGCAGCAGACTGAGGTGGGAACAGTGGACAGAATCACCAGCCAAATAAGCATCTTTCCTTTATGAATGGCTCAGCTTCGGGTGCTCTGTCACAGCAATACAAAACAGACCAAGACACTTCCGTATTAGTCGCGTTCCCCAGAAAAACAGAGCCAATAGGATGTATATTTACATAGAGAAAGATGTATTTTAAGGAATGGGCTCGCACAATTATGGAGGCCAGCAAGTCCCAAGGTCTGCAGGGTGGGTCGGCAAGCAGGAGACCAGGGGAGCTGGCGGTGTCCTTCTGGTCAGAAGGCCGGCAGGCTCGAGCCCCAGGAAGAGCCAACGTCCCAGTTCTGAAGGCAGGAAAAGACTAACGTCCTAGTGTAGGGGCCATCAGGCAGGAAGAATTCTCTCTCACTCTGAGAGAGAATTTTTTCTATTCAGGTTTTCGGCTGATGGGATGAGCCCTGCCCACGCTGCGGAGGGCAATCTGCTTTGTTCAGTCTACCCGTCCGAATGGGAGCCTCATCCAGCCCTTCTTCACGGACACACCCAGAATGATGTTTGACCAAACATCTGGACACCCCGTGACAGTCAAGTTGACACTTGAAATTACCCATCACACCCCTCACCTCTTCTGGTGGCCCCAGGTGTCCCTTGGCTTGTGGCAGCGTCACTGATCTCCACTCCGTCTCCTCATGGTATTCTTGGGTCTCTGCCCTCTCTTGTCTCTTGCGAGGATGACACTCATTGGATTTAGTGGTCAATCTAGGATGAGCTCATCCTGAGACCCCTACTCAATTACATCTGCAAAGATTCTATTTCCAGATGAGGTCGCTTTCACAGGTACGGGGATTAGGACTTGGACATACTTCTGGGGAGGTTACTATTCAATCCACTCCAGAGAGGAAGGAAAATACGTCCTTAGAAATTCCTCTATATTTATTCCCAAATATGCTTTTCTTTTCTTTTTTCTTTTTTTTCTTTTGAGACAGGATCTTGCTCTGTCGCTCAGCTGGAGTGCAGCCGTGTCATCACAGCTCACTGCAGCCCCCTACTCCTGGGCTCAAGCGTCCTCCCGCCTCGGCCTCCCAGAGTGCTAGGGTTACAGGTGTGAGCACCTGGCCCCATATGGGATTTTCTATGCCCCCAGGGGTCTCACTCCTAATCCTGGTCTGGTCTTGCTCACCCATCAATATAATTTGTCTCATTTATCTTTATTGCACAGAATCCTCAGCCCTGAAATGTATTCCTGAGGTGGCTCCTCAAGTCCCTCTGTGTTTCCCACTTCTTCGGTGGCCTAGAAAGCATCGTAGTCGGTACCATCTTGGAGAGAGGTTTTCATTTTGGACGTGGTACCCTCCCTAGGAGGCGTTTTGGAAGTTTGTGGGGAATGTTTGAAGTCTTCCTAGCACATGGAGTAAGAGCAGGGAGGCTAAACGTTCTGTGATGTGGAAGACAGTCCTAAGCAACGAAAAACCCATTTGTAACAATCTGATCCTAAAACCTAGCGTTGTTGGTGTTATTTTTTGCTGATAAAAAACAAAGTGGTTTTGCCTACTTTTGATAAGTGCTGAAATTTTAGAGATGCAATTACCATGCAGATCAGGGGAAGACTGCACTGGTGCTGACTAGGACTGCACCGAGAGATGTCCGCAGTTGCAGAAAAGCACCCCGCTGCGCGTGAGCCGCAATTCTCCTGACTGCATGGGCATACATTGCTGTTGCGCCCACGGTGAGTTTACACGTCCGTGCAGCATTCGTGGCTTCGCTGTGTCTTCTAGCACAGTCATGCCTGGACATTTATAGATCGAAATCCATATTACTTCCTTATCAATTGTTTTCTTTTCATACTTCATTTCTGTTTGTTTCTCATGCACCTATAGTCCAATAGGCATCATACAGGTTTTTTAAAAATTCTGTGTATTGGCAATTGGAAATTATAGTTATAATTTCTGTGGATTTCATTTCAGGGTCGGAAAGGAGGCATCAGAAATATTTGTTATAAAAAGCGGGTATTGGTTCTGAGAGGATGGGGCTGTGGAAGGAGGCAGCAGAACCAGCACAGACACAAGCCAATGTTCACCTTCCTGAGACTTTTGGCGAATATGTCGGCTGCCCACCCAATCCCAGTTCCTTAGGCACAAGCAAGAATTCTGTTCTCAGCCTCCTGGAGTTTAGGGGAGGCCCGTGGGATGTGACATCCCTCCCCTGGGGAAGGACTTGCTTGCTAGGGTCCACCCTCCCTCCTCCTGCATGACGGCTGGGCACGCAGGTGTCGGCGTGGAGCACACGTGGGCTCTCATGTGGCTGGCAGCTGCCCTGGAGAATCTCCTGGGCCCCCAGCAGACTTTACCTGCATGAGAAATAAGCCTTTGTTTTTCAAGCCACTGAGATTTTTGTGCTGTTTGTTGTGGTAGCATCTTCTGGCCTCTCCTGGCAGGCGCAGAGAACATCACAGCTTCGGGTCTCTGTTCAGGGGGTGCCCCAGGAAACAGGCTGAGACAAAATTGGCCAGCAGGAAGCCCTCAGGAGAGGATGCCCTCAGAAGGGGGCGAGGAGCTGAGGCAGCAGGTGGCAACAGAGGCCTCAGATGACCCCAAGGGCAGCGAGCCCTCTAGAGCTGACCCGCCTGGAGTTACGGGGGCTGAGCCTTTAACTCTCCCCTCATGACAGTTGACCACTTCCACACCACTTCCGCACAGGGAGGGCCTGACCTGGCTCTAGCTGAGGGCACTTCCTGGAGAGACCCCCCCATCCCCGGGGACATGAGAGCCTCAGTGCTGACAGGGGGCTCTGGGAAGCCCACCACAGCATCCACTGTGGTTGGTGATCCAGGACCCCTTCCCTGCTTCATGCGCCCTGCAACACCCTATCTGACCAGCTCTTCCATAACTGCACTCCAAGGATTGGGGGCAGAGGGTTGAGAGCATCCCCCCAAGGACAAGGACAAGCCAGGACCCAGCTGTTGAGCGGGAGACAGGAGCCAGGAGCCAGGAGCCAGCATCCTATGGGGCCAGAGATGGCAGAGGGACCAGAGCTGGCAGGCCTCCTGGAATCTCACAGTGGGGGACCACGTGGCTGATATAAATAGAGCCAGGCTTTTCTAAAACTCCTTGGGCCTGGAGGAAAGTCTGCCAGCAGTGAAGACCAGCTCGCTCAGCATCTCTGGGAAGCACATAAGAGGTTCAAATGTCAGGTCAGGCCATGACCAATTTCTCTGGCTGTTTCCCTTTGAAGACTGTCCTGGAAGCAAAGTGTGCTACAGCCGAGGACGTCTGCCTAGACTTCATAGGAAAGATGTTATCAGATGGTGCCACCGTGTCCCCTCCCTCTGGCCAGCGACCCTCAGACTCTCTGTGGGTGTCCTGCAGCCTGGTCCCCCACCTGGCAGGGCCTCCCTTTAGTCCTAGCCTCTGGGACCCCCTGCTGCCTGGGCTTCTGGAGCATCGAGGCATGGAGCAGTGGCAATGTCCTGGTGTCTAATGTCCCTCCTGGGCTCGTGGGGGTCTGGGGGCTCCCCCCTGGGCTGGGCCAGGAGCAGGCTGGACCTTTGGAGCAAATGGTGCTTAGTCTGACTTCTAACACATCAATCCAGGCAAGGAGGTAGAAGGCCGATCTGGGATCCAAGGGGTTCAGCCTGGGAAGGGGACCCCACTAGGAGTGCCAGAGGCCATGCTGGGCAGAGCCTTGCAAGGGCATTTGGTTCTGAATCACTGAGTCAGGCTCCAGGGGGCACCTGGGGGGCAGGCAGAGAGGAGAGTTCTTTCAGCAAAGTCACCAGGAAGCCTGCGGGGGCCACCTCACCTGACCCACCGGGGCACCTTGGCCTCTGAAAACAGCCTGTTTATCTGAGATCTCAATCACTATGCTGAAGATTCCCGGAAGATGGGCTGGAGCTGGCGTGCGTGTGCTTGATATTCGCTTAGGAAATTGTACAAAGTCCTGGGCCTTTGATTTCTCTCCTTAGCAGACAGGATCCCTGAGGCTGGGATCAGAAGTCCTCACCAACAATTGAGACTGTGCCTCCAAGTGCAGGAGGCCAGGCCTTCAGCCACGTCTTCCCCAGAAATCAGAGATATTTTCTTGTGGGACAGGGAGGAAACCATTATCTCTGGTGTGGGAGAAGCCTGGCTAATGAAAGTGATGTTCCCGTGCAAACAGTGCTTTGGTTTACGAAACGCAGGGCACAGTTGATCCCACGAGCTGCCCTGAGAGGTAAACAGGGCAGATTCGCGGTCCCCACTGAGAGGTGGGATCTGGAGCTTAGAGGGGTTGGGGGACCCGCCTCAGATCACCTGGCTGCCAAGTGGTCCAGTCGGGTATTTAGTCCAGTTGTTGGCATTTTGAAACAGGAATTATGGACTTTTAGCTGTTTCACCTCACATGGTTTTTTCAGGGTTGCTCTAGGGATCACAACATCCACTCTTAGTTTTTCACAGCCCACTTAGGGTTAGTGTTTACATATAAATGTCACATAAAGAGTGGACACCTTGCCCCACCATACTTCAGGCCACAGTTGCCATGTGTATTGCATCTACACGTATCGCAGACCCCTAAAGTGATGCTATAATTTTTGTTTTGTACAGTCCTGTGTATTTTAAATAAGTTGAAAAGGAAGAGTTTGTTTCTATTCCCCCAGATATTTACCTTTCTGACCTTCTTTATTCTTATCCAGGGATCTAAGTTTTACTCTAGTGTCACTTCCCTTCGGCCTGAAGGACTTCCTATGTTATCTCACCTTTTCACGTAGGGTTCGGCTGGAGAAAGAGTCTCCTAGTCCTCCCTTATCTGCAAATGTCTTTGTTTCACCTGCGCTCCCTGGGTGTAGACTCTGGGCCAACCGCGTTTTCTCTCAACACTTTGATAACGCTGCTCCAGTGTCTTCTGGCCTCACGTGTTCCTGCTGCCTTTTACATCATTATTCCCTGTATATAATGTCATTTTCTCTCATTTTTATTCCAAATGCCCATTAGTGATGCACGGAGAAACAAAATGTGGTGTATCCACACCACGGAGTATTACTCAGCCACAAGAGGAATGAAGCTCTGACATCTGCTACAGCATGGATGAACCTGCAAAACATGACACTCAGTGACACAAAAGGCCACATATTATATGATTCCATTTATGTGAAATGTCCAGGACTGGCAAATCCGTAGTGACAGAAAGTGGTGGTGGCCAGGAGCTGGCAACTCTAATTGCCATGTGGGAATTTGGGGGGTGATAGTTGAAGGGTAAGGGGTTTCTTTTTGGGGTGACAAAGATATTCTAAAATTACAGTGATGTCTGCACAACTCTGTCGTACCATCGGCCATTGAATTGCATACTTTAAGTGGGTGAACTGTATGGTAGGTGAATGATACCCCAATAAAGTTGTAGCCACAAGAGCATGCTATTCTTGTCCTCCCAAGGATACCGGGAACATTCTGGGAGCAAACTCCCGATTCCTCTGACTCTGCAGGGCGTGTTGCTGAGCTGAGCACAGAACAGCTGCTCAGTGAAGATTCGTGGACTGACTGATTGATGAGAGACCTCCCAGAAAAGGATTTAATTCATTTCATTTTTATATTTTGCAATGAACAATAATAATCCATCCCAAACTGGAATTTGGTTCTCCTCCTATCCCTTCCCATACATAAGACGCTACAAAAACAAAACCGAGCACAAAAACTCTTACCTTGGCATGTTACCCTGCAACCCTGTGTGCTGGGCTAAACCACGTCCCCCCAAAAATTCACATCCACTCAGAGCCTCAGAACACAGCCTGCTCTGGAAACAAGGTCTTCGCAGATGTAATTAGCTTAGATGAGATCTCACTGGATGAGGGTGGGCCCTAAATCCAGAGCCAGGCCTCCTCGTAAGAAGGCACCTTCACAGGCGTGCGAAGACACACACGTGGAGGGCAGATGGCGTGTGAAGGTGAAGGCATGGACCTGAGCGATGCAGCCCCTGCCAAGGAAGCAGCGGCCCCCAGAGGCTGGAGGAGGCAGGAAGGAGCCTCCCCTGGAGCCTCCAGAGGGAGCACAGCCCTGTCGACACCTTGATTTCAGACTTGTGGCCCCCAGAGTGTGAGAGGATAAATTTCTGTTGTTTTAAGCCCCTTGGGTTGTGACCTTTGTCACAGCAGCCCCAGGAAACAGATACCGGTTTCTGCACTTCTGGGTGGTTACCATTTCTACGTTAAAGCAATATGCTGACCTTGTGTGTTCTGTATTTTCCTTGCCATTTGTTTAAGTCTTGGATTTGTCATGAAATCAGGGTACCAGGAAAGTGTCTTTTTGACCCAAAGAACTAGACCCATCTTTTCCAATTATTTCTGTGCAGGGACAGAAGCACCTAGAAGCAACTGGAGGGCAGAGGTGAAGTGAGGGGCAGTCGAGAGAAAAGGACCTGGGTGGGTGGAGGTGGCCCACACGGCCCCCAGGGCTTTGCCATCTCTGCCCATCACCTGCCACCTCCCACCCTCCCAGAACGCTGTCCCAGCACACAGGGGCCCTGAGGCCACCAAGAAGCTGAGACCCTGGTTCCCTCTGGGCTGGGCCCTGAGCCAGCTGCAAACAAGCACAGAGTCCACTTGCCCAAGGGACCTCAGGGGTCTCCATTCCTTGTATGTGCTGTGAAGTGGGCCCATCAGCAGACCTGCGCAACCTGGGCTCACGTAGGCGACCTAGCCTCACCTGCGCAACCAGCCTCACCTGGGCCACCTAGCCTCACCTGGGCCACCTAGCCTCACCTGGGCAACCTGGGCTGTGCCAAAGGCCTCTTGCCATCTCTATCAGTTTCCTTTTGTTACAATGACCACAAATGCAGTGTCTTAAAACACACACATCGATTCTCTTATGGTTCTGGAGATCCGATGTCCAAACTGGGTCTCACTGGGCTGAAGGAAGTATGGGCAGGGCTGGCGCCTTCTGGAGGCTGGGGGGGGGGTGTGGTCTGCTCCCCGCCCTTTCTGCTACTGGCTCTGGGCCCCTCCCTCTGTCTTCAACACCAGCAGCAGCATCTCCTGTCCTCTCTGACCTGCCTTCCTTTCATAAGAACACTGTGATGACACTGGGCCCGCAGATGATCCGCGATTCTCTCCCATCTCAAGGTCCTGGACTTGGTCACATCTGCGAAGTCCCTCCTGCATGTCAGGTCAGTCATGGGTTCCTCCTGGGGCCCGGGCCCACGCAGTCCTCTGGCGCGGTCGTATGTTCTGCCTGCTCCCCCCCTCCCTTCAAGAGCTTTTTTAAAGGCGATCCTTCCCCTCCCTGCCGCTTACAGAAGCCCCGTGGAGCGGGAATACGTCCAGCCCCTCCCCAGTTGCCCGTGCGGGCCCACTGACCCCTACCCCAGTCCCCAGGACCCAAGGCTCTCCCAGCCAGGCCCACACCCAGGAGCCCCGTCCTCTCCCCCATGCTGCCCTGCGTCGTTTATCACACAGGGATGTGCTGTCTCTCAAACTGTCTTGTGCACGTGGTCATCGTGAGTTCCGGGAGCGCAGAGGCCTCGGGGCCTGGGCACGTGGGAGCCCCGCAGACTCCCGTGAGCCCGGCTCGGATTCCCGTGGTGGCTCGCGGGTTAAAGCCGCCCGTCGTTCCTTTCTTGGCACGGGTTTGTTGTCCAGTTGCCGACCCGTTATTCAGCCACACAAAGAGCTCTCAGCCGGGCCGGGGACAGAGGGGCCTGTGTGCTGTGCCGCCGCCGCGTCTCCAGCCGTGGAATGCTCATTATCCCAGTCCGGCTGATGAAGTTCTTTCTGACTGGGGCAGAATTACATAAGCAGACGAGGAGCTGTGCTGGCCCCTTCACTGGGTCCTCTCCACGCATGGTCTGGAATCTCGTTTTTTTAACCCACCACTACCAAATCAGAGTTGGCCTTGGCTCTCGGCAGCAGAGAATAACATTCATGGGCTCGGTGCCATTGTTTGGCTGAGCTCTGCGACTACAACAGGGTAACTGGTGCCCTGTGTCTTGGCAGCAAGGCCTGGCATACTCCTTTCTGGGAGGGAGAGCCCTGGGGGGCTGGGAAGGTGGTGATGCGGGCAGGGCAGAGCAGGGATGCCTGGGAGGCCCTGGGCATTTGCCCGTCCTGCCCCGGATCTGCAGGAAACATCCCACTGCTCTGGTGTGGTTGTTAATTACAGCAAAACATATCATTATCTCTGGAGAATTCAAGCATGGCATTATTTTGCCCAGGGCTGAAAAGATGTGTCCACTAGCCAAGCAGATGGAAAGGCAGTGAAGCTGCAGTCTCTCGGGTTAATAAAGATGGGAACCTGCTGCGAGTTTGTTTTCATTTGCTCCTCCCAGAAAGAAGCCCACCAGAGACCATGGGGACGCCAAGGAACAGATCAAAGAGGCCAAAAGCAAGTGGCCAAAGGGGAGGGGTGGGTTTTCTTTGTATGGGGAGAGGATGCAAGGTGTCCAATGGGGTCCTGCAGAGGCCTCTCGAAGACGCTGGGGTGGGTGCCACTGGGGAGCCCCACCCCACCGTGACTCACCGCAGACGGGCTGAGCTGCATCCGTATGGCTGGACCGACTCTTGAATATCCTGAGGCTCAGGGACCCCACAAGTCAGAGGGCGCATGGAGCAGCACCCCTCTGCGCCATCGCCAAGACCATGGCCTCACACGCTTGTGGCATGTCGGCCCCCCTCCCGCCCTTGTTAAAGCCCTCAGGATCCTCCTATTAATTCCCAAGGAATGAAACAGCCAGAGGGGCCCACGAATTGCTGGGCTCTCATTCCAGCGGATTAATGACTTCCCCGACCTGACAGAACAAGTCTCAGAAACTGCTTCCCCTCACTCAACTCTCTGTTGCTCACGTGCTGGCCTTTTGTTTCTCATGTCGTTTTTCAATAGCTTGCCAAGGGTTTGGGCAGCACCCACCTAGCCCTGCCTGAGTCTTGGGTCAGAAATAAGGGAAACTGCCAAATGCAGTCTTGTGGGCCATTCAAGAATACGTACCTCCCTCGAGCAAAGAACATCAGCCACTCTTGACATTGCCCTTTGATCCAAAGAGGCACCAATCATCTCTTAATGGAAATGACAAACAATAGCTTGTTTAGATTTGTCTTTTGAAATTGAGGCCTCCTGGTGACTGTGCAAAATCCTGCTGAAGAACTGAGGTGAATCCAGGAGAAGCCTGGGGCCCAGGTGGGGAAGGACCCACGTGAGGAGTCAGAGCTGTTTGTCCTGGTGCGTGTGGGAGGGACGTGGAGGGTCTCAAGAACACCCGAGCAGGTTTCCCCAGCCCCGCAGCTACCACGAAATGGTCAGGGAAAGTGCAGTCCACACCCAGATTCCCTCCTTACTTTTCTCTCTTTTGGTGTAAAATGTAGGACTGTACCGTGAAACCACTTCCTTTGAGATTAAAGGCACACCTACTGGTTTTCCATGAAATTGTGTCAACGTCTCACCTGCATGTCACCTTGCAGGTGCCGTTCCCCTGCCTTGACCTCCCGCAAGTCCTTTTCTCTCCATTTTGCCATGGCCCTCCTAGGTCCCTGCACATCCATTTACATCGTAGGATCAGCTTGCACACGTGCGCGCACACACACGAGAGAAAACCTGGGGTTTTGTTGAAAATGGCATTGTATCTACAGGTTGGTTTGGAGAACTGATGCCTTTCTGACACGGAGTCTTCCCTCCATCATTAAGATCAACGCCTCTGTTTATTTAGGTCTCCTTAAGTTCCTGTCAGCAATATTTTGTAGTTTTCAGTGTAGAGGTCTTGCACATGCTTTGTTTGATTTATTCTGAGGTATTTGATGTTTTGTTGCTTCTTTTATAAATGGTAACTTTTAAGATTTGCTATTTGTTGCTGGTATATAGAAAAACAGTCATTTTTTTGTGTTGATCTTGTATGCAGCAACCTAGCTGAATTTACTTGTTAATTCTAATAGGTTATCAGTAAGCGCTGGATTTTCTACATTGCGCTGTGTCCGAATAACAATAGTTGCATTTCTCCTTTCCTGAACCTGTCAACTGGAAAAGAAGCCAAACTTTGTGAAATAATTTAGAAGAGGTTTAATCTGAGCCAAATTTGAGGACCAGGACCCGGAACCACACCCAAGAAGCCTTGAGCAAGTGGACTTGCTGTGGGTGGGTTATAGTTTGGTTGTATACACTTTAGGGAGACAGGGGTTACAGGTAAAGTCATAAATCAATACACGGAAGGTGCACATTAGCTTTGCCCAAAAAGGCGGCCATCTCCAAGGGGAGGTGGGGAGCTTACAAGTCATAGGTGGGTTTAGGGATTCTTTAGCTGACAATTGGCTGAAAGAGTTAGGCTTTATCTAAAAGACCAGAAAGGAAATGCTTAAGTTAAGATGAAAGGTCTGAGCACTCTGGGAGGTCCAGACAGGAGGATCTTTCTTAAGATAAGGATCTGCTAGGATGCTTGAGTTCAGACAAGGGGGGTCTTCTATCTTTCAGATGATGTTAATGCTATACCAGGATCAGGTTGGGAAGTAAACTGCACTATATTTGGTTAACAAAACCTGCTTGGTGAGATTTTATCATTTTTAAGTGTGACTCACCAGGCCCCCTTAGAAGGGAATTTTTGGGTGAGAGAGAAGATCAGAGTTCAGTCTTCAAACCTATGACTTTTATTTCTCTTTCCTGCCCTTTTGCACTGGCTAGGCCCTCTGGCGTGGTGCTGAGCAGGCAGGATGAGAGAGCACTGCAGCTCCACTGTCTCTTCTTACCCTTCCCCCATTGGGAAGCTGAGGAAGGACTCTGGTAAGATGGCAGGGACAGCATAGTTTTTGGACGGTCCAAAATCCCCAAACAAAAACAGAGAGCACGACTCGGTAGCAAAATAAAAATTCCAGGGATTCTCTCCTAAGTATGCAGTGGTGTTTTCCAGGGGCCACGCGACATGCTGCAGCCCTAGAGCGTGAATGCAGAAGCACATACACAAGCCCAGCTGTCTTCTATTAGGCCAGACATAAGGAGACTCGCAAAAACACAAAACAAGCCACCTTTCTCACTAAAAGTTATGTTTTCAGAAATATAGTTACTTTTTGCTAAAAAATAAGTTATTTATGTTAACATGTAATAGAATTATTACTGACAGAGGGGCTGTCTGCTGCATTAGTGGGTGAGTTCAGGGGACCCTGGTCATGTCCAAAGGGGCTCGGTGGTCCATCCCCTATGAGCTCTCAGAAATGGCCAGCTAGGGCCTCCTTCCAAGACACACTGAGGGACAACTTCTGGGTGGGAATCTGAATTGAGCAAGATGGGTCAATAGAGACAAAGGGTATAGACAAAACATTATCAACATTTGAGAATTCATTGTTCCCATAAGCCCTTCTAGGGAACCTGCTAGAGCTGGGCTCCATACAACCAAGATGACTAAAGATCTATCAGCAGAAGGCCTTCTGGTGAGCACTAAATATGCCTGTATAGTCATTCAATGTATTAGGGCAAAATGAGAGACATGATAATATGCAAAAGGGTGATGGGGATGTCACCTGCACAATTTATAACTGTTCCAGCAGTGGGACCCAGAGGTGGTGGCATTGATGCTGCTATTCTGAGACTATTGTGTGCAGAGCATGAGATAAAGCTAATGAGTAATTAGGGATATTCTATCATCCTACATGTTCTTGAGACCCAGGATTCTCAGTGTGGAAGACAGAAGACCGAGATGTGACATAAAGGAAGTCAAGGAAACCCCGCAGAACCAGCATGTATACCTAGGCCCAGACTGTGGTCTTGAAATGCCACCCCCACCAAAAAAACCCGGGGCTTGAGAAAATGGCAGATCCCGGGTCTGGGCAACAAATGTACATGGTGAGCCTATCACATCTCAATACACCAGATCACTGGGACATCAAAGACTACCGGGGCCACGTTGACAGGACGCCGGAGCTGACTTGGGGAAGTTCCCACTGGCCAAAGATGGAGTAATTAGACCTTCAACAAGGTCTAATTGCAACAAGGTCTAAGAATTGCAATGAATTAGAAACCCATTAAATACGCTTAAATCCATAGGTTCGTAATGATACTTAAAAGGAAAACAAGCAAACTAATTGGTCACACTTTGAGGGTGACAGAGAACCAATTCATTATCTTGAAAATCAGGTAAATTAAATGAAAATACTGAAAATTTATCCTGCCTTTTCCTATAAGAACTGTACCATTGTAACCAAACAGTAGATAGGGGGAGGGCCTCCTTGTAAGACTATAGATTATTCCAACCATTTGATGAAAACAAAATGGGAAATTAGAATATCACCACTTTCCATCCTCAGTGGTTACCTGTATTCCAAGAGAGGCCAGAGACCGTGTGCCTCCCGACACCAGAACACACCGCCCCGAGGTACTGCAACTGCACCAAGAGTGTGCAGTCAGCGAAATCCGGCGGTGGAGACGCCTCGCTCGGGCGAGCGGCCTGGGTGCTGCAGGGGTAGAGTGCAAAGAAAAGAAACAGGGTGAGGGGAACATAGGGATCAGAAGACGTAAAAGATATATCAAATTGGAAAAACGGCAAGTCTAAACTGCAGTGTCCAAAGGTGCACACCTGGATTGCAAGGCCATAAGTAAGCGCAAAAGGGTGACAATTATAAAGGGCAGACAGCGGTTACCTTTGGAGAAGAGGTTTGTATTTGGAATGAGGCCTGTGGAGGGGTCCCCCGGGCTGCAAGTGCTATTTCTTCCCCCAGGGCTGTGTGCTGGTGGTTATCAAGGGCGTTCTCTGAATAAGGGTTCACTGAGCCATACATTTGTTTTGTGTGGTTTTCCGTATCTGTGTTTTACTTTTACAATAAAAAGGTTAAAAAAGGGGGAGTTATGAACGGAATTTTTGTTCTCCCCAAATTCATATCTTGAAGCCCTAACCCCGAGGACCTAAGAATGTGACTGTATTTGGAGATCAGGCCTTTAAAGAGGTGATCAAGTTAGAATGAGGCTCTTAGGGGGTCCCTAATCCTACCTGACTGGTGTCCTTGTAAGAAGAGGACATTCAGACCCATGGAGAGACGCCAGGGATGCGCACAGAGGAAAGACCACATGAGGACGTAACAGGAGTAGCGGCCCCAAAAAGGGGAAAATGTATTCCCAATTGTCTCTTTCACCACCCCCCACTCTTTTTGGGAATTAAAACCTGCATTCCTGTCCGAGGCCAGTAATCAAAGGGACAGAAAAATGTTCTTTGTTCTTCGTATCTTAAACCACAGGAGATGGCTCAACAGAATTGTCCACAGGAGAGATCACCTTCACGGAGATGCTATAGTTAAATAGCAATAGCCCGAAGGAAGCTGAAAGCCAAGGATGAGGGCCCTCAGGTCCCCTAAAGGGGAGGGGGAGGCCAGGGTTGGGGTCAGTGGGGAGGATGTCAGGGGCAGGCCCCGGCCAGGCCATCTTCTTCAGAGCTGCAGGAGCATCTAAGACGCCACGGAGAACCCGACTCAGGCCGAGTTTCCTCCTGGCAGCAGCAGGGACCACACTGGCTTGGACGGCTTAGGGTCTCTGCACTCTGAAAAGTGAGCCATGCCTAAGTGCAACGTTGTCTCCTGCACAGGATCCCAGATGGGGACAGAGAAAGGATATTAGTGGGAAAAACCCAGTGAAATCCAAATAATGTGTGGAGTTCAGTTAATAGTAACAAACTGTAGGGGCCAAGGGAAAACTTCCCCCTCGCCCTCTGAAGGTTCGCTGAAAAATCAACTCACAAAAGGGAGATTAATTGGAGAAAAAGCATACAAATTTAATAATGTGCACATGGTGTCGACCTAAAAGGGAGATGCTAAGGCAAGATTCATACAAGTAGAGAGTTTATTGGGGCCCGGCTTGAGGATTGCAACCCAGGCGCATAGATTCACATTGTCCTGAATATATACTCCAATCAGCAGCGGTTACAAACGGATTTTTTTTTTTTTTTTGAGACAGAGTCTCACTCTGTCACCCGGGCTGGAGTGCAGTGGTGTCATCACAGCTCACGGCAACCTCCAGCTCCTGGGCTCAAGCGATCCTCTTGCCTCAGCCTCCCAAGTAGCTGGGATGACAGGCGCCACCACACCCAGCTAATTTTTCTATTTTCAGTAGAGACGGGGGTCTCACTCTTGCTCAGGCTGGTCTCGAACTCTTGAGCTCAAGGGATCTTCCTGCCTCAGCCTCCCAGAGTGCTGGGATTAACTGGCGGGAGCCATGGCCGGGCTACAAGTGGATCTTTAAAGGCAAAATGAGTACAGGGAGTGGTTGATACAAAGTTCTTTGTCTGGGACCCTCCGTGGTTACAGAAACAACATTGATTAGTGATTGACCATCCATTGTTGAGCTATAGGGTGTGGGCTACAGTGTCAGGTGCGGCGTTATTCGGTTAATTTGTAGCCACTTGTGGCAATAGCTGGCAGCCTCAAGAGATAAATAGAGAGCTGAAAGTGGGGAGTAGGACGTCACTGCTGTCTCCTTTCAAAGCCTCTCTGGCTGACATTCTCTGATGAAAGTTGTTTTCTTTCCTCGGGGGCGAACCCGAGAGTGATTACCCCACCTCCCCGCGGTGCCGGAGCTGATATACCATCTTGAGGTTACAGAAGGAATGAGGGCTCAGACCATGGCCCAAAAGAGGTATCCTGGTGAATCAGGTCACAGTGGCAGGACAGGTGGTGGGAGGGAGGAGAGGAGGCCTGGCCAGCAAGGGGGTCTTGTTATGTAGATGAAACCTCTGCGTAGCAGCCCTCAAAGAGAATAGACGGTGCCTGTTGCTTCCTGACCTTTAAAGACATCTGACTGTCAGTTAATCTTTCCTAGTTCCGGACTGGGGAGGGCCTGACTGCTTAGGGTCAGAGTCTCTACAGATGCAAATCTCCCTACAAAAGACCGCTCTGCCGGGCTCCTTCTGTGGCTCTCCGAATAGCCACATCAAAACATGTCAAAGAAATATACTTTGGGCTAAAACATTTTCATTTCCTTCAATACCAATGTTCGTTTCTTTGGCCAACATACCGTGCTATGGAAGATGACCATGGGAGAAGTCTCGAAACTATCTGCAACTTTTCTGTAAACCTAAAATTATGCCAAAAGAAAAAAAAAAATCTTAAAAAAAAAGAAAACCCCAATGAGCCAGTGGGGAGAAGGTGACGATACTGGGGTGGGGGTGGGGGGTCAGTGGGGACAGGAAAGCTGGGTTAAAGCCGCTCTGGGCAAGGCGGACACGTGGTTCTCTTTGTAGGAGACACAGGCCAGCAGGCTCCTGCCCTTTCCTGTGCTTTGATGATGAAGATGATCATGTCAAAGATTATAAACAAGCTAACAGTTGGCCCCTGGCAATAGCTTCTCTCTCTGGGCCAGGAGAAAGGAAGGTTCTTTCTGCACTCATTTGTTTTCAGAACAGTTGAGCAAACAGTAATTTACTGGTTTCCACAGACACCTAAGAGATAGCAGGTGCCGATGACTTTGCAAATGTCCCTTTCCCCAGCCCCTCTGTCCTCCTGGATGAGGAAAGGCTGGCAGGACACCCCGTGGGGCCACAGGGCTCACCGTGCCCACCGTGGGTTGGGTTCCACGTGCACATTCTGGGGCGTGAGCAGCGAAGAGGGGGCAGATGCTGAGTGCCGTGTGCTGCTCCTCCCCTTGGTCAATCCTTTCAAGCTATTGCTAAATCTGCACCAAAGCCCCCCTCAAAAACTGTGGAACAAGAATGCAGCTTCCTACACATTACTCGTCCGGGAGGCAGGAGGGAATTCAGGCGCCCTGTCTCCCTCTGGGCCGGGCCCCCAGGTGAGACCCAGCACAGCCGCGGTGGCTGCCAGGGACCCACCGCCTGTCTGCGAGGGCCTTTTCTGGTCAGGCCTGACGTCCGTGACAAGGACTGACACCAGCCAGATGCCTCTGTTTATGTGGACCGAGTGCTTTACCTCGGGGCTCAGCCACACCTGCAGGCAGGTCCCCATGCTTCCTCCCCGGGCCACGGAGGATGATGCAATGTTTGCATCCTGTGTCTGCAGCGCCCGACGCCGCCTCTGTGTGGAAGGGCTGACCTCTGGTGGCCACGCCGGACATTGCCAGGCTGGGGCTCCTGGCTAACTTCTGAGCTGTGTTGCATCAGCCGGCGGGGCCTCAGGAAACAGAGGCCTCCTGGGCTTTGGTCATGGGTGACCCGGGCCATGCCCACCCCACCGGTGGCGGGGTTCTGGGGTGTGGGCGGGTGGAGCAAGGGGTCCAAGTCACACGTCTGAGGCTCCGTGTCTCACTGCCTCGAAGGAAGCTCCGTGTGGCTGAGGCCCTGGTCGACCCCTCGCCCTTCAGCCCTTCCTGCCCACATCCAGGGCCCAAGAAAGGGTCAGGTCGTCTCTGTGCCGAAAGGGCCAGCATGTTCTGCCCTGCCGGCACCCGGACCACGGACCAAGTAACCTGACCCTGAAAGAGAAAATAAACGCCTCTGTCTGCTTTTAAACATATTTTCACCAAGGAATGTATATGGCAGACCCCTTCACGGGCTTCCCAGGGGAGCTGGGCAGGGACAGGTCAAGGGTAAAAATGGGACCTGGGGCAGGGCATGGGGAGGGCGACCGGTCCCCGCAATACCTGGTAACTTTAAAGTATGGCAAGTCTAGTGACTCGGATTTACGGCTTTTCTCTTCTTTTGCTTGTTCATTTGTTATTATTAAATACATGTTAATGTGAAATGTCATGTCTGCACCTGGGCAAAGCCGATCGTCGAGGAGTGGTGTGATCGTGGCCCCTGCTGGTGGGCCACAGCTCCCTAATGAAATACTCGCGTCGTCTTTGTCACGGGATCTCCGAGGCACCACGTTTGGATGAAGTAAGCCAGGGGCCAATGCCAAGGCCATGTTGATGGCACTTACTTCGTGGTCAGCTTGTAGGTGGACCAGGACCTCACGTGCCCTGTGTGAGACTGTGGGCCCACGTCCGCTCCTGGCCAGCGTGCCTTCTGGAAGGTGGGCATTGGCTTACACACACCCACCTGCTATATCTGACCACTGCACAGCACTGGCCTCACAGAGTTGTTCTTTTTTTGGATGAATTGAGGGTAACATTAAATACATGACTTATACGAAAAGATGTCCCACCTCCTCGTCAGCATTTGGTGCTGTCCTGTTCTGGATTTTGGCCGTTGTAATAGGTGTGTGGGGGTATCTCGCTGTTGATCAGTGTGCATTTCCCTGATGACATATGAGGTGGAGAAATGTACATGACTTACAAAGTCATTAGTCATCTGCCTCTTAGTATAGAGAGGACCTCTGAGAGAGACTGGGACCACGGCACATGCAATGGGGTGGGAGGGCCTGGAGCTCCATGGAGAGTCTCCGGCAGCAGAGAGGGAGCAGGAGCCCTTGCACAACTGCTCACTCTGCCCTGGATCACTTTCCACCGGTTCCTTGGAATAACCAGTCAGTGTTTTTACCCTCAGCACTGACAGTGTTTCCAGGGCCCGCTGCTGCAGAATTTCCCTCTGCCTGCCCCAGGCCTTCCTTCTTGGGCTACAGCAAAAAAGAAAAAAAGAAAAATAGACAAATAGGAAATCCGAGTCTCTAATGGGGTTGTTAAAGATCAGAATTTCAGCCCTGCAGTGGGACCATCAGGCCCCGTGCTGTCTAAATCTCTAAATCCTTCACGGGGAGACCCAGCTTGTGTCTTATTCAAAATGCAGTCAGCGTCGACTCCCTCTCAGTCCCTCCAGTATAAATTTGCACACTGGTCCTATCTGCCTCTGCTACATCGTTCTACATCTTCATTTTTATCTCACTTGAGTTTTTGGAAATTGATGATCCACGTAGAGCATACTAGACTGACTAAAATATTTGACCAACTGAAATATTCCCCGTGTTTTGACCATGCCAAATAAACACTCTCTGTATCCCTTTATGAGTCATTTGAGGATTTTGTTCATTTACTGTTTATTCATAATTTATTTTTATTTATTTTTTTAGCACTGTGCATTCTAGTTGCATGTTTATTCATAATTTATTAACATTTAACAAATAGTGTGACATTTTTGCCCTGAAGATACAAAGGTGAATAAGGCAGGGAGATTCAAATCTACTGGAAGAGAGACATAGCATGTGAATTATTATACTGCACTAAATTTCTAGAGCATTCCTGGTACCATAAGAGGAAATGTTGTTAATGGGAACATCTTAACTTACTTGAAAATCAGATAATAGGAACGTTGTTTCTGATGTGTCTTTGAAATACTGGGCAACACTGAACCAACTCCCAAACCCAGTTTCCTGGTATGAAACTGGGCATGCCTCTTACAACATACCATCCCTGGTGTAGAAGATGTCCCTGCTGCATTCACGTCTTCTATATTAATAGCATCATTCACTAGCATTGTCAAGAATAGGAGGATGTGGTTAGCTCTGCACCCACAATGTAGGTTTCAGGCCCATACTTTCCTGAAGGGTTAACATCTGGCTACCTCCAGATGGCCTGTGATCAGAGCCCGTGAAGGAACAGTGAGACAGAAGCCCTTCTCGAGAATGAGGAGGTTTCAGTGTGATGAATTTCCATGGCCAGGCAGCTGGAATGTAAGGGCTACTGCTATGGACCCTGAACATAGGTTGTTGACTATGGGATTATTAGGCTGCAAAACAGCTAGTTCCTGGCACAGGCAGGATTAAAAAGCCAGATGCTCAAAACAGTGATATTATAGGGATTTTAAAAATCTACTTACTTTCAGACTCATCAGCATCTTAAACTATTTGGTCAAGGAGTTTTATCTTTTTTAAAAACAAATTTGGCATTAGTGACAGGCTTGCACTTTTTGCATACTGTATCTTCTCTAGTCTGGCACCTCTCATGACTGCATGCAGGGAAGCTGAGACCGTGGCTGTGTCTGGGTGGGGTCAGGGGTCACACTCCTGGGAAGCAGCTGTGAGACTGCAGACTCACATGGCAGGCACACAAGCTTCGTGGTTTCCTCACAACCTGATCACTGAGTAATTGTCAATAGGATGATGTTAGAGGTTGTTTTCTAGTTTGCAATTAGCATTTCCAGCATTGCTTCTG
Organism: Daubentonia madagascariensis; assembly: GCA_023783475.1. Classification (NCBI taxonomy): domain Eukaryota; kingdom Metazoa; phylum Chordata; class Mammalia; order Primates; family Daubentoniidae; genus Daubentonia; species Daubentonia madagascariensis. The sequence goes on along the minus strand of JAKFHU010001784.1, from coordinate 4,981,216 downwards.
TCTTTTGTTCCATTTTCTGTGCTCTTTTCTGAGTTTTGGTGTTTCCTGCTTCCTCATCCTTCCATCTGATGTCCTATAGAATGTCCTTGGTCTTCATGTACTGCTTCTGAGATTGGTGACAAGGGGGACAGGAAACAGCAAGAATGAAGGAGGCCCTGCACAAGACTCTAAGCACATGAATGACACAACAGCACGGATCTTTGCTTGAGCTCAGTCAGCAGGAAATCCCCCCAACGCTGAGAGTGGTTGTGCAGGAGGGAAGGCTATAAGGGACTTTGAGGTTTCCATCATACTTGTCTGCATTTTCCAAATTTTAAAAAATGACATATATTAATTGCACACTAGAAAGCACCATGTAAAAATGAATTGCGCTTAGATCAGCCTTGGCAAGTGGGAAATAGAAAAAAAACAACAACTACAAAATGAAGCAATGCTGCATTCCAAGGAATATGGCAGACTAAGTTACTGGACCGTTCCTCCCAGTTAAAACAACTAAAAACTGCTGGATAAATGTTGAAACAACACCAGAAAGGCACCGGAAAGCTGACAAGGAGTAAGGAACTACCAGGTCAGAATTTAATGGAAAGGAGAAACAAACAAAGGTCATTGGGCCCTGAGACGCCTTTGTTTACAGATACAGCCAGTCTTGTGGCACTTAACTTTGGTTTTGACAGTCTCCAAGGGCAAGGAAAAAGTCATCAAATCCAAGGCTGTCCAAGGTGGGATCTAAAAAAGATCCCTCCAGATTAGGCAGGGATCTCAAGAGCTCTGCCTGAAGGGTAAGGGTGAAGCAGAAGTCACCCTCCCCCACGACCTCAGGAAGCAGGAGAGGTCATGTCAGTGCTGCGGAGGGCGGGAGGGGCTCCCTGAGATAGTGTAACCATAGCCCAGCCCTTCCTGGGACTTTTGGTGTAGATACATCACCTGTGGTGCCCAAAAACCCTTAAGCCATGAATCTGGACTCAGGAGGTCATGCATGGATAGTGCCCGTGGTTTTCCAACGGAAGGGAAAGCCATTCCCCGCTGGTGAAAGGATGCCGTCATCTCACAAAGGATACACGCAAACAATTCTCCGAGGATAATGAGCAGCATTATTGCAACACAAACTGATTAATACACTTACTGCATTTAAGGAAATAAAAGACAAGCTTGAAAATATCTTCAGGGAATGGGACACTAGAAAAGTGATCTAGCAGATTTGAGAGAGAAACAAATAGAAATTTTGAAAATGTAATCACCATGAATAAAAATTGTACGGACTGGTTAAACAGATTTGATGGAGCTGAGAAAAGAATCCATGAAGTAATCGATAAATCAGAGAGAACTATCTAGAATGCAGCTCAGAGAGACAAAAAGATGGAAAATGTGGGACAGAGGTGAAGAGACCTGGTAAAGGAAGAGAGGAGGGACATCACATAACTAACTGGTGCTCCAGAGACAGAGAAAGGAGCATAACATTTTTTGAAGAGAAAATGATTGAGAAATTCCCAGACACGATAAAGCTCCCACCCACAGATTTATGAACACTAGTAAATACCAAGCAGGATAAGTTAAAAGAAATTAATATCTAGATTTATCTTAGTGAAACTGCAGAATAAGATAAAATCATAAAAGCAGTTAGAGAAAAAAATTGCTTTTCAGAAAGATCTCTGCAAAATAGCCAAATACCTGGAAGCTAAGTAACACACTTCTAAGTAACCCATGGGTCTAAGAAGAAATCAAAAGGGAAATTAGGAAGTATTTTGAACTGAATAAAAATCAAAACATAGGCCAGGTGCGGGGGTTCGCGCCTGTAATCCTAGAACTCTGGGAGGCCAAGGTGGGAGGGTCACTTCAGCTGAGGAGTTCAAGACCAGCCTGAGCAAAAGTGACACACGTCTCTACTAAAAATAGAAAAATTAGCCAGGTGTGCTGGTACCCATGCCTGTAGTCCCAGCTACTCGGGAGGCTGAGGCAAGAGGATGGCTTGAGCGCAGGAGTTTGAGGCTGCAGTGACCTATGATGACGCCACTGCACTCCAGCCCAGGCAACAGAGTGAGACCTCGTCTCAAAAAAAAAAAAAAAAAAAAAAATCAAAACACAACATATCAAAATTTGTGGATACAGTTGAAGCAGTATTTAAAGGTAAATTGATAGCACTGAACATTTAGAAATCTGAAATCAATGACCTCAGTTTCTAAGTTTAGAAACTAGAAAAAGAAGAACAAATTAAACGCAGAGTAAGCAGAAGAAAAAAATAATAAAGATTAGAAAGGAAAACAAGAAAAAACAAAAGAGTAACAGGTAAAAATCAGTGAAATAAAAATATGGGCTCTTTGAGATCAGTAAAGTTGATAAACCTCTAACCTGGCCTAGACTGATCAAAAAACAGAGAGAGAGAGAGAGAGAGGAGACACAAATTAACAATATCAGAAATGACATCAATATAGATTCACAGACAGAAAAAGGATAATAAGGGACTATTATGGACAACTTTTTGCCAATAAATTCAACAACTTAAATGAAATGGACAAATTCCATGAAATATGCTACTCAAGCTCATTCAAGAAGAAATAAATAAACTACATAGCCCTGTATCTATTAAAGGAATTGAATTAGTAGTTAAAAAAAACTTCCCCAAAAGAAAACTCCACCCCATAATATTCTGAAATGAAATTAAAAAAAAGAAAACTCCAGGCCAATTTGGCTTCACTGGTGAATTTTACTGAGCATTTAAGCAAGAAATATTATGAATTCTACACCAACTCTTCCAGAAAATTGAAGAGGAGGGAATACTTCCAGGCTTATTCCATGAGAACAGCATTAATTAGATACTAAACTGGGCAAAGACATTATAAGAAAGAAAACTACCGACCAATATTGATCCCTCTTAAATACAGATGCAAAGTTTCTTAGCAAAATTTTAGCAAATCAAATCCAACAATACTAAAATGATAGTGTATCATGACCAAGTGGGGTTTAGACAGCAATGCAAAATTTGTTTAATATTATGTTAATCAATGCAATTCACCATATTAACATACTTAAAAAAGAAAGAAAGAAAAACCATATAATCATCTTGATAGATATAGGAAAAGCATTTTACAAAATCCAACATCCATTCCTCATAAAAACTTGCAACAGAAAAGAACTTTCTCAACCAGATAAACCTATAGCTAACATCATACTTGGCGAAAGACTGTGAGTTTCCTGTTTCTGTGAAACAAATTACCACAAACTTAGCTTAAAATGCTCACAGTAGGTCAGACGTCTGGTCCTCTGCTCAAGTGTCACAAAGTAAAATCAAAGCATCAGCCTACCTGTGTTGGCACCATGAGCTTGGGATCTTCTTCCAAGCTCCTGTGGTTGTGAGTTGTGGCAGAATTGTTTTTTGTGGTTGTGGTTCCCATTTCATGGCTGGCTGTCAGCTGGGGGCCGCTGTAAGCTCCTAGAGGTCACTGGCATTCCATGCCATGTGGTCCCTCCATCTTCAGAGCCAGCATTGAAAAATCTCCCTCATGCTGAATCTCTTTCATGCTTTGAATCTCTCACCAGGAAAAGCCTGGTCCCTTTTAAGGACTCACCTGATTAAGTCAGTCTCACCTTGCTCAACCTCCCCTTCTTGCAGTCAACTCTGCCATGAATAGAACCTAATCATGTGAACAATATCCACCATGTAAACAGTCCTGGGGATTCTATAGTGCATGTACACCAGGGGCAGGGATCTTGGGGGACATTGTAGAATTCTGCCTACCACAAAGACTGAACACTTTCTTCCTAAGATTGGGAACAAGGCAATAATGTCCACTTTTACTTCTTCTAGTCAACATAACACTAGAGTTCTAGCCCATGCAATAAGTCATGAAAAATAAAAAGAAGTCATCCAGATTGAAAGCAAAAAAAAGTGAAACTATCTTTAATCACAGACCACATAATTGTCAATGTAGACATGCTTATGGAATCTACAAAAAAGCGACTAGAGCTAATAAGTAAATTTAGCAAGGTTGTGGGATACATGATCAATATACAAAACAGCTGTGTTTCTATATGTTAGCCACATACAATCATAAATTGAAACTGAACAATACCATATCAATAGCATCAAAAAATGTGAAAGACTTAGTGATAAATCTGGCAAATGATGTCCAAGACCTATACGCTAACCTCCCCTCCCCCCCCGCAAAATTGCTCAGAGAAGGTTAAAAAAGGCCCAAATAATTGGACAGATATACTATGTTCATGGATTGAAACACTGAAATTGTTGAGATATCAATTTTCCCTAAATTGATCTATAAATTTAGTGCAATCCCTGTAAAAATTCCAGGAGGATGTTTTTGTAGAAATTGACACGCTGATTCTAAAATTCATGAGGAAATACAAGAAACCTAGCTTAGGTAAAAACAACTTTTAAAAAGAAGAACCAAGTTGGAGGACTAATGCAATTTGACTTCAAGACTTATTATCAAGCAAAAGTAATCAAGATAGTGTGGTATTGGCATCAAGATGGGCAATAGATCAATGGAATCGAAGAGAGTCCAGAAATAGACTCACACATATATGGTCAATTGATTCTTTTTAAAAAAAATTTTTTTTATGGAACACTTCACAAATTTGCATGTCATCCTTGCACAGGGGCCATTCTAATCTTCTCTGTATCGTTCCAATTTTAGTATATGTGCTGCTGAAGCGAGCACAGCCAATTGATTCTTGATAAAGGTGAAAAGGCACTTCTTTGGAGACAGTATAGTCTCTTCAACAAGTGGTGGTGGAACAATTAAATATCCATATGCACCCAAATTTCTTTTTGATCCATACTTTATACCCCAAACAAAAACTCAAAATTAATCATAGATCTATTTGTAAATAAATAACTACAAAACTTTAAGAAGAAAACTTAGGGGAAAAATCTTATGACCCTATGCTAGGTAAATGTTTTTTAAATATGACACCAGAAGCATGATCTATAAGAAAAAAAATTGATAAATTGGACATAATGAAAATTAAGAACTTCTGATCTTTGAAAGACATTCTTAACATGAAAATCCAAGCCACAGACTGGAAGAAAATATTTGTAAATCACATATCTGATCAAGGTGTTGAATCCAAAATATCTTAGGAATTCTCAAAACTCAATTTAAAAAACCCAAACAACCCAGTCAAAAAATGGACAAGTATCTGAACTGATGTTTTACCAAAGAAGATATTCAGATGGCAGATATGCAAAAAAGGAAATGCTCAGTATCTTCAGCCATCAGGAAATGCAAATTTTTGTTTATTTGTTGTTTTAGAGAAGAGGTCTCACTCTGTCAACCAGGCTGGAGTGCAGTGGCACAATCATAGTTCGCTGTAACCTCAAACTCCTGGCCTCAAGCAATCCTGCCACCTCAGCCTCCCAATGTCCTGGGATTACAGGCCTAAGCCACAGCACCTGGCCTAGGAAATGCAAATTTAAACCACAATGAGATACAACTATGCACCTATTAGAACATCTAAAATAAAAACGTTTGACCATCCCAAGTACTGGGGAGGATGTGGAGCTGCTGGGACTCTCCTACACTGCCGCTAAGAATGTAAAATAATAGTACAACCACTTTGGAGAGTAGTTCGGCAGTTTCTCAAAAAGTTAAACATGCACTTAGCACATGAGCCAGCTGTTCCACTGCTAGGCATTTACCCAAAAGGAATGCAAACGTACGTCCATACAAAGACTTGTACATGAATGTTCATAGCAGCTTTTTTGGTAATAGCCTCAAACTGGAAGCAGCTGAAACCAGTACCAACAGGGGCATCAATTAACAAGTTGTGCAGCATCCTCCCTCCTCAGTAATAAAGACAGATGAACCAGTGATTCATGCACAACACCATTCATGGATGAATCGCAGAGGAATCAGGTTCAGTGAACAAAGCCAGAATCCCTCCCTCAAAAAAAGAGTACACATTGTAAGATTCCATTTTGTAAAATCCTACAAGATGCAAACTAATCAAGAGTTCCAGGATATATATCATTGATTGCTCCAAGATGGGGGTGCAGGAGGGGGAGGAAAGGTTACAGAGGGGTATGAGGACACTTCAGGCTGATAGAAATGTTCATTTTCATGATTGTGGTGAAGGTTTCATGGGTGTACACATATGTTGTGAAAATTGACTATATGAATTGGAGTTATCTTGTCCTAATAACTAAATTAGAGTCGGGAGACCAGAGGAAAAGGAAAGCACTTGGAGCACAAAGCACCTGACCATGGATTATATTGCCCACTCACTGCCAAACAACCTGCTGTGACCTCGAGCTCAGTTTTACCTGGTAGCTGGGAAACGACCCGCCACGATGCTATGACTAGTTCCACCCACCACCGTCACTTACCAATCAGTTTGCCAGTTCCTAAAAATTTTGCTGGTGCCAGTGAGTTTTCTTCCCAAACACACGTAATGTTTCTCTTTCTGATAAAACCCCCAGCCTTCTCTTTGTTCTTCAGACATACCAAAGACCACCCCGGTCTGTGTGTATGCCCTGAAATACAATTCCGTGGTTCCCATATAAAACATTTTGTTTATAGATTCACCGCTATATATTTATTTGAACTTGATACTGTCAATGTGTATTAAATTCTACACTTTATTTATTGTTTTAATTAGAAGAATTCTACATGTTGTTTGTTCTATGCCAAGAAATTTGAAAATCTCCATTAAAAAGATGATCCTTGTACCCAGAGACACACGGGTTTCCAATTTGGAACTTCAAGGCTGACAAATTCTATACTTGTTTCTCCTTATCCCTTGAACCCCCTCCTGACTGGGTTACCCTTCCCAAGAGCAGGGACCAACTCTGGATCACTCTGCTCCCCAGGGCCCATATGCACCGGCCTGGCCATGAGTGAACACTTTAAATATATACAGTTTACTCTATATAAACAATAAATAGATAAATCCCTAACTATAGTTGGAAATTTTATTACTCTATTCTTTGGAATTAATTCAAACAAGTAGAAAAAATTTCAGTAAGGCTATATAAAGATAAATAAAGTTTGAACAACACTATTAATCAACTGGACCTAATTGACACTTACAGAACTGCATCCACCTCAACAACTGCAGAATCATATTCACAACCAGTGCACATGGAACATTCTCAGTATGGACCACATGCCAGACTATAAACCATGTCACAATGAATTTTCTTTTTATCTTCTTATCTTTATTTTTAAAAATATACTTTTAAGGGGGAGAGTGAGGAGGGGAATTCAATTTCCTTTTTTTTTTTTTTTTTTTAGACGGAGTCTCACTCTGTTGCCCTGGGTAGAGTACAATGGTGTCGTCATAGTAGCTCGCTGCAACCTCCAACCCCTGGCCTCAAGTGATCCTCTTGCCTCAGCCTCCCGAGTAGCTGGGACTACAGGTGTGCACTGCCATGGCTGGCTAATTTTTTCTATTTTTAGTAGAGATGGGGTCTCACTCTTGCTCAGGCTGGTCTCGAACTCCTGAGCCCAAGTGATCCTCCCCCCCTGGCCTCCCAGGGTGCTGGGATTATAGGTGTGAGCCACTGTGCCTGGCCCACAATGAGATCACAGAGAGTATATTGTCTGACCACAAAAGAATTAAATGATAAATAAATAGCAAAAAGGCAATAAAAAGATCCCCAAGTATTTGGAAATTAAACAGCATCCCAAAGAGGAGAGAATTTTTCTTTTAGCCACTGTGGAGCAATGAGACTGGATTTATTTACCTTTCCCCTTAGACAACTAGAAAACTGGATTAAATACAGGTAGCAACGGTTTTGATTTTACTTTCTTCTTCCCCCTTTCTTTCCCTGTTTCCTTCCTTCTTCCTTATTTCACTTCACAAAGCACTTGAGGAACATCTGCATGTTTGTCTGTCTAACTAGAATAAAGCCTCCTTGCAGCTGGTGGCTGGCTCTCCTGTCTGGTATAGCTCGTGCGGCCTAGGACAATGTTACACACACTGTAGTGTTCAATTAATGTTGTTAAGTGAAATGAATTGTCAGCCAGTTCAGAATCATGGCCTTACTTAACAGCATGTAGAACCTTTAAAATTTGTATTTTGCTTTTTACGTTCCTAAGCTTTATTATTTCACTTCATTCTCCCCAGAATTCTGCATAGTAGGTGGGCTGGTTTATTATTCTCACCTTCCAGAAGGGAAATGTACAAAGAACCACCTCATCTATACCACCCTTGGGAGAACTTTCCAATCACACTGACTACTTGTGGTGAGGGTAATTAGAAATTAGCATACCCTCCTTCAAGTTAGTCCATTATTAATAGATTTTTTTTCTCTTCTGGCCTTCAGCTTCAGGGCAGCAGAGGGCGCTTGATCACACAAAAGGTACATGCTAAAAATTAGTGATATTAGATTTAAGATAATACATTACAGTTTCAAAAATGTGAATTTTACTAAAATAGGACCCTGTACTTAATCTTTTTACTATTTTAGGATCTGATCTCATTTTAGATGTTCTATTCCCTTTCTTTCTCAGTAATGAGATTTCAACCCAACGTAAATCACCATGACACATATAATCCAAGAGCCTTCCAATTTAGCTTCAAGATTCTTTTGGATAATGAAAGTCTTAAACTCAGCATCCATCAGATCCTTCTAAACCTCCAGTAGGTATTATGCTCCCCCTTTTACAGCTCTTAAGTGGGGACCACTGCAATGTACTGCAGACAGACGTGCTATGACTGAAGGGCCATTTTGCTTCAAGTGCATTGCCTCAAGGTTACCCAGTATACTCAGAAAAGTATGAAAGGATTAGGCATATTCTTAAAGTCACAGCACACTAGAGGGAACGTAATTGTTTTCCTAGGGCAATAGTGAGGGTTTAGCCTTTTGCAGCTCATCATAGAAGGCAATCACGTCTAGAGGCTCAGGCCACGTTTCTGCGAAATGCTCCAGCTCCTTTCTGACCACCTTCTAACTGGTTCTTTTTTCCTACCATCACACACGTTCCATTCTCCTACAGGCAGTGCTGGAGATCGTGGAAGTCTTAATCCAGTTCTACCTTTTCTTCTCATTGTTTCCCCAAATTTCATTTTTCTTCTTAAAGAGCTAGGTTTATGGACAAGGCTTGGAGTTGGTTGGAAAATCATTCCTCCTTGGCTGCTCAGTGACCAGTAATTGGTTGGACCTGACCTAAGTCAACTTCTTGAAGGCTGAACTTCCTTTGGCCGTTCACACACAAAGTAAGAAACTAGATTATTTCCTGATGTATCCTTTTTTTTTTTGGGCCAGAGTCTCCCTCTGTCGCCAGAGTGCGGTGGCCTCATCATAGCTCACTGCAACCTCCAACTCCCGGGCTCAAGTGATCTTCTTGCCTCAGCCTCCCGAGTAGCTGGGACTACAGGTGTGCACCACCATGCCTGGCTAATTTTTTCTATTTTTAACAGAGATGGGGTCTCACTCTTGCTCATGCTGGTCTCGAACTCCTGAGCCCAAGTGATCCTCCTGCCTCGGCCTCCCAGAGTGCTGGGATTACAGGCGTGAGCCACCGCGCCCGGCCCCTTCCCTTGTTCTCAATTTGCCTTATTTCCTTGATTACAAATCCAAAGATAACATTTTTTAAGTAGTGATCAGCATCTTCACTCTGCTCTTTCAAATCATAATATTCCATGTTCTGCAAATGATTTGCCATTTATTACGTTATTTGAGGCAAATCCTGAAGTGCGATTTCCTGGCAGGCAGCTGGATCTCACGCATCTGCTTCTCAGGCTTGATAAACCCGCACCTCTTGGAGGGCGCTGTGACCGCCGTCGTCCTCCACGTTAGCTCACGCGGGGAAGCCACGCACACAGCGGAACGCGCCCCCTGAGGTTCCCCGCTCAGCACAACACCCTCGGTACCTCCCTGTCTGGCGACCAGCAAACGGGACGGGAACGCCACAGCGTTCTTTGACAGCGTGCAAGGTAGACAACGCGGCTAGCGCGCCGTCACCCAGGCAGGCGACTCCACGGAGGGCTGAGCCGCGTCCTGCGGCGCGAGAACGGCGCGAGGGTCCCCGCGGACGTGAGCCAGAGCCGGAAGTCCCCGAACCGGCGCCCCACTACCGATGCGCCCACGCGACGGAGAGCAGCACCTCCGCCGGAAGTGGCTAGGATCCAGACCGGAAGTGACGCTATTTCCGTGCGCCGGGGTTCTCCCCGAGAGCACCTGCTTCCGGGCGGGCGGCGCGCGCTCCTCCCTGCTTGTCTGGTGTTTCTGCGCGGGGCGGCGCGGCCGCGGTCCCCCGCGATGGGCAAGAAGGGCAAGAAGGAGAAGCGGGCTCGCGGGGCGGAGAAGACGGCCGCCAAGATGGAGAAGAAGGTGTCCAAGCGCTCGCGGAAGGAGGAGGTGAGCGGTGCCCGCGGGCGGAGCAGACCGGGCAGACCGGGGCAGACCGGGGGCAGCGGCCCGACGCCCCACCGTGCGGCTTGGCCGAGTCCCTGCGCCCTCGGGGGCGGCGGGTCCTCGTGTGCGCCGTGCGCCAGCGCCGGGCCCGCGGGAGAGCTGGAAGCCGTAGGTAGGGCCCGGCGCCGCGCCCGGGCACAGCCTGAACCTGGCCCGCCTCCTCCCGCGCCGCCTCGTGTGCCCGCCCGGCCCTCGGAGAGCACGGGAGCTGCTGCTTTTGACGCGCTTGCCTTTCGTCGTGTGGTGTCCCGTGCGTTTCTCCTTTACCCTCTCCGTTGGGTAGAAGCAGGGTGGTGGGAAGAGGCTGAGGGTTAGCATAGGAGGCCTTGGGGATGTCTGGGCCCTCCTCGGCAAGGTGTGCGATCTGGGAGTAAGGCCGTTAACTTTTCTGAGCCTCGCTCTTCTCGTCTTTCAAAAGAGGACGAATAATTATCACAGCATCCCTGAGGCGTGAGCATCAAGTGCTGTCAAGTAAGTGAAGAAGCCGCTGGAACTAGGGTATTCGATTGTTACTGCAAGTTCAGAACTTGTCCCCGAGGCTGCATCAGAAGAACGAGGACAAGTGGTTTGAGGAGAAGGAAAGGGGAGTTTATTAATTTGCTGGCAAATTAGGCGTATGGCAGACTCTCGTCTTAAAGTACCACAGTCCTGACTATAAGCAGAAATACAGGGCTTTTAAAGGGAGTTTTCAGCTTGGGGCTTTTGCTGTTTAACTATAGTTGATGGTCCTGATCAACCCCATCTCCCATCCCATCTCTGGGGAAGAGGATCTCGGATCTGGTGACCTCTGCCCAGACAGTTCTGTTGAGCCCTCTCCTGTGGTACAAAGAACAGAGGACACTCCCTTGCCCCGCTGATTACTGGCCTTGCGCAGGAATGCAGGTTTTAATTCCCAAAAGGGGGGGGGTGTTTTAAAGAGACAACTCGTAAAACATTTTACTGGTTTTCAGGCTGTTCTCTCTGTTACACTGTAACAATTGATATATTTTCTCTTCCCTCCCACCACATCCCAGGATCTGCAGGTGGATCAGTGCTGAGCTTGGGGTTGAGTGTTCTGCTTTCTGTTGACTGCTGCTCACGGGCCAGTGTCTATTGAGTGTTTGCTGTATGCCAGGCACCGTGCTGCCTGGGCTCTAATCCTTACAGCCTACCAGCCAGGTAGCACTGGCATTCCCATACGACAGTCAGAAAGTCAGAGACCAGCATGTTACGCACCTCGGGGTCACACAGCCATGAAGTGGTGTGGAACTGGGGCGTGACCAGACATCCCCAGTCCAGAGCTCTTGACCACATTCCTTTGCCCCTTCTTCCTAAGTCATTCATCTGTCCACTTCCTCCTCTGTCAGATAATGGGGTTGGACTTCCCCAGAACTCTCCTTAGGCTCTAACATTCTAAGGTTCTTGACCAGTTAAGTGCACAGGCTCTGCAGCCAGAGGGTGTGAATTTGAATCCCACTTCTGCCGCAACTAGCTGGATGGCCTCAGAGGAGCATAACCTGCTGGTTAGGGTTGTGGCACAGAAAATCACTTCATCTGTGTGGTGTCTTTAGAACAGTGCTTGGCATGAAGTAAGCACTCAGTAACTAACTGTTAACTGTAATTTTCTCTCATCCTCGCATCTCCCTGCAGTGCCCAGCACTGCACACTGGAAATGCAGTGCGACTGGACCTGCTGCATGGCGATGGCCTTAGCCTGGTGGGCAGCAGTGCCAGGTGCATGCCGGGACTGATACAGCAGCTCTCCCTTTCAGACTTGGTGCCCCTTGTTCCAGCCCGCTCCTTCCACCTCTGAGGGGAGCCATGTGGAGCTGCAGCCAGGGGCTCTGGCCTAGTTGGGACTCCCGTAGTCTCTCTCCATCCAGCGCTGTGTGTAAAGTTCCTTTTGTTCAGTAATATGTCTTGAGCACCTACTGCATGTGTTTACATTAGGGATGTAGTGGTCCATGGGACAGCCGTTAGATAACTATCCACATAGAAGTAGCAGTGTGATGGACACTTCCACAGACTGCTGGTGGAGATATAAAAATTGGAGGAGCCACTTTCAATCTTAATTTGTCATTATCTAAGAAAATGGAGGCTACAACCTAGCAGTTACATACCTAAAGAATCTCTGAGAAAAGCTCCCCCTATCTACACAAGGAGACAGGTTCAAGAATGGCCATGGTAGTATTGTTTATAAAAACAAAACCTTGGAATTAACCCAGATGTTCCACAGCAGGAGGAGGGACAAATAAGTTGTGACTGAGTTGTAACTATGCCATAGTGAAAACAAATGGATTTAGTGTGTTAAACTTTATTCAACCATGTTGAGCAAAAAAGCAAGTTGCAAGAGAATATACAGTATGATACCATTTAATGGAATTTAAAAATGTAAAACAATACTATATATTGCTTAGGGATACACACATGTGAAATTAAAGTATAAAGAAATGCTTGTGAATAATAAGCACCAGGCTCCAGTGGTTACCTTGGGGGATGTGTCAGCTGGTACACAAGGGTGACAACTCTATCATAATGCTTTATTCCTTAAGCAGGGGTGGTACACAGGAGTGTCTTGAATTAGTTTTTGTACCTTCTTGTGTGTTTTAAATATTGCATAGTTTAAGAATAACGAGCAATGTGCCCTGCTGTGAGAGCCTCTGACCTGAGATTGGGGGGTGGGCTCGGGGAAGCACAGGACAGGATGTGGTGGCTGTTGAGGCAGAGGGAACATGGTGTGTTCATTAAAGGAATGGAGAGGACCCAGTGCAGCATTGAGGGTGAGGGTTGGGGTGGGAGGTGAGGCTGGAGAGGTGGGCTCGAGGGAGGGAAAAAGGTCTAGAGGTGTCTGGAGGTGCAAGAAAGGACAGCTAACCTATCTTCAGGCCCTGCAGAATGTGGTATGAGGGAACATGGGCTGTGGGGTGTGGGGGGGGGGAGAAGGAGAAGGAGAAAGAGGGAGGAAGGGAAGGAGGGCTCATCCCAGGTCTCAGTTTGAGCAAGGTGAGGGTTCAGAGAAGAGATTAAGGATAGAAGAGAACTTTCTAGATGGCATACAGGCCAGGCATCATTGGTGGTGGGGGTGTCTTGTAAATGTCGGGAGCTGGGCACTGGACTGAGGTAGGAACACTTGGTTCCAGAGCTGTCTCTCTGTGCCAGCAAATCAGCACCTTAACTTCGTTTTTTTTTTTTTTTTTTGAGACAAAGTCTCGCTCTGTTTCCCAGACTAGAGTGCAGTGTGTGATCATAACTCACTGCAACCTCAAACTCCTGGGCCCAAGTGATCCTCCTGCCTCAGCCTCCCGAGTAGCTGGGACACAAGGTGCACGCCACCATACATGGCTTATTTTTGTAGAGATGAGTCTCTCTGTGCTGCCCAGGCTGGTCTTGAACTCCTGGGCTCTCCCGATCCTCCTGCCTTCCCTCCTAAAGTGCTGGGGTTACAGGCATGAGCCACCACACCGGCCCTCTTAACTTCTAAGACTGCTTCTACAGTTGTAAAAATAGAGACCTTTTACACAGATAGACTGCAGCTGATACTTGCTGAGCCCCCTTTGTGCAGGCACTATTCTAACCAGACACAAATCTTGCTCTTGTAGAGCTAATATCTTACTATGTTGGTGAGGGAGAGGTAGAGGAAACAGGAAACAAATAAACGAACGGGAGAAACATCAGACCTTGCTGTGCAGACAGTGAGGAAGGTAGGATGGCCCAGGCCTGGGTTTACGAGGAGTGTCAAAGGTGTTTGCCGTGAAGTCAGGGTGGACTTGTCTAAACAGAAGATTCTTCAGGGGGAGTGTGAGGGCTTTGGGATGAGATAATACTTGGTAGTGCACACATCTACACTTCTAAGCAAACTGCCTTTGAGGTCAAGCTCTAAATATTTTTGAATACGTCAAATTCTGCGCATTTGACACACAGGTGGAGTATGTTATGATTCATAGATTTGGTGGAACCCTAATCAGATCACACTGGCAGAGGAGGAAAGCTGACCATGTTTTAAGAACAAGGCTCATGTGTGCCTGCTTATCTGCCCTCAGGAAGACCTGGAAGCTCTCATAGCCCACTTCCAGACACTCGACGCCAGAAAGACTCAGATTGTGGAAACCCCGTGCTCCCCACCTTCACCACGGTAAGCAAGCAAGGATTCTTTTCATTATGTTGTTGGACTGTTTCCTTTTCTTCTATAAATCAGAAAGCTGCTTTAAATTGGCACTATGGGCTGGGGTGTTGGCTCATGCCTGTAATCCCAGCACTCTGGGAGGCCGAGGTGGGAGGATCACTTGAGCTCAGGAGTTCGAGACCAGCCTGGGCAAGAGCAAGACCCCCGACTCTGCCAAAAATAGAAAAATTAGCTGGGCATGGTGGTGCGCGCCTGTAGTCCCAGCTACTCAGGAGGCTGAGGCAGGAGGATCGCTTGAGCCCAGGAGTTAGAGGTTGCAGTGAGCTGTGATGACACCATTGTACTCTAATTGGGGCAACAGAGTGAGACTCTTTCTCAAAAATAAATAAAATAAATTGGCACTGTGTTTTTATCAGGCACTTGGCACGTTTTCATCATTAAACCCTGTTCCCGATCACCTTCTTGGAAATAACTGGAGTAGCTGGCCAGTGTTACTATCCTGCAGGAACCTGGGAACCAGGGCTCCAGCTGCTCCTCCTGGGAGGTTCTGCTGGGTCGGAAAGTTCTCCAACTGGCAACAACGTGTGGATAGAAGTGTTGCCTCAGTGGACTTTTATTTTGTTTTTAAGGTATTTTAAAAGTGCATTATCACAGGTGAAAAGCTGAAAATCACCATAGCTTTTTGCTATGTTTGTAATGCTTTTAAATTCTCATGTGAAAAGTTTGATTAGTAAACATGAATTGTACATAAGCCATTTTAAATGTATTTGTAAATTATGTGAAAAAAATCCCAAGTCTTGCAGGGTTTCAAACACTGGTAGAGTGAGCTGCAGTGAGCAGGCTTTGGTCTCGTCCAACTTCTTATTCCTCTGCATGAATTCTTGTCGTCTCAGCTTCTGAGTTTTCATTGTTTTATAATTTGATTTAGGGTTCTGTAATTCTTATATTTGCTGTTCATGGATTAGAGGGAAGACACATCCAGTTAGGAACCTACAAATAATACAGTGCCCCTGATAAAAAGATACTATATCATTCAGAGAAGGGAAAAATGTGTAAACTTAACAGGCATCTTGGCCTGTTTTGGTTAGTTGAGAAGTGGTTTGCTTCATTTCCCTCTGAATGAGACTAAACTTGCAGGACTGTTCTCTTCCTAAAGCTGTCACAAGCCTGAATGGAAGCCAGGATTCCACCCTTTGGGAGAGGAAGTTGTTATTGTGGGAGGTGCAGAGGTGCAGGGACCAGTGGTTACCCACTGACCTCAGACGCAGGGTTAAGTGGTCACTTGCTCAGAGGTAAGGGGAATGCAGTAATCAGCCCCTGAGTAGAATTTGTGGTGTGGGGGCCCCTCCCAAAGGTGTAAGTCCTCCCTGTTTTCATTTAATAGTGTCTATGAGGAATTGGGTTTTATTTTTCCCTTTAGTTGGCATGTTGTCTTTGAGGCCAAACAAATTATACATGGCAGATGTACATTTTCATTTGAATTGTTGGAGCAAACAATTCTTTGAGATCTTTAAGGCTTCAGATGTACCAGCACTCCTGAGGAAAGCCACACTGAATGTGGATTGATGTCTTTTTTTTTTGATAAGATATTTTCGAACTTTTCCTGGGGAAGGGGATGGAAGGGATGGGCAAAAACCTACCTAACGAGTACAGTGAACACTATCTGGGTGTTGGGCTTACTTATAACCCTGACTCAAGCGTAACAAAATACATGTAACCAAACACATTTGTACCCCTGTAAAATTTTGAAATTAAAAAAAAAAAAGAACTTTTCCTAAAGTAACATTGCCCAAAAAGTCAGGTTTAATGTCAAGACGTGATTTAAATGTTGGCAGTTCTCTGGGTCAGCTGGGCGTGCGTCCTGACAGAGGGGAGCAGTTGCTGAGACTGATGTACAGTGAAGTTGAGACCGCCTGTCTGCTAACCATGCAACTTCTAACTTTCTACCTCTGAATCCTATTTTTTAAAAAACCTATGAAAATTATCAGTTTTTAAGTATGCATGTCCCCGTTGTTGGCTCGGGTGTGAATGGGGACATGACCCTCAGCTGCATCGGCATTGCCCCTGCCTGTGTGTCTTCCACACTTGGATAAGGTGGGCTGTGGCTGGCTGTGGGCCTCAGGGATGGTTCTGTGCTTTGGGCCTGACGTAGATCGTTTCCCAAGTTGTATTCGGTACTTTGCCACAGGAGATTAATAGGTGTTCAGTGAAAAAAGATTTGGGGTCAAAGGAAATACTGTTTATTCTTTTTAAAAAACTTTCTTATTGTGATAAAATATATATAACAGAATTTGCCATTTTAATCATTTTTAACTGCAATTCAGTGGGATTACTTATATTCACAATGCTGTGCAACCATCCGCACTATCTAGTTCCAAAACTTTCTCCTCACCCTAAATGGAAATGGAAGCTGTTCCCGTGAAGCAGTTACTGCCCACTTCCCCCTTCCTCAGCCCTTGGTAGCTTCTAGTCTACTTTCTGTCACTGTGAATTTGCCTATTCTAGATATTTCACATAAGTGGAGTCATATATTTGTCTTTTTGTGACTGGCTTCTTTCACTTAGTTTGTTTTAAGGTTCTTCCATGTTGCAGCATGTGTCAGAACTTCATTCCTTCTTAAGACTGAATAATATTGCATTTTGTGGATATGCCACATTTTGTTTATCCATTCATATATTGATGGACACTTGGGTTGTTTCTGCCTTTTGGCTGTTGTGAATAGTGCTGTAATGAACATTTGCCATACAGGTATCTGTTTGGGTATATACCTAGGAGTTGAATTGCTGGATCATGTGGTAATTCTGTGTTTAGCTTTTGAGGAACTGCCAAACTGTTTTCCACAGCAGCTGCGCTATTTTAATGCTGGTTTTCTTACTGCAGAATTTCTCAGCCTATGAAATGTTCCTATGCACAATAAATCCCCAAGAGAAAAAGGGAGTTTTCGGATGTCCCAAGCTTATGTGGCTGTAAAAGCTGCTTTTTCTTTGAGAAGCGTTTGTTTGGAATTGAAGTTATGGAACACACCTTGGGGAGTAGTGTCAGAGAGGACTTTGAAGGAGGGTGTTTTCCAGTGGCTGGCCCCGGTAGCCACTGTGTCTTTGCTTACCTTCAACCGAAATGGTCAGAATGTTTTTCCTTACAGCCATTCTTTTGTCCTCATGTGTGAAATAAATAGAAGGTTACTTACATTTTCTAGCTGGAAGGTATCTGGGATGTATATTGAAATACTTAAGTACAGGACTTTTTAGAACAGTTTTGGTTGTGATTTAAGAGGATAGACCCTTAAAATAGGACAGTTCTGGAAAATTTGATACATGAGTAGAAGTACCTTGACTTCTTATTACCTAATGATTTTTAAAAGCCAGGTGCTGCGTAAGATAGCCCAGATCCAGGGCTCTCCTGGGAGCGTGGCCCTGGGCATTGGTATAGGGGCCAAAAGGTGGTTTTAAAGGTGGCACCTTTGCTTCCTTTCTCAGTGCCAGGCTCCTCTTCCATGGAAGTTTAGAAACGGCTGGTCCCTGGTGACGGAGAAGGAAGGGGCCAGCAGTCAGATTGGGCTCCGGTACGTGACTTTGTGTTGACCTTCTGCTTACGTCTCTTGTAGGTTAAATGCCTCCTTCTCTGCCCATCCTGAGAAAGATGAATTAATCCTTTTTGGAGGTGAATATTTCAATGGCCAAAAAGTAAAGTATATATTTTTTTTCTTTTCCTTCCAAATTATCATGGGTATCATTTGGAGTAAAATTAACTTATAGCAGTGACATCAAATCTGAATTGGTCATTTCACTCCCTGCTCATGTGTCTCGCTCCTGACCCATTGGGCCTGGTGTGAGATGTTGTCCTTCACAAGTCACCAGGGCAGTCAAGGCACTGGAGTGACTGTGTTGACATCAGTCGTGCAGGGGGTCCTCTTGTCCTTGACTCACGGCTGTGCCTGCGCTCTGCCACACAGCTCCTCCTGTCACTGCCTGCTGGGCTTGATCAGCACCCTCTTATCATGGTTGATTGTGCATACTATTCTTCCTCTTGATAGGCTTTTACATTTCACACTCACAGTTTTCAGAGTTGTCTTGAACAGGGAAAGTGTGATAAATTTCAGGGCTAGTTTTTATTTTTGAGCAGGCCAGAAAGACCTGTGTTTCAGAGTTGCGTATGAAACAGTTAAAAAAGCGTGAGCTCACCTTCCCTCCAGCCGACAAGGAGCCTGGTCAGTCAAACGACTTCATTTGTCCATCTTCCTCTCTGAATTTTCATGCATTTAAAAACTAGGCTTGAGTTAGAATGACAAACCTTACTGAGCAGCAAAGGCTCTCAGTACCTTACACTGATTACTGGGCATGGTGGACATTTGGTCTTTTCTATTGTATCGTCATCCCAGAGGATCCTAGGGGACCAGCTGCATGGCCTCCCGACATTGTTATCGTTTATATTGCTTTAGGATTCAAGTTTTCCAGGGAATTCTAATGATTAAGGTCATTCTTGAAACTTACTGTCACCTGCCTGTAAACGTATTGTTCATGACATTGAAATTCCTCTTCCTTCCTGTAGACTTTTTTGTATAACGAGCTCTATATCTACAACATCAGAAAGGACAGCTGGACTAAAGTCGACATCCCCAGTCCACCTCCACGGCGCTGCGCCCACCAGGTAATGCCAGTACTGACTGTCAGCCTTTCTTTTCCCGTGTGAGAGTCGTATAGACACTTTTAGAGTTTATGAACGACAGGTAGCCTGGTGTAGAGAGGCTGGGCCCGGCCCTGCTGTTGTCTAACTGGGGCTTCTTACTAAGCTTCACACTTCATTTCTTCACTGTGAAATGGGGAGGTGAACACCTGCTGCCCCAGGTGGTGTGACGATCATATGAAGTCCTCCGTGTAAGAATACCTAGCGTTGTACCTGGCGTGGAGCAGCCACTTGGCACGGTGCTTGCTCCCCGTCTGAGTGAGAGGACCCCGTAGGCCCAAGATTTGGACTAGAGGGTGAAGGTGAGGAAGCAGGATGTTCAGGACAGGCGTACATGGTGGAAGGCAGATGATTGTCTTAGAGTAAAACAAGTCAGTACTGGGGCTGGCGAAGTCGCACTAAGTGGCCTGTCGGCTGGTCTCTCCCACAAGGACAGCATTTCCAGAGCTTTTGTATCCCTATCAGGAAGTAGTCCCTGGTTTTAGACACTCTGTGAGCTCCGTGAAGATGGGCATTCTGTCTTTATTCGTTACTATAACTCTACTTACAGTAGTTGGGTTCGCTCAGAATATGATCTGAATGAGCACCTGCCTTTCCAGTGTGGGAAGGATCACTGTATCAGACTACCACAGTGTGATCAAAACACTCCTGTACGCACTGGGATCCCCTTTCTCTGATTCTGTGCTCGCAAGTAGCTACTGACCTGAGACGGGGCCCGAGGGGAGAGCCTGCCTGCCCGACCTCATGAATGTCTTACACAGAGGCAGGCCCACAGGTGTGTGGATAGGCTTGTCTTCTGGAATGAGGGAATTCACTTACTTTCTGGTTTAAAAATCTGATCTTAATACGCTTGGATTTTAATAAGTAAGTGGATCTCGATAAGTTCGAGTCTGTCCACCAGAGCCTGTTGTGGTTCTGGAGAATGAACGATCGGTTTCAGGCCTCCAGGCAGGACCATCCTGTCCTGCAGTGAGTGCTCCAGCGTCTCCAGCTGTCTTGGGTTGTCGGGGCCCAGAGGGTGCTGGTGTCCTGGAGGAGCAGTTGTGCTTCTGCTCCGCACCCTTCCCTGTCGGGCAGCCTCTGGGGCTGCTCTCGTGTTTATTTTCTTACCCATTTTAATCACCATTATTAACTGCATTCTTGAAAAATCAATGTCATGAAAGCCTTTGCGATTTTAAATCAGTTGTTTTGGCAGGATGCTCAGCAGCTCTCATGCACGTGGATGCTGGTCTTGTCTGGGGTTTGATGAGACCCACGCAGCCAAGGTTGTCGTGCTGTTACATGATGAGTTTCACGATGAATCAGAGCGGTGGGAGACAGGAAATTGGTTGTAAGGCCTTTTGCCTATAGGTCATTGCAGGTCAAATTCTACTACATGTAACACTGGGACATAAAAAGGCTTTTGTTCCGGACGAGTTTAATGAGTGCAATGTTAGAAGTCATGTTCTTTATCTTCTCTGTAATCAATTAGGAGGCAAAAGGAGAAGAAAACGAAAAGATCCTGGATTTTGGAGGAGTGAAATTTTAGTGTGTAATTTGAAAGTTCAGATGGCTTTTTCGAAAATGAATGCAGTGCAGTGAAATAAAGGGTTATACTTTCTGTTGACTGTGTGATAGAATGACTTGAGTGGGCTTCAGCAGTTTTCTCTTCTCAGTACACTGTTTCCCGGGAGAAAAGAAGGTACCTGCGCTGCAGACAGCTTGCGCTTGGCCTGTTGAGGACACAGGCGCTGGCTGCCAGTGAGGCTGTGGCGTGGGGTGTGGTGAGGAGGAAACAAAGGTTGTGAGGTCATGACTCTTGATTCACTGTGTGGTTTGTTTTCCCCAAGGTAATCACTAACTAAAACTCACTTGAAATGAAATGCATTTTCTCATAAGAAAGGGTGAAAAAGAAAAAAGTTTGAGTTGGTTAAAAAATGACAACCGTATTCCTATTGGCCTGAGCACAGTAATGAATAGTAAGTAGTTTATGGGGAAGAGTTAATATGTACAAAATGTTTATTCATGAAATAAGCAAAACTTCACTGACAGTGTCAACTTGAGCAGCAGAAAGGATTAGCTGACAGCTAAATAGCCTTATTCCAGTCCATCCAGGCAGGCCTCACAGGAGTCCTTCTGTATTCATCCACTCAGGAAGTACTTCTTGAGCATCTTTTATGTACCAGGCCCCATTCCGGGTGCTGAGGATGCAGTGACAGGACACATTTGGCACTCCCAAGGTGTTCCCTCTTTTGTGCCTTCTTTGGTCTTGATGATGCCTGGTTTTGTTAGGACTTTCACTGGCTGAAACCTGAGGCTGATGTCAGAATCCATTCATGGAGTCTTTGTGTTACTTTGGACTCTATTGGTTGCCCTTTTTTTGGCATTTGGAGGGAGGATTGTGAACTTAAGGTTTTCCAGACATGATTTTATTCCAGTTAAAACAACAACAAACAAACCCAAATGCCTGGGAAGCCCACAGCATCATGGACAAGCAGGAAAGTGGGTGCTGGCGAGGACAGCCTTACTGTGCCCTCCAGCAGGTGGTTGTGCACTGGTTACTTGGCTGTGTTTTGCCTTGATTAGATCCAGGGATTGTGGGTTGTCAGCAGTTTAAACTGTTACTTGAGAACCACTGTGTGTATACCACTACATGGATGTATATATATTTTAAAGATTTTTTTTCTTGCTTTATTTCCAAAACATATAAATTAATCACTCATATGAGAATGGGTGGAGGGATATAAACTCTTTCCGTAAGTTTGCTAGTGCAGGGAAGGAGAGCATCTGTGGCTGGGGCAGCCTGACTCCACGCCTGTCCCCTGGAGTCTAGCCGGATGTCCTCTGCAGAGCTGAGCAACAGTCCCCGCTCACACCTTGATTAGCTTCTCTTCAAGAATAGTCCTTTCAAAGTCTTGCACGTTTATTATTAGATCAGTTTTAACTGACCTTGATAAAAGTAAGTTCTTGGAGAAATTGCGCGCTGACTTGTCATCTGAGTTAGATTTCCTTCCTACCAGTCTGCGTTCCATTCCATTCATTTACTATCAGGTTACTAAGTATGAAATGTCCAGTTTCCTTAAGTACTAAGTTTGGTTGATATCTCTGGCATTTCACTTTGACACTTCTTGTTTAATTTTTATTGTGAAGGTACATCCTCAGTCTTGCAAATGCACGTTTTAGCTTGTGATTATTTTTCAAAATTTTTTTAGAGTAATTTTTGTGAAACCATGGATAAGTCAGAAATTCGTGTTGTTTTCAAATACGAGTTCTGTCATGGAACCAATGCAGCATAGACAGCACAAAATATCAACGAAGTGTTTGGGAAGGATGTGGCTAATGAACACACAGTACATTGATGGTTTGAGCAGTTCCATTCTGGTGATTTTAATCTTGAATATGAGCCACGTGGGTGACCTGAGACCAAGGTGGATAATGATGAGCTGAAAGCTATAGTGGAAGTGAATCCATCTCAACTATTCCAACAATATTGGACCATTTGAAACAAATGGGCAAGGTAAAGAACCTGGATAGATGGGTTCCACGTGAATTAAATGAGCGTCAGAAGAGAAATTGTCTTGAAGCTTGCCTTTCTTTGCTGTCATGACATGAAGGTGAACCATTTCTACACCGTCTTGTTACTTGTGATGAAAAATGGATTCTTTTTTACAATTGCAAGCGTTTGGCACAATGGTTGTATAAAGACAAAGTGCTGAAACGCAGTCCAAAACTGAATATTCATCAGAAAAAGCTAATGGTGTCTGTTTGGTGGTCCAGCGCTGGTATTATCTATTACAGCTTCATGAAACCTGGTCAATAGATTACAGCGATGTCTACTGCAGCCAGTTAGACAAAATGATGAGGGTGCTTGTTATGAAGTAGCCTAGATTGGTGAACAGAGACAGGCCAATCCTCTTGCAAGACAACACTCGACCACATGTCGCGCAAACTACAGCAGCTGGACTCTGTCATCCACCATATTCACCAGACCTTGCACCAACTGACTACCACATCTTCCAGGCTTTGGACCACTTCTTGCAAGGAAAAACATTCAGTTTTCGACAAGCCGTGGAAATGCCTTTCACGGTTTCATCGCCACTCGCTCTCCACGCTTCTTTGCTGCTGGCATAAACAAGCTACCATTAAGATGGCAAAACTGTGTCGATAGTTTAGGCACATACTTTGATTAATTGTACTGCTTCTTGTTTGAGATGTAATAAACTACGCTTTTGATTTGAAATTGGACATTTCATATTTCATGACCTAAATAGTTATGAAATGAACTAATTGGAAGTAACATTTAGCTGAGATTATAGAAACTTCTGGGTGTGAGCCATCAGCTGCTGTTGCCAGCCCCAGTCAGCCACTGTGTTCATCATTCTCTTCTTGTCCAGTGAGTTTTTCTTTTCTCATTTTTTTTGTTGTGTCACTATGATATGGAGCTGTATAGTTATCTTTATCCATAAATAGTAGGTTAAAAATATTTGAACAGGGCACATTATTGGAAATAACTAGATTTTAAAGCAGACCTTGTTGAAGGTGAGTGAACTGTGTATTTTTATAATAGTGCGACTTCAGTGGCATCCACCTCGACGCGTGCATGCAGCTAGTTTTCTGTAGACAAGCCTAGTCAAAGATGTTTTAGTTTAAGCATCATTGATAGTTCCAGAAAACAAAATGCTCACCAGATGTGAGATACACATGCTTTCTTTGTGCAAGAGAAGAAAACAAGAAAAATCTGTTTTCTTAAGTCTTTTGGGGTGGCAAGTAAAGAGAGGTTTTCTTTAGTATATATTTTTTTAAGTTTAAAAAAATAATTTATCAGGAAGTACAGATTTATTTTATCATGATTTATTTTTAACTGGTTTCTCTCTGGGGTACAATTTTGTATTGTTGAGACGCAAAGTATGGACCTCTGGCTTTTGGTCTAACATTGCTGCTTGACCAGCAAGCTTTTGACCAGCCATTTGCTTTGTTTCTTTGACTTGAAATTTCTAATTATATTGGGTGACTGGGATTGTATTAGGTGACTAAGGTCCCTTCTGCACTTGAATCTTTCAAAGATGGTTCTGGTTTGAAGTCATTAGGGGAATAATTTGCCTAGCCCCTCTCATCTAGTGATTTTGAAAGCATTCTTGAAAGAAGGTAGAAAAGGTTCCAAGTAACTTAAAAATCTCAGCATTAGATCCCAAACAGAAGTTATGTTTAGTTCAGGTATTTCTATACAGTATTTTTTATTTTCTTGACATTGGGTTCATTGATTTTTTTTTTTTCCTATTGTTTATACCTTTTTCTTCTTCAGTAGTTCCAATTCTTTGTTGTTTTCTTCCTTCCACTTTGGGTTTAATTTGCTTTCTCTAGCTTCTTAAGGTGGATGCTCAGATAATTTCTTTTAAATCTTCTTTTCTAATACAAGCATTTAAAGCTATAAATTACCTTCTGGGCATTGCTTCAGCTGCATCCCATGAATTTGGTATGTCGTATTTTCATTATAATTCAGAGAATTTGCTTTTACTTAATTTAACTAATTAATTAATTTATTTTTTGAGACAGAGTCTCGCTAGGTCACCCGGGCTAGAGTGTCTGGCGTCAGCCTAGCTCACTGCAGCCTCAAACTCCTGGGCTCAAGCCATCCTCCTGCCTCAGCCTCCCGAGTAGCTGGGACTACAGGCGCGCACCACCACGCCCAGCTAAAGAATTTGCTTTTAGGTGTTTTCTTTGACCTGTGGGTTATAGTATTTAGAAGTGTGTTGTTTAATTTACAAGTATTTGGGGATTTTCCAAGTGTCTTTTTGTTATTCATTTCTAATTCAATCCTTTTGAATTTGAGAATTATAACCTAACACGATCTATCTTGGTGCATGTTCTGTGTGTGTTTGAAAAGAATGTACATTTGCTAGTTGTTGTGTGTCCTTATTAGG
Organism: Daubentonia madagascariensis; assembly: GCA_023783475.1. Taxonomy (NCBI): domain Eukaryota; kingdom Metazoa; phylum Chordata; class Mammalia; order Primates; family Daubentoniidae; genus Daubentonia; species Daubentonia madagascariensis. Next base: position 4,956,157 of record JAKFHU010001784.1, on the reverse strand, counting down.
TTAGGTTGGTTGATGCCATTCAAGTTTTCCAGATCCTTACTGACTTCTCCCTGATAATCTTCCCTGTTCTGAAGTTGACTTTGTCTGCTATTAGGATAGCCACCCCAGATTTCTTAGGATTAATGTTTACATGTATGTCTTTTCCTTTCTTTTTGCTCTTAACCCACTCGTGTCTTTGTAAAGTGCATTTCTTGTAAACAGTGCTGTGGTCGAGCCTTATTTTTTATTTATTTTGACAGTCTTTGCTTTTGAATTGCTGTGTTATTCCCTTACATTTAATATAATTATTGATATGGCCATCGGTAATGTTTTTGATAGTGCTGTTCCTGTTTGTCCCAACTGTACTGTATTTTTTATCTTTTTTTCCTGCCCTCTTTTGGATTTTAATATCCCATTTTTATTTTCTCTGTTGGCTTGTTAGCAATTCCTCTTTTTTCTTTTTTTTGTTTTGTTTTGGTTGCTGTAACGTATGCAATGTACATCTTTAACTTATGACAGTCTGTCTGCTTTCCGTGGGCAGGCACATGCCGTCTCCTGGAGACTCCGCCGCCCATGGCTCCTGGGGTCCTGAGAGGGAGTGGGCCATAAGGGGCTCCCTGCCTGGAGTGCTTGGTGGTATCTGATGACCGACTAGGGATACCCTTGTTTCTGATTCGATTTTGGGCTGGGTGGGTTGGCAGCTGGAGAATGGCAGCTGTGCTCTCTCCTCTTCATCCTCTGCTGGCTGGTTGGGGATGGCGAGAGCTCCTGTGGCGTTGGCCCAGAGGGCGTTGATGCCACTGCTTTTCTTTGCCTTTATTGCTTTGCTTAAATCTTTGAAAAGTAAGCATTAGTAATGTCACATGCATACTTCCTACTATGTGTATGTTTTATTTGTGAGGGTAGTTTAGGTGAACAGTACTTAAAGCTAGGAAGGGACTCAGGGCAGGCAGACAGCTTTGTTACAGATGTTAATGGAAAGAAAACACTCTGTTAGGTTGTGTGATACTAATGTTAATTTTTGAAGTAACTGTCCATTTTAATGGGATGTGGTATTGTCTAAATGTAAGTGGATGTTTCTTTTGTAGCTTAGGAATACGTGAAAGTTTATTAGACTTTTGACCAAGGACAGCAAGCCCTATGGCGACTTTTTCAGGGACCTTCCCGTCAGAGGCAGGAGGAGAGGATGGCTGAGTGGGGGGCCGACTGCGCTGGGTGTTGGGCTTGATGGTGCCACCAGTGCTGGTCACCCATGGAGCCGGCCCTTCTGCTGTGTGGCTGTGCCCTGACCTGTGTCCTTTCTCTTGGCAGGCGGTGGTGGTGCCTCAGGGTGGTGGACAGCTGTGGGTCTTTGGAGGAGAGTTTGCTTCTTCTGATGGAGAGCAGTTCTACCACTACAAGGATCTCTGGGTCCTGCATTTGGCCACCAAGACCTGGGAGCAAGTCAGGTAAGATGCTGGATGAGGAGCCCAAGCTCGGGGCTCAGCTCTTCTGAGCCGGTGTGCTGAGTTCCAAGTGACAGGGTCAGAGCACTTAGAATACTGGGGCTTGGAGGAGCGTGGGGTGCAATCTCAGGAGACTGATCTTGCCGTGTTGCTGCTCACGCAGATAAGCCAGGCTGGCTGGAGGGGGTGCTGTGGAAGGTGTTGCAGGGATTGGCTGCTCCTCTTGTCAGCACCTCACTTGTCTGTCACGGTGCACTCTCCTCCAGTGGCCGTCTGTTTACCCCTGTGGAGGCTGCTCTAGGTTTAGAACTTGCTGGCAATGGGGGGGAGGGGCGCTTTCTCTCTCTACCTAGTGTAGAAACAGTGGAGCTGTAAGAGGAATAATGGGAAAACTTTTACATTTCTGTTCACTAAGCCAGGCTGGCATCTGTTGGTGCTGGATTTCTGCCTCTTGTGGAAATAAATATCAATCATGTGGTTTTTTTGCTGCACATTTATCACGGGTATCTCTAAGCAGTCAGAAGCTACACATCTGTCTCTCTCTGTGTGGAGAGACAGACAGTATATTTGCATATAATTTATTTAAGAGAATACACCTAGAGAATGACAGATTGAAATTGGAGTTGTCAGCTTCATTCTAGTGTGTGGCCTGGCCTGATCACTAAGGCTGTACAAACCTTAGTTATAGGGCACCATCTCTCTGCTATTAAAGCAGTAAACCAGAAGTTTCCTTGCTTCAGTGAGACAGGCAGTTGTGGTGCAGAACCTTTTCCAGATTTTAGGACTTTGACTGGAGCGGGAGCCACTGTCATTGGAGAATGTACTATTATTTAATGATGAGTCTTTTAGGGGTGTTGAGGCCTGCTCTGCTTGGCTTTAGGCCTGGGTTGTTGCACCCATCAAGTAAAGAATCTGCTATGCCCGGAGGAGGTGCAGAGAGGTTCACCACGCTCGGCCCGCTTGTGCGAGGAGGACACAAAGGCGATCTTAAAGCAAGGACCAGAGGAGCCATGGGGGGGTCCCTGTGTTCCCCAATTCTGCAGTCCCTTTCTTGTGCGTGCTGTGGGAAAGGGTCGTTATTTTGGTAGGCACACCAATCAGGAGGTTATTTTCATATTAAAATTGATTTTATTATATATATGTTGAAACTCAGTCATTTCCCCCTTAATTTAATAGTATTTAGACCCAGAGCATGTGATCTTTGTTGTGTCTTTTGCTTTGCTTTAATTACTCCTTTCAAAACCCAATTGTTATTTTTTTGCTTGCTTGTTCATCTTTGGTGAATTGATTCGTGATATTTTCATAGCATTTTATCAGCTTTGGTAGCTTTTGTCTGTAATTTACAGGTGAGGAACAGCAGTAAGTGGCTCCGTATAACCTAGTGGCTGCTCACTGGGGCCTGGCGGTGGTGGTAGCACTTCTGTGGGAAGCTGCTGCAGTGACACTCTGAGCTGTTTGTGACATGGGCGCTTCCTTATGGCCTGCAGGCTCTGCCAGTTCCGGCACAGATCGTGGGCGTCTGTTCCAGGGAAACGGGATGCACTGTTGTTGACACCTGGTCACTTGAGGGTGGCCGTGGCTGCTGTCTCTCTGGGGCAGCTGCAGGTGGTGGCCCCTCACCCCCAGCACAGCCTCATGGTGCAGGCTTGGTGACACTCAGGAATTGTCTCTGATAAACAGACATCTCATTACTTGAATACTTGTTTATTGTAATTAAAACATGAGAGCTTTTTTAAAGGTACGTTGTAGAAACTATTAAACATTTTTTATTGAAGTGATACTGCAAACATAAAATTTAGTAACCCCTCAATTTCGGTCTACAGGTAATGTGGTGGGGCAAGGGAAGGGTTATATACTGTATGTTTTTCTTCTTGTCTGAGGGGATGTTTATGGAGCCTTCTTTCTCTGGTGGTGATTTTGGGTTCTGCTTGGCCAAAGTAACCAGTAACACGGGAGACCCAGTGGAGCATTGCTTTGCCACGTCTGCTTTGGTAGCCAGGGTGTGATGGGTGTGCTTCATAGGCAGCCTTGGTCCCAGAGGGGCGCGTGGGAGTGTCTGTCTGGTCAGGAAGGTGCAGCCTATGTGGAGTACAGATTTGGAGGCCAGGAAATTGAGGATCTACCCCCAGCTTTGCCTCTTGTCTGCCAGGAGATCTTTAGTGAACAGCTTAATTTCTGTGTTTCTGCTGCTCAGCAAAGTCCAGTTCCTGCTGCTTAGCATGTTTATGGTCGTGGGATCCCTCGTGTCTGGGCCTCGCTCAGCTGCAAGGCCCCCATGAGACACAAGGCAGGGATAACTGGTGTGCATGAGGTCTTGTTTGAGGACAGATGTCCGGCTCCCTTTCTTTGTTGTCTTCCATCCCTTAGTCAACTTGGGGTGCTGAGCCCTCCCCTTGCAAACCCCAGGTGCCCATCGGGCGCCTTGACCGTGCCTGTGGCCGCAGCCTGCCCTCTACCCATCCTGCCCGGTCGTCTTAAAGACTGTGGATGTGGCATGCCTCTCGTGCAACCCCTTCACTTGTTGCACTTGTCTGTGGTCCATCCTGTCCTGGCGCCAAGCTTATCTTAGCAGAGGTTTCCTAAGCAAAACACCAGCAGCCGCGAAGATTGACAGATCTGCCGTGTACAATTCAAAGGTTTTTGTATGGGAAATAATGTCACAAGGCACGTTAAGAACAGTGACAGGTGGGGAGCGAGTACCTACCACATGAAGCAGAGCTCATGTTCAGGAGAGAGAGGCACCTCTAGAACAGTAACAGCAGGCTGAGCGGGGAGGTCAGGGCAGGCCCCAGGGCAGGGCCGGCCAGGTGAGGGCAGAGCCACATTGTCCCTGCTCATGTGGCAACATCCCTCCTTCCATCCGAGTTCTAAATGCCTTGACCTCAAATTTACTTTGAGGATGAAACCCTAAAGAAGTACTGCCTCTCATTTTCTGCAAAAAGCAAGTACAAAAATACGTATAAAAGAATAGGATGCAGAACAACACATGCCTGGAAAAGAGCCCTGCATGTCTGTGTGCGTTTGCATGCATGTGTGTGTGTGTGTACATGTCTGCACGCTCACAAAGTGGGTCAGGGAACCTGGCGTGTGTGTGCACACGTGCACAGGAAAAGGTCTGGATTGTTTTTAGATTTTCTTCTACTTCATTGATCATTTGTTGGTACCTTTTCTAGTATCATTCTATTTGAGTTACTATTTTTTGATAGCTTGGAGGGTTTTTCTCACGTACTTAAAATTTTTTCTTTGCTTTTTCATACACTTATTATATTTTTCATGAATTTTTACCATCAGTTTTTCAAATTCTATTTTTAAAATTCCAGTGGGATGTCAACTGGATTGCATTTGCTTATAAATTGCACTTAGGGAGAATTGACGTCTTTGTAACCCTCAGTTTTCCCGTCAGGAACATTGTGCACATCTCTATTTAGTTAGGTTTTTTATTCTTCAGTAAAGTTAAAAATGTCCTACAAGTAGAATTGCAGAGTCCAAGGGCATATACATTTTTGAAGCCTTTGCCTCATGTCTAAATGTTCTTCCAAAAGACATGAGCTAGTACCCCAGCACCGGGCGGGTGGAGGTCTGATTCCTAGCACACTGCCGTGCAGAGCATCCTGATGTTTCTTCATCGCTGTCCATCTTCACCCTCACTTCATAACTGGGGCTGATGCCAGACCACGGCTGTGGCTGCAGAGTGAGCAGTTTTCTTGCCTTACTTGATAGACCTGTGGTCTGCTGGCCTGAAGGGTCCGTGTGTTCATTCTGGCCTCTTTGGTACTTGGAACGGGCCTTGTAGAGTGGTGGAGGGTTTTTCACAGTGGGCAGCTGTGAGCCTGGGGAGGAGACTCCACGGAGCAACTAGGGAGCTCGGGAGAATGCGTATTCCTGCCCTCCCCACCCCAGATACCAGTCTGCTTCAAAGCAGGTTTTACAGGCTCAGGAACCTGCATTCTACGTTGACCTCTCCCTGTGCCCCCTCAGGACGTGATGCTATGCTCTATGGCTCTGGACCATAGAGTCCCCATTCTGATCTGATGGATTGGCCTCTGACTGGGGGGTCGATCACATCCTTTCTTTTCCCTAACACTGTTCCACTGATGTAAAATTTTTAGCTGCTGCTTTTTAAGAAGTAAGAAAACCCATGTAAAATGCCTCTTAGATCCTTAATAATTAAAATAGTGTGGGTATTGCTTTTGTAATTTACTAATGATTCTAAAATGCAAGCGTTTCTGTGATTGTTGTTGGGGAGGACATGCTTTAATCAGCGTAGTGCGGGCTTAACTGATGTGGCCTGATGTAGCTGTGGAAAGTGCAGGTGGACCGGTTGTCAGTCGGCCTGTTGGATTCGTGGCTCATTTGCAGCATGCGGGGCTGTGCCTTGGGCTGCTGTGCCGAGGCTGGACTTGGTCACCACTGCACTGGCACGGCTGCTCTTGAGGCAGGACTGGTGCTGGGTGCTCTCCCTCTGTGGTTTTTAAATTGATCTGAAAGAGCGGGTAATGAGATTCAGCCACAGTGAAGACTTTTGCCGTTTCTGGGGAAGATTGCTTAGCCAGGCCTTGCTGCTGAGCCTGGGCCAGTCTGCATGGTGTGGGCTCATATCCTTTGAAAAGTGCAGAAGGCTGAGGTTTTTGTTACTGTGATCTGGCCCTGCACTGTGCATTCATTTTTTAGTTAATGTTTTTCGCTCTTGTGGGGGGAGTTAGTTCTACATTTGAGGGACTGAGGTTGAGGAAGGTTAAGTATTGGTAAAGGCACATAGAGGCTGAGTTCAGTCGGCATCTGCAGTAGTCAGTCCCTTTCTTGGCTTTTAAAAAGGTTTCTCTTGCAGTAGGGCAGGATGGATTGCTGCCATCATCTGTCCATTTTCAACGATGATGTAAATCTTTTTGATGCTGATACTCTGATGTGAGTTAGGTTTTTAATGTATAGCAAGTGTATCCAGCTCATTCTTGCATGTACTGATCCGAAGAAAGTACCTTTTGGTGAGATGATTTTTACTGGACAGCAGGAGGGGCTGGGCGTGCCCTGTGGCGTTGGGTGAGAACTGTTCTGCCATGCGTGGGGGGCCGCGTGAGCCTAGGCACATCTGGGCGCACCTGTGTGGGCCGTTGCCTGCACGTTTCCGTCTTTTTCTTTTTTTCCAGAATATTATGGGGGTACAAATGTTTTGGTTACACAAATTGCTTTTGTGCTGTTTGAGTCAAAGTTTTAAGTGTGCCCATCCCCCGGATAGTGTACATTGTACCAGTTAGGTGTGAGTTTACCCCCCCTCCCCCCACCTGCTTGATTTCCGACCAGTGTCACTTCCATATGTGCACATGGGTGTTGATTGATTAGTTCCAATTTAATGGTGGGTACATGTGGTGCTTGTTTATCCACTCTTGTGATACTTCACGTAGGAGGATGGTCTCCAGCTCCATCCAGGATAATACCAGAGGTGTTGGTTCACCATGGTTTTTGTGGCTGAGTAGTACTCCGTGATGTACATACACCACATTTTATTAATCCACTCATGGACTGATGGGCGCTTGGGTTGTTTCCACATCTTTGCAGTTGTAATCGTGCTGCTACACGTTTCTGCCTTTACACGGCACGGATTGCGCTGGATGCTGGACGTGGAGACTGAAGTGGGGGAGCACGAGCCCTGAGTCAGCTCTGTGCCCCGTCTCGCCACCTGCCACCGAGCCCACCCTGGCAAGGACCAGATGCAGCCCTGGCGCCCAGCCGTACCTGGCAGGCTGGGGCCACCCCAAAGGGACCAGGTGTCTGTTTTTGTTAAAAAGTAAATTTTATATAAAGAAAAGTACACAGTCATTTGCAGCTTGATGAAGTTTACAAAGGAAACGTGCCTGTGTCCTCAGACGAAGATGAGCACAGCAGCCTCCCAGCAGCACGCATGCCTCACGCTCACTCCCATGCGTGGTTTCCTTTTGTTTGGTTTTGGACATCATCTAAATGGACTGTCATAGAATAATGCTCTCACATGGCTTTTTTCTCTGGATATTACCTTTGTGAGACCCATCCGTGTTGCTTGTAGTAATAGTCTGTTCGTTTGTCGTGTGTGATGTTCCCCATGTAAATATGTCACTGTGTGCTCAGCTGTCAGTGGGCAACGCAGAGTTGTCAGTTGGAGTTATGACATGTGCTGTTGTCAGCATCCCATTAAGTGTATGTCTAAGTAGAATAGGGTGTAGATCCTAAGGTTTGCACATGTTCAGCTTTAGCATACACTGGCAAACCGTTTTCCAAACTGGTGGTGCCGAGTTCTGTAACCAGGAGCAGCGTGGGAGAGTCCCGGCCGCTCTGTCTGGGCCGGCACGTGGTGTGCTCAGTCTCTTGCATCTTTGCCAGTTGGGTGGGTGTTTTTGTGGCGCATTTGATACAAGTGGACACTTAGTAAGGGTCTTCATTGTCTTCTGCACTCTGGCAGTGGACGTGTTTACTTGACATTGTGAGGGTTTGAAAATGAGAGAAAAATCACAGCATTACTGACGTCAGGACCAAACCTTGAATGGAAAGTTAGCGTTGGCCGCCTTGTCTGACAGATGCGAATGCCTGGCATTAACAAACTGCGTTCCGATCTACTTCACTCGCTGTCTTGAGTGGGAGGTGCCTGCAAAACTGCCCTGATTTTTAAAAAAATCCTGATTTTGCAGCATAGATTCTATGTACTGTTTTTTACTTTCATCCTTGTATGTTTGTTTTGACTGTGCATGCACCTCTGTGAGTCGAAAGGAAGTTAGACCCTAGAGGCAGGAGTCCCACTTAGTGCAGTGGATAGCATTAGGAGGGGGAGAGAAAAGGCGTTTCCCTCCCTCCCGTGTGAACAGATAAGTGGCTGTTGACTGAAAGAGTATCAGTGATTATCTGCAAAAGTGAACTGGAAATTATGCAGCACTAAAAAGGCTGGCACCTGGTGTTTGCAGAGATCTTTCCTCTGAGGAGGGCCTGGCAGTGAGGGGGATTGGCCACACTGGTGGGAAGGAGGGGGCACAGGGGGACAGCAAGAAGCCACATTGCTGCTGCTGGGCTGTGAGGTGGAGGGGGGCAGTGCTGCTGAACCAGGGCCTGAGGTCTCCCTGCTGCAGGTTCTGGGGCTGGAGGGGGTGCAGACGCTCCTGGGCACCCCCTCTGAGCAGGGTCTTTTCCTCTTGCCCCAACCCCCTGCCTCTGCTGGTGCTTCTCACTCTGGGGGGGCCTGTGATACAGAGCAGAGCCAGGAAGCAGGGACCCCGCCGGAGAGGTCTTGCTCGTGTAACAGAATAGAGCACGTGTATGCTTTTATTTCCTTGTTTGGTTACACTGGGCCTGCTGTAACCAGTTAAGATTGCTGGTTTGTGTATTTAAAGTTTGGTTAGAACTTTGAAAGCCAGCATTTCTAAGGGTGAGCCTCATTCTTCCCCTACCTCCTGGAGGAGGTGCAGGTGAGGAAGGGGAGAGAGATTCTGGCCCCCCTTTCTCCATTTTTTTCCAGGCTGGTGCCATCCTGGGTGGTCATCTGTGACACACAGACCACTAATGAGGAGGCCAGGCTACTCCAGAACTCCACCTGATCAGTGTTTTGTAACAGCTTTTTTGAGTCATGATTCATATACCATAAAGTCACGCTTTCAAAATGTATAAATCAGTGGTTTTTAGCATATTCATAGAGTTGTGCAACCAACACTGCTATCTAAATTTAGAGCATTTTCATCCCCTCAAAAGAAACCCTGTAGCTCCCATAGGAGTTACCCTGTATCCTTCCCCCAGCCCTGCCCTGTATCTCCGTGGCCCTGCCTGTTCCAGGTATGTCACACAGATGGAATCAAGACACACGGCTTGTGTGATGGGCTTCTTTCTCTCTGCGTGATGTTTCTTAGGCTCATCCGTGTGTAGCGTGAATCAGAGCTTCGTTCTTTTTTACAGCCAGGTAATACCTCATTGTATGGGTGGGGACCACATTTTTTTCTTCTACACTTATTTATAAAGAACCCAACTCCTTTTGACACAGACACAGACACAGACACTCACACATTCTAAGGAGAAGCCTATCAAAAACAACAACGGAACTGGGGAGATCAGCGGGCCCTTCTTTAACACCAGTCTGTGTACCCCAGACTCAGGTCACTGGGAACGTTTTCTCAGAAATGACGTCTCACCTCAAAGGCAGGAAGAGAGACCTTGGCCTGGAGGGCCCACCTGCCCGCAAGGCAGAAAGCGCCATGCTCCGTCTTCAGCTCATCACTCTGACCCATGTCAAGGACCGTCCTGGAATAATGGGGTATCAGTGGAGGTGGATGGTGAAAGTAATTCAGTGAAACTTTATTTCTTTGTGTGGGTTTTTTTGTTTGTTTGTTTGTTTAAGAGATGAGGTCTCACCCTGTTGCCCACCCTGGTGTGGAACTCCCACCTCAGCCTCGGGAGAAGCTGGGATCCACGGGTGTGTGTTACCGCACCCAGCTCATGCTTTGTTTACCCCTCATCTCTTGATGGACACGGAGCTGTTCCATTTTTCTGCTGTTGCAAACAATGCTGCTATGAATATTTGTGTACAACTAACACACTTTTATATGCATCGAAGCACTTAATAGATGAATAAAAATTGATGGAATAAAAAAGCCAGTATGTGTAAGTACATTTGTGTGTGTGTTTGTGTGTGCTCTGTTGCCTCCTGATTTGAGGAAGGAACCAGCATTTGGTCTTTTAAACCCATTTAGTGTATGTACTTAAAGCGGCATCTGAGTAAAAGTCACTGTCCTAGAAAAGAAGACTCATTAGCAGAATGATTCAGAGATGCTTTTACAATCCCCTCGTGAAAGGCAGTAAGGAGTTAGTGAGATCAGACAACACCTCCTGGCCCTCAGCCTCCGAGAGTCCTGGGTGTGAAGCACACGGTGGGAACCGAGACGCCTCCACTTGGCCTTCCGGGCCTCAGCTTCCTCCTCTGCCGGGCTGGTGGGCTGAGTGGTCTCAAGGCTGTCTTGGCTCCACCAGGATACGGATTTTTTTTTGACAGTAAAGCCGCACCAGCTTGTGAAGCCAAACCCCGTCCTCCATGGGAAGTCGGGGGGTGTGTGGATTCCCTGTTGGATGGTTTGCTGGTCGATTGCGTGTATGTTGGGGGGAGATAGGGCCCACGTGTACATAGAGAGAGTCACTAGTTTGTAGAAAACTAAGAGGCTGAGGCAAGGATGTGTGAAATTGAAAAATAGCATTAGGGGGAATGGTCAGTTTTTTGGCCCATATATTTTCTTAGGTGCTGAAGCCTCCAACTTCATTTGGTATAATTTAGTGTCTTCAGTGGTTGAAAGCCAGACCACCTTGGTTTAAGTTCTGGCTCTGCCACCGACTGCCTTAGTGGGTTTCTTGACTTGTAAGTGTTGATTTTCTCATCTGTGAAAGGGGAGTAAAGGTACCATCTGCCCCTTGAGGTTGTTGTGAGGTATAAATGCGCATAAAAGGACCATGCCTAATGTAGAATAAATGCTCCATGAATGGTAGTTTTACTATTAATAGTAATAGTTAAAATGAAACAAGGACATAGTTTTATAGGCTGCCTGAATTCTAGAGACTACTACTAATTAAGGCATACAATGTGATTCCATATCCTATAAATTCAAGATTTGTTGTTTGATGAATTTGATACTTGGAAAAGTAGGGCTGAATTCCAAAGGCATACGATTTGAAGTGAAAAGGGAGGTGCCCTTGCACACGGCTCTGCTTGGACCGTTTTGTACCACTCTTGGAGGAGAGAGCTTTTCTCTTCTGAGGCTCAGCCACTAGACTGAGTTCCCTGTCGTGTTGGCCCATGTGACTTTGAGTTTCAGGGATTAAGATAGAAATTTTTCTTTCACTTAGTGTTGATGCTACCACAGTTGTGAGCTGTGTAACATTTCAGTGAAGGACTGCGTGTGCAGTGGTGAGCTGACGATGATGATGATGTGTTTCCACTGTGCCTTCTCTGTGTTTAGGTACACAAACACTTACCATTGTGTTACACTTGCCTGCAGTACTCAGCACAGTAACTTGCTGTGCAGGTTTGTAGCCCAGGAGCAATAAGGCTACACCTTACAAACCGTCCCGGTTTGTGTAAGTGCGCGCTGTGATGTTTGCACAGTGACGAAATCACCTAGCAACACATTTCTCAGAATATAGTCCTGTCATTAAGCACTGCATGACTGTATAGTGTATAGTTTTGTAAGGTGTGAACTTTAAAATAACTCAAAATAACTCAGGGAGGCATTTGTGTGCTGAGTGCTCACCTCTCTGTTTGTGCCCGAAGTGTGTGGAGTTATTTGGTACACACACGTTTTTGGTAAATGTCACTGCAGTGGCCCAATAGCAGGGGCCTGGTGGTGATGCTGACTGGCAGTGTGCCCCGTTGGAACCCCGTTCTGCACACAGCTCACTGAGCCTCAGAGCACTAGCTCCCACAGCGTTACACGTGTATTTTTATGCCGTATATAGACTCCTGGCTGAGTAGGACATGTTAATTTTTTAAGACTCCATATTTAGGGGTGACAGCAGTTGAAAAGCCTGCCGGATATTCAAATATAAATGGGCTTTTTCGAGTGGCTTTATTTTTCTAAAGAGGGATGTGAAATCTTTTTATAGAAAAAATTTCCCCTTTTAGTTACAAAACAGTGGTATTTGGCTGCTGCCACGAAAAGTTAATTGAGTCCTTCGTGCCTGGCCCAGCCAGAGGACAGACATACCGTGGGCTTCCCAGGCAAGGAGCTGACGGGGGTCTTAGCCTGGGGCCTTCAGGGCTCTGCGGAGTCGTTAGCAGTGGCACAGCTGACCCTGGGCCTTAGATTCAGTTATTAGACGAACGTTGGTGCACTCCGGTTCTCCTCTGTACCTTTTTTTGAAGTAGACTTGGATGCAAGCATACTAGTTTAGTTGTTGAATGAAAATCTGTTCCCCAGATGGTTCTTATAAAGTAAAACATCAGAAAATTTCTCAGAAGGGGGGTTTGTTTCTTGCCGAATGTGCGGTGGTTTTCTTCTCATTCAGATCCTCTAATGTGCAGCTGGTACGTTGTCCGGCCATGTCCCCTCCACACCTGGCAGGAGGGGATGTGGATGTTGTGGAGTCCGGTTGAACCGTGAAACACGGCCAGCTTGCAGGAGAGGACCATCCCCACTGTGCAGAGGGGATGCCACATGGGGTGGTTGGTCCCAAGAGCTCCCCAGCTCCCAGTGACCACGTAAACCTGCCGGGGGTGTCATCAGGCGTGCCCCAGACCCTCCCTTCTGAGCCTTGTCACAGCATTTGGTAATTTTTATCATGAACTTGGGCAAGAAAATATGTTTACTAAATTTGTGGGTGATACAAAGCTAGGAGGGAGAGCAAGTAAATTGGTTGACAAATTCAGCATTCAGAGTTTCCTTCATGGACCAAATGTAGCAAGATGGTATTTTTTGTGGAATAAGTTTCCTTTGTAGGGTGCAAGTAGATGTAAGATGAAGGAGATGTGACTGAAAAGCTGCCCTTGCTAGTGGACCAGAGGGAGTTAGTGAGCTGTGATCCGGGAGGAATTGGTGTGTGAGGAGGCCACCCGCCCAGCAGGCTTCGTAGAACAAGGTATCTAGGAAAAGGTATTGATTGCTTCCACTGGCTTTCCATGTGGTGGTCATTTCGAGTGACACACCGAAAGGGACGTTGGTAAAGGGGAGGGCGTTAGGGAGAGAGTCCAGGGTGGTCCAGCATCTGAACAATGGCGAGAACTGGACTCTTTCCGGCTTGGAGCAAGGGAGGGCCCTGGCCACCGTCCTTGCGGTGTGTGGTGCCTTGCTCATCTGAGTGCTCGCCTCAGCAGCACGTGCTGAAGTTGGAGCGGTGCTGAGGAGATTAGCGTGGCCCCTGCGCAAAGAGGACATGCAAATTTGTGAAGTGTTCCGTGTTTTTATGCTGCTGTATCCGTCCAAAGATGGGTAGTAATATCTGTTACTACTGCTGCTTGAATACCTTCCGGAGTTTTATATAGTATATATCTGTAATGTGATATTAAACTTTTTAATGAGATAATTTTAAGTGAAATTGCCATTCCAATTTAGTATGTGAAGTCAGGTTCATACATAATTAAGTTTGCCTGTAAGCAAAAAAAAATTATTCATCTGAAATTCGTAAAGGGTAGACATTTGTATCAGGTAACTCACACTTCCTTTTAATTGTGAGATTCTATGTTGGTGCATTTTTTAGGGTACCTGCCATTTGTGGGATTTTGTATAAGCCCCGTGAGTGGATTTTGGGGAAAGCTATATAACATGCATGAAAACACATGGAATAATGCATTATATAAATAGGTACTGAATTTTGTGATTGAGGTTGTAACTGTCCTTTGCAACCTGGAGTTGTGTTGGTCCTTGTGGGGGAGGTGGGAGGGGCAGGCCTCTTGGGAGAACAGGTGCAGAGCAGGTGCAGAGGGGCCCGGGGGATAGATTTCTAAGTGGGAGTTGGGGCTGGCCCTCCATGGGGGCCTGGGGAGCAGCACAGTAACTTTGCCAGCTCTCGCTAAGGCCCTGCCTGTCGGTGGCTCCAGGAGGTATCCCTGTGTTCAGGCCCACGTTGCGGCCAGAGCCGTGTCTGGGTGCCCACGCACCTGCAGCAGGTGCAACCTTGTCTGAGAGCTTCCTGGGCACCTGGTGCCCCAACCTGTCCCTCCCCCCCACCCCCTCTTCCTTTTGTCTTTGTTCCTCTCTCTGGTTGTGAAGGTGATACCTGTTCAGTGGTGAAAACTTGGGGAGTGCAGGAAAGAAGAAAGATGACAGTAAAACCACTGAAGACCCCCAGTTTAGAACCTTACGTAATAATTTGCTTTGTAACCTGCCATTTCATTACATTTTCCCGTGACACACGATATTTTAAGGAATTTGATTTTTTAAGTCTTCGTCAAATTGGTAGAATGCTACTTTTATTTACAATTCTTTGTTTACTGGGGAAGCTGATTATAGTTTTGCTTCCATCATTTGTCTGTATTCTTAAGGTTTTAAATTTGCTGCTTTTTCTATTGATTTTTATTGCCTCTTTTGTTATTTTTTCCCCCACTGATGCTGCATATCAGATAATTGCTATATATTTTTCTGTCAGTTTTAGTGAGGTGTAATTACAGTAAAATTCAATAAAATGTATATCTTTTAGGTATATAGTTGAGTTTCCACAAATATATACATCCATGTAACCATCACTGCAATCAAGATACAGAACCCCAAAAAGTTCCCTTGTGCCCCTCTAAGCCCCGGCCCCAGGCAGCTGCTGTCAACCATAGATTAATTTTGCCTTTTGAGAATCTCATATGATGGAATCTTACCATACCTGCTTCTCTTCAGGTTTTTTTTAAGATTCATCCATATTGTTTTTAAGATTTAAGGTGTTTTTAAGATTCATCCATATTGTTGTGTGTATCAATAAATGGAAAGACACAGGGTTTCACTGTGTTGCCCGGGCTGGCCTCAAGCTCCTGGGCTCAAGTGAGCCTCAGGCTCCTGAGTAGCTTGGACTCCAGATCTGCACCACCATGCTCAGCAGGAGTTCCTGTCATTGCTGAGAAGTATTCTGTCCTGTGCGTGCACCATTTGCCCATTTGTCCGTTGAAGGACATCTTGGCTGTTTCCAGTTTCTGACAGTTGTGATTAAAGCATCTATAAACGCGTGTATATGAGTCTTCATGTAGACCTGTGTTTTCCTTTCTCTTGAGTAAATATCTGGTGTCAGATTGCCAAATCGTATGCTAAGTTTATGTTTTATGTTACAAGAAACCGTCAAAGTGGTTGTACCGTTTTCTTCTTGCCAGTACCGTGTGAGTTCTGTTGCTCCTTGTCCTCGCCACCACTTGGTGTTGTCTGTTTATCTTGGACATCCTGGTGGTGTGTGGTTGGATCTCATTGCAGTTTTAGTTTGTATTTCCCTGACCACTAATGATGAACATCTTTTCATGTTTTTTATTGGCCATTTTACATCTCTTTTCCTCCGTTTTTCTATCTTGTGAACTTTCTGTTCAAATCTTTTGCCCATATATTTTTTTTCTTTCTTTTTTTTTTTTGGTAAGAAGTCCTGGCTGAGCTGTTGCCCATATTTTTATTGGGTCGTTTATCTCACCATTAGGATAAAATACATTCTGGATGTAAGTCAGTGGTCAGTTGTATGTTTGAAAATATTTCTCCCCATCTGTCCCTTGCCTCTTATATTTTAATGGTGTATTTTGAAGTTTTTTTATTTTGATGGAGTCCAGTTTATTATGTTTTACCTAAGAAATCTTTACCCACTCCAAGGTCATGGAGATTTTCTCCTGTTTTATTCTTGAAGTTTTATAGTAGCTAGCTAGATTCTATCAGGATGCTCTTGGTGGCTTGTGGATCAGACTAAATGCTACACAGTAAGTGCTTACAAAACAAATCAGTGTAATAAGAGATTTGTTTGTTTTTTTTAAAGAGCAACTAGAAATTAAGCAGATTTGTAGCTTTTTTTGTTTCCTTCATCTTAGATCAACAGGGAGTCCTTCAGGGCGGAGTGGACATCGGATGGTCGCCTGGAAGAGACAGTTAATCCTTTTTGGTGGCTTCCACGAGAGTACAAGGTTGGTACTAATAGCAGAAAAATCTCTTTCCTGAAGCATTAGGGGTGGACTTTTTATGGAAGACCATCCTGAGTACATGTGGAAATGCACCCGCCCTCTCAAATCAGGGCCAGCTTTGCCAGCACGTGGCTCAGGCATCCACACAGGGCCCCGTGCTTGGAAGGGCCCTGCACCTGTTTGATGTTGCGTTGTCACTGCACTGAAATTCTTAATCATTGTTGAACAAAGGGCCCCACATTTTAATTTTGTGCCAGACCCTGCAAATGATGTGGCCAGTCCTATCTAAAATGGGGTCCTTAAACTGTGGCCTGGTTCAGAAAATCCTGGAGGCTTGTTACAACTCTGATTGCCAGCCCTGACTTGGTAGGCCTGGGGTGGGGCCTGAGAATCTGCATTTCTAACAAGCTCCCAGTTGATGCTGATGTTGCTGGCCAGGGGACCTCAGAGAGCCGCTGGTCTATGAAAGTAAAAAATACTCCTTTTGGGGAAAGCAGCGATAACCCACATTCTGCAGTGATGCCTTAAGAGGAGGCCTGCAGTTCTCTCTCTGTTTCACGTTTACATTGGTATGGCTGGAGTGGATTCCCAGGGCAAGCTGCAGGTTCTCTGTTTTAAGCCTGTGGTCTGTATACACACCTTCTTGAGCTTCCTTAGTGCTGACCAGAAAAGCAAGACAGGTGAGCAGGTTGTTACTGATCCCTGGGCACAGTGTCGTGGGGGCTGCCGTAACCCTGGGAAGGCCGTCTTTGCAGTGCTTTTCCGTTGGCTGTGTGCCATCAGAGAAGGTGGCGTCTTTCTCTACCTTGGCCTTGTTTGATGCTCTCCTCTTCCTGTACTAGTCTCTACTACTGTTTTTAAAAAAGAATAGCAATCAATTTATTAGTTGTGACGGTGTCACTCACATTTTGAATCTAGCTGCACAAATGTTTTCTGATAATAATTTTGAGTCACGAAAGTAAATCCTCAAACATATGTGCGAGGAAGGCAGCGTTGGATGAATTAGGAGAGCAGTGTGGCAATTTTCCCACATCCCCCCATCATAGGCTTAGATGTTGTGTGTGGATTTGGCTCAGTTAAGGTTTAGGATTTTCTTCATGAATATGAAATATTTTCATTAATTCCATTAACTGAGAAAAAGGGATCTAAATTCTTAAATGCTTTTTGGGGGGAAAATTTTAAGAATATAATTCAAATTAAGCAAGTATTTTGGAAGTTCAGGGGCGTGGCCCTGGTTTCTTGGGGGGCTGTCATGCTGCATCAGAGCAGGGCAGAGAGGTCACAAGAGAATGGGTGTGAGGAGGGAGAACCTGAGAAGCCTCTGGCTTTGTGACAGCCCCTCTCTAGGGAGCTAATCCAGCCCTGCCAGAGCAAGAGCTCGCTCGCTACGAGGAGGACAGCACCAGGTCACTCAGAGGGAAGCCGCCCCCCGCCCTGTGACCCAAGCACCTCCCGCTAGGCCCACCTCAGCACAGCCACCTTGGGGATCACATTTCAGCGTGAGTTTGGGTGGGGACAGACTCGAACCATAGCAACAGGAAATGCTTTCATATCCGTAAAGGTGTTACTGGGATGTAACAATGCTTTAATTTTGTGTCTTGTATGGTTTACAGAGTGTTTTTACACACATTTTCTTAACAACCAAGCTGTCAGTTTGCAGGTTATTGTCTTGAATTAAAGATGAGGAAGCCAAGGTAACTGATAAATGGTAGAGCTTGTCCTCAAACAAAAGATTGCTGATTTTGGTCCCATTTTCTGCTCTGCCCAGCTTGCTGCCCATGCTTTTCTGACCTCCTGCCGTCCGTGCTTGGTCACTTGCTGCCATTTTGGAGAAGAGCACCTGGGCCATTTTTGAGAATTTGTGCGTGAGAGTCATTTATATTCATTCTTAAAACTTTTTTTTAAACAACTGTCAAAATGCAGACATGGGAATTCGTGAGTTTGTCAGTGCATTAATTCTGCACCTACTGTATGTGGGACAGTGAGTAAGATTTGCACAGCCCCTTCCTTTGAACTTACGGGTTACAAATTGAATCAAGTTTTAACTTGTGGCCATTTTAAAATCAGAACTTTTTTCAAAGCTATTTTTATCTGTTATCTTGTTTAAAATGACTATGAAGTATTTCAAAGTATTTGTGTAATCATCATCCATATTAAACAAATTAATTTGACTTTTAAATACCAACTTTCTGAGTTTTCCTTGAAGTAGTTGCTGTTTATCTTATGTGCAGAATAGAATTTCTTTACTGAAAATCTGTAATGTGAAATCTGAGAAAACAGTGGGATGTAGCAGAGTCTTAAAAACTATATGCCTCACTCTTCCTCAGTTTGTGTATTAAGAGATGTTTTGCTGCAGAAGGTCTAGTTGGTCTGAGTTGGAATCAGCAAGTTCAGGCTGTTTGTTATCTTGAGACCATGTGTGACAGACGGCACTGGGTAAGTGCCCAGCGCCTTTCCCTGCTTCATGACACCGTGCTTCGCATGGTATTTGAGGATGCAGTAGAGCAAAGTCTCACTTTGTGCCAGTTTGTGTGGCAGTGATAATTTTGCACATTGCTTTAGAGCTCCAAACTTAGATTTTTTTTTTTTAGAGACAGGGTCTCACCCTGTTGCCCAGGCTGGAGTATGGTGGCACAATCGTAGCTCACTGTAACCTTGGACTCCTGGGCTCAAGCGATCTTCCTGCTTCAGCCTCCTGAGTAGTTGGGACTATAGGTGTGTGCCACCACACCCGGCTAATTTTTAAAAACAATTATTGTAGAGATGGGGGCTTGCTGTGTTGCCCAGGCTGGTCTTGAACTCCTGGCCTCAAGTGATCCCCCCTCCTCGGCCTCCCAAAGTGCTGGGGTTGCAGGCACGAGATGCTGTGCCTGGCCCTAAACTTGGATTATTTGGATGCAACATGAAAGAGAAAAATGGTCACTTCAGACTTGGGGCAGAGTTTCTCACTTTTTTCATGTTTTCTTCCTTTAAGAATTGGTTTTAGCTCTCCTTTCTGAATAGCTGGAGAGCAGTCTCTTATTCTCTCACAATTCCGTGAAATTCCCACATCAGGACACAAAGCTGCTTCCCCACACAAACCATTTGTTCCCTTTTCAAGTCCTGTCTGTGTTCTAAGTCCGCGGGCACCTGAGTCCCGGAGGTGTTGAGCAGGGCAGGGCGCAGTGGCTCTGGATGCCGTGGACTTTCTGCCTTGCTTGTGTGTGTGGACTCAGGCTCTGCCTCTGGTATCTGTCGGTCTCCTGGGAACATTCTGCCCCACGCCCATCCCTCTAGTCCAATCCGGGTCTTGCCGCAGTTCCTGCTAAGCTGTGGATGTCTCCATTCTGATTATTCAGTTAGGTCCATAATTCATTGTTGGTATTAAAACACATAGCATATGTGTTTTATATATATGTATCTCACACATATAACAGTAATCTAATGTAATTATTTGTAAGATTGTGATTGACTGTGGGAGGAAATGTGGTATAAGTTTCAGATTGAATTATTATATTTCTGTGGGCTAGTGTTATTTCTAGCCTTTTCTGATGTTATTGACTGTGACAGTTTGTGCTGCTTTATTCTAACCAGGGAGTATATCTATTATAACGACGTGTACACCTTTAACCTGGACACTTTCACGTGGAGCAAGCTGTGCCCATCAGGGACTGGGCCCACCCCCCGATCAGGCTGCCAGATGTCCGTCACACCACAGGGCAGCATCATTATCTATGGGGGCTACTCGAAACAGGTGAGGTGTGCCATGTGGGAAAACGGTAACTTCTGTCTGTTGTCTTTTCAGTTTTATCAATAATTGAAACTTCCAAATAAGATTACACATTAGTTTAATATAAACCATTCTTTTTATTAAATTAGAAATAGAGATAGTGGTAATCTGCTCCTCTGTGAACATACTAAAATTTTTAAAGGCCATATTAGGTTCTCATGCATGTCCCCCCACAGCACTGCATATGAATAATTCTGTATTTTGACTGCATATGAATAATTCTGTATTTTGAGGGTTTTTTTTCCTAAGCCGTAGATGCTAACTACTGTATAGTATACCATCATGGAATATACCATGACTTACTTCCCCTTTCTGCAGTGCACAGGCTATTTGCTCTTTGAGTCTGCAGCAGGTCTGACAGGAACGTTCATGTGCACATGCGCAGGCGAGTTCCTGTTGCTGCACTGCTCATTCACACTCTGCCAGCCTGTACACTCTCGTGAATCGGAGGGGTATGAAATGGTGTCTCACTGTTGGAGTTTTAAAAACCCTTTTTGTTTTGAAAATTTTCAAGTATGTAGCTAACTTGAAAGAATTTTACAGTGAGTACATCTATACCCCCACCTAGATCCTGCGCTAAGATTTTACTACCCTCGTTTCATCCATCTGCTCAGCTGTCTACACCCCTATCCATTCATCAGGTGTCTTTTTTGATGTATGTCTAAGAAAAGTGTAGACACCCTCCCCCTAAATACGTGAGCATGCACATCAAGTAGAGGTCAATGTTAAGTTTTAATGTGAAATCGACCTGCACTGAGGTGCACACATTTTAAGTGTGTGCTCGCTGGCTGTGATAGGTGCCTGTGCTGTGCAAACCAAACCCTGGTCCAGCCCTGCCCTTCCCGCCCAGCCCCGGCCCTCATCCCCTAGAGGCAAGGGCTGCTCTGATTTTTTTCCACCATGCGAAATTTGCCTGTTGTAGAAGTTCTCATGGACGCAGTCATACAACGTCTGCTCTGTGGACGAGTGAGTCATCCGTTCAGCATGTGCTTACGGTTCATCCACGTAGCTCTTCTCGGTTTATTGCTGGGTAGTGCAGAGCAGTGTCCATTACATGCTTGTACCACAGTTTATGTTTCTCTTCTTTTCCTCGTGGACACCTGGGCTGTTTCCAGTCTTACACTATCATGAATAAAGCTGCTATGACGTTTTTGTGTAAGTCTTTGTATTGCTACACTTTTTGGTTTCTCTTAGGTAAATAAGTGTCTAGGTTGGAACTGCTGGATCCTGGAGTGGGCCTAGGCTTCATCGATTAAGAAATGGTCAGACCTCTTCCCAAAGTGATTGCACCAAAGATGGTTATACTTGCACTAAAAATGTTAGTGTCCTCGTGGTTGTCCACATTCTTGCCAACATTTGATAGTGCTGGTCTTTATTTTTAGCCATTCTGGTGGATGTGTGATATCTCATTGTGGTTTTAATTCACATTTCTCTGATGACTGCTGATGTTGAGGGCTTTCACAAGCATATTGGTCATTTGTACGTCTTCCCTGAAGTATGTGTTCATGTCTTTTCCTGTTTTCGATAGGTTGTGTTTTTGTTACTGAGTTGTAGGAGTTCTTTACATCCTGGGTACCAGTCCTTTTCGGGTATGTGCATTACAAATATCTTCTCCCAGTTGGTGGCTTGCCTGTTCACTTTCTTAAGTGTTTGTTGATGACTAGAAGCGTTAAGTTTTGATAAAGTCAAATTTGTTATGTTTTTCTTTTATGATTATTGCTCCCTGTGACCTAAGAAGACCTTGTTTACCTTCAGTAACAAAGATTTTCTTATATTTTTCTGTAAAAACAATGAGTTTTAGGTTTTACGTTTAGTTCTCCGGTCTACCTTCAACTAATTTTCATATGTAGCATGAGGTAGATATTTAGATTTGTACATTTTTCCCACGTAGATACTCATTTATTCCAGCACCGTTTGTTGGAAAGACTCTTCTTATCCCACTGGATGCTGTAAGGACCCTCACGGACAGTTGGTGACTGGAAATGTGGGTCTGTTCCCGGGCTGTATTCTGCCCGTGGGTGTGTTTGTCAGCCCTGATGCCTGTCCTGTCTCCCGCTGTCTTCATTCTTACTCCTGTGTGGTAGGTCTTGAAGCCAGGCAGTACCAGGCGTCCAACTTTTCTTCTTTTTCAAAGTTGTTTTGGCTCTTCTAGGTTCTTAGCATTTCCATGTAAATTTTAGCATCAGCCTGTCAATTTCTACCCAAAAAGGGGGCAAAAAAAAACCTTCCCCAAAAGCCTTCTGGGAATTACAATTAGGGCTGTTTTAAATCTGTAGATGAATTTGAGGGAGATTTGATGTCTTTGTGTCTTCCAGTCCTTGAATGTGGATAACCTTTCCATTTATTTTGGTTTTCTTCATTTCTCTCAGAAGTGTTTTGTAGTTCACAGTGTAAAGGTCTTACACATCTTTTGTTAAATTTAGTTGATGTTCATTGATGCTGTTATAAGTGGAATTTCTTGAAAATACACTTTCCAGTTGTTTGCTGCTGGTCTGTAAAAACACATTTTGTTTTTATGTATTCACCTTGTATTTTGTGATCTTGCTGAGTTCACTTATTTTCAGTAGTTTCAGGTTCACTAAGATTATGTACGCAATCCCATGATATGGAAGTAAACAGTTTTACTTACTCCTTTCTTATCAGTATGCCTTTTATTTCTTTATTTTGCTTTATTGCAACAGCTAGGACTCCAGCACAGTGTTGAGAAGCAGTGTGCAGAGTGAGCTTCCTGATGTTCTCTGTCTCAGGAGGACCCACCTAGTTTGGTAACCCACCTAGTTTAGGACATTGGCTGTGGTTTCTTCAGAGATGTCCTTTAAGTTCTAAGTTCTGTCCTATTCTTCTGAGAATTTTTATCACGAATGGTTGCAAAATTCTGTTAAATCCATTATCTGCATTTATTGAAATGATCATATGGTTTTTCTCCTTTATTCAGTTTATATCGTGAATTACCTTGATTAATTTTTTAATGTTAAAACTAACCTTGTATTTATGGGATAAACCCTACTTGGTCAATAGGGTATTATCATTTTTATGCGTTGCTGAATTTGATTTGTTAATATTCTGTTAAGGAATTTTGTGTGTTTATTCATGAGGAAAATTGCTTTGTAATTTTGTTTTTGTGATGTTTTTGACAGATGTTGGAATTAGGTTCTGCTTGCCTCATAGTATGAGTTGGGATGTGTTCCCTCTTCTGTTTTATGAAAGATTTTGTGTCAGACTGATGGTATTTAGTCTGTAAGTGTTTGCTCGAATTTATTGGTGAAATCACCTGGGCCTACTGTGTTCTTAATGGGTAGGTTTTTGATAATGAATTCTATTTCTTTGACAGGGTTGCCTGAGCCTAGAGTGCAATGGTGCAATGATATCTCACAACAACCTCAAACTCTTGGATTCGAGCCATCCTCCTCGCTCAGCCTCCCAAGTAGTTAGGACTACAGGTGCACACCACCATGCCTGGCTAGTTTTTAATTTTTTGTAGAGATGGGATCTTGCCATGTTGCCCAGGCTAGTCTTGAACTCCTGGCCTCAAGCAATCCCCCTGCCTTGGCCTCCCAAAGTACTGGGATTACAGGTATCACACCTGGCCCAGTTTCATCTTTATTGTCAAATTTGTTGGCATAAAGTTGTTCCTAATATTCTCTTAATGTTTTAATGTAGGTCCTGTTCTGGCACCCCTGCTTTTCCTGATATTAGTAATTTTTGTTGTCTGTCTTTTTTCTTGGTTAATCTAGTTGAGGGATTTGTTAATTTTACATAGCTTTCAACTGAGTTAATTTTTCCTGTTGCTTCTCTCTTTTCTAAGTTTGTTGGTTTATGCTCTCGTCTTTATACCTGCCCCCCTCCGTGTGCTTTGAAGGTTTACTCTGCTCTTCTAACTTCTTGAAGTTGAACCAATTTTAGATCTTTTTTGAACATAGGTATTTAAAGTTATAAATTCCCTCTAAAAACTGTTCTAACTGCATTTTACAAATTTTATCAGTGAATTTAAAATATTTTTCTAATTTCCTTTGTGGTTTATTCTTGGAACTATGAATTACTTAGGAGTGTGCTGTTTAATTTCCAAATGTTTGGGATTTTCCTACATATCTTATTTAATTCTTTTGTGAGTAGAGAACATACTGTCTGTGAATTTAGGCAGCTTTGCTAATGGTTAACTATTCTGGTGACTCACCTACGTTTTCTGTCGAGATCATCATGCCGTTTGCAAACATTTTGTTCTTCCTTTCCAGTCCTTATAGCATGCAGTACTTCTTTCTTTCCTTGCTATGCGTGTTCACAGGAAACAGACTTCCCTTACATCGCGTTGTTTTAAGAGATAAGTCTTCCCTGGACACGGTGAAGGAAGGCTAGCTTATATATCTGGGCTGGTTTTGAGCAGAGTTCCCTAAAGAAAGACAGATTGTTCCCCACCTCCCAAGTTCACCTAAGCCTGTAATGGTAAGGTCTGAGTAGCTGTGCCCCCCATCGTGTGATTACATGCAGGTGCGTCGCTCCCTGCACTGTGGTCTCCTCTGGGAGCTGCTGTGTGTCTCACAGGTGAGCGTGAGCTCCTGGCCCCCTTCTCCCCTGTGGTCCTTTCCACCCAGGGGCCTAGTTTTCTTCCAGCTGTAGGAAAATGATCTTTATTTTTGTGTTCTTGTTTCATCTGCGAAAACACAGGAAAGTGGAATGCTTATTTGGTGTACCTCAAGTCTCATTTGAGACGATCAGGTTTAGCATCTCAGTGATGTGTTCCTGATGTCCCTTTGTAAACTGTGGGACTAGTGGCCTTTGTAAAGCTGTAAGTCACATCTCTCCTGCCCAGGAGTGCAGCTAAGGGACCAGTATGTGCTCCCAGAGAGTCCATGAGCACTTTTTGGTCACTCTATGCAGTCCACACTCTAAGTGCTGTCACCCTAGAGCAGGGCACAAATGTCAAAAGATATTTAGGAAGGAGATGGTTTGGGAGAGTTTTCAAAGAAGGGGGGAGGTTTGTGAGCAAAGGGGTGGGGTTGGAAATGTGCAGAGTGCCTCAGAGGAAGTCAGTGAGCCCGCTGTGGCTGGAACTCGGAGGTCTGTGCCAACTGGGAGAGCTTAGGGTTGGGAAGGGCAGGCTGTAGGGGAGGCGCTGAGGGGCTGAGCTCCTCCCCCAGAGAGCTGGTATGGGCAGAGCAGTACTGAGAGGGAGGGCACTGTGCGGGCACAGACAGCACAGGATGGGGGAGGCTGGAAGGGCAGTGAGCACTTGTCAAATGGGCCGGTCAGAGGGTGATGGTGAGGGACTGGCGGGGGGGGTGCTTCCATAGATGGGCATGTGGAGGGGGGAGGCTCCCACAGGCATGTGTGGGGGGGGGGAGACTGCCGTGCATGGGCATGTGGGGTGGGGGGAGGCTGCCGTGCATGGGCATGTGGGGTGGGGGGAGGCTGCCGTGCATGGGCATGTGGAGCGGGTGGGGGGCACCCTTGTAGCAGAGAAATCACAGGGGCTGCAGTTTCTAACTCACCTCATTTCTTCAGAGGCACTGAGGAAATTGAGGTCTATTCATCCATATTAGACCTGCATTTTCCTGTTGTATAGTTAGGTAATTATAATCTTGTATTAGTAAGTAGTAACCTGATTTATGTAAATAGTATAGGCCCTGAGCAGTTGGGGGTATCCTGCCTGGAGCGCTCCGTGGAGGTGATGGGGTCTGTGTGGTCTTGAGCACTTCTTGCTTCGTCAGTGGAGAGTGTCTCTGCTGCATGATCTTTTTTTTGACCAGTTGGATTTGAAGACCCGATTTTAGACAGGAGGTTTCTGCAGTCACTTAAAATGCTTATAATGAAGGCAGTAACTGTGGGGTCACAGTTTTTATTTTTGTTATTATTTCTTAATCCCTGTGAAGAGGCACCATTCCCCAGCTTGTGGTTCCAGAAGAGGATGTGCTGCTTTCTCTGAGCACATGAGCATTGGGGGTGAGGGGGAGCACTGGACCAGGAAGGACCTTTTTCCACTAGGAGACATTTGGGACCTTGGCTGGTGAGCACGTCGCCTAGCAGGTTGCAGAACTCCCCATGTCAGGGTCTGGGTCTCAGCCTTCCCAACCCCTGCCCCCAGGGAACACACGCCTGCAGCACACAGAGTAGCTGGAGTTCTGGTAGATTCTACAACTCTGGAGATAAAGAGTTTCAGCTTCTTAGTGGCAGTTGGTCAGAGACTGAAATGAGTTGCTCAGATTGAACCTAAATTTCTCTTGGTCAGCCTTTGTTCTGGACAGAAAATCAGCTGCATTTTTGGAGTTGTGGCTGGTGTTGGTAAGCCTCATCCAGATACTTTGACAGTTGGCAAGGGCACCGAGAAATAGACTGACTCGGCCGAATGCTGTGCACAGTGACCCAGTCTAATACTTTATCAGGGCAGATGTGTCATAGAGTGCCACGGGACGGCGAACAGTAAAACCTGCTAAGCTGATATCACTTTAATCAGAATGGCACATAATTCTCAGCAGCTGCTGCTCTCCAGCCAGCCAGAGAATTCCCTATAGTCTCATGGGGGATGATCCGAGTTCGCTTAGTTCAGTGACTCCTCCCTCCAGGCCGGCGGCATTTGGAATTGTAGTAAACAGCTTGTCTGTTTGGATTCCTGGGAGATTTATCAGCATTAGTGAGAGATTTGACTTGTGAATGGAATGGAGTATTAAAAAGTGGGTAGTGTAGGCAGGTGGTCAGCTGCTTGGAGAAACTGAGACAGCAGTGTGCCCGAGTCCTGCTTGGAGTGGCTGTGAGCATCCTGGCGCCATCCCTGCCCTGTCTCATTGGCACGTCACTCCCTCGGTGAGCCCACCCTTTGGGAGCTGCAGCTGTGTGGGCTGGGCTAGAGAAGACCCCCACACTCAGCTGCTGCTGGACCTACTGGCCCCAGTCTGCGCTCCTGGGAGGTCCTCCCTACTCCCCTTGCCTCACGTTTCACTAAGCAACAACCACCACGCCCTGCGGCCCACCTACCATGCCCCCCAGGTCTAGCCTGTTGCTCTGTGCTCTCACGTGATCATGCCACAGTCCAGCAGCCGAGTGGCCTGTGGGAGGTATAGGCCAGGCCTTGTCCCCTCCACACAGAACCACAGGGGCCTCTGGTGCATACTTGTCCCTGGATCACTGTCCTCCCTGGTGGAGACGGACTTGTTCCTTGTCTGCCAGCCTGGAGAGTGTGAGTCCTACCAGGGCTGCAGTGCTGTTCACTGTGTCCCAGCACCTGGACAGTGTGCCCTGCTTGGTGAAGTTTGGTCAGATGAAGGCGTTCTGACCCAGATTCTGCGTGGCAGGGCTTCAGAGCTTTTTCTTATTTGAAGAGCCCAGATTCTTTAAGTTTACTGAAGTGCTAAAAGCCCTGACCTTGGAGTTAGGCCTGGCTCTGTCACCAAGAGGGACTCGTAGACAACTGCCCTCCCCTCCTGTCTGTAACAAGGCCTCATGTCAGGGTCCCTCCAGAAACTGATCTGACTAAACTCCTGAGGACCAGACGGTCCTCCACCCTCCACACTACCATAAAGAACCAGGTGTCTTTGGCTCCTGTCCTAACCAGTTTTTACAAATTCCAAGTCATTCTTGGAATGGGTCCAGCTGGTACTTTACTGTAATGATTTGTATCTCAACAAAAGAGATACAACTTCTGAGATAAGAAAGACCCAGCAGACGTTCATGTGCGCACTGACTCACTCCTTGGAGTGTGTCTTCAGGTGTTGGGGGAGGTTCCAGAGACAGGGTATTCCTGTTCCTTTAGAAAATCAGGGGAAGTTTTCTAGGGAGAAGGTGGTGTGAGAGCCAGGCCTGAAAGAGGAGATACTGTTGTGACCTTGGGAATGGTGTTTGGACAGGGAGGGTGGTGCCGTGGGACTGTGAAACTCAGGTTTGTTACTTAGTGATCTGTTTCCACGGACACGTGGGCAGCCAAGGGTCAGGTATCACTGAGGACAGGGCCCTTCTTCTTGCCTGCATTTCAGCCTCAGGCATTGTCTGCCTGGTTGCCGCCCTAAGGCCTGTGTGCATCCAGGAGAGAGCTGTGTTCTAGTGTGGGGGTCCCCAACCTGTGGTGAGTTGTGTAGTTATTTCATTATATATTACAATGTAATAATAATAGAAATAAAGTGCACAGTAAATGTAATGCCCTTGAATCATCCCCAAACCCACCCCCCCAACCCATAATCCATGGAGAAATTGTCTTCCATGAAAACAGTCCCTGGTGCCAAAAAGATTGGGGACCGCTGCTCTAGTGCACCCTGTCCCTGTCTCCATGTGGCCTGCATAGAATGCCATCAGATACCAGAACAACTCTTCACTTGTCACTTTAGTAGTTGAGCTCCTGGAAGACAGAGATGCGTCATTGTGACTATAGGGACTGTGTGACTCAGGAGACCCCATGTGATCTTAGAGTCAGAGGAAGACGCTGGGCCCCTGAGTTCCATGACCAGCTGTGCCAGGTACGTGCAGTGTCTGTCACTGTCTGCAAGGTGGGGCAGCTTGTCCTTTGCTGGGAGTTGGATATAGCAGTGGTTCCTACTCACGTCCTGATATACACAGACTTGTGGCCACAGCTGATTGTGTTTGGATATTCTTTAAATGGTGAAGCTGAAAATGTTCAGTTTTGGAAGGTGATGGGAAGAGGCTTTTAGTCACTGTCACTTAGTAAAGATGGTCTTGGATGCTGATAGAGGAGCTACACTCAGGGCTTGGCCTTCTGGTAAGGAGGGCAGGCCATGCCGAGGTGTGGCCAGTTATGCAGAGGGCTTTGGCCAGGCTCTAGAGAAAGGACTGAGTCGCAGAGAGGCAGGCGTGAGGTGCAGACTGCGGCTGGCTCTGGCAGAAAGCATTCTGATGGCAGGTCCCCGGGAGAGCCCCAGGCGGTAGCAGCGGAAGGCCATTGGCTTCTTGAGTGGCTTCGCTAAAGCAATATTTAAAGTGAAGCTGGAAAAAATAGTTCTTGGGTATTCTTCCAATTTTACTAACTAGAAGTAATTGGTAAGGGTGTTATTTTGACAGTAACCCTGTCAAAAAAGTGCGTTGTGTTTTATGTCATCCCCATGACAGTTCACCGTGTGTGACTTTCTGGTTGCGTGTCTTTCCTCCCACAGTCCTGCTAAGTATTTTTTGCCGGTAGCTCATCAGCTGCCCTGGCGGTTTCCATTTCCTCAGCAACCTCTGGTTCTGGTGTGTTGCCTGAGGCTGGTTTAACTGGCCCTTGAAAAGCAAGTTCCTTGAAGATAATTTCTCCCTCTCAGCCCTTTTTGTTTTGTTTTGCATCTCAACCTGGTGGTAGCTGCTTTATATCGAACCCAGCCCACCTTGCAGAGGGTGAACTTGGGAAGGCACCAGAAGGCCAGCGTCATTATGGTCAAGGCACCTTGGGGTCGAGGCAGCCAGTTCTGCCTGCGCGGATGGCAGGAGTCCTTGGTGTGGCCCCGCAGCACCTTCTGCTCTTCTGATGGTTGGAATGAGTCCGTATCTGGGCTTACAGCCGAATGAATTCAGCTGCGCTGAGGACCGTGTCTGCAGAGCTGCGTGTGGGCTGAGGTGGAGGGCCGTGCGTCTGGTAGAGTCAGGTGTGACTAGAGCGGCTCTCGACCCCTATGCTGGGCCATTCTGGGCTGTCATGTCTCAGCCAGACTGAATAATTTCAGACACAACATGTTTTTAAACTTAGTATTATAACACTTGATATGCCTTCCTCCGAGATGTCTTTGGATTTCACTAATAACGTAGTAGACTGAAATTT
Organism: Daubentonia madagascariensis; assembly: GCA_023783475.1. Taxonomy (NCBI): domain Eukaryota; kingdom Metazoa; phylum Chordata; class Mammalia; order Primates; family Daubentoniidae; genus Daubentonia; species Daubentonia madagascariensis. Next base: position 4,926,680 of record JAKFHU010001784.1, on the reverse strand, counting down.
ATGATTCAAGGAATAAGTTCTGTAAAACGCATGCCTGGGTTACTGTAGGGGCTTCAACATCAGCACATCCTGAGCTTCTTAAGGAAGGGCTCATCCTTTTAAGCAGGGACCTCATCAGAGCCTTGCAGTCCCTAGACAGCAGTTTGACATCTTCAACAATTCATGCAAATTGTGTTTACTTTTCTAGTACAATTGAATCCATTTTTGTGAAAAACTAACGGCATGAATTTAAAGCTAGTATGATCTGCATTAATGGAAAGAATTTGTGCATTGGAATCCAAAATAAAAGAATAATACATGGTAGCTTTTTTATTCCCTTTGAAGACAAATAGGTTGGATTTGGGGGGCAGTCACAAACACTTCAAGAAAACAACTGCTACAAAAGGAGGAGTTAGAAGCTGTTGGGGAGGACAGAGCCAGGGGCTGGCCAGCTCTGCCAGAAGGCATGTGGCCGCCAGCCGTGGGAGCAGAGCAGGCCGTGTGCTGTGTGCAGCTCTCTAGCTCACAAGGTCTTGAGGGAAGTGTTTATAATCGTGTAAAAGCTTCTCCCGTGGCCTGTTAGTAAGAATGTTGCTGTCAGCAAAACGACGATACAGCTAATGCAGGCAGACAGAGGATATCAGCAGGAGGCTGAAGGAGGATCTGCTGAAGCTAAGTGCTTCTGGTGACAAATGGAGATGTCATGAGCTCCTTTGTTGTCCCCTCAGCAGGTGAGGCCTTTTGGTGTGAATTCCGTTGCCAGTAATGCTGGGCCTTTCGGTTTGGAAGAGTAGGCCTGGAAACGATGGTTGTTTCCCCTGTGTCAACCTGCTGGAGAAAGAGCGGCCTGTCTCGTCTTAATGACTGTGATGTGCGGAAATTGCATCGCTTGAATCACACAGATGTTTCCACGGGTGGGCAAGAGAGCCCGTGCCCAGCTTTCATTTCCTGAGGTTCAGGCTGCTCTCCACGCGTGACTGTTGAACCTCCTTGGTCTTAGGACATCAGGCCCAGAGGGAAATACGAAGTATCCATGGACAATTAAATTGTTTTAGTTTTTCAAAAGGAAAATTGTTTTTTCCCCCCAATTACAATAAACACAGTACAGATTAGTTAAAAAGAACTGTACACAGATGTCTCCTTGCTCTGTCAGATCAGAGGCCCAGAACCAGCAGTACCAGGCCTGGTTTCTAATACCGTTGTCCACTGCGATTGTGGGGCTGAGCAAGGTGTGCATGAGCACCTTGGAGTGCCAGCACCTGAGGACATGCTTGAAAGAAGCCCACGTTGATGGTGCATGTCACAGGGACACAGGAGCAGCTGAAGGAGCTCCCAGTGGCCAAGCTGGGACAACGGAGCAACAAAGTGAAGTGTATTAGGTTGTACCAAGTGAAACGTGCTATTATCCACAAGCCCATACCATTATAAAGAAATGACTGATTAAATAAACTGGGGAGAACAGACTAACCTCCCATGCAGAATCCAAATAAATGACGTAGATGCCCCACCCCTAAGGAGCTGGGGCATGACTCCGCACTCCTTGGGTATGGGCTGCACAGGGATGTGCTTCCAGAGAGAGTCAGGGGAAAGGGGGGAGATGGTGACTTCACAGTGAAGGCACCTGATGGACACCCTCAGCCAGGTGTTCCTGTCCACACCAGCAGTGATGAGCCGTGTTGACGCCAGGACGTGCTGAGAAGGACACCTCCCCTCTGGGGTCTTCCTCCCCGAAAACCAGCACCCCAGGCCAGTCATGAGGAAACGAGCTGACAGATCCCAATAGAGGGACATTCCACAAAATACCAGAGTAGTACTCCTCACAGCTGCCAAGGTCATCAAGGACAAGGAGAGTTTGAGAAACTGGCACAGCCAAGTCGGAAACCTAAGGAGATGTGACGGCTAAAGGCCACGTGGGATCCTGGGTACACCCTGGGTCAGAAATGGACAGGAGGGACAACTGAGGGACTCTGAGTGTGGACTTTGGTGCTGACAGCAAGTAGGTGCTGGTTTACAGGTTGTGACGGGTGCCCCCGAGGAACATGGGACTGGAAGCCGGGAGGTTGGTGCAGTATGTGGGTCTGTGGTACCCTCTCTGTGCTTCCGTGTGTGCAAATTTCTAAGATGAACTGTATAAAAAATAGAGAATTTAAAGCACAAATACAAAGAAGAAACTGACGTGGACTGGAACTCCTCCACCCAAGAGGGCGTTTTGCTCAGTAGCTTTCTGGATACTTTGGCTCCTTGGTAAGAGGTGTGGCGTGAGGATGTGGGGTGGTGAGACTCATTTGTAGCAGAAGACGCAGGGTTAAGGGATGTGATCTTCTTTGTTTTGAAAGCTCAGCAAAGTCTTTAAGTGGGCGGTGGCCGGCTTCTGCACAGCACGTCAATGTGATTCCTGCACAGAGGCCTGAATCACATTGTCTGAAGAATTGAGGATACACAGGCACTGGGAATGAAGTGTGACTCTAATTGGAGTCCCCCTGGCAATCTCCAGGAGTGCCCTTCCACGTAGGCTAGGGTCGCTGTGGGAGCCACAGGAAGCGCTAATACGAGAGAGCTCTACGGTAGTGGCAGCCCCCAGCCTTTTTGGCACCAGGGACTGGTTTCAGAGGAGACAATTCTTCCATGGAGTGGGGGCTGGGGGTGGGGAGGTGGACCTCAGGCGGTGATGTGAGTGATAGGGAGCGGCTGTAGATACAGATGATGCTTTGCTCGCTTGCCCACCCCAAGTTTCATGGCAGACAGTTTTTCCACAGACAGGGGGTGGGGAGAGAGGTGCGGAGCTCTGTGGCCTGGGGGTTGGGGACCACAGCTCTAGAGTATTCCTAGCAGGATTGTGGCCATTAGAACGGTGGATTTTAAAAATTGATGTGTTCTTAGGTAATAAATCATATCTGTCAGGTGACATCAGAATGGGACGCAGGAAAGGCGCACTTCGGAACCCCTGTCAGACTGCAGATTCTCTGTGAGGCTGGTCTGCAAGGAGACCCTCAAATCCCTTCTGTCTGAAACGCGCCCACCACTGGGGGTGCGTGACCAGCTGTTGTAGGTGGCCTGGGATGGTTCTCACACGACTCCTTTTCCTTCTGCAGAGAGTCAAGAAAGATGTGGACAAAGGCATCCAGCACTCAGACATGTTCCTGCTGCAGCCTCAGGAAGGGAGAGAAGGTACTGGCGCTGTGCTCCGGGACAAGCGGCTTGGCTTGTCTGCTTGCTGCTGCGAATGCGAGCCCTTTTTAGCCTGTGGGCAGAGATGAGGCCCTCGTTGTCTCCTGTGGAAGTGGGGGCTGAGGCAGGGCCTGCTTGCTTGTTAACAGAGGAGTTTCAGAAATTCTTCCTAAGAACGGTGACAGCCTCCAGAAATGGCCATGCCCCCAGTGTGGTTTGATTAATTGAATTCAGGGCACTCTCAGAATGCCTAGATTTCTAAAAGTTTTTAGCTAAGCTTGAATCTAAGAATCAGAATTTTCTTACTAAAAAGTAGGGTAGCAATAATTGTTTCTTTGGGGCTTTTTAAAAGGATGACATGGGCTTATTTATGGGGGGGACCTAGCGTGGCCCTATACCCAGCAGGGCCCAGGACGAGTCAGCCACCCTCACCACCTTCCACATGTGACCTGTGACACGCTCTGTATTCCTGGGTGTGGGGCCCACGCTTTGAGACGAACTGCAGACAGCATTTCTCGGCATTGGTTGCTTCAAAGACCCCCTGAAGTCACAGAAGCCACGCCAGGTATATAGCGTGTAGGGTTGAGAGACAGGGGCACTACTCTTCTGTCATTTCTTGAGTTTTTAGAGAATGTTATTTGTTCTTACTCAAGAGCGAGGGAAAGATATGAGGACATGGGATTCTGGGTTGTTTCTTGTGGCCTTGGTGTCCCTGGTGCCATGTGGAAGCTGAGGGAGCGGCTGCCTCCAAGGGCACTGATGCCGGTCTGCTTTGTGACCTGCAGCAAGTTCTTTACCTCCCTGGGGGAGGGCGTGGTTGTGCAAAATATCTTTACCTATTTTTTGCTCTAAAATTCCTCAAGCCAAGGCCTCAAAAATGTTCTATACCCAAGTGTTTCTCTGGTGGCTACTCCATACCGCACTTGCAGTGGCTGATGAGGACAGACCTGCTCTAAGCGGGAACCAAGGTTTACACACCAGCAGACTTGGACCTGGAAGCCGGACTTTGTTTTAGGCAGTGTGGCCCCAAGCCTGTGCACTCAACTCCTCGCCCCCCAGTGAGAAAGATGTCGTGCGTCGTGAGCTGGCTGGCACACACTTACGTGCTCACGTGACCGGGAGGAGCGGGTCGTGCCCTTTGTGCGGTGTGCCTGACATCTCATCCCCATGTGAAGCCACACAGGTGGCCGTGTCCAGTGTGTGCGCTGCTTCTGTCTTATCCCTGCCTTTAAGCTGTAGCTTGAAATTGCCCCATAGGTAGGGGTGTGTGGAGGGTATATGAAAAAACTTGGGGGTGTGTGGTGGCATTGACTTGTTTTTTCAGCAGAGGGAGCAAAATAAGTCTTTTACCTGCAGTCTTGCGTTTTTCTGTTCATTCTTCCCCCGGGGGGCCTGGGGGTTTTCAGCCATCCTTGGCCAGCTCAGGGCCCCTCCCTCTTACCCCACTTCTTTGTTCTCCTTTGACAGGCAAATGGGAGTGGTCTCGGATCAACCCTGCAGGAGTCAAGCCCACTCCGAGGTCTGGCTTTTCGGTGGCCATGGCCCCAAATCACCAGACGCTACTCTTCGGGGGTGTCTGTGACAAGGAAGAAGAGGAGAGCCTGGAGGGTGACTTCTTTAACGACCTGTACTTCTACGATACCTCTAGGAACCGCTGGTTCGCGGGTCAGCTGAAGGTAGAGTCGACTCAGGATTCTGCACTGCTGCGTCGTGTGGTCTGAGTGTGGCTCCCCTGTGGAGCCCATGCCCCATTTGCCTCCTCCAGGCAGGGTGTCCTGTCTCGTGTGTGCCCCAGGCGCCTAAGTCAGTCACTGGCCCGAGGTGAGATGCCTGGGACCTCCTGGCCCCTCGTGTCTTTGTGGAGCTTGTGCTTGTCCCTGCTTCCTGCCACCTTCTTCCTTGTCCTGTGAGCACAGCCGCTGGCCAGGGCCAGCCTGGGACAGGCAGGGTAGCGGGCGACAGTCCCGGGAGTGGAGCCCTGTCAGCTTTGGGGTCCACAAGAGTTTGCTGGACAGCCAGAAAGAAGCAGCTGTGCAGCCAAGGGCAGACGGTGCACCACTGGTTGCAAAGACCTGGCTTCCATGGAAGTGTCTTGGCCCCTTGGGGAAAATCAGTTACATGTGAGGCTTCATTTCTGGAGTCATGGTTCTCTTTAGTTTTTTACTCTTAGAAGGAATTACTCCAGGCAAAGGCCATGCAGGTTTCTCCCTGTGGCTTCTGAAGAGCGTGGAGCCCCAGAAGATGGTCAGTGTTACGGTTCTCAGACTGTTTGGTCTCAGAACTCCTTTGTACTCTCAAAAATTACTGAGGACCCCAGGGAGCTCTCTTTTTTGATTCACTGTTGCACAGTCTCAGAAAGAAGTAGATCTTAGAAGTCTAGAATTTGAATCTGACTTTGGGTTGATCTGGAGGTGGTGATGGTTGGAAAATTGGGAAACATGGCAAATGTCATCTTGTGAGATGGCAGCATTCTGCAAGGAAATGACAGCAGTTTTGGTGGAAGGGTCTAGACTTAGCTGGCGAGGCAGCCAGGGACAGTCGTCCTGCAGGAGGCAGCCAGACCCAAGAGCTCCTACTAAAATGTGTGGTACTGAAGGTTCCACTCTGGGCTCTGCGTTTCTTGTGCATCAGCTTGGATCGTGGACCTGACGCCCGATGTGTCCTCCTTGCCACTGGCAAAGGGTGGAAGCCACAGGAGTTGTCCTGGCTTCTCCCCTCTGTGAGCTGGCACTTGTGGGCGCAATGGGCTTTCCAAAGGAGCTAAAGCTTATGGAGCTGGTGTGGTTCTTCTGGGAGGCTGGTGGGCCTCGTCCACATCTCGGTGGTGGGGTGGAGTGCTGCCCAGGGGTGAGGACCCAGGGAGTTTGCTTCTTCCAGCCCAGCAGCGAACGGTGAGGCTGGTGGGAGACAGAGTTGCATCCCTGCCTGTCTGGTGTGCTGCCCCCAGGGTGCTTGGCCTGTTTTTCTCAGTCACGTGCTCCCCGTGTTTTCTCCTGTCCACACAGAACCTGGCCTTGTGGATATGCAGGGCCATCCTCTGCCCTGCTGCAGCTCACTGCTCTCTGCTCTCTCTTCTGGTAACAGGGACCCAAGACAGAGAAGAGACGCCGCCGGCGGGGCAAGAGGGTAGGGCCTGAAGGAGCCATTGAGCAGGAGCAGTCATGTGGGGGAGCCAGTGCCCCTGTGCCCCTGGAGGTGGTCACGGAGGTGGCGGCGGAGGATGGGACGGTAGTCACCATCAAGCAGGTGCTGTGCACCCCCTGCCCGGTGGGACGGCCCCAGCCCATCGATGAAGACAGTCCTGAGGAAGCCAGCAGCCCCATGGTTGAGCCGAGTCCACGCTCCAATGCCATGCTGGCCGTGAAACACGGGGTGCTCTATGTCTACGGGGGCATGTTTGAAGCAGGTGACCGCCAGGTCACCCTCAGTGACTTGTACTGCCTGGACCTCCACAAGATGGAGGAGTGGAAGGCTTTGGTAGAGATGGACCCAGGTGAGCAGGTGGGGTGAGCACCCTGTACATGGGAGCCCGAGACCCGTGCAGTAGCGTTTTGGGTCATTTATGAGCCTCCCACGTTGCCCAGATTCACCCCATGGCGATGAGCCTTGCATGGGTGTGCACCTGCTTCCATGGCCAGTTCGACAGAGCAGGACCCACCCATGGAGAAGGAGGCTCGCCCTGGGCCCAGCCATCGCCTGTTCCAGGTGCTCACGGGAGCTGTTGTTTGTGGTAGCGCAGGACGCTGGCACGCCCACCTCCCACCTATCCAGAGCATCCTCCTCTGTGGGCAGCCTGCTGTCTGCAGGCCAGCGTGCACTGGGTCTCCAAGCCTCTGGCTCCTGCTCACCCTCTGGCCTGTGCCCTGTCTTTGCTCCTAAGTCTGTGGTCCCATCTTACCCCAGCTACTGCTGGACTCAAGTCACTGCTCAGGTTTTTAAAGATCTGAGACTAAAAATAAAGCAGAATCCACATATTTAGGGAAAGCTATCAAACCATCGCTGCAGGATGTTTACTGCTTTATAAGAACAGCCACCACTGAACCAGCATTGCCATGTGGGCAGGAGGTGGCCTCAGCCAGCCGCCGCCTCATTGGCGGGGAGAGAAGGGAGGGTGCTATTGCGTTTTTGCCCATCTCGGGATCTCTGCTCCAAAATCCAGGGAAGTAGTCTGTTTTCTTTGCTGAGCCAAAGATGTTTGGGGCAGGAGATTTAGATTTCTTGTCACAGTTCTTGAGTAAGAAAACAGAATCCTCGGAGCAAGTGGCCGGCCACTGTCACGTGGCTTCCCCTGGCGTGAACGTGTGTGTTGTTCTGTTTTTGAAGAAACTCAGGAGTGGCTGGAGGAGACGGACTCGGACGAGGACAGCGACCGGGTCGAGGGTGCCGAGGGTGGAGAGGAGGACGAGGAGGACGGTGCAGAGGACAGCAGCTCGGAGGACGGAGGTGAGGGCAGGTCGTGGCGCGGCCTGCTGTGTGGGGAGCCAGGGTGCTGGGCACACCTCAGACCACAGGCCTCTTCCCTCCCCGGGGCCACATGTTTATTGGTAATGAAAGACTTACATTTTTATTAGATTTCCATTAGAATTTGACTTTAGTTTATAGATGTCTTGTGGCAAGCTTAAGCTTTTAAGAACCGTTGGTACCTGGAGTAGGTCTGGGCAGCTTGCTGTTCATTTAGTGCAGTGTTGATGTGGTTTCTTTGATAAAATCTTACCTGTAAATCCAGTGTGGTCTTCAAACTGCCTGCCCAGGCCTCCTCCCTCAGTTGAATGTGTTTCTTTCTCCTTCCCTTCCTCCTTGCGTGTAACAAGAGCACCCGGTGGTGGCGCCCGGTGAGCGGTTTGCTGACTATCTGCCCAGGACCGAGCCGCACTGGGTGAAGCTGGCCCGGGACAACGTGGGGCCCGATGCAAAAGAGAAGCAAGTGCTGAGGGTAGCCCAGGCCATGGCAAAGATGTTCTTTGACGATTCTGTTTAAGATGCTACACGAGGCCAAAAGTTATGTGGAGTGCAGTATAGTTGAATTCCCTCAGAATCAATTTGTGTTACTTAAAATAAATTGGACTTGAACGGAGACCACTGCAAAGGTTGTCCTCTGTATAACCCAAAGTGCCCCCACAGTCTGGGGAGGCCTTTTTCTTCCTCTTCACAGGGTCTCTGTGCCAGGGCAGGGCTAAGGGGGAGACCGCCACAAACGGGAGGGCAAAACCTTGATGGTGAGGAGCCCTCAGGAAGCATGTTTCTATTCTAGTAGCACTGGAATATGTTGTGCCTTGCGAGTTTGTCCTTCCACAGAACAGGAAGAAGAATGTTCTGGTTAACCATACATCATCAAACGGAAGATCATCCCTTTGACATCCAAAAATTGTCAGAAGCAGCCATGGTCGGTTCATGCACATGTTCCTAGTTATCTCTACGGTAAAGCACCTGCTGGCTGGCTCCATGCTGTAGGTCTCACGATAGAAAGTTCTTGATGTCTGAGAGCAGTCCAGCTCCTCAAAGCTCTCCCAACTGCAGTGCAGCCTTTGTCGGGGGAGGAGGTGGAGCCATCCTTGCTCCTTTATACCCTCTGGGCTTAGGGTTGGCATTTGCAGAATGACAGGAAGTGGGGCTGAAGGTCACGGACTCCTGCTGTCCCCACACGGTGTCCCCGACCAGGCCGTCTCGCTTCAGAGCAGCGGATCCATCACTGTGGAAGTCGATGGTGCACCAGCGTGCTGACCGGTGCCTGCTCCAGGTCAGTGACAGAAGAGCAGTTTGCATTTTCATAATTGGGGCCAAAAATTGGGCTTTGAATTCACACCTGGTGCGATTTTTGCCCCGTTCATCTTAAATACATCGAACAATGGGAATATAGGATTCTTAGTTTTCTGTAACAGGCCAACATAGTCACCATCATTACATTCATGACCTGGGAGTCAATAGAAGAGTGGGCATCCCTGCCTCCTGGCAGGGTGGGCCGTGGGCTGCGGAAGCGTGATGGGAGAGGGCGGCAGGCCAGCTGGGCCAGAGTGGTCCTCACGGCACTGGGCCGGTCCCACGAGGACCAGGGCAGCCACTCTGGGGGCCATCTCGGGCACCCAGGACCCATCTGGAGCAACGGGCACCTGCTGAGCTCCCCTGAGTGTAGCAGCTGTCAGGAGGTCTCGGCGGGCGGTGCCAGAGCTGGGCTCTGAGGGCCAGCTCCCATCAGCATGACCTTGCTTACGACTTCTCTCAACTTGGTTTGAAAGCTGGTCAGAAGGAGGAGGGCTCTGGAGCGACCTTTGCGGTAGCTGCCCCTCCCTCAGACGCTGGTGGCACCCTCTGGACACGGTGCTGGCAGTGCCCACGGGGACAAGCCCTCCGGCAAGGCTGCCAAGCTGCGGGTGTTTCCAGAGGCAGAGCCAGCCATCTGGTCAGCGCAGGTGGCATGTGCAGTTTGTGTCAGTTAGAGGGGGTCGCACTCTGGCTTTAGCATCACGGTGCATTTTCTCTTGGGTGCTGGGCAGAGTCTTTTTTCTAACATTCTTGGAGCTGGGTGGAAGGTCCTCGGACAGGGGTGAGGAGCCAGGTGAAGGCAGCAGCTGCCGGAGGCAGCACACGGAGGCCCCGGGGTGGGCAGCCTGCCCGAGATGCTCCCTTGGCCAGACTGTAGACCAGGTGGTGCAGCCAGTTCTCTTCTTCCCTCCTGCTGTTGGGGGATGTGCTGTGGAGGTCTAGTTGGCTCCCGTGCCAGGTGTCCATTATCAGAGACCATTTTCCTTTCAGAGGAACCTGAAACTGGCAGGGTTTGAATCAGCCAAGTTGAAAGAGAAGTGATAGTGGCCCAGAAGAAGAAACGTCCTGTACACTTTTCTGTATAGAAAGTGTCTTGCTATCACGTCCTCAGGGCTATTGCTGAAGATCTGGCTTGAGTGAAAGAGGCTGATCGGAGCCAACAAGGATTAAATACACAAGCTCCCAGCAAGGAGCTGCCTCTGCTGCGTAATTGCTGTGATGAAAACACCAGTAAAGGCACACCTCAAATACAGAACAGCAGGGAGAGGCAGAGATACGACACAGGACAGTGCTGCCCCTGAGAACAGCTCTGCTCTGCCCCGTGAGCACGGCCCATCATGTCGGGGGGTGCTGTTTGCTGACTGAATGCATCCAGTGCCCAGACAGCGCTGTGGGTGTGAGCCACTGGTGAAGCCCCAGGCGCCTCCCTTCCCTCCACCTGCTGGCACCGGCTGTGTTCGTGTCTACAGAGGGAGCTGCACATTGAGTCTCGCCTGGTGCCGGGTGGTCTGTCCCTTTGCTCACACCGCCTGGCAGACACTTCACAGGGGACAGGTGAGGAGAAATTCAGCAGCTCACCCACAGCAGGTCCTCCTCCTCACAGGTTCTGCAGGGTTGAAGTGTGGCTCTTCTGGGTCTGCATCCTCCCCTGCTTCCCAGGAGCAGCCACGCTGGCTGAACAGGCCACGGTTAGGGGAGCCTGAAGGCTTGTTCAGAGGCATCAGGTTTCTTGGGTTGAACTGAACAAAACTCAAGGAAACCACCTGATACGCTTGGAAATCCTCCTCATGCAGGGTTTTTTTTTTTTTTTTAGACGTGGGATTTCTTTTTTACTTTATTGAATCATGGAGGCCTGGGCCACCTAGGTTTCCGCACCGTGCCCATCTGCTGCCACAGATTGGTATAAGCAGGAAGTCGTCATTTAAGTGACGCTTAGAAAGTCATCAAGGGACCAGAAATGGGAAGAAGCCTGTTGGTGAAAGATTCCCTCTCCAGTGGGTGTCCATGGGCTAGAGTGAGCCCTCAGGAGCCCACTCGAGCTTGGGAGCGTGTGCACGTCAGATGCAGTGCCTGAGGAGGACCCACACTGGGTTCACGTGTGTTGTATGGAGGTGGCAGCACAGGTGCGGTTGATGGCTTTAGTCAAAGAGGAACTTGTCTGGGGAGGGGAACAGTTGTTCCCTAGCCTGGGGGAAAAGTGAGCTCTGGCAAGTGTGGTGTGGGTCTGCCATCTATCGCTTCGTTCCATGTGCACTGAGGGAACTTTCTAGTTATTCCTGCTTTCCCAGGTACTGTAGAATTGGAAAGCAAACCTATGTGGAAGCCGTTAGTCACCGGAGACAGCTGGTGGTCTTGGCCCAGGCAGCTCCTCAGCGTAGGTTGCAGCCATCTTCCTTCCTGTTTTACAAGAGCAGTGCGGGCTGAGTCCCGGCCTGGTCACTCGGGCTCTAACCATGGTGTCCTGAGGCTCACCAGCAGACCCTGCCGGAAGCCAGGCACTGGCTGTGGTGGCAGATGGGCACAGTGCGGGAACCTCCGTGAGTCCTGCATCAGCCCCCCCCGCCCCCGGTCTCTGCCTTCAGAGCCCCCAGTCCTGTCAACCCCTCCTCCCCCGTCTCCACCCTCAGAGCCCCCCAAGCCCCGGCATATGCAGGGACACAGACCGCCCGGGGGAGCTGCCTGCAGAGGTGGGAGTCGGAGTGCCCCTGGCGCATCTCAGAGGCATTACTGAGGCAGGAGGAACACGTGTTTGAAAAGCCTCTGATTGAAAAGAAGACACTGGGTGATGACCCCATGAGAATCCCATAAATGTAGAAGTTTAAGAAAATTAAAATAAGTTCTAAAAGCCCATATTGTGAGGTCCTCGAGGCTAGCACCTGCCTCTCTGGGTCATCCTGTGTCCTCCGTCCGCTCACAGGGTGCGAGCAGGGCTGTCGCCATCCCGGGTGCCCTCATCCCCTCGCGGGTGCGGAGCCTGGGCTGGGAGAGCTGAGCTGTGCCCACCACTGGGTGAAGGACCGAGGCCGCGTCGCGACACGGGAAGCGCCTGCGCGGGGCTACGGTGGGATGCGTCTCAGCTTTGCGCTCGCGGTGCTTTTCCCGCTCGAGAGCGACGGGATCCTCCGTGTTCGTAATATTGCACAGAGACGCTGTCAGATAACATGCTCAGCTTCTGAAAAAGGAATTTGCATTTACCCATCTCACAATTTTGGCAATAAAAGGAACTTCCAGCAAAGACACCGATTTATAGTCAATGAGATGGAACAGGTTTTCCAGAGCTTCAAATGATGTCATTTATTACTGAAAGGATCAGAGTTTTTCTTTAATCTCTACAGCATCCCTTGCTCCCAGATAGTAAAATATATTGTAACAGTGTGACTTAAACAGCTACATTCATTAGTGAAAATTATTGTACTTTCATTCTTACGTAACCAAGCTATTTTTCCAGCCAAAGGAAAAGAAAAATGGCCAAGGTAGCTTAGCCACTTCATCAATAAGAAGAATCAGAACATAGTCAACATTCCCTTTTTGTCAATGCACAAAATGACCACACTGTATTAGCAGACAGTTCACATGCACCAGGAAAAACATTAGACAAAAGGAAATGCAGTGAAGACCATCTTACGTTGGAATTCACAAAAAGGCATCTACTCCAGGTTAGTGGTTTCCTGTCTAGAGCGAGGGTGCGTGTTCACGCATTGCTCCCCCAGCGATGAGGACTATGTTGGTTTTTGTTTCATCAGGCTCTGTGGGGTGGCGTTTCTGCAGAAATGGGGAACAGTGCAGGTGAGCAGCGTCCAGCTGGATGAATCAGGGTTAGCGCAGCATCCGGGAGAGGACAGCAGTCGGGTGCGTCCGCTCGCATGGAGACCGCTGGGTGTTCCTGAGGCGGGGCTGCCTGCTGGGTGGTCTGCCGTGCTGGGCGTGGGGAGCACTGGCCACGGCTATTCTGGTTGTGGCAGTGCGCAGCAGGGTGGGTCTCACCCAGGGACCTGCGTGGAGACAGCTGAGGAAAGCTTCTAGGGTGGGGGTGTAGACAGGGCCAGTCCCCACCCGGACACCCGTCATCCTCCTTCAGCCTGATCCCAGTGTCTGGGAAACCTGGGGTGGCAGGGCTGGCCCTCCTTGCTGACGAGCCTGTGTTTTCACAGGCGCAGCGTGGTCTAGGAGTGTCATTTGTTGAGGATGAGTTGGCTGAGTAACATTCTAGGCAAGGGGAGGTGCCCCTTGGGCTGTGTGAGAGACGTTGGTGGCCAAGATTGAACCCAATGGGGAACCTTTGTCTGCTGCACACACAACCCTGCAGGAAGCTGTGGGATAGGAAAGCTGCCCTGATCTTAGGGGTACAGAAGTTCTCGTGCCTGGCCTGGCGTTGAGTGGTGGCATAACTGGAGACCTGCATCCTCTGGTGCAGACACCAGGGGGAGGGACAGCAGGTGATGTGCACACACGTGAGGACAGGTGGGTGGCGTGGCTTGAGCAGGTGGCCTGGGGCACAGGGAGCATTTATCTGAACCAGGGGGAGCGGATGGGGGCAGGTGTGTGGGTGAGGTATGTGAGCTCATACCCACACTTTGATCCATTACCCATGGGGCTGCTTGCATCTCTGAGGTTCAGGAACTCACTAGAACAAAACGTGATTGCCCCATTCAGATCTCAAGTACTTTGCCTTTGGGTTTCTCAAAGAAACAAATTCCAAAAACAGCGCTTGTTCTTAACATGTGGACTAACGTTTTGGAGAACATTTAACTATCTTCCGAAGATCGATTCTTGCCCATGGGGGTTTCACCTGTTCCTGAGCACCAAACCTTGTTCCGGCTAACCTAGGTGGCTTGGGTGGCTCAGTCGTCTGGGCATGGCCTGCCCCTCGAGCACCTCAGCCCCTTCTTTCTGCATCACGTGTGTTCCATACCTCATGTCCTGGTGTAGGGGTAAAACAAGGCAACTTCACTTTTTCTTGCTTCTTTTTAAGGCTGGGTTAGGGACACTTCTCGGCACTTTGGGACAGACTGTCTTCTGGCTTGGCTTACTGACCACATTGCCTGAGCCGTGGCCAGCCTGGCAAGAACACGAAGCTAACCAGACACCTGAGCTGATGTTGGAGCTTCAGCCGAATGCCATTTTCTTTATCTGGAATCTTGATCCTGCCCTAGGATGCCATATAAAAATGCCTCTGTCGTGATATTTGCTCAGCCAGTTGATTGAAGGGAAAACAGGAGTCACATGGCACATGCAACTGTGGGAAGCAGATGTCTGAAAGACTAGTAGGCACCTTTATATTAAGTTTCTGAGACCAAAGGCAAGAAAAATTGGAAGACAAGACTTGGGAAGAATTAAAGGAACTGAGCTTAGTCTAGAAAAAAGAAAGTTGGCCCCTCACCCACTGGTCTTGAGAATTATTGCATATGTGAAACTGAAATATGCAGCTGTTGCAGGAGGAATTTTGGGGGGGAGAGGTCAGAGGTCTCAGCCGTGTTGCACTGAACCAGCGCAGGAGGGCCGACACCTGGAGAGCAGCCATGGCCCAGGGGCATCCTGCCCAGAGGGTAACACTGGTGCCCATTCAGGATGTTTGGAAGTCTGGAGAGGCTAGAAGCCCACACTGAGAAAGTGGAAAACAAGGACATTTCATTTCTCCCATTACCCCCACTTCAGGTGTGCAAGGCCTCGGGTGCTCAGTAACGTCCTTTAGTTGTTAAGTGGGCTGGCTGTGTGGTTCACTAAGCGGGGACCTGTGGGAAGGAGAAAGGGGACAGCACAGCGAGAGCCAGGAGTGGGCACCAGGCCCACAGGCCCTGTGGAAGCCCGTGGCCTGGTGACCTGTGGCCTTGGCATTGTGCAGGAATCTTGGGTTTAGTGCACGTGGGGAAGAGCCCATCATTCTGTCCTGTGTCCTTACACCCATACGCTGGAGCTTCCACGGGGAAGAGTGTGTGGTTGCGAGGTATGGCCGGGCCACTTAGGAAAGCAAGCCAGAAAGCCTTGGCACCCCCGGCACCTCTCCTCCCGCCCCCCTCGAAGGATTTGGGCAACAGGCATTGCGTTTTTGTAGCTACACGGAACATTTCATCGTCATCTTATCAGTTGTTTTGGTTTATGATTGCATGCCTGATCTGTATCCTTAGGAATCCTGTGTACTAATGATTACAATCCAAAAGAAAGGATAAGGAGAAATTTTCAGGTGTCTGAAATTGAGAAAGCACAATTAAATCCAATGCGCAGAGATTCCTCAAATTTGATAAATGGAACAGGTAAGCTGTGGGCACAGAGAGGGTTACCCGATGACCTGACAGGGTACGAGTGCAGGTTTGCAAGAGAGGGGAGGGGTGAGCCTGGGTGGTGAGTGGTCCACCCTACCCCCATGGGACCACGTGGTGTCCTGTCCCTTGGGTGGGTCACTTGCTTTCTCCCTGCTTCTGGTGTGTACATCTAAAGCATGGAAGCAGCTGTTGGGGTGGGAAATGGCTCTTGTGCGGCTGCTGTGGGTGTTAACGCTTGTCGAGTGCCCTGCACACTGGAAGCCCGTGCACGCGCACGTCATCCCACCCTGACCGACCCGCTGTCTACGTCTAGCTCACCGTGACACATCCACCAGGACTGCGTGGCCTGGGTGGACTGACTGGCACACCCTTCGGCGAAGGCTGGGGCTCTGGCCAGGTGGGAAGGCAAGGTGACCTGTGTTGCCAGCCTGCCGGGTCCCCCAAGGCAGCCTTCTCTTAATCACCCTGTTTTGAAACCAATTAAAGATTTACTTTCTGGAGTCTCTCAGACCCAGCATACTTCTTAGTCTTGATTGAATCCACTCGGAATTCACTGAGAACATGGGGAAATGGCCTTGCCCTCTGCATGTGGTGCTGGGGTGTCAGTTTGGTTTCCAGGGTTGGGTTACTGGCAGCAGACGAGAGCCCCCCAGGCATGAAACCACCAGTGCTTCTGCTCAGTGACTCACATTTCTGTGCTGTTGCCTTTATACATACCTCATGGTGTTTGCATGTGAGCCTGTAACCTGATTGTAGGTGCCCTTTTGTGTCATGCAGTTACTGGAACGTACAAAAGTCTCTATAATCTTTACAAAGAGTTGCAAACAGAATTACAAAACACATATCCCAGCACGGAGGATTCTTAGAGCTGCAAAGAGCAGGAATCTTTATTTGGTTCACTTCAGGTCTGCAGCAACCACTTGATATTAAAAAAGAGGAACGGAAAGGTAAGATGTACAAAAAGATGCCACATCGCTGTAGAAAGCAGCATTCGGAAGTGTCCTGCGTGGCCTACTGATCCTCCCTTGCTCCTCGTCCCCCAGACCAGACTGTGAGAAGGACAGGGGGTGAACGTGTAACGGAAAACAACAAAACTGAATTTAACTGGAACATGCTCTAATCTTTAGTTTATTTCTGGTTAAAAATATAGCAATCCAGTGCAGTGTAGTAAAGAAGTCTGCTCGAAAGGCAGCAGAGGAAGCTGAACATAAGCAAAGCAAGGCAGAATCCATGAGACAGCTGCACCCCGAGATGGGATGAGAAGTCACGACAGCGCCACCCCCACCCCGGGCACGAGCACAGGGTGTCCTGCATATGGGCGTGCCGAGACCCCTCAGGGCACGGCCATGCACGCAAGAGCCGGGGCCTTGAGCACTCGGGCATCCTGGCAAACCTTGTTCTTTTGTTTGGATGGTGGACCGACCCTGGTGAAGAAGGCGGAAACATAAGGAACCTGTTTTTGTTTGACTGAAACAAGTTACATTGTACATTTTGAGGGGAGGTGTTGGATATGCTACAGATTCTCAGGAATTTTCAAGCCACTGGGTTTCACCCACATTCATGTCCTGGGCCCAGACCCGCTCTGGAGTAGCACTGAGGCATCTGGAAGGAATATGCATATCTATCAGGGGAAGTTGAGGCAGGCACAGTACACAGATGTGAAAACCCCTTGAGATAACAGCCGGAGGAGACGTCCTTTGCGGGCCCTCACTGCCAGGGACAAGCCTGCGTGCACACCCTGCACACGAAGGGCACAAGGGCCACATGCTCAGAGCCAGGGGCAAGGCAGACCGTCCATGGCAAAGGGGGTCCTACAGCACAGCCTCACGGTTTCTGTGCTCAGATGTGCCCCATTGGATCAGAGTCGGCCCCTGGCTTCTCTGGGGTCTGGTGGGAGGGTGGCCAAGGGGGCCCAAGGAGTGGGTGGTGGATGGCGGAAGAAATGAGGACTTTGCTTAAGACCCGGTGTGGGGAGTCGGCTTCTCAGGGAGGCCGGGGCAGTGCTGTGTGGTGGGGCAGCGGAGAGGAGGCACATCTGTCTTCCTCAGGTGTGCAGCACAGATTTAGGTAGAAAAAGGCCCAGGCTGCCCTGCTGGGTAGGATGCCCTTCCCCACACCTGCCGCCATCGCCTGGCTGTGCAGACAGAGGAGAAGTGGAGTTAACCGGCCTTCCACGTGAGTGTCCAACCGTGGCTGCTTTCCCCGTGCCTGGCACAGCGGGGCACACTGTCTGAGGGTCCTTCCTCGGGCTGCCGCCTCCTTCCACACCCCAGGTGGGAAGTGTGGTGACAATGACAGTGATGTTCTTTCTTGCCCTTGATTTGCCAGGATCCCTTCTCTTTCCACGTCGAGCTGGAGGGTCTGCGTGCTGGCCTCCTTCTGCCATGCCACACAGCAGAGTGTTATACAAGCAAAGAATTTTGGCTAAAATCCAAAAAACATTACTCAGAAAAAAAGGCAAACTGTGAGTGATACCCAATCATGTTGTTCTTCTGTGGAAAGACTTGAAGTTGTTGGACGGTCTGAGTTATGAGCTTTCCCTTTTTGTTGTTTGGCTTTTCATGTCCTCTTTTGTACATTGTTGTGTTTGCTGTTGCGACAATCTCCTCAGATGAAAAAGTTGATAAACAAAATGGCGACGCCGATGTTCAGCAAGATCACCATGACGACCAGAATAGGCGCCGAGCCCTGGAACAGAAGGACAGCAGCGGTGAGCCGCGCAGCCCCGGCCAGCCCCACCTGCTCTTAACCAAACTGCTCCCCAGTGTAAACCCCTCAGAGCCCGAACCGGGGAGGAGGTGCCCCACTCGCTTGTGAGTCTGAAGTTACTGGTCTTGGAATTCCCGTGGCCTCGAAAACCTTGGCGCCAGTGCCTCTTGGGAAGAAGAACCCAGGCCTCGCTGAGTGAGCATCCCAAGTCCTCCAGTTTTGCCAGTCAGCAGGTGCCCCGGGCTCTGCAGAACTGAGACTTCAGATCATTGTGATTGGAATTTTAGGAGGGCCCACGTGGCTGCCACAGCCAGCATCGGACGTGGCCCTCAAATTCAGCAAAGGCCTCACATAGTCCTTTAAACACACCTTTCTCAGCAAAAACACCTTGCCATAAACTGACGCTTGCCCTGGACAGCTTTGTGCTAACTGCGAGCTGCCTCTGAGTCCCGCCACCATCCCTGAGAGCTGCTGCAGCCATCTCCTGCAGGAGGAAGTGAGCACCTTGTAGCAGTGGCTTGGCGCCAGGCCACTGTCCCTTCTGCAGGGAGGAGAGGCAGCGTGGTCCCTCTGAGTGGGCCTTGGGCAGGGATGCTGGAAGTTTGCCCCTTGGGAGAGCTGCTCCTTGACACCAGGAGTTGCTCCAGCACTAAGTACAGTGCCCTGCAGCCCACCTCCCAGCCCAGGGCCTGCTCTGGAGGACACGTGTCCTGGCCCCTCCCCAACACCCTTCCCTTCCCACAGCTGACCGGGAGGCGCACACAGGGTGGGTGTGACCCCAGGTGGAGAAGAGCCGCTGGGGGAGGAGTGGGGCAGTGCTGGTTTCCCAGACTAAGCCAGTCCTGTTCAGACTTGCGGTAAGAAGCCAGTGAGGGGGACCCTGGAAAATGTCTCTCCTGCCACAAAAGGCATCCCCTCCTCTCCCTGGAGCTACCAGCCGGCCACTTGTCTCTCAGTGAGAGTGGAGAACAGGCTGGCAGGGCCTCAAAAAATTAACCAGAATTACTACAGGAATTACCACATGACCCAGCAATTCCGCTCCTAGCTACATACCCAAGCAGAGTCAATCACATATCCACTCACAGACTCATACGTGAACGCTCACAGCAGCACGATTCACAGTAGCCAAAAAGGGGGAACAAACCAAAGCCCATCCACAGACAGACAACGTGGTCTGTCCACACGACGGATTACTCAGCCAACGAGGAACGAAGCCCTGAGAACGTGGTGCTGAGTGGGAGCAGCCAGACACAGAAGGCCACGTGCTGTGCGATTCCATTCGTAGGGAACGTCCAGAGACAGGGCCACAGAGACAGCAGGTCGGCGGCTGTGGGGGGTGGGGGATGGGGAGTGACTGCTTAAGGGCCATGAGGCTTCCTCTAAGGGGATGGGAATGTTCTAGAATTAAATAGTGGTGATGGTTGCACAGCTGAAGACCACTGACTTGTGTGCTTCGGACAGTGAACCGTATGGTGTAAGAATTACACCTCAGTAAAGCTGTTACCTGAGAAGAGGGGATGCCCAGAGAACCAACGGGTCGGTGATTCCAGGTTGCACCATCTGTAGCACCTGGGAGTTGGGATCCCAGCGCTGATCCCAGGGGACAGCAATGGGGTGCAGCACCACCGGATGCCATCCCTCCTGGGGCGCCTCGGCCCTTGCACCCCCACAGGGCACAGTCACGCACTCACCTGCCAGGGCGCATGGGAGAGAAGTAGCTTCCCACCTGACTGCCTGCCAACCTGCGGGTCCTTCCCCTCCGGGCTGCATCCCGGCTGAGGGACACCCCCATGGGATATTCAGGTCCCCAATCCCAGCTCCATGGGGCATTCTGGAACAGCTCCTACACCAGACCACTCAGGGCCCTTCATGCCCTGTCCCGTCAGGGCCAGCAGACCCTGGGGCTCACAAAGGCCCCTCCTCCCCCGTCCCTTGTCCAGTGCTGCCCACACTGGGGCCCCTGCCCCGCTGCTGTCTCCAGCAGCACCCACCCTGTGCCCTGCCTGTGCTGCTCCCTGGGCCCTGTCACCAGCACGGCCAGGCCTCAGTCCCTGCCCTGGTTTCCTCAGGAGACAGGAGACTGCACAGTGATGGTGACAGCGCTCAAGCGCTCACCCCATGCCCATCCTGGGCTAGCGGCTTTACATTTGGACTTAATGGCAACCTGGTGAGTCATCTGATCATGCCAGTACCACGAAAGAAACATGCTAAGATTTGCAGTCAGGCGTGCCTGTCCATGCATCCACGCCCCACCTCTCCACCCTGGGCTCGCTCTGTGCCTGAGTGCAGGGCACCCCTGCTGACCACCTGCCTGTCCAGTGTGCGTCCTGGGCACTGCCATCCCCGGGCCCAGGGCATCCCTATGCTGGGGTTCCTTCCCAACTGGCCCTGGAGTCATGGCTTGAGCAACTTTTTTTATTTAAAAAAGAAAGCAAAACTTGCTCAACAGACAGCACAGGGATTTTTGAACTGGCCCCTTCCTGCCAGGACTCAGCTGAGGGAGGAGGGTCCACAGACGCCCTGCCTGGGCCCCAGAGCCCCTTTACCCCTGGTGGCCCAGGCCCATCCCCTCCTCTGTCCTCCCAGACCAGTGGTCATGCGAGGGGTGGATGGGAAGGCAGGTGTGGCAGCGCTGAGGGGGGTCTCTGTCAATGTGCCACAGAAACCACATGCGAATCCCATCAGGAGCATGGAGCACAATGACGGGGGCGGGAGGGGGTGTCTACACAGCCTGAGAAAACAAGCTGGGCCAGGACCTTGCTCACCAGGGCCCCAGCGGCCTCTGAACCTGGCTGTTCACAATGCCACAGCCTCGGGGACGCTGTGACAATCCCCGTGACAGCTGGGCCGACTCACCATGCCACCCCTGGAGTAAAGCCCCCTGCCCGTTCGGAGGAGAGGAGCCAGGCAGCTGCCTGTGCGCGGCCTCTTCCCTCAGCCCCGGCCTGGCAGTGCCCACGCTCTGCGGGCTGCGAGGACACAGCCGGTCTGGCCTGGGCCCTTCTGCTCCCCCGCCTGGTGCTTTCACCCCCCCTCAGGTCACACCCGTCATTTCACCAGGAGGGAAACCAAGGCCCAAGAACACCCAGGGACCTGGCTGGGCCATGGAGTTCACTCACTGGCACAGCTGGAGGGAGAACCCAGGTGTGCCCACCTGAGGGGCCTTGCCCTGGGCCCTCTGGGCTGTCCTTTCCACCCACCGCGTGCCTTGGCAGTGGGGACCCGTCCCCGAGCACGGGACTCCCTTTTCCCAGCTCAGCAGCGTGAGGCATGGGCGGGGGCAGGAGGGGGCGGCACCTGCCATTCCCAGCCCTGACCCTGCTGGCACCTGCCAGCCCCTCCCCCAGCTCCCCTAGCGCCACACTAGCAGGATGGGGTGGAGAACGGGCACCAGCCAGAGGACACACTCCCCTGATCCCACCGGCAGCCCGGGGCAGGCTGGAGACTGGAGCGCCGGGCCCTGGGAGTGGGTGGACCCAGACTGCCGCCCCCACTGTCCCCCAAGGTGAGCGCTGGGGCTGGGGCGACCACCTCCTGTCTCCTGTAGATGGTTCTGGGCAGCACCTCGGGGCGACCCTGCCTGGCCCACCCTATCGCAGCCTCCAGGCATGAGGAGACCATCTGCAAACAGAATGTCTGGAGGAGCCTTAAGCCCAGGCACTAGGTGACCCTAGTGTCACCTGGAGTCTGCCCCTCTGGCCATCTCCCGGAGGTTGGCTTCCGCTCAGGGTGGGGCCAGATGTGGTGCTGGGGCGGAAGGAGGGTCCCCGATCCCCAGCCCCTGCTGGAGCCCTCAGGCAGGGACAGGACCCCAGCGCAGCTCCCTGCTTCTCCTGCAGCCCCCACACACCTGGGGGACTGGCTTGGACCCCAGGGAGCTGCGTTTAAAGCACCCAAAGTGCCAACGTGTTAAGCAGGCTAAATATAGAACCCGTCCCTGCATCTCCCACCCCTGCCCATCGCTGGCTGTTCCTAAAATAACCTCACGCACACACACCTCTAGCTGCTGTGATGGGGAAGATAAAGTTGTAAGTGCAAGCTGGTATTTTGGTCCCAGCAGGAGCACGGGGGGGGCGGGGGGGGCTCTGTGGGTGAGTATTTGGGGGAGGGGAGGCATTTTAGGAACCAGCAAGACAGACAAGACAGACAAGTGCACAGTAGTTTCAAGCAGAGGCAGAAACGGGCCCTGAGGGCCAGGAGGCCCTTTCCAACAACTGTGCCTCCAAGGGGCACCGTGCTGTGACATCGTGGCTTCCCCTGGGGTGGGGCAGACTGAAGGGGAAAACCCTAGTTCCCCAGGGCCACAGAGGTAGGGACAGATGCCCACCTGCTGCAGCGACAGTAAGCCTACAGAGGACCCTCCTGCCCCCCGGACCAGCCCTCCATGCCAAGCACCGGTGCCAACTCCAACATGGCGGGTTCCAGTGCCTCAGGCCTCTGGCCCTGAGCCCTGCTCTGGATGCTAACGCAGACACGCCCTTGAGACTGAGGCCAGGGCACCCGCCACAGCAGGTGAGCAGAGCCCTGCTGGGCTGCGGCCACGGCCCCTCCTTCCTACTGCACCTCAGCCAAGGGAGCAGGGGATTCTGAGCTTAAGGGTAGACGCCATGGGGTGAAGGGTCAGTCCCTGGAGGCCCCTTCTGGGTGCAGCCAGCCCTGTGCAAGACCTGGGACCCCTCAGGTGCACACTGGGTCTGGCCCAGGGGACGCTGTTCTTTCCTGAGTGAATTTAGGGTGGGAGGTGTCTGGGCAAGGCTGAGTGTCTCGCACAGGGGTCCTCACGTGTGAGCGAGCCCCAGCGTCCCCCCAGGGCGTGACGAGCCTAGATTGCTGGCCCCCACCCAAGCTTTCTGTTCCTGGTCCTCTGTGTTCCTCCCCAGGACACAGGACACTCAAAAGCAGTGACCTCACAGGCTGCTGCCTGGGCCCAGCGCAGCCTAGGTGTGCGGCAGCAGCAGGCTGGGGCTTGAGCAAGGGGTGGAGGTCGGGGTCCCCTGCCGCCCAGCTCCCTTGTGGGAGCCTCTGAAACTATCCAGGGGTTCTCCAAGAGGATTAAGCCTGGGTGCAGCCCTCGGACCCACCCCCACTCCTGGAGGGGCCAGAGGCCCAGTCAGCGATCAGCAGGGAAGCTCTGAGCCAGGGCCTGAGGCTCTGGCCTCCCCCAGGAGCAGCCCCGCCGCCGCCCACTCACCGTGCTGGCCTTGAGCTCCGCCCCATTCTCCTCGTCTGACTCCAGGGCGACAGGCAGGGACTTGCGGGGCGGGGAGAAGGTCAGGTCCCAGCGCAGCAGCCGGGGCTCGGCCCTGCTGCCCAGCCGCAGGCTGTCCAGTTTCTGCACCGTGGGCTCTGCGGAGGGCGCCGGCCTGAAGTTCTCCTTATTCTGGGCCTTTGACCTCAGTCTCTGTACCCCGAAGCCCCGGTCCTCGGTGCGGTGGTCCTCCCCCGCGCCCCGGCCGGCGCCCCCCTTGCTGTAGCGTCTTTTCTGGGGGTGCGCGTCCTGCGTGTAGGCGTCCATCCTGCGCAGGGGCTGCATCTCCAGCGTGTAGTTGCTGCGCTTCTCCTCGCCCAGCTGCAGCAGCGTGGCGCTCCCGGGGCTGTGGCTGCCGGCCCGGTGGGGGGAAGTCCAGAACAGCGGGGAGGACTCCGTCCGCCGCTCCCGGGGCTTGGGGTTCCCAGGCTGCCTGTGGCCCGAGCCCCGGGAGTGGAAGTCATCTGTGGGCTGGCCGCTGCGCAGGGCACTGCTGCGGACACCCCTGGAGCCCGCGGGCTTCTCCTCGCCCCAGCTGTTGCGGGCGTGGTCCCCTCCCCGGCCCTCCAGCAGCATCAGGATGTCCCCACCACGTTCCTCATCCACAGACACCTGCCGGGAGAAGTGGGCCACCTTGTTCCTCGAGGCAGGGGCCGGCGGTGGGGTGGCCGCCGGGCTGGTGGGGAAGCTCTGCAGGGGGCTGTCGTCGGGGGTCAGGTCAGAAGGGGTGGTGCCTTTGCGGTACAGCTCAGGGCTCTCCTGCTGCAGGGGTGTCCCTGTGGAGAGCACCTCGATGTCCTCACAGGAAAGCTGATGCTTCGGTCTCTGGTACTCCAGCCCTTGTGAGGGGAGAGACAAGACAGAGCATGGGGTTACAGCAAGGCCGGGTTGAGAGTGAGGGCTGGGCACCCGGACGAGGGCGGCAGGCAGAGCCTGGGCAGCACAGCACCCTCCGCACAGCAGTGGGGCAGGCAGAGGACAGTGGGGCTGGTATCAGTGGCTCCCAAAGCCCTTCTGTGGGAACCCCAGCCCCCTCCCCGTGGCCCCTTTGAGGGTCCTGGTTCATGACAGAAGCGCTGGACAGCAGCTCCCAGCCCTGGTCCCAGACTGCAGGGAGACCCAAGGCTTAGAGAGCAAGGACCCTCCCTAGCTGACCTGCGGAGTCCTGGAGCCTGGGGGCGTCACAGCAGGGCTATCCCCCGCCCCGCATACCTGGGGCACCTGTGTCTCAGGGTGGTGGGACAGCCTGTTGTGAAACAGCCTGGCCGGTGCCTTCTGCAGGGCCGGCCTGAGAGCCCAGGAGTGGGGCTTCCCTGCCTGCCTCGGGGCCTCAAGCCCTGGGGCTGGGCTTGCTCCCCTGCAGGGGCCAGCTCTGTAGCCAGCAGGTGACGACCCTACCTGGAGGTGATCCCAGTGACCCCTGACCCTGAGGCCTGGACAGGGAGGGGTGGCAGAGTGGGACCAGCTACTAAGACTTCTCTGGGGTTCCACAGCTTCCAGCGAGAGGGGAGAACCCAAGAGCAACGACAGAGGTTGTATCTCCACCAGCAAGGGAAGCAGGTGCCGGGCTGGAGTTGATGCAGTTTGGACAAATAGACGAATGTGGAATTTACTGTCCCTTCATAGTAACACAGGTATACAGTCATCTCAAAGTGGGGTCCTCGGCTCAGCAGCAGAACAGCAGGACCCCCCACACCCCCATCCCACCCGAGCGCTTGGGCCATCTGCTCTCTGAGGACGGAGGTCTCAGAGCCCTGCCCAGGGGCTGCCGCCTCCTGGTAACAGCTCAGACACCAAGAGCTGCTCCCATTCTGGAGTCTCTGACACTTGCACGCCCTCCCACCTGCACCCCGAGCCTCTGGGCAGGAGCGGGTCAGGGGAGATACGGCTCCCTCCATGTGGCTGGAAACCTGAGAGTCAGGCATGGGCCTCTGAGAGGCGTCCACAAAGCAGAGGGGCAGCACACCGTCGTGACACGAGGCTCGGCCGCTCCCTGCTCGCCTCTCTGGTGGCCGTAAGGTGCAGCCTTGAGCAGAACAAGGCTGTAGCCCCGGTGTGGGGGTGTGGGGGTGTGGGCCAGGCTACTCCTGTGTGATCACACCCCAGACCCAGGGCTGAGCTGCTGTGGGTCCCTGGCAGAGGGGAAAGGCCAGGAGGGTGTGTGCAGAACTGCGCGAGACCCACACACCCAGGCCTGTCGCCCCACACCTGCCTCCTGGGGTGGCCCCATCAGAGGCCCTGTGATCGAGCCCACTGACCCCAACTCTGGGCCCTGTGGGGATCCCCGCGGCACTCTCTGCAAGCTGTCCACCCACTGCAGCCCTGGGGTCAGGCCCGGCTGGCCCAGCCGACCCACACCCTGGAGGGGCTGGCGCCCTCTTGCTCGTCCCAATACCCTGACTAGCTGGGAGGGTGTCCTCAGCTAAGTTAGTTCCCGGAAGCATCACTGTGAGGATGCAGGGCAGAGCTTGGAGCGTGTACGGCCCAATTCCAGCCACTCCGTTGCATCTTGCATCCTAAGTCCACGGCCACTCAGGCCTCCTGGGCTCCAGGGGGTGGGTGCAGCAGCACGAGTGACCTGGGTGCTGGATGCTGCCCCGGCAGGAATGGGGTGGGCGCCGGGCTCTGTCCTGGTCCCACCACCGAGGCCACGCGGCCTCAGGCAGAGTCTTGACCAGACCAAGCTCTCGGGCCTGGGGCTGCCGGGGCCCACGGCAGCAGTCAGCCAAGATGCCGGAGGTGGCAGTTCTACCCCCAACTGAAGCACTGTGGTAATTTGCCATTAGAGGCAGGTGTGGCACTAGCCTCGGAGCCAGGCCTCATTTAAAATCTCAATTCTGCCACATTCAAAGCCAAGCACTAGAACGGAGACACGTTCAGCCCAAGGCCTCTCCGGCAAAATGTGAGCCCCCGGCTGGGAAGTGTCTCTGGTTCCCGGGTCTCAGCCTTGGTTCCCAGGCTGGAGGGGCCTGTGCCAGTTTCCCGGGGCTGAAGCAACAAAGTACCACACACTGGGGGGCTTAACACAACAGAAATCTTCTCTCTCGTGGCCTGGGGCCAGGGTGTGTGAAATCCAGGTGTCGGCAGGGCTGGTTCCTCCGGGGTCCCCGGCTTGTGGCCGCGTCACTCCAGTCTCTGCCTCTGGCTTCTCACTGAATTTAGGGCTCAGCCTGATCCAAGATGGTCTCATCTTGAGGTCCGCACCTCCACCACACTGGCATAGGTCCTCTCCCAAGCAGGCCACGTTCGAGCTCCCGGCGCACGTATTTCTTGGGGGCCACCGCTCAGCACGTAGAGAGCCTTAGACATCATCTAGTCCCCTTTCTTTACAGATGGGGAAACTGAGGCTCTGAGAGGTGATGAGAGAGGCCCCAGGCAGTGGAACCAGCTGGTAGCATGCAGCGCTGGGACCTGGGTGATCCACGGGCTGGGGAGCAGTATGCTAAGTCTTGTTTTCTTGTTTTGTCCCCACACGCATTCTGTGAGCCCAGCCAGGGGTGGGCCAGGTGCCCCTGGAACTTCATTCAGCCCCTGCAGCAGGTAGGAGGCAGTGGCCGCAGTATCACCGCCCCGTCCCCACCCCTGCTGCATGGCCTGGGCAGCCCGTTCACACGTGAGGCCGGGGGGCTCCAGGCAGAAGGAAACACGACACCCAACAGTGACACCGCTGACTGTGGGGGCAGACGGCTGCATCCCTCCAGCTCGGACACTTCCCGCCCACGTGCCCAGAGGGGCTGGGGTGGGGAACAGAGGCTGTGTCTGAGGAGGCCACCCCCGAGTCCAACATGTCATCCGAGGCCTCTGCAGGAGCCTGAGCCCCGCGAAGCCCACCTGGACCGAGAGGCTCCGGAGCCTGGAGGGGTGGGGGGACCCTGTCCTCCTGACTCCCCCAGGCTGGCAGCAGCCCAGCAAAGGGCCCTCCCCTCGCCCCTGAAGGGGAAGGTCACCTTCCTCATCTATTCTGAAACACCCCAGGGAGAGCTGCCATCGGCCCACCCCAGGGATAAGGAACCAGAGCCGGTTCCAGGCTCAGAGAGCAGCGAGCACAGCAAGGAGTGGCGCGAACTCAGATCCTCTTCCCTGCCCAGAGGCCGGGGTGTGGGGCGCAGGGAGCAGGTTCAGGGTCGTGCTGTGAGAACGTGGCAGGTCCTAGTCCCAACTCCTCGAGCGGCTCCCACTCACATGCCACACCCGGTCCAGAGCACAGACTTGGTGGAATGTGATCCTGACCTCGTTCTCGGGGCTTCCTGGTGCTGAGGAAGCTTCCTAGTGAGGCCAGACGGGAAGTGAGACAGGGTGGCAGCTGGTCAGCCCACGAGGACTTGGGCAGGGCCAGCGCCCCGTGGCCATCCGGCACCACCCCTCTGTGCCTCCACACCACCGAGTCAAACAGGCTCGTTGGCCCAGATCCCAGGAGAAAACACCACCTGACCCTCCCCCGGAGGGGAGGACCAGGGCCCTAGATCTGGCAGAGGCTCCCAGCTCCTCCCCAAGGGCACAGCGGGAGCTGCTGTCTGCACTCCAGAGTGGTGCTGTCTGACACGGCAGCATGGGCATGTTTAAATGTAGGTCAGTTAAGATTAAATAAGACTCAGGATTCAGTCCCTCAGCCACACGAGGCCAGTGGCTGCCATGCTGGACCAAGCAGATAGAGGGTGGATCCATCATTGCAGACGGTTCCAGAACCACACCGGGAGCAGGTGGGGAGACATGGCACAGGCTGAGCAGGTAGATGCTGACAGCCACAAACAGCCAGCAAGTGATATATGGACACCCATGTGCACACAGGACATGGAGCTGCGGGAACATGGAGCGAGGTGCTGGGACTTGTGTGCACCCTGACACGCGTGTTTGAGGGAGCATGTGCTGAAGCCCAGCACGGACACACACCTCCGCCAAGAGACGCAGAGACGCGGACACCAAGCACGGTGGCGGCTTCCAGGCGGAGTCCATCTGAGCCCATCCCTTCCCCCGCCCCCAGCGCTGCCCCGCGGGACTCACCATTTTCCCGGTGCTGGAAGGAAGGTGAGAACTCTTTGGCAGTGATCCTGGCGATCCGAGCTTCCTCCTGGGCTTTCTGGGCCGCCGTGAGGGCCGCCTCGGCCTTGGCCCGCGAGTGTGAGGTCCTGGGGGAGACAGGGAGGGGGTGAAGGGACAGAAGCGAGGGGGCCTCTTGGGTCAGGTCCTGCACTGACCCCACAGCAGACGGGGCAGAGACAGGCGCCCTGTTCTGCCCTCGGACCGCCGGACCTCGTTCGTTCATTCACAAACACACCTCACTGGGCACCAACCAACCAGCCCCCGCGTGTGGGACAGGCTCGGAAACATGTTTGTCCTGGTTATCAAGAGACATCCCACACACGTGTCCACAGAGCCCAAATCCAGATGATGCCACACCCCGGGGTAAACACGGTGACAGGGGCCACCGCATGCGTCCGTGCGTCAGGACACTGCCCTGACACAGCAGGACCTCCCCACCCAGTAACCCCAGCTGCTCTGACTCGGGACCCGGTTCCGTGCCCTGGCAGAGAGACGACACTGATATCCCCCGTGGAACAAAGGCGCCGGTGCGTCTGTGGGCTGCCGGTGCGTCGCCCCTGCTCCCATGCGCTGTGCCTCTCCCGGCCGAGTCCTGCGCGAGGCCTGCCCTTGCTCTGTAAAATGGGGGCCTGGCCAGTGCCTCGGCAGAACAGCACCAGAATTCTGTACGTCTCACCTGCCTGTGTCTTTGCATTTCTTACTACCCGCTGTGCTCACTCCAGGGGCCCCTGCCGGTGGCTGTGGGCACCACTTCCCCAACATTGGGGAAACCGAGGCACAGTGACCAATGCCTCAAGACAGAGGGCAGACCCTCCCTTGGAGGTCTCCTGCTCAAGGTTCCTGGCCCAGTCTGTTTGCGTGGCTGTAACAAAATGCCATGGACTGGGGGCTTATCAACAACACACATTTATTTCTCACAGTTCTAGAGGCTGAAGTCCAAGACCAAGGCACCAGCAGATTTGGTGGGTAGGACCCGCTTTCTGGTTCACAGATGGTGCCTTCTGCAGGCAGGCAGCTCTCTGGGGCCCCTTTACACGGACGCTAGTCCCGCCTCTGATGTCCCACCTCCCGCCATCCACTGTAGGCCCCGGCAGGACGCAGGCACCCAGCCCACCGCGCTTCCTTCCGCACAGCCTGGGCCTCCCGCAGTGCCCATTACTCAAGGCCCGCGGGCTAAACCTGGAAACCCTCACACTTCTCGGAAAAGACTGAGTTTTCTTTTTTCAAAATTCCACTGTGCTGACTAGGAACAATTTTACTGGAAGACCATAAATCTGACATTTACACAGATGCAGTAACATGAGCCGTAGCCACGAGCACGTGTCTGGAGATGGAGCAAGCTGCGGAGGACGCCGGTCGACGTGTCCAGGTCGTCCTCTAACGTTCGCTTCCCAGGTGCTCCAACGGCCCCTCACCTGCCGCAGCACCCGGGAGCAGGCCCCGACGATTTAGGAAAAGCACACGTGCAGGAAGTTAGCACTGAGGAAATTCTACCTTCATTCACATAGTTTCGTTTTCTAGAAACTGAGAAGACGAACGTAACTCAACACAAGTGCAACCCCGTGTCCCACGGAAACATAAGATTAGAACCACACCTTCTAGAAGATTCCTCAGGAACCTGGTGGTTGTAATTATGCAGAACAGAACAGGGGCAGGAATGCCGTAGAGACAAACTCATTAATAAAGCACTAATCGATACTCGACTTGTTATCAATAATAAATCAGTTGACAAATCATCGCTGCAGGCCTTGGGCTCAGTCCCCAGCCCACGAGCTCCAGAGCAGGTCTCTGCCACCTAAGCCAGCGAGTTCCAGCCTGGCGGTTCCTGAATGTCATGGCCGGGAGTTTACGGGAAATGCAGGCTTTCCTGTCCCTGGCCCCCAAGTTGGCAGCTGGTCAGAGGCAGGGACGCACCATGAGAGGCGTCGACAGCACCACATCAGAGGCCGGGATGAAAGTCAGACCAGCTTTCACCAGGCCAGCGGGAGCCGCGGCGCATCCAGCACGCATCTCGGGGCCAGACGGAGGAGGAGAGAGCAAGGATTGTGGGGCATCTGCTGCGTGGGGCCCACACAGCTCCCTCCGCTGCAGAAACCCCTGGGACCTCAAAGGATGTTCTTTTCCTTTCCCTGA
Source organism: Daubentonia madagascariensis (assembly GCA_023783475.1). Lineage (NCBI taxonomy): Eukaryota > Metazoa > Chordata > Mammalia > Primates > Daubentoniidae > Daubentonia > Daubentonia madagascariensis. The sequence goes on along the minus strand of JAKFHU010001784.1, from coordinate 4,896,383 downwards.
GTGCCAAAGGCAGCTTCCCGGAGCGGCCACTTCTCCCACGTCCTGCTCAGCCTCTCCTCTGCCGAGACATGTGGCATCTCCCACGGACCTGCCCTGACGTGGTGACCCCGTCCTGTGGGGCTCTGACCGGGGGCCTTGGGGAGGGGCCACCCATCCCCAAACTGCACTCAAATCCTGTGATCCCACTGCACTCCCAAGCAGAGTCCATGGCTCGGGGCAGATTTTGTGAGGATATTCAATGCCCCAAATCTTAAGATGCGCCAGTCTGAACACAGCTGGCCCAGGACAGAGAAATGGAAGCTCGGCTGGAGCATCCTTGGGGGAGCTGGCATCACTGAACCACGCCACAGTGCCCAGGACGGCGTGTTCCCAATCCCTGTCCAAGAACCAGCCTGGGACACAAAGCAAAGTGGGCCCTGAGCTCCGTGGACGCCAAGGCAAGTAGGGAAACATCAGCTGCCCTGGTGACACCTTCCAGAGCTGTCATCACAGTGTGCACCTGACTGTCCAGTGATGGGCAATTTTTTGCGACCGTGTCTCTACTATAAGCCCCTGGAGAGGATGGAGTCTTGCACCTCCCTGGCTGCTCAGACCTTGACCACGACCCACACAGACGTGCAGCGTGAGGGAGAGAACAGGAAACTCCCCTGAAGGGGCCACTATTTGGTTCCCACATCTTTGCTTTGTAAAAATACCACCAACATTAACTCACCAACATCATACGTATATTTACATGTATATGTTCACACATATATAAAAAGAATATGCTGTGCCAACCCTAAAATAAAATGAATCAGGACAAGTGCATTCAACATAGAAGAAAACTCCCCAGTGCGTCGCAAAGGTTAATTTTAAACGAGACTCTCAGGACTGGCAGGGAGCCTAGTTCTCCGACGGGTGAGGGCTCCCGATCGCCTGTGGCTCACACCTGCAGAGGGTCTGGCCACAGAGACACAGGTGGGGAGGGTGCCCATAGCTCACTCGCCAGGGGCCCCACCCAGTTGCATCGCCAACACTTTCTTGCTGCTGGGCCCTGCACTCGAGGCTCCCAGGACCAGTTCAGTGACCCAGCGAGGTAGTGACAAAAGCCACAGCTCCTGGGCTGCTGCTGACAGCAGGTGGCCTGGGCCTCTCCAGCCTGGGAGAGGAGTGGACAGCATCAGGATTCATGAGCACCCTCACCATGCTGTCTGTTGGGCTGACGGAAGGCAAGGCCACAGGTGTTCACCATGCAGGGGTGGGTGGTGTGGGGCAGCCTGCCCGTGTCCCCCTAGCTCCGCTCTTAGCACCTATACTGGAGTGAGTGGTATCCCAAAACGATGTCCATGCAGAACCTAAGAATATGACTTTATTTGGAAATAGGGTCTTTGTAGGACATGACAACCCGGACAGCCTGACCTTCCCCCGAGTGTCTGATCCCACAGGTCCAGGGTGTGGCCCAAGAACCTGCATTTCTCACTCCCAGGCCAGCGGCTGCTGGTGGTGTAGGGACCCCACTTTGAGAACTGCTGCACTAACGGTGGAAATTCCAGGGTCCTGTCCTCTGGGCACAGCCTGCCCCGGATCACCCCCTCCTGCCTGTCAGACACTGTTCAGCTCGCAGTAGCCTTGCGTCCCTGGCTGTCCCACCACCCCTCACCAGTGCACCCCAGCTCTCCCTGCCTGCTGGAGAAGACGCCGCGTACTCCTGCCACAACCACCCTCCCGCCCAGACCTTGATTTTACCCACAGCTGACGGTTCCTCAAGGCGGGGCTACCTGACGCGGGACCCGAGGTCTCAGGTCCTCACAGCACACAGCTGCCGGCACCAGGCTGCCCCCGAGCTGACGGTGCAGGCCCAGAGCGCCCGTTCAGCGCAGGGCAGACAGGAAGCGTGACCAGAGAGCAACAGGGGCTGCGGGGGCCAGGCGCTGACCCGGACATCATTGGGGGGGCCTTGCCCTAGGGGGACAGAGATTGCCAGGAGGGCCCTGTCCTGGGGGACCCCCCCAGGGTGGAAGGAGCAGCAGGTGACTGTGGGGCAGCTACAGCCCTGACCACGGAGGGCTTCCTGGAAGAGAGGGCATCCAAGCCAAGCTGGGGGAGCCAAGAGGCCACCAGAAGACTCCTGATGAAGCCCAGAATTGCTGCCCACCCCTCGCCTGGGCTCAGGGGCCCTGGGTCTTCCACACACGTAAAGTGACACATGGCACTGGCCAACCGTCTTTAGATTCTTGGAGGCGCACTGTCCCGTCCACGACTGCCTGAGGTAGGCATGGTCCCGTCGCTCCTCTTTGACCGATGAGGACACCCAGGCACAGAGGCTGTCTTGGCAGCACAGGTGGCCCCAAGTCCCGCTCAGGTCTCAGTGCTGAGGGCTGGTGGCTCTGGCCCTGCCGGGTCCCCAGCTCGAGGCAGCCCAGCCCCGCCCTCTGAGTGGAACTGACGCCAGCCCTGCAGCTTCCCGTCTAGAGCCCAGCAGCCGCCCCGGGCTGGCGGATAGGATCTCCCCTGACAATCTGGTTCCCTGTCATCACCAGGCAGCAGGACAGCTGGTCGGCCAAGGCCCTGAGGGGACAGAAATTCTACATCCGGGTCGACAGAGCAACTGACGTCTCCACAGGCCCTTTCAGACTCAGACGTGGCCAGGCGGATCCCAGGCCTGAGGCGCCATCCCCAACTCCAAGGATCCCAAGTGGCACTCGTAGAGCCTGTGTCCCTGACAGATTCCTTCCCGTCAGGGCAGCTCACTGGGGACATTTCTCCTGATGCAGTGAGAGGCAGGTGCAGCCCACAGCCCAGGCCCCGTCCTCGGGCAGCAGGTGCCGGCCCGGCGAGGCTCCGTCTGTCTAGGAGGAGAGGGTATTAGTCTCCTGAGGCTGCTGTAACGAATCACCCCAAACCGGGTGACTTAAACAACAGCAACTCTCTTCTCACAGTACTGGAGGCCCAAAATCAAGGTACCAGCAGGGCCATGCTCCCTCCGGAGTCTCCAGGGGAGGCTCCTTCCTGCCTCTTCCAGCTCCTGAGGGCTCTTGGCCTTGGCTGTGGCCACATCGCTCCAGCCTCCACCTCTGTGTCACGTGGCTTCTCCCTGCGCCTCTGTGCTCCCTTCTCTTCTGTCTCAGGCCCTTGTCAGTGGACTCAGGCCCCGGGTAGTCCAGGACGAGCCCATCTCCAGAGCTTGACTTAGTTTCATTCGCAAAGACCCTTTTCCCTGGTAGGTCCCATCCCCAGGTTCCGGGTGGACGTCTCTGGGGGCCACCATTCAGCTTGCCACTGTCGGTGCTGGGGACAGCTGGGGGCCAGCGAGCAGGAGGGCCTGGGTGGCCCATGCCCCCAGCGTCAAAAGAGCAGGACTGACCCCCACTTCCAGCGGCCCTCGTCCGTTACCCGCCCATTTCCCGGGCGCCTCCGGCGCTGGGGTCACCAGTCACAGTCGCGGCCGCTGGTTCTCCCACACTCAGCTCCTGCGGTCACGCCGCGGTGCGGAGGCAGAATCGCCATTCTTCAGGTGGGAAAACAAGCTCGGAGGGGTCATTCCGCCCACGGCCGCGGGAGGGCTGGGAAGCCGATCCTACGGCTGACGACCTCTGCTGCTCACGTTCACAGGACGCTGGCCCAGCCCCGCACTGCACCCACCTCATCTCACTGAGTCCTCCCAACTGCCTTCCACGGGAGGTGCCACTGTCCCCGCCTCACAGAGGAGAAGACTGAGGGACAGAGGCCAAGCAACTCCCCCAAGGTCACCTGGTGTGGCAGGAGCTGCGGGAACTGCCCAGATCCCCCCGGACCCCAGGTGCCCTCTCCCACTGTTAGCAACGTGGCCCAGCTGCACCCTCGCTGGGACGTGTCCTCTCCCGGGCTCTGACGGCCCTACTCGAGGTCCTGCCCCCCCGGGGGCAGCCTGGCTGAGGTGGGGGTGAAAGCCCCACCCCCACCCCCACTTGGGGCCCTGGGAAAGCTCCAGGGCTTCCCCAGGGTGGTCTGAGGCCTGAGCCACACCCTGCCATCCTCCCTTTGTCCAGGTGGTCGCCAGGGCACCCCCGGTAAGCCTCGAGCAAGGGAAGTGCATGTCTGGAGAGAAGACCCCAGCTGCCAGGAGGACAGTGGTGGTGGCTGGCACATGGACAGCCCCTGGCAGGTGACCCAGTGCAGTGGCTCAAACTGATCGGTGGCGGCTGTGAGCCCAGGGGAGGGGAGCTCTGCTGGTTCCTGAGGGGCCCAAGGGTCCAGGTACCCGAGGGCTGTGGGCTCGGGGTGGCTCAAGGCGAGGTATAAAGGCTGAGGCTTCCTCAGCAGTGTCTCTGGGAGCCTGATCCCCTGTAGCCAGCGGCACACGGCGGGAGGCCCAGGCTTCAGAGGAGGTGGGATTCTCAGCAGGGCAGTGTCCTGTGCCCAAGTCAGAGCCCCGACAGGAGAGGGCAGAACCTGAGCCTCAGGGTGGAGGCCGCAGGGCAGAGGCAGGCCTCACCTCCCTCCTAGGATCACAGAAGTGACCCAAACCCCTTGGGTGCAGATGGTGGCCCTCCTGCTGGAAGAGCCCTGCAGGGACCCCAGGATCTCCTGGGCTCCCCTCCTGGCACCAGACCAACAAGGGCAGACCCTGCTCACCTGCTGGGGTCACCGGGCTGGCTAAGGGCAGGTCCCAGCAGGATTCGGTCAACAGCTGCCAGCAAGGGCTGGGAGCAGGTGTGGGAGCCACGCCTGCTGGGCCAAAGGATGTGAGGTGGGAAAATGGGGAGCTGATCGATAAGGACTCGCTGTCCCGAGATACAGGATTTATCACCCTGGCAACAACTTCAGGAGGTGATCGGGGCTTATCGACCGCCAGGGCGGCTCTCGGAAGCTCAGAGAAGGTGACGGCCCACACCAAGTGCCACAACAGCTGCCCCGAGGCTGCAGAGAGGCGCCGGGGCCCGGGGTGCACAGCTGGAGCAGAGGTACCGCATGTGGCTGGTCGGCAAAGCGCAGGTGTGGGCCCGGAACTGAGGAGACGCCCAGGGTGGCTATCCGTGGGCCGGGGCAGCAGGAGGAGGTGGCCCTCCAGGGCTGGCCTCCCTGACAGCACCGGATGGCAGAAGCCAGAGTCAGAGTCTGGTGGCAGCACTGAACTGTCAGAGGCCGGGTGGGGCTTGTTAGTCGATGGGGGTGGGGTCAGAGGGCGGCCGGGCCCACCTGCAGAGCTGCTTAGCAGGACAGGGCATTTCTAGATGCAGGGCGTAGTCAGTGGGGCCGCTGAGTTTATACAACCAAAGGACGTTCAGATGGGCAACCGGGAGGCTGGGAGCAGCTCCTGGGACCCCCCAAAGGCGCGACCCTCCGCCCAGTTTCAACCCCGAGCCAGTTCTCGGATGTGAAGAAGGACCTGGGTCCCAGCAGGCCCCGCGACCTGCAGCCAGCGCGCTCCCCGCAACTCCTCTGGCTGTCCCCACAAGGCAGCCTCACAGACATGTGCTGCTGGGTGCCCGATGTGTGCAGATGTGCGTGGCCACGTCAGGCTGTCACCAATTAGGATGTTCACTGTGATCCCCAGGGCAACCAATAAGAAAATAATTCAAGGATTTATAGTAAAAGAAACAAAAAATGGTATATTGGGAGATGCCACACAAACAGTAAGCAAAAAGGAGCTGAGGTAGCTGTATTCGGACAAGACAGATTTTAAGATGAAAATTGTTATGAGAGATAAAGGACATTTTATAAAGTGTTGGCCCATCCACCCTGGGCATGTGCCAGAACCCCTAAGAGGGCGTGCCAAGGCGCAGGGGGCCAGACCCCACCCCTGGAGTCTTTTGATTTGGTGGGTCTGGGGTCTTGCCAGAGAATGTGCATTTCTAACAAGTTCCCAAGGAATGCTTGTGTGGAAGCTGGCAAAGGCCAGGAACGGGCTCCACCCTGGAGCCTCCGGAAGGAACAGCCCTGCTGGCACCTTGATTTTAGCCAAGTGAGACCCATGTCCAACTTCTGACCCCGGGCACTGTAAAAGAACCAGTGCCAAGCCACATCATCTGTGGCGGTTCGCTACAGCCGCCACGGGAAGCTCCCTCCCTGAGATCCAGTCCCCCTCCTCAGCCACAGAGTCACACAAGTGTCCGGTGGAGCCCCTTCCCACCTCCTCGCTGCTCACTGCCAGTGGGTGTCAGGGGGAGGAGGGAGCTTCATCTCAGCAGGGACTTCCCCGGTGGCAGGGGCTGGCTCTCTCTGCCCCGCAGGATTCCAGAGGCCCAGCAGCCCTTTGGCGTCACCACGGGGACGCAGGAGAAGCCATGGGGCTCTTGCCCCTGACACCTGCCTGGGCCAGTGGCCAGTGTCAGAAGTGGCCCCACAGGGAGGAGCCTCTGCCCGGCGGCAAAGGCTGAGGGGTGAAGGACCCGTGGCCACGTCGACATTCTGGAGTGAGGGGTTTGGCTCCAGGAGCCGTCCCAGCCTCACCTGTGCTTCCTGGCCCTTTGTGTCTTCCCCCACGGCTTGCAGGGAGGCGGCTTCTTGGGTGGGAAGTGGACCCTCTGTGCTAGCGTCTAGCTTCACACCTCTTGCCTCGTGCCCCATCTTCTGCGGCTGCCCAGGCAGCTGAGTGCGGCCTAAGGAACCCGGAGGGGCCCCACAGGCCTGTTCTCCACTGCCCGGAACCCGCCACGCCACTCTGGTTTCCGGCTTTTCCCCCTGGAATGTTCCACGGACAGTGGCTGCACGGCCCTTCCACGTCCTGTCCCCTCCTCTGCTGGTCAGCGCAGCACTCGTGAGCGTACCCACGGCCCGTGTCACCCTCAGCACACAGTGACAGCTGGCCAGCTCCCAGCAGCTCTGGCCCCGGCCTCAGGCCGCCACGGTCCGCGACATCTCGGGAGGGCGGTCTCATCAGATCCCTGTGGCCACGCAGGCCTCCCGCTCTTCCTGCTCCCTCGGATGACACCGTTTTCATCAGGCACACGCCCGCTCATCCCGCCTCTCCACGGAGACCCCTCCCGGGTGTCACCCCCACCCTGGAAGCCTTCGAGCACCCCAGAGTTGAGATAAGATCCCTGCCCCGACACAGGGCGCTCTCTGCGGGTCCCTCAAACCGGCAGGCGCCTGGGGGCACGAGGCATCTTAGGGCAGAGTAGGTGACTGCAGTTCCCGTGAAGCGAAGCTGACAGGGGACAGCCAGAATTCAGGGAAAAACAAACGTGGGCAGCCCTGGCCACTACCCCGGACATCCGCACAGGCTCCTCCCTCCCACAGGCAGCTCCCCGGTGCCACTAACCCCCGGGTCGTGCATTATCAAACCCCTGCCAAGGAGCCGCCTTCCAGCCCAGCACTAATGTGTCTCAATAAATGATCGATACATGGGACCGAGATGCAGCACGCCGCGAGTAAGTGAGGACACACCACCGGCTCCACAGGAAGTCCCCTCCCGGCCTCCCAGCAGTGGGCTCGCAGGCCAGTCAGCTCCCAGCTTTGGGAGGAACAGTAATAAAACCGGACGTTTACTGCTGTCCTCTTGGCGGCGTGCTGTGGTGTCACGTGGCTGTCTTCTCTCCCGACCGAGGACCCCCTCCCTGGAAGCTGCCGGGCAGGCACCTCACGGGCCCCTTGGCTCTCACAGGCACCTGACACAGGTTTTCTATTGGAGCCTCCCCCAGCTGCACGCGGCCTGTAACACCCCCATTTTGCAGATGGGAAATCCCAGGGCCAGAAGGGTTGAGCCGCTCCCTTGGGGCCCTGGGAAGGGGCATCGGAGCCCAGGATGCGTCAGGTAGGTCGGGGGCCACACCGATCCCCACGTCTTTCAAGGGGCGTGACACTGCTGAGCAGAAACAGGCCCCCCGGAGACCAGGCTCCCAGCCACGGCCGTCTCCCCTCGTCCACACCCATCTCCGTGGCCGCCTGCCGAGCAGAGAGCAGAGGCAGGGCAGAGGTAGGGGGCTGCGGAGCCCGAGGAGGCTCCTCCTAGGGAGGAGACACCGGCCAGACAACATTTACAGACCGCAGGGGTGACGGGACAGGAGCCGGGCTGCAGGAGCACGAGCAGAGGTGGGAATCTCCTCGAGGCCCATTTCACAGACGAGAAGACCAAGGCCCACGGAAAGGGAGGCACGTACCCAGTGTCGCACACAGGGTCAGGGTCTCAGACCCAGGGGCTCGAGGCCCCCACGGGGCACAGTGAGCCACCAGGCAGCTGCTGCCGGAAGGCAGGATGGACTTTGCTCATTTAAAAAATGTAGTGTTTTCTTTCTTACTCCTGAGAAGACCTTTAAGCATTTCCAAGGATGTTTGCACATGTCAGCGGTTGAACTGTGTCGCCAAACAGACCATGTCAGAGTCCTAAGCCCAGCACCCATGGTGTGACCTTGTCCGGGGACAGGGTGTTTGCAGAGCCATTCCAGTTAAAATGAGGCCGTGAGGGTGGGCTCTGATCCACCGTGACATTTGGACACAGATGTGCACAAAGGGAAGACGGCCATCGACGAGCCCCAGAGAGAGGCCTGGAGCGGGTCCTTCCCTCACGGCCCTCGGGAGGACCAGCCCTGCCCTGCTGACACCGGGGTCCTGGACTCCTGCCTCCCACGCTGTGAGAGAACAGATTCCGTAGCGCCCGGGGCCGTGGTGCTCGGTCTGGCACCACGCAGCACACGCCGTCTCTCTGCACAGACAAGCCTCTTTTACTCGAAGCACTGGCCATCGCTAGTCCTGAAGTCACATGCGGTCCCTCGGTGCTAGCCAATGCCCCTAACCTGGTGGCACGGGGAGGCCTGGACTAACCCGAACTCCAGGGCAAAGGAAGAGAATCTCCCCACCCTCTGCCAAAGGAAGCCAGGCCTGCTGTATGGAACAGCCCACCCAGAGCGAGCTTCTCGTCCTTGGTTGCCGTTGCCAAGGCAACGCCGCCTCCTCAAGGGAGGTGGCTGGATGGGAGGGACCCACACCCAGCACTGGGTGCGTAGCGTCCCCCCACCCCACAGATGCCCGAGGAAGACCCAGCCCCAGAGGCTGGGGCCCGCGGCTGCTGACACGCTGGCCAGCACTCAAAGGGCTGGACTTAGGGTTCCCCAGCCCTGCTGCCCAGGGTCGGTCAGCAAGGGTGGGAGAGGACGGGCAGCCGGGTCAGCACCAGGCCCTGGCCACTACCCCGGGCAAGCCACCTACTGCCTGTCTTCACCCCAACAAGTAGTAAGATGCTACTTGTGCCAGTGCCCGGCCACGGGGAGGAATTAATGTCACTCCTGTCGTACAGCCAGGGAAACCGAGGCTGGCGTCTGAACTTGGTCTGGCCGACGCCATCTGACGACAGGATGCTGCAGGCTGCCCGATCTTGGGGACGCAGACCCTCCCCCTCCCAGGCTCTGGAGTGGAAGCTGGCGAGCAGCCAGCCCGCGCCTCCCCTGCCCCCGCCACGCCATCCCCGCAGGGGCTGGCGAGAGCTATTTCAGCACAGAGGCTGCAAATACCACTGAGCTTGGACTTGGTGTTTCCGAATCAGGGACTGCAGCCTCCGCGAGCCTGTGGTACTTCCTCACCAGGTGTGTGCTGCTCTGGGCGACCCTCTGTAAGGGCAGGTGGATCCTTTCCAGGGGGTCACGGCTGACAGGGAAGGGGAAGATGCCAGCAGGCAGCCCGAGGCCTTGATGGACCCGGCTTGATCTTCAGCTGAGGGCAACCCCAGCCTGGCTCCTCACACGGGGCTGCCAGAAATGCAGATTCACAGGCCCTGCCCAGCCCTGCCTTTTAGCGGGGGATTTGTGCTCACTGATGTCTCAGCACACAGGCCCAGGCCACAGGACAGCTCTCGGACTCCCTCTCTCCTGCCTTTCTCACACCCTGCCCCCACCAGAGGGTCCCAGCACTGCAAGGATGGAAGGAGAACACCCCAAGATCCCCCAGGCAGCCTGCTCGGGGCACAGAGAGGTGAAGGCACTGCCCCCAGAGAAACTCACCAAGAGGAGGGCCTTGCTGAGACAACACAGCCTTCAAGCCCAGGGGTTCGCCTGTCATGACGTGGGGGGGGGGTCAGGAAGGTGGGGACTTCCCTGGGGGGAGACCAGAGACCAGCTGGGAGAGCTCTGGACCTGCAGCAACACGTCCTCCACCTGCAGAAACCCCAGCTGGTTCCAGGCCCCCTCAGGCCTAAATCTTCCTCCTGGGGCCGTCTGGAGGGTTCACGGAGATGTCACAGACCCAACTGGCCTTGCACACGTGCATTCCACAGCCTGAAGCCACATTCCTGCCTCCCTGGACCCCACCCCCGCCATCAGCAGGGGGGGCCGTGAGCTGCAGCACCGTGGGCTCTGGAGGGTCACCTGAGCACCAGTGGCCACCTCGCACACTACTGGTGGCCCTGCATCTCGCACAGCCCCTGAGGCTCCCTTTATGCACCCTTATCACTTGGCGAGGCTGCTGCTTTGGAAACTGCTGTTCTCCATGCAAACACCTGGAACAGGATGCTGAGTGGGCCTTCCCCAGCAGCCCTGGGCCTGGGACACCAAGGAGCCCCTGACACCCAGGACGCCCCATGGGCTCCCTAAGAGGGGCAGGATGGCAGGGGGGCCGCCCTGTAGGAGGTGGCCCCGGGGCTAAGGGGCAGGGAGAGCTTCTGCTGGCTCTGTGGGGAAAAGCAGGGAGGTTCCAGGGGACGCCTCTGGCGCACGGTGTCTCCAGAGGGGCTTGGCGCACTGCTCCCTGCCTGGCCGTCGAGCGGGGCAGGGCTCGAACTGTCTTGAGGGTGACTCCTCGAGAGGGTGCTTGCTGCCAGTGAGCCCAGCCTGTGTGACCTCAGTGAGTTCTCCAGATGGCCCTGGGGGGGGCGGGGGGCAGTGCCCTTTGCCGAGGGGGAGACTGAGGCCTGTGGGGGCCTGGCCGTGGGAAGGAGAGTAAGACGGGGACCCGGCAGGTGAGAGCGCCCTCTGAGACAGTATTCAGGCAGTGCCAGGGAGGGCACAGCAGCCTCGGACAGTCAGATGTTCACACATGGCCAGCGTCCTCCTCCTGCCAGCCACCCCCCAAGCAGCTGGACCGGAGGGGCAAGGGCCCCTCTCCACGGCCAGGAGTGAGTTGGGGGCTGGAGGGAGCAGAAACCCCCCCTCAACCAGCCCTGCAAGTGAGCCCCCTGCCATACCAGTGCCTGTGCGGCCCCCAGACCTGCAGCATCACAGAAATGCAGATCCCCAGGCCCACCCAGCCCTGCTGAATCAGAAATACGGGGGAAATCTGTCCTAAGTCGCCCTCCAGGAATTCTGATGCATGTTAGAGGCTGAGAACCTGGCTGAACCCCGTGCGCAGCCAGGACAGGGCCTGCAGTGGGGTCCTGCATAAGCCCTGACCAGGCTAAAAGCTGGGGGCACGGGAGGAGCCAGGTTTTGTGGACCCTGAAGCCTACATGCTTGGAGGCCCCTCCTTTGAGATAAGGGATGAGCTGTGAGGCCCTCCCAGGGCCTGAAGCTCCAGCTCCACTGGCAGGATCTGCCTCGGGGGAGGGGAAGGCGTCTGAGGGAGGCAGGTCCAGCCTGGGAACTAAATGTCAGAGTGGCTGAGTCATGCCCCAAAAAGAAGTCCTTTTCTGGGGAAGAGCCACCCCTGGTCCCACCCAGTGCCCTCCAGGTGGGCTCTGTCCAGGCTGCAGGTGCTGGCGAGATGCTGCCGCACAGCTGGGGTTTGTGCTTTGGGGCTATTCTGAGAGCTGGGTGCCCACACCAGAGGCAGGACTCCAGCCCAGCCCCTGACTAGACTGTAATAAAGTGCTGCAGTGGGAAGGGGAGAGGTTGAGGGCCTCCACAGGGACTTGAGCTGGTCAGGGAGGGCTTCCTGGAGGAGGTGACAGTGAATTGGGATTTGAAGGGTGAGCAGGAGAATGGTACAGGTTGGGGAGTGCTGGGGGTGCAGGTGGAGGCCTGGGTGGGGAAAAGAGGCAGGCTGGGCCGGGGCCAGACCATGCAGGCCTTCTCCTCCCAAGACCAGCTGGGGGCCTCTGAAGGCCATGGGCAGGCAGGGACCAGCTCCAATGTGCTGAGAGGAGCCCTCAGCCGGTGCCAGGAGGCAGGACTGGGGCTGAGAGAGGACACGGTGGGCCCCCTGGACGGGGCCTCCAGGACTGAGGGTCCCTCGAGGGCCCTGGCACGGAAGCAGCTGAGAACCGGGCCAGGCCCACACGTGTGGACCCGGAGACTGCACGGCCCAGCCCTCTGTGGCACGTGCCGCCCTCTCACACCCGCTGGCTGGTCCTCACGAGGGGGGCAGCAGACGGGCAGGAGTTTTCAAAATCACCAAAGTCAAAGAAGAACTGAAACAGAGCTGAGGGGCCGGAACGACATCACCGTGATGCGACTTTCTACCGGAGCCAGGGGCGGGAGGGAAGGCGGCTTCTGCAGAGCCTGGGTCCTTCCAGCGTCCCTGGAAAGCAAATTTCACCCATCAGACCCTGAGTCAACGTCAACACGAGGGGGTCGGCTATCGGAGCAGCCAGGAAAGCGGGGAACATTCTAGATCCACCCCCAGCAGCTGGCTGCTTCTCTTCCTCCTTCTGACTACATCTCCCTACCCCCATGTTTTTCATTAAAAAATCTTCAAAGGAAGAAAAACCCAAAGCAACGAAGGCAATGGCATCCAGGCCACAGGTGGGGCAGCTCTGCAGCCTCACAAGGGCGGCCCAGGGACGCGCCAGCCCCGGACCTCGCAGAGGCCCCGCTGCCCGGGGCAGGTCTGGGTTTGCGAGTGTCCTGGGGCTGTGCTAACACGACCATGAGTGGCTCGAAACAACCGAAATTTCTTCTCTCACAGTCCTGCGGTCCTCCAGGAGTCACGCCCCCTCGGAGGGTTCTAGAAAACCCTCCGTGCCCCCCTCTCTCTGGCTCCTGGCGGCTGCTGGCAATTCCCAGCCTTCCCTGACTCGTGGTGGCCTCTGTCTTCACGTCCTGTCCACTCCGCATCCCTCCTTTTCCGTCTCTAATGAGGATGCTCGTCACGCACGGGTCCAGCGCCCAGCGTGAGGCAGGAGGTCTCGTCCTGAGATCCTTAGCTAAGCACCTCTGCGAAGGCCCCTCCTCCAACAAGGTCGCACTCTGAGGCTCCGGGGACAGCATTCCCCCCACAGAGGGCCTCACTGCTCAGTGCCCCTGTGACCTTCAGACACCCGGCCAAACGTCACCCCTTGGGCAGACAGTCGAGACCCCATGCCCAGAGCTCAGGCCTCCACTAGGCCACGTGCCCCGGCACACGCTTGTCGCTGGGCGTTCAGCTGCACGAACGAAGGAACGAAGGAAGAACCGCGCAAGCTCCTCTGTGGGGCGCCTTCCAGCCCTGGCCCGTGGCTCTGCACGGCCGCGTCCTGGGCTGGCACAAGGCGGAGGTGCGGTCGGGGCCGAGGCTGCCGGCATCCGGCCTCCCCACCCACCAGCTGCGCTGCCGCCTCGGTTTCCTCGACCTGCAGTGGGCGTGGTGACGAGGACCCTGCAGGACCACGGCCCAGACTCGCAGGTGGGGCCGGGACCGCACGCGGCCACCGCTCTTGGTGGTGCTGGGTATCTTGCCGGTGAGTCTGATTTTTGGGGCAGCTTCGTTGAGACATCACTTCTACACCGTAACATTCTCCGTTTAAAGGGTGCGATTCAACGTTTCCAGCGTATGTACAGAGTCGCGCAGCCGTCGCCGTGAAGTAGTCATGCGCCACCTTCACCACGAGCAGCCTCCTCCCCCAGCGGTGCAGCCCCAGTCTGACTGCTGCTGTCACTGTCTCATTTGAAGTATTTTTTCAGGGAGGAAGCTGGTGCCGAGGGCTGGCAGGAGAGGCGCCAGCGGTCGAGCCTGAATCTGATGGTGGCGGCGCAGGAGCGGGTGCGGAGGGAGGTGGGAACAGCAGCACCTCCCCGGCCCCGCCCGGGCCAGGGTGACATTGGATAGGGCCCACACAGCCCCTGCCTCGGGTTCCCACCACACCTGGGGCCACCTTTGAACTCTCATAATGGATTCCTTTTGGAGTTAAAAGAAACTCTTGGCTACGAAAACAGACAAAACGCTAGAAAACCACATTCCTGGAAAAAAGCAGTAAAAGACGGAGGGGGAGTGGGGACAAGGCAACCCCAGCGTCCGTGGGGTTCACACGTCCACCCGCTCAGCACAACCACGCGGTGGACACGGTCACAGGGCAGGTCCTGGCCTGCGGGACGGGAAGGTCTGACAGGGAAGGCTGGTCTGGACGGAGTCACCGGAGCAGCAGACACAGCTGCCCAGCCTGGTCCACGGCGCCGTCCCTGAGGAAGCGGGCGCGGCCGAGGCCTGGGAGGCCGGGGAGCTGCGGGGGACGAGAGCTCCAATGAGGAGCAGCACAGGCCAGTGCAGGGGAGGGAACGACGCATCGGGGGACGTGGGCGGGGGGCTGGGGGTCACCCGGGGGAGGGGTGGTGGGAATAATCCTGGACACGGGGCTTAAAGCCTCCCGCTGCCTGGCTGTACTCAGGGGCTGTGGCTGGATATTTCCTTTTTAAAAATATACAAAGTATATAGGTTCTTTTTTAAAAAATTAAACATGAAGGTATAGAGAATGAAGGTAAATCCCCCTCAACCCTTTCCTCATCTGCTCAACTCCTCAGCAGCGACTGTCAGTCCCGACGGGTTCTGTCAGCTCTTTTCCTATTACACCTTATATTTGAAACTTAAACGGGTTATACTCTACGTGTTTTGTTCTGCGACTTGTCTCTGCCCCGACTGTGGCACGGACGTCTCTGCTTCTGCGTTCACTAAGACGCCTCCCACTGTTTTTAGTGCCTGCGTAACACCCCGTCACAGGGACACACGTCAGCGTCACACATTCACACGGTGGGAACTCTGGACACAAACGTTGGCACGTCACACGCTCTGTTCCACCCTCCGCCGCCCAACCTAACACTGTATCTTGGAGACTGTTCCGTGTCAAACACAGAGCTTTCTTGTTTCTTAATGACTGTGCCAAAATACATCGCGTCTGCCTGTGTTGACAGACGTGTAGGCCGTCTTGCGTTGTCTGCTATGACAAACCGTGGTCCAACGATCACCTTGTGCGTTTGATATTTCGTACACAAATCTATCTTCAGAATACATTTCCAGAAGCAGAACGGCTGAATCAAAGCTGCAGGTAAAATGCTCCTATCATCTGGACTTTGCTCGGGACTAACAATTTGCTCTCCAGGGAGGCCGTCCCGATGCACATGCCCGGAGCAGTGCAGGAAAAGGCCTTCCCTTGCGCCTTCTCCAGTTCCACAGATCAGCAGTTTCTTTGATCTCTTTGCTGACAAGTGAAACATAGTCTTTATCTCACTGTAGTTTTAATTTACATTTCTGTTATTAGCAGTGAGGTTTTTTTCTATGTTGGTTTGTAAGAATATTTTATCTAGAAAGGAAACAACCTTTATTAAGTTTCACATTTAACCTTTTTAGCCATCTGGAATTTACTCTGCTGTAAGGAACGAGGTAGGGATCCAACTTCACTTTTTCCCAACTGGCCCAATAACATTTAACGCGGCCCATTCCCCACCACCCGTCTGTAATGCCACCTTCATCAACTAGACGTGGACTGAGCTCAACTGGACCATCCTGCTCTGTGGTTGTCTCACTGTCACTGTGGGCGTGTTTTCAGCACCCACACCAATTGGAGCTGTTACCAGCCCCGTCATCGCTGAAATCACCAGCATCCAGGGCAGACTTCGGGTGGCAAGGAGGACACAAACCTCAAGAAAGCCACATTCTCCCACCATACAGGATAAAAAATTATTAATGGTAACAGAGCCACAGTCTATCAAACTCCCACCGTGCGTGGGGCTCTGTGCTCAGGACTTAATTCTCATAGAAACCCCACTAGGCTGCCTGCCATTCCCCCACTTCCCAGGCGAGAACACTGAGGCCTCTGGGGCTGAGGCCCCTGCCCAGAGCGGCTGGCGTGTGTAGCCTCACCAGCAGGAAGCGCAGATGGGGTCCGGGAGCAGCGCAACCCCACAGAGGTGACCTGCTGGCCCCGGGGCCACCTCATTTCTTGGGGTGGGGCAAGGATGGGAAGGGACACGTCCGCATCACCGTGACGACCACAGGGCCCCGGTGCATTAGAAACTCCAGTCTCCTAACAGTTGCTCTCACCCTCCCTCCAGCTGCCTCCCTCACCCCAGGCCAAGAGTCTGTGTTTAGACCGAGCACCCCCTCTTCTCCCTCACCCCTCACCCCACACCCCCAGGCCCCACACAGCAGGAAGCGCAGGAATACCTCGGCCCCACGAGGAGCCCAGATACCCACAGAGCAGGGCGCCGCGTCTGCACCCCGCAGGCCACACACAGGCCCTGCCGGCGACTGCACCTGCACTGCTGCCCAGGCGGGCGAGGCCTCTCCCACGGCTGAAACACACGTCTGTCTAAAAACCCGTTTAGGAGCTCACGTATGAACAAACCTCCCGGTTTGCCTTTTTAATGCCCTGCCTGAAACCTAATCTTTGAAATAACTCCATTGTATTCAGTTTAAAAAGGAAAGAAGGCTGTCCACGATGTCTGCAGAGGCCCAGGACAGGCCAGCCCCCAGGGGTCAGGGAGGAACGGCTTTCCCATGCTCCAGGAACCTTTGGCAACACCGAGGGCCGGGAAGACCCCTGCATGGGGAGCCTGCGAGCAGGGCCAGGCCAACGAGGGTGGCCTGGTCCCCAGGGTGGGCAGGCAAGGGAATTACGTGTGGTGAACACCATCACCGGGCCTGGTGCAGATGAACACACGGGTCCTGGCAGTCGACTCCCTCCCCAGGCCCACATGGTGGACAGGCCACGGGGACAGCAGCCTCCACCCCAGGCCCGCACCCCAACCCATGGTGGACAGGCCACGGGGACAGCAGCCTCCACCCCAGGCCCGCACCCCGACCCATGGTGGACGGGACATGCTGGGAGGGGCTGGGGAGAGGCCCCACCGAGTCACCCAGGGAATATGCTGTGGCACCGTCAGCCCAGGCGGGCAGTGTGCCTGGCCTTGACCACCCAGGCATCCACCTCCCCAGACTGGCAAAGAGGACGGTGTTAGAGTGGAGTCCTCCCTCCTCCAACACAACCTGGTCACCACCTCAGGGTGATGGAGGGGCCAGGGGCTCTGGGGCAGTGGCTATCTGGGGAGGCAGGGAGCCAACAGAGGGGCCAGGTATGAGCTGAGGCTCCAAGGCCCTGTCCCCACCCCACTGGACCTCCTGACACAAGTTCAAAGATAAAATGACTAAGAATTTCAAGGTGGGGACCACAGAGTGTTAAACTCCAGGTGCAGGCCCCTGTGGGCGTGGGCCTGGGTGAAAGAGCCAGCCAAGGATGCCGGCCCTGGTGGGGAGGGATCACACTGCCTCCCTGACCTCTGACCAAATGTCACTGTCCTGAGAAGCCCACCCAGACCCCTCCCCATGCCCTTGCAAGCTGTCGGGCTGGACTTTCATCCTAATTTGTATTCCCACGTGGGCACGTCAGCTCCAAGAGGCAGGGTCTGCACAGGGTAGACCCTGTATGGGCATCAATATATTTATGTGGTTTTCCACTAACAGCTGGCTCCTTCCTGCCTACTCTCGAGGACGGGGCTGTGTGGTGTCCGCCGTCCCCTCAGCAGCGTTGGTGCACAGTGGGTGCTTGAGAAAGACATGCCTGACAAGCGTGGGGATGACCGGGGGGGCAGCAGGAGCAGAGGCTGGGAAGGAGGGCCTGTGGGGGGCTGGCCGGGCAGGGCCGCGGGAGAGGGATGGCGACATGCATGGACAGGGCCGGCCGTGCTCTACCCCTTGGGTCCTGGTACCCAGCGAGGTGCTACTGACAGGACAGACAGCGGCCAGGCGGGACTGTGGGAACCTCGGGGGCAACAGGGATGTCCACTGGGGCTGTGATCTGCACCCCCAGGCCTGGCTGGGACATCCTCCCCGCCGACCCCCGGGGGTCACATGTGGGTTTGCTGCTCCCAGGGTCTCGGTGACAGGACGGACAGAGGCTGAAGCTGTTTGCAGGAGGCACCATTGTTCTGGCACATTTCCAGCCATGCTGGTGGCCCCGGCAGACTCGCCACAGGCCACCGTCCCTGCTGCTGGCCACTGGGGGTGCCACAGTCGCCCACACCGGTCAGTTCAGACCCCGCCGGCACCCTCTGCTCCTGAGGAGGGGCGGGTCTCGGTCAGGACCATGGAGAGGGGCTGCACCCGCAGCCTCAGGACACGGAGCCGGCAGCAGGCAGTACAGTCGCAGCTGTGCCCACGGCCACTCGCAACCTGGCCCTTACAGTGAGACGCTGGGACACCGTGGCAACCTCGCTGTGCCTCAGGTCCCCCCAGACGCAAAATGGAGGGTCCCAAGCATCAACCCGCACCAGGCCACCCACAGGGCCGGCGCGCACATCACGCAGCTGTTCTCATTGCTGCTGTCATTCCCTTCTTCTCGGCCTGGATTTGGCCTGGCTCCGGCAGGACCAGCCGCCCGCTGTGACCAGGCATCCCTCACACTGTCCCACCACTTGGTTCTGGCCACCACCCCACGACCCCTCCTCTTTCTGCGTGGAAACTCAGCATGGAGCAGACGCGGATCTCACCGCAGGTGGGCATCTAAAATCCCAAATCCCACTGATGTGATGGAGTTTCCCGCAGGAGCGGAAGGGGACCAGGGGCTTTAGCGCACCCCAGCCCTACAGCCAGCCACTCCCTGAACCTCCAGTGCAGAGGATGTGGCCACCGTGGGGGCGCGGTCCCGCCTGCAGGAGACAGGAGAGAGGCAGCACTTGACGCTTCTGCGCCCATCTGGAGAAGGCGGGAGAGATTTCTTGCTAATTTTCAGTTCTCCGAAGACAGAGCTAGTAGGCCTAACCTCATGGGACCTTGGAGAGCATTAATGAGATGTTTGTAACGTGTCTGCAGCTCCCTGGAGGCCAGATCTAGGTGCACGGGAGGACCAGGCAGAGGAGATGTGCTGCACGCTGCCCCCGGGCAGCCGGAGGGGTGGGGCCTGGGCGCCTGATCCCAGTTGGGCTTCTACAGGGACATCCCTCCCCAGCTTCACTGCAGAGAGAGTGGTGGAGGTGGTATCTGGGATCCAGTTCTTTGGTTTGTGATGGTGTCAGAGCTGGCCACAAAAGAGACTCTGACATCAGTCAACTCACACAAGGTACTGGGCCCAGCTCCATCAGGGAGAGAGGGATGGGACCCAGCACTTAGTGAGCATCATTCTGGGCCCAAATCAGCTCATTTTGGCAAGGACAGGTGGTTTTCTCCCATTTTACAGAAGAGGAAACCGAGGCATTAGTAGCTGTTGCTGTAACAGATACAGGACTGCTATGATTACTATCGCACCGTGCTGAGCGAACCTTCTCTCAAAGCCCTGCAACGGCCAGACGTTGTAACAGAGGGGGATCAAGGCTCACGACGTGCACTGACTTGCCCAAGTTCCCACAAGCAGGGCTGGGATTTGAAAAGGATCCGAGAGGGGAAGGACAAGCCTGGGAAC
Organism: Daubentonia madagascariensis; assembly: GCA_023783475.1. Classification (NCBI taxonomy): domain Eukaryota; kingdom Metazoa; phylum Chordata; class Mammalia; order Primates; family Daubentoniidae; genus Daubentonia; species Daubentonia madagascariensis. The sequence goes on along the minus strand of JAKFHU010001784.1, from coordinate 4,876,978 downwards.
CATCTTCAGGCGCTGCACAGAAGGGACAGGTCTAGATGGAGCCCCCAAATCAGGAATAAAATACAAGAGACGGCAATGCTGACAACTGTCACGTGAGCGGCACTGGCTATAATTGCCAGATCAAGCGACTGCGTTGCAGAGGCCAATCTCTGACGGGCTGATGTGGCAAGTCTGGGGTGAGGAGGCCAGAAAACTTCCCAGAGGACCAGGAGTGCTGGGGAGAGGGCGGAGAGACAGACTTAGGGCAAGAAACAAAACGCTGCAGGAAGAGTGGCGGCTGTACCCTGCTCACCAACAAAGCCAGGAGACAAATCCCTGGAGCAAACCAGGAAGACCGACAGAGCCAGAAGGCCACGTTCCTGAAGCCACAGCACCTGCTCACAGCTGGCCCGCGGCTCGGTATCTGCAGGTGGCACCAGAGTGTCCGCCCAGGGCAGGGGTCTGCACACTACGGCACGGGCCAAACTCAGCTCAAGTGCGGCCGTGGCCTGGAACTAGGAACAGGCTCTGCTCTATTAAGTGTTCATAGAAAAAACAGAGAAGAATATGTAACTAAGATCACAGAGCTGGCAAAGCCTAAAATGTTTACTGTCTGGTCCTTTATGGAAAAAGTTGAGTTGACCCTAATCTAGAGGGAACCTCAGGGGGTCAACATCTAACCCATCCATCTCCGAGGCCCGAGAGGGGTGGTACCGGCTCAAGACCCAGTGGTCACCAGTGAGGACTTGGACCCAGGTTTCCCGATGCCAGGCCTGGGCTGTGATACTGTCCTGTGCCCGTGAGCCCACCCTGGCCTCCCAAGACCAGACAAGGGGTCCTCATGCTCCTGACTTCAGCTGGGGGCGGGCAGGAGTTTCTTCTGTCTTTCCTGGAGGGGGTGGGGAGGGGCGATTGTCCTGGAGGAGGACATGACATCGTCTCAACCCGCCCATGCTTGGGCAAAGACAGCCGACTCAAGGCAGAGCACCCTACAGGTGGCCGCACGGTGGCCCCTCAAAAAGGTAAGTCCTCATCCCAATTCCTGGAACCCGTGAATGTTCCATCCATGCTGGGAAAAGCATCTTTGCACGTGGGCGTCCTGGGTCCTGCAGGTGGGCCCTGAATGCAACTACAAGTGCAGTGGAATGTCTGGGGCAGGGGGGCAGCGAGGACACGGGGGGTCCAGATGAGTAGCCGTGAGCCAGGGAGGCCGGCAGTCCCTGGGAGCTGGAAGATCCTCCGGGGGAGACCTTCCCACACCCTGATCTCAGGCTTTGGCCTCTGGACTGTCGGGAAACATGTTTCTGTTATTTTAAGCCCCCATTTGTGGTTGTTTGTTACAGCAGTCCCGGGAAACAGACACAGCCACCACGGGAGCCACACGGGCTCTGGAGCTGACTTCCTGGGTTTGGATCCAAGCCAAGTTCTCACCGCAAGACCAGGGCCAGGTCACTCAGCCCCTGTGGGCTCAGTTTCCCCATCTATAGAATGTAGACCATAATACCACTCACCTCCCAGGGCTACAGTGACAGTTAAATGAGGTGTTACCATGGGGAACACTTATATTAAAAATTATCCAAAATTCAATTAGAACTGGGCATCCCGTATTTGTATCTGCTGAATCTGCCCCGTGGATTAAATGGATACTGCACATCCGTGGTTCAGCACCTGGTGGAATGTGCCAGCTGTGACCAGGCTGAAGGATGTCCAGAGCCTGGCCAGCTGCCCAGGTTTGGGTCAGCGGCGAGATCCAGTTTCAAAGCTGAGCACGTGACCGTGTCACAATGACCGACATCCCCCAGCTGGGGCCGGAACCTTGTGGGAAGCAGACAAGTGCAAATAGGCCTCATCTAAGGGTGGGAGGGACAGTCCCGGGAAGTGGATTTGGAGTTTGCCAGGAGCAAGGCAGGGTGCTGGTGGGACATGAAGGGCAGCTGGGAGGAGGGGACGGTTCTAGACATCAGCTGAGCCATGGCTGCTACGTGCCTGTCCCACCTGGCCCCACTCCCACCCCAGCTTCCTGAGACGCTCACCCCTGCGGGTAAGGCCGGGCCTCGGAGCTACATGGGGAGTGGCCCTGTCGGCCTCAGTCTCAGCATCTGTGATGCGGGGCTCACCCTGCAACCTCGGGGGGCCGTGGGAGGCTCAAAGGAACTCAGTCCCGTGGAGCACTGGCCCCAGGTCAGGACCCCTGTGAGATCGCCATTACAGATGGAAAACGCTCAGCAAAGCGCATGGTCCAGCATCAGCAGGCCAGAAAGGGGCCAGCCGGTGCTGTCTACAGCACCCGGGGTGCTCAGCCCCCACCCTGGGACCCTGCACACAGGAAGAAGCCAAAGCCCCTGCCAGCCCTCGTGGGTCACAGTTGGAGCCAGCTGGGCAGGGGCTTTATAACCAGCAGCCCAAGAAAACGCAGGGTCTGGAGCAGCCCATCAGCTCAGGGGTCCCAGATGGGTGCCCAGAGTGCCCGCCCTGGGGAAGGAGGTTCTAGTCTGGCTACTCTGCAGGGGGCAGGCCGGTGAGCCCCCCAAAAGATGACGGCTCTCAGCACCTCCCTTCCCTGAGTCAAAGGGACTAGCTTGGAGCTGGGAAGAGGAGCAGGCAACAAGCTCCCAGTTTAGCCATTCAAGAAGCAACCACCAAGTGCCGGCGACCAGGAGGGAGCCAGATGAGCCCGGGGATGCAGGAGAGTCTCTGCAGCGAGGCCGCTCACGGCTTTGTGTGGTGGAGGTTGCAGGGTGGGGTTGGGGGGCAGGCAAATGTGCCAGGCGAAAGTGCAAGGCTCACCCTGGAGATGCGGCAGTGCCTGGGCCCTCAGACGCTCACACAGGCACCTGGGCCCAGCCCTGCTGCCTACCAGCTGAGACCCTTGACAGTCCCATGGCCCCGCAGGGCCTCAGTTTCCCCACGTGTGAGGTGTGAATTGTAATGCTCATCTCACCACAGCGTTGTGAGGACAGTGAGACCCAGGGTCCAGCACTCAGGGGGTGGTTTGCTCTGGGGTCCCCCTCCCACCCCGGCACCAGCCACTTGTTCAGTGACAGCCGTCCACTCAGAGGTCCAGCTGCTGAGACACTGTCAGTTCCAGCAAACCAGTCTCTGCCCCTGCCCAGGCCTGCAGGAAAGGTCTGCTCAACCTGACCAGTCTTTATGGTGCACTCAGGTGCCAGCACCAAGCTCGACACCTGGGGACAGGAGGTGAGGAAGACACAGCCCGGCCCTAGCAACCAAGAGGCTCAGCCCCCTCTGCAGGACCCCCCTCCACATTGCCACCTGTGAAGCGGCACAACAGCAGGGTGGATGAATTCAGCAGCAGGGAGAGAGGAGCGCTCAGCGGAGGCGGCTCCAGCAGACTGTTCAGGGACCTGGGGCAAGGACGAGAAGGCAGAGAGGTGCCCGGACACAGGCCACTCTGCAGGGCCCAAGGGGTCGGTGAGGCCCCAAGAGCAGGTGCTGTGGGTGAGATGCGTGGTCCGCAGGAAGCGGGGGCAGTGCCTGGTGGGGCAGCTGCCTGCTGTTACCGTCACTACTATCATTCATGGGGTGGGACCTCAAACATCAGGGTAGCCCGGGAGGAGCTCACCAGGCGATGGGTGCTGCACAGGCAAAGGCGTAGAGGATTGGTTTTGTTTTTAAAAGAAAGTTTAAATACTTGTAAAACTATTTTTCTTGTTTTGGGATGTATACATATTTAAAGAGCAGAGAGTCTGGGAGAGAGAAGCAAAACTGTCAGGAAAGACTTAATCTGAGCGAGTCCCGGAAGGTGTCAGGAGGCCCCGGCTCCCACCTGCACCCAGATGCCCTCAGGGCCTGGCAGACGGGACTGCAGGCCCGGGTCAAAGGTCCCCGATGGAAGCATCATTCGTAACCTCTAAACAGTACATATTTCCCCAAAGCAAGGCCGTTCCCTTACATGAACACAGACTAGTTGATTCTGCTGCAACACGACACCCGCGTTCCTGGAAATCACCGTGCGTGTGAAATCATACAGTCAGGACCACAGAGCTTGTGGGAAAATGTCAGGGGCACGACACTCAAAAAAAATAGGAACCTAATAAAAACAGCAGCAGTTTCTCACACGCTACGTGGTTAGGAGACACATAGCTACTACAATAAACACGGCGCCTGAGCTTGAAGACGCCAGAAGTTTGCCCGGGGAAGTGGCCGTGGGGAGGGTCTCGGCAGGTGACCTGGCGGGGGTGGCAGGAGGCTCGGCCGAGACGGGGCAGTCGTAGCCCAGAGGACGGGTGCCCGGGGCAGCGGTGGGTGTGTACGGCGCGTGTGCGTCTCGTGTATGCCCGCGTGGCTCGGCTCAGCTGGGGGCAGCTGCTGTGCTCACCCAGCGTCCCTGGCAGATGAAGCCGCACGAAGGAAAAGACGACATGCGCTATGCTCAAACTGTCCCCTGATATATCAATTGTGTTGGAACAAATTCTCGTTTTCAAAACAAGCGCTGTAGTAAAACTGACTGTATGACTATCGCTATTAATCTCGCCTAATTGTGCTGCCAACATTGGCATTTTTACGGTCAAAAGTGACAGCCAAGACTGGTGAGCTCGTGGCTTATGAGACCGGCAGCGCCAGCCCCCGTGGGGTCCTGGAGGTCTGTTAAAGGAACCTGTGCTTTTTCCTGCAGGCAGTGAGAGCCCCTGAAAGATGTCAAGTTGGGGTCCGGGGCTGCCCAAGGAGGATGGATTCACGGGAGGGGAAGGAGGAGGAGGAGGAACATGCGGCCTGCGCGGGAGGGGAAGGGGGTCGGAGCCGCCTGCCGGCCAACCCCGGGAAGCAGGTGTGCACCTGGCCCCAGCTCTCAGCGCGGCCCAGTGGGAACTGGGGCCTCTGCCCCAGGACAGACTCCAGAGGGGCCACTAGGGGCCGGGAAGGAGGGCAGAGCTTCACTCACTCAGGGTCTGCTGCTTCCACCCCAAAGACCCTTGACCCCAAAGCAAACCCCTGGAAGATGAATCGGGACCCCACACCCAATTCCACTCTGAGCAACTATAACATAAACCCAGGCTCATCAGCCAATGGTCTCAAGAAACCAGACACAAGCCTTGCAAAATCAGGCGGCGGGGAAAATCCAACTGTCCTTTCGGTTTCAGCTTCAGGGGACACAGGATCTGCTGCTGACAGAACAGTCCCTCAGGTCCTCGAACGTTGATGGGGCACTTCACTGGCCAGGGGCCTGACACTGAGGGCCTTGCCTTGGCCGACCCCCAAGCTAGGGGAGGCTGCTGTCTCAGCATGGGGCACCCGCCTCCCGCGAGTCACAGGAACAGGAGCAGAGCACGGGCTCTGGAACCAGGGCCTCAGGACACCTGCACCTCAGGCAGGCAGGGGAAGCCCAGGGAACCCTCCTCAGAATGACTGCAGGTGCGTGAGATAAAATGCTCGGGGTTACAAAAGAAACCAATTACTCTTAAATGTTAAATTGTTTAAAAATCGCATTTATGAGACAGCCATACAAGTGCTTCTTGATGAACATACTAAATATTATAGTAAGACATATTAGCAAGCCTGAAATGGCCCGTGATGTGGGAGCCGTGATGGTGCGTGTGCCACTTCATGAGATGGGAGACAAGTAATACGACGAGATATCTGAGGCCTCTGCTGGTGGCAACACCCACAGGTCCTGCGTTCGTAATTGGGGAAAGGCTAGATTTCATCCAGAGGCCAGTGAAGATGACGGTGTGACACGTTCCCCATCCAGGTTCGTGGCCCCACTGAAAGCTCCCGCCTGGCTAGCACGGGCGGGAACTCTCCAAGGTGCTGAGCTGCTCTGCTGGGCGGGCAGGAGCAGGCAGAGGGAGAAAAACAGAGGGACAGGGAGAAACAGACTCCTTGTCCTAACTCTCCTGAGCTTTTCCCGGATGGCAGAAAACGCGTAATTCCCGCCCCCCCCCAAGATGGGTGAGTTTGGGGTTCGAATCCCAGCATGTTTGTCTAATAGCTCTGTGACCTCAGGAAGCCACCTCAACAGCCCAGCTCCCAGGCACGCGTTCTGTATTTGCCGAGCATCCACCCCGTGTCCAGCTGGCGTCCAGCACTGGAGAGAGCAGTGAACACAGGCAACGTCTTCTGCACTCAGAGAACCACAGTCTGGGCAGGGGCCCTCTTGCCAAGACGGGCAGCACAGGCAGCTGCAGGCCCAGCCCCTGGGCACTCAGGGAACTTGCAGGGGAGGGACATTTAGGGCCTGAAGCATGACCACGGGTATGGCAGAGATGGCTGTCTGCCCCCAGTAGCCGCTAGTCCCTTCTGTCCCACAGTACTGAAGCCCCCACTGTCTGCTGGCACATGGCCACCAGATCAGGACTATACTCGCCAGCCTTCCTTGCAGCTAGATGTGGTCATGTGGCTACGTCCTGGCCAACAGGGTGTGAGTCCAGTCCCGCAGGGACTCCGGGTTGCATCCTTAAAGGACGGGTGCTGGCTGTCCTCCCTGGGCCATGGGGGTGGGCTGGGGTGACACCCCAGAGGTGGAGTGGCTCGAGACAGGAGGGGCCTGGGCACCAGTGACCTCACAGGGCAGCCTCCCCACCAGGGGGACGGTTACCTGAGAGAATAGCTTCTCTCTTGTTTAAGACAGTGTCTTTTTTTAATATAACAATCTTTTATATAAAATAAAATTCACTGTTTTAACTATTTTAAAGTACACAATTCAGTGACATTGAGTACATTCACAGTGTTGCGCACGCACCGCCTCTACCTACTTCCAGAACATTCCCGTCACCCCCCACGAAGCAGTCACCCCCCGTCCTGCCTCCTCTCAGCCCCGGGGAACTCAATCTACTTCCTGTCTCCACAAATTCACCTTCCATGGACATTTCATGAAAACGGACTCATACAACCTTGTCCTCTTGTTTCAAGAGGCTTCTTTCACTCAGCATCACGTTCTCGGGGTCCACCGCGCTGTGGCCCGTGTCAGGCCTCGAGACACCGTCGCTTTGCGTCTGGTCAGCCTGGCTCCTTCCTGACGCATGAGGTGCAATGGGCTGAACCCAGTCCCCCCCCGATTTCCGTGTGAAGCCCTAACCTCCGACGTGACTGCATTTGGGGCCAGGGCCTTGCAGGGGGTGATTAAGGCAAAATGAGGTCAGAAGGGTGGGGCCCTAAAGGAAGAGGGAGAGTGAGATCCTCTCCGTGCCCAGAGGAAGAAAAGCCACAGGGCCGAGCCCGACGGTGCAGCACCTTGATCTAGGCCCTTCCGCCTTCCAGAACTGAGAAAACAAGTTTCTCTCGTACAAGCCTCCCAGCCTGAGCCACCAAGACCCGGGCAGAGGAGGGACAGTCGCCCACAGAGAGCAGAGAGGACACGAAGGCCCATGCAGGGCCCTCCAGCTCCCCCGCCCCGACGCCCTGTGACCCGCCAGCTGCGTGTTTTCCCCCTCAGGCCTGAACCCCAGCCAGAGCCCTGAACACTCCCAAACACCGACTGATAAACTCGTTTAGGCTCACCAGGTTGCCCCAAAGCTGAGAGACCAGGCAGGGAAACGAGCCCCAGCCCTGACCCACATTCCTTAAACCCTCATGTGAACCCTGTAACCTGACCCCCGACCCCCTCGCTGCAGACAGACCCGGGCAGGACACCCCTCATCTCGCTGTCCCCACAAGACGTTAAGCTACGGGCCGATCACCTTGGTGTTTGGGGCTGCTTTCTCTGAAGTCCCAGGCAGCCCCATCTCAGGACAGTTTGGGTCCAGTCCCTCTCAGGAACTTGCCTGCCCCAGAGCTTTTGGGGTGACTCCAGCCGAGGGTTCAGCTGGCTGGAACAGCACGGGAGAATCTATTTCCTCGGCCATAGAGGGTGTGATGGCACCTGCACTGCTGTGAGGGCTCCACAAGACAGGTGCACAGTGATGCCAGCAGGCCGCCTGGCTCACAGCACCCACCAGGCTGACCAGCTCGGGGAGGGAAGTCCACAGTCGGGGCACCCGACTGGTTACTTTGCGGGGGCACAGCTCGCCGACGATGCCCTGAGAGGCCTAGGCCCGAGCTCTGCTGTCTCGCAGCAACACCCCACCCTGGGAGCCCCCGCTCAGGACAGCTGGGCATGTGGCTGAAGGGAGCATGGCAGGGACCAGAGCAGTGGCAAGTGAGACCCTGAGGGGACTCGGAGCCCATCTCATGGTCCACACTTTCTGTCCAACCTCATTTAATCTGGAACCTCCTATGATGTGGGCAGAGTAGAAACCCACACGGGTGGCCAGGACACTGCTCGTGCCTGCACCACAGTGGTTTCATGTTTTCAATATCACCCCTGGAAATAGTTATGACTGTTTAGGCAAAACAGGAAATGAAAACTAAAACTAAAATAGAAAAGTATTCATTTTATAAACAGGGACACTGAGGCTCGGCGAAGCAAAATGCCTCCCCCGGTGGCCATGCAGGGCAGCTGGCGGGCCTGGCGGGTCTGTGTGCCGTGACCCTGCAAGCTCACTTTCCTTGGTGGGGGGACACGCGCTCCCATCTCCAAGGGTTATTGCTGCCGGAGGGGGGTCTGTCCCTGCCAGACCTTTCGGGAGAGACCAAGCAGGGCCTCACGAGCCTTGCGACACCCATCCCCCAAGCACCGCCCCGCTGACCCCTGAGACCAACTGGTCTCTGGCTAAGGAAACCCACTGGGACAACCCCAGGTGCCTGCAACACAAAGTAGCTTATCTGCGGTGACAGTGTTTTCCTAGAGCTGAACTTGGGCAGGGATTTATCATGTGTTCTTGTCGGAAGGTCACCAGGTGACCAGTGGACATGTCTAGTCACACCCAGGCTGGGTGGGCCGGTTCCTGCAAGAAGAGGGCAGAGCAGTGATCAGGACACACGGGAACAGCCTAAGTGGCAGAGACGGGGCTCAGCGGTGCTGCAGGAGAAGTCCCTCCAGGTCATCGTGAAGAACGTGTCACACTTGCAACCTGCCCCCAAGGGCCCCAAGGTAAAAACAGTGGTCCGATGGTCTGACTTTTATGGTCCCCCAGGGCTTTCTGGTCACAGGGATGTGCTGACCATTCCACAGGCATCTTTCCAATCCATTCCCCAGCTGCCCCCAGAAAGTGGGGTCTATCATCATATTAACAAGCCTGATGCACAGACGAGGAAACTGAGGCTCAGAGAGGTGAAGGCTTGCACAAGGTCACAAAGGCACAGGCTGGTCTGACCCCACAGCACCTGACCCCTTGGATATGTTCCTGTCTGTTAGAAAGCTCCCCTCTTCTCCTGCCGGCACCTGCCGGGTGCTGAGAAGGACGTCGAGGTCCCGGAGCTCATGATCCGACAAGCACCCGAGCACTGCACCGCAAGATAAACGCCAACTCAGGGCAGGGACGTACGTACGTGTCTCCAGATCAGAGAAAGGAGCAGCCAACCCCCTCTGCAAGTTGGGGATGAGTCAGAGAGGTGCACCTGAACTGGGTCTTGAGGGGTGTGTAGGAGCTCGCTGGGCTGAGAAGGAAGGGCATCCGAAGCAGAGGAAACAGCACGTGCGAAGAGAAAGGCACGGTGCACTCATGGGTGGGCAGCAGTGCAGAATGCTGGCTGGGGGACGGCCGAATACAAGGCCAGAATACCAGGGGGGCTGGACGTCTTGCTGAGAAGTCAGGACTTTATCCCAGGGACTTGTAAGCAATGGTGCAGAGCATCTGACTGCTGCTCTTCCAGCCACTCTGCCCACGCAGAGGCGACTGCACAAGAGGCACCAAAGACAGGCAGCTGTGCGCTCTCAGAGGAGGGCGTCATGGGGCAGGGTCTCACACAGCCCTCCCTGTGAGCTCCTATCTGCGCCCTCCACGGAGGCTCGACTGACCCCATGCAGCCCTCTGCACGTCCCAGACCCCTGAGACCAGCCTCACTGGGGGCTGGTGCCAGGGGCCGTGGCCACAGGCGGAGGGGCCCTGAGGTCCAGGGAGCGGACAGGTCGCAAACTCAAGGGGGCTCGAGGCTGAGGGCCTCCTGGTCACCACCCGTGTTGAGGACACGGACCTTGCGCCAAGACCCACCCTCACAACACTGCCGTGTACCTCAGGGGGAGCCTCAGCACCCACCCCCAGTCACAGGTGAGGGGAGGTCGAGGGACTTGGAAAAGCTACTGTCATTAATCCACAGGGCCAAAATTCAAGCACCTTAATTCTCAAATATATACTTTTAATTCTTTTATTTTTTGGCAAAGATGGGATCCTACCACATATATGATTTTAAAACCCACAGTTTTTACTGTTGCCTCACATCAAGAACATCTGAGAAGGCAGCTTTGCTCTAGGATAGAGTACGTCCAACTGGTCTTTGTGTCCCATAGAAATGTTCGGAAAGTGCCACAAGGGGCCTGCAGACACCCCTGTGCACGTGTTTACGTGCACAAGAAATGATACAGCCATGAAAGAGGTGTCCCGAAACATTAACAGTGGCTCTCTCGGGGTGATGGGACTTGGAGCCTTCATGTTGATCTGATTCTTTAATTTTAATAAAACAAGGAAGAAAAGAATAACATCGAGAGTGAGCAGGCACCAAGGCCACCTGAGGGGGGGCCCCATCCCTTGGCTGAGGGGCTGGAGGAGGATCATTTCACAGTCTTGAAAATTGGGATCCCCCTGCCACCTCTCCCCATCCCAATGGCTGCCCCCTGAGTCACAGGCCAAGCGCACTCAGGCCATGGTCCCGCTCTGCCCACGAGGAGGGCTGGCTCGGCCTAACTCCTGTCCGAACAGCACAGGCCTCCGAGGACGGGGAGCTGCGCTGGCCCTGGGGACGGGTGGACGGAGCAGGTGCACTGTGCATGCCATGCTGTGTGGGCCGTGGCTTAAGCCGGTAGCCAGCCAGTCGGGCTGGGCTAGCTGCTGGGACAGACGACCCCACAACACACAATGGCTCAGCTGGGACACAGGTTCATTTCTCGGTCACATGAAGTCAAGCCAGGTGCTCCTAAAATAATGGATCTGGCAATGACCACAACTGGCTGCCGGCCCCACGGAGAAGCGCCTCTGCCTTCACCTGCCCCTGATTGGGGGAGTCACTCGGCACCACCTGGATGTGTTCTTGCAAAAAGAACCAGAATTGGATCAAGCCTACTGTTCTAACCACCAATGTCAGGAAACACAGGGCATGGAGGAGCATACGCAACCCACCCTGAGAGCCACCAGGCAAACCCTAGCCTGGGGGGAGTCCCCAGGACACATGCCGGCTTCCCCAACCGGAACAAAAGCGAAGGTGCAGGAACGAGAGGCAGGAGCAGGGATATGCAGGTCCAGGGCAACCTGAGAAACATCCCAGCCAACACCAGCCTGTGGCCTTCAGTGAGTCTTCACCTAAACACACTAAAGTAAATTAAAATAAATGTAAACAAATAGATCCATTTTTAAAATGAGGCAGTCAGGGGAATGTGAATACTGTCAGGATTTTTAATGATGTTACAGTATTGGGGTTATATTTCAGGTGGGCTAACAATTTTGGGATTATATAGCTTTTTTTAAAGTTATTTTTATCTTATGGGTGAAATGATACGATGCCTGGGATTTACTCCAGAAATAATCTTGGGGGAGGGCAGGATTCAGATGAAACAGCCGCACTTGCCGCAGAGGGAGGGGACACCGTCCAGCCACGCGTCCAGGAGGCCAGGAAGCGGGCGGTCGTGAGCGGCTGGCCGGGCCTGCCACAGGCCCCCGCCACGCGCCGGCAGGGCGGAGGGAACCCCAGCCTCTCTCCTGTCCAATTTCCTTGTTGCCCCGGGAAAATTCCTCTTCAAGGCAACACAGAGAGACACAGACGCGAATCTGCCCAAGTCAGGAGAGCGCAGGCATCCCCGTGGCCCTCTGTGTCCCTCCCTTCACAGCCAGGCCAAGGCTCTGGGGCTGACGAAGTAACGGCAACAGCAACAAAGGAATAACAACAAGGCCCTCATGTTTGAGGACCGTGATGTTCCCTGCGGCTGCGGCAGCGAAGGACCACAAACCGGGTGCGTGTAAGCAACAGAAATGTGTCCTCTCACAGCCTGGAGGCCGGAAGTCTGAGGTCAAGGTGTGGGCAGTGCCACACTCCCTCCAGAGGCGCTGGGGGACCCCTTCTGCCTCTTCCAGCTCCTGGTGGCTCCAGGTGTCTTTGGCTTGTGGCTGCATCGCACCAGCCTCTGCCTCTGTCTTCACGTGGCTTCTCCTCTGTGTGTGTCTCTGTCTCTTCTAAGGATGCCAGTCACTGGCTTTAGGGCCCACCCTGCTCCAATATGACCTCGTCTTGGTTAATTACATCAGCGATGACCCTGTTTCCAAATAAGGGCACACTGTGACATTCACTGCCCTGAATTTCAGGCTATTCCCCGCCTCCTCCCCAGGAGGGGGGCTTGGGGGCCGGAAAGCCGAAGGTGAGATGGGGTGCCCTTCGGCCTCCCTATGCTTTAGCGATCCCCAAGTACTTGGGTGGCATCAGAGAGTTGAGGAAGGGGCAGGGTACTGAGTAGCTTCTGCCCTTCTTCCTGAGGGACCCAGGCTGGGGAGGGCTCTGCAGCAACTCCCTCTGGAAGCTGAGCTCACCAAGGACTGAGTCTCCCTGGTGACAACTGCTAGAGCAACGGGTCCTCCCACTGAGGGCGCAGGGTCAGGCAGGCCAACACTTGGGACCAGCCACCCAGCCCTGCTCCCAGGAGTCCCCACCTTGGGGCCCGCCCAGCCCCACAGTCCAGAACACCCCTGAACACTGTCCTCGCAAGGCCTTGTCCTGAAGCCCACAGCAACCCAGAACAGCGCAGGGTCCTCTCCTCGGGGAGCTCATGGTCTTGCGCAGGGAGGCTGGCTGTCGACAAATACATTTAACACAGAATAAGATAGAAACGTTTATTAAAAACCAAGTTGTAGACGTTTCTCTAAAGAAGGTGTGCAAATGGCCAGTAAGCACATGAAAAGACGCCCACGTCACAGACGTCAGGGAAATGCAAGTCACAACCACAGTGAGATGCCCCCTCACGCCCGCTGGGGTGGCTGGAAGGAACAAGACAGTCACAGGTGTTGGGGGGATGGAGAGACTGGAACCCACGTGCAGTGCACGGCTGGTGGGAACGTCACTGTCTGGCAGCTCCGCAAACGGTTAAACCGAGGTTCACCCAGGGACCTGGCAACTCCATGCCCAGGTACGCACCCCAGAGAAATGAAAACACGCATCCATACGACAATTTGTGCGCGAATGTTCTTAACAGCGTTATTACAACAGACAAAAGTGGAAACAACCCAAATGTCCATCAACAAATGAATAAACAAATGTGGTGCCTCTATACTAGGGGATAAGATTCAGCCAAAATAGGAAAGAGGCGTTGACACCTGCTGCGCCACGGATGAACCGTGAAGACACAATGCCGAGGGGAACAGGAAGAGCACAGAACGCATGAGTCCACGTCTGTGAAATGTCCACAACAGGCAAATCCACAGAGACAGAAAGTCGATCAGCGTTTGCCGGGCTGGGGAGGCGGCTGACTGTTAGAGTACAGGGCTCCTTTTGGGGGCTCCTTTTGTTCTGCAAGTCGAGAGCAGTGATGGCCGCACAACTCTGAATGCACTAAAACCCCCTGAATTGTACATGTTACGAGGGTGAATTTTATGGTATGTGAGTGTATCTCAATAAAAACAAAGCCAGCTGCGGCACTTCCGCTGTCCTCATAAACGCAAGGAAATGAAGCTCTACGTGCCCCTCGTGAGCTCTGTGCAGGCTGTTTTCCCAGCGTCCCACTGAAGACCCCCCAGTGTCCTGGAGGAGCTGTCAGTCACACGCATCTGAGGTGGGCCCAGGACCCAGCCTGGCCAGTCAGACACTTCATCCTTCACGGCAGTGACTGGGCAGGTGACCCCGGCAGAGCCTCGCAGATCACTGCTGTACCGGCGCTGCAGAGATGGGCCTCCCGCTCCAGCACTGAGGCCTGTGAGGATGTCAGCACAGATCCGCTGGTCTTTCCTGACACATGCAGAGAACCTGCTGGAGGATGAAGTCAAGCACACAGAGGGAAGCAGGACTAAGAGGGGGAGAGCACCCTGACATTGTCTGAGCCCCTGGATCCAGCCGTGCCTGCAGCTAACCCAGGGAAAGAACAGGAGCCAGTCAAGTCCCTTTCTGTTTGAGCTAATTTGAGGTGTGATTCTGTCCCTTGCAACCAAGTCCTGATTAATACATAGACATGGAGAAAACCTCAAGTGGTCCAAAGTACTCTCAAAAATTCCCTACAGTTGTACATTTAGGAGCCCTGTTACGCAAAATACATAGACCTTCAAACAATGGAATCTAAATTCAGCGAGGTGCTCACACAGCGAGATGTTCCTTTCGTCCCTGCCTCTCCCCCGTCTCCAAGCCGAGAGGGTCGAACCCTGAAGTTCAGTGCTCAGATGGTACGCCCACCTGGGCACTGGGGAGCCTAGGGGGGCAGGGGGGCCAGGTTGACGACCTGCTGCCTGGCGGGGCCCCCAGCGTGTCTCTGGAGAGACACAGCGAGGCCCAGGGCGGGTCTGGGGGCGTACAGAGAGGGGGGCTGAACAGCAGACAGAGGGCGGGGGGTGTTCAGGAAGAGCGGCATCGGAAAGCAGGGGTGTGTTCTTTCAGGGACTGAGACAAACCGCCTTCCGTCTGGCCAAGCCATCTGTGAAGTCTACCACGCACACGTGGCAGTGCTTCCACGGAGCACTATCATGGTCAGCAGGGAGCCAGGAGGGCGGATGCAGCACCCCGCGAGCGTAGGGGGTGCGACCATAAGCACACAAAAGCCTGAGGACAAGAAGCAACACCTGGCGGGGAGAGCACCTGGGCCATGCCGGGTAAGGGGCGAGTCCTGAAGGCGGCGCTGGGCGGGCTGCACCCAGGGGCAGGAGCTGTGCCCGACAGGGCCTGAGGCAGAAGGGAGGCGTTCAAAGCCAGGGGGACAGCCTGGGCTACGGTGGTGCTGTGGGGAGGGCTCTGGGGTGTCTGGTGCCCCCAAATCCCTGTCCACGTGAACCTCGGAGTGCAGCCTTATTTTGAAACAGGGTCTTTACAGATGTCACCAAGTTAAGGTGGGGTCACACTGGAGGAGGGTGGCCCTAATCTGATGACTGGTGTCCTCATGAAAGAGGACAGACACACAGCAGGAAGACGGCGGCCACAGCCTAGGAGCACCCAGGGCCCCCGGGAGCCAGAAGAGCCAAGGGAGGACCCTCCCCAGAGCCTTCGAGGGAGCACGGTCCTGCCCACACCTTGGCTTTGGATTCCTGGCCCCAGAACTGGGACAGAGTAAGTTTCTGTTGTTACAGCAGCCCTAGGAGACCATCCAGGGAAGACCAGGAGTGTCCCCAAAGGGCCAACGGTCCCATGAGGCTGGAACCACGGTGTGTGGGGACCAAGTACGGGGAGAACTACCCACCAGATACTGCATCAGTCAGCACCTGCCACAACAATGCTGAGTGACAACCCCTCCAAGAAACAAAAAGACAACTGGGTGGCTTAAAATATCCATTTACTGTCACACGTGCATTTGCCTCTTCCCTGAGGCCCCCCGCATGCCGGGACTCCCCAGAGTGTGTGTTCATGTCACTGGCAGAAGTGCAAGAGGGCCCATTGTGAACCTGAGAGGCCCCTTGGGGTGACCAATCCTCCCACCCCACCCCACTGACCAAACCAACCACGTGGCCAAGTGGGAGGAACCACAAAGTCACGTGGCAAAGGGCATGGGAAGACCCAGGGAGGGGAGCAGAATTGGGACACAAATGCAACCTACTGCCAGCACCCACCGGGCTCTAGGCTGGATGCAATTAAACCTCTCAGACCAACCACACGTGGATGTGGCTGTACGGGCACCCAGTGCACTTTGTTTCACTCAGGCGGGGAAACTGACGCTCAGGACTGCCAAGGAGTCAAGGGCAGGGGTCCCCCCCACAGCTCGCTCCCTACCTGCTCCAACACGTCCCACACAGGGAAAGACAACGAGCTGGCCCTTGTCACGGGGGTTCCCCGGCAGGACTGGGCACCTGGGCCATGTCAGCACACATTTGTATCTAGCACCAGAACTGGGCACACAGGAGGTGCTCTGTGGGTGTTGTGTGGGTTCGGTTTAATTCAAGCTTCAAATGTAAACTTTGAGGACAAAAGACGGAGCTGCCCGGCAGAGAGGAGGCTGCTCACAGCGTCCTTTGGGGGCTCCAGAACCCACGGGAGCAAGCGGCCTGGGGCTGAGGGTGCAGAGAGGTGAATTCCTTGTGTGACCTGCCAAGGCTCGGGCCAGGTGAACCTGACCTCACAAATGTCCACCTTGACATGAAGATGATGGTGCCAAGCCATGCAGCTGAGCCGGGTGCTCCAAGCCAGAAGCTTCCCTGCGTGCCTCTTCATGGAGGCCCCGCAGGGCCCACGCTGTCATCAACCCATTTTACAGAGTTGAAAACAAGGCCTGGGGAGTTGAAGCACCTTGCCCATGGCCACAGAGATAACCGACAGCAGAGCCACTTGCCATATTCCAAAAGATAGATGAGGAGCAGGCTCCGGTCACTACAGGAGGGCCTGGGGTTAGATTGGCAGGACGAAGTTCCTGGCAGTCACCACATGCTGGGATAGATCACCCAGACTATTTGGGGTCTCATTCCCTGAAGCTTTTTAAAGGGCAACAGCTTCTCTTGGGAAGAGGTGAGCTCCATGGGCCTGGGTCCCGCAGCCCCCAGACCCAGGGCTCTCCCAAACATGGCAGGCACAGGCTAGCGCCTGTCTCCCTGTGTCCCCAGGCCTCCTGGGTGCCTTCAGAGCCCAGGCACCCAGCTGCGGTGGGACCAGTCAGAGGCCCCATGCTCCCGTCCGCTGACGACACAGTCTGACAGGAGGCAGGCAACACCCCAGTCGCATCTGACAGCTCTCAGCCCCGGCCCCTCAGGGAGGGTGACACCCCAGCGGTGAGGACCCAGAGGTGTGGACCTAAGCCGGCTCCCCACATCCCCAGTGTCTGCCAGCCCCCGGGAAGTACCTTAAAGACACTGGATATAGGCCCAAGGTCAAGATTTCCTGGGTCAGACGGCAGGAGCCCAGGAGTTTGTGGGCACAGCCCCAGAGGCAATAAGACCCCCAAAAATGACACAGCAGCCTCCAGTCCCCCAGTGGCCCAGGGGCTGGCCTTCAGCCTGGTCATTTCCCAGGAAGTATAACACCCCATCCCTGGCTCCCTTTCTTGGTTGGCTTCCTGTTATGCTGGGAGGCCAGGGCAGGACAGATGGGCCACCACCCAGCAGGAGGCCTCTCCTAGCATGTGGCCAGCCCTCCCCCAGAGGCAGGAAGCCACAGTTCCCTGCACAGACAGCCCGACTCTGCAGGACCTGGAAGTGCTGCCTCAGAGCAGGCCAGCCTGGCAGGGGCAGGAGGGGACAGGCAGGGACGGGCGGGGACAGGCATGCCCACTGTAGAGACAGGAACACAAGAGGCGACAGACCCACCTGCAGCCAGAAGTGGAGTGTTTGAGTGTCCCGGGGCTGCTATAACAAATGACCACAAACTTAGCGGCTTCAAACAACACACATTTATTCTCCTAGAGTTCTGCAGCCCACAAGTCCCAAATGAATCTTATGGGGCTGAAATCATGGTGTCAGCAGGGCTGGCTCCTTCTGGAGGCTCTGAGGAGAATGTGTTTCCTGCCTTTTCCAGCTTCCAGCAGCTTCCACGTGCCTGGGCCCTCCCTCCCCCTTCACAGCGCCCTCGGCTTCGGTGGTCGCATCTCCTGACTCTGACCTCCTGCCTCCCTCTCACAAGGACTCCTGCACTTATATTTGGCCTGGCTAGGTGACCCAGGTTACTCTCCCCACCTCAAGGTCCTAAACATATCACATCTGCAAAGTCCCTTGCACCACATGAGGTCACATCCACAGGTCCAGCATTAGGACATGGACATCTCTGGGGACCGTTATTCCACCTACCACAGGAAGAAGCCCCTTGGCAACATAGCACTCAATCAAGGCCACCCTGTCACCGCCTCCTAGAGCCCTTGCTCCCAGCCAAGGTAAATCGGTGCAGCCTTTCAACTGGGGAACGAGGCAGCATCTGCCACAAACCTCACATGCACACACCTGTTAGCCGACAACACCTGCTCTAGGAGATCACGGGGCAGAAATGCCCATGCCAGAAGCAAAGGTGGGTGAACAAGGACAGTCCCTGCAGTCTTGTGAGACTACAAGATTGGACAGATCCAAAATGCCCATTTACTGAGTCAGAGCAGCACGGCACATCCACTTCGTGAAGATCGTGGAGCTGGGAGGGAAACTCGCAGGCCTGGGTACCCTGACGTGGCAAGGTGTCCTTGACATAAGTGGGGAGAAGAGAAACAGCTACAAAGCCATAAGCACAGTACGTCTGTAAAAGGAAATTACATGGGTGCGATGCACATATTTGCATATGCATTGAAAAAAGTCTGAACACGCTGCAATTACCGCGAAGGGGGTGGACAGCTTGCAGTGGTACCTGGTGACTTTATACAGATCTGATTGGTTTAAAAAATATATATATTTTACAAGGATATGTTATTTCATAATTTTAACAAGAAAAAAATATTTTTTAAAAAATGAAAAATACCCCTCTGCCCATTTCAGATCCTTAAAGGAAAGGTGTTGTTTCCTATAGCCAAGAAGACCCGCCAGACACCCCAGGCAACTTTCCCGGTAGGTAAGTCACCCTCCCCACTGAGGCTTGCTGCTACTCTGGCACCCAGGGCTCTGGGCGTGGTCGGGGGAGATTCCTGACTCAGGAGAGCCAGGGAGGGGATGGGCAGGGAGGCCTGAGGCCCGGCTCACGGACGCCAGCTGGGGTGGGCACTTGGCATGCAGGGGGACTTGGAAGTCTCCTCCCTGAGCAGGCCTCATCCCAGGTTTTGTACACCAAGCCCTCCTTGTCCCAGGAGCAACGCTGTGTTTAGAGGGCATTTCAAGGATGCCAGACAGCACCCCCGTGTCCCAGAACACAGGGATCCCAGAACCGGGTCTGGGTCCGGAGGGGCCCGAGGGAAGGAGCAGGACTGAACACAGAGCCCTAGACTCCAGTTCCAGCCATGCCGGAGCACTGCCCTCCTTGACACCTGGGGCTGACACTTCCCACTGTGCCTGCAGGACGGTCCTGGTCCGCTAGAAGGACCTCCTGGCGTGAAGATTCTGATGGCAGCCACCAACCAGTTGTGTCTGCCCTGGGCACAAGGTAGAGGAAGAGCTGCAAAAGTGCCAAGAATGTGTCACCTCTCATCTACATGCCTGGCCTCCACGGCCCCCTCCCCAACCTCTCTAGGACAGATGGGGGCCGTCCCCGCCCCAGCCTCCCCAGCCCACCCGCACACCCCTGCCCACTCCAGGGCTGCTCCTGCGGGAGCAAGAGATCCTGGAAAAGCCACCCCCACCACACCTCACCACCCACCCCGCAGAGCACAGCACTCCCAGGGGATGGGGCTGACTCAAAGCTCCAGGCTGTGGGTTAGTGCCAGAGGGGAGCCATGCCAAGTGGAGGGCAGGGACACAGGGCATTTGGGGCATTGTCATTCCTTGCCTGCCTGTCCTCATCCAAGCACCTGCCATGGCCATGGCCGTGCTGAGCATCAGGGAAAGGGCTGAGGACGTGGCTGCAGCGTGGCAACCCTGGCTACCTTGCCCTCCTCGCAAACTTGGTCTAGTCATTCCCTGCCTTGTGGTGGCCACAGCCACCTCCTCATCCTCAGCACCAAGGGAAGTGGCCAGAAGGCCCTGATTAAGCAAATGGAGCCCAAGCATTCACTCATTTGAAACATAGTTATCGAGCAGAATCCCTGTCGCACTGGGGATGCAGCAGAGAACAAAACCGACACAAACCCCTGGCCTGGTAGAGTTCACATTCCAACAGAATGTAAATCAGTACAGGCAAACCTTAGAGATATTGCAGGTTCAATTCCAGACCACCACGATAAAGCAAATATTACAATATAGCAAGCCACAAAAATATTTGTTTCCCAGTGCATATAAAAGTTATGTTCACACTAAACTGTAGTCTGTTATGTGTGCTATTGTATTATGTCTGAAGAAACAATGTACAGATCTTAATTTTAAAATATTTTATTACTAAAAAATGCTAATGATTGTTTCAGCCTTCAGCGAGTTTTCATCTTTTTGCCGGTGGAGGGTCTTGCCTGGATGTCGATGGCTGCCGACTGATCAGGGAGGTGGTTGCTGAAGGTTGGGGTGGCTGTGGCAATTTTATAACACAAGATAGCAGCGAACTTTACTGCACTGATTGACCCTTGCTTTCATGTGAGATTTCTCGATAGCGTGCAACACTGTTTGACAGCATTTTACCCGCAGTAGAGCTTCTTTCAAAATTGGAGTCAACCCTCTCAAACCTGCTTGAAGCAGTTGCTTTATCCATCTAAGCTTATTACTATTCTAAATCTTCTGTTGTCATTTCAACAATGTTCACAGCATCTTCACCAGGAGTAGATTTCATCTCAAGAAACCACTTTGTTCATCCATAAGAAGCAACCCCTCATCTGTTCAAGTTTTATGATATTGCAGCAATTCAGTCACGTCTTCAAGTGACTTCTAATTCCAGTCCTCTGGCTGTTTCTACCACACCTGCAGTTATTTCCCCCACTGAAGTCTTGAACCCCTCAAAGTCATCCACGTGGGTTGGAGTCAACTTCTTCTAAACTCCTGTTAATGTTCCTATTTTGACCTCCCCCCATGAATCACAAATGTCCTTAATGGCATCTAGAATGGCAAATCCTTTCCAGAAGGTTTTCAATTGATTTTGCCCAGATCCATCAGAGGAATCACTGTCTATGGCAGCTGTGGCCTTACAAAATGTATTTCTTAAATAACAAGACTTGAAAATCAAAATTACTCCTTGATCCATGGGCTGCAGAGTGGGTGTTGTGTTGGCAGGTATGCAGACAACATTCATGTCCTTGTATGTCTCCATCAGAGCTCTTGGTGAGCAGGTGCATTGTCAATGAGCAGTAATATTTTGAAAGGAATCTTTTTTTCTCAGCAGTAAGTCTCAATGGTGGGCTTAAAATATTCAATAAACCATGCTGTAAATATTAATAGATGTGCTGTCCTCCAGGCTTTGTCGTTCCATTTGTAGAGCACAGGCAGAGTAGATTTAGCATAATTCTTAAGGGCCCTAGGATTTTCAGAATGGTAAATGAGCACTGGCTTCAACTTAAAGTCACCAGCTGCATTAGCCCCTAACAAGAGAGTCAGTCTGTCCCCTGAAACTTTGAAGCCAGGCATTGACTTCTCCTCTCTAGGTGTGACAGTCCTAGATGATGTCTTCCAGTAGAAGCCTGTTTTGTCTACACTGACAATCTGTTGTTTACTGTGGCCATGCTCATCAATGATCTTAGCTAGATCTTCTGGACAACTTGCTGCAGCTTCTCCATCAGCACTTGCTGCTTTACCTTGTACTTCTACGTTATGGAGACGGCTTCTTTCCTTAAGCCTCATGAACCAACCTCTGATAGCTTTTCTCCTGCAGCTTCCTCACCTCTCTCAGCCTTCATGGAATTGAAGAGAGTTGGGGCCTCGCTCTGGATTAGGCTTTGGCTTAGGGGAAGGTTGTGGCTGGTTTGGTCTTCTATCCAGACCCTAAAACTTTCTCCGTATTAGCAATAAGGCTGTTGCACTTGCTTATTTCTGTGTTCACTGGAGTGGCACTTTTAATTTCCTTCAAGAACTTTTCTTTTGCCTTCACAACTTGGCTGACTGGTGCAAGAGGCCTTGCTTTCAGCCTGCCTCAGCTCCCAAAACGCCTTCCTCACTGTGTTTAATTATTTTTGGCTTTTGATTTACAGTGAGAGACTTAAGACCCTTCCCTTCACTTGAATGCTTGGAAGCTATTACAGGATTATTAATTGGCCTAATTTCAATATTGTTGTGTCTCAAGGAACAGGGAGGCCTGAGGAGAGGGGAGAGATGGGGGAACGGCCAGTTGGTGCAGAAGTCAGAACACACGCATTTGTTGATTAAATTTGCTGTCTTATATGGGCACAGTTTGTGGTGCCCCAAACAATTACAATAGCAACATCAGAGGTCACTGATCACAGATCTCCATAACAGACATAACAGTAAGAAAAAGTTTGAAATATTGCAAGAATTACCAAATGTGGCACAGACACAAAGTGAGCACAAGCTGTTGGAAAAATGGTGCCAACAGACTTGCTCCATGCAGGA
The DNA here is from genome assembly GCA_023783475.1 of Daubentonia madagascariensis. Lineage (NCBI taxonomy): Eukaryota > Metazoa > Chordata > Mammalia > Primates > Daubentoniidae > Daubentonia > Daubentonia madagascariensis. Next base: position 4,854,860 of record JAKFHU010001784.1, on the reverse strand, counting down.
TTGCACAAACCTGCACTTTGTAAATAACACGGTATCTGCGAAGTGCAGTAAAGTGCAGTGCAATAAAACGAGGTGCGCCCTTCATCAGAACAATCCCCTCCTCTCAGCCTGTGTCACTGTTTTGCAACCCTCCGGCACCTCTTCACAGCAGCATTTGTGTGAGCTGTGTTGCAGAGTAGGCAGAGAGAGGGGGCCCCAGCAGGGCCAACGCCTCAGCTCCTCCCTGGACTCCACAGGGTTTGTAGGGCTGGAGGCATCGGCGGCAAACAGGCCTTTCCCTCTCCCCCCTCGCCCTCAGCAGACACAGCTAGTCGACCGCAGCCGACGCCCCCTAAGCTGTGAACCATCAGCCCAGCGTCCTGCTGAAATGTCCCAGGGCCACACGGGGGGCGGGGGGCAAACCACCCATCCCTACCCTGGCTTCCCCCAGAGCTTCCCTGCCTGTATCCGGTTTTCACGCTGGGGGGCTGTGAGCCCGCGTGGCAGAGGGGCTCGGCTGCTAAAAACCAAGCAGCGTCACGACCGGACTAGATGTCCCTGCCTTTCTGATCTCTGGCATGGGTGACAGATAGGTTCATATTTCGACTCCTAGCCACACCACAAGCTGGTCCCCGGCAGGACCAAGGGCCCTCTGGTAAGCAGCGGGTCAAGGCGCCAACAGGCTTCATCCTCCAGAGCCCCCGGGGGCTGCTGGGAGGACTGCAATGGGTCGGCTACACCAGCCACGTCCCATGGCCTAAGCAATGCCAGAGGGGGCCGCCCCGAGTCACCCACCCTCCTGGGCCCACTGTCAGGGGACCCGGCAGGACGGAGCCCGTCATAGCCCCTTACTGGCGGTAGCGCCCAGTGGGGAGGAAAACCGCAGGAGAAAGGTGTGGGGACATGGCCGCCCCTTCTCACCTGCTGTCAGCACGGCTCCTGCCCCTCTCCCTGCCCCTCTCCGCAGCAGAGGGAACCGCCTGGAACCACCCGCACCCTCCCTGGTCTCCACAGACACTCTCGTGGGCGCTCCCTGACGTCCACCCGTGTCCTGGTCGCGTTTGCCTCATCTCCCCGCTGCGCTGAGGCCTCCCGGCAGCAGCGCCCACAAGGGACAGAGAGGAGAGCTGTCCCGGGAACTGGGGAGGAACAGGTCCCAGGCCCCACCCAGACCTGCTGAGACAAAATCGGGGGTGGGGGGGTGAGGGGTGGTGTGCGGAGCCCAGGCACCTTAGAATCACCTGGAGAGCATCCAAGGTTTCGAAGCCCAAGCCACCTCCCGGATGATGACAACGACATCCCCCACCCCGTCTTCCAGGAAAACGCATGTCCGCTGTGCTCACTGAGGCTGTCCCCACAGAGCTGCTCTCGGGGAGGGTCCCGGCACCACTGGTGAGGACACAGCCCGCCGTTTCCCACTTCCCTCGGCTTGACAAGCCCTGCCCACCCACAGAGATGACAGCGCCAGGCAGCCACGTCCTGTGGCTGTGACAGCGACTGGAGTCCACTGGGGCCGGCTACTCCACAGTCCACCTGTCACGCTCCAGTGGACAGTCATCCCCGGGGCCGCTGGGGCAGCTGCGCCAGCCATTCAGCACGGATTCCCCCCAAGGGCTGCGCGCGCTGCCCTCCTCCTCCTTCCCCCTCAGTGCTAAGCCCATCGAGAAAACGCAGCTCCGGGCCCCACGCCCTGGAAGAGGCTCCTCCTCCCGGTGCCTCCATGGGTCACACCTGTGAGCTCACAGGTCCCGCCTGCCCACACCTGGCTCACAGCCCACCGGAGGAGGACAGCAAGGGCCACAGTGCCGGCCCCACGCTGAGGGCCCCAAGGGAAGCCCCAGCCCATCCTTCAGAGAGAGCCCGGCCTAGAGAGGGTGGGCAGCCTGCTCGGGGCGCTCAGCAGCGGTGGCCCAGGTGGATGTGGGTCTGTGGGCTCCCCGTGCTTGGCCAAGGGCTGCCGCCTCCTCTCAGACACACCCGGAGGGCCAGGCTCTGAGACTCTATGTGCTGGTGACCCAGAGACCCACCCAGGAGGGGACGAGGGGACTCCATCCACCAACACAGTGCCACACCCGTGTCAGCTGCACATGGCTCAGCCCCCACATCTCCACACGTGAGTGTGTGTGCACAAGCTGTGCATGGCTGTGTGTGGCTTACGTGACTACGTGTGTAGAGACAGAGTCTTTCGAAGAGGCCGGGCGTCCAGACCCCAGTCGTGTGCATGGGGAAGAGGGAGCCCATCTCACCCCTCAGCACCTGCCACGCCTGTGACCCCTGACTGGGACCTCCCATGACCCCATCTGTGCAGAAGGCGAACCTGGGGTCCAGCTGGCCGGGTGCGGGGTTGGGGGCTTCGGAGGTTCAGAAGACTGGGAGGGTGGCGGCTCTCCCGGTTCACAGCTGTGCACACGCATGCACACACTGGCCCCTCCCCTCTCGCTCCCTCTGTCTGTCTATCTGTCTGTCCATCCTTCTGTCCATTAAGACATAGCAGAGGCCTCCCCAGGAGATGCAGGTGCACCCGGCCATGCCAAGGCTGGGCAGCCAGTGAGCCAGGGCTGGGGACTCAAGGGAGCCACGCACCATCCGTCACTCCAGCTCCTTTGCATCGATGTCGCGCCCCACCCCCCAGCCCAGCCCCCTGGGCTCTCCCCCAGCGTGGAGGCCGCACACCTCAGGGCCTCCTGCATGCTGCTCCCTGACCCTGAGGCCCAGAGAGATCACAGACCTGCCCGGGGCAGCTCCTCCTGTGCCACCCTCGCCTGCCCACGACACCTTGACTCCCCGGTGGGAGCCAGCCCCTACTAGGGTTTTATGGGACTCATCTGAACACTGTCCTGTATCCTGTGTCCCCTCGTCCTAATGACATTCAGCTGGCCATGGGGCTGTGAACCAGCCGGGCCTGGGGAAGACTGCCCACTAAAACCCACGCTGCCGCCTCACAGGCCCTGGCTGAGAACTGACGAACTAACCTTAAGACGGAAGCTGTCATGAGCACCCCAACTCCTCCGCGCCACTGCCCCCAGGTCCGTGAACTGCCTCTTGTCCATGAGGCCAACAAAGCAACCACACAAAACACAACGGGCAAAGAAAGAAAAAAAAACTGGGAAGAAGGAAAGTCACCAAATGCCAAGGAGGGTCTTTGGGTGACCCATCAGACCAGGGCCAACACCACTTTGCCTTTTTTCCTTTTAGGTATCATTTTCCAATTTTCCTATGTAGAACAGGTATTACATTTATGATGAAAGAAACAACTATTGACTCTAATTTGGTCTTAAAATGCCAGGTGAGTCGTCATAAATGCTGCTTCTACCTCCTTCCCCCTAAACATTTTGGGAGAGCACAAAGAAGGCTGTTGGGTGGTAATTCTATAATTTCGGCTTCTTGGAATTGATCTTGCTTCCCTCTAAAACCTCAGAAGTCATGAGCGACAGACATGCCGCCAACAAACCGCAGCCACCATTTGTATTCTTTCACTGCAGGTCGCGTCACTGACAGTCAGGACCAAGTGGCCAAACTTTAACTAGCAACGGGGTCGGACAGGGCTGAGCAGTAACTGAGCTGCGCGCTTTCCTGGAAGGACTCCAGGCCTGCCCCGCTGGGAATACAGAATCCTCCAGAAAGATGCAGGGAGTGTCCTCTTAGAGGCCTCTTACCCAGGCAGCCTGAGGTGTCCGGGGCAGTTCCCAGTGCCCCACCGCAAGCCCCGGGCCTCTCAGAGAAGACCCTGAGGGCCCCACACTGACCTGCAAAAGCCAACAATGGCAGGAAGCAGAGGCTTTGGGTTTTCTGAAATGCCTTCTGAAGCCTTGACAAAGCCCTTGAGTAACTCAGTGACGGCAGAACCCAAGCGTGCACCTGTGGGGCTCTTGACTGTCACAGGGCGACGTCCTCCAAACCACAGTGGGTGGCTCCTGTCAGCGTGTCCACTGCAGTCTCTCCCACAGCCTAGCTGGGACCAGCCCAGGTGCACACACCTGCCTCTATAGCTCCCCAGGAGCCAGACCCTGGCACCCTCCCCCAGCCCCAAAGCCCCTGCCCCATACCCACAGGCACCTTGAAATCCACATTGCTCCCCCCATGGTCACCTCTGGACCTTAGGGGCCAAGGGCCCCACAGAACCCCAAATTCAATAAGTCCTGCAGCCTATTCAGACAGCTGCTGGCCCAGAGCACCAGGGCTTGTGTGAGCCCCTTGCCAGGCGCCCACAATCAGACAACCAGTCTTGGTGCTGGTGCCACCGAGTACCCGGTGCCACCTCCTGGGGCCCAGGGAGGATTTGGGCTGCAGGTTTGGGTAGCCGGGGCAACTCCAGCCTCCTCCTGCATCCCTGCAGCACTGGGCACTCTGTGCCCACCTGGTGGCATCACCCCTTTCTCTTAGCCAGCAGCTGTTCAACACATCACACCAGCAGACAGCCCACCTTCTGTGTCCGTCAGTATTTTGTTAAATGCCAGCACAGAGAACAGATAAGAGACACTGCTCTCTTTGAGGGGAGGCTGTAGGTCCCAGCACCCCCCAGATCAACCATTTCCTGGCCCCACCCCTGCCCACAGCCACCTCTGAGAAACTCCTGGGGAAGCCCAGGGTTCCACGAGGCATAGTTTGAGAAACACCGGTGTAGGCCTCAAGCTGAGCCCAACCCAAGGCCCTGAGGGACGGCACGACCGACCAGGCGGGGCCCACAGACACCTGCCAGACGACCAAGAAGGGCCCCGCCACCCCAGGCCCACCCCCTCACCCTCCTACCTGGAAGCCGCGATCTCGGCCTTCTGCTTGGCGATGGTGGCGGCCCGCTCGGCGGCCTCCACGGCCCGGTCCACCTTCTCGCGGATCTTGCTGGCCCGCAGCGGGATGAGGTTCTTGCGCTTGCCGCTCACGAGGACGTTCTGCTTGTACTTGCCCTCCTCCTTGGTGCCATCCGGGAAGGTCATGCAGCCGTAGCCGTGGCGCCTGTTGCCGGCCCACTCGCCCTCGTAGGTGAGCCCGTCCGAGCGCTGGCTCACGCCGAAGCCCGCACGCCTGTCCTTCTTCCACTCGCCCACGTAGGTCTCGGTGGTGGTGGCGTCGATGTCGTCCTCCACCACCGCCAGCTCGGCCTCGGCCTCGCCCAGGCTGATGGTGGAGTGGATGTCGCTGGCCGTGGAGCTGACCGTGCTCATGCCGGCCTCGCTGCGGAAGGAGCTCTGCTTGCTGCGCTGGCTGGCCAGGCTGCTCTTGGACTCCGACTTGCGCAACTTCAGCCCACTCAGCAGCGAGCGCCGGAAAAGCCCCTTCTTCTTGCTCTTGAGGACCTCCGAATCGCTGTGGGCCACGAGCACGAAGCCCCCCCGGGACACAGCCGGGCTGCCGGCCACCGCCGGGGAGGCGTCAGGGTGCAGGGCCGTGCCGTTGGTGTGCTCGCTGCGCAGAGAGTTGATGGACGTCCTCAGGGGCGAGCGGATGACCGCAGCCATGCCATAGGGGACGCTCTGCCGCACGCCGTAGCCCTGGCGCATGCCGCCAACCCACTGGCCCTGGTATGTCCCTGGGAAGACAAACGAGAAAGGGGTGAGCACTGAGGATAGTGACAAAGGAGGGAGCACTGTCTGGCCACGGGACGGCGGGTGGCCGTGGCCATGGTTCTCTATCCAGATGAAACTTGGTGGGGTTTTTATTGAGGGAATGGACTATGGTGAATTTTTACAACTTATATCACACTGATGGTCGTTTTTAAAAACACTTCTGTCCTGTTTCCCACAGTTGGATTTTGTTCTCTCCTAGAATTTGGGGAGTGGGGGGCTGTCAGAGTCAGTGCTGCAGAGTGAGGAGGACAGAACCCAGAGTGCACTGGGGCCCCCCACGTGGGCAGAGGCCTGACCGAGAGAAGGCTGGGGAGGGATGTCATGGGGCAGGAGGAAGCAGCCCGTCCTGGGCCACAGGGACAATGAGGGAAGCTTTAGGGACATGGGCTCGTGCTACACCCTGGGTACTGAACAGGCTGGCTGGCAAGGCAGTGAGCTCCCCATCACTGCAGGTATCCAAGAGCTTGGAGGACCACTTGGCAGGAACGCTGGGGAAGAGATTCAAGTGCCGGGGACGGGGAAGGGGCAGTGGCTGATGACCTTAGGCATTCAAATCGGCAGACCTGAGATACCCAGAAGAAGGGCAGGCAGGGACTTGAGTGAGCACGTGTGCACACCCACGTTCTTAGCAGCACCATCCACAATAGTCAAAAGGTAGAAGCAACCCGAGTGTCCATCCACAGACAAATGGATAAACAAAACGTGGTTTATACATACAGTGGAATATGACCCAGCCTCAGAAAGGAAGGAAATCCTGACACCTGCTCCAACATAGATGGACCTTGAGGACATCACGCTAAGCGAAACAAGCCAGTCACCAAGGGACGAATACTGTGGGATTCCACTTCTGTGAGGCCCCTTGAGTCGTCAGCTTCCTGGAGACGTAAAGTAGAATGGAGGGTTCCGGGGGTGGGGAGGGCAGAGAGTTGTGAGTGCTTGATGGGGACAGAGGCTCAGTTTGGGATGAGAATGTTCTGGAGATGGATGGTGGTGATGGCTGAACAATGGGAATGTGCTTAATGCCACTGAACTGTGCACTGGAAAATGGTTAAGATGGTTAAGTTTTACACAAGGTGTATTTTACCTTGATTAAAAAAAAAAAAAAGGTGAAGGTGCATGCCACACTCACCCTGCCACGCTCACCCTGCCACGCCAGCCTGCCCCACGTCAAGCTTGGCTGCCTTGGCCCCGCCCTGCCCCTCTCCAGGCCTCAGCTCACGTCACCTCCCCAGAGGGGTCCCCTGGAGCCCTTGCGTGGGCTCAGTTCCCCCGTGTGGTCCTTGCACCCAGCCCTTCTCGGCACTCGATGGGCAGCTCTGGCCTGTTGTCTGTATCCGTCGCTCCTGTGTCTCCCAGCAGCTGCCCCGAGGGCAGGACCCGACTGTGAGCACTGCCGCCCCCACCCGCCTGAGCCCCAAGGTCCCATGAACGTGGTGAGTGAAAACACAACCTGGCACTGCCGTGACGACGACACGGGCCCCTGGCAGCCCACGCACGGCCCCAGGGTGCCTGGGTGCTGGTGGGACCCCAGGCCAGAGCTTGGTGTGGGAATAACGCGAGGGACCCTGGGGCTGGGTCCTCAGGCGGGAAGCCAGCCCTGCGTGCACATGGTATCCACCTTCCCTCGGCCGCACACCCAGGCGCCCACAGTGAGGCAGCCTGCAAACAACGTGGCCGGTGGGGGCTGTTACCCCAGGGGTGTCCCCGAGGAGGTCCCAGCTCTGGAAAGGGGGCCCAGCAGGCCTGGGAGTCACCAGGGTCTCACCAACTTTGTCCTTAACGGGCTTGGCATGGCTGGGGTTGGGTTCTGTGACGCTGGCCATCCCCCAGCAAAGGAGCTGGCTGGGAGGGTCTGACAAGGGCAAAAGGGGAGGAGAAGAGACCCCAGTACCCCAAGGCTTCATTTAAAAGAGACACACACACACACACAATTTCTCATCTCGAACAGGCAAGTCCGGAGACACAAAACAGACTGTCGGCTGCCGGGGTAGGGGGAGGAGAGTGGAGAGCGACCGCTCGTGGGGACGGGGTCTCCTTTGGGGGCGATGAAAATGGTTTGGAACTTGATAGAGGTGGTGGTTGCACAACACTGTGAATGCCCGAAATGCCACTGAATTGTATACTGCAAAACGGTTAATTTTACATTTATGAATAGTGTAAATGTCAGTCTATGTTAGTTAAATGGTTCATTTTATATTATGTCAATTAAAAAAAGAACATAGTGATGATAGCAGAGCAATGAGTGGCAGCTTCGTGACATGGAAATACATACATGGAAAACAGAAATACATACATGGAAAACGGAAATGCATACATGGAAAATGTCAAACTCCTCAGACAGACAAGAGAACACCAGGCAAGTTCCAGGGGCTTTGAGAACCGCCGGGGCTCCCAGGGGCAGTGTGACGTCTCAGACCTCAGTTCATCTCCCGGTGGAAGGGGGTGATAATCACACCCACCTGCTGGGTCTAAACACCACCACATACAGTGGCTGAGCACCGGCCACGGCCACCCGGCACCCAGTGTGACCAGGACTGGCCGAGCCTTCCTTGCCCAGAGTTTGCAATTTTATTGCATTTGGGTTTTTGTTCCCAGTGGGGACACATCTGATTTTATAACTGATATCAGTAAGATGGATTTGCATAAACAGAAACCAACTCCATATCACTTCCGCTACCACCTGCCTGGGCAGCCTGGCTGCATCGCCCCACAGCAAAGGGCTGGTGAAAAGCCAGAACCCGAGCTGCCCAGCAGCAGGGACAGGCGGCCAAGGGGAGGCAGAGGGGCCCCCAGGGCTGTTGTGAGGGCCTGCGTGGGCCAGCGCTGCCCCCCAGAGCCGGATAACGTCCTGTCTGTACCTTTCACCCTGACCCCGGAGCCCTGGAAGACACCACAGACGCAGGTGGACCAGCAGGGGTGGGGCTTAGCAGGGTCCCCCTGCTTCCTCCCTGACGCCAGCGCATCTTACTCAAGCAGTATCTGCGTCCCCCACTGGGCTGGGACCCCCCCCACACACTGGGTTCTGACCCTGCCACTGGGCTGGCGCAGCCCAAGAAACCACATTCCTAATGCTCAGGGCCCCCATTCTGAGATCTGCCGAGACAATCACTCAGTGCCTGGCTCCAAGCCTGGCCCTCCGTGGGCAGCCAGCTTCATTTGGTTAATGAAACCGCCACTGTTCGGGTCCAAAAGCCAGAGCCCTGGGCCAGGACAGCCCACACCCTTCAGCCGGCTAAGACCAGGCTGAGATCCTAGCCCCTGGTCTCTCGGCCAGCGTGGACACTCAGCTCTTGCAGGGTCATCTGTGTCTCACTACGGCCCCGTGCATCCCACACGCTTGTTTTTCTCCTCCGAAGCCCTGTCCATCAGCTGAAGTCCTTCCCAAAGTGTTAACCACGGAGACCAGCCTGGTGGAAAACATGGGCTCTGCCACGTGGTCAGCCTCATCCAGGGCCATGGACGGCATCGGGCCAGATGAAATCTCCTCCAAAGCTCATCCTGAGAGGGGAGCCTGAGGCTGGGGGACAAGGAGCCCACTGCAGGCCTAAGCTCACAGCCACAACCCCACCCCGTGAGGGAAGCCCTCATGCACAGCCCCTGACCTGCAAAGGGTGGCAGGAAGGAGCCCCCACCAGGGGACCACTGAGTCAGATGAGGAGGGGGCAAAGGGGAGAGCATGCCTGAGCTCTATTCGGTCAGAGAGTCACACTTCATCCACACCATGCCCTAGGAGTTCAGGATTCTTATTGTATCCACCTAACATAAAGTAACTGAGGCTCAGACAGGTAAAATCACCGCCCAATGTCATGTGGCTACAGTGGGATGTAAACCCAGGTTGAGTTGACTCCACAGCCCATATGGAGGGTCTCTGGGCCTGGAGGCACCTGAACCCCTTTCTCCCAGCCAGCCCTACACTGTGCCTGCCCACCCAGCACCGATGCCTGACCCCAAGCCCGCCTCCTCCCATCCTGGTGGGCCACAGCCCCTATTCTGGACTGGACCCTGACTTGCTCTGGTTGGCCTTGCCTGCCTGGCCTGTTCCTTCTAGGTGGGCATGGGCCAGAGCCCTCTCCCCGTCACAGCTGACCTGACCCAAGTTAGACCCACCCCTGAACTTGGCCAATCACATTGGCCTGGGGCATGGGGCTGAATAGAGTAGCTCTGTTGGATGCTTGGCTGGGAGGTAAGGAAGCCGGCAGTGACCCCTTCCCACCCGGAGATGCAGAGACTCTGCCCCGTGGAGAAAGGAAGAAACAGGTGCCACCAAGGGAAGCAGCTGGGCCTCCTCCCTCAGAGAGGGGCACGGAAGTGGCTGTCAGTTTCCCATGGCCTCCTCGCTCCTGCACCCCAACAGCCTCATTCCTGCCCATGCTGACTTGAACCCATACTTCACTTGAGCCACTTTGACTGGGTTTCTGTCCCTTCTGCCCAAGAAGCTCCAAAATGGACCCCTGTCCTCAGGGTCTTCATCTGATGTGCACCTCTGGGACCCCCTCAGTGACCAGGCCCCGGGCACAGGTCTGACGTGGCGGCGAGAGTCCCGTGTTGAACGGGCACCTCCCCGTAAGGGTGAGCAGACAGCATTCACAAAGCACCCCGGCTCCTGTTTCCACAGGTGGACATGACGCCTGGAGCCCAGCCTCCCTGCCTCTTCCGCAGCCACACTTGTCCCCAGACAGCAGGCAATGGCCACACAGGGGCCCCACCCTCTGCAGGGATGTTTCATAAGTATAAGTCACAAGCCAATCCTATGCTGCAGGAGAGTTAGTTCATTCCTCATTGTTGATAGCTGATCTTTATATACAATGTTAGATTTTATCCTTAGGATAAATCCCCAGAGTGAAATCGCTTGATTAAAAAGAAAAGGTTTTGGAGTATTTTAAGATTTTTAATAAATTGCCATCAGAAAAGACTGTACGAGTGACCACGTCCTCCATGCCGTCACCAACACCAGATAGCATCTTTCTGTAAAGATCTCTTAGCTGGGACCTGAACAGTCATCTACTAGAATTTATCACATGCTGAACCGTGTTCCTCCAAGATTCATACGTTGAGGTGCTAACCCCTGCCACCTTAGAATGTAACTGTATTTGGAGATAAGATCTTTAAAGGGGTGATTAAATTAAAATAAAGCCCTTGGTGTGGGGCCCTAATCCAACCTGACTGGTGGCCTTGTGCAGAGGGAGGGCCCTGTGAAGACAGAGCAGGAGGGCCTCAGAGGAACCATCTCTGGCACCTTTATCCTGAATTTCCAGCCTTAGAGCTGTGAGGAAACAAATTCCTGTTACTGAAGCACCGCACAGCCTGTGTGATTTTGCTGTGGTAGCCCAAGGAAACCAATACAGAATTCTCAACCCCTAGCCAGGTGACGTAACTATATAAATAAGTACAAGGACAAACCAAGAAAAAGGATAAAAGGCCAGGTTGCTGAGAACATATAAATAATGAACCGGGAGAAGGGAGACTTCTCCCCTCCTGCAGGGTCCAGGAAGAAAAGTTCTGGAGAAACAGAAGCAGCAGCTCCCACCGCAGGGCACCAGGCAGGGGAGGGTGCGTGAGGCCAGGGACCACGGGGGCTGTCGGGAGAAGTGCTCACTCTGACCAGAGAGACCCTGCTGCTCCCCACGGGTGGAGGAGATTCACCATGCCCAGCGGGGAGGTGGAGAGCCCTGAAGACTCCGGGGCAGGCCAGCGGCGAAGGCGGCCACGCACGTGCAGTCAGCCAGCTTCCCGGTACCTTACTTTAGTACAGGAACAGCCTCAGACACGGGGAGAAGGCCTCGGCGGGGAAGAGAAAGGCCGAAACATACAAATAAGAAAAAAAGAATTATGAATCTTGAAATACACAGGGGATGGGAGAAGACATCAAGGAACCAGAATTTAAATCCTCAGAGGTAAAACACCACATCCACAAAGTGAGAATAAAATGCAAGAAAGGAAAGACCAGAAAAAGAAAGAACTCCTAGAAGTTGAAAGTATGACGGCTAAAATAAAAATTGTGGTGAGTTGGAAGATTAAAAAAAAAAATCAAAATCTTTCAGAAACTAGAAGAAGAAGAGGTGGGCAAAACAGTGAGAAGAAAATTAAAGGATTCATCCAGAAGGCCCCAAGTCTAAATATTGGGAAGTTCTAGAAAGCAGTGGAGGAAAATGACCAAAGAATTCCAACAGGGAAGCCTCCCAGAATGGACGGATGTGAGTGTCCGGGCCAAAGGGGCTCAGGGACCCTTGCACAACGAAGGGCAAGGACTCACACTGAGACACGGCAGATGACGTTTCAACAGGCAAAGACCTAAATGCTTCCAGAGAAACAGAAGAATAGACCGTAAACGAAGGGCTGAGAATCAGAACAGCATGAGATTCTCAACAGCAACACCAAACCTGGAAGTCAGTGGGAAACTGCCCCACCCCCAAATTCTGAGCAAAACTGATTTTCAACCAAGCATTCTATATATACCAATTTATCAATGAAATAATCAAGCCACAGAAACTGTATCTTCCATGCATCCTTTTTAGGCAGTTACTTCAGCATGTGCTCCACCAAAATGAGGGAGGAAGGCAATAAAGAGGAAGACATGAGATCAAACACAGGCGAGGCAGAGGAAATTCCCAAGATAGGAGGGGGGTTTGGGAAGACAAATCAATAAATTTATGTTTATATGTTTGCATATATATATTACTGATAGAGAATCTGGCAGGTTTGTTCAATTGAAAAGCTGCCTTCGAGAGGTGTTTCACTGAGCATTTGGGAGGTGGAAAAAGATTTGACCAATGATTTTAAAAAAACTATGTAATTGAAAAAAGCGAGGCACTTACTAACTCAAGTTGCGCATGAGAAGTGTACAGAATCAGAGGACATCGCTTGTCTCAGCAATAAGCAACACTTACATGGTCACAATGGAAAACACTGAGTATGGATTTAACAAAAAAAAATTGTGATATAACAATATTGAGATAGTTAGGGAAGGGGCAAGGAAGGGGTCTACAAGGGTAAAAATCTCCATCTAGCACAGCAGGACGTCCACAGATGAGGGCTGCAAGTCAGTGTGAGCCCAGGAAGCTGTGAGTGCACATACTCAGACACGTGTGGTCAGTCTCGGAAGATGCAGCTGATTTTCGTTCTGAACACTATTTTGTTTTTAGCACTAATGGACATCTTGAACTGTGAGCACATATGATCTTGGTAAGGATTAAAAATTCTAAACAGGAGATGGAAGACACCTTTCCAGAAAAAGTTCTCACGATAGTTATGTTATCCTTGTTTCTCCAGCCGTGGAAACCAAGGCTCAGAGAGGATTCATGTCTCGCAGAGGTGGGCCTGGCTGGTGATTCAAAATCCTGCTCCACAGAGAGGAGCCGGCTGGCGAACACCCCGGCCCTGGGTATTTGGGAGGCTGGAGGGGAATGCCAGAGGGAGGGCACCGGGACAGCAGGTGTCAGAGGGACCGACGGGAGGTGAGTCAGAGACGAGTCAGACGGCACGCGGACGAGCGGCAGGCAGGGGCTGTGAGGGAGACCACTCTCTGCGGCACCCACACACCACTGCCCTGGGGTCGGGAGAGGCCGAGAGCAGAAGCAGATCTGAGGGGAGCAGCAGCAGGATCCCACATCCATCCTCGCCCCGCCAGAGCGGGGGTTCCGGAACAACCCACAGTCCAGCATGGGGGACTGGGGAGGTGTAGGGAGCCACCCAGGTGTGGCCCCACCTGTGCTGGGGGTGGTGGGCCAAGGCCCGAGAGACACAGTAGACCGAGCGAGGGACACCATCCAAGCAGGTCCCTGTACTGGGCTTCAGGCCCCTCTACTCGCCACGTGGTTCAGCAGGGAAGGTCTATTTTAACTTTTTCTTTTGTTAAGATAATTAATACTGTATTTTAGGTTTAGAGAAAACTTGAGTGGAGAGTAGAGAGTTCCCATCTGCTGTGCCCCCCCAGTCTCTCTACTGCTGACACCTTGCATTCGTGTGGTGCGTTGTCACCACTGACCAGCCAGCGTGGACAATTGTCAAGTAAAGTCCAGAGTTTACACCAGGGCTCACCCTTGGTGCTGTGCACCGTGGGCGTGGACAGATGAGGACCCACCATTACAGCATCACACAGAGAGGTTCCCTGACCCTACAAATCCCACGTTCCGGTTGTTCATCCCCCACCCTGGCCCTGATCTGTCTCCTGTCTCCATGGTTCTGCCTTTTCCAGAACATCTGCGTCGGAATCACACGGTGGCCTTTCCAGATTGGCTGTTTCACTTAAGACGCATTTAAGGTTCCTCCATTTCTTCTCACGGCCACTTACCATAGTTTCTTTATCCATCGCCCCATTTAAGGACACCTTTGTTGCTTCCAAGTTTTAACAATTATGAATAAAGGGAAGGTCTTTTCTATATCCAAAAAGAAAACACAAACCCAGGATAGACCTGATCTCAGAATGAAGATTCTTTTAAATCAAATAAATGTATGTATTTATCTATACTAACCCCTGCATAGGCTGCCTTCTCAGCTTGGGTGGGGGCAGACAGAAAACCCTTCCCGGGCCACCCCAGCAGTAGCCCAGCAGTCAGGAACCACAGCTGCCTCATCCGAGGGACACCATCAGCTGGCATTTGCTGAGCACTCGAGATACCGAGATAGCGGCAGGCACCTGCCATTTCCCGGTGGCACACTGACACTCAGAGAGGTGAGGTGACTTGCCCAAGGCCACACAGCAAGAAGAGGTGGAGATCTGGTCCCCCCACTCAGCCATTCCCCGGAGCCCAGAGGGAGCGTCAGGAACTCGGGACCACACCCTCCACTCCCTCCTTATCCCTGTCTTGGAGGAAGCCCCACACCCGGTGACTCTGGCTGATTTGTGCACGTCCAGGGCAAGTCTAAGAGTTAGTGGGGCTCATCTGTGGGCCCCAGTCAGATGTCCTCTCCCCCAGAGCATGGTAGCCCCATGTTTTTCCCTCTGGCCATCCTCCTTGCCACACTCACTGGCCCTGGGGGACTGGCTCTTTGCTTTCTCTTACCCTGACCTCGCCCAGGAAAGCAAAGGCTCTCTTTCCACCTGCTGATGAGCATAATACCACCATGAGGGGGACATCAGTATATTATTGTGCCCACTTTACAGAAGCAAACACTGAGTCATGATGAGGTTAAGTCACTTGCCCAGAGTCCTAACATTGAGGAAGCATCTGAGCCGGGCCCCAAACCAGGTGTGTCTGATTCCAAAGCCCACGCTCTGCGTGGCTTTTCTCCACTGCCCACCCACGATAGAGGAGGTGAAGGCGACATCAGCTCTGATGATACTGTGTCCCCACCTGGCCCACGCTCACTCACCCGGGATGGCAGCAGCCGTGCCCAGCACTGGGCTGTGGTCCCCGCCTGTCCCCAGCCGTGAGAGGGCCCCGCTGCTCCGTCTGCACGTCCACACCAGCACTGTCTTCTCCCAGGGTGAGCGGTTCAAACATGCAGGCTGAGAGGCCCTGGGCGTCCTCCCGGCTCCCGAGGGCCAGCCCCATTCGTGTCCCATAGGGCCGCCGAGAGCAGGGACCACCCCTCGTCCCCCAACCCTTGATTCCGTGGCTGCCTCGTCCCTCCCTACTGCCCCTCGCTCTGACTCTCACCGTGGGAGCAAACGAGGAGGTGGAGACAGCACTCGACACAGAGAGGGTGCCACTCCCCACCCTGCCCTGCTGGACCCACGCGCCCCTCGCTGCACACGCATCACCCAGCAGGCCACGAGCGCCCGAGGGCGGGCCTCTTAAACGCTGAGGTTAACAAGCCCTGAGGCGTGGGGCAGCAGGTGGCCGGCATCATGCCGGGCCGGTGCTGGGTCACACCTGTCAGAGGCACCGACGGGCTGGGGTGCCCCCCTCAAAGGAGAAGACGGGCGGATCTGAGCATGATCCTGGCTCTGTCAGCTTCCTAGTCGTGTGACCCTAGTCCGTGACCTCTCTGAGCCTCACTTTCCCCGTCTGCAAAATGGGGATAAATATTATTCCCTCCACGCTACAGAGGAGGGACACAACAAAGGCATGAGCGCCTGGGAGGGGAACAGCTGTCACAAGTCACCTAGCTCTCCCCTCCCGTAAAATGAGGACAGTAACAATATCTTCTGTGGTCGCTGTGAGGGTCTGTGCTGGCGAAGCACCTGGGGCAGTGCTGGGCACGTGGTAAGCACCGCATGTTTGTCAAACGTGAACTCGCACAGAGGAGGCCCGTGACGGCTCTGGACTCGGCGCTGTCCTTGTTACTGCAGAGCCACGGGCCCCCCAGGCAGGGGCACCGCCTGGAACTTATCGATGCAGGTTCTCTGGCTGCAGCGCTGGGGCTGGAGCCCTGACAGTGTGGATTTCAAACGCCTTCCCGCTGAGAACCACTGCTCTGGGGCAAGGAGCCGCACCTGAGACTCCGACCCCGCCCGGGGCTGCGGGAGGCCCCTGCTAATTCTCACCTCGGGACCAACCACCTTCTTCCTTCTACATCATCTTTTTTTGGGACCAACAGTCTCGCTGCCACAGAGCTGCCTGCTGGTGGAGCTTCCGACTTCACCGGACAGTCCCTCGGCCTCTGGCGGCAGCCACCGCACCACGCTTACCTGCGAACGTCTCCACTCCCAACTGCCCTCTCTCCCCAAGGGCCGGGCTCTGGACACACGCGCACAAACACGCGTGGCGGCTCTGAGTGCGGCGCCCTCGGGGCCTGAGCACCCGCCCAGGAGGCAGGCGGAGATGACACACCAGCCATGACCCATCGAACACAGGGGCTCCCAAGTGACACCCCGCAGGCCTCAGTTTCCTGAGCACGGGGCCCGATGGCTGTGGAGGCGCTGGGAGGAGCGCCCCGGTCCTCCCTGGGGCCTGTCGTCCAGGCAGAGTGGGAGGACTGAGCTGTGTGCACAGACCCCAGCTGCACCTCCATGGTGACAGTCTCGGTCTCCACAGCCGGGAAACGGGGATAAAATGACCGGTAGTAAATACTTACTGCCCACAGCCCTGGCTCCAAGACGGAGTGGCGAACACCAAGCACCTGGAGTGGACCCGGGTCACTGTTCCTCTTTTACCCCCCCACAGAGCCCCCCAGGGTGCCCGTCACATCCTCAGGATATCCCCCCAAGGTCCCCATCACACCTTCAAGGGGACCCCCCACACCCCCTCACGGAGACCCCCCAAGGGTCCCCATCACACCCTCACGGAGACCCCCCCCAAGGTCCCCATCACACCTTCACGGGGACCCCCTACACCCCCTCACGGAGACCCCCCCAAGGGTCCCCATCACACCCTCACGGAGCCCCCCAGGGTCCCCCGTCACACCCTCACGGAGCCCCCCAGCCCACCCTCTATCTGAGAAGGGGAGAGAGCCGCGGTCAGCTGTCCTGCCGAGCCACCTCCTCTCAGGGCGGCAGAGGCACAGTGTGTGTTCACTGGTCACTGCTCACCCCGCATGGCTGGGACCTTGCTAAGCAAATGGTCTGTGACCTTGTGGCACCCAGGGTGGGGTCCAGGTGGCAGATGGCGGGTGGGGGTGGAGGGAGACAGGCAGGAGTTGGTGGGGACCCCCTGCAAGGCTCTGCGGACTCTGCGGGTCCCACGAGGACTCCCTGCCTCAGGACTGTGCTGCTGAGGCACAGCTGCCGGGACACCCTCGCCACTTCCTCCACGCGCCCGGGGGGGGGGGCTTCCCTACTTCCAGAAGTCTCTGCGTAAGAAGCCGTGTGGGGGCGTGGAGCGGAGCGGGCACGCTGTTGAACAGTCTGGCAGCTCCTCCCAGAGTCTGACCCTGAGTTACCCTGCGACCCAGCGACCCCACTCCCAGGCACTCACCCAAGAGAAATGAAACCACTGTGTCCACACCAAACCCACGCACGAATGTTCACAGCAGCACAATGCATAGCAGCCAAAAGGCGGAAACAACCCAAACGTCTGCCAACCGATGGACAGACACACAAAAAGCGTGGTCCATCACATGACGGAATGTTACTGAGCCACAAGAAAGACGGAAGCTCTGACCCTGCTGCAGCACAGATGAACCCTGACAACATGATGCTGAGTGACAGAGCCGGACACAGAAGCCACGTATCGTACGATTCCGTGTATGTGAGACGTCCAGGGCAGGCACGGCCACAGCGACGGAAAGTGGATTAGTGGCTGCTCAGGCCTGGGGGTGGGGAGATCGGGACGTGATAGCTGGGTATAGGGTTTCTTTTTGCGGAAAAATGTTCTAAAATCGACTGTGGTGATGGTTGTGCCAATCTGCATATTCCAGAAACCACTGGATTGTACACTTTAAATGGGTGAATTATATGGTCCATGTAATTATATGTCAAAAAACCTGTATTTTTCAAAAAGGTTCATGGAGCTCCTTCTCACTCTGCAGTCAGGGACTGAGTGGGCCGTCCCCCCAGGGAGGAGCTGCCCCAGCCTGCTGTGCCCTGGGAGGGACAGCACAGTCCCCTGTCCAGCCCCAGCCTCGGGGACACCCCAAGACTTCCCTGAAGGCAAGGCCCATGTCTGATAATCACACTCCCCAGTGGCTGTTTTTATTTTAATTTTTAAATTTTTTATTTTTACCTTTTATTATTTTTTAAGGCTGGTCAAGTGAGGCAGCGGGAGTGGAGAAGGAACAAAGGAATCTGTAACTGGTTGTGACCAGTTAGTGGTAAACACCACTGCACCCGGACCAGCCCCCAGTGCCTGGGGCTATGGCAGCTCCCTGGGGGTCACAGGTGAGGACTCCCAGAGGCTTGCTCTGCGGCCCGGGGGACCCACAGCTGGGGTGTATTTCCAAGCTGTGCCCCTCAACCCTAAACCTCCACAGAACACCCCAAAATCCACCCAGAGGGTCCACGTGATGGGGCTGGTAGGACCTGGCACAGGACTCAGAGGTGGAGCCTCTGGATCAGATGCGACGTTCGCTCCAGAGCGGGGGGCAGTGTCCATGGATGGAATTGGGGAGGGTGGTATGAAAGAAGTTACCTCCCTTATTTTTCCACTAACCCCTACTTGAAATTTAGCATCTTCTTAAACTGGAATGTGCCTCACACCACAGTAGTATTGGCTGGATCTGTGACTCTGTCACCCAGAGAAACAGCACGTCCCATTACAGTGGGTGCAAACACCCAGGGACAGTGTTACACCGGGGCCTGCCCTGGCTGGGGAGCCAGAGATGAAGCTTGCACCCACCCTGCCGGACGTCAGCAGGGCCAGCCAAGGGTGGACGGGCCGGGGCTGGCGCACCCACCCCTGCACCTGCCCCCACAGCTCTCCACGGGCACTGGCTCCCAGCATCTGCGGTCCCAGGACACGCAGGCCCAAAGCGAGGAGGGTGCTAAGTGCCCCGCAGGAGTGCAGGACAGAGTGGCTCTGAGGAGGAGGCCAAGACGAGCAGGCCGGCCTCCCTGGAGCCCCGATCAGGCAGTGTGCGAGTGGCCAGCGTGGACCCCTCCTCCGACACCACCCCTTGCTGACTCAGCATCCACAGGGACTGGGCCTGGGAGGGGCCTCGGTGCCCCTGTGCGTCCCCCTGCCCACAGCCAGCCTCTGCCAGCCCCCCACCAGGCCCCAAGCTGACCTCATGCCCCTGAGGGACCCGGGGTACCCCGGCCATCCCGGAGAAGGTAGGTTTCCCAGCCAGACACTGGGACCCCTTCACTCCCTGAAGCCTTGATAGCCCTGGGAGGGTGACTGCAGGGCAAGTGTGGGGGCAGGCCACTGGCTACGCCATCTCCCCCAGCCCACCCCAGGGGCTGCAGCTGGAGTCTGACGGATACAGCCCTGGACCCCCTCTGGGGCTCTCCAGCTCCCACCAACCCCCAACTCCTTAGACAGGTCCTAGCCCTTGGGTCCTCAGGAAACCCCTCCCCCCAGCCCACATCTGGCCAGACCCCCCCCCAGCCCGGGGCTCCGGGGCCTGGTGGTCTCAGCGAGCCAGGAACACAGCTGGAGACACCACCCGAAGGTCAGCAGGTGCCCATTCCCACACTGTCCCCGTTAACAGAGGCTCGGGTGCCACCTGGGCAGCTGACCTCAGACCCAAGCCCAGGAGGATAGAAGGAAATGGCTGAGCTTTCTGGAAACTTCCCCTCAGCTGCCACCCAAGAGTCCTTGAGGCATCGGGACATGCAGGAAATGTTGAGGACGTGGAGCTGTGCCAGGGTGGAAGGCAGGTGCAGAGAGGTGGCCGGTGACCCCCTCCCACTGTCCAGCCCCCATCCCCCTGTCCCTCTGCTAACTGCCCCTCGACACTCCTTCCCTTTGCCCCTCCTGCTCTGTCCCCAGCTAACAGGACTCTGCTCCATGGGGTGCCTCATGGTCACTGCCACCGCAGCCCCCTCACCCCCCAGCCCAGAGGAAACCCTGACCTTTGCTATGTTTCTGCTGCATCTCTCAGGGATAATGACTAACTTACTCCAGATTGGTCCCCGTAGTGTGGATGTAGCCACTCAGGCTTGGCCCTGTGCAGGGCTCTGGAGTCCCCAGCACTGGCCTAGGACACCAGAGCCCAGGTGACTCGAATGCACGCCTCCCTCCTGCGCATGCTTCCCAGTGGGCGCACCCTCCCAGTTCGTTTCTCGTAACAGCTGGATTGGTTCTGGGCAGACCCAGAGGGTGTCTCATGAGAGTCTCAGGGGCTGAGGCTCTGTCCCTTGTGCCCCTTGCACTCTGGTTCAGAGTGGTCCTGCTCACCCCAGTCCTGGGCACTGGCAAATGCTCCTCCTGTAGCCTGGAGGCCCACTGGTCACCCACTCCCCTCACCAGCCTCCCTCCCCAGAAGGCTTTCTGCAGCCCCCTCCTCCCTGCCCCTGCTGCCTCCTGCCCATCCGCACCCAGCAGGGAGCTGTGCAGGGCTGACTGACGGGTCCCCCCAGTCACCAGCACCAAGCAGTCCTGGGCTCTTCGTTCATCACTATCCCCAGGGCCAGCTTATTGCCTGGCACACAGTTGGCGCTCTATATATACCTGTGTGGGGCCCAACTGCCCCAAGACACCATGGCTGTTCTGTCTGAATGCAGCTGGTCACAGCATCTGCGGGACCACAACTGGTGAGCAGAGCCGGCTGTGACGGCCAAACCCCAGACTCCCTATGACCCACGGGCAGTGACCTTGGCTCTGTCATGTCAGCGTTTACTGAGCACCTACTGTGTGCCTGGCACTGTGGCAGGTGCTCTGGGGGCGAGAGAAAGGCACAGCACAGTTTACCTCATGAAGCCCACCCTCCAATGGGCGTGGCAGCACACGATGGGGCAGCATAGCAGGGGTGCTCACAGTGGTGTCTACAACCTACAAAGCACACTGTGACTCAACAGTAAGAAGACAAATAACCCAGGTTTTTTTGTTGTTTTTTGAGACAAGGTCTCACTCTGTCACCCTGGCTAAAGTGCAGTGGCATCATCATAGCTCACTGCAGCCTCCAACTCCTTGGCTCAAGCAATGCTCCTGCCTCAGCTTCCTGAGCAGCTGGGACTACAGGTGCAGCCACCACACCTGGCTAATTTTTTCTATTTTTGGTAGAGATGAGGTCTCCCTCTTGCTCAGACTCATCTACCCAGTTTTAAAACGGGCAAGGATCTGAACAGACACTGTTTCAAAGGAGATGCACCGATGGCTGATCAGTACCTGAAACGATGCTCCACATCACAGGCATCCGGGAAATGCAGATCCCAACCACAGTGAGATGCCACTCGCAGCCGCCAGGATGGCTGCAGTCAAAAAGACAGACAGGCTGGGGTGGTGGCAGCTCACACCTGTAATCCCAGCACTCCGGGAGGCAGAGGCGGGAGGATCGCTTGAGACCAGGAGTTTGAGACCAGCCTGAGCAAGAGCGAGACCCCGTCTCTACAAAAAATAGAAAAATTAGCCAGGCGTGGTGGCACGACTGTGGTCCCAGCACTCGGGAGGCTGAGGCAGGAGTTGGAGGTTGCAGTGAGCTACGATGACGCCACTGCACTTTAGCCAGGGTGACAGAGTGAGACCCTGTCTCAAAAAAAAGGAAAAAAAAAAAGACAGTAACAGGAGTTGGCGAAGATGTGGGGAAACAACTGAACCTCACACACTGCAGGTGGGAAGGTGAAATGGCGCAGCTGCTGTGGCAACAGGCTGGCAGCTCCTCACGAGATGAAACGTAGAGGTACCCTGTGACCCGGTCACTCCATCTCTCTGGCCTTGGTTTCCTCGTCTGTAAAATGGGCACAGTGCCCAGATGGACCCGGCCTCATGGGGTGGCAGGATGACAGAGACAATGGCCTAAGGGGTGAGATGTTTGCCGCAGGGCCAGGCACTGATCCTGTCCACACCCTCCTCCACCAGCTCCGCCCCTGCCATCCTCCCCTCCTGCCCTCCTTCTCTGCCCAGCTCCCACCTCTGAGCAGAGGATGCCCCACTGAGGCCACCCAGACTGGCCACCCCACTGGGCACTCGCCACCTCACCTGGCTGCACGCAGCTTCTCACACTGAATTCGTCCCACAGCACCTCTTGGCCCTGCACCTGCTCCTCCTCCGTGGTCCCCTATGTCATAGATGACACCCGGCCCCAGCCCCCAACCCCTGGACTCCACCCTCCCACTCAGCCCCCTCCAACCAGATCCTGCCACCATCTCCTCTCCCTGGACACTGCACCCCTCCCTTGGTCCCCAGGTTCCATGCTGGTCCCCATTTCCATGCCTACCCAGCAGCCAGAGCGATGATCTGCACACAACCACACAAGTACCACACGACCCAGCCACGGCACGCCCGGCATCTGTCCCGGACAAGTGAAGGTGCCTGTTCACACAAAAGCCTATATATGAAGTCGTACAGCCGCTTTATTCATAACAGCCCCTCACTGGACACATCCCAAACTCTGGGACATCCACGCCACGGAACACTACTCAGCAACAGATGCACACAGCAACCTGCAGGACTCTCAGAGAACCAGACTAAGTCACAAAGGCCAGTCCCCAAACACTACATACCGCATGGCTCCATTCACAGGACATTCTTGATAACGACCAAACCAAAGAAACGGAGAACGGCCCAGTGGTTGCCAGGGAGGGAGAGAAGTGGGTGGGCTGTAACAGGGCAACCGAGGCTCCGTCTTGACTACACCGACACCGGAATCCCGACTGTGACACTGCACTCGAGTTCTGTGCGATGTTACCATCGGGGGAAACCAGGCGAAGGGTACACAGGATCTCTCTGTTTCTCACAACTGCCTGTGAATCTACAATGATCTCAAAATAAATGTTCAATTACAAAAACCCAAATACCGGATTGTGGGCTGCCCTGCTTAAATCACTCACTGCCCTTCCCTGGCCCCAGACAACACCCAAAGCCCCTCGATGGCCCGGACGCTGTCTGTGCTCAGACCCGCTGCCCTTGCCCCAGACAGCGGCAGCCACTGTGGTCCTCCTTTGGTTCTCCGAACAAGCTCCCTCTGGCCTCTGAGCCTTTGCACGTGCTGTTCTCCCTCCCTGCAGGCTCTTTCCCCGTCTCCACATGCCCGACCGGCCCCGTTCAGCCCTCAGAGCTCGGCCAATCTGTCATCCATTCCACCGTACCTTCCAGAACTCCCCGCTGCTGTCAGGTGCTGTGCCTGGGGCTGGGTCACAGACCTGACCCCAACAGACCCAGTCTGTGCCCCCAGAGCCTACAGTCCAAAGGCTGTGGGGTCGCCTAGAAAACCCACACAGCACTCCACACCATCCTCACCTAGGGCGTTTCAGCCATTGCTTTTTCCGCTAGCAGCACACCGTTTCCCAGGACTGCCCCCAGCAGCTAGGCCTTTGAACTCACCAATACACAATGGCTGGGGCGGGAAGATCATGCAAAACAGTTGGCTGGACAGTCCCCATGTGGGCAGTCTGACCCAGCTCGAGGTCCCTTGGCTTTGCTTCTATGACCAGCCCATTTCTCCACTTCCAAGTACACCTGCAGTGGTGTGTGACACCTGCCTACGGGGCAGGTCGCACCTGAGAGCCCCCACTGAAAATCCCTTCAGGGTGTCCCTGCAGTAAGCCTGCCACCCCCTCCACCTCGAAATGCCTTATTTCCTCATCTCCAGACACAGACTGGGGAAGGGGACCGGTGCTTCTCCGGCGTGGTCCCCAGGACCGCCCGGCTGTGTGATCCTACTACAGGTTCTGGGGCGCTCTCCTGGGCAGCCCGGGTCAGGTGATCTGGATGTGCACAGAGTTGACACCAACGACTACACGTTGTCGAGTCCGTTTCAGCATTTCCCACTTCTGTTGCCTCTCTGAGCCTCCGTTTTCCACTGAAAGATGGGGAGCCACGTTCTCCCCACAAGGAGACTCAGCAAAATAAGGCACAGGAGGCTCCCAGCCACGGCGATGCTTGCTGGGCAGGACAGAAGGACAGTGGCTGACACCCAAGTCCATGCTGAGCTGGGGCAGGAGGGTACAAGACAAAGAAGGTTCTGGGCATCCCACGCTGCCTGGAGGGCAGACCCAGAGGGGGACAGGGCGACCTCATGGAGGTGCAGGGATGGGGAAAGACCAATGACTCTACCTCGATCCTTGGTTTCGGATTCACCAGGCCTGCAGCAATCTGCTGGCTCTGACCTGTTTTTCCACCCACTGTGCAAGATGAGATTAGTCTCGTGTGTTTAGGCACCCATGGAGAATGGAGGGGTTCTCATCTGAGGGTCCGTGGATGAGTCTCAGGGAGTCTGTGAAGCCCCAGAGGTGCCACAAAACATTGCGTGTGTGCAGGGACTTGCATTTTTCCTGGAGGAGGATGCACACTTTGCCACACTCTCAGTGGATCTGCACAATTCAGCAGGCAGTAGAGTGCCACTGCCCACCGCCCGTGCAGCCCCGGCCAGCCACGTCACCCCGTAAGCCTCCCCTTCCTCTTCTCTTACATGGGAGCGGCATGGCTTATTTCAAGGCATTGCTTCAAGGAATAAAAGAAATAACATCTATGATAAAATGCCCAGCATAATACTTGGAACAAAGAAGATGTTTAAAAAAATCAAAAAGTGAGTATCTTGCTTCCAAAGGAATTCCCTGGCATTGCAATTCTGTATTACGGAATACAGGCGGCCCCCCGTGTCTTCAGGTTCTGCAGCTGTGGATTCAACCAACCACAGATCAAAAACATTTTTTTAGAAACCACAATAAAAAGTAACAATATAACAATAAAAAATAGTACAAATAAAAATATAACAACCATTTATATACTATTTACATAGTTTTAGGTATTATAAGTAACCTAGAGGTGATTTAAAGTATACGGGAGGATGTGTGTAGGCATATGCAAACACTATGCCATTTTTTATCAGGGACTTGGGCATCTGCGGATTTCGGTATCCATGGGGGTCCTGGAACCAAGCCCCGAAGAACACCTATGGATAATTAATTGCATGTGCTTTGGAGCACTTTCAAACTGAAGTCTGTAAGACACTGTAGCAGACTGAATAGTGTCTCCCCAAAAAGATATATCCAAACCTCCAGCACCTCATCTGGAGAAAGGATCTTTGCAGATGTAATTAAGTTAGGGATCTTGAGATGAGATCATTCTGTATTTAGGCTGGGCCCTAAATCCAATGACAGGTGTCCTTATAAGAGACAGAGAGGAAAAGGCACAGACACAGAGGAGAAGGCCACATGACTGTGGAAACAGAAACACAACAACACTTATCCTTGCTAGAATATAGGTCTCGTGCTGGGAAATTTTCTAGCCTATTTCATTGTTTAAAAATGCACTATATTAATTTCATGAACCACTTGACCCAGAGTTTGAAAAACTCTACCTAGAGCTGTGATTCTCAGCCCTGCCTACTTTTATCAAATACCCAGGCTGGGACACCACCCTCAAAGTTTCTGGTTTCAGCGGTCCTGGACAGACCCCAGCCCACGTCAGTCATGGAAGCTCTCCGAGTGATTCCGACGTGCAGCTACAGCTGCTCTGGACAAGTGGTCCTCAACCTGAGATGAACCTTAGAATCACCATAGAGTTTTAAAAAGAATCCCAATGCCAGGCTGCACCCAGAGCACCTTGATCAGCACCTCTGGGTGGGGCCTGGGCATCAGCATTTTTCAAAGTACCCCCACATGGACCCCATGCACAGCCAAGATTAAAGTGAGCATGCTAAAGCAGTGCTTCCTGCACTGGAACGACCCGGGCATCTCGCAAACCCACAGATCCTGACCCTAGAGGTCTGGGGTGGGCCTGAGATTCTGCATTTCTAACAGTCTACCCGGGGAACATTCTGAGTGATTCCAATGTGTAGCTGGAGTTAGGAGGCACCAGTCTAGACCTGTGGTGCTCAAGGTGGGGTTCCAGGATTGCCAGCATCAGCATCACCTAAAACTTGTAAGAAATATAAATTGCTGGGCCACATCCCAGGCCTAGAAACTCAGGGGTGGGGCCAGCAAACTATGTTTTGGCACACCTTTCAGGTGACTCAGATACACACTCAGGTGGGGAGCAGTGACCTAGAGCACCAGATGGTGGCGGGTCCACACCCCGCCCCACCGCTATGCTCCACTAGCTGCAGAGAGACTGAGTCTTGATTCTTTTGGCCAGTGTCTGCACCAGGGAGCCCTCCCTGGGTCCAGATAACACCTGTGACATTCCTGGGAAAGAGGGAGATGGCACCAGTTGAGAAGGAAAAAGTGTTATGATTCCATCACAGAGATGAAAAATCTGAGGTTGAGGCGGGAGGAGCCTCCGACAAAGTCAGCAGCCTTAGTCTTGGGACAGCCGTCAGTCTGCCGCCCTTTGCAACTCGGGCCTCACCTCCCCGGGGAAGACTCTGCTGCTCCTTCAAAGACCCACGCCCACCTCTCTCACCACCCCAGGATGCACACCTATGGCACCTCCATGCAGGGTCCCGGTCTGGAACGGGAAACCCCTGATCAGCTCACACATTTTAATTCTGCATCTCTGTGCAAACCGATTATCTTTGTCCTTCTGCATTGTTGGATGTTCATTTTCACCCATTTCTTGTCCGAACTACATATCTTTGTTGTTCTTGTTTCCCAATATCTATTAGCATCATACGCTGTCAGCGTCAGCAAGTACTCGCAGGCTGATTCACTGAAGCTGGACCTGCGCTTTTCTGTCCTTGTGCCTTGAACACAGTCGGAACGCACTGAATGCTTCCCCGGTGACCGAATAAATGGAGCCGAGGAGGGGGCAGTGGTGAAGAGACATGAGAAGCGGGTAGCCAAGGGAACTTGCTTTTCTGCTTGTCTTTCCTAGCGCTTTGCAACAAAAGCTACGCATTAAACAGTGGTCCAAGGGGGCCGGGCGCGGTGGCTCACGCCTGTAATCCTAGCACTCTGGGAGGCTGAGATGGGAGGATCGCTTGAGGTCAGGAGTTCGAGACCAGCCTGGGCAAGAGCGAGACCCCGTCTCTATAATTTAAAAAAAAAAAATAGAAAAAAAAATTAAAAAAAAAAAAAAAAAAAAAAAAAAAAACAGTGGTCCAAGAACGTCTCCCGGTCGTGACCGCTTCTCATCATCAGAGCATTATCACTCCATCATTCACTGCGTCCAGCACCATCCACCTTCCTCATATAAAATGCTGGCAGTCTCTTATGAGCCACAACAAAGCCAACAACAAAACAAAACTGATCAAGGAATCAGAACAAGGCTGTTAGAAAGATAGTTTTAAAGTGAGGCTGACCTGTTGACAAGACAGTCTTAGGCGAAAATTCCCCTTTAACTGTCTACATCCAGTTCTAAGTTCCAGCAATGAAATGGGCATATGAAATAATGATGGCAATGAAACCGAATACCACAGAATTTATCTGCACAATCATTCATTCCACAAATATTTATTGAGTGACCACTATGTGCCAGCACTATCTTAGTCACTGGGCACACAGCAGGGACCAGCATGGACACACATCCCTGCCCACGTGAAGCTCACGCTCCAGACCAGTGCTGTCCACTGGAGCGTCCCGCAGTGGTGGGAAGTCCTCTCTCTGCAACGTCCAACATGGTGGCCGCTAGTCCCACATGGCTACTGAGCACTTGAAATGTGGCTGGTGCAACTGAGGGGCTGAATTTTAAAATTTGATTTCATTTTAATTAATTTAAATTTAAAATCAAACAGCCACATGTGACCAGTGGCCACTGTATTGGGCAGGTTTGGACTAGAGGATTAATCCACTGATGCTGATTTAAAGAGAGTGGTGGCAAAACATCCTTTCGTTGGCTGCTACAGACAAAATCCTTCCTTTGCCTGCCTTTGGTTGTGCACTTACAACCCCTGTTATGCTCCATGGGAACAGAACACACACAACCCAGGGCAGAAATAAACCTTAGACTTCAGAGCGACTTCTCCAAGTCTTACTGGTCTCACCCCAAACGCGCCTCCACTAGCTGGGACATGCTTTCTCAGTTGACTGGGAGATAGTGTGGCACCTAGAAGGTACTCTGCTTTTTCAGAAAAGACTGACAATATGGAGGTGGAAACAGGCAAACACCCCAAGTGGTGGCATCCCTTGGAGTAGGGAACCCACACACTGACAGAGCGGGACCAGGAAAACTTCTGATGGCTGAGTGTGCTGGGGAGTTTGGGCCAGGTAGCCAAGGGTAAGGAGATGTGGTTTGGCTGGAGGGGATGTGAGCCCACTGGTATCACCCAGGCAGCCGGCTGGGGCGCTCTCCAAGGTGCTGAAGCCTTGCTCAGATCAAAGCCAGGACCTGTCAATGCTCCAGCCCAGCTGCCACGTGGGCTCTCACCTGCCGGGGAAACTACCAGCTGGGGAAGCGGCTGATCCAGGGAGGGACGGACCACTGTGGAAAATTTACACAAACATCACCCTTTCTTCTAATACAAATCTAAGCATCTTTTTGTCATTTAAGGACACAAAGAGCATTACATACAAAATCATTAGCTCACAGTTGAGAGCTAGTTATGTATAGACTTATGAAGGCCTGGGGAGAACTGAGGAAGATAAAGTCTTGGAGAAAAACAGCAGAGGTTCCTGCCCCATCACCATGCCCCCTCCGGGTCTGCCTCTCTCTGGCTGGGGTCCTCAGAGAAGATGGGGCTGGAGTTCTCTCTTCCCACGGGTCAGCTGCATTAATTCTTAGCATCAGCCAGGGCTACTCACTAACTACTCTCTGGACATGCTATTTTAGGAGGGTGCTGACACTTCCTCACCAGCTCCGTTAGGCTTCCTATGGCAAATGGCCTGAGGGCTGAGCTGCTGAGGGGAGGCTTTTCAGCAACATTTCTTTCTCAGCTATAACTGGCAACAAAGAACTAGCTATTGGCTTTTTCCCTTCTCCTTTCACCTTATGGAACCTTCTGCCACCCACCCCCAAAGTGGCTGACAGAGAATCTCTGAGGAAATGCTTTGATCTCCCATTGCTGGGCACTCACTTATTTTTGTTTCTGAAATCAGTTTCTATTGGTATAATCTCCGCATGGATGGACCTGCTTCCTCCTAGCTTGGCATCTGGATTTTAAAAAAAGTTTACGTGTCGCATATTCATAGCCAAGCACCAAAAATATGCCCAACAGTAGTTTATTTTGTTTGGACAAGGTATTCCCCCCTCCCTTGCTTAAAAGGGGCATTAACAGCATAAGCGTGTGTTTAAAATGGAAATGAAGCACACCACTGCATCTGCCGTCCGAACTCCCCATTTACAAGGATGGCAGGGATTTGGAGTTCTTGGCAGGTGGGGAATGAACAAAGCTGGGAGGGTGCACGTGGCTGTGTTTTGGGGGGCCGAGTGGAAAATGTTTCCAGGTGGCAGGTGTATTGTGTGCGTGTGTGCGCGCAGGCGCCGGGTGCATCTGAATTCTGCCTGTGGGTGTGTGTGATTTGTGTGGGTTGAGGAATCTGGGCCGGTGAACGGGACCTGAGTATGAGGGGAGAGGCCGGGGCGTGAGATGACTCACATCTTTCAGGGTGTGGGAGGGTTTACTTGAGGGGGGTAATTTTGGTCCAAGGGATTCTATGTACACAGCATCCAGGAGGAAATACTTACCTGTACAGCAGACTGCGGGGCCCATGGAGTGGAGAAGGCAGTGGTCTCGGTGGGGCTGGAGGGGGCCTGGGGGTGGGGGCGAGGGTTTGCATGTCTGCACATGTGCATTTGCCTACAACTCTGGGCTCCTGCACCCGAGAGAGAATGGATGTGAAGAAGAAGAAAGAACAGGAGGAATTTTTCTACAAGGCAGTTTCAAGAGAAGTGTGCCAAGCCTTTGCACAAGTTCTAGAATCACTATGCTGAGTGTGAATCCTAGTCCCACCCAAGGTGCATCCACCGGGAGCCTCCACTTCCCAACATGTAAAATGGGAATAAGGAGAAAATCAACCCTCTAGAGGTATAAGAATTAAGTGCTATAATTCATGTAAACATTTGCCACATGCCTGGCACACTGTATCTCATATTGCCATTTACCGTCACTTTCATTATCCCCATGGTCATGCCTGGCTATTGGTTCTAATAATGACCATTACAAGCGACGGTCATTGCATGTGAACTGTAATAATAAAAATAATGATGAATCATAATGAATGCTTACTATATTCCTGGCATAGCCACATGCTCCATTCTCAATAAATCCTCACCTACTCCACAGGTATTATTATCAGCCCTTTGTAAAGATAAAGAAATGAGCTCAGAGAGGTTAAGTAATTTGCCCAAGGTCACAAAGCAAGGCAATGGCAGGGCCAGCATTCAAGTCAGGGATTCAAGCCTGGGTTGTCAACTCCAAGCGTGTGCTCCTGTTCACGCCCCATGCCCCCAGGCCTCAACACACAGACTAGAGGCTGCTCCACTCACATCAAGGAGCAGCACCTGCCTGTACCCGAGGGGAGGGGAAGACTGGAGGAGGAGGAGCTGGCAGAAGTGTCCCCAGTTGAAATGGATTCCGCACCAATTCCAGCTAGATGTAGAATACACTTGTCATTGGTGCATTATTCATGAAAATCGCTGTTTCCTCAAGTCAGCACTGGAAGCTGGACTAAAGTTCAGGAGATTTGCCCAATATTTCAGCCCGTGTGCAAAGGAAAAGCCAGATTGGAGTTAATACCATGAACTCATGATGGCTCCACTTGCCCACTCAGTTGACTGGGGGAAGGCGTGGGGGCCCCTATTCTGTTCCAGCAGATCACCACGCCCCACACCAGCTTCTCCAGGGGCTGCTGAGGGCTCGCCTCAAGCCCCCTCCTTCCTAAGGAGAAGCTGGGAAGCTCCTCCAGAAAAGTGCCTCCGATGTCTGGACCTCATTACCCCAGCCAGAGGGTCAAGCCAATTTTCCCTCACGCAATGTCGCCAACCAAAGGAAGAGCTGGCCCTGAAGCCCGCATCTGTGTGCCTGCCTCAGTTTGCCTACAGGAGAGCTGAGAACCACATTCCCCCTGAGAGAGTGTGCATGATCTGGGCTCCATTCAGGCTTTGTAATGTGGGAGTGGGGGTCTTGGTCTAGACAGACTGGGGGCCTCTGCAGCTGAGGCTGGGGGCCCTGGACCCCTGGCTCACACGGACCCCTGGCCTCACTGTCCTCCCCTGCAAGATGGACACGATCCAGCAGAACGATGAGGAGGGAAACGCTTTGGGGAGTGGAAGGCTTGTTGAGCAGAGGGTGGAGAACTCAGAGAAGTCCATCCATAGACAGACACATTTCTCACATCAGCACGTCGGGTCCCAAACTCCCAGCCAGCCACAGAATCATATTCTCTCTTCCCTGAATAATCACAACAGAACTACCTCCTCCCTAAAATGTAAGCCCCATGAGGGCAACAACTGTTGTCTGCTTTGCTCACTGCTGTTTCCCAGAGCCTAGAACACCTGACTTATGGTAAACGCACCATAAATATTTGCTGAATGAAGGAAAGAATTCCTCAGGCCACTGGAGGCTGGGCAGACTGGGCACTCCCCCCACGCCCAAACATTCCAGGAGTTTTGCAGAGACCGCAGGGGCCTGAGACCCTCTCCTCCCTACACCCATGTATGCCTGGCCTGCATGGCTTTTCCAGAGTGGGCACAGCTGGGATCACCTCTGGAAGAGGGTTCTGCAGAGCAGCCTGGCCCAAGCCCTGGGGGTGACAACTGCCCCTGGGCTCCCAAACAGCCCAGCTGGGAGTGCCAGGCTGCCTGCCCGCCCGCCTCAGCCACCCACATCTGCTGCCCAGGCCTCGCTGTGCCTGCCTGCATGCGCACACAGACACGCACGCACACACAGACACACGCATGCACACACACAGGCCCACAGCCTGGAACCAGGGGAGGACCGTCTGCTCCCGCCCGGCCCGCAGCGCCCCAGGGTCAGGGAAGCTCTCCAACCTGCTCCATGAAAACAACAACAGCACAGAAAAGGCCGCCTGAGACCCAGGCTGGGCACGGCTTTGACAGACAGGAGCGTTATATAATTAACTGCCCCAGACTCCTCCTCCTCCTTGGGTAATAACGAACCCTGCTTTTCAGTTGCATAAGCCAAAATAATAATTTCTCTGCAGCCCATGTCACTCCTGGATGTGGCCAGGGAGCAGGTGTTCACAGCTTTCTTCCTGAGACTCGCAGGCAGCAGGCAGGCAGGGAGGACAAGACCACACGCACACTCTTGATGTTTATTCCCGGCAGAAGCACAAGTCATTGCTGCGTCTTGCTCCTCTCCCAGGCATCCACGCCTGGAGAATAACCGAGCAGCCCAGAGGAGGCAAGGAAGCCACTTCTGAAGATGAGCTTCTGGATGGGGCGGGGGTGTGGGGGGAGGGGAATCGAGAGAGCAGGTTTGTTTGGGGTCTGGCTTCCAGGAACAGCAACTGCTCCATGCGTCTCCAATGCACCGAGGGTGGACATTGGAGCATCTGGGCACAGGGGCAGCTGTAAAGCCAGCTAAGTCTCACTGCACAGAAACCATCTCACAGCAGGGAGGGCTGGCGGCTCATGGGCTTCCGGCACCGGGCTCTGCCCTGAATGTGGTGGCATCTTAGAATGAAGGCACAGAACAATTCCCCAAACTAACGGTGAAAATGATTCAGCCACTGAACGGCGAGATTCCTGGGCTCTCGATAAGCAGATGGGCCTCCCCCTCCTCCCTCCAGCAGCCTGCTTCGACAGCACTAGCCCGCGTCCAACCACCTAGAAGTTTATTGCCTGGCTGTTTTGGTTTGGGTTGCCATCCCCCGCTCTAGCGCTCCCAATGACTCCCTTCCTGTTGGCTTGGGTTGATTCAGGACTGGAAGGCCCCTGGACACCGCAGGAAAACAAGAAGTGAAGCTGGGGCCTGGTCCCAAGGCCAACACCAAGGGTGCCATGCCAACAAGGGGAGGGGGCCCTCTCCCAGTCCCTCTCTGCCCTTGATGGGTCCCAGAAGTGGCCACAGGCCCAGCCTGGCCTTTCTGGCAGGTCTCAGGCCTGCTCTGGATGATGCACTGACACTATGCTCAGTGCTGCGGACCCCGGGCCTGGCTCTGCTTCTAGAAAGCCCCCAACACCCTTCAGCTGGCACTGGGCACTGTCCCCCACCAGGCAGCAGGGCAACCTGTAGCCAGGAGCAGCTGTGGTGTCCAGGGAACCCCAGGAAATGCCCCAAGTGCCCACGGCCCAACTGGAGGGATAAGCTCAACTTCCCCAGAGATAAACAGAAGGGGACAGATTGGGAAAAGGTCCCCTCCCCGACCCAGCCAGGACCCACTGGCACCTACCTCCATCAGAGTAGGTCTCCGTCCCGTATCCGTCCTGCAGCCCGTTGCTCCAGGTCCCTTCGTATTTGGCCCCGTTGCCCGTGCACTCCCGCACCCCGTAGCGCCCCTTAAATCCGTGCGTCCACTCGCCCTTGTACACCCACTTCCCCTTGCTCTCCAGGCCGATGCCGTGGCGCTTGCCCTGCGCCCAAGTGCCCTGGTACGTGTTGCCGCTGGGCCAGGTGTAGACGCCCAGCACCTCGAAGCCGTGGCTCCACGAGCCGGTGTATTCGCCTTGGCCCTTGGGGCCGGTGCAGACGCCATGGCCGTGCGCCTTGCCGTCCTCCCAGCCTCCACAGTAGGACCCTCCGTCGTCAAAATTAAACCTGCCCCCACTGGACATGCATGAAACTCGGTTTGCAAATCCCGCAAACGGTGAAAAAAGGAGGCGGCGGTCAACAGACCGGAGTCTCGCTTGGCTGGCTGGCTGGCTGGCTGCTGGTTTCGATTCGGTTTTTAAAGCAAGAATGGAGAACGCAAGGACCACGGCGCGCAGCCCCGGGGCGGCGGGCCGCGGGGGTCGGGCGAGCGATCCTCCCCAGCAGCGCCGCGCAGCCTGCCCGCGTCTCGCGCTCCCGCTGGAGACAGGACGGGGGGGCGGGGAGCGGCGGCGCCGGCGCCCGCGGCCGCACCTCAGCGGCAGATGCCCCTCGCGGCGGGCCCGCGGGGACGGCGCCTCCCGAGGCCGGGCCGGGCGCGCGGGCGGCCGGGCCGCGGCCCCCCACCTGCGGCTGCCGCGCTGCGGGCGCCCGAGGGCGGCGGCGGGGCCCGCGGGCGGCGGCGGCACGGGCGGCGGCGCGGGCGGCCGCACCATACTGGGGGCCGCGGGCCGGGCGCGGGGCGGCGGCGGCGGCGGCAATGCGGCGGGCTCGGGCGGCGGCGGCGGCGGCGGCGGCGGCGGCGTGCGCTCCGGGCCCGGCTCGCGCGCTCGGGCCGGCGCCGCGCGCGCCCGCACCCCGCACCCCGCCCGGCACCCCGCCCGCGCCCGCCCCCGGAGCGCCGCGGCCTGGAGAGGGGCGCTGGCGGCCTGGTCGAGGGCGCGGCGCGCAGGCGGGGACCCCGGGACGCCCCGCCCTCCGCAGCCCACCCGGCGCGCGCCCTCCTCCGGGCTGTGCCCCTCGGCCCCAGCCGGCCTGGGAAGAGGGGTCCAGCCAGGGCGCCCCAGCCCCCCCTTTCCCGGGACTTGGATTTAAAGGGACAGGAACTGCGTAATGGGAAGGCGCCCAGCACCCGGGCGCTCTGTGCCTCTCCCGGGAGCCAGGAGGGGAAGCCGGCGGAGCAGGCCCCGGGCGAGCTGAGGAGCCTCTGCCCCTGCCAGTCAGCCAGGGCACCCTGATCCCTTCCAGCCCCCGCGCTTCGCCTGGCTCAGATCTGCTCCACCTGCCCCGGCCTTGACTGAGAAGCTCTTTGCAAACCACAGGTGGTTTTTTCCTATGACAAAGAATCCATCCTTTTTCCTTCCGGGCAGCTTGGGACCGAGGGGGGTGGGGGGAGGGGTGCTCGCCTCAGAAAACATGTATTTAGTGACTCGCCCTCCCCATAAATTAAGTAAAAGTAGAGCCACAAGCATGTTTCTTGAAGCAAAGTCACCCAAATTCCGTGCGCCCTGCGCCCTGGCCAACAGGTAGCCCTCCACTCGGGGAGCGGTCGCGCTTTGGGGGAGCAGAGTGGGATCGCACTCAGGCTTTCCTAGGTCTCTCTCCACACATACTCTCCCCCTCCACCCTCCCCCAAGAGATGTTGTCTGATTCTTGGATCCGAGAATCCTGGGACCAATTTACAATGCATTTCCTGGACCATAAATCCGCAGGCAGAATCCCTCGTCCTGGGCTCTCCCCGAACGTGTGCTGCAAATGGCAGCGGCTGATGTGCTGGGCTGCGGGGGTGGGGAGAGACCGCACAGGGTCCCGACTTAAAGGAGTGGGGCCGCGGTGACAGGCATCTCGGTGAGCCAGGAATGGCAAGTCGGGGCACGGAGCCCGAGATTCAGGACAGAGAAGAGGTGCGGTTTAGAGCCTCCAGTTAGCTGGGGACCCGTCTTCCCCTGCCTGAGAGAAGGACCATGGCCCCCGCCTTTGGCTAAACCGCTCCCACAGGTCAAGCAGCCCCTCCCCGAGGCTCCCCAGTTCAAGCTCAACCTCTAGCCTTGAGCACCAAAGCCCACTCCCCAAAGCACCAGCAGCCAGGAGGGACATTCAGGGGATTTTCATTTGCTTTTGTGCAGTTACAACATATCAGTGCACTTTCTAGTATTGTCTCCCCAGCTCCCGAAGATTTCTCTAACTGCCTAGGGGTGGAATTGTTGGATCAGGTACATCTTGGACTTTACTGGAAGCTGCCAATTGCTCTAGAAAACATCTGGAGCCATTTACCTCTTACCCTGCAGTGTACCTGGGTTTGCGGTTCTCCATTTCCTGGCCAACACTGGTATTATCAAACTTCTTATTTTGTTTATTTTATTTTATCTTATTGATCTAAACGGGTATGAAATAGTATCTCAGGGCTGTTTTCGTGTCAGTGAAAAATTACATGTTGTAAATGTGTGTGCAAAAGAGCAACACACTTGTCCTCACAAGATTCAGGTTCAAATCCTGGCTCCAAGGCCCCCCAGCTATGTGGCTTTGGGCAGTCATTTAATGCCTCTGAGCTCAGTTTTCTCCTTTGTAAAATGGGATAACAAAAGCTCCCACAGGGTTGTGTGAAAATTCAGGAGCTGGGTGCCAGGCACACAGTAAGCACACAGGACGTGGGAAGTCGTGTTGTTATTAGGAGGCCAGCCACCCGGCGAAGGCCGTGGATTCCCACCCGGGACTCCCAGCCCTCAGCCTGTTGAAATGCACGTTGCCGTTGCTCTTGTACACTCTGCATTTCCTTCCTTCCTTCTGTTTCTTTTCCAACCCTTTGTTGCTGAGTCGGCAGCCCTTCCTCATATGAGCAGTAGATTGCAGCTGAGATCCTGTTGGAAAATGGTGACCGGTTCCAAGCAATTACTGGTCCGGTCAGCATCTTCTACCTCTAGCCAGTGCACACCCTGCTCCCTTGCAATTCTAAGCAGCCCATCCCCCGCCTCCAACCAACCCTCTCCCATCTCCAGCAGTGACAGACTCTATTCTCTGAAATGCAGAAGTTGGAGGCATTTGTTTTGTGCAAATTGGAAATAGTTTTCCCATTAAATTGGGCTGGTAGTATTGATTTCATTTTGAAGGAAACTCTCCAAGGCTATAAACATAGTACCCCCCAGCAATTTAAAAGCAAAAACCAGGGAGAAAAGGAAAAAAAAGCTATAACCCACATGCAGAATTCCATGGTCCCTGTGAACCAGGCACTGGGATGAAGACCTCACATTAGTTATCTCGTGGACTCCTCAGGGGAAGTTGAATTACACACTCTCCTTTTTTAAAAGACCTGCATGGGCCTACCTAGGTGAAGTGCCTTCCCAGAGGGGAAATGACACCTAAGCAGAAGTCGAGCAGCGTCTGCCTGGGCTCCAGCCCACAGCGTTTCTGGCCCAGAGGTGCTGCCACTTGCTGTTCTCTTCACCTGATCTCTCTTCCCATGACCTTTCTGGCTGCAGCTCCAGAGAGGCTTCCCGACTTTACTATGTTAAAAAGTCCTCCTTTTGTTTCTTCAACAGCCTGTGTGTGCCCTTCAAAGAGCTTAGGCACAATCGACAGTTATCTGTGCTTGCCTTCTTGTCCGAGCCTGTGTTTACCATGAAACTGTGAGGTGTCTGCAAGATCCCCCAGAATCTCCTCTCAGTGTGCTGTGCACACTCCTCCCATTGTGAGGGGCCCTCTGCGGTCTCTCCCCTAGAATCTGGGCTTGTTTCTTAGTATCAAAGAAGTGACACAATGTGATGTCAAAGGTTAGTCATAAACAGTGGCACAACTTCTACCTCATGCTGTTGGGAGGCTCGAGCCTGGAACAGAGTTACCATGCTATGAGGAAGCCCAAGCAGCCCGTGGACAGGTCAACAAGGAAAGAAACAAGGGCCTCCAGGCTACAGCCACAGCCAGGCTCCCAGCCAACAGCCAGCACCATTTGAGAGCTGCAAAGTGTACCATCTTAAAAGTAGATCCTCCAGCCCCCAGGCAGGCCACCCCAGCTAAAGCCACATGGAGCAGAGACAAGCCTTTCCCATCACATCTTGTCATAATTTCAATTTCTGAACAAAATAAATGATTGTTGGTTAAAGCCAGGCGTCATGCAAACTGTAGCCCAGAGGCCAAATCTGACCTACTGCATGTTTTATAAACAAAATTTGATTGGAACAGAACCATGCCCATTCAGTTATGTATATCTATAGTGGCTTTTTTACCACAGCAGAAGAGTTGAGTAGTTGTGACAGACACCATATAGCCTGTAAAGCCTAAAATATTTACCATCTCGTCCCTTACAGAGAAAGCTTACCAAGCCCTGTGAGGACTGCCGTAACAAAATACCATGGACTAGGAGGCTTAAACAACAGAAAGGTCTTTTCTCATAGTTTTGGAGGCTAGAAGTCTGAGAGCAAGGTTCTGGCTGATTCAGTTTCTGGGGAGGGCTCTTTTCCTGGCCTGCAGACAGCCACCTTCTTGCTGTGTCAGGACCCAAGTCTACTTCTTTGCCTGTGCCCTACAGTCTCTCCTCTTTGCCTGTCTGCTTTATGTTTCTACTGTCCATAGGCAGCTTCCTCTTCTGCAGTCTACTCTTTCCATCCTGGCAGTCAGTGACCTGGACTCTCAAGGTCCTGATTCCTGAGTCCTGGGAGAGAGACTCAGCGTGGGTCAGGTGTTCATTCCTGACCCAATAAGCTGTGGTCAGGGAGTGGGGTCCTGACTTCTGACAGTGGGAAGATGTGATTGGCATTTCTAGTGCAAGTAAAGGAAGCATATTCTGAGCCAAAAATTGGGATTGTGCTCTGTGGATGAGATAGATGACTTAAAACTGAGAATGGAAGACCTTTGAAAAAGTGATAGGCATAATTTTATTAACTTACTTACCAAGCCCTAGAACTATCTGTGACCTCAGGGAGCACTGTCACTGGCCATTTGATTTCAAGATGAAGATAATTATGAAAAGACAGGTGGAGGAAGATGAGGAGGAGGATAATGCAGAAGTGATTTGGATGGATTAGCAGGAAGGAAAAAAAGAGGCTGTGTTGGTGATGATGATGGTGATGATGGTGATGATGGTGATGTTGGTGATGGTGATGATGATGGTGATGATGGTGATGATGGTGATGGTGATGATGGTGATGATGATGATGGTGATGATGGTGATGGTGGTGATGGTGATGATGGTGATGATGATGATGGTGATGATGATGATGGTGATGATGATGATGGTGATGATGATGATGGTGGTGATGGTGATGATGGTGATGATGGTCATGGTCATGGTCATGATGATGGTGATGGTGATGGTGATGATGGTGATGGTGATGATGATGATGGTGATGATGATGATGATGGGGATGGGGATGGTGATGATGGTGATGATGGTGATGGTGATGATGAAGATAACAATGATGATGATAATGGTGATGATGAATTATTTCATTTATGTGCCTGGCTCTGTGCTGAGCACTTTACATTCATTATCACATTTACTTCTAAAACAACTGCATGAGGCTGGTATTACTATTATTCCCATTTTACAGATGAGGAAACTGACATTTATACAGGTCAACTCACTTGCCCGAGGTGGAAATGAACAAGCAGTTGACAGCAGAGCACAGATGTGCAGCCACCACTCTGTTCTGTCGCAAGTGTGTAAATGTCCCCTCGCTGGGAAAGATGAGTTGTTATCTGTGGCCAAGCCACATATTTGTATAACTTAATGAATAATTATATACCAAGTGCCCATGTAAAGACCACCCAGGCCAAAGAACTGAACATTATCAGCACACCAAAAACCCACTATGCATCCCTCCCTGATCATAAACTTCTCCTCCCCCTAGACAGAACCATTAATCTGAATTTATAATCATCTTTGCTTTTCTTTAGTTTTTCCACCTGTGTATATGAATACTAAGCACTGTATCTTAGTTTTGCCTGTTTTTGAGATTTATGTGACTAGAATCATACTATGCGCATTATTTTTTGCCCAACGTTGTGCTCAACATTGTGGGATTCATCCATGCAGTTGTGTCTCTGAGGTTCATTTGCTCCCTTTGCTGTATAATATTCCATTGTAGGAAAATACTAAATGTCACCCATCCATTCTACTGTAAGGAGACGTTAGGGTTGTTTCCAGTTTGTGGCTATTAAAAACAAGTGCTTTCACTTTCTTGTGTGTGTGTTCTGGAATGTGTGCATTCGTCTCTGTACTGAGGAACACTCACTCACTCTCAGGACTCACCATTCCCTCCAGGGGTCCCCAGGACAGTTTCCGTGTCTCTTCTCTAAACTTGGTCAGCACCCTGTTCCCCCACCCACTATGGTATATATCACTCTGCCATGTAATTATCTTTTAATTCATGGTCTCATCCGCTCAAATGGGGAGAGGGGAGTGCTGCCAGGTAGGACCCTGTCAGATTTCTCTTCTCCCCTCAGCACCTGGTGTGATGTCTGGCACATGGTAGAGCTGCAATCATTGCATTTTGACTAAATGGTAAATGAACAAACAAATAAATGAATGAGCAGTCATCATTCCCTAAACATTTGTTGAATCAAAATTTAAACATAAAGTGAAGGGTGCAGCCCAAAGGTGCTTTTAAGACACTCACTCAGCTGTGGCTATTTATGATCTACACTTTGACCTTGTTTGACACCAGCCGATGTCATCAACACGGCACTTGGGGACACAGCCCATGGCTGTGGAGAGTTTCAGAGGTCTCCCTCACCCTTCCTGCTCAGCAGATGGTGTGTCAAACACATATAAACATCCCAAGAAACATTGCCCAGTCGGATTGCTTTTATTTATTCCCTCCTCCTCGTCTGCCTCCCAGGGCTAATAAGGGTGATTAGCCCTCATTAGAACAAGTCAGCTAGTGGTTTCCTCGTGCCTTTTTCTTATCAACAGTGTATCCGATTCGTCCATCCCTGTGGAAGATTACTGAGCGCTGTGGGCGGCAGGAAGAGGCTCGTGGATCTGCTGGTTCATCAAAGAAAATGATGAAAGCCGTAGAGGCTGAGCAAGAGCTTTGGGAAGGGGCTTGAGCTACTCCAGGCTGGTGGGTATTTCCAAGGGTCAAAGCCAACGTGGAAAGGCTCAGAGGTTGGGGAGATGAATCCAGAAGTTGCAGTAGTGGACTGAAGCCCTGGCTGGTGTAGACCAGCTTCATTCAGCATGCAGGGTGCAGGCCAGGTGAGTTCACACCTGCACCATCAATGAAGGCTTTCACTAGCACCCACTGGCCCTGGGATAACGTCCAGCCTCCTTACCTCAGGTCACCTGACCCGGGGTAGGCTGAGCCTCCTGTCTCCTGCCTCTTAACCCCACACTTCCAGCTGCTGTAGCCCACCTGGTCCAGCTGGCTTCTGACTTCCCATATTGTGTTCCCTCTGCCTGGTGTACTTGTTCAGGCCTCAGCTTATTAACCCCTCTTCCAGGAAGCCTGCCTGGCCACCCACCCTATCCAAGCCAGGACAGGTGCTGCTGCCCTGTGCTCCCACAGCCCCTGGGGCCATCTGAGTCACAGCTCTTGGCACACCCTACAGCCCAGGTTTTCTCATCAGCAGCGCTGGCTGCTAGAAGTGTGAGGACAGGGGCCAGGTCTGCTGTGGTCACATTCTTTCCTGCACTCAGTCAGCAGTGCTCAATAAATGTGTTTGGGTGACCGAATGAATAAGGGGGACACATTTTCTCAGGACCACAGGGCACCTGAAAGGTAATGAGGGCCAGGCACAGCTCCCTTCCTCTTCCAGACCTGTCCCCGGCCCTGTCTTCTGCCTGGACAGGCCAGGAAGGCCCCCACCCCAGCACAGCACCTCCCTCCTGTGCCAGCTCAAGCCTGCAATGGGCCCAGGTTGCCTGGGAACCTTTCTCCTTTACTTAGGCAAAAGCCTTCAGATTTCTCCCCTGTTGTCAGCCTGCGTGCTGGATGGCTTCAGCCTGCATCAGACTCTGAATCCAGCAGTACCTGAAGCCCGACTACCTCTGAACTTACCCACTTACCAAAGTATAGACGCCAACAAATTCCCTTTTTGCCTAAGTCACTTTGAGCTGGGTTTTCTGGCATTTGAAAAGGATCTTTGAAAAAAAATATTTTATTGTGGTATAATTCACATACCATACAGTTCACCCATTTCAAGAGTACAATTAGGCCGGGTGCAGCAGCTCATGACTGTAATCCTAGCACTCTGGGAGGCTGAGGCAGGAGGATCGCTTGAGGTCAGGAGTTCGAGACCAGCCTGAGCAAGAGCGACAACCCATCTCTAAAAATTAGCCAGGCATGGTGCACCACTGAGGCAGGAGGATCACTTGAGCCCAGGAGTTTGAGGTTGCAGTGAGCTACGATGACACCACTGCACTCTAGCCCAGGTGACAGAGTGGGACTCTGTCTCAAAAAAAAAAGTACAATTAAATGCTTTTAGTAATTCTTAAAGTTACAAACTATCACCACAATGTAATTTTACCTTTTCATCACCCCAGAAAGAAAGCCCATGCCCATCAGCAGTCACTCCCCTTTCCCCCTCCACCAGCCGGGGGCAACCACTCATATATTTTCTGTTTCCATGGATTTGCCTGTTCTGGATAGTTCATACAAATGAAATCATATAATATGTGATCTTTTGTGATTGGCTTCTTTCACTGGGCATGATGTCTTTGAGGGTCATCTCTGCTGTCACAGGTGTCAGTACTTTACCCCTTTTCACATCCAATTAATACTCCATCGTGTGGATAGACATTTTCTTTATCCCTCATCAGTGGATGGACATTTGGGGTGTTTCCACTTTGGGGCTATTATGAACATGCATGTACAAGTTTCTGGGTGGACATCGATTTTCAATTCTCTTGGGTATATACCTAGGAGTACAATTGCCGGGTCGCAGTAATGCTACATTTTGCCTTTTAAGGAGCTGCCAAACCGATCTCCGCCGTGGCTGCATCATTTCATACCCACCAGCAACACATGAGGGTCCCAATTTCTCCACATCATCTTCAGTACTTCTTTGTGCCTGTCTTATGACGGCAGCTGTCCTGTCCCATCTCAGTGCGTTGTGATTTGCATTTCCCCAAAGAGCAGCGGCGCTTGTTGGCCATTCGTGAATTCTCTTTGGAGAAATGCCTGTTCAGACCCTTTGCCCATTTCAAAATTTGTGCTTTTATTATTGAGTTGTAGGAGTTCTTTACACATTCTGGACACAAGTCCCCATCAGACATATGATTTACAAATATTTTCTTCCATTCTCTGAGTTGTCTTTTCACTTTCTTCGTGGTATCATTTGTAGCACAAACATTTGTAATTTTGTTGAAGCCCAATGTATCTTTTATTTCTTTTGTAGCTCATTCTTTTGGTGTTGCTGCCCAAGGATCCTGGCTAACACACCCACCTCCTCTCTGAGGATGCTCACCACTCACCAATCTGCCCCTGTTCCATGTCCGTACAAGCCCATAAGGACAGAAAATGTAGTATGCGATGGCAGTGCTGTTTCAGGTGTGGCAGAGAGGCTCGTCCCTTGAGGATGGGGCACGTGTTTGGCCCAAGATGTCAATCTTGTCCCACCCCCATGACGTGCTCTTGGAGAAGGTGACCCAGGAGCCTGGATAGACCAGGATAGACCAGGCTCCGAGCCACACATTCCTGTCCCCCACTGCGGCCAGAGCTGAGTGGATACCCGAGGGTGTCCTGGAGGAAGGACCAGTCCCAGGATGCCCAGTGGGAAGTGGAAGACATGGGGCGAGGGCATCACAGAGAGCTCAAGTTATCTCCACCCCTTTGGGGGCCAAAGACCCTGGAGTTACCTTGGATGCAGGTGACTCTCCTGCCCCCTGACAGCTTCTGTGAGCACTACCTTACCCTCGAACACACCTTGCCTTGGGCCAAGTCTGCCCTTCACCAAGTGAAGGGCTCAGCAGATTGGGGTTCTTCTTTGTCCTCTGCCTTCTCCCCACCCACCCCTGCTGCCCCCAAACACAGACCCTCCGCCCAGAACCTTCAGAGTTCACTAGACATTCATGCAAGA
This sequence comes from Daubentonia madagascariensis, assembly GCA_023783475.1. Taxonomy (NCBI): domain Eukaryota; kingdom Metazoa; phylum Chordata; class Mammalia; order Primates; family Daubentoniidae; genus Daubentonia; species Daubentonia madagascariensis. The sequence goes on along the minus strand of JAKFHU010001784.1, from coordinate 4,811,574 downwards.
AACATGAGGCTAGACCAGGATCAAAATGGACGTGGCCCTTGCCCACGTGGCTGACAAGGATCCTGCCATAGAAGCTCAGCACATCCTGCTGACATGGCAAGCACAGCGAGCACAGTTACTGATTATTTGAAGACCGGGTCTGGCTGGCAAGTAGTTGTGTCAGCTAAGGAATCCTCTAACTGAACAACTAACTAAAGAACTTCTGGAAGTCTGGAGTGAGCTCAGAAGATCTGTGTTCAGTCCTAACTCTGCCCCTTGCTAGCAGTGTGGTCTTGGGCAAGTCACTTACCCTTTCTGAGCCTCTGAATTATCACCTGCCAAACAGGAAGAAGAAAACAGCCTGCACAGAATGAGGTCATTTGCACGCTACCAAGGTAAGTGACTGTCGCTGGGACAGCCACAATCCCTCCTGTTTATGGACAGCTGTGCCAGGACCGGGGCTAAGCATCACCTCATTGAATCTGTACATCCTCACTTGGGAGGTACCCCCAGGAAAGGGAACAGAATCCCCAAGAGCCCGCTGGTCTGGGGGCTCTGTATGTTTCCTGGAGAGCTGGGGGAGAGAACAGAGCTCCCTTAGTCTGTCTCTCCTGACACCTTCACCCCCCACTGGGGCTAAGGCTCTGGGGAAATGAAAGGGAGTCCCCCTCATGAAAAGGGTTGGGGAGCCCTTGGGCTACAGCTTCCTACTTTGCAGAGCAACTTTTAGAAATGTTCTTGGTTCATTTTATAACCATTATGGTTATTATAGAAATTTTGCAAAATACAGAAAATTACAAAAAATGAAAATCATCATCCCACTATCTAGCAGTTACGACAGTTAACGTTTGATTTATTTCCTTCCAGTTGTGTTTTTTCTGTGCAGCATTAACACAGAAATATTTTACAAAATTAGGATCATACTGAAAAGGGTGTTTTGCCCTTACTTTTTTTTTCCACTTTGCAAAATATCTGGGCATTTTTACATTTTGTTAAATTGTCTTCTACAGCCCAACTTAATGGTTGCTATGTCCTTCTGTAACTGTTAAAAATGGCAAATGTTTATATGTCTAAACCATTTATATAGTGCTTTAGAGCTTTGTAATGTTTATATAGTGCTTATTTTTTAAATGCTTTCCATATATTAACTCATTTAATCCTGACAACAACCATGTGAAATAAGTGTACTATAATGACTGAGTTTTACAGGCGAGGAAGCTGAGGCACAGAAAGGTGAAGCCCACTTGCCCAAGTTCGTGCTGCTGCTAACTGGAAGGGCTGCAGTTTGAACTGGGCAGTCTGGCTCCAGAGTCCACACTGCCTCCAAAACACCCTCACTGTGGGCAGAAACAGGGCAGGGACGGCACTGGGGAGGGTGGCTCCCTCCTCTCTGGGGCTCTGGGAGACCAGTGTGTAAGCGATACTGGGCCACCTGTGCCCCCAGATGTACATTCCTGAGCTTGCAGTGGGGAGGTGGTCGTCCCTGTCTGTGTAGATACGTGTGCCCATTGGAAGCACTGGGAATGATGGACCAAAAGTCCCATAGCTGCAGTGACACAGTGACACAGGACCGGGGGCACAATCTTCAGCCCTCCACTCCCTCCTTCTGGTCCCAAGCACCAGGTTCTGGAACGAGGACTGCCCCAGGCTCCCAGCCTAGGTCTGCACAGACAGGAACTCTGCTGGCCAACAGAAGCCAGGACACCTGCAGCAACCACAGTGGCAAGAGCCTCAGCCTGCAGAACAGTTTCTTGCTCCCTGCAAAGCCACACAGAGCCTGGAGTCCGGGACTGTTTATGGAGGTGAGGAGTTCAGCCCAGGGGGGAAGTGCGGAGGGGTGTTGCTCAAGTGTACATGAAGGTACTGCCAGGGCGTTGGTATTCATGCCCCCAAACTAAAGAGCAGGACACCCAGTAACAGCAACAGGCCACATTCCACTCAGCCAGCCCACAGTGCTGGAACTATGACCATCCCCATTCCCTCACTGTTGTAAATAACACTGTGGGGAACATGCTCCCACGGAGGCAGAGGAGACAGATGGCTGGGGACAAGTGGAAACCGACTGTCTGAATTAAACTCCAAGTTCTACCATGGCGCAATCGGGAACCGGGGCTCTTTAACTCCCCAAGCCTCAACTCCTTCTTTATCAGAGCAGCCGCCTCCTGGGGTTGCTGCAAGGATGAAACAGGGACATCCGCTGGCCCCATGCACCACAACACCCATGGCACATGCAGAGTTACTGTTCCAAGTGCTTCCATGGGTGCATTTCTCTTGCTTCCTATGGGTAAATCCCAAAAGGTGGACCAGCAAGGTCAAAGGGCGTGTGCAGTTTGCTGCCTGATGGAGCTGCTTGCTATAGGCTGCTCCCCCGCCGCTTGCATTGGAACTACCTGGGCTCTTGTTCAAGATTCTGGTCCAGCAGGTCTGGGAGGGGCCACGACTCTGCATTCCCAAGGCGGTGCTGATGCTGCTGGTCTGGGACCGCACTCTGAGTAGCCGGGGCCTCAGGCATACACAAGCCCTCTCCCACGCCCCTCTTGCAAGAAGCCTGGTGCAGACGACAGCCCAGGACAGTGTGTTCATGGCCAGGCTGGACATGTGGTCGTCAGGGCTGGAGAACGCTCATTCTTGGGATGCTGCCTGTGTCCGGGCACGGCTCCTGCCTTCCCCATGGCACCTGAATCTCTGCCATTAGCCGCCAGCGCAGCCAGCTGTTTATGCAGCCAAATCCCGCAAACCTGATCCAGCCCAGAGAGGATAAGCTCTCTGCGCAGAGGCCAGGCAGTGGAGGGTCCCGGCCAGGAGGCACCGGGAAGGGCTGGAGCGTGGTGCAGAGGGGCTGCAGGGCTTTCCCTCAGCCTCACAGCCTCTGGCCTCTGTCCCCGAGCCGCCTGGCAGGCAGGCGTAGAGAGGATCGCGGACCGAGGGAGACCCCGTCTGGACGGGAGCGAGTGTGCAGCGCTGCAGCGGTGCTCATTCCATCGAAAATCCCTGCTTAGGGAAACTGCAGAATGTGCGCGTGCCAGGTCCAGTTCCACCCCCAGAGGCCGCAGATGCCTGTGCATTCCTTGGGCTTGTAGAGAAAACCCTACTTTTCATCCAGGTGAAAGTTGAGGGGAGGGTGCAAAATATTCAGGTTGTTTCACTTTCCGTATGAATCACATGAAATTGTCAACTTGGCTATTTTACACCCCCAAAAGGGCGATTTCATATGGCTCAATGCTAATCCTTCCAGCAAACTTCCAGGGTAGCTTTTATGACAGCCCCACTCACAGGACACACTTGCTGATGTATCTGCACACAATCACATATTCCACACGTCGCTGAAGACATTTACCACGCGTACCCCATGGGATCTAAGATGCCGCCAAGCGCAAGAGCTCTGGCCCTTTAGTCCTACTGGCAGCCGAGGTGCTCCTCTGACAATGATCCAGAGGATTTTACAGGATTTTCTCTTCCCAGTGTTCTGGGGCTGCTGCACCTGACCCAGAGCTGCCGCCGGTGAGGACTGGGGCACTAACACAGGAGAAAGAGCCCCACCGGACTTCCGGAGGGTCTGTCCTGGCATGCAGAGAGGAAGGCCAGACTGAGAGCTCTGCCCAGGGAGAGGTCAGCCCAGGGGCCAAGGCTGAGCCCCGCCTGAGCCCAGGAGCCAGACAAAGATGCCAAGAGACGGGCACCTGACTCACCTGGCCTGACCTCCAGGGTTAGGAGGTGAGAGCTTCCCACGCATCATTTTGTTGTGGCCACACTGAGACAACAAGATGGGCCCCCAGCCAAAGGTGGGCTCAGATATGGAGAGAGATGATGCCATGCACACAGCAAGAGGGTAGGGAAAAGTATTGTTGCTCACACAATGAGCTTTCTGGGGACAGCTGGGCAGGCTTCCCAAGCCGGTCCAAAAATGGCTTGAAGGAGCAAGACAGACAGACCAGCTTGGGGTTTTGTCGTGGTTGAGATGTGGGCCGGGGTGAGGGCTTCCACACATGGGAAGGATCTTGCATGGCTTGCCCCTCATGCCAGCGCCAAAGTGGGAGGACCTGGGCTTTCTCATCAGCTTGCCCGGATCTGAGGCAGAGGGGCAGGGGGTGAGGGTTAAGAGCTGCCAGCAAACGTTAGAAGTGGTCAGACTCTATTACTCATCGACAAGCCCACTTCCTGGTTCCAGATTGAAACACTGGACTGTCGCGTGTGATGCTCGAGGGCGTGCATGACATACATACATGTCTGCACGTGAGCATGGGTCACTTAGGAAGCATAACACCCCCTGCGAGCCTTAGCACATTAGCATCTATGGGGGTGTGTTCAACCCATAACTCTCCCCAGAGCATCCTCACAGCAGTTATATTGTCAAAATACACTTAAGACTTTAAATTATGAATAGTTCAACATGTACCAGACACTCATGTACCACCACCCAGATTTAACAAATGTTCATCTTTTCCGTATCTGCTTTGGAGTGTTTTTTAAGATCAAAGTTAGAGAGCGTTGAAGCTCTACCCCACACCCTTCCCTCCCCCTGCAGACATAGCATCTTACTGAAGTTCTTGTTTGTTGTTCCCATGTGTGTTTACTACCATTGCTCCCTCCCCCAGCCAACACCCAGGAACTACACATCACATAGGAGCCACAGAAAGGGTATTGCACTGTTCAAATCCTTTAGCAACCCACTCTTTTATACTCTATATAACGTTTTTGATTTATCAGCATTGAGTCATGCTGCTCTCATTTGCGCATCTGCAGTGCAGGATGGCACGTTCTTCCACTGCAGGGTAAGCCTACAGGTGGCTTCTAATTTTTGCATATAGTCATTGTTTTAAGAGGAAGCATGTAAGACCACTCAGCCAGGAAATGACAAGACCAGCACATGCACACAAGTCTTCCAGCTCCAAACCTGCTGTTCTTTCCACTTCGCGGGCAGGACCTCACACACGAGCTCATGAATGCCTTGGTGAGATTGCACACGGCCAGCTGAGGCCACCCATTGTGCTGGGTTTGAAGATATGTCCACAAATTCTTGTCTACTTGGCTCCTCAAGAGGTGGAGATTAGGCCGGCGCGGTGGCTCAGCCTGTAATCCCAGCCCTCCAGGAGGCCGAGGTGGGAGGATCACTTGAGCTCAGGAGTTCGAGACCAGCCTGAGCAAGAGCAAGACCCCTGTTTCTACTAAAAATAGAAAAATTAGCCAGGCATGGTGGTGCGCACCTGTTGTCCCAGCTATTCAGGAGGCTGAGGTGGGAGGATCGCTTGAGCCCAGGAGTTTGAGGCTGCAGTGAGCAATGATGACATTACTGTACTCTAGCTGGAGCAACAGAGTGAGACCCCATCTCAAAAAAAACAAAAAAGGTAGAGATTAATTCTCCTGCCCTTGAGTGTAGGCTGGACTTAGTCACCTCTGACAAATAGAATATGTACGCGTGTGTGTGTTGGTAAGTGTGCAAATGCATGAATGTGTATATGTGTACATGGGTGTATGTATTTGTGTGTTTGCACACCTGATAATACTTACTGAGTGTTTACCATGGGCCCAGCATTGTTCTAAGCTTTATATTTATCAACCCATTTCATTCTCACAACAACCCTATAAGGTGGGTCCTAGCATTATCCCCATTCTACAGATGAGGGAATTGAGGTTCAGAGAGACAAAGTGGTTTTCCTAAGGCCACACAGGTGGTGGAGAGTGGGGCCAGCCTGTGAAGCCCAATAGCCCGGCTCTGAGCCTCCCAGGCCGGTGTGTGAAGATGTGCACAGATGTGCACTATTCGGAGGGACACACTTGCCCGCCACCTGCCACCTTTCCTTTTGTTCTGGCTCCTCCCCAGCCTAAGGCAGCGAGAAATCCCAGTGTACCTAGTCCGTACACTCATTCCACAGTGAGAAAAGGACCCCAGGGAGGGAGGTGACCCCTGCAAGCTCACACAGCTTCGGCGACAGAAGAGGCTCTCAAAGGCCCTGTGGCTTGGCCAGGCCTCCCCTGCCCAAGTGGCCTCAGGGGGAGGGAATACCCCAAGTGTCCCCCACACTGCAGAGCCCTTTCCATTTGCATTAGGGTGCCGGGAGGTTTACTCTGAAATAACCCAGGTCAGTGTGGCTTCTCTGACAGCTGTCAGGGCCGGCTCTTTGGTCTGGGGGAGCCCTGCCCCCAGCCCTCCCGCTGCTGCCACTCTCTCCAAGGCGCTCCCTCCGCTGGCCCTCATTTCCCAGGGCGGCTGCCTTTGTTCTCCCTCACTGCGAGCTTTGGTGGGAAAGAAAAGGAGCAACCCACAGGCTGGGAGCCGCCCTCCAGCGAGTATATTTAGCCAAAGCACAGAGCTGGGCTGCCTTGCGCCTGGCTTCAGGCCCCATCCGCCTTCGCCCTCGTGGGTCAGATCATGGGACCGGAGGAGGTCGCCTGCGGTGATGGTGACGCTGCTGCTGCTGACGGCAGACAGGCTGGCCCCGGCCAGAATGATATGTTTTGAAGCTCTTCCTGAACCAGAGGGCCCAGGACAGCACTGGTTTTTTATTCTTTGAATTCTCCTTGAAATCAACTTGGGTTTTTTCCCTATTTGCTTTTTAAAAATTTGTTTCATTACATAAGTAATATATATTCATTGTTGAAAAATGAGAAAATTAAACAAGCACAAAGAGCACTTAAAAGTGTCCCTACTCTGCATGTGGTGAAGATGACTTCCGCAGGCAGGAGCGGAAACCAGACACTGTGTGGCTCCATTTACTGTCATTTAGAGTTCAAAACAGGAGAAACAAACCTGCGACATTCAAAGCCAGGTCGTGGCTGCCCTTGGGGGAGGGGCTGGGGCCCAGAAGGGACCAGAATGTTCTGGTGCTTACTCTGGTGCCAGTTTCACTGTGAAAATTCCTCGAGCTATACGTGCACTTTCCCACGCGTATGTCAACAGCACATTCCTACTATTTTACTAAAAACTTCCCCCGTTCGATTCCCAAGAGATTGCCACTCTTACCATTTTGGAGTGTTTTCTTATGGACATTTTTCCATGCATTGCCACATAGTTCTTATTCATGGAAAGAAAAAAATCATACTCCACCTCCAGTGTTTTCACGGGAGGCCATAAAGGCTGAGGCTGGACTGCAGGGGTCCCACCCTGAACCCTCCAACCAAATGACCCACCTCCTGAGTCACTGAGGTGTGGGACATGTGGGTACTCAATAACTGGTGGCTCTTATTCTTCAACTTGTGTTTGCACTTAATCTAATGCAAACATCTCTCCAAATCAAGAAATAACACTTGTGCCTAAATATAAGGGAAGCCCAAATATAGGGTGATGTCCAACTGAATCTTCCAAAACGTTTTTCATCCATCTTGAATATATAAGTGTTTTGCATGTCAATGAAAAAGTCACAAGAATGCTTATAAAACTTGATTCATTAAGTTAAAAACGCATTTGTGAAATCATAAGTGAGATAAAATAGAATGTATGATAGAGACCAGCTAGATGTTCATCAAAGTGCCTCCTCTTATGCCTGGGAATGTGGGTTGACTCCACTTAGAGTCTGTCCCGTGGAATGCGGCAGTGGTGATGGCACCGACCGCCTCCCTCCTGGCCTTAGAAACACACATCCAGTCTTCCTGGGCCTGCCCCGTCTGCTGCCTGGATGCCGGGGTCCACCCCAGACACAGGCCCCACCAGCAGAGGGGCCTGGGCCCCTGAGTCGCCCACGGAGGACCACCCCCAGGGCCCAGTGAGAGTTTCTGTGAAGAGCGCACCCACGGCGTCACGGCACAGAAACGTCTGGGTGGATGGTGCAGCGCTCGGCCCACCTGACCCAATACGTTAATTGAGAAAGAAATGCTTTTTCCACTTCGTGTTTCGTGAGCCACGTTTATTCAGAGTCATCACATTTACTGTCAACATCCGTGTCTTTGTCTCAAGAACCACGTCTTGGGTCTCTGGCTCAGTTTGTTGTTGTCGTTGTTGTAAAGGAATTTTTAATATGAAAGAAGTCTTGTTGGGAGAGGGGGTAAAGCTGCCTCAAATCCACCTCAATGACTCCATCTGGCTCGGTTTCCCAAAGCGCCGTCTTCTCCTCGCTTGAGTTCTCTGAGATTTTAACCCATTCAGGACACCATTGATGACGGTTTTACCAAGACAAGTCTCCATTTACTAAACATCGGACAGCTTTTCTCCCCAGTTGACCCGTAGATTTGGACCTAGATCTCCACAGCCTCACCACGGACGGGGTTGCTTTCTAAAGATGAGCCCAAAGGCTCGTCCGCGTTGACAGCCACACTCGGGAGGCCCTCCCCCAGCGAGGCCCGCTGACTCCTTACTGTTGTCCTTGTCACCGCGACCTACTTCCTCCTGTAGGGACCTCTTATGAGAGCCTCGTGGAAGGTTATTCAGAACAAGTTGTCTTCCCTGAATAATACTTTTGTTGTTCAAAATAAAATAAGCAAAATATTGACCTGTGAAGACACAATGACTGGGTGACTTTGTTTTTAAACTGATGTATTTTATTTGTATTATTATTTACTTTTTATTTTGGAGATTTTCGAGCACATAAAAAAGGAGAGTGAATAGTATAATAAACACCCACATACCCACCACCCAACTTCCATCCTGATGGATATGTGGCCTGCGTTAGCTGCACCCCACCCACCACACCCTCCGTGGTAAGGGATACATTTTTTGGGGGGGAACACTGCCCTATATTTGAGGCTATCTAGTATACTTACTCAACATCATTTCAAAAGACCATTTGCCATGGAAAATGACAAGCAGGTGTATATCAAGGAGGGCAGAGTATAATGGACCTCATGCACCCATCACCAGCATCCCCCCGGGGTCTATCTCCCCTCACCCACACCCCCGTTCTGCCTTCCCCCAGGCTGTTTAGAGGCGGTTGCCGGAAGGGCCCTCCTTTCCTCCAGTCAGCATCGTGGTGACGGCTGTCTTTGCTCACGCGTCTCGAGGCGTATCAACGGGACAGCCCCAGAGTCATCCAGGGTTTAGGTCTCAGCACCCCCCTTGACCAGCTGTGTGACGTTGGGCAGGTCACATCCCATCTCTGAGCCTTCTCCCTGCAGAGGAAAAACTAACAGTGCCTTCCTAACAGGGCTTTGAGGGCTCTATGTGAAAATGTCTGTGAAATCGCAATAAATTCTGATTGGCACTATTTTTATTAATAACCTCTTTTTCAATATTTTAAAAGCTGAGGAGGGGGCAGGTGGTGCTAGGGTGGAGGACAGAATTGTTCGGGCGCGGTTTGTGCCTTGCTGTGGAGGGGGTGTGAGCCCCTCATTCAGCTGCGGAGGCCACGAGACCCCCAGGTGGATGAGTAGAGAGGGGTGCCGGCTCTCACCTGCAGGCGTGAGAGGCCAAGGCTTCCTCGTGGGGGTTCAAGCACGACTCCAGCCGTTCCTCTAGGGGCGCTGCTGGCACCTCGGGCGGGACAGCTCTTTAGCGTGCCTCCTGGCCCACAAACCACAGTGTCCAACCTCCCAGCCCGCCAAATGCCAACACAGCCGCCAAGTCACTGGCTCAGTTCCAAAAGCCCAGGAAAGACTGTGGATGAGTCGGTTCCTTTGCACCTTCGGCCCCTAGGAGTGCCTGTGGGAGGCGGGGTCGGGGACGGAGTGGGGCCCTCTGGTCAGAGGGTGGGGGCCGGGATGGTCCATCGTTTGCTGGCCTGTGCCCATGGCCCCGCTCGCACCACAGGCTGGGTCTCCCCCACCAAAGCCTCTGTGCCCGCTTCTTCCGCCCAACCAACCAGCCTGCCGCGTACTCGCTGTGACGGGCTGAACCGTGTCTCCCCAGCAGTTGTGTGTTAGGTTCCTAACCACCAGCACTCAGAGTGTGGCCTTGTTTGGTGACAGGGTCTTCACAGAGGTTGTGCAGTTAACAGAGGCCATGAGGGTGGGCTCTTAATCCACTGTGACCAGCGTCCTTATGTCCAGGCACAGACTCCGGGGGAGGATGGGTGGAGACACACAGAGGGAAGACAGCAGTCGGCAAGCCCCGGAGAGAGGCCTGGAGCGGGTCCTGGGTCTCAGACTCCTGCCTCCAGGACTGTGAGAGAACAGTTTTCTGTCGGTCAAGGTGTTTGTTACAGAGGCCCAGGAAACCCACACACTTGTCTGGCCGGGACGAGTCCTGCCGTGTGCGGGCAGGTGGTTGCTCCGAGTCTCATCTCTGCAAAGAAACGCCTTCTTGTTAGAGTCTAGGCTGCAAGGACCTGGGCAGCTGCTTGGTTCACGCCGCGGCGCCTCTCCCCAGTCAGAAGCCCACCGCGGGCGGGACACCACCGTCTGTCCTCACACAAACCAGACGCTTGCTGGGAAAAAGTGTCACGCCCACTCTTTTGGGACAGCGTGATCCAGTCTGGGGAAAGGATTTCTGTCTCCGGCCCATTCTAACCCGGCTCTGGAATCTGAATAAATTGAGGCATACTTTGGGATTTCTTGTTATAGAATTGGCTATTTTCTTCTTCTTTTAAAATATTTAAATTAAATATTTCATGCAGGAAATTCACACAACTTGGGAAGTATATCCTTAGATTTCAGACGTGGGCCTTAGGATTGGTACTTCCACCTCAACAGTGTAACAACGTTTGTCTTCCAGGAAAAGGAGCCCTTTCAGAGCCCGTTCAACAACAAGCCACTAATGTAAAGTGGCTTTAAATTTAAGTTTAAAGTAACTTAGGTTCAGGGGAAAAGGGGCTTCCACTTGGTTTCTATCTCTCTCTGTCCTGTTCCACGTACAGCTCCAGGTTTGCCCAACTTTGTGCATGGCCAGGTAGTAAATATTTTCAGCTTTGGGCACACACATGTTGCAACTACAGGGCTCTGCCCTTGTGGAAATGAAACAGCCATAAATAATACGTAAATGAACAGGCACGGCTGCGTCCCAATAAAACTTTATTTACAAAAACAGGCTGCAGCTGGATTCACTGGCTGTCATTTGCCGACCCATCATAGAGTTCATCCTAACTCAGAGAAGCCGCAGTGTCCACACCGATTCAGCTGCCTCAACCCTCATGAGAGCGCAAGGTCCTGCTTGGGTCTGAATCCTGCCGGGGCGGGGGTCGTTAGTGTTGTGACTCTGGGCAAGTTAACTTCTCCTTGGTGGAAGGGCAATTGTCACAGTCCCGACCTTCCTGGAGTATGGTGGGGAAGAGCTGGGCTCAGGGGTTGCCCTGTGAACATCACTCAGGAAGGGGCCAGGACGCTCCTTCTCTAGGCGGGAGGCGCTGGAGAAGGCCAGAGGGAGGCCCAGGTAATTAACAAGGCAGGGCCCGCTGGGGCAGGAGCGGGGAGCCCCCGCCTCTCCGCGGCACGCAGCGCTGGAATGAATCGAGTGGCTCTTTTGTCAAAGCTGTCTCTTCTTCCAGACCCTGTGGTCCATGATGGCAGGGCCCAGGGTCCTTCTCAGGGCTGTGTCCCCATCTGACGGCACAGCCTGGCACACTGCAGGTGCACTGTGGACCCTCATCGGCTGGATAGACGGGAGACAGGCAGGGAGGAGGAAAGGGTGCTTCACACAGGGAGGGGGGTCACCATTGCCTGACAACTCGGGAGGGGACATTGGAAAGGAAACATAAGCACAAAATTCACAGTGTGAACTCTGTTTGGGTCCTA